>CM075769.1:52523340-53884412 GCA_037974665.1 Ehretia macrophylla | reverse complement strand
AGGGACTCCCCACTATGCTGTCTTATACCACAAATTTCTTTCCGAATGTTTACTGCCCTTGAAGCTAGGAAATATTTCTCCAAAAACAATCTTTTCATCTCATTCCATGTGGTAATACTTTTGGAGGGTATATAGTAGAGCCAATCCTTAGCCGAATACTTCAAAGAAAACGGAAAGGCCCTTAATTTAATCTGCTCGTCAGTCACCCCCATGGGTTTCATACTCGTGCATACCACATGAAGCTCCATTAGATGCTTATGAGGATCTTCACCTGCAAGGCCATGAAAAGTCGGCAAAAGATGTATTAGGCCAGAATTTAATTCAAAAGTAACATTAGCATCTATAGTAGGAAACATTATGCATAAGGGTTGTTGATCTAAATTAGGGGCGGCAAGCGCCTTCAAAGTTTGATTTCCAGCCATGACTTCATCCTCTTTAGAATCAGAATCACTAGCAAATAGGGAGTCAACAACTAGTTCGTTCTCTTCAGAATTTCTTCGAGCTTCTTTCCTTAACCTGCGCGCAGTTTTTTCTATTTCTGGATCATTTTGCAAATCACCTTGATTAGTAGATCAAGTGACAATCATAAAATCAAGAAAGCGCTAATAAACGACGAGAAATAAAGCAGGAAAAAGAAATCTAGAGTAATAAGAAAAATTAAAAATTTACGCAAAAATAAAATAAACGCCTAAAACCCCTAGTAAATGATAAAATTTGGCCTCGAGAGGGTGGGGCTCATAAGTCTTAAGGACTATGAGTCTTGCTTAGAACGTCGTTTTCCTTCAGAAAAGTAAATTTACGAGACCTAATTCTACCAAAATTTTGAAAAATGCTGAAATTGTAACGATAAAAAAAAACATTATTTATTTATTTATTTATTTTTATTATTATTATTATTTTTACAGATTTCAAGAACGAAATAAAAACCACAACAAACACAAAAATAAATTAGAATAACTCCCCGGCAACGACGCCAAAATTTGGTGTGCTGTCGCAGGCAACCAAAAATAAAACTTGTACTCTGAAAAATATATGTAGTAGTGTGAGTAAGGATCGTTCCCACAAAGAGTACCTAACCTAATTTTATGTTACGTAAATAAGGTTAGGGGGGGGGGGGAGGAGGGTTTTGCGTATATAAAGAAAACTTAAGAAAAATTACTGAAATTAAAAAGATATCGAATTTAATCAAGAAGACGAACATTGGTCTAAGTCAACATCCACCATCGGAATCTTGTAGCTGATCATTGATGCAAGTATATTTCAATTCAAACTTTAAATATTCACCGTTGGAATTATTTTCCTATCTCTCCTTAGTCGTAGTTAATTAGAATACACGCTACCTAATTAATCCTAACCACTAAACAACCTCAGACACGCGCTAAAGGTTTAATCTAGTAGCAGCCTTAAGAATTAGAGATATCGATGAAGCTAAACAATACAAGCACACGTGGTTGCATTTAATTTAGTTGAACGTTCTTCCTAAAATCTAATAATATCTGACGCAGCAAATTATTAAATCTTAGTTGCTTCGCAAATTAGAGGGATCAAACAATTACGAATTTGATATCTAACTTAACAATAGATTATAACGAATAATAAACTAGTTCGCCACCCTAACAATTAAACGAAAGAATCATATAAATAAAACAGAAGAACATTCAATACTTAAAGTATAAATTGAACAGTAAAAACTAATTAGATCTCACAGTTTTCTTGATTCCGAGGCTTCAATTTCCTTCAACCAAGAATAAAAGTTTAGCCACGCAGAGCCATAAAGAAATTTCGAAGGAGAAAAGGGGAGAGAAAAAGAGGTAGTCGAAATCTTATGATTTCTCCCCTTATTTATAGTTTGTGAAGCCTACCAAATCCCATAAGATAATGGAATCATAATCTAAATAGAATAAGAAAATATTAAAGGTGAAATAAACTTCTAATATAACTAGGAAAGCCTAAAACAACTAGAAAAAGTCCTAATACAATTAGAATAGCTAAAATAGCTAGAATTTTCGCGCACCACATCCTCCACCATCAACTAGAAGCTTCTAGATAAAGAACATTCTAGAACATTAAACAGCACAGGTGCAGCAACTTCACGTCCAATTTCGACCTTGATGCAGCCTTTATTTCTCAAAACGCAAAACATGAAAGTTGTAGATATTCTTCTTGGCTTTCCAGAACATGTTGAATCGCCTCAATCGGAGTTCAGATGAGAGAGTTATGCGCAAAAAATGTAACAGTATCGGAGCTGTCCAGAATTGCGCGATTTAACTTCGTTTTGCACTTAACGCCTCTATTTACATTCTAAATCAAAATATAAAAATAATGAGTGTATTTAGGCATCAAATAGGTGTAAAAGATTAAACATTAATGGAGAGAAATATGACATTTTGCATTCTTATCAATGATCTAGGAAGAAATGGAGAAAGGTGATGTTCCAAAATCAATCCAATGTTACCTGCACGACACAGGCTACTCTAAGGAAGATGCTCGTGAATACATAGTGCACTTAATTAGTCTTACATGGAAGAAAATGAACAAAGATATATTAATGGATCGCCATCTTTCCAAGGATTTCATTAGAACTGCAATGAATCTTGCTCGTATTGCGCAAATGCATGTACCAGCATAGGGATGGTTTTGGTGTTCCAGATGGTGAGACGAAGGATCATATAGTTTCATTAGTTGTCAAACCCATCCCTCTCCCATAAGCATAACGTTATAATACTACGAGGGAGATTCATACTCATAACAGTTTAAATTATTTTATTGTAATTACATGAATAATTCATCATTATCAAATCTTCCTCATAACATGTTATGTTAGGATTCAAGTACCGTTTGTCATTCTTTATTGGAACAAAGACCAAGATGTATTAGTTATTGCATGTAAGATATAAATTGCACCAATAAAGCTATAATCTCTAATTGTTTATTAGATTAAGGGTAAAGTGTACAAGACCTCCTTGTACTTTTGTAAAGTTGGACAATATCTCTCTGTCATTTTAAAAGTGTACGGTACCCCTCTGTGGTTTCTAAAACTAAGCACAACAGTTCCGTATGTCAAAGAACCATTTATTTTAATGAAAAATGTGATGCACGTGCGTCAAATGCGATGATTCAAAGGTTATTTGCTTAAATTATTAATTATTTAGATAAAAATATCTTTGTATGACACATACTTTTTTCTTTAGGGTCGGAAAAAATGGGTATTTTTATCCAAACAATTAATAATTTAAGTAAAACAAAGAACACATTATTTGATGCTCGTGCATCATACTTTCTGTTAAAATAAACAATTTTTTTAACAGATGGACTGTTGTGTTTAGTTTTAGAATCCACAGGGGGGTACCGTGCACTTTCAAAACCACAAGAAACTATTGTGCTTAGTTTCAGAAACCACAAGAAGGTACCATACACTTTTAAAACTACAAAGAGTATTATGTAACTTTATGAAAGTACAAAAAATCCTATACACCTCACCCCTAAATTAATGAAGTAACTACAACGCATTACCTACAGGTTTTTCTCGAAGTTCTTATCTTTCTGAAATTACGTCTAAAACCAGTACAAGAAAGCCAATGCATATCAGTAGATCAAGATTCATTTAATGGGATTATTTAACGATGAATATCTCATACATAGATTATAACACAACAAATCTTCTTGGAAAGACCGCTAGTTACGTGACCAAGTATTCAAAAGATTTACTATAAAGAATACAGAAACCAAGATTTCATATACTAATTAGTATCATCTCAAACTCTTATACTAGCAGTTGAGTTGTATGATGATTTTTATTGTAATGTGAAGGTGAATATCCTACACAATTACAGGAACAAAGCACCTAAAAAAATGGAGAAGAAATTATAAGGGTAAAAAGACGAGTAGAGATAAGTGCAACAAGGGCAAGGGGTGGGGTGTCCTTCTAAACCTGGGAAGCATTAAGTCCAACCAGGCAAAGGGAAACTAAGGCCCGATCAAAAGATTCGAACAATAGACACCCGCAGTATCTCGCCCTCAAAATCTGCCTAGGCAAATCTGAGGAACGAGACTGCCGCGCACTAAAAAGAAACAACCTTCCTAAATTAGCAAAGTGCTAAGCAAACATTAAACTAAAAGCCACAATAGTAAATATGTGGCAATCCATTAGAGCATCTAAATCAATTCAAGTGCAGTGGAATTAAATCTCCGAATTCAATAAATACAATATCCAATATAAGTAATCCCTTACATGGTCTTAAACAAGAGTAGAATCACAATCCAATGCCTAGACACAATAATTAAATTGTCATAACTAATAATCTAAATTGCTCAATCAATCTCCCGTCAAAGCAACCTCTATCACAAGCAATAACCAAGGTCTATCCTTCACCTTCTGCAAAGAAAGTCATTTTTTACAAAAATGAGACACAAATCTCAATAAGTGCCGATCCCCAAAAAAACATCTTGGGACCATTAAAAATATTCTTGTATGTCCAATAGTCATATCATTATAGTACATAAATATCATAGATTTGAAAACAATGAAGCTCAAGTGAAATCATAATACTTCACGCCTAGAGTTATAAAAGTTCATGCCAAACTAAATTCATATGCCAAGAGATCATAGTCAAACAAATCAATGCACAAGTCTAAGCAGGCTTTTATCCTCCGCCAGAGAGTCAGAACTATTGACATTTATCTTTCGTTAGAGAGTCTTATCGGTATTTATCCTCCGCCGTAGAGTCAAAAGTATTGACATTTATCCTCTACCATATAGTCAAAATTATTGGCAATATTGGCATTTATCCCTAGCCAACAAGGGTCAAAATTTCACTGCCCTTCCAAATTGCTCAGTTTCAAATATTTCACATGTATTCGATAATCAAATGTCAGAATTATTGACGTTTATCCCCAGCCAATAAGGGACATAGTTTCACAGCCCTTTAGAGTCTCGAGTTTCAAATATTTCATGTATGCAATCAGTAATCGAATAATGTATGAAACAATTCTCATAGAAAAATATTTTTATAATGCATCATAATTTGAAATCATACAAATACTTTTGTCCTAAGGTTTTATATAGAGTTTTTAAAATCATTTAATGCTTTTAAACATAGGAATGACAGCGGGTCGGTTAACCGCAGTTTTTGAAAAAATCGAAACTGATTAACTAAACCTAAAACCGAAACCGAAACCGAACGGTTTTTAAAATCGCAAACCAAAAGGGATAATTTTTTTTTGCTGGGTAGAAATGGATAATTTTAAATAAATATGTGTAGCTAAAACTAAAAAAAGAAAAAAGAAAAAAAAATTAAACTGTAAATAATATGAAAATATAGAGAAATGCACACACACAAATACGTGTGTGTGTGTGTATATATATATATATATTTATATACATGCACACACATATACACACACAACAACAACAACAACAAACTTACAGATCTAGCATAAATCATTGATCTAAAATACAAAAAATAATCTACATAAGGAGATAATGTTGCATTCTCTTACTGAGAGCTTGAAATGGAACACCAACCAAGGTAAGTTAAGTTGGAAACAAGAGAGTAAGAAGAAAGAAGGATAGAGAGAGTGAGAACGAGAGATGGAGTTAGGGTATTTTTTTTTCTGTCATTAGGCTAGTGTTAGTTAGAAAAAGAGAGAGATAGTGGGGAAAGAGTTGGAGACGTCTTGGGAGTGGTTAGCGTTTGTGAAGTTTTGTGCTGGTGATGTGGGTTAAAATTGATTCATAGTTATTTAGTATATGTACTTTCTATTTATATAAGAGTCCCGATTTTGTGCTTTGCCCAAGTGGCAGAAGTCATGGTTAACTCTTTGGTGGTTGCAAGTTCAACTCTTGCTACTCACATTCTTAGTATTTTATTTATTTTTTCTAGGTAAATTTTTAATTATATTTTAAAATTATAAATTAATAATTGGGTTTCGATTTTCGATTTTTTTTAACATTAAAAACCAAAACCTATCGGTTTACCCGTCGGTTATCACTTTTAAAACCCAAAACCTAACGGATTCCCTATCGATTTTTGTTATCGGGTTTTTATCGGGGCATCTCTATCGGTTTCGGGTAGAGCGGATACTCATTGTCATCCCTATTTAAACCAATATAACAACACGTTGTAAGACATCATAAGAATCATTAATCTAAGTTAGGATTCAAGATATGCTAGAACATGTAATATGAAATTTGGTTGATAATTTTGTCCAAACTAAAAAGGGCATTCAAAAGTAATTGTTTTCTGAGGAACAAAAGTAAAACTATAACTTAACTTTAAAAAAAATATTCCATAAATCCTTTTTTTTCATGAATAGTTCACGATGAATAGTACCCCAGTTTCTATTCATCTTGAATAGTACTTCGGTTACTATTCACAGTGAACAATACCGAGGTTACTATTCACGTGACCAGTAAAATTAATTTTTCAACGTTATTTTTTTATATTTTTTTTCTGATGCAACATTGTTTACAAACCATGCCAAAATGCTTCTTTTCTTTTTTTTTTTGGTCAAACAAAATCCTTCTCTTTCAAGAGTTCGAAATATGCAACTTTTGTCAAATCAAGAAATATACAAGCCTTTTTCGCAAAAATCTATTATTTATTTATGTCATGATTCCTACCCAATATCTAATCCACATTCAATGTGCATAATATTATAAATCATACATTCAAAAGCTTGAAATTCATATGTACAATATATACAATATCATTATATGAAATTTCGAAGGGGGATCAGCCAACTTACCTCTTCAACGAATTATAAGTCTAAAATTCAAAATTTCTCACAAATCCTCAAAACCCTATTCATATCACAAGTATTCTATATTAGTACCCATAGTTGTACTTTATAATTGACTATACTTGATTCCTACACCATAAATTAAAGAACACAAAATACTTACCCATACGAGTGAAATACTGAGAAAAACCCAAAGATTCAAAGCTAATGCTTGTGACTATTGATTTTCGTAGGAATTCTCCCCTCTCTCTTGCGTGGGGCTGTTGAAATATTGATAGATTTTACCCTAGTCATAGACTGAAAGAGACATTAAATAGTCTAGGGTGAGCTTCATTTTCCTGTTTGGAAAGTATTATCAAAATAACATTTTTTTCTCTTGCCCAAATTAGTCCTCAACCAACAAGTCCAATCTAGTCCTACGGAAGCACAAATTAATTAGGCTAATCAATGAGTTGAGAAATTGGGGTATTATAGCCAGTTATTCGTCGAAACAACGAAAGAATGGTGCATACGTAAAATGAAAACTTACAAGAAGTCCGTTCATATGAGCTTATTGACCATAACACGGATGGCCTAAGAGCTTATTACAGGCAGTTATTCTTCTTACATGCCGGTTTTTGTACATAAGTGGTCTCTGTTGGAAAATTTTTTGAACTTTTCTACGAGTCTTTTGAGGTTGTGCTCTTTGAAGAGGTCTTCTGATAGGGATTTGATGGTGGCGATGGTAATGGTGGTGGAGAAGGTGCGATTGAGGTAGCGCATGAGGGAAGACATGATGGTTCGTGGCTTTAAAGGTTTAGGGCTTTAGAGGAAAGCTTAATGAAAATTTTTAAGGCATAAAATTTCTAAACGTTGTGTATGATGGTCGAATTTTGCGAGTAATTTCTGAATTTTATTCAAAATTTTAAAATAGTTTTTAATATTTCAAAACTAATATTATGAGTATTTGGTGTCTATTTGAATTTTTAAAATAGTTTGTAATTTTTCAAAAACTAATATTATATATGGGTATTCAGTGTTAATCATGATTTTCCAAGTAAAATTGTAGTTGTTATGTTATCTTATTTTCTTATTAACTGAGACGGAAAAGAGTCATGTGATCGCCTACCTGCTACTTTTTAAAAGTTAATTTGAAAATTTAAGTAAACAATAAAGATTAATATAAAATTTTAAAAAAGTAATTTCACAAGAATATGAAAGTAATCTCGTAGTTTCTTATTCAATTTGATTAAAAAACGAAGCAAATGGTCAACTTATTATCAACTTATTCTAACATTCAAGACTCATAATATGATTTTTATAACATAGCAAAAGTGTTGTATGTCTTGACCTTATTTTTTATCTTGTAAAATTATACATTGACTTAATTTACAATTCCTTAAGAAGTATACTGTTGAATTGTAGAACTTAATGCAACTAAGGCTCCGTTTGTTTGCCATAAAATATTTTCTTGAAAAATATATTTTTTTTAATTTTTAAATTGGTCAACTGGAAAAAAAATTCGATAAAAAAAATTTAATTAAAAAGAGTGGAAAATATTTTCATTTCCTTTGGGAGAATAAAATATTTTTTACTCACTCCACCTCACATTTACCCATCCTACTCCTACCTCATTCTTGTCATATTTTTAATTAATTATTATTAATTTATTTTAGAATTATTGACTAAATTTTTTTAAATTGATTAATTAATAAAATAATAATTTTAATCAATTAATTAATTAATAGTGTTTAATTATTAATAGTTTTTTTTAAAAAATAATAAATTAATAGTTTTAACCATTTTTTTATTGTGACATTCAAATACTAAAAAATATTTTTCAGTGTAACAACCAAACACTAGAAAATATTTTATTTTTTAGGGAAATATTTTTTCATGTAAATATTTTTCAACAACAAGTTATTTTATGGCAAACAAACAGAGTCTAAATGTAATCTAAAATGTAAGGCTTGGGGAAAAAATTTAGTTGATGTTATAAAATTAGAGATTGAACTAGAAGATACAATACAAGTAAAGAGAAATATATAGAGAAAGATAGAGAAGAAACTTGTATTTAATTTCTTGGTGTAACTTTACAATGCAGATGACACTATTTATAGCCAAAGATACAAGAGAAGTTGTCTACAGCTAGACTTTGTATAGAGTCAGGATACAAGGCTTAGATAAACATTATCACTATAAAGTTGAGATAATTATGAACCAAAATCTGCATCGGGATGAATATCCATTAATATCGATAATTACATAACACTCCCCCGTGGATATTCATCTCTTAAGAATATGTATCGTTAAAACCTTACCAGGAAAAAACCCAGTGGAACAAAATCGTAGTGAAGAAAAAAAAGTACAATATTTTTATTACACGTTTCATACTACCTCATTAAAAACCTTGTAAAGAAAACCCAATGGGACAAAACCTAGGCAAAGGTAAAAAGAGTACAGTGCGTATTTGTCTCCCCCTCATGTTGGCATATCAAGAATGATTGGTGACTTCAGGCTTGTCATTCTTGTGAAATAGTACTTCAAATGTTGTGGTAGACAATCTCTTCGTGAATAAACCTGATAAATTATCACTTGAGTGAACTTAATTAAAATCATTTATCCTTTCTTCGAGAGCACGTGCATGAAAAAGAACTTCGAGGTGATATGCTTGATTCCATCATCATAGTATAGCTAGTCTTGTCTACTTGAAACTGATGCAGTAATGAGAACTCATGACCGGGAAAGACAAAAGTTCACTCAAGGAATGTTGTTGTTTGCCAGATTTGAACAACCTAATCATGACCGAAAAAAAAATGAAAACTTAATCAAGGAGTGTTGTTGTTTGACAAATTTGAAACACCTGATCATGACCGGAAAAAAAAAAATGAAAACTCAATCAAGTGGCCTCTAATGACAGAAAATCAAACAAAATTGTACCAAGAAAAGACAATTCTCACAAAATTCAATGGACCCTTGGAGAGAAAAACGCTAAAATTTGATCTTGACAAGACTCTCCATGTAAAGATGCTTCAGCTTAGTTCATTTGACATGACATGTAAATGGGTATATTTAAACTTTAAGCGGGGGTTACATTGATAATTTTAAATAAATATTGTAGATTATCCATGTATAATTCTTTTCACATTCATATCCTCTCGCTTCTTTATTGTGCCAATAAAGGCTTGGTGATCGATCTCATACAAAGTCACTTTGATAAGGGTGGAAAATAGATGTCCGCCCGAGCCCAATGATTCGACCTCAACTACCTGACCTACAAAACAGGAGAAAGAATCGCGAGAGTGGCGGCCCGTGTTTCCCCTCAGGTGTGAGAGTAAATTAGTGTGTCCGAGCTAAACGGTAAATAGTTGAGAGTAATAAATGTGCACAAGTTATCTTATAATGAAGGATGAATGGGGTATTTATACTACTTCCAATGTCGGGTAGCAATTAATATTATGTCCTACCTAACGTTATTCATACTTGCCCGGTACTGTTTGCCTTTATGTCATATCAGAAGTGAAAGCTATGTCAGAGGAATAGAGCGAAGTAGGGCACGGGTCTGGCCGCTCAATCCTAGGTCGGGAAGACTTAGCTGGGCTCGGATTTATACCCCCATCATTCCCTCCCTAAGTCTAGAACTCAGAAGGGGTTCTAGAGAAGTGGATTCCTTGACCGAGCTAGGCAAGTTCGACCTAGATAAGATAATGGCCACATCACCCTTTCTTCAGTTGAGATGCTGACACGTTATCGCTTTAATGCGACAGTTGAGATTCCCTAGACGGTCACTCATTTGCCTATAAATAGGCCTTGACCATTTAAGAATTTTCTTCCTACTTTTCCGCAATCAAGTTCAAGGAATCCTCCAAAGCATTATCGATAAGCTCAGGATCCTCAGCTCGGAGAACTAAAAGTCCTAAGCCCAGTTTCATCAGCTGAAACACTTCCAGCTCACTTAGTTATTAGTTACGCCCTTAATCCCTTCTTCTTTCTTTTCCTCTTTACATTTGTATCTACACATGGGGAGATCAAATTCTGAGGACAGTCAAGGCATAAAGGCTATGTCATATGGCGGCGAAAAGGAGAACCCATCCAACTCAGGACCAAGCAGAGGAGAGCTCAAGTACTTCAGCCCCTCAAAAGGAAAGGTCAAAACCGGCTTCGCCTCGAGGAAATAGTGATGTTGAATGCCAGATCCTTGAGGTCAGAAAGGTTGAGGACGATGCCAAGGGGGACTACATAGTCGGGTTATTTGACGTGAAGGAATGGGGTTGACAACAGATTGCCCTTGAATAAGTTGGAGGGGTTACCGATTCCGACAGAGAACATTGGCAACATGTTCTGTTGTATCGTCCAGGCTGATTCGTTAGCGGTTGAGCTTCAGCCGAGCTCAAAAACTAGAATGAGTGTAGAAGTTGCCACCTCGTTAGGTCAGGGCAAACAGATGTTTGTCTACTGCCAGAGGGAATGTCTCACGACCGTATCCATGACCAACAAACGAATGAGTGAGTGGGCCGTGGCCATAGATTACGAGCTCAAAGTCCTAGGTCGGAAAGATTTTGCTTGCTACCCACCAGAGGGCCACTTCACAATCTACAACTTCTCTAGAACCCCTTCTGAGTTCTAGACTTGGGAAGGGGGGATCAGGAAATGATGGGGCTCTAAATCCGAGCCCAGCTAAGTCGTCCTGACCTAGGACTGAGCGGCCAAACCCGTGCCCGACCTCGCTCTATTTCCCTGACATAGTTGTCACTTCCGATGTGACATAAAGGCAAACAGTACCAGCCAACTATGAACAGTGTTGGGTAGGCCAGAGTATTATTTACTGCCCGGCATTGGAAGTATTATAAATACTCCATTCATTCTTCATTATGAGGTAACTCGTGCACATTTATTACTCTCAACTACTTACTGTTTAGCTTAGGCATACTAATTTACTCTCATACCTGAGGGAAAACACGGGCCGCCACCCCCGCGATTCATTCTCCTATTTTGCAGGTCAGAGGTCAAATCACTGAGCTCGAATGGACATCTATTTTCCACCCTTATCAGCTTCTAATAGAATAAACCATAATATATAAAAGTGAATTTCGATTCCTATTTGAGTAAAGACCGATTAAATAAGTTGATAGAATAGGGTGGTGAATATAACTAATCACAACTTAGTAGGGACTAATAGGATAACAATCAATTTTTTACCTCTAAATTGGATGTCAAAATATATACAACTCATCACCTTTGATGAGATTGCAAGGCTGCCTAATTTCCATGTAGTTCAAAACATATCTATCAAGTAATTAATACTTATTGAATATTTGAGATAAAATTTTATTCACTAGAAGGAAAACAAAACCTAAAAACTGATTATCTTAAAGAAATGTACCAATGGTGATACTAGCTAGGTAATGCAAGGATAATTTATTTGCCCAAAACTACTTTTCTTCAAATTGAACCATGTCTTCAATTTAAAATTTTGGGAAATTAAGATAGTTGTAAATATTTATCTCCCATGAGTTGAATTATATCTTCCATTTAAGGTTTGGAGTTTGGGCCCTTTCCTTTACTAATCTATCATATATGAGATGTATTATGAGCAATGATATTTATTCTTTTCAAATCTTGACTATTTGTTTCAATTTATTTTCTCATAGATAATTGGTTTATCACTATAAATTTAATGGTTGATATTTAAAATAACCAAATCTAATAACTCATAATACACTTCATCTATAACAGTGAACACCACTTCTGATCAGCAAGGCCAAACAATCAACGACTTATGATCAACAGCACTTCTACCTAAAGTTCAACTACTAAAAATTTTATAACGCAACAACTAAAATTTCATAGTTAAAGCAAATAGACCGTAAAAGTAGAAAAGTTTTATAAACCTTAAGACTACCAAGCCCCTCCCCTAACTGCCCTTCTTTAATTCCCACATGAAAGAAGGATAAATAGAAAATAAAGCAATGAAAAAAGGGAGTAGAACAACAAAGAAAGAAAGAAACACAAGGAGTGAAAGATGAGTGTTAAACTAGAGTTCATGGTGAACATGAGCAATAATGAAGTTGTGGCAGCAATCTTGTCAGTGGAAGAACAATTGTTGCCACTCTCCAACCTCGACTTGCTCTTGCCTGCAGTTGATGTAGGCGTGTTCTTTTGTTACAAGAAGCCTAAAGCTGCAGGCAACAACTATACATTTTTATCGATCATCAGCATTCTTAAGAAGGCATTGGCTCACATTTTAGCATACTACTATCCATTTGCTGCAAAGATAAGGCAAAATACTGATGGCGAGCCTCAACTTCTGTGCAATAACCGTGGTGTGGACTTCATTGAAGCTTTTGCTGATGTAGAGCTCAAAGACCTTAACTTCTACAATTCTCATGAGAATGTTGATGGCAAACTCGTCCCAAAGAGGAAACAAGGCGTCATCGCCATTCAGGTACGCATTAGTGATCCAACAGTGGAACTTTTTAATATCGATTAAATACATGTTGGAATATATGATATGTGGAAAAATCATAAACTTTAATACTACTTATAAGATTCTGAATTACACTACACGAAAAAAAAATTTCAGGGACGGGACATCGCCGAGCCCTCACAATTCGGCGTCGGCGAGGGCTCGACGACAGAAAGGGTTGATGCAAAAGGGATTAGAGATGACACATTGAGCCCGTCACTGTGCCCTCGTCACTTTGGTGAGGAACAAGTTTTCCATCGAGAATTGGCGAGGGACGGGCATGTCCCTCGCCGAATCGGCGAGGGAAAGAGCTCTTCCTCGCAAAATTCAACGAGGGTCGTCCCTTGCCGAATTGGTAAGGGACCTATTGGTTCGTCGCCGAATTAAATTTTTTGAATATAATTTTTATAAACTTTTAAAATTTTAAGTATAATTTTAAAATATATTTTAATTTACTTTTTTTAAAAATAAATTAAATAAAAAATAGTTTTAATATAATTTTTAAAATATTTAATTTTATTAATATAATTTTTTAAAATTTAAAGATGATTTTTTTTATAAAAAAAAAAATTAAAGATAATTTAGTATAATTAATTTTTTAAAAAAAATTAAAAAATAAATAAAACATTAAAACACCCATCCCCCACTCCCATCTTCCCACCCCCCATTCCCGTCACCTACCCCAGTCCCCTCACCCCCACCCCGCAGCGCCCTCCCCCACACCCTTCCCCCCGCCCCCCCACCCCGACTTCCCGTCACCCACCCCAGTCCCTCCACCCCCACCCCACAGCACCCCACCTACATATCCCCTTCCCACAATGCCCACTCCCTACAATCTCACAGCGCGACCCCACCCCCACTCCCCGTCCCTTACCCTCGCACCCCTACCCTCACCCCCAACCCCCACGTACATATATACAACATATATATATCATATATAGATATATATATATATATATATATATATATATACGTTAAGTTTTATTTTTTTAATTTATACCTTTTTATTTTTGAATTTATTTTTCTATTTTTCTAATGCATTTTTTGTTTTGTTTGTTTATTTTTATTTTTTATTTTGTATGTATATGTTCAACAAAGAGTTTATGACTATGATTCAACTAATTCAACAAAGATCCCAAATTCACCAACTTTGTTGAGGTAAGCATTGTTTCTATTTTTTTAAAAGTATATATATGTAAATATATGTATCTCTTGATTGGTATTGTGCGGCGATGGCTGCTCATGGACTCTAGCTGAATAATTGTTGTTCTATTTGTGTCAAATTGAGGTTAACAAGAAACTATGATGGGAGATTGGGTGAATCATTGTTGTTGTGTTTCTGTTTGTATGAATAATTGTTGTTCTGTTTGTGTCAAATTGTGCAAAGCTGTGTAGTTTCGAAAACCTCAAAGACTTGGATGTGAACAAACATTGAAAATGTGCTATAACAAACTTTGAAAATAAGAATTTGTTCAGGAAAGGTGATGTGGGAGATTAGGTGAATCATCTTACTCTTTTGATGGTCGAACGTCTGGCCAATTTAATGGATGAAAAATTTGGTGGTTCAGGTTTGGCCTTCAAAGTGTTTTGAAGACAAATATTAGCTATAGATGAACAATGCATGTTTAATATGGTAACTGGGGGATTTTTTTTTTCTCACATTTTTATAAATGTTATTCGATTATTAATATTCCACACGGTCTGACTTGTAAGTTTGGCAAAACATAGGGGCTTTTTTCCAATCCTTTTTTTAATTTTAGTTTTCTGTTTTTTTCCTTACAGGACTGATTAATTTCCCTTTTCTTTTCCTTTTGTTTTATAATTTTTCAATTCTTTTAGGTTGTTTGTGCAGTTTGTTACACGGAACAAGAGGTTTAGTATCATGGATCGGAATCTGAGGCTACACAATAAAACTCATCTAATTTTCTCGTAATCTGATGCTTTTACTATATTGATGAGAGTTGCATTTTTGCAAATTTATCTTGTTTCTCTTCTCTTATGTAGGTTACCAATATCTTTTCGAACTGCGGCATTAAAGTTGGGGAATACTTCTGCCAAATTTGTAAATTTTACGATGATGATGTAATGCTAATATTTCCATTAGTTAGACTCGTTTTGAATGATGGGATTGGGGCAATTTCTGTTGATCTATAGATAATAATATTTGCTTGTTAACATTGCAGACCTCGAAGATGCAGTTTCATTGTGATGACTGGTATTTGTAGGTAGAATTGGATGAAATTTTTTATCTTTTTTTCTATTTTTCCTTTTGACGTTGGTTTTGTTCTTATAGAAGTTATTTCCTTCAATATGATAATTGATCTTCTCACTTTGGTGGTTTGTGATAAAGTATAGAAGTTAGCTCATGTATTGTTACAGTTGTATTCTCTTATAGTGCAATAGAGTTAGGATTCAGTTAGACTAACTAACTCAGTTCTGAGATATTAACTCAGAACTGATCTAATTAGAAAGATAGTTGATGCCAGCAGTATCCAGCTAAGTATTTAGCATGTGCAGAATTAGAGCATGTGCAGAAAATGTAAAAGGTAGAACTACTACTACCAAAACAACTATAAATAGCATTACTTGTAAACAGTTTGACATAATGAGAAATGAATCAGTTTCAGAATGAGAAATGAATCAGTTTCAGAATGAGAAATGAATCAGTTTCAGAAAATATCTTTCTCTCTCTTCTATAAATTTCTTTATGGTATCCAGGGCCAGAAGAATCCTCTAAGCCGCCATTAAAGAAGCCATTGAAGCTGCCATTTTTTTTAAAACAACTGCTAAACAAGTTGTTTTCATCTGTTCCTAAGGTCCGACGCCATTGGAGCTTACTTCTGAAGCTTTGCGACCTCCAAAACAGGTCTTCTCCAAGCTCTGCAAGCTAGGGTTTGCTTCTCTCTCCTCAATTCTCTCTCTAACAACTGTTTCTTTTTCCTTCATCTCCTACATTTCAGTATTTTTTTGTTTGCTCTTTCTTACTTCTGCATAGCTAATCTCCTCCATAATCAATTCATCTTCAAGCTTTTCTCTTCCTAAACATCCATGGCTGACATCTCAGCTCAAGATCTTCATTTTGGCCTCAAAATGCTTTTTCAAAACCTCAATTATCTGGTAAAAATCCAGTTGAATAACTCCAATTATCAAGTTTGGAGAGCTCAGCTAGAGGCTATCTTCCATGCTTATGATGTTCTTGATCACATCACAGGAGTAACACCTTGTCCACCAAAGCAACTCACTGCTAGCAATGGCACCGCCACTCCTAATCCAGAGTACTCTAAATGGCTCATTGTGGACAAACATCTCAAACCTTGCCTTATTGCTTCAATCACATCCACAGTCCTCCCTCTGGTCCTTCATCTCACCTCTGCTTCCTCTGTCTGGCAAACATTGGAAAAGAGATTCAATTCTCTAAGCAGAACACATATCCATCAACTAAAGACTAAACTTCATCTGTTACAAAAAGGTCAAAAATCAATGCAGACCTACCTGGATGAAGTCAAAACTCTTTCTGATAGCCTTGTTGTTGCAGCATTTCCTGTACCTGAGAAAGACTTGATTCTCTATATCCTGAGAGGTCTCCCAATGGAGTATGAGTCCTTCAGAACCACCATCAGGGTTAAGGTTGACAATATTGGTCTACCTGAACTCACTAGCCTATTTCTTTCTGAAGAACTAAATCAACAATTCCTTCATTCCACCAAACTAACCTCCTCCACTACATCTGAGCTTTCTACTGCCCTCTACACTACCTCCAATCCCTCCCAGGACTCATCTAACAACAGGGGAAGTAGGGGCAGAGGTCAGAGAAACAGCTCAGGACATTTCAATTATCAAAAGCACTACTCCTCCACTCCCATCAATTCATCCCTGGCCTGCCAAATATGTGGCAAGCCCAACCATTCAACACTGGAATGTTGGCACATATTTGATGCCATCAACTACTCCTGTCCTCCAAAAGAAAAAAAGGTTATGGCTGCACAGATTGGCTCCTCTTCTGCTCCTGAGGCTCAGTGGTACCTAGACTTAGGTGCTAATACTCATGTCACTCCTGATCTAGCTAAACTGCAACATTATCAATCCTATGCAGGCCAAGACAATGTCGCAGTTGGCAATGGTAATACTCTACCTATACAGAGTATAGGCACTAGTACTCTCTATCTTCCTTCCTCCTCTCTTTCTTTAAAGTCTGTTCACTATGTTCCACATATTTCCTCAAATTTACTTTCAGTCTCTAAAATAGCACAAGACAATAACTGCACCTTAATTTTTTATGCAAAGAGGGTCAAGATTTTGGACAATGCTACCAGCAGGATTGTCTTCCAGGCCCCCTGTGAAAAAGGTCTTTACCCACTACCTGCAAGTTCTGTGCCAGTTTTTGCTTCCAATAAAACTTTCAGCTGTACAACTGCATTTGATGTTTCAGCCCCATCAATTGTTTACAATAAAGTCCTTAGTTGCACTACTGCTTCTGTTGGATAGACTACTTCTTATCAATGGCACTTGAGATTAGGCCACCCAGCTAAACCTACTGCAACTCTATTATCTTCCCATCTGAATGTAAAATTGCCTGATCACACTTTGCTTTGTACTGCGTGTTCAGTAGTTAAATCTCATAAGCTGGCTTTGTCTTTGTCTACTACTAAAATACATTTTTCTTTTCAATTAATACATTCAGATGTTTGGGGCCCAGCCCCTGTACCTTCCAGTATGAATTTTAGATACTATATAGTGTTTTTGGATGATTTTTCCAGATATTGTTGGCTCTACCCTCTTAAATATAAATCTGATGCCTACTCTGCCTTTCTTCAATTTACTGCCTTAGTCAAAAACCAACACAATACTACAATTAAGACATTTAGAACAGACAATGGCAGGGAGTATGTCAACCATCAATTCAGCACCTATTTACAAACTCTAGGCACCATTCATCAAACATCATGCCCACATACAACTGAGCAAAATGGCAAAGCAGAAAGAAAACATTTACACATAATAGAAACTGCTTTAACATTGCTCAATCACTCTCATTTACCTACCCAATACTGGCTTGAAGCCATTGCTACAGCCAATTATCTTATTAACAGATTACCTACACCCATCCTTTAAAATAAATCTCCTTTTGAGATTCTTTATCACACTACACCTGACTACTCACTACTCAAAAGTTTTTGGCTGTCTATGTTATCCTTGGTTGAGGCCCTATACTAAAAATAAACTGGAGAATAGGTCTCAGCCTTGTGTATTTTTAGGATATTGCCCTCACACCAAAGGGTATAGATGTCTCTCCTTAGACACTCACAAAATCCACATATCTAGACATGTTAGATTCATTGAAAATTAGTTCCCTTTCTCAACTGTTTCTTCAACCTCGAACATAATGTCATCTGCACCAATTGAACCCTATATAGACCTACCACTGACACCAATTTTTCAGTCCTCTACTTCACCATCAACTCAGATACCCACAGAGTCTTCTACTAGTGGTCTATCTCAACCTTCTACATCTACTCACAGTCCTAGTAGTTCAGACTTCAATCTATCACAATCAATGTCTGACCCACAAATTCATGATAACACATCTCTGCCCACAGAGTCTTCTTCATATTCTTCTCTGCACAGTCCTATAAACAGTGCAACCATAGAGTCTTCCAACTATCAGTAGCCCCAAAACTTCAATCATCTAGCCCCAAATTCATTACATCCTATGCTCACCAGAAATAAAACAGGTTGTTTACCCCCTCCCAGATATCAACTTAATCATCTCATCACTACCCCACCATCCACTGAACCAAATTCTTATAAAGAAGCCTGCAAACATGCAGCTTGGCAGAAAGCTATGGAAGAAGAATTCCAAGCTTTACAAACTCAACACACTTGGACTCTTGTTCCACTACCACCAAACAGAGAACCCATTGGTTGCAAATGGGTGTACAAAATCAAAAGGCACTCAGATGGGTCTATAGCAAGGTACAATACCAGATTAGTAGCAAAAGGCTATCACCAAGAACATGGCATTGACTACACTGAAACTTTCAGCCCTGTAGTCAAGCCACAAACCATCAGAATTGTCCTCTCTTTAGCACTACATCACAACTGGCCTCTCCACCAATTAGATGTCTCTAATGCCTTCCTACATGGGCATTTGGCAAAAGAGATTTATATGACACAACCTCAAGGGTTTCAGGACACTTCTACTCTACATTTTGTGTACAGATTGACTAAGTCCTTATATGGCTTGAAACAAGCCCCAAGGGCTTGGTACAACAGACTACATTCTTTTCTTCTATCCCTTGGTTTCACCTGCAGTAAAGCTGATACCTCCCTGTTTGTGCATAAAACTCCTACTCACATGACTATTCTCTTGGTTTATGTGGATGATATCATTCTCACAGGTACCTCATCTACTTCTATAGCCCAACTGATTACTCAAATGCATACTCACTTTGCCATGAAAGATCTGGGATCTCTGTCCTATTTCTTAGGGATTGAGGTTGTTCCCATCAATGGCACACTACTTCTCCACCAGTCCAAATATGCACTAGACATCCTTCATAAAGCAGGTTTTCAAGACTGCAAATCTACTGATACTCCAACATATTCAAAACACACTAAAGATCCACCAGATGCAGATATACCATATGCTAATGCCACTCAGTTTAGAAGCCTAGTGGGTGTTCTTCAGTACCTAACAATCACTAGACCTGAACTGCAATATGCTGTCAACACTTTGTGTCAACAGATGCATCATCCTACTAATGCAGACTACAAAGCTCTCAAAAGGGCTCTCAGATTTGTTAAAGGGATAGTTCACAGAGGTCTAATCTTTCAGCCTGGTCCATTGCATCTTCATGGTTTTTTAGATAGTGATTGGGCAAGTGATCCTCACATTAAAAAATCAACAACAGGGTATATCAGCTTTCTAGGACCTAATGCTATATTCTGGTGCTCAAAGAAGCAAGCTACTGTGGCAAGATCTTCCACAGAAGCCGAGTACAGAGCTCTTGCACACTCGGCAGCTGAACTAAAATGGCTGACATATGTTCTGGTTGACCTTCATATTCCAATTCAAACACCTGTGCTTCACTGTGACAGTAACTTTGCACTTGCTCTTGCTGCTAATCATGTCTACCGTGCAAGAACTAAACATGTGGAAATAGATTTCCACTTTGTGAGGGAACAGGTGGCTGCCAAGCAACTACAAGTTTCCTACATCCCTACAACAGAACAGACAGCTGATATGTTGACAAAGTCCTTGCCTCTGAAGCAGTTCTCTTATCTTCTTAGCAAGCTGCCACTGGCCACTACCCAGTACATCTTGAGGGGGGGTGATAAAGTATAGAAGTCAGCTCATGTATTGTTACAGTTGTATTCTCTTATAGTGCAATAGAGTTAGGATTCAGTTAGACTAACTAACTCAGTTCTGAGATATTAACTCAAAACTGATCTAACTAGAAGATAGCTGATGCCAGCTATATCCAGCTAAGTATTTAGCATGTGCAAAATTAGAGCATGTGCAGAAAATGTAAAAGGTAGAACTGCTACTACCAAAACAACTATAAATAGCAGTACTTGTAAACAGTTTGACATAATGAGAAATGAATCAGTTTCAGAAAATATCTCTCTCTTCTATAAATTTCTTTAGTTTGTATTATAAAATTTATGACCATGCAGAGTCGGGGGTCGTGAGAACTTCTTTCACTGCCCTAAGTGTGGTAAGAAGACTAAGCTGCTATGCTAAGCTTTTGTTTCTTCATGATACATCTGTTTTCCTTTCCTTTCTTTTCTTTATTTCCTTTTGGGATAAGGCTTGGTTTAATTTGGTTTATAATCTGTTGAGGTGTTGCTGTGCTGGTAAATTTTGTGGATATAAACTTAATTAATAGCATAGATTTCATCTTCATATCAAGAAACTTAAACGTAAAAGCAAGTTGTTTTTTATTAGTTTATTTTTTTCATCTTTATATTAAGAAAGTTAAACATAAAAGCAAGTTGTTTTTCATTAGTTTATTTGAGGATCAAGGCCTCGCATCTTATTGTGAAGTTTTTAGTTTACCTTCTATGAGACATGAATTCTACTTCTCATTGTTATTCCTGTTTTCTTTTTATGAATGGAGTTCCTTTGTTTGTCTAAAGAGAAAAGTCTATGTTGGTCTGGTTATTGTTTGATGGAGTGAATCCGGCCTTTTGGTGACTGACGAGTGAGGTTAATAAAAATCTTCCCTTATTATCCTTTTCTATTAGATTGGGGATATGGGTTAAGTGTAAGAACTGGAACTTTGGATCTGTGCTGTAGTTTCCTTGGAGAACATTTATATTAAAGATTTGCTGAGAGTAGCTTAAGTATCATGCATGAGAAGATCTTTGAAAATTGATATCATTGGCTCCCGAGCACCAGGAAGAGCATTTCTACTATCTTCTAGAATACTACTAAACTTACAGTCCCTTCACCTGACGTGTGTTACTTTTCTCTAGGCCCCTTGCTGAATACTAAATCATTCATGAAAGATTGGACATGTAATATATAGTTAATGAGAGGGTGTTTAGCTAAGATTACAAGTTATTTGAATGAATGAGTTGTATTTTTAATTGTAATAAAATACAGTTCGAGTTAAGCAAAGCTGAAAAACAAAACAACTTTTCTTCTTGTTTTCTGGTTATTGGACAGGGTTACATGTTGCAGTTACAATGTTTACGGGCTATTTGGTTGGATTTTTTGCATTCAGAGCCTTATTTAGTCACAATCCTGCTATGGTAATTCAATTTCTCAGAGTGCTGCTGGAGGTATCCTTGGATTAGTTGGCGCCTTTTTTCCCCTTGTTTCCTTTTTAGGTTTTTTAACTGATAGTACAAGACATGGTTAAATTTAGATTTGTATTCAATTCTCAGTGAGCAAATATATACCTTGGCAATTAAGATCTGGGTCGATGCATGATTCTTGTTTACCTTTCTTATTTATGTGTAATATGTGATACTTGTACCCGTTAAAGTGTACTCATTCCGCCGCCCCACCAATCTTATTTATGTGTAATATGTGATACTTGGCGAGGGCTCGGTCAGTGACAAATTTTGCAAGGGCTTGGCGAGGGTTTTAATTTTGCGAGGGCTCGGCGAGGGGCAAATTTCGTGAGGGCTTGGCGAGGGATGAGTTTCGTGAGGCTGCGATGTGGGACGAGTTTGGCGAAGGACTAGAGCCCTAGCCAAACTCGTCCCTCGTCGAATGGAGAAAAATCACGGGCAAGTAATGGAGGATTTCACTATGATGTGGAGTATTTTACAATAACCTTCTCTCTAATATAAAGAGAGAACAATATCATTCTCTCAAATAATAGGAGAAACTAACTCTCACTCACAAATATAGAACAATAAAAGAGGAAGAAAAATACTCAAGAGAAAACTTATTTTTTATTTCTAATTTGGAATGTTTTGGTGATGCAAAATGGTAAGGAATGAGCGTCTATTTATAGGCTCATTCCATACCCAAAATCAAAGCAAAGCAGCAGTGTGAAAATGATTTCATGTGCCTAATTTTGCACCAAACTTTGCTGCACAAATCTTCCTTTTTTCATTGTTTTTCTTATTTCTTTGTCTACCACTTTTGTTTCTTTTCTTTGTTTATTGTTGTTCCTTTTTGACCAAAGGCTCAAAGTGAGCTTTAACCAACTCACATTTGGAGCATGCGTAGGGACGCGACACTGTAGAGTTTATAGTTCTGGATTGAATTTGATATAATCCTGTCTATGATGAGTTTCTAATTATCAAAAATAAAAAGATTATGTCTCTATGTTGTGATCGATTGATTATCATTCTAACTACTAAAAATGCTTCTCTTTCACTTGTCAAATTTATAATAACCCCCCATGACAAGAGCAGTCAACGAGAAGCTTCTGGAAGCAACTGAAGGCTTAGCTAATGCAGTTTAGTTACACGTTGGTTAGCTGAGTGAGTGAGCTAGTAAACTGATGAGTTGTAGTATTGATGAGATGTACATTAGCTGGCATAGACTCACATGTGTTTATAAATAGCACAAAGTCTTAACTTGTATTGTATTCAACACTTTCTAAAATTAATGAAGATATTTTCTCTCTAAGTTCTGTTACCCTATCACTCAAAGATATCACTCCTTAATTCGACTAGTTGACGAGCAATTAATAATAAATATTGTTCCATTGTTTTCACAATCTGCTGCAATTGAACTGAGTATGAAGCATCACTATTTCCTAGAAATTGTTTATCGAGCGACGTTCTTTTACGACAAGATTCGTACTTTTTTTTTTTTTTGTTAAGTAAATAAAGTGATATCATTAAACTGATCGACAAAAGCTCTTTACATCAAAACAACAAAAAAACAAACCAATACTCAAATATCACAAAATTGGGTGCTAACTAAGTTTCAACATCTACACGGTACTTGTGTTCGATTTGCTGACCGCAAGTTACGAGCGTTTCTCGTGCTTTCATTTGAATCCATACATCTGGTTGCCTTTGTTAAATAAACGTACTACAAAACTTCGGAAGAATCCAGAATATCTTCATTAATTATCTGCACATATTTTTAGATATATATGTATGTATGTATCTATGTATGTATTCATATATAGAGATAGAGAGTCGCGCCATTGTATGGATTTGGTTTAATTATATTTGATCAATATTCACTGCGCTCTTATTTCAATGGCATGAAATCGGATTCGGATAAGTTCTTTAATATTTTTTTAATATATTTAAAGCAAACTTAAGTCGTATAATACATATTAAATAATGTCATTTATGAAAATTGATCTCACAACATCTTACATTTATAGCGAAAAACATACTATGCACTAGACAAAACGTCTGGTGGTAAGTTCTTTAATATTTCGTGTTTGATTAATAATTAGTTTAATGTTAACGAGTCACTCCAAACGATTAATAAGTTCATTTTTTTTCTTTTTGAGAGGGCTTAATTAAGTTGTTCAATGTTTTTTTTTTTTTGCTAGCTAGGTATGTATTTTGTATTTCATCAAAGAAAAGTACATAGGGGTTTAAGACCAATTACATGAAGCAAGTACCAGAAAAACAAATAGAGCACTGGCTAGCTGACGGAAGAAAGAATGCTAAACCAATCTTAAAAAACAATCTGCTCCCGCAAGTTGTTCTACGTTTAGTTTGACGAATTCG
Source organism: Ehretia macrophylla (assembly GCA_037974665.1). Lineage (NCBI taxonomy): Eukaryota > Viridiplantae > Streptophyta > Magnoliopsida > Boraginales > Ehretiaceae > Ehretia > Ehretia macrophylla. Next base: position 53,860,063 of record CM075769.1, on the reverse strand, counting down.
ACTATTGCCAAGTACAAAGGAGAAAAACGGTGAAGTTCTTTTCCTTTTTTTTTGTGGTGAAATTAAGATATAGAATCATATATAGCCTGCAATAGTACAAAGTTGTAGCATTTCTAGAACCATCTTATAAACTACAACTAATATTCTAAAGCAGATCTTCTGAAGGTGGCTGGAATGCTTGGATAGGCTTAAGTACAGATTGATTTTATGAAGATCATCTAATGCATGAATCATGTGGATCACAACTAATAGTTATTAGCGGAGTCGACTTTAATCTTTAGGATAAAGATGAATCTAGGTCGAGGTTAAATTTTAGCCACCAGACAAGTCTTTTCTTGTTGTTCTTGTCAATAAAAAATCTATCATTTGCATATATAACACGTTTAGATCGAACTCTATTACCTTTTTTTGGTTGTTGGCTTAATTTTTTGATACTTAAAAATATTTTTTATGAGTTTAGAAACTGAAACTAACTTGTTTGATCTATTTCTGAAAGTGTTTTTAGATAAAAGTTGAAGCAGAAAAATAAGAAACTCCAAATTGAAACTTTTCAAAATAAGTTTTTGTGAAATTATTTTTACTTAATGCAGGAAGTTGTATTCTTTTCTTTTTTCTCAAATATATATGTTCATATTTTTTAAAGTCCAACATTATTCTTAAATTTTTTAAAAGCTCATCATTACCTAATATAGGTTAAATAATCAATAATTTTTGTTCTAACCAAAATTTTACTGTTAAAAATTTTACAACTCAAAAATTAAAATTTTATAACTAAATTAAATAGAGTCTTACTCATTGGTATATATTTCTCAAGAAAGCAATTATTGGACTCAAGGTTCTTTTTTGTACATATTGGAGTCAAATATTAAACTAATGTTTATTTTAGCCACCACACAAGTCTTTTCTTGTGGCTTATCAATCAAAAATCTACCATTAGGATAAAAGCACATTTATTTGGGCCATCTGGCTCTCTTACTCCTTAATCATTCATAGTATGTTTCCGAAAAAAGCAAATATTTGACTGATCAAAGTACTTTTTATTATTTTGGGTCAATATATATTTGAATTTAGGGTTTTGATCTAAAAGTAATCTTATTAATTGTGTATGTAAAAGGTTATAAGTTTGAGTTTTACTGGTTATATTGTATGACTTTAAATTTCTCCTGAATGAAAAATAAAAATAAAAATAAATTGTAGACAACATGAACTTATCATCAAGAATTTAATAAGCTTCCTCGATAGTAAGAAACAATATTCAAAAGTTTGAAATCTTTCAACTGGCTCAAAAAAAAAAACCGCAATCCTAGTTAACCTCGCACCGGCCTCAAGCTGGAAAAATATGTGTAATCTCTTACATTAATACGCCACAATAATAGTTGATGGGATCTGAGAGATCATTCTTGGAACTTGGTCATTGCGTGTTAACTAGCTTCAATCATCTTTAAATCAGAATTTAAAATATTCTCAAAATTGAATATCAACAATAAAGAAAGGTTTCAAGTGTTTCAACCAAAAAGAAAATTAAGTTTTCTTAAAATTTCTGTTGTAAACCTCTTACAAAGGGACAAATTGGGATAAGAGTATTAGGAATTATGAGATTTCATTTTAAAATTAATTTGTGTTAAGTGGAGTAGTTCAAGATCTTATAATTAAGGTGGTCTTAAAGTTTCTAATTTTTTGATGTGGAAAAATTGTATATTCCAACACCCTTCCTCACGTGTGACCTATGATTAACTAATTGACGTGATAGAAGAAACAGCAAATAGAGCTGCACAAAGTCAATGGATGCAGGTGCAATTGCGTACTAAAGTCGACACGCAAAGCCTGAAATACGAATAGATCGCACGTGGATGGATAACATAAGACCAAGACCCATCTCTGATATCATGTTTAGAATTATGAAGTTCCATCTTAAAACCAATTTGTGTTAAGTAGAGTCGCCCAAAATCTTATAAGCTGGTCTTAGAGTTTTTAATTTTTCGATATGAGAGAAATGTATATAAAGAGGTATAAGCTCCTGATATTTGGACCAATTGTGGTTGGCACTTGTTCTTTCATTGTTGGATACGGAGATTATAATATTGACGTTAATTGATTATCTTGTTCAAAAGTTTAAATTGTTAGATATGTATTCATTTGATTTATTTATTGTGCGTAATACGCTCTTTCATGTTGAGATAAAATGCAATCTTGCATGTAGTCATATGAGACCTGTGTTGGTATATGTCAATATCCACCTCATAATAAGTATTGTTAATTTATGTGGTAGCATAAATTAATGATTTCGACTTAAAACGTCGATGAGGTTAAAAGAAACCGCGATGGCTATAAGAAAGAAGTTCGGGAATTTGGAGTTACTTAAAATGATGTCAGGATGATGCAATGCTAAAGTTGGCAAATTTGATCAAATGAAGCTTCCTAGAAGTTAGCTTGGATACTAGCTACTCATGTGATAAATATGAGTGGTCAATACTTTGAACATGTTTGGTAAAGCCAACCAAGATGAAAAATGTTTGATAGAAAGTCTCCTATGGCGGGCTAGCTGAATTCTATAAATAGGCATTCATTAGTTCATCATATTCATCCATAACACACCTCCAAACACAAACCCAAAGTTAGTTTCTTTCTTGTATTCTTCTTGTAAGTCCAAAAGTCATTCAAGGTCTAATATTGAGAGTGCACGGTGGGACAATTATCTTGTAAGTATTATATTGAATTGTTATAAAGAGTAATGTTGTCTTTCTACTTGATTGTTGTTAATACATTTCTAAAAAATTAGTTACATTCTTACATGGTATCAAGAACTTAAAGGGCTCTTAACAACAATCTTATCTAGTAAAGTTCAACAACTCCGACTACTCAAGGTGCTAGTTCTTCTTCTATCAATTCTAGTTCCGGTTTAGTACCGACAATTCGTATCCGTCCTCCTATTTTCATAGAAGGAAAGCTTGATGGCACGAACTATTTATTGTGGAAGTTCAAAATCACTACCGTTCTGGACTCCTACGAACTCCTTGATACAGTGTTAGGCACAGATGCAGAACCAATTGCAGTCCGTGCTGAAGATGATAGAAAAAAGTCCTCTCATCCAGATCCTTAGCTTGTCAAAGAATGGAGGAGGCGAAATGCTGATGCACTTTGTGCAATTGTCACAAGTGTTCAGGATTTCGTCCTCACTCTTATTCAATACACAACCAAGGCATCTGAAGCTTCGAATATACTAAAAAATCAGTATGAAACAAGGAACCAGACTCGCATTCAGAACTTGGAGAATCAGTTAGCTGCTGAGAGATTAAGTGATGATGTAGTTGAGTCATTTATCAGTAGGATGAAAAACCTACGTGATCAAATAGCTGCAGTTGGTATTTCTAAATCATCTGAGGAATTAGCTCGAAGGTGTAGTAGGGTGATGCCTTCAAAATATGACGGCCTTGTGACAACACTCAATACTCAAGTTCGCATTCTTCCTTTGACGTTTGAAGAATTCACTGTCATGTTGATAGAGGAAGAGATGAGGCTGAAAAGCAGAGAAAATCAACTTTACTCTACCTTTACAGCCAAGGTGAGGAGTAGCCAAGAAAAAAAAAAGAAAGCAAAGAAGAAGACATTATCTGGATTATGCTTCTACTGCAATAAGAAAGGCCATGTAGTCAAAGATTGTAGGAAACGAATTCATGACGAGAAGAACGGAACTCTAAAGCCAAATTGGATAAATAAAGAGTTTTCCAATACGGCTGAAATGGAAGTGCATTTGTTTACTGTAACGGAGGAAACGTGTACTAGTGCAAATGTATATCAAACGAGTACATGGATGTTAGATAGTGTAATTTCCCGACACATGACTAGCAAAAAGGAGTTATACGACTCCATAAAACCTCTACAAGAACCAATGAATATTGTCGTCGGGAATAATGCTAGGTGTTTCGTTGAGGGCACTAGAACCATCTCGCTCGTGTCTAAAGATGGAGGAAGCAAGAAGATGTCCAACGTACTCTTCGTACCCCAAATCACCAGAAATTTGCTATCTGTAGCTGCTATTAGAGATAATGATCTAGAAGTGCAGTTCAAGAAGATGGATTCTTTGATTCTTGACAAGGATCAAAATATAGTAAGTAAAGGTATTCGCAAAAATAACATTTAAGAAATCAGCTCTCTTTCTGTCGTCGTGGATGCCAAAACAAGTCAACTTTGGCATGAAAAGTTTGGGCACATTTCCTATCCTATGTTAAAGGAAATGCAAAATAAGAAAATGGTGGCCAATTTGCCTTCAATTGAAGAAGTTGAAGGACCATGTTAAGCTTGTATACTGGGCAAGCAACATAAGTAGTCATTTCCCAAAGAGAGTCATAACCAATCAAAGGCTGCTTTAGAATTGGTACATGTTGACCTCTGCGGAAAAATGACTATCACGGCGTTAAGGGGATCTTCCTACTTTATGCTACTAGTCGACGATTATAGTAGGAAGATGTGGGTGTACTTCCTTCGGGACAAGTCTGATACTCTTGAAAAGTTTAAAGTGTGGGAAAAACTTGTGACAAATGAGAACACAACTCAGTTGAAGAAACTTCGTACTAATCGTGGGGAGGTGGGGGGGGGGGGGGGGAAATTCTGTTCTACAGAGTTTACCAATTACTGTAACAAGCTTGGGATTAAGCGCCAATTGACTGCTCCATACACACTACAACAAAATGGAGTTATAGAACGAAGAAATCGAACAATTGTAGAAATGACTCAAGATATGTTGAAAGGTGCTGGCCTACCTGACACATTCTAGGCTGAAGTAGTCAACACAGCGGTATACATCCTCAATCAGTGCTCAACCAGGGCACTCAACGATAAGACTCCTAATGAAGCTTATTATGATACGAAACCTTATGTGTCTCATTTAAGAAAATTTGGGTATGAGTGTTTTGTACACGTCTCAAATGAAAATAGAAAAAAATTGGATGACAAGAGTAAGAAGGACATTTTCTTGGGATATAGTGAAGAGTTTAAAGCATACAGACTCTATGATGTAGAGGCCAAGAAGGTGATCATAAGTTGAGATGTGGTGTTTAATGAGCGACCACACTCAATGGAGGATAGTGGTCTTGTCATTTCGTCATCAACCGATGAAGTAATCCACCAACTGCCTGAACAACGACCGTTGAACAATGAAAAAGTCTCTAATGATGAAGAAACTGAAGACCAACCTGTCACGACCCCATTTTTCTTAATTGCTAAAACAATCTCTGATACCACAATAATGACAAAGAATAAAATTTAAGCATACGAATCCTCAAGCATTCTGGGGCCGTGATGCCACGGACTTAAGAAGATCACTCCGCCTAAGTCCGTTAAGGCACAATATAATTGCCCGAGCACTATTAACCATAAAATAAAATATCAAACCATATATTACACAAATTCTAGTAACACCCATTATACAAACTTCATCACTACTAAGTAATATTACAATAGCCAAGTTCAAATTACAAGACCTGAATTCGCTAAATTACTTCACACAGATCCAACTACTACAACTAGGCCTCAAAACAGTAATGTATCAAATTAGTTACATAGTTGAGTGACCACGAGATTAATACATTACATCGAATAATCAAATGCCCAACTTATTCTATTACAACAAAAAGTTAACCAAAACGAGCAACTAACTCAAGCTCCAGCCCCGAATAACCTGTAATGGTGGAAAAGAGGGGTGAGCTAGATCCTTGCATATAGCTCAGTGATGAGGTAAACAAGGAAGGGTTTTTGCAAAGGTTTTATCTTTTCGTAATCAGTTTGATAAAACATGACACGCACGCAAGAACCCACAAATGAGAATAGAAGATATGAAATCAAGATTCAATAACAGTTAAATAATCTAACTCACTCAAGATATCATTGGGTCCCGACCCGAAGGAGGATCAATGAGTCTTTAACAACCTAGCTCTTCCAAGATATCATTGGGTCCCGACCCGTAGAAGGATCAATGAGTCTTGAAAGAGAATGGATGATAACATTTGGTAGGCGAGATATACCAGCAAGCCCTACCTCTGACTGGAGGTCTCGTTTCTACCTCGGTAGGCGAGATATACCGGCGAGCCCGTTGCCGCCCGGAGGTCTCGTTGCTACCGCATTCATTAATGGTTGCAACCGACACGCGCATTTACGATTCATATACATATACATTTACATAAGCGAGAAAGTTTAGTCAATCATATAGCGTATTCGAGTACCTTTTATTTTTCGTATCATGTAAACTTGTCAATCAATTGTTATGTACTCATATGGATATGTAGTGATATGTGCATAGTTTAGATAATCATGAAACCAATACCCATCATTCTTGAACATAATAATAACATTTAGAGAGACACGACATAGCCATATTCCAAGGGAAGGTGTAAGGATACCTTAAAATAACTCAAAACGACAATAAAATGCAAGTACGAACAAAACTATGAAGCAAACTCAACTCATTTGCAATAGCCTAACTTAGGAGGTAAATTTTCATACTTTCCCGAACTCCAATTAATCTTATTTTGGTATATAATCGAAGCTTATCGAATGTAGATAACTCTAGAATCAAACGAAACTCAATTCAGAGTTGAATCGAGTGAGTTATGGCCTTCGAAAAATTACCGCGCGAATCTGTCAAAAATCCGGACGAGTCATCCGGTCGAGTTACTCGACCGGATTTACTCGACCGGATCGTGGTCAGAGAGCATCCTAACGAGTACATCCGGTCGAGTAACTCGACCGGATCCACTCTTCCGGATAGAGGTCCGAGAACACAAAAACATGCCATTTTTGCTCTTTTTTGCTCGCTATCTTGCCTCCAATTTAACCAAACCTTTTGCACATTCAAAGAGACCTTCTAGGGAACATTCTTAAGCTCAAGAACAACACCACAACATTCTCAAATCAAACAACAACCCAAGAACAAATCAAGAACTCTCAAAACCTCAAGAACACCAAAAATACCTACTAAGCATCAATATGTTTGTCTTCCAATTCCTACCTTACCCACAAGTTAAACTAGCTCTATTCAAGCAACAATCACCATACAACTCATAAATTTCAACCCGTTAGATCAAGCCCTAGCTCAATATACAAGATAAACCTCAAACCTTGTAATAAATCTACACATATTCATTATCAACATTTTCATAACCAATATCATGTTCAATACACAATTAAAACTCATCAATCAAGCATACTATGGCTTTGTAAAACATTTATAAAACTTCCCTCACGTTAGCTTTGTGAAGAAATGATGTTAGAAATGATTGTGGGTGCAAGACAATAGGTTGAAGATGCTTGTGCTAGCTTGAAAATACTTCTATCTTTTTCTTCTTGTTCTTCTTTCTCTTCTCCTTGGTCTCTGCGTGTGGTGTGTGTGTTTGTGTGTGTGTTGATCGTGTATATGTGTGTGTTGTGTGGTGTGAGTGTGTTTTTATTAAGTAGGATATTTTCCTAAGATGCCAAATGACCAACATGCCCTTTTAACTAACTGAAATCTACTAGTTTGCCATATAGTTGTCCTCTAACAATTTTGGTTAGTTAGTGCAATTGAGTAGAGTTTAATTAATGCCTATGTTATCTAAAACACTGAAATGCACATAGTTGAATTTAGATGCACGTCAAACAAGGCAAATGCACGAAGAACAATGTAAATGCACATTAATTAATATAAATGCATATTAAATAATGTAAAAATTTATGAAATGCACACGAGCTCTATACGGCCTCGGTACGGGGTCTCATAACCTCCCCTCCTTAAAAGAATTGCGCCCTCGCAATTCCTTCTTCTTTAGTCTATTCCTGGTTGAGCTGCAATGATTTTGCTAGAAGTGCATGAGGAAGATTAACGAACATCAACTTCTGTATATCAAATGCTAAACCGAATTCCAAATACCGATTAGCCAGAAATCTCACATCAGATTCCACCTACTGAATTCTAAATACAAATGTTGAGTAGCAATACTCCGTATAACAACTCTATAAGTATATCAACTAAGAATTTCGAACGAAGATACCGAGTACCGAGGACCGAATATTGAATAAGAATTTCCATAAGAAATCCCAATACGAATTTCAAGAAAATACCATGTAAGGAATCCTGTGAAAGGAGATCAAATAAAGGCTCCGAATGAAAATGACCATAAAATATTCAATAAGAAGACCGAATATAGAATTCCGGAATAAAGCGCTGAATATGATTGTCGGAGAAGGATATCAAATAAGAAGGCAACATAATATCTCAAATACTTGATACTAGTTGCTAAATAAGAATTTCTAAAGGATGACTTCAAAATAAAAGTACCAAATGAGAATCCCATCAATCAATACCTCACGGTAGGATGTCACTTCTTTATCCCAATTAACGTGAATCTTTCAACCATGGCTACTATTTGTAGCCTGGACACGATTCATCTGCCATCTAGGACATTCCTTGGCTCGGTGTTGGTCACTCCCACATCCAAGTCACCTGCCAGACTTTTTCCAACACTGGGCTTCAGTGTGCCCTTTTCGGTTGCAATGAGTACACATGACGATTTGAGAGGTAGTCACACTTGCTGATATACCACGAGCTAATTGGGTGGCTGAGGTTTCTTGTTGTGGCCTAGCATCAACTGGTCCTTCTTGACTCTGGCCATGACTCCGAGTGCTTTTACCGATAGTCGGCCTTTGTGTTTTCCTACGTTTCGGGAAGTCTTTCTTCTGACCCTTACTTGACTGACCCGAACCTGCCATTTCCTCTTTCTTTCCTTTCTCCGCTAGTGTTGCAGCAAAAAGGGCCTCACCGTAAGTGGAAAGCTGTAGAAGAACCAAGTTGTCTCGAATCTCTGGCCTCAACCCTTGAATAAACCTTTGGATTCTCTCTTCTGTAGTTTGTACCATCCCCGGAGCATAATGTGACAATTGAGTAAACCGGGCTTCGTAACGTGCAACAGTCAATTCCCCTTGTTTGAAAGTCACGAATTCATTTCTCCGAAGTCTTCTCACAATTGCAAGAGCTCTTCTCGACATTCTTACTTCACCAAAAAGAAGCACCCCATAATATGATGTGCATATATGCAATTATGTTACATGGGAAACAAGGATGTACTTATATGATTGTACTACATTGAATAACTATAATTTAATGCATAACCATTATATGAGGCAACATTATTACTAGTGTACATTCTAGCATTCATGAAACAGTTATAATATAACAAGTATCTAAAGCCTACGATACACATAAATCACATTGACACGTTATTCACATAGAACCTAGGGTTCACATTCCTTTGATCACATTCACAATCATCTACACACAACCATTACGGAATTAAAGCTCCTATCATAGTTCTATATAACCATAAAGTCATCAACTTGTTCACAAGTGATGTTAACTCTAAGGGTTAAGATTAACCTTACCAACATTCTATTAATCTTTCAAGGGTCCACTATGTTTAAAATGACTTAGTCTAATCCAAATCTTATAATCCATAAATAGATCCATAAGTAACCCCTAAGGATAAAATAACTCCAAATGTGTATCAATCATTATTAGTCATTATCTAAGATCGGGGTTACAACCTACATAACATCAAGGTCATCCTCGTAACCCTTTACATTAACCAAAATAAGTAACAAAGCACATTGAACAAGTTTTCACATAACACATAAACATATTAAACAAGCATAATCATCCCAAAACACATATCACTTATGGACTACTACCTACTGACCAGGGGTTCTAAACCCGGACTACGCCTAGTTTTCCAACTAAGCTCTGATACCACTTTGTCACGACCCCATTTTTCTTAATTGCTAAAACAGTCTCTAATACCACAATAATGACAAAGAATAAAATTTAAGCATACGAATCCTCAAGCGTTCTGGGGCCGTGATGCCACGGGCTTAAGAAGATCACTCCGCCTAAGTCCGTTAAGGCACAATATAATTGCCCGAGCACTATTAACCATAAAATAAAATATCAAACCATATATTACACAAATTCTAGTAACACCCATTATACAAACTTCATCACTACTAAGTAATATTACAATAGCCAAGTTCAAATTACAAGACCTGGATTCGCTAAATTACTTCACACAGATCCAACTACTACAACTAGGCCTCAAAACAGTAATGTATCAAATTAGTTACATAGTTGAGTGACCACGAGATTAATACATTACATCGAATAATTCACATGCCTAACTTATTCTATTACAACAAAATGTTAACCAAAATGAGCAACTAACTCAAGCTCCAGTCCCGAACAACCTGTAATGGTGGAAAAGAGGAGTGAGCTAGATCCTCGCATATAGCTCAGTGAGGAGGTAAACAAGGAAGGGTTTTTGCAAAAGTTTTATCTTTTCGTAATCAGTTTGATAAAACATGACACGCACGCAAGAACTCACAAACGAGAATACAATATATGAAATCAAGATTCAATAACAGTTAAATAATCTAACTCACTCAAGATATCATTGGGTCCCGACCCGAAGGAGGATCAATGAGTCTTTCACAACCTAGCTCTTCCAAGATATCATTGGGTCCCGACTTGTAGGAGGATCAATGAGTCTTGAAAGAGAAGGGATGATAACATTTGGTAGGTGAGATATACCAACAAGCCCTACCTCTGACTGGAGGTCTCGTTTCTACCTCGGTAGGCGAGATATACCGGCGAGCCCGTTGCCGCCCGGAGGTCTCGTTGCTACCGCATTCATTAATGGTTGCAACCGACATGCGCATTTACGATTCATATACATATACATTTACATAAGCGAGAAAGTTTAGTCAATCATATAGCGTATTCGAGTACCTTTTATTTTTCGTATCATGTAAACTTGTCAATCAATTGTCTTGTACTCATATGGATATGTAGTGATATGTGCATAGTTTAGATAATCATGAAACCAATACCCGTCATTCTTGAACATAATAATAACATTTAGAGAGACACTACATAGCCATATTCCAAGGGAAGGTGTAAGGATACCTTAAAATAACTCAAAACGACAATAAAATGCAAGTACGAACGAAACTATGAAGCAAACTCAACTCATTTGCAATAGCCTAACTTAGGAGGTAAATTTTCCTACTTTCCCGAACTCCAATTAATCTGATTTTGGTATATAATCAAAGCTTATCGAATGTAGATAACTCTAGAATCAAACAAAACTCAATTCGGAGTCGAATCGAGTGAGTTATGGCCTTCGAAAAATTACCGTGCGAATCTGTCAAAAATCCGGACGAGTCATCCGGTCGAGTTACTCGACCGGATTTACTCGACCAGATCATGGTCAGAGAACATCCGGACGAGTACATTCGGTCGAGTAACTCGACCGGATCCACTCTTCCGGATAGAGGTCCGAGAACACAAAAACATGCCATTTTTGCTCTTTTTTGCTCGCTATCTTGCCTCCAACTTAACCAAACCTTTTGCACATTCAAAGAGACCTTCTAGGGAACATTCTTAAGCTCAAGAACAACACCACAACATTCTCAAATCAAACAACAACCCAAGAACAAATCAAGAACTCTCAAAACCTCAAGAACACCAAAAATACCTACTAAGCATCAATATGTTTGTCTTTCAATTCCTACCTACCCAGAAGTTAAACTAGCTCTATTCAAGCAACAATCACCATACAACTCATAAATTTCAACCTGTTAGATCAAGCCCTAGCTCAATATACAAGATAAACCTCAAACCTTGTAATAAATCTACACATATTCATTATCAACATTTTCATAACCAATATCATGTTCAATACACAATTAAAACTCATCAATCAAGCATACTATGGCTTTGTAAAACATTTATAAAACTTCCCTCACCTTAGCTTTGCGAAGAAATGATGTTAGAAATGATTGTGGGTGCAAGACAATAGGTTGAAGATGCTTGTGCTAGCTTGAAAATACTTCTATCTTTTTCTTCTTTTTCTTCTTTCTCTTCTCCTTGGTCTCTGCGTGTGGTGTGTGTGTTTATGTGTGTGTTGATCGTGTATATGTATGTGTTGTGTGGTGTGAGTGTGTTTTTATTAAGTAGGATATTTTCCTAAGATGCCAAATGACCAACATGCCCTTTTAACTAACTGAAATCTACTAGTTTGCCATATAGTTGTCCTCTAACAATTTTGGTTAGTTAGTGCAATTGAGTAGAGTTTAATTAATGCCTATGTTATCTAAAACACTGAAATGCACATAGTTGAATTTAGATGCACGTCAAACAAGGCAAATGCACGAAGAACGATGTAAATGCACATTAATTAATATAAATGCATATTAAATAATGTAAAAATTTATGAAATGTTATGAAATGCAAACGAGCTCTATACGGCCTCGGTACGGGGTCTCACACAACCTGTTGTACCCACAAGGAAGCCACAATCGAAGTGGTTCCAACAGCTCTTTGACGAAAGAAATCCAGGAGTTACTAATGATAGTCCACATCCTGATGGGCTAAAAAGTTCAAAGAGAATAGAGGAGCAAAATCGATCAGGACAACTGTTAGTAAACATGGCTTTGATGACCCAAATCATCAAGACGGTAAAAGAACCGGTAATTGTAGAGGAAGCCATGTCAGATCCAAATTGGAGAACAGCTATGCAAGCCGAGTATGATAGTATCATGAAAAATGATACTTGGGAGATCGTTGAAAAGCCACCGAACAGAAAAATTATGTGCACCAAATGGATCTGGAAAGTGAAGTACAAGGTAGATGGAAGTCTTGAAAAATACAAGGCACGCCTTGTAGCACAAGGATTTTCGCAAGTTGAAGGTTTCGATGTATATGAAACCTTTGCTCCAACAGCAAAAATATCAACAATCAGGTTAGTTGTTGCAACTGCCGCGCATTATGGATGGATTGTACATCAAATGGATGTCAAGTCAACTTTCCTTAATAGGCAACTTGAAGAAGGAGTCTACGTTGCACAACCCTCTGGCTTCCAAATACTAGGTGAAGAAGAAAAAGTCTGCAAATTGAAAAAGGCTTTATATGGGTTAAAGCAAGCACCACGAGCTTGGTACAAATGTATAGACTCTTTATTCTTGCAGCATGGTTTCTGTAGAAGCAAATCAGAGGCCAACTTGTATGGTTTAAGTGAACAAGGAAAGAAAGTAATTGTAGTCCTATATATGGATGATCTTGTAATCACTGGTGACCATAAAGATAATATTTGGAAGATGCAAGAATGGTTGAGCCAAGAATTTGAAATGACAAATCTTAGTCTTCTTCATTATTGATTAGGAATCGAGGTATGACAAAAATCTCATACTATCTTCATCTCGCAGCAACGATATGTTTGTGAGCTCTTGACTGTATTTGGTATATTCGAGTGTAAGCCAGTTGTTATCTCGATAGAAATGAATACAAGGCTATCAGTTGATGATCCTTCAAAATAAGTTGATAACAAGCTCTATAGAAGGTTGGTGGGAAGTTTAATCTTCATTTGTAACACAAGACTTAATATTAGTTATGTTGTGGGAGTTCTTAGTCGTTTTTCAAATAAACCGAAACAAAGTCATTGGTAAGCAGGGATGCGGATCCTCAAATATCTCAAAGACATGTTAGAATATGGCATATCATACAAGTCTGGAGATACTTTATTTGGGTCCTGTGACTCAGACTGGGCTGGTGATATTGACTCAATAAAATCTATTACAGGTTACGTATTCATATTCGGTGGTGGAATCATCTCATGGGCTAGTAAAAAGTAACCCACCGTTGCATTTTTATCAACAAAGGTGGAATACAAAACTGCTTGGGTAGCATCCTGTGAAGTTGTTTGGCTATGACATATCATGACTGATATTGGCATTTCAATAGAGGAATCAACAATACTAAAATGTGATAATCAAAGTTGTATTGCCATGTCGAAGAATCCGGTATTTCATGCTAGAACAAAACACATAGAGATTCAAAAGATAATTGTGCAGATATCTTTACTAAAGCGTTAGAGAGTGTCTAGTTGAACAAATATCTTCAAACATTGTGTGTTGGCCCAATAGCTTAGTCAACATGAGGTGAACATTGAGGGTGGTGTTGGTATATGTCAATGCCCACCTCATAATAAATATTGTTAATTTATGTGGTAGTATAAATTAATAATTATGACTTAAAACGTCAATGAGGTCAAAAGAGACCGCGATGGCCCCAAGAAAGAAGTTCAGGAATTTAGAGTTACTTAAGATGATGTCGAGATGATGTAATACTAAAGTTAGCAAATTTGACCAAAGGAAGCTTCCTAAAAGTTGGCTTGGATACTAGCCACTTATGTGGTCAATTATAGCCACCCATGTGATAAATATGAGTGGTCAATACTTTGAACATGTTTGGTAAAGCCAACCAAGATGGAAATTGTTTGATAGGAAGTATTCTATGGCGGGCTAAGTGAATTCTATAAATAGGCATGCATTAGTTCATCATATTCATCCACAACACACCCCCAAACACAAACCCAAAGTTAGTTTCTTTTTTATATTCTTCTTGTAAGTCTTAGTTTCTTTCTTGTATTCTTCTTATAAATCCAGAAGCCATTGAAACTCTAATCTTAAGAGCGCACAGTAGGACAATTATCTTGTAAGTGTTATATTGAATTGTTATAAAGAGTAGTGTTTTCTTTCTACTTGATTGTTGTTAAGACGTTTCTGAAAAATTAGTTACATTCTTACAACTTGAACACAAGACTTTTTTTTAACGGAACTCGTATTATATTATGTAATCACCTCTTCTAAAAAACTTAAATTATAACTAAATGATTTATTTTTTTTATTATCAACCTTAAACATAATTGTGATTTGTGCCAATTTGGGCTACCCAATCTTGCTCTATTTGGGAGTAAGACTGCCATGAAATAACGAGTCTTTCTTCTATGCGGATAATTTTTTGTCTGACACACATCACATCACTCGAGTCAAATTACTATTTGTTGCGTAATTACCAATTTATCCTTAAAAGTAATACTTTGAGAAATGAAATTGCAAAATGCTTTTTTAAACCTTTTTCGTTGCAAATACAAAAATACCCATACGTCAAAGTACAAACATACCCCTTGGTCTTATTTTCGAAGCAATCATTTATTATGATGATGATGTCTAAGATAAGTACAATTATGAGTTGCATTTATGAGATTGTGACAACGATTTGACTATTATGCTTACTTTTCTATTTCATTTTTTTTGTCGAATATTTTTCTATTTTATTTCCAACGATTTGGAGACAAAGTTATAGATTGCATGCATCCAATTTTTACTATTACTTTACTGCACATTACTAGAAAAAAATAATAATCAAAACGCTAAAAATTAAGATTGACAAAATGCTAAAAATGGCAGGGTACATTTAAAAAAAAAATAAAAAATAAAATTAGCGATATCCGGGACCTAATTTAGTCAGTTGGAAAACCAAAGTTTTTACGTCATTAACCATTTAGCACCCGCTTTTACGAATTTCAACTATAACCAAGTCAAAATCAAATTTAAAATTTAAGTTATTGCCATAGCTAGCATAATTGAAGTATAAATCAAAATTGAAGATATTGATTATACAATGTTGAAATACAATTGAAAGTTTAATTTCCTGCTAAAACGAATATCAAATCAACATGAAAAATTAATTTTCCCCTTTAACGAAAATGAAGCAAAAATGAAAAATATTCAAATTTATGCCATAGCGAAATTTATTTAGCGAGATATCAATTTATCGATTAATTTATCGAGATATTTTAATTTTTTGGCCTAATATTACATATGATATTCATGGTATTTTTTTAAGTGACTATATGGATTGTGATACGGTCCATATTATAATTTTTTAGTATTATATTGGCTTATACTTTAATCTAAATATCTAAACATTTATAGATCATCAGGAGTATACAGTGAAACAAGTACTCAAACTCTGCAAATTCTCGGAACACTGGTATCGAAGACTTGCTTAGGGCTAGGAAGCTGTTAACTTCATTTGATAAATTGAGCTCCTTCTCTTGTAATTTGGTCTATGAATTCTACTCCAGTTTGTACCAGAACATCGATGTTGAAACATCGAAGTACTACCATAGAATTTATGTTCGCACATATGTTTTCATTTTTTCACCCTTTACCATTAATACATATCTTAAGTGTGATCCCTTTGAAGAGTTTATTCATGATATCTCTCTAACTGCTATTGCCATTGAGTTTGTGGGTGAACCTTGTGAATGGAAACTAGATGCGAGACTACCTGGACACAAACTCACCTATAAATATGCTGCTTTGCATAAGATGGCCATTGTCAACTGGTACCCTACAAAGCATTGTACCACTTTGAGTGTTGAATTGGGAAAATTGCTGTATTCTGTGGGCACAGGGATCAACTTTAATTTGGGGCAAGTTATCTTTGATCGAATCAATGATGAAGGAGCAAAAGACTTTGCCAGTCAATACTTGTCATATCCATCTCTTATTTATGGTCTTCTCTTGTGACAACACCAGGTTCTACATAAGCGAGAGGAATTGCACCCGCTTCTCTCTCCCTTGTTCTTTTCTAAGAAATTCTTGCAAGGTGACCATAAGAATGATCTCCAAGGGTAGCCAACTAGTGTTATCACACCCTTCACCATAGAGAATACAAGTTCGTCTGTTGAACAATCTGCAATGTTGCAACATCTCCAACAACTTCAAGAGGCAGTTGAGGAGTTATTAGTGGAATAGGGAAATATCCAAGCGAATCAGGATCAAATTCGACAGACTCTGGCTCAACTACTCAAGGGGTAGAGTGCCATTATGGCACACTTGATGGGCCCTCCTTCTACTTGATGCTAATTTCTTTCTGTTTTGTTAGATAATGTTTTTTTTTTGTTTAGTGGTCTAACACTATTCTGACTTTGTGTGTTTTTCTACTTCTGCTACTAACTCTTCACCTTCTTTGCCTTTGGTTTGGCAAAAAAGGGGAGAATGAATGTTAATTGTTGTCTCTTACTCATTGTGTGTTCTTATTGCTTTGATACTTTTGTGTTGGTTTATTACTGCTGGATTCATGTTCTACTATCATTTGCAACCTCTATCAGTTGCAACCTACTACCTTGTTCATTTACATTATTGCTCTGATACTACTGTACTCGTGTTAATT
The DNA here is from genome assembly GCA_037974665.1 of Ehretia macrophylla. Lineage (NCBI taxonomy): Eukaryota > Viridiplantae > Streptophyta > Magnoliopsida > Boraginales > Ehretiaceae > Ehretia > Ehretia macrophylla. The sequence goes on along the minus strand of CM075769.1, from coordinate 53,842,965 downwards.
CTACTATTGCAACAGGGACAATAGGAACTTGTGCAGTAAAAGGTTTTTTAATCTTGTGCTAAATGGGTTTTGCCAAAACAAAGCCAAAGGGGAATATTATTGAGGCAATTAATGTTGATTGAAGATTTATTGGCTATGTTTTGCAAAACGTGTATTTACCATATTTGTGCTTTTACCTTTTGAATGTGCAGGGTAAAATATTATGGTAACTTACCGTAAAAGAAGAAGTTCTGTGATTGCATTAATTGTCCTTTTGCTAAAAAGAAAAACAGGTTTTTATGAGAATGACCTTTTCTTGAAAGCCAAGCCATGACAAGCATTTATATGGAGGCACAGGACGTGAAGCAGGATGAGAGTGAAGAGAGAAAGAGACGCGGACAATCTGAAGCAAGACCTTAGGAGTATTTTGTTCCGTGTCATGTTGCAACACGATTTGTGTTCTAGTCCTTGATTGTATTAAGTGTTGCAACTTTGTTGATTTTGATAGTGAGTCATGAACGATTTGTTTAAGGCTTTGAATGTTTAGATTCTTGTATCGTTTGTTCATTTTTCGGGAGAAGAAGATGTAGTTCTCGGGAGAGAACGTCGCAAGTCGAGGGAAACTCACCAAACTGAAGTTCATTAAGGAGTTCATCATCAAGGCGTCAAAGGTCAAGAGGGAGTCTTTACTTGTGTAAATCCATTAATTTTGTAACTGATTTTATTTCTTAATGAACAGGTTTCTTGGACCAAGGGAGGTCCCGTGAACCATAGTTGTTGAATCGTGAATCGTATCGTGAATCGAAATGTCAGTTTTTTGAATCGTGAATCGAAATGTCAGTTTTTTGAATCGTGAATCGAATCGAATCGTGAATCGTACCGATTCGGTCACAAATTTGAAACTAGTTGATATTTGACATATTATGTTTCTATTAACAGTTTTTAGTTGAGATTCTTTATTTGAATTAATATTAATATATGTTTTTGTTACTTTTCTAGATTGTTCACTACTTCACTTGTTCCTAGTAGCCCAAACAATTTTTGCATCACAATATCACACTATTTTTTTTGATCGGAACAATATCACATTTCACAAGTGTCCAAACTAGTGCTCAAAAGCTGTTGTAAACACAAGTAGTCCAATTAATTACGAGTTTTGTGTCCCATTTTTTTACTAAAGTGGGCTTATTTTGTTAGCTACTTTGAAATATTTTGGGCTTTTAAAAAAAAAAAATTGACCCGAATCGCGAACAATTCAATGAATCGTACAATTCACTAACGATTCACACGATTCGGTACCGATTCATTTGCGATTCACGTCGATTCACGATTCTCCTATCCGATTCGTATTATTTTTTTAGTGAATCGTATCGAATCGTACGATTCGAATCGCGAATCGTACGATTCGAATCGCGAATCATACGATTCTGATTACACTGCCGTGAACGTAGACCGCACGGTTGAACCACGTTAAATCTTGGTGTTCTTGTTTTTGTTACAAAATTTTTATTTCCGCCTCTATTCACTATTACTGACTCTGTTGGAACATTAAGTGGGACAATGCATTAACTGACTAAGCAAACAGACTACTGATAAACTATGAAAGAAGTAATGTTCCAGTTAATGGTGCAACATCACGTGTAACAGAATTCTGCAACACCGCGGTACTGCATTAAATTTTCAGAAATTTTCATATTAATCACAAACTTGTCCATTCTTTATCTGCATAAACTCTATCATTATATTATTATTATTATTATTTATCTTTACAAAAAAAAATCTATACATATAAGGGACAAGAATTTTAAAATGTTGTGTTTTGATGGGGTTATATTAGTCATTTGATAAATCAGTGTATTTTCTCATATTAAATATGATAATCAAAATAGAGTTGAGAATGTCATTTCATTCTGAATACAATCCAGTGTACCAATATCAAATAGTATTTATCCCTATTCATCTTCTACTTAATGTGCATGTATGGCTAGTCTACATGCCTACATAAATAACGTTGATATTTTTTCATCTTCTTTTGTCATATCAAATAAGCATACTTATAGACATGCTAAAGGGGTAATCAAAATTTGGTGATAAATGGGTGATACGATCCATATTATAATTATTAAATAATCATATTAGTTTCTTATTTTAATCTAAATATCAAAACACTTATATATCATTGGGAGTATGCCGTGAAACAAGTTCTAAAAAATCATGAATTCTCGACCTAACACCAACTAAAACTAGATCACTCTCACTAAAGGGAAAAGTCACGAGTATTTAATAAATTAAGAAAGGCTATCTCTTTTTCCCTTCAATATGTTAACCACAACATATGCACAAGTATATATATAATTACACGCACACATATATATATGTGTGTGTGTGAACTCATTAATTAATAGCATGTATATACTATTTTATGGAGAGCCATGGCCACTTTAAATATTTGGGTTTCACGAACTAGCCCTGTCTGCATGGATTGATAAAGAGAGTGGTTTGTTGCCACTTCTTAAAATAAAAGCCCATCAAGGAGAAGAAAAGCCCCTTTAATTTGGTGTCTAGAACTAGCATGTCTCATATGCTTAACAACCACCAATTCAACAATATTTTTTTTTTGGCCAAGTTATTAAACAAAGACTTCATTTAAAATTGAATATGATTGTTTGACAAAAATCATATCTATGTTTTAAGCGATGAAGCGATTAAAATTTAGGCTATTAGAGAATAATTTATTTTATTCACATTCGTACTTTTAGGATTCTTATAAACACTTACGTGCATCTTTGTATTTGCTTTTTTGGCTAATTTATAGATACTTACCTACATGTTCCTATATTTTGAATTTTATTCTATATTTTAAAATATTTATTACATTTTTTGAGGTGATCTCATAATTTACTTATTTGGGTGATACGTTTTGTACCACCAAATTAACTCCAACAATAATGATGTATTTTGATGCTTAAATCATATAATGTTATCACATAGTGATAGATATGCATATATTTTTTTACTAATTGCATATTTGTGGCGATTTTCACCTTGACTCTAACATCATATATGATACTTGGTGCACAATAAAAAAGAACTTAAAGGAACATCGATTGGTTGCAGAGAAGACGATAAAATAATTGTCAATTACATTTCAACAATAATTTGATTGTGAATTAAATATTTGGTGTAAGATCCAAAAAAAAATTATGATAAATTGTGAGTTAATTAATTTGCTAATAGGCTCTTAGATCGCATGTAATTTCTCAAGTCACCTTACTATACATTTTGAACAAATAATTGATTAAAAAAGTTTACCCTAACACAACATGTGACAACATGTTTTGTAAAACAAAGACTAAAATTAACCCTACAACAAGTCTGCTCAGTCCAAAGTAGCAGCAAGACATGCCATTATTATATGGCACGTGTCACATTATGGATAACTTGCTTGTCATTCGATAAAATAATTTTCCTGAAATAGAAAATCTTTCAGAGCAGTAGGATCATATACAATGGATTTCATTTCCTGTCGGCACAAGAATTTTCTATATAAGAGCAACCTGGTCTGAAGTAGCTAGCTGCAATTGAATCACACACTAATCATTACTCACCTGTTGTAAAATAGTCATGTCTTGTCTTGCAACTGCTACGAGACTAATTCCCCAACAAATGGCGACCAGGAGGTCAGGAAACTACAAGGCAAGCATTTGGAATGATGATGATCTGCAATCATTAGAGAGTATATACTCGGTAAGATCAGGAGAATTAACTATTGGGTTTTGCGAGTCAGCCCATGCGGTATTCTGTGAGTCGTTTGGATTCGACTAATTAGCTCCAAAAATTTCCCGTTCAAGAATACTACTAAATATACCAGAATATTTTGATTGTATACACAAATCTATCGCTACTTACAATATTATGTATATTGCATTCAGGGATCAAAGTACTTACAACGAGCTGAGAAGCTTAAACAAGATGCGAAGAAAATATTAGATGAAACAACAGATCAATTGGATCAACTTGAGCTTGTTGACGTTTTGCAAAGGCTTGGCATATATTATCACTTTGAAAATGAAATAGAAAGTATTTTGAATTGCATATACAATGCTCATGATTGCAATGAGAAGAAGCAGAATGAAGACTTGTACGCTGTGGCTCTAAAGTTTAGACTCCTCCGACAGCAGGGTTACCAAATCCCTCAAGGTAGTCTTCTTGCTTAATGAAACTATGTATGATTTTAGTGCTTTTAGTGAGCCCTATGTATCAAAACTCTTCCAGCAAAAGGTAAAACTTGTACGTAACAAAATTTAGTTAGGTCGAATTAATAAATAGATACGACCCAAGGATTTCAATTTTAATTCATTATTGGAAAGAAAAACGCGACCATATGACTAACATGGGAGTGGAACACACCCCTCTCACAGCCGCACAGGTCCATCAGCCATTTTAAAGAGTTTCGCATGCCTCATTCAGTAAACAATGAGTTACAAGAAAAAGAAAAGTAAAAATTTAAGCATGAATGACTCTTTCTTTTTTTGCTTTTTGCTTTTTCTTCTTTCTTTCTTCTTTGCAGAGGTTTTCAATAGTTTCATGGAGTTTGGCAAATTCAAGAAAAGCTTACTTGGGGATCATACCAAGGGCATTCTTAGTTTATATGAGGCTTCATATCTGGCTATGGAAGGTGAAACCATCTTGGACGTGGCTCAAGAATTTTCTATTCATCATCTTCAGGAAAAGCTCAAGCAAAATATGGATCAACATCTTGTTGAGCAAGTGAGGCATGCTTTAGAGGTTCCACTCCATTGGAGGATGCAGAGACTAGAAGCAAGATGGTTCATTGAAATATACGAAAGAAGACAAAACGCAAATCCAGTTTTGCTTGAGCTAGCTAAACTGGATTTCAACATCGTGCAAGCTACATATCAAAATGAAACAAAACAGATGTCAAAGTACGTATCACAAGGGCCAATTCACCTTTGTGCCAGTTGGACTCAGCCCCGAATCTTTTTTAAAACATATACGTATTTCCTTTGAAAGTTTTTATAACATATGTATTTTTTTTAGTATAAAAAATTAAATTAACTCGAATGGAAAGAAGAAAAAAAAGCATTCTAATCACACTAAAATAAAATTCTAGATACGTTCGTTCCTGGATCAGTATATATGTATTTACCAAACACCAGCACAATAATGTGTTTTTTCTTTTTCTTTTGTTCTGCAGGTGGTATACTAGCTCTTGTCTTGCCAAAAAGATGAGCTTTGCCAGAGACAGATTTGTGGAGGGTTTCTTGTGGGCGGTTGGATTCACCTCTGAACCACAATATGGATACTGCAGGAGGGTGTCAATGAAGCTTTCAGCACTAATAACAATAGTTGATGATATATATGATGTATATGGTACATTGGATGAACTGGAGGTCTTTACTGATGTAGTTGAAAGGTCAATGATCATCAATCATTTTGGCTTAATATGATTAAGACTCTAATTATTTGTTCCTTATCATAGTGCTTATCACTTGTTCATAGTAATTAAACCTTTTGTTATGCATTTTCAGATGGGACATCAATGCCTTAGATCGGCTTCCAGATTACATGAAGATATGTTTCTTTGCAGTTTTCAACTCTATTAATGAAATCGCTTATGATGTTCTCAAAGAGCAAGGCCTCAATATCATTCCATACTTGAGGAAAACGGTATAGTCTGTCAGTGACATCTCATCCTACATTAATTCTGTAAAAGATACGTGTTCATTTTATAATTATTTAGATTCTGTATTACTGTCACCATGGACATAAGCGTTCAAAAAATATTTGCTTAGTCTACCATTATTTTCATCTAGTGATTTCTGTTCATCTGATTTCAATTGATCTACCAACTTTGCAGTGGGCAGAGCTTTGTAAAGCGGATTTGGTGGATGCAAAGTGGTATTACAGTGGATATACACCAAGCCTGAATGAGTTTCTGGACAATGCCTGGATATCAGTCGGTGGTCCTGTGCTGTTGTTTCATGCTTATTTTTGCATCACAAATCCAATAAAGGAGGAGGATTTGAAACATTTAGAGCAATATCCAGGAGTAATTCACTGGCCATCCTTAATTCTTCGGCTTGCCGATGATTTGGGAACATCAGCTGTAAGTTACTGCACTCTTAGGATAATACAGGATCGGATCTAGAATTTTTTTTAATGAGAACTATAACACAAAATTTAATTTTTACAAATAAATAATTTGCTTGAGTGTGAACTAATTGTTTTTCAAAACTAAAAATACCTATATATTTACAAAAATTTGGAGTTAGCAGACACTATAACCCGCACGTCCCTAAAGTTACATCCGTCCCTGCACATGTACCTTTTCGAATGTTCCATGTATACTGACTCATTCTAAATGATCCAGGAAGAAATGGAGAGAGGTGATGTTCCAAAATCAATCCAATGTTACATGCACGACACAGGCTGCTCTGAAGAAGATGCTCGTGAATACATAGAGCACTTAATTAGTCTTACATGGAAGAAAATGAACAAAGATATATTAATGGATCGCAATCTCCCTAAGGAATTTATTAGAACTGCCATGAATCTTGCTCGTATTGCGCAATGCATGTACCAGCATGGGGATGGTTTTGGTGCTCCAGATGGTGAGACGAAGGATCGTATAGGTTCATTACTTGTCAAACTCATCCCTCTCCCATAAGCATAACGTTATAACATTACGAAGGAGATTCAATATTGATAAACTGTTTAAATACATGAATAATTCTCCGTCATTAGATATTCCTCAAAAAATATAATATTAAGATTCCAGTCCCGTTTGTAATACTCTTTCTTGGAACAAATTACCAAGAAGATGTATTAGTTATTGCATGTAATAAGATATAAATTGCACCAATAATGTTGTAATCTCTAATTGTTTATTAGATTAATGAAGTAACTACGACAGGTTTATGCTGGTTTTTCTCTAAGTTCTTATCTTTCCGAAATTACGTCTAAAAGCAGTACAAGAAAGCCAATGCATATCAGTAGATCAAGATTCATTTAATGGGATGATTTAACGATGATTATCTCATAAATAGATTATAACCCAACAAATCTTCTTGGAAAGACCGCTCGTTACGTGACCAAGTATTCAAAGTTAAGATTTACTATAAAGAATACAGAACCAAGATTTCATGTACTAATTAGTATAGTATCATCTCAAACTCTTATACTAGAACTTGAGTTGTATGATGATTTTTATTGTAATGTAAAGGTAAATTCCAGTATACATGATTTTACAGCACAGACTTCCAAAATAAATGCAGCGAAATTACATACCTATTTGAGCAATGATAAAAGCAAAATAAAAGTTGAGACAAAGGTTTTCATCTCCCTGCTTTATTCCTGAATAACTACCATTTATGAGGACAGTGTTAGCGTTGAGTAAGAGAGGGGACCTAGCCATATATTTATAATTTATTCTAACAGGCCCTCCCATAAAAAGATTTATCAAAATATATAGAAATACACACAATTAATATAATTCAAACTGAATTGTAAAGTCAGTAAATCCTATAAGTCCCTCTCAAAGTAACATACATCGCCCCTAATCATAATGGGTCTTGTTGGTTATTTTAACATTGTTGTGCTCGGGCTTGAACCGAGATATCACTCCTTAATTCGACTAGTTGACCAGCAATTAATAATAAATATTGTTCCATTGTTTTCACAATCTGCTGCAATTGAATTGTGTATGAAGCATCACTATTTCATAGAAATTGTTTAGCGAGCGACGTTCTTTTACGACAAGATTCGTACCTTTCTTTTGTTAAGTAAACAAAGTGATATCATTAAACTGATCAACAAAAGCTCTTTACATCAAAACAACAAAAAAAACAAACCAATACTCAAACATCACAAAATTGGATGCTATCTAAGTTTCAACAGCTACACGGTACTTGTTGTGTTCGATTTGCTGACCGCAAGTTACGAGCGTTTCTCGTGCTTTCATTTGAATCCATACATCTGATTGCCTTTGTTAAATAAAAAGTACTTGAAAACTTCGGAATTTGATCAATATTCACTGCGATCTTATTTTAATGGCGTGAACTCGGATTCGGATAAGTTCTTTAATATTTTTTTAAATATATTTAAAGGAGATTTAAGTCGTATAATACATATCAAATAATGTCATTCACGAGAATTGACCTCACAACATCTTACCCTTATAGCGAAGAACATACCATGTACTAGACAAAACGCCTGGTGGTAAATTCTTTAATATTTCGTGTTTGATTAATAATGAGTTTAATGTTAACTAGTCACTCCAAACGATTAATAAGTTTCTTTTTTTCTTTTTGAGAGGGCTTAATTAAGTTGTTCAATTTTTTTTTTTTTTGGTTACTAGCTAGGTAAGCATATTGTATTTCATGAAAGAAAAGTACATAGGGGGTTTAAGACCAATTACATTAAGCAAGTACAAGAAAAACAAATAGCTAGCCTAAAGAAATAAGACAATAGAGCACGGGCTAGCTGACGGAAGAAAGAATGCTAAATCAATCTAAAAAAACAATCTGCTCCCGCAAGGTGTTCTACGTTTAGTTTGACGAATTCGACTATTGCCAAGTACAAAGGAGAAAATCGATGAAGTTGTTTTCCTTTCCTTTTTTTTTTTTTTTTTTTGGTGAAATTAAGATATAGAATCATATATAGCTTTGGTGCAATAGTACAAAGTTGTAGCATTTCTAGAACCAACTTATAAACTACAACTAATATTCTAAAGAAGATCTTCGGAAGGTGGCTGGCGTTCTTGGATAGACTTTGGTACGATTATGTGTGTCACAACCAATAGTCACTAGCAGAGGCGACTTTTATCTTTAGCATAAAGATGGATCTAGATCGAGGTTAAATTTTAGCCACCAGACAAGTCTTTTCTTGTTGCTCTTGTCAGTAAAAATCTATCATTTGCATATATAATACGTTTAGATCGAGCTCTATTACCCCTTTTTGACTGTTGGCTTAATTTTTTTGACACTTAAAAATATTTTTTATGAGTTAAGAAACTGAGGTTAACCTGTTTGGTCTATTTTTAAAAGTGATTTTAGATAAAAGTTGAACATAAAAAACAAGAAACTCCAAATTAGAACTTTTCAAAATAAGTTTTTGCGATACTGTTTTTATATAATGCAAGAAGTTGTATTCTTTTTTTTTTTTTTCTTAAATATATCCTTTCATATTTTTTAAAGTCCAACATTATCCTCAAATTTTTTAAAAATTTATCATTACCAAACATAGAACAAACAGTTAATGATTTTTATTCTAACAACATTTATAGTCAAAATTCTACTACTAAAAACTTTACAGCTCAAAAACTAAAATTTTATACCTAGATTAAACATAGCCTTAATCATTGGTAAATATTTCTCAAGAAAGCAATTATTGGACTCAAGATTCTTTTTCGTACTCAAATATTAGACTAATGTTTATTTTAAGCACCGCACAAGTCTTTTCTCGTGGCTCATCAATCAAAAATCTACCATTAGGATTTAGATCTGGGCCATCTGGCTCTCTTACTCCTTAATCATTCATAGTATGTTTCAAAAAAAAAAAAGCAAATATTTGACTGATCAAAGTACTTTTTATTATTTTGGGTCAATATATACTTGAATTTTCCACTACGGCTTTGGTCCAAAAGTAATATTATTTATTGTGTATACAAAAAATTGTAAATTTGAATCTTATTGATTATATTGTACGACTTTAAATCTTTCTGAAAGTAAAAATAAAAATAAAAATAAATTGTAGACAACAATCCTAGTTAACCTCGCACCGGCCTCAAGCTGGAAAAATATGTGTGTTATCAAAGATGACAAACAATAGCAACAGAAAACGAAAAGAAAAATAAGAGACACACAGATTTTACGTGGAAAACCCTTGACGGGAAAAACCACGGGCAGAGGAGGAGCAAATTCACTATATCGAAAATTGGTACAAGAGGTGAGCAAATAGAGTTGGCTACCAAAACCTACTTGACAAACCCTCGACCTTCGCTACCACCACAGACCCCTAATTTTTCTCCAAAAATAAGTTTTCACCAAATGGGTCGCACCGCGAACTTTTCGGGTTGGGCCAAATAGAATTTGGGTCACAAACTCTAACAATGTGTAATCTCTTACATTAATACGCCGCAATAATAGTTGATGGGGTCTGAGAGATCATTCTTGAACATGGTCATTGCGTGTTAACTAGCTTCAATCATCTTTAAATGAGAATTTAAAGTATTCTCGAAAATGAATATCAACAATGAAAGAAGGTTTCAAGTGTCTCAACCAAAAAGAAAATTAAGTTTTTTTCGAAATTTCTGTTGTAAACCTCGTACAAGGGACAAATTGGGATAACAATGTTAGAAATCATGAGGTTTCATCCTAAAACTAATTGGTGTGAAGTAGTCCAAGATCTTATAAGGTGGTCTTAGAGTTTCTGATTTTTTGATATGGGAGGAATGTATATTCTAACACCCTCCATCACGTGTAACCCACGATTAACTAATTAACGTGATCGAATAAACAACAAATATAGCTGCACAAAGTCAATGGCTGATGGTGCAATTGCATACCAAAGTCGGTCGACGTGCAAAGCCTGAAATATGAATGGATCACACGTGGATGGATAACATAGGACCAAGGCCCAGCTCTGATATCATGTTAAGAATTATGAGGTTCCATCCTAAAACCAATTAGTGCTAAGTGGAGTAGCCTAGAATCTTATAAGATGGTCTTAGAATTTTTAATTTTTCGATGTGAGAGAAATATATATAAAGAGGTCTAAGCTCCTGATATTTGGACCAATTGTGGTTGGCACTTGTTCCTTCATTGTTGGATACGGAGATTATAATATTGACGTTAATTGATTATCTTGTTCAAAAGTTTAAATTGTTAGATATATATTCATTTGATTTATTTATTGTTCGTAATACACTCTTTCATGTTGAGATAAAATGCAATCTTGCATGTAGTCATATTCGACTTGAACACAAGACATTTTTTTAACTGAACTCATATTATATTATATAATCACCTCGTCTGAAAAACTTTAATTATAACTGAAGGATTTATTTTTTTATTATCAATCTTAAACATAATTGTGATTTGTGCCAATTTGGGCTACCCAATCTTGCTGTATTTGAGAGTAAGAAGGCCATGAAATAGTGGATCTCTCAGAGACACACTATGGGGTAGGACCATATACAGTGGATTTCATTTCAAATGAATGTGTCACATCATCTGGATACGCAAAAATTTTCTACATAAGAGCAGCCTGGTCTGAAGTAGCTAGCTGCAACTGAAAAACACACTGATCATTACTCACCTGTTGTAAAATAGTCATGTCATGTCTTGCAACTGCTACGAGACTAATTCCCCAACAAATGGCTACCAGGAGGTCAGGAAACTACAAGCCAAGCATTTGGGTTGATGATGATCTGCAATCATTAGAGAGTATATACTCGGTAAGATCAGGAGAAGTAACTATCGGGTATTCTATGAGCCGTTTGGGTTCGACTAGCTAGACTCAAAAATTTCCTGTTCTGGAATACTACTGAGTATACCAGAATATTTCGATTGTATACACAAATCTATCACTACTTACAATATTATGAATATTGCATACAGGGATCAAAGTACTCACAACGAGCTGAGAAGTGTAAACAAGATGTGAAGAAAATATTAGATGAAACAACAGATCAATTGGATCAGCTTGAGCTTGTTGACGTTTTGCAAAGGCTTGGCATATATTATCACTTTGAAAATGAAATAGAAAGTATTTTGAATTGCATATACAATGAGAAGAAGCAGCATGAAGACTTGTACGCTGTGGCTCTGAAGTTTAGACTCCTCCGACAGCAAGGTTACCAAATCCCTCAAGGTACTCTTCTTGCTCAATGAAACTATCGATTCTTCCACAGTGCATTTTTTATGTTATGATTTTAGTGCTTTTAGTGAGCCCTATGTATCAAAACTCTTCCAGTAAAAGGTAAAATTTGTACATAACAAAATTTAGCTAGGTCAAATTAATAAATGGATACGATCCAAGAACTTCAATTTTAATTCATCATCAAAAAGAAAAAGTAACAAATTTATATTCCCATGGACGCACTTCAAAACGCGACCATATAACTCTAACATGGGAGTGGGACGCACCCCCTCTCACAGCCGCACATGTCCAGCCATTTTAAAGAGTTTCGCATGTCTCGTTCAGTAAACAATGAGTTACAAGAAAACAAAAGTAAAAATTTAAGCATGAATGACTCTTTCTTTTTTGCTTTTTTCTTTTTCTTCTTTCTTTCTTCTTTGCAGAGGTTTTCAATAGTTTCATGCAGTTTGGCAAATTCAAGAAAAGCTTACGTGGGGATACCAAGGGCATTCTTAGTTTATATGAGGCTTCATATCTGGCTATGGAAGGTGAAACCATCTTGGACGTGGCTCAAGAATTTGCTATTCATCATCTTAAGGAAAAACTCAAGCAATATATAGATCAACATCTTGTTGAGCAAGTGAGGCATGCTTTAGAGGTTCCACTCCATTGGAGGATGCAGAGACTAGAAGCAAGATGGTTCATTGAAATATATGAAAGAAGACAAAACGCAAATCCAGTTTTGCTTGAGCTAGCTAAACTGGATTTCAACATCGTGCAAGCTACATATCAAAATAAAATAAAACAGATGTCAAAGTACGTATCACAAGGGCCAATTCACCTTTGTGCCCGTGGGACTCAGCCCCGAATCTTTTTTAAAACATATATATATATATATATATATATATATATATATATATATATATATATATATATATATATATGTATTTATTTTGAAAGTTTTTATAATATATGTAATTTTTTTAGTATGAAAAATTAAATTAACTCGGACTGAAAGAAGAAAAATAGCATTCAAATCACACTAAAATAAAATTCTAGATACATTCCTGTATCAGTATATATGTATTTATCAAAATAAAATCAAACAAGTCCCTAACTTATTAGTCCAAAATCATATAGGTCCCTGAGTTTTCAAAAACCTCTTAGGAGGTCCTTCAACAAGGGGTAATTTAGTCTTTCTATAATAATTTAATAAACAAAAGACAAAATAATTAAAATATGACACCATAAGTTCAATAAATTATACATTCATCCTAAAAAAGTAAAATAATTAGAAACTAACCCCAAATTATTCCACCACTACCACTACCATCACCATCACCTCCTTCATATTAATAAACCCACAACATTATACACTATACACTATACACATGTAGATGTACACACCATACACCACACATGCAAATCTACATACATACAGATTTCAACAATGGAGGTTGATTCGTCCAAAAAAAAAAAAAACAATGGACGTTGATGACTTTTGGGGGAGGTACTGTGACAGATTGGAGGATAGATTGCGATGGATGGGGCTATGGGCGTGGTTGCGTTGGTGATGCTGGTGGCCGGGTTTGTGTTGTTGGGTTGATGGGTTTTTAACATGTGGTGGCAGTGGTGGTGTTGATATTTGTGGTTGGAGTTAAGAGTTGGGATGGAATTGATAGGTTTGAAAATGAGAATGTGGTGGTGGTGGTTATGGTGAACGTTGGTGGTGGTAGTTGTGTTGATGGGTGTTGTTGGGATAAAGTTGATAGGTTTGTTAATGTGGCGGTAATGGTAGTGTTGATATTTATGGTTGGAGTTAGGAGTTGGGATGAAATTGATGATAGGTTCTTTAATGTGGTGGTGATGGTGGTAGAGGTGGGGGAGGATGAGGAAGAAGTGTATAATTTATTAAATTTTTGGAGTTAGACATTAATTATTTTTTCTTTTTTGGATCAAAGTACAATTTATTAAATTATTGATATCATTTTTTAATTATTTTGTCTTTTGTTTATTAAATTATTATAGAAAGCCTAAACTACCCCTTGTTGAAGGACCACCTAAGGAGTTTTTGAAAACTCAGGGACCTATATGATTTTGGACTAATAAGTGAGAGACTTGTTTTATTTTATCCCCATAATAATGTGTTTTGTTTTTCTTCTGTAGGTGGTATACTAGCTCTTGTCTTGCCAACAAGATGAGCTTTGCCAGAGACAGATTTGTGGAGGGTTTCTTGTGGGCGGTTGGATTCACTTCAGAACTGTTAAGCCAATCTGATATCTTAGTGCCTTAGCATCTATTCAAACTTGAGAGTCCAACTATTACTTAAACTTATCACTTCTTTCTGTTAGTTTGTATATATCCTTTGTAACCACATCTGTTGTAACATTGATTATAAATACAATACACAACAGCTTAGAGTTGTGTGGCAAAAATATGTCCTTACATCAGAGTTGGTTTACATGCACCAACCACAAGGGTTCGTAGATGCCACATATCCAGACTATGTTTGCAAACTTCAGAAGTCTCTATATGGCCTAAAACAAGCCCCGTGTGCTTGGTATAAAAAATTCAGCAATTTTTTGATCTCTAATGGGTTTTTACATTCTTATCACGATGTCTCGCTTTTTGTTCAACACTCCGCAGGACATACCATTATCCTCCTAATCTACGTTGACGATATCATTGTCACAGGCGATTCCACACATAATATTTCTGAGTTTCTTGCTCATTTGTCTACTGCTTTTGACATGAAGAACTTAGGTCCCCTTCACTATTTCCTTGGCATGGAAGTTCGAAGAAGTGGTACTGGATTAATCTTAACGCAGACCAAATAGTTCTTGCAATTACTTCACCAATTTGGAATGGATGGATCTAAGCTTGTCTCCACTCCAATTTCTAGTCAACGACTAAATAATAATGATGGGGAGCTTCTTTCGGATCCAACAGAGTTCAGACAATTATTGGGTGCTTTACAATATCTGACTATGACCCGTCCTGACATTGCCTATGCAGTAAACTCAGTTTGTCAATTTATGCACTCATCTCGCCAACCTCACCTTGTTGCAGCTAAACGCATTCTTCATTATATAAAAAATACAGTGCAACATGGTCTTTTATTCACTCCATCCTCTAGTGTTGCTCTCACCAGATATACTGATGCGGATTGGGTTGGGTGCCCAGAGACTCGTCGTTCCACTACTGGATATGCAATTTATCTTGGGTCGAATCTTTTGACATGGAGCTCAAAGAAGCAGCCAACAGTTTCTAAGTCTAGTTCAGAAGCTAAATATTGCGCACTAGCATCTTTGGTCTCAGAATTCCTATGGGTCCTCCATTTATTGCAGTTTTTTAAGGTCAAGTTGGCACTACAACCTGTTATCTTGTGCGATAATATCAGTTCAATTTACATGGCCACGAATCCGGTCATACATACAAGGAGCAAACATATCGAGATAGACATACATTCCGTGCGTGATAGGATTACTGATGGTACTTTCAGGTTGCAGTATGTTACATCTAGTGATCAAGTCGCTGACGTCTTCACGAAGCCATTATACAAACCACGCTTCATTTTTATGCGTGACAAGCTTCAGGTGCTAGCCCCTCCTTCAGCTTGCGATGAGGTGTTAAGCTAATCTGATATCTCAGTGCCTTAGCATCTATTCAAACTTGAGAGTCCAACTATTACTTAAACTTATCACTTCTTTCTGTTAGTTTGTATATATCCTTTGTAACCACATCTGTTGTAACATTGATTATAAATACAATACACGACAGCTTAGAGTTGTGTGGCAAAATATTTCCTTACAAGAACCACAATATGGATACTGCAGGAGGGTGTCAATGACGCTTTCAGCGCTAATAACAATAGTTGATGATATATATGATGTATATGGTACATTGGATGAACTCGAGGTCTTTACTGATGTAGTTGAAAGGTCAGTGATCATCAATCATTTTGGCTTAATATGATTAAGACTCTAATTATTTGTTCCTTATCATAGTGCTTATCACTTGTTCATAGTAATTAAATCTTTTGTTATGCATTTTCAGATGGGACATCAATGCCTTAGATCGGCTTCCAGATTACATGAAGATATGTTTCTTTGCAGTTTTCAACTCTATTAATGAAATCGCTTATGATGTTCTCAAAGAGCAAGGCTTTAATATCATTCCATACTTGAGGAAAACGGTATAGTCTGTCAGTGACATCTCATCCTACATTAATTCTGTAAAAGATACATGTTCATTTTATAATTATCTAGATTCTATACTAGTGTCACCATGGACTTAAGCGTTCAAAAAATATTTGCTTAGTCTACCATTATTTTCATCTAGTGATTTATGTTCATCTGATTTCAATTGAGCTACCAACATTGCAGTGGGCAGAGCTTTGTAAAGCGGATTTGGTGGATGCAAAGTGGTATTACAGTGGATATACACCAAGCCTGAATGAGTTTCTGGACAATGCCTGGATATCAATCAGTGGTCTCGTGCTGTTGTTTCATGCTTATTTTTGCATCACAAATCCAATAAAGGAGGAGGATTTGAAACATTTAGAGCAATATCCTGGAATAATTCACTGGCCATCCTTAATTCTTCGGCTTGCCGATGATTTGGGAACATCAACTGTAAGTTACTGCACTAGTAGGATAATACAGGATCGGATCTAGAATTTTTTTTTAATGAGAACTATAACACAAAATTTAATTTTTTCAAATAAATAATTTGCTGGAGTGTGAGCTAATTGTTTTTCCAAACTAAAAATACCTATATATTTACAAAAATTTTGGGTCAGCAGAGACTATAACCAGCATATCCCTCCCTAAAGTTACATCCGTCTCTGCACATGTACCCTTTTAAATGTTCCATGTATACTGACTCATTCTAAATGATCCAGGAAGAAATGGAGAAAGGTGATGTTTCAAAATCAATCCAATGTTACATGCACGACACAGGCTACTCTGAGGAAAATGCTCGTGAATACATAGTGCACTTAATTAGTCTTACATGGAAGAAAATGAACAAAGATATATTAATGGATCGCCATCTTTCCAAGGATTTCATTAGAACTGCAATGAATCTTGCTCGTATTGCGCAAATGCATGTACCAGCATGGGGATAGTTTTGGTGTTCCAGATGGTGAGACGAAGGATCGTATAGTTTCATTACTTGTCAAACCCATCCCTCTCCCATAAGCATAACGTTATAATACTACGAGGGAGATTCATGCTCACAACAGTTTAAATTATTTTATTGTAATTACATGAATAATTCATCATTATCAAATCTTCCTCATAACATGTTATGTTAAGATTCAAGTACCGTTTGTCATTCTTTATTGGAACAAAGACCAAGATGTATTAGTTATTGCATGTAAGATATAAATTGCACCAATAAAGCTGTAATCTCTAATTGTTTATTAGATTAAGGGTCAAGTGTATAATACCTCCTTGTACTTTTGTAAAGTTGGACAATATCTCTCTGTCATTTTAAAAGTGTATGGTACCCCTCTGTGGTTTCTAAAACTAAGCACAACAGTTCCGTCTGTCAAAAAACCATTTATTTTAATGAAAAATGTGATGCACGTGCGTCAAATGTGATTATTCAAAGGTTATTTGCTTAAATTATTAATTATTTAGACAAAAATATATTTCTATGACACATACTTTTTTCTTTAGGGTTGGAAAAAATGAGTATTTTTATCTAAACAATTAATAATTTAAGTAAAACAAAGAACACATTATTTGATGCTTGAGTGGATTAAACGTCGCGTCGAAGTGTCTGATGTGACGAGCACATTCCTTCTAAAAACTCTTGCGTATAAAAACATATACTCACAAAAAGATGTAGTGTTCCTTAATCTTTTTGTTTCAGTTTATTATCACCACAGAATTGCCTTCAAAACATGTAAAACGTTTGAACATCTCTGAAATAAGTACGTGAGCCCACACACAAAGACTCATGCGCTAGAGATATTTTGGACGTTTTGAAGCTTAACCCTTATCACCACTCCTTGGATGTAACGTACGCCATTTTCTTTAATAAATTGTGGCGTCGGAGGAGATATTTCGTAATCCGTTTGTTGGTCATCATCAGTGACCACCTAAGGTTATAGCAGCATTGTTTACATCGTTCACGCAAAGAGTTGTGTTTCCTTTTTTGTGGTTCGTATGAGGAACAACAATATCTATATGTATATATCTGACCTAAAAATATGTGGTAAGAAATGTGCGACAGTTTGGTAGGAACAAGGATACATATCTGCCCTACTTGATTTTTAATTGCATACCTTGACTTCTCTATCGAAGTAATACACAACAGTTCTAATTTTACTTCTTTTTTTTTTTTAATTACAATGACAGTCGAAATCGTAATTTAAACTTAAAATTTCTGATTACAAACAACAGGTCATTATCTAATCATTTCATCCAATTTTTAGATGTATTTTTCTTTTCCTTTTAATCCTAAGCAATGAGGCTCTCAATTCAAAAAGCGGTTAGGTTTAATGCTCTCCACAATGAGCGCAAGTTTTTGTCTACTTATATATTATAATTTTTTGATTAATATATGAAGGCTGATTTGTAATTGCTAATTATAATTCTTAACAATTTGTATTAATTCTCGAGTCTCAAGCACTATATGTTGGTTTTGTAGCAACCATTTATTGTTTCTCTAAAGAAAGCTAAATTTATTTTATTCGTAATTAACTTTTGGTCTTTTAATTTCTTCCAAATGAAGAAGGATGTATAGCTTAATCCTTTAAATTGGCTCATAGTCTCGAGAACAAAGAAGTTGAAAAAAATATATTCTCTCTTCCTCTTAAACTAATCGATTATTTTACTTGACTTACTACAGTATTTGAAGTGAAAGATTTTATTGTAAATTTCAAATATTAGTAAAGTCTGGCGTGCATTTTATATTAGAAATAATTGAGTCCCAATAGAACGGCTATGCTACAAAACATTTTATTTCTAGTGCATTGACTACATGTGCTGGTAACACCCATATATTATTAGAGGATGATTTGAACGTCTCCAGTTTTGAAGACAATTCCCAATAGAACTGGTACTTTAGGAGAAAAAAAGTATTGCATTAAAAAGAGCGGACATGATGGTATAAGACAGCTGACATTTGAAAGCAATCGATCTCTTATGAATCGAAGGGCCTAAAACGCTAACAAGAAAACTAGAAAAGGCAAAATCATCAGTTCATTTTAATTGTGTTAAAAATCATAGCGTTCTGTCGAAAAACAAGCAAATATCGATTGAAGTAATTCAAAATCTTATAAAATGATCTTAAAATTTATAATTTTATCATGTACGAGGGATTGTATTTTCTAAGGAAAATGGAATCGTGCCTCCTGACAGGTAACGCAATTTAAATGTGGAAGATTTGTGGTATTTTGCACGTTTGATCATCGAGTTGCTGATGCCTACTCAGCCAACATGTTTCTAGTGTCATGGGCCGAGATGGCTCGATCAAAGCCACCGTCACAGCTACCATCATTTCAGCGTTCATTGCTCTTTCCTCGGCGTCCTGGCTTCTATGATGTTTCAGTGATTAACACGTACGTGCCCACCAGCTCAGTTCTTTCCGATTCAAAGAAATCACAGCCTGAAGCGAATGACCTTGATCAGGTGACTATAAGCCACATATATTACATGGAAGTCAACCAAATTATCAAGCTCCAATCACTAGCCAATAGCGACAACACTAACCCAGAGTGTATGAAGACCAAACTAGTGGCATTTAGCGCCTTCCTGTGGAAGATAATAGCTGAAGGAAAGTATGCAAGCAATTATGGCAAAAATTACAGGATGGGTATTGTAGTTGATGGAAGGAGAAGATTAGTCAATGGAGATGAAAAGAAAGCCAAGAAGTGGGCTGCATATTTCGGAAACGTGCTTTCGATCCCATTTGGTGAGATGAAGATTGATGAACTCAAGAAGAAGCCAATCAATGAGGTAGCAAATGCAATTCATGAATTTTTGCAGCCATCATTGACAAGGGAACATTTTCTTGGACTAGTAGATTGGGTGGAGGCTCATCGCCCTACGCAGATGTTGGCAAAGATGTATGCTGCTAATGTGACAAAGGAAGAACCAGCCATTGTTGTGTCTTCAGGGCTGCATTTTCCAGTAAGAAAGATGGATTTTGGATGGGGAAAACCAGCGTTTGGTTCGTACCACTTTCCATGGGGAGGACAAGCCGGGTATGTTATGCCAATGCCTAGTCCTATTGGAAATGGAGACTGGGTTGTTTATATGCACCTGTTGAAAGATCAGCTTGAGTGGATAGAAACTTGTGCAGCTGATGTTTTTAAACCCTTGACCTCTCATTTCCTTAATATGCACACAAATTAAAACACAAGTTATGTCTTTATTTTAGAGTATGCGTTGGGAGGCGTCACTCTAGAATTTATAGTTCTGGAGTGAATCTGATATAATCCCGCCTATGATGAGTTTCTAATTATCAAAAATAAAAAAAAATTATTTATCTATGTTGTGAGCGATTGATTATCATTATAATTACTAAAAATGCTTCTCTTTTCACTTGTCAAATTTATGATAGCCCTCTATCACTTAAAGGCAGAACTAACCCTTAATCTAACAGCGATAACTTTAGTTTTCAAAATTGTGAACATGTATAATTGATAATATCGTCTATTTCACTTTCAATTCTTTAGATATTTTTCTATGAAAATGAAGAATATATCAATTAATGCTTTAAAGAGGTTCAATTTTGACCGAGAAACAAAAAGCTGGACTAAATTTATGCAACAAAGGGAGAGTACATTCAATTTTCTGTTACTTATTAAAATGTGTTAAATGATCTCGCCAGATTAAATAGCTCGCCAGTTGGTGCCATTTGCTCGCTGCATTCAGTGAGGATTTCATGCTCGCTATCTACAAAGCAGTGGTTGAAAAGGTAAGGAAAAGTGGGAAAGGACAAGTAAAGTCAACGATGGTGGCTGAAAATGAATGCGGAAGTGGGAAAAGAAAGGTGAAAAGAAAAAGATAGAGAGTCAAATAGAGAGTATTGTTAGAGTAAAATTGAAATAGAAAATTTATAAAAATAGAGAGTTATTAATTTTGTTATCTATTATGGAGAAAAAATAGGGAGTTTGTTGGACTTGCCCATGGCAACATTTATATAAACATGTTCAATTTGAAGTCATACAAATTAATCTATACTACACCCAGTCACCCACCATTACACTAATTAGAGAATCTAAAAAGAAGATACGACGTCGTTTGCTCTATCTTGGCCTAATAACTATGTAATGAATATTCTAGATAAAAGAATATATTAAGAATTAATGTTATATATAGAAAATAGTGATATAGATTTCTTGAAATGTTATTTAAATTTATAATACTGCAATAATTATGTTCACATTACAATGTTCATGCTCGTTCTCGGCTTATTCAATCAAACTACATCATGCATGGACTTTTGGACGCCGCGATGAAATTTCAAAACCTAGCAAGCTTTGCAACAAAGTCAGTGGCTCGATAATTTGCAGCTCTATATTTGAAGTATTGTTAAGGGGCAAATCCAAGATATTTTGTTAGTAGGGGCGCGCGGCTAAGGTGTTGAGTGGTGGCACAGTGGAATGATTGGAGTCAAGCAGTATCACGCAACTAAAATAAGATTGAGAACAGTGGATAATTAAGACACCAAATTTACGTGAAAAACTCCCAAACAAATTGAGAAAAAAATCACGGACAAGAATAAGTGAATTTCACTATGATATAGAGTATTTACAACAAATTCTCTCTAATATAAGGAAATAACCCTCACACTCTCTCTTGTTATAGGAGAAACTAGGGCCGTCTCAAACAATTTAGGGGTTTTGGGCGATCATCTAAATAGGAGTCTTAATAATTAGGTTTTTTCTCAATAAAAAAAACTCTAAATTTTATACTAAAATAATCACTTGTATAAAAGGACATTTCTCCAATATTCTTTCTCTTTATTAAGTTTTTTTTCAGCATCTTTCTTGGGCCTTAATAATTAGGCTTTATTAAGTCTATTGCATATAAGAACAATTAATAAAAAAATGAATATAAGTAAAAAAATTAATTATTGCAAGTTAAGATATATATAAGTATGTAAACAATATCAAAATTTATAACATAAAAAATCAAAAAGAAGAGTTGAATGTATGCCTTTATGCTTTCTTTCTTGAGATAGCCCTGCTTTCTTATATTATATGCAAAATTAATATCACAATAAACAAAAATTGTTTAAGTGCTAGCCTTCAATAGTTGGTCCTTCAATAGTTCAAAATTCGATTAAGTACTGACCATTTGACTTTCTTTTACTAAGTTAATATTATTATTATTTTTAACTTGGGGCCCCCAAGGTAAGGGGGCCTTGGGCACAGGCCCAAGCTGTCCTTAGCTTGGGCCGGCACTGAGAGAAACTAGTTCACCTTCTCTCTAATATAAGGAGAGAACTATTACACTCTCTCTTATAATATGAGAAACTCACTCTCACTTATAAAATAAGGACAACAAGGAAGAATAAGTAATCCTCAGTAGAAATCTATCATTATTATCTCTAAGCCTCATGATGAACTTATATTTTTCCCTCTGAGTTTGGGACTACTATCTCTAAATCTCAGGAAGAACCTATATTTTTCCTCTCTGAAATTACAACACTCCTCTATCTCTTTCTACATCTCAGGAGGAACTTATATTTCTCTTTCTGAGATGTGAGACTTTTATCTCTAATAAGAGGAGATTTCCCCTGATCGAGCTTGGTGCAAAGCAGAGGAATGAGCCCTCTATTTAAGGCTCGTTACATGCCAATCTTCAACACTCCGCATGGATAATTTCAACTATACGCAGCAATTCTTCTCAAGCAGTATGTCAGCTACTACAACGTTCATGCGTCGGTGATTCAATTTCAACCAATGCCTGCGTCGCTGAACAAATTTCCTCACTCAATATTTTTTTTCTCTCTCTCTCTCTTTCTTTCAATATTTTCTTAATCCTTTGTTGTCACTTTTTGACAATGCTTCCAAGAAGCATCAACATCACTCATTATATCCTTCATTTTCTTTTGTTTCTTTTGACTTTACCAAAATGTAAAGCCACAAAATGTGACTTTATCTCATTAACTGTCTTTGACAGCTCACATTTTTCCACTTAAAGTCATATTTGGTGATCTTTCAAATCTCTCCAATCTTGTCAATCCCATATTGCTTACGTCGTTGCTAGGCCACAAGAGAATCTACTACACCACGTAATGTAACATCTGAGGTACATTTACCTCATGATCCTTATTTTATTTCAGGATCCTCTTTACAACAACTCCTTGCTCTCTACTAAATCTCGCCATGTACCGGTGGACCATACTGACTGTAACGCTTGGTCTCTTATATACCATAGCAAACATAGGACTTCCCACTGTCGATACACACCATACTCGAGACTTTACCATCCTCACTACTTATTTACTAGGACATATACCTAAGGATAATTATCAGGATGTGGGCTCAGGATCTCCTTACAATCTTTGCATGTTGAAGCACTGCAAGATTCTGTAGAAATAACTCTTCTGGAAATCCACTCTTTCCTGACTTTTCTGTCTCGGTAAATTGCATCATAGAAATCTTGTTTGCTGGTCCTTCGTCTTTCATTTCAAACTTTCTAGCCAACTATGCCTTTGATTATTAGACTCGATCTTTGCTAGGGCCTGCTACCTGCATGTCATCCCTGTACAACAGTACCATAACTATCTCCAAACCTATTGTAATACCCATAATAGTCTGCACTGTCTGTTGTACTCGAGGCCAATGAAGAAATCAAATCTCTTGTACTAACACCTTTGGTACCAACTTTAGACAGTACAGAGATTTGGTAAATCCTGCAAACCAAGTTTTCTTTTCTACACATCTTTCTGGTAGGAGCATACAAACATTTTCTTCAACCTTACCATGAAGAAAAGTCATATTTACATCTAATTGTTCTAGATGTAAAACCAGCACACATAACCAAGACTACTCAACAGGAGAACAAGACTTCATTAGAGTCAATACTTTCTTTCTGAGCATATTCTATCACTACCAGTATTGTATATTTCCTTCACCTAACCATTGTCATCTGATCTTGTAGATCGATTTGTTATCAATGGCTTTCCTTTTGGGTGGTAGTGGAACAAGTCTCTTTATTCAATTTCTATAGAGAACTTCAATTTTCTTCCTGCATTATTGTCATCCGCAGAACATCAAGGTGAATTACTCATTATGGAAAGTTAATGACTTCCCATTCTCCGCTAGAAGACAATATGCAACATCGCTCGTCAAAATAATAATAGGGTTGTATTACCTCGGCCTCATCTGACTCTTGTTCCTCGTGCTCCTGTGCAGCTTTAGAAAAAAATATCTCATTATTTTAACTTGTAGTAGTCTCCTTCAAGGTACTGTCATCTTCACTTTGCAGACTGTCCTCTGCAAATATCACATCCATGTTGAAGATAACTTTATGGAAAGTGGGAATCCACAGGTGATACCCCAAAACATCATTAGTATATCCCAAGAATCTGTGTTTCTTGGATTCCCGTTTTACCCTCACTTTGTAGTCTTCTACTGGAAACACATCTGTCTTGATCTTGATTAGGTACGCCCAAAATCTCCTAGAGTAACCATTAACAAATGATGCAGAATATTTTTTTTCCATTCCTAGGGATAAAACCGACGATTCCCATTCATCAAGTCCAAATTTCTTCAGGTAGTAGATCTACCATTCCAATCCATGCTGCTTACTAATAACATGATGCTCATATTATTGATTCGAGTCCAAGTAAGAGATTACGTTCCAAGAGAATCTCCGAACCTCGTTCCAATATGTGGCTCATATGTCACATTATTGTTGATTTTTTTTGACTAGCTGATGCAACCGATATATCTGCTTCCTCCTATGTATATCTCCCCAAAGCATGTATAGATTTACTATGATCTCTGACTTTTCCACTACAAGCGCGACTATAACCTTCACGATCCCAATATCCACATGGTTCTATGAACCAGGGTTATCTTATTGTCCATCAGACAATAACTTCTTCTTCAAACCCTTTACCCGACTTACTCTTTGTATGGTGCAAATTATACTAGCGTACCTTTTCATCTTGATGGTACCAATACCAACGATCTCTAAGGCATGACTATTACACATGTATACAGATCCTCCATAGACAGGTTCATATGTTAACATCCGTTCTTGACAAGAGGTCATGTGTCATGTCGTTCTCGAATCCTTAATTCATTCATTAGTGAGCTTCTTTCTACCTTTAGACATAACAATTGTTGTTTCGCTGTGTATATACCTCCATCATCGGATGTACCCATAACACATCCCTGAGAATTTGTTACCTCGGGAGTTGACTTGTTGCGCCAGCAATCTTTCTTGACGTCTCCTTGTTTGCCACATTACAACATTTAAGACTTCTCTGCTTCTTGACTTTGATTGTGACTCCCACTCGAGCCACGTCCCGTTGATCTACCTCTCACCATCGACTACCTGTTGTTGTGCCAAGAGATCTCCTTTTTTGGACTAACAACTACAACATCACTGAAGACTAGATAACCTGAAAGACCATTACTCGAACAACTGATAGTAAATTGACCTTACGAATTTGATAGTCTTCAGAGTCTGAAGCACCGCACGTTCAAGCTCAGCTATTTTGCAATCCAACACAATGAATTGATAACATAGCATATGTCACACCGATATGGAACTACTCATTCAAATAGTGCTAAGTCTTCACTGTAAGAAGATCATTCCGTGAAGTGGTTTGAACTTAGTTAACACATCCTAAATTTTTTTGTTGATTCCAGCTTGACACCCTACCAATGCTAAATCCTATTGGCAATAGCATTGTCATCCATCTCATTCCTCTTGTTGTCAACCATCCTCTCTATCGGTCTCCAATTGTTGCCAAACAATTGTCTTTCTCTGCCCATCATCCTCAATTTTCGTTAAACATCTCATTTCTTATTTTGTCGCCATAATGTTCATAACAATCTGCTTCTCAACCTGAACAGGCTCCCATTATTTCACTATGAATAGTACTATTTACATGAATAGTACCGTATACGTGAATAGTACCAAAATTGTATACAAGAATAGTGTCGTAATCGTATACGTGAATAGTACCCTGACCGTATACGTGATATCGTATGTGTGAATACTAACTGTGAATAATATCCTCGTACGTATACTAGTGACTCCGCAACCAGTGGCTCTGATACCACTGTTGAGTGGTAGCGCAACAGAATAATTGGGGCCAAGTAGTATCACGCAGCCAAAATAAGATTGAGAACAGTGGATAATTGAGACACCAGATTTACGTGAAAAACTCCCAAACAAATTGAGGGAAAAACCATAGGCAAGAATATAAAAATTTTACTATAATGTAGAGTATTTACAACACCTTCTCTCTAATATAAGAAGATAACCCTCACACTCTCTCTTGTTATAGGAAAAACTAGCTTACCTTATCTCTAATACAAAGATAGAACTATTATACTCTCTCTTATAATATGAGAAACTCACTCTCACGTATAAAATAAGGACAACGAAGAAGGAGGAGAAATGCTCAGGAGAAACCTATCATTATTCTCTGAGCCTCAGGATGAACCCATATTTTTCCCTCTGAGTTTGGACTATTCTCTCTAAATCTTAGGAAGAATCTATATTTTTCCTCTCTAAGATTACAACACTCCTCTATCTCTACATCTCATGAGGAACTTATATTTCCTTCTCTGAGATGTGAGACTCTCATCTCTGATTAGAGGAGATTTCCCCTTATCGAGCTTAGTGCAAAGCAGAGGAATGAGCCTTCTATTTATAGGCTCGTTCCATGCTAATCTTCAACACTCTGCATGGATAATTTCAACTCTGCCCAGTAATTCTCCTCGAGCAGTGTGTCAGCTGCTGCAACGTTCATGCATCGTTGATTCCATTTCAACCAATGTCTGCACTGCTAAACAAATTTCCTCACGCAGTATTTTTTTTCTCTCTCTTTCTTAATCCTTTGCTGTCACTTTTTGACAATGCTTCCAAGAAGCATCAACATCACTCATCATATCCTTTCTTTTCCTTTTGTTTCTTTTGATTTCACCAAAATAGGAATGGCAGCGGGTCGGTTAACTGCGGTCTTTGAAAAAACCGAAACCGAAACCGATTAACTAAATCTAAAACCGAAACCGAAACCGAAATCGAATGGTTTTTAAAATCGCAAACCAAAATCGAAACCGACAAAAATAAAAAAACCAACGGATAACCAAAACCGAAATGGATAATTTTTTTTTTTTGCTAGGTAAAAATAATTTTTGCTGGGTAGAAATGGATAATTTTAAATAAATATGTGTAGCTAAAACTAAAAAAAGAAAAAAAGAAAAAGAAAAATTAAATTGTAAATAATATGAAAATATAGAGAAATGCGAAATGCACATACACACATACGTGTATGTATATATATATATATATATATATATATATATATACACACACACACACACATACACACACACAACAACAAACTTACAGATCTAGCATAAATCATTGATCTAAAATACAAAAAATAATCTACATAAGGAGATATGTTGCATTCTCTTACTGAGAGCTTGAAATGGAGCACCAACCAAGGTAAGTTAAGTTGGAAACAAGAGAGTAAGAAGAAAGAGGGCTAGAGAAAGTGAGAACGAGAGATGGAGTTAGGGTTTTTTTTTCCCTGTCATTAGGTTAGTGTGAGTTAGAAAAAGAAAGAGAGAATGGGGGAAGAGTTGGAGCTGGGAGTGGTTAGCGTTTGTGAAGTTTTGTGCGGGTGATGTGGGTTAAAATTGATTCATAGTTATTTAGTATATGTACTTTCTATTTATATAAAAGTCCCAAGCTTGTGCTTTGCCCAAGTGGCAGAAATCATGGTTAACTCTTTGGTGGTTGCAAGTTGAAATCTTGCTAGTCACATTCTTAGTATTTTATTTATTTTTTATGGGTAAATTTTTAATTATATTTTAAAATTATAAATTAATAATCGGGTTTTGGGTTTCGGTTTTTTTTAACATTAAAAACTAAAACCTATCGGTTTACCCGTTGGTTATCACTTTTAAAATCCAAAACCTAACGGATTTTCCATTAGTTTTTGTTATCGGGTTTTTATCGGGCGGATACCCGTCGATTTCGGATAGAACGGATACCCATTGGGTAGAACGGATACCCATTGCCATCCCTACACCAAAATGTGAATCCACAAAATGTGACTTTACCTCATTAGCTGTCTTTGACAGCTCACATAAGGAAATTTTAAAGATCAAATTAGTAAAAGTTATAAATCCTACTCCAAAAACACTAACATAATTCAAACTATATTGTCAGTAAATCCTATAAGTCCCTCTCAAATTAACATACATCTCCCCTAATCATAATGGGTCTTGTTGGTTATTTTAACATTGTTGTGCTCGGGCTTGGACCGAGAAATCACTCCTTAATTCGACTAGTTGACCAGCAATAATAAATATTGTTCCATTGTTTCACAATCTGCTGCAATTGAATTGAGTATGAAGCATCACTATTTCCTAGAAATTGTTTATCGAGTGACGTTCTTTTACGACAAGATTCGTAGTTTTTTTTTTTTTTTTTTGTTAAGTAAGAAAAGTGAGATTATTAAACTGATCAACAAAAGCTCTTTACATCAAAACAACAAAAAACAAACCAATACTCAAATATCACAAAGTTAGGTGCTATCTAAGTTAATCTACACGGTACTTGTTGTGTTCGATTTGCAGACTGCAAGTTACGAGCGTTTCTCGTGCTTTCATTTGAATCCATACATCTGGCTGCCTTTGTTAAATAAACGTACTAGAAAACTTCGGAAGAATCCAGAATATCTTCATTAATATTCTGCACATATTTTCAGATATATATATATATATATGTATGTATGTATTCATATATAGAGATAGAGAGTCGTGCCATTGTATGGATTTGGTTTATTTATATTTGATCAATATTCACTGCGCTCTTATTTTAATGGCATGAACTCGGATTCGGATAAGTTCTTTAATATATATTTTTTAATATATTTAAAGGAGATCTAAGTCGTATAATATATATCAAAGAATGTCATTCACGAAAATTGATCTCGCAACATCTTACACTTATAGCGAAGAACATACCATGCACTAGACAAAACGCCTAGTGGTAAGTTCTTTAATATTTTGTGTTTGAATAATAATGAGTTTAATGTTAACTAGTCACTGCAAACGATTAATAAGTTTCTTTTTATTCTTTTTGAGAGGGCTTAATTAAGTTGTTCAATTTTTATTTTTTTTGGTTACTAGCTAGGTAAGCATATTGTATTTCATGAAAGAAAAGTACATAGGGGGTTTAAGACCAATTACATGAAGCAAGAACCAGAAAAACAAATACAGCACGGGCTAGCTGACGGAAGAAAGAATGCTAAACCAATCTAAAAAAACAATCTGCTCCCGCAAGTTGTTCTACGTTTAGTTTGACGAATTCGACTATTGCCAAGTACAAAGGAGAAAAACGATGAAGTTCTTTTCCTTTTTTTTTTTTTGGTGAAATTAAGATATAGAATCATATATAGCCTTGGTGCAATAGTACAAAGTTGTAGCATTTCTAGGACCATCTTATAAACTACAACTAATTTTCTAAAGCAGATCTTCTGAAGGTGGCTGGCATGCTTGGATAGGCTTAAGTACAGATTGATTTTACGAAGATCACTTAATGCATGAATCATGTGGATCACAACCAATAGTTACTAGCAGAGTCGACTTTAATCTTTAGGATAAAGATGAATCTAGGTTGAGGTTAAATTTTAGCCACCAGACAAGTCTTTTCTTGTTGTTCTTGTCAATAAAAAATCTATCATTTGCATATATAATACGTTTAGATCAAGCTCTATTACCCTTTTTTGGCTGTTGGCTTAATTTTTTGATACTCAAAAATATATTTTGTGAGTTTAGAAACTGAAATTAACCTGTTTAGTCTATTTCTAAAAGTGTTTTTAGATAAAAGTTGAAGGTGAAAAACAAGAAACTCCAAATTGGAGCTTCTCAAAATAAGCTTTTGCCAAACTGTTTTTACGTAATGTGAAAAGTTGTATTCTTTTTCTTTCTCAAATATATCCGTTCATATTTTTTAAAGTCCAACATTATCCTTAAATTTTCTAAAAGTTCATCATTACTCAATATAGGTCAAACAGTCAATGATTTTTGTTGTAACAACACTTCTAACCAAAATTTTACTTTTAAAAACTTTACAACTCAAAAATTAAAATTTTATAACTAGATTAAATAGAGCCTTAATCGTTGGTAAATATTTTTCAGGAAAGCAATTATTGGACTCAAGGTTCTTTTTCGTACGTATTGGAGTCAAATATTAGACTAATGTTTATGTTAGCCACCACACAAGTCTTTTCTTGTGGCTCATCAATCAAAAATCTACCATTAGGATAAAAAAATACATTTATTTGGGCCATCCGGCTCTGTTACTCCTTAATCATTCATAGTATGTTTCTAAAAAAAGCAAATATTTGACTGATCAAATTACTTTTTATTATTTTGGGTCAATATATATTTGAATTTGTCACTAGGGCTTTGATCTAAAAGTAATATTACTCATTGTATATGTGAGAAGTTGTAAGTTCAAGTCTTACTGGTTACATTATATGACTTTAAATTTTTCCTGAATTAAAAATAAAAATAAAAATAAATTGTAGACAACATGAACTTATCATCAAGAATTTAATAAGCTTCCTCGATAGTAAGAAACAATATTCAAAAGTTTGAAATCTTTCAACAGGCTCAAAAAAAAAAAAAAAAACTGCAATCCTAGTTAACCTCGCACCGGCCTCAAGCTGGAAAAATATGTGTAATCTCTTACATTAATCCGCCACAATAATAGTTGATAGGGTCTGAGAGATCATTCTTGGAACTTGGTCATTGGGTGTTGACTAGCTTCAATCATTCTTAAATCAGGATTTAAAATATTCTCGAAAATGAATATCAACAATAAAAAAAAGGTTTCAAGTGTTTCAACCAAAAAGAAAATTAAGTTTTTTCAAAATTTGTGTTGTAAACCTCTTATAAGGGACAAATTGAGATAAGAGTATTAGGAATCATGGGATTCCATCTTAAAATCAATTGGTGTTAAGTGGAGTAGTCCAAGATCTTATAATTAAAGTGGTCTTAGAGTTTCTAATTTTTCGATGTGGGAGGAATGTATATTCCAACATCCTTCCTCACGTGTGACCCATGATTAACTAATTTACGTGATAGAAGAAACAACGAATAGAGCTACACAAAGTCAATGTTTGAAGGTGCAATTGCGTACCAAAGTCGAAGCACAAAGCCTGAAATACGAATGGATCGCACATGGATGGATAACATAAGACCAAGGCCCATCTCTGATATCATGTTAAGAATTATGAAGTTCCATCCTAAAACCAATTTGTGCTAATTGGAGTAGCTCAAAATCTTATAAACTGATTTTAGAGTTTTAAATTTTCCAATATGGGAGAAATGTATATAAAGAGGTCTAAGCTCCTGATATTTGGACCAGCTGTGGTTGGCACTTGTTCCTTCATTGTTGGATACGAAGATTATAATATTGACGTTAATTGATTATCTTGTTCAAAATTTTAAATTGTTAGATATGTATTCATTTGATTTATTTATTGTGCGTAATACGCTCTTTCATGTTGAGATAAAATGCAATCTTACATGTAGTCATATGCGACTTGAACACAAAGACATTTTTTTAACTGAACTCATATTATATTATGTAATCACCTCATTTGAAAAACTTAAATTATAACTGAAGGATTTATTTATTTTTTATTATCAATCTCAAACATAATTGTGATTTGTGCCAATTTGGGCTACCCAATCTTGCTCTATTTGAGAGTAAGACTGCCATGAAATAGCGAGTCTTTCTTCTATGTGGACAATTTTTTTGTCTGACACACGTCACATCACTCGAGTCAAATTACTATTTGTTGAGTAATTACCAATTTATCCTTAAAAGTGATACTTTGAGAAATGAAATTGCAAAATACTTTTTTAAACCTTTTCGTTGCAAATACAAAAATACCCCTACGTCAAAGTACAAACATACCCCATGGTGTTCTTTTCGAGGCATCATTTATTATGATGATGATGTCTAGGATAAGTGTAATTATGAGATGCATTTATGAGATTGTGACAACGATTTGACTATTATGCTTACTTTTCTATTACTTTACTGCACATTACTAGAAAAAAAATTAATAATCAAAACACTAAAAATTAAGATTGACAAAAAACGCTAAAAATGGCGGGGTACTTTTTTTTAAAAAATAAAATAAAATAAATTATAAAATTAGCGATATTCAGGACCTAATTTAGTTAGTTGAAAAACCAAAGTTTTTACTTCATTAACCATTTAGCACTCACTTTTACGAATTTCAACTATAACCAAGTCAAAATCAAATTTTAAATTTAAGTTCCTGCCATGGCATAATTGAAGTATAAATTATACAATGTTGAAATACAATTGAAATTTTAATTTCCCGCTAAAACGAATTTCAAATCAGCATGAAAAATTAATTTCCCCCTTTAACGAAAATGAAGCAAAAATGAAAAATATTCAAATTCATGCAATAGCGAAATTGATTTAGAGAGATATCAATTTATCAAGTATCGAGA
Source organism: Ehretia macrophylla (assembly GCA_037974665.1). Lineage (NCBI taxonomy): Eukaryota > Viridiplantae > Streptophyta > Magnoliopsida > Boraginales > Ehretiaceae > Ehretia > Ehretia macrophylla. The sequence continues at coordinate 53,810,375 of CM075769.1, read as the reverse complement.
TATTTTAATTTTTTGGCCTAATATTACATATTATATTCATGGTACTTTTTTTAAGTGACTATAAGGAATGTGATACGGTCCATATTATAATTTTATTAGTATTATATTGGCTTATACTTTAATCTAAATATCTAAACACTTATAGATCATCTGGAGTATACAGTGAAACAAGTACTCAAACTCTACGAATTCTCGGTCCAACTCCAGCTATAATTAGGCCGTACTTACTCAAGAGAAGAGTCACGAGTATTTAATACCTTAAGAAAGACTATCTTTTTTCCCCTTACTATCCTAGCTCATAACTCAACATTATTCGATGAAATCAAAATAACATTTACCATAACTTATGGATATGATATTTGGGTATGTACAAGTATATATATTGGTTCCATAGGCATGTTTGTGTGTTAGTATACAAGAGTAATAATGGAAAGGACTTTTATAATATGACATGATTACCCTTTTTATTATTGTAGTATTAAAAATAAGGATAAACATTATCATAATTGTAAATAACATAAACATGATAATAATATTTATAATAGAAATATTAATATTAATTATTTTTTTTTATTACATTATATTTGTTTGCACTCTTGTTATTATATTATTATTATTATTATTTTATTTTTTTTACAAAAAAATCTCTACATATAAGGGACAAGAATTTTAAAATGTTGTGTTTTGATGGGGTTATGTTAGTCATTTGATAAATAAGTGTATTTTCTCATACTAAATATGAGAGTCGAAATAAAGTTGAGAATGTTATTCCATTCTGATTGGAATCCGGTGTACCAATATCAAATAGTATTTATCCCTATTCATCTTCTACTTAATGTGTATGTATGGCTAGTCTACATGCTTATAGAAATAACTTTGATATTTTTTCATCTTCTTTTGCCATATCAAATAAGCATACTTATAGACATGCTAAAGGGGTAATCAAAATTTGGTGATAAATGGGTGATACGATCCAAATTATAATTATTAAATTATCATATTAGTTTCTTACTTTAATCTAAATATCAAAATACTTATATATCATCGGGAGTATGCCGTGAAACAAGTTCTCAAAAATCATGAATTCTCGACCTAACACCAACTTAAACTAGGTCACTCTCACTAAAGGGAAGAGTCACGAGTATTTAATACATTAAGAAAGGCTATCTCTTTTCCCTTCACTATCCTTGCGTAACTCTATTCAACAAAATCAAAAATATCTTAACCATAACATATGCACAAGTATATATATAATTACACGCACACATATATATGTGTGTGTGTGAACTCATTAATTAATAGCATGTATATACTATTGAAAAATTTGGACCAATAAAATATAACCATATTCAAAATAGTAAAAACAAAAAAATTAAAAAAAGAGCTTAATTACCTTTTCCTTTCATTTTAAACTTCATATGACAATTTTTTTAGCTTATTTAAATGTTCACCACTTAGTCATATGCATGTCGGTAATGGACGTTTTTGGTAGACTTCCCTAGTTGGGCCAAGTTACATATACATATATTATTTCATGTTGGGTTAACAAGTTCTCATATATGCTCATTTTTAGGCCTATTTTATGGAGGGCCATGACCACTTTAAATATTTGGGCTTCACGGACTAGCCCTGTCTGCATGGATTGATAAAGAGAGTGGTTTGTTGCCACTTCTTGAAATAAAAGCCCACCAAGGAGAAGAAAAGCCCCTTTAATTTGGTGTCTAGAGTTAGCATGTCTCATATGCTTTACAACCACTAATTCAATAATACTTTTTTTTGCCAAGTTACTAAACAAATACTTCATTTAAAATTGAATATGATTGTTTGACAACAATTGTATCTATGTTTTAAGCGATGAAGCGATTAAAATTTAGGCTATTAGAGAATAATCTATTTTATTCACATTCGTACTTTTTGGATTTTTATAAACACTTATGTACATCTTTGTATTTTCTTTTTTGGCTAATTTATAGATACCTACCTACATGTTCCTATATTTTGAAGTTTATTCTATATTTCAAAATATTTATTACCTTTTTTGAGGTGATCTCATAATTTACTTATTTGGGTGGTACGTTTTGTACCACCAAATTAACTCCAACAATAATGATGTATTTTGATGCTTAAATCATATAATGTTATCACATAGTGATATATATATATATATATATATATATATATATATATTTTACTAATTGTATATTTGTGGCGATTTTCACCTTGACTTTAACATCATATATGATACTTGGTGCACGATAAAAAAGAACTTAAAGTAACATCGATTGGTTGCAAAGAAGACGATAAAATAATTGTCAATTACTTTTTGACAATAATTTGATAGTGAATTAAATATTTGGCGTAAGATCCAAAAAAAAATTATGATAAATTGTGAGTTAGTTAGTTTGCTGATAGGCTCATGGATTGCATGTAATTTCGAGAGTCACTTTACTACACATTTTGAACAAATAATTGATTAAAAAAGTTCACCCTAACACAACATGTGGCGACACGTTTTGTAAAAACAAAGTCTAAAATTAACCCTACAACATATAGGGACAAGTTTGAGGGAAAAAAATGTTTAAAATCTAACTCTATACAAGACCTAATCTAGTAATTTGGCAAAGTTTTTGTCTTGACTTGCTTGTTCTTGGTCATTTGACATTTATTCCTTTTAAATGCATGTCCGTTTAATGACACCAACTATGAAGGCTAAATAAGGGAAAATTATTCTATGCAGCAAACTATAGTTGATGTGACAAGTTAATCATCCATTAATTGACACATGGCAGGTAATAATGGCATGTCTTGTCAAAATTTTGAGCCAAAAAGACATAATTAACTTTTTTACTTTGGTGTCCGAAAATATAATATAGACATGCATTTAAAAACTATTTATGTCAAATAACTAAACTGGACAAGCAAGTGATAACCAAAAACTTTGCTAAATGACCATATTAGGTCCCATATGTATAGAGTTAGCTTTTTAAAATATGTTTTTTTCCCTCAAACTTGTCCCCATGCCCACTTCTATGCATGCATTAATTTTATTTTTGTGTCTACTTGTAATAAAGTGTTGCATGCAATATTTTTGTTTGTACGTGTAGTAAAGTTATTCTCCAAATTTCATGCGATCCATGAACACAGAATTGCATGCAATCCAAGAGGGTCTCAGCAAACCAAATAACTCTTTTTATTCATATGATAAGATTTTTTTTTTATTATTATGGTCTTACACCAAATATTTAATTCACGAGCGAATCGTTGTTGAAACGTAATTGAAAATTACTTTATCTTCTTCTCAAAATATAGGAACATGTAGGTCGGTATCTATAAATTAGCCGGAATTAGTTTTTTATTGTACAAAAAATGTTATATATATAGGGATTCCCACGTTTGCTTTATTGTAATATTTTATTTTTTTCATTTGTTCAAAACGTGCAGTAAACAAACAACTCAAATTTGTTTATATCGTGCAACAAATGTCATAAATAATGTGAACGATAATGTGACAATCGCGATATCTATAAAATTAATGATTAAATTTCAATTAATGGTCAGTATTTTGGTGATACGTAATGCATAACCTACCGGAAAAAAATATAAAATAACTTCAACAATAAAAAATGATGATAAGAAATATCAAATGAATTTCAAAATCTACGAATATGCATGTCTATGTTCCTCTAAATAACCAAAAAAGAATATACGAATGTGCATGCAAGTCTCTACACTTAACCAAAATCTATGAATATGAATAAAGTAAATTACACAGCATCATATTTAGATCTCTTTAATACACAAGTAAGCAATTAACGTTTAGATCCTCTTCTTTCTTTACTTTGTTCTATTTATAAATAAAGTAATGTATGAATCGTCGTATCTAATCTTTTGATCAATGATTACATTATCTCATATTTAAAAATAAGAGAAGCAAGGAAAGACGAGATTATCACAACAATCATTATATTAATCTCTAATAGCCAAATTTTCAATCGCTCCATTGATGTTAAACATAGATAAGATTGTAGTAAAAAATCATATTCAATTTTAAATGAGGTATGTTTAGTAAGTATTCAAAAATAGTACTGTTGAATTAGTGGTTGTTAAGCATATGTGACATGTTAATTCTAAACACCAATTTAAATGGGCTTTTGTTATCCTCGATGGGCTTTTGTTTCAAGAGGTGTCAACAAATCACTCTCTTCATCAACATATTAAGTCATGGATAGTCCATGAAGCACCAAATCTTTAAATTGCCTATTTTTTCCATTTATTGGGCCTATAAAAATAAGCATATATGAAATGTTAACCCAACTTGACAAGGATGTCTGTAAATGTAACTTGGGCCAACTAAGCCAACTAGGCAATGTCACAGCAAAAGTCCATGAGTGACTCATATATGAATATGACTATGTGCACAACATTTAAATAAGGTAAAGAATTGTGGCTCGAATATTTTTTTTTGTTTTCACTATTTGGAATATGCTTATATTTTAATGGTCCAAATTTTTCAATAGTAGTTACATAATATTAATTAATGATATATATGTATGTATGTGTGTGCGCGTGTAAGAATATACATATTTGTGCATATGTTATGGTACAGATTTTTTTGATTTCATCGAATAGAGTTGAGGTATGCGCAAGGATAGTGAGAGAAAAAAATAGAGTATTTGTTAATGTATTAATTACTAGTGACTCTTTTCTTTAGTAAGAGCGGCCAAATTATAGTTGGTGTTAGGCCGAAATTTCATGGATTTTAAGAACTTGTTTCACTGCATACTCCCAGTGATATATAAGTGTTTAATATTTAGATTAAAGTAAGAAGCTAACATAATTATTTAATAATTATAATATTGATCGTATCACACATTTATCACCTAATTTTGATAACACATATAGCATGTGTTATAAGTCATTTCCATTATTTGATATGGCAAAACAAGATGAAAAAATCTATAGGCATACATACACATTAAGAATTTGAAGTGAAGATGAACAGTGATAAATACTATTAGCGATTGGATCATTGGAATGCATTTGGCAATGAAATTACATTCCCAACTTGATATAAGGGAATGAACTTAAAAATCCTATTCCAAGGTAATTTGATTCCCGCTGTACATGGGATTTAGTACAGTTTCATATGTTTGGAAATAAATTTATCTCTTATATGACTAATATAACCCCCATTAAAACATTACATTCTACAATCATGTCCCTTATATGTATAGATTCTTTTGGTAAAATTATACTACTACTACTACTACTACTAATAATAATACTAATAAATAATCATACATAATGTTTTAAAATTATTATTCATTGTTATTATTATTATGTCTATTATTAAGATAATTATTATTACTATTATTATTTATCATGTTTATGTTATTTACAATTATGTTAATGTTTACTCTTAATTTTAATACTACACTAATAAAAAGGTAACCATGTCATATTATAAAATATTTACTCTTATGGGTACATTGGAATGCGTTTGAGAATGAAATGACATTCCCCTGTACATGAGATTAGCACATTTCCATGTGTTTGGGAATAAACTTATTTCTTAAATAACTAATATTCACCCATCAAAATATTACATTCTACAATCATGTCCCTTGTATATATATATAAATAACATAAACATGATATATATATATATATATATATATATATATATATTCTTTTGGTAAAATTAATACTACTACTACTACTACCATCAATATTAATGATAATACTTACTAATAATAATAATAAAAATGTTAATACTAATAAATATTGATAAAATAATATTTTAAAATTAATATTCATTATTATTATTATTTTATATTATTAATTTTATTATTATTAATATTATTGTTTATCATGTTTATGTTATTTACAATTATGTTAATGATTATTCTTAGACTTAATACTACTATATTACTCTTGTATACTAACACACCAAACATGGGTATGAAATCAATATACTTTTATTATTATCTTTATTCTTTGAGCATGCCAAACATATTATTCATATTCTCATGTTCATTCCATTCGCAGTCACATTCTGTTCCTTATCTAATTCTATATATGTTTCCAAAAAAATTTCAGTGTACCAATCGCTAGTGTATATATATATAATAGTTAGTTATTTTCGCATCATAGGGAACTCATTTAAAAATTAAAAATTGTTTTCATAAATATTATGGCTATTTTAATGATTTTATATATAATAATTATTCAATACTCACTACTACAAGTTTATTTTATTTTTTATTCTCGAAATCCCAAGTATTTACTTGGAATTCATAATTGCAGGCATTTGAATTTTGTTGTTATCTTAAATTTTCCTATATCAAGAATTTGAATTATTATATTTACTTGCATTTGGTTAAAGCAGGAACTTATATTTTGATTTTGATTTGAATTTGTGATAGCGGAAAATAAAATTTTTGGGTAAGTGTTCAAACAAAAACATTTATTCTCTTTTTGACACGTGAGTGTCATAAATTGATGTCCTATCACCTCAACTCTCACCATTCTCACTCTCTACCAATAACATTTTTCAATGTTTGGAGTAATGAACATGCGAGTTTTACTTTTTTTTATTTCTTATGTGTTTTTATAAATAATGATTCATCGTCTTCAGTTAATAATAAATTTGCAATTTATTTTGTTCTTATACCCCTAATTACTACCTCAACATCATCAACAACTTGAACCATAAAGTTTACATATACGATTATTACCTAGAATAAAATACTACTTACGTAATATGTAACTGTCATGTAGGATACAATTATTATAAATAAATAAAAAATTCAGCTCAATTAATGCATTGGCTAGTATTAATGGAAAGTAGTTATATTTCCTTTCTTATTAAATGTAACTTAACCTACACGCAAAATCCTACTGTGTGCTTTTGGAGGGATAAGTCACGTCATCAAAATGTGTCTTCACTTTTGTTTCTAAAATTACTGGATTTGGATTATTTCATAACTAGAAGTTTGTTCTAACTGTTTGACAATGCATTTTAGTCGTTTATTTACTTAACAAAATCACGTTCTTTCCAATTTTCGTAATTTGAATTTCAAATGAGTGGTTATGATGTAATGTTAGAATAAATTCTATTTATGAGAGGGTACTAAAATGTTCAATTTCACTATGTCATGAATTTGAATATTTTTCATTTCCACTTCATACTAGTTAAAGCGGGAAATTAATTTTTCATTACCATTTGTAATTCATTTTAGCGGAAAATTAAAATTTCAATTGTATTTCAACATTGTACATGCGAGATCTTCAATTTTGATTTATTACGCTATGAAATTAGTAAAATTTTTGCTATGGCTTGAATTTGAATATTTTTCATTTCCACTTAATTTTCGTTAGAGCGGGAAATTAAAATTTTCATGATAATTTGAAATTCGTTTTAGCGGGATATTAAACTTTCATTTGTATTTCAACACTGTACAAACGGGATCTGCAATTTTAATTTATTACGCTATAGCGGGAACTTAAATTTAAAATTTGATCATGACTTGGTTACAGATAAAATTTGTAAAGCAGATGATTAGTGGATAATGAAGTAACAACTTTGATTTTGCAACTAACTAAATTAGGTCCCGGATATTGCTAATTCTATATTTTGTTTTATTTTAGTGTTTCAAAAAACATGTACCGACCATTTTGTGAGCCTTTTTTCTAATCTTTTTAGGGATTTGATTATTTAATTTTTGCTAGTAATGTGTAGTAAAGTAACAAGAAAAATGGAATGCATGCGATCGATATCCTTGGTTCAAAATCGTTTAAAATGAAATAGAAAAGTACATAAACAAAAAGGAAAAAAAGAAATTGAAAAGTAAGAATATTAGTCAAATCCGTTGTCACAATCTCATAAATGCATCTCATAATTGCACCTATACTATACATCATCATCATCAAAATAAATGAACTAAAAAAAAATTCGAGTAAGTGTGCTCATCTCGTGCGCGAGGGTAGAAAGGTAAAAAAGGTTGATATTTTTTATGCTAAGTTATTCCACAAGGTTAATTTTGTAAAAGTAGTATTGCAGGATAAAAAGGACAATTAATTATATAATAAGGTAAATTGGTAATGCTACTCCTATTTGTGCTTTATGCATTAAAAAATTGATGATGTGATGTGTAGAGAGAGAAAATTTTTGCCGCATAAAAGAAAGACTCATAAATAAGCCTTCTCTGCTCAAAGTAGCAGCAAGACATGCCATTATTATATGTCATGTGTCACACTATAGATAATTTGCTTGTCACATCAATAGTAAATGTTCGTATAAAATAATTTTCCTGAAAGGGTTATTAACACAAATGGTCATTTATCTTTGCTGCTTGTGCCAACTAACTCCTTTATCTTTTAAGTGTGACATTTTGGTCCCTGATCTAATACTAAAATGATGCCGTTAGTCCTAATGTGTGAAATCCGTCAAAAAGCTGACGGAAATGACATGCTTTGCTCACATGCTGACTTATGCGAGGGCAAAATAGTCCATTACAAGTCAAATACTCATTTTTATCGGTTTAATGACACAAATGGTCATTTATCTTTGCCTTGAGTGCCAACTAACTCCCTTATCTTTCATTTGTGACGAATTAGTCCCTGATCTTGAACTACAGTGACAATGTTAGTTCTTGCATGTGAAATCCATAAAAAATAAGACGAAAGTGGCACACTGACTGCACGTGCTCACACTTTGTGTGAAAAACCTAAAAAATAGATATTATTAGCACTGGATATAAAGGAAGCCTTTGTAATTCAACAAACAATGTGAGAACGTAATGCAAGTAGGGTTGCGGTACCGAGCGGCGCATAGGTTAGCGACAGTGGCAACACTTGTGGACAGATCAGAAGAAAAAGTAATGAGAAAACAATCATAAAGAAACGTGGAGAGAAGTATGGATGAGCAAAGCTTGTTGCCCAAACTGAAAGACGAAGAGAGAGCCAAAAAGGAGTGAGAGAGAATAGTAGAGTACAAGTAGCTTGCCAAAGCTGGCTTATCCTCCATTTTTTCATGCAAAATGTGAGCATATACGGTCAGCGTGCCACTTCCGTCTTATTTTTGATGGATTTCGCACGTGAGGACTAACGTTGTCATAGTAGTTCAAGATCATGGACCAATTCGTCACAAATAAAAGATAAATGAGTTAATTGGCACTCAAGGCAAAGATAAAGGACCATTTGTGTCATTAACCCAGTGAAAATGAGTATCTAACTTGTATTAGATTATTTTGCCCTTACATAAGTCAGTACGTGAGTGAAGCATGTCATTTTCGTTATTTTTTTGACGGATTTCACACATTAGGACTAACGACGTCACTTTAGTATTAGATTAGGGACCACAATGTCACACTTAAAAGATAAAAGAGTTAGTTGGCACACGCGATAAAGATAAATGACCATTTGTGTTAATAAACCTTTCTGAAATAGTAGATCTTTCAGAGACACACTGTAGGGTAGGACCATATACAGTGGATTTCATTTCCTGTCGGCACAAGAATTTTCTATATAAGAGCAACCTGGTCTGAAGTAGCTAGCTGCAATTGAATCACACACTAATCATTACTCACCTGTAGTAAAATAGTCATGTCTTGTCTTGCAAATGCTACGAGACTAATTCCCCAACAAATGGCTACCAGGAGGTCAGGAAACTACAAGGCAAGCATTTGGAATGATGATGATCTGCAATCATTAGAGAGTACATACTCGGTAAGATCAGGAGAAGTAACTATCGGGTTTGGCGAGTTAGACCATGCGGTATTCTGTGAGCCGTTTGGATTCGACAAACTAGACCCAAAAATTTCCCGTTCAGGAATACTACTAAATATATATACCAGAATATTTTGATTGTATACACAAATCTATCGCTACTTACAATATTATGTATATTGCGTACAGGGATCAAAGTACTCACAACGAGCTGAGAAGCTTAAACAAGATGTGAAGAAAATATTAGATGAAACAACAGATCAATTAGATCAACTTGAGCTTGTTGACGTTTTGCAAAGGCTTGGCATATATTATCACTTTGAAAATGAAATAGAAAGTATTTTGAATTGCATATACAATGCTCATGATTGCAATGAGAAGAAACAGCATGAAGACTTGTACGCTGTGGCTCTAAAGTTTAGACTCCTCCGACAGCAAGGTTACCAAATCCCTCAAGGTACTCTTCTTGCTTAATAAAACTATCGATTCTTCCACAATGCATTTTTTATGTTATGATTTTAGTGCTTTTAGTAAGCCCTATGTATCAAAACTCTTCCAGCAAAAGGAAAAATTTGTACGTAACAAAATTTAGTTAGGTCGAATTAATAAATGGATACGATCCAAGGACTTCAATTTTAATTCATTATCGGAAAGAAAAAGTAACAAATTTCTGTTATCAAGGGATGCACTTCAAAACGCGACCATATGACTCTAACATGGGAGCGGGATGCACCCCTCTCACAGCCGCACAGGTCCATCAGCCATTTTAAAGAGTTTCGCATGTCTCATTCAGTAAACAATGAGTTACAAGAAAAAGAAAAGTAAAAATTTAAGCATGAATGACTCTTTCTTTTTTGCTTTTTTCTTTTTCTTCTTTCTTTCTTCTTTGCAGAGGTTTTCAATAGTTTCATGGAGTTTGGCAAATTCAAGAAAAGCTTACTTGGGGATCATACCAAGGGCATTCTTAGTTTATATGAGGCTTCATATCTGGCTATGGAAGATGAAACCATCTTGGACGTGGCTCAAGAATTTGCTATTCATCATCTTAAGGAAAAACTCAAGCAAAATATAGATCAACATCTTGTTGAGCAAGTGAGCCATGCTTTAGAGGTTCCACTCCATTGGAGGATGCAGAGACTAGAAGCAAGATGGTTCATTGAAATATATGAAAGAAGACAAAACGCAAATCCAGTTTTGCTTGAGCTAGCTAAACTGGACTTCAACATCGTGCAAGCTACAAATCAAAATGAAACAAAACAGATGTCAAAGTATATGTATTTACCAAAAACCAGCACAATAATGTGTTTTTTTTGTTCTGTAGGTGGTATACTAGCTCTTGTCTTGCCAAAAAGATGAGCTTTGCCAGAGACAGATTTGTGGAGGGTTTCTTGTGGGCGGTTGGATTCACCTCTGAACCACAATATGGATACTGCAGGAGGGTGTCAATGAAGCTTTCAGCACTAATAACAATAGTTGATGATATATATGATGTATATGGTACAATGGATGAACTGGAGGTCTTTACTGATGTAGTTGAAAGGTCAGTGATCATCAATCATTTTGGCTTAATATGATTAAGACTCTAATTATTTGTTCCTTATCATAGTGCTTATCACTTGTTCATAGTAATTAAATCTTTTGTTATGCATTTTCAGATGGGACATCAATGCGTTAGATCGGCTTCCAGATTACATGAAGATATGTTTCTTTGCAGTTTTCAACTCTATTAATGAAATCGCTTATGATGTTCTCAAAGAGCAAGGCTTCAATATCATTCCATACTTGAGGAAAACGGTATAGTCTGTCAGTGACATCTCATCCTACATTAATTCTATAAAAGATACATGTTTATTTTATAATTATCTAGATTCTGTACTACTGTCACCATGGACTTAAGGGTTCAAAAAATATTTTCTTAGTCTACCATTATTTTCATCTAGTGATTTCTGTTCATCTGATTTCAATTGAGCTACCAACATTGCAGTGGGCAGAGCTTTGTAAAGCGGATTTGGTGGATGCAAAGTGGTATTACAGTGGGTATACACCAAGCCTGAATGTGTTTCTGGACAATGCCTGGATATCAGTCGGTGGTCCTGTGCTGTTGTTTCATGCTTATTTTTGCATCACAAATCCAATAAAGGAGGAGGATTTGAAACATTTAGGGCAATATCCAGGAGTAATTCACTGGCCATCCTTAATTCTTCGGCTTGCCGATGATTTGGGAACATCAACTGTAAGTTACTGCACTAGTAGGATAATAAAGGATCGGATCTAGAATTTCTTTTAATGAGAACTATAACACAAAATTTAATTTTTACAAATACATAATTTGCTGGAGTGTGAGTTAATTGTTTTTCCAAACTAAAAATACCTATATATTTACAAAAATTTGGGGTTAGCAGACACTATAACCTGCACGTCCCTAAAGTTACATCCGTCCCTGCACATGTACCTTTTTTAATGTTACGTGTATACTGACTCATTCTAAATGATCCAGGAAGAAATGGAGAGAGGTGATGTTCCAAAATCAATCCAATGTTACATGCACGACACAGGCTGCTCTGAAGAAGATGCTCGTGAATACATAGAGCACTTAATTAGTCTTACATGGAAGAAAATGAACAAAGAGTATTAATGGATCGCAATCTCCCTAAGGAATTTATTAGAACTGCCATGAATCTTGCTCGTATTGCGCAATGCATGTACCAGCATGGGGATGGTTTTGGTGTTCCAGATGGTGAGACGAAGGATCGTATAGGTTCATTACTTGTCAAATCCATCCCTCTCCCATAATAAGCATAACGTTATAACATTACGACGAAGATTCAATGCTGATAAACTGTTTAAATACATAAATAATTCTCCGCCATCAGATATTCCTCAAAAAATGTTATATTAGGATTCAAGTCCCGTTTGTAATATTAATTATTGGAACAAATTACCAAGAAGATGTATAGTTATTGCATGCAATAAGATATAAATTGCACCAATAATGTTGTAATCTCTAATTGTTTATTAGATTAATGAAGTAACTACGACACGTTTATGCTGGTTTTTCTCTAAGTTCTTATCTTTCCGAAATTACGTCTAAAAGCAGTACAAGAAAGCCAATGCATATCAGTAGATCAAGATTCATTTAATGGGATGATTTAACGATGATTATCTCATACATAGATTATAACCCAACAAATCTTCTTGGAAAGACCGCTAGTTACGTGACCAAGTATTCAAAGTTAAGATTTACTATAAAGAATACAGAACCAAGATTTCATGTACTAATTAGTATAGTATCATCTCTAACTCTTATACTAGAGGTTGAGTTGTATGATGATTTTTATTGTAATGTGAAGGTGAATTGTAAGTATATATAAAATATATAAATTCCAGTATACATGATTTTACAGGACAAACTTCCAAAATAAATTGCAACGGAATCACATACCTATTTGAAACATGATAAAAGCAAATTGAAAGTTGAAATTATTATCCGATTTCTGACGAAGATCTTCCTCTCCCTGCTTTATTTAGGAATAACTATCATTTATAGGAACAGTGTTAGAGTTAAGTAAGAGATGGGACCTAGTCATATATTTATAATTTATTCTAACAGGCCCTCCCATAAAAGGATTTGTCAAAATATACAGGATTATACACAATTAACATAATTCAAACTATATTGTAAAGTGAGTAAATCCTATAAGTCCCTCTCAAAGTAACATACATCGCCCCTAATCATAATGGTTCTTGTTGGTTATTTTAACATTGTTGTGGTCGGACTTGAACCGAGATATCACTCCTTAATTCGACTAGTTGACCAGCAATTAATAATAAATATTGTTCCATTGTTTCACAATCTGCTGCAATTGAATTGAGTATGAAGCATCACTATTTCCTAGAAATTGTTTATCGAGCGACGTTCTTTTACGACAAGATCAGTACTTTTTTTTTTTTTTTTTGTTAAATAAGCAAAGTGATATTATTAAACTCATCAACAAAAACTCTTTACATCAAAACAACAAAAAACAAACTAATACTCAAATATCATGAAGTTGGGTGCTATCTAAGTTCCAAGATCTACACGGTACTTGTTGTGTTCGATTTGCAGACTGCAAGTTACGAGCGTTTCTCGTGCTTTCATTTGAATCCATACATCTGGTTGCCTTTGTTAAATAAACGTACTAGAAAACTTCGGAAGAATCCAGAATATCTTCATTAATTATCTGCACATATTTTTAGATATATATATGTATGTATGTATGTATTCATATATAGAGATAGAGAGTCGTGCCATTGCATGGATTTGGTTTATTTATATTTGATCAATATTCACTACGCTCTTATTTTAATGGCATGAACTTGGATTCGGATAAGTTCTTTAATATTTTTTTTTAATATATTTAAGGGAGATCTAAGTCGTATAATACATATTAAATGATGTCATTTACGAGAATTGATCTCGCAACATCTTACCCTTTTAGCGAAGAACATACCATGCACTAGACAAAACGCCTGGTGGTAAGTTCTTTAATATTTCGTGTTTGATTAATAATTAGTTTAATGTTAACTAGTCACTCCAAAGGATTAATAAGTTTCTTTTTTTCTTTTTGAGAGGGCTTAATTAGGTTGTTCAAATTTTTTTTTTTTTTTTTGCTAGCTAGGTAAGCATTTTGTATTTTATAAAAGAAAATTACATAGGGGGTTTAAGACCAATTACATTAAGCAAGTACAAGAAAAACAAATAGCAAGCCTAAAGAAATAAGACAATAGAGCACGGGTTAGCTGATGGAAGAAAGAATGTTAAATCAATCTAAAAAAACTATCTGCTCCCGCAAGTTGTTCTACGTTTAGTTTGACGAATTCGACTATTGCCAAGTACAAAGGAGAAAAACGATGAAGTTGTTTTCCTTTCCTTTTTTTTTTTTTTTTTGGTGAAATTAAGATATAGAATCATATATAGCTTTGGTGCAATAGTACAAAGTTGTAGCATTTCTAGAACCAACTTATAAGATACAACTAATATTCTAAAGCAGATCTTCGGAAGGTGGCTGGCATGCTTGTATAGACTTAAGTACAGATTGATTTTATGAAGATCATTTAATCCATGAATAGTGTGTGTCACAACCAATAGTCACTAGCAGAGTCCACTTTAATCTTTAGGATAAAGATGAATCTAGGTCGAGGTTAAATTTTAGCCACCAGACAAGTCTTTTTTTGTTGTTCTTGTCAGTAAAAATCTATCATTTGCATATATAATACGTTTAGATCGAGCTCTATTACCCCTTTTTGACTGTTGGCTTAATTTTTTTGACACTCAAAAATATTTTTTGTGTGTTTAGAAACTAGGTTAACTTGTTTGGTCTATTTTTGAAAGTGATTTTAGATAAAAGTTGAAGTTAAAAAATAAGAAACTCCAAATTAGAACTTTTCAAAATAAGTTTTTGCGAAACTGTTTTTATATAATGCGGGAAGCTGGATTCTTTTTCTTTCTCAAATATATCTCTTCATATTTTTTTAAAATCTAACATTATCCTCAAATTTTTTAAAAGCTTATCATTACTCAACATAAGCCAAACAGTCAATAATTTTTGTTCTAACAACACTTCTAATCAAAATTCTACTGCTAAAAACTTTACAACTTAAAAACTAAAATTTTATAACTAGATTAAACAGAGCCTTAATCATTGGTAAATATTTCTCAAGAAAGCAATTATTGGACTCAAGGGAGCCTTAATCATTGGTAAATATTTCTCAAGAAAGCAATTATTGGACTCAAGGTTCTTTTTCGTACGTATTGGAGTCAAATATTAGACTAATGTTTATTTAGCCACCCCACAAGTCTTTTCTTGTGGCTCATCAATAAAAAATCTACCATTAGGATTTAGATCTGGGCCATCTGGCTTTCTTACTCCTTAATCATTCATAGTATGTTTCTATAAAAAAAAGCAAATATTTGACTGATCAAAGTACTTTTTATTATTTTGGGTCAATATATACTTGAATTTTCCACTAGGGATTTGGTCCAAAAGTAATGTTATTCGTTGTATATACAAGAGATTATAAATTTAAGTCTTGTTAGTTATATTGTACGACTTTAAACTTCCGTTGAATTAAAAATAAAAATAAAAATAAATTGTAGACAACATGAACTTATCATCAAGAATTTAATAAGCTTCCTCGATAGTAAGAAACAATATCCAAAATTTTGAAATCTTTCAACTGGCTAAAAAAAATCAGCAATCCTAGTTAACCTCGCACCGGCCTCAAGCTGGAAAAATATGTGTAATCTCTTACATTAATACGCCGCAATAATAGTTGATGGGGTCTGAGAGATCATTCTTGAACTTGGTCATTGCGTGTTAACTAGCTTCAATCATCTTTAAATGAGAATTTAAAATATTCTCGAAAATGAATATCAACAATGAAAGAAGGTTTCAAGTGTCTCAACCAAAAAGAAAATAAGTTTTTTTCGAAATTTCTATTGTAAACCTCGTACAAGGGACAAATTGGGATAACAATGTTAGAAATTATAGGGTTTCATCCTAAAACCAATTGGTGTGAAGTAGTCCAAGATCTTATAAGGTGGTCTTAGAGTTTCTGATTTTTCGATATGAGAGGAATGTATATTCTAACACCCTCTATCACGTGTAACCCACGATTAACTAATTAACGTGATCGAAGAAACAGCAAATATAGCTGCACAAAGTCAATGGCTGATGGTGCAATTGCATACCAAAGTCAGTCGACATGCAAAGCCTGAAATATGAATGGATCACACGTGGATGGATAACATAGGACCAAGGCCCAGCTCTGATATCATGTTAAGAATTATGAGGTTCCATCCTAAAACCAATTAGTGCTAAGTGGAGTAGCCTAGAATCTTATAAGATGGTCTTAGAATTTTTAATTTTTCGATGTGAGAGAAATATATATAAAGAGGTCTAAGCTCCTGATATTTGGACCAGTTGTGGTTGGCACATGTTCCTTCATTGTTGGATACGGAGATTATAATATTGACGTTAATTGATTATCTTGTTCAAAAGTTTAAATTGTTAGATATGTATTCATTTGATTTATTTATTGTTCGTAATACACTCTTTCATGTTGAGATAAAATGCAATCTTGCACGTAGTCATATTCGACTTGAACACAAGACATTTTTTTAACTGAACTCATATTATATTATATAATCACCTCGTCTGAAAACTTTAATTATAACTAAAGGATTTATTTTTTTATTATCAATCTTAAACATTATTGTGATTTGTGCCAATTTGGGCTACCCAATCTTGCTGTATTTGAGAGTAAGAAGGCCATGAAATAGTGGATCTCTCAGAGACACACTATGGGGTAGGACCATATACAGTGGATTTCATTTCAAATGAATGTGTCATATCATCTGGATACGCAAAAATTTTCTATATAAGAGCAACCTGGTCTGAAGTAGGGAAAATTCTTCTATGAGGCATGTGGAAAATCTGCCACAGCCTCATGTTAAGTTATTATTTCATAAAACTAATCCACATTAATTTGTATCGTACAGATATGTTATATCAAAATATCTGAAATTTCTCTTTTTACTAATTTGGCCTTACAGAGTTTTAAATAAATTACTATGATGTCCCTACTTATGATAATTGATTAACATTTGCCAACTAATTGAATCACTTTTTGTCTATGTACATGTAGTAAATTTGCCACATGCCTCATAGAAGAAGAACCCCTGAAGTAGCTAGCTGCAACTGAAAAACACATTAATCATTACTCACCTGTTGTAAAATAGTCATGTCATGTCTTGCAACTGCTACGAGACTAATTCCCCAACAAATGGCTACCAGGAGGTCAGGAAACTACAAGCCAAGCATTTGGGTTGATGATGATCTGCAATCATTAGAGAGTATATACTCGGTAAGATCAGGAGAAGTAACTATCGGGTTTGGTGAGTTCGACCATGCGGTATTTGTTAGAAGATAAACTTGATTTGGATAAGGACTCTATTAAATAAGTTCTAGTTAGATTTAAATTGTTTTGACTAGATAATATTTCCTAGTGGGTAATGGTTTCCTAGAACCATATCCTAATTGACATAGGTTTTTTGTGAATCTATAAATAGGGGTCAGTCCTTTCAATTGTAGTCATACCAAATACATACCAAATATTAGAGCAATAAAGATTTTGTTTAGAGTCTCCATATTATTTCTCTCTACGATAAATAGCATCTTCCATATTCCAACAAAGTGGTATCCAGAGCTAGGTAAAGATGATAGGGAATAGTATGTTTCTTTTTCAATTTTCTCGCCTCACTAAGGACAATTATGATAATTGGTCTATTCGTGTGAAGACTCTCCTTGACTCACAAAATGCTTGGGAGATTGTAGATAAAGGCTACGTAGAACCTAACGAAGATGAAGTTTTGAGTCAAAATAAAAAAGACGCATTGGTGAAAAATCGCAAGAAGGATCAACAAGCTCTCTCTATCATCCATCTATGTTTGGATGAAACTATGTTCGAGAAAATCTCATGCGCGACTACTGCCAAACAAGCATGGGAAACTCTCCAAAAATCACAAAAATGGGTAGACAAGGTGAAAAAGGTTCGTCTACAAACTTTAAGAGGTGAGTTTGAATCTCTCCATATGAATGATGGTGAATCTATTTCAGATTATATTTCGAGAGTTTTGGTAGTTTCTAACCAACTAAAAAAATATGGAGAAGATTTAAAAGATATTCGTATTGTAGAAAAGATCCTTCGTTCTTTGCATCCAAAATATGAATATATTGTTGTAGCGATTGAGGAATCAAAAGATTTAGATGACATGTCCGTTGATGAACTCATGGGCTCGTTACAAGCTCATGAAGAAAGACACAAAAAGAAGAACCAAGAAGTCTTGGAAAAAGTTCTTCAAAGTAATCTTGCTTTGAAAAAAGAAGAAAATTTTGGCAACGATGGAAGCCAAAAAGGACGTGGTCGTGGATATGGACGTGGTAGAGGCCGAGGCCAAAACCAAGGACGAGGACGAGGACGTGGTGGAAGAGGAGGATTTAATCAAGAGAAAAATCAAAATTTGCATAAACCTGGGCATGGAAGAGGCAATTATTCAGGACAAAGGTATAACAAATCGCAAGTTCAATGTTACAATTGTCAAAAATATGGTCATTATGCTAATGAATGTAGGAGTAATCCTAAAGTTGTGGACGAAAAAGCAAATTTTGCTGAAAGACAAGAAGGGGAAGAAGATATTACCTTGTTGATGACTCATCATGGCGAACAAGATGGAGGAGATACTTCATGGCATCTTGATACAGGTGCAAGTAATCATATGACTGGACAAAGGAGCATATTCGCAGAACTCGATGAAACTGTCAAGGGCAATGTTAAATTTGGAGATGCCTCTATGGTCTCAGTGGAAGGAAAAGGTAAAATTTTAATCCGTTTGAAAGATGGAAGGCATCGTTTTATTTCTGAAGTTTATTATGTGCCAAAATTAAAAACTAATATTTTGAGTCTTGGACAACTTCTTGAGAAAAATTACACAATTTTATTGGAAGATAAACATTGTGTAATAAAAGATGAAAATAATTTTTTGATAACAAAAGTGCCCATGACAAGAAATAGATTGTTTTTATTAAATATTCAAAACGATGTTACAAAATGTCTTAAAGTTTGTGTAAAAGAAGTTTCTTGGTTATGGCACTTGAGATTTGGGCACATAAATTTTGAAAATCTTTCTTTAATGTCAAAAAAGAATATGGTGCATGGATTACCTTTCATCAATCATCCGGAACAGATTTGTGAGGGACGTCTTTTTGGAAAACAAGCTAGAAAAAGTTTTCCAAACGAGGCTACATCAAGAGCAACAAGACCACTAGAACTTGTCCATACTGATATTTGCGGGCCAATTAATCATTGCTCCTATGGTAAAAATAAATATTTTATTCTTTTTATTGATGATTATAGCCGTAGGACTTGGATTTCTTTTTTAAAAGAAAAATCTGAAGCTTTTTACAAGTTCAAGAAATTTAAAGCTCTTGCTGAAAAAGAAAGTGGTTGGGAGATCAAAGCCTTGAGATCTGATAGAGGTGGAGAATTCACATCAAGAGAATTCAACAATTTTTGTGAAGAGAATGGCATTCGACGCCCTTTGACAGCTCCTCGATCATCTCAACATAATGGAGTTGCTAAGAGAAAAAATAGAGTTGTTCTTGAGATGGTTCGAAGCATGTTAAAATCTAGAAGTATGCCTAAAGAATTTTGGGCTGAAGCAGTTGATTGTGCAGTTTATCTGTTGAATCGTTGTCACAAAGAGTCTCTCTAACAAGACACCTTTAGAAGCATGGAGTGGAAGAAAGCCAACAATCAAGCACTTAAGGATTTTTGGAAGCATTGCTTATGCTCATGTTCCTGATCAAAATCGAATCAAGCTTGATGACAAAAGCCAAAAGCTAGTTTTCATTGGGTATGAAAAGAGTTCCAAAGCATACAAGCTCTACAATCCTACTAATGGGAGAATTATTGTGAGTAGAGATGTCCTATTTGATGAAGAAGCTGAATGGGATTGGAATGTCAAAGAGCAAAAAGAATACAAATTCTTACCCATACAAGAGCAAGAAGTAGAAGTCAATGAAGACTCTATATCTCCAAATCTATCTCCAACCCCAACTCAAACTCCATCTCCATATCAAGCTCCAACTTCATCTCAAGGAGACATAACTTCAACAAGTTCAAGTTCGCATGAAAAGACCCCCCGTTTCAGAAGCTTGGATGAAATTTATGAGGTAACTCGAAATTTAAATGATGAACTGACTCTCTTTTGTCTACTTGCTGATTGTGAACCAATAAGCTTTGAGGAAGCTAATGAGAATGAAAGATGGAGACAAGCCATGGATGAAGAAATCAAGGCAATAAAGAAGAATGACACTTGGGAGTTTGCAACTTTACCCAAAGGCCAAAAAAACAATGGAGTAAAGTGGGTTTACAAGATAAAGAAGAATGCTAAAGGTGAAGTTGAAAGGTACAAGGCAAGACTAGTTGCAAAAGGCTATAGTCAACGAGCTGGCATTGACTATGATGAGGTATTTGCTCCTGTTGCACGCTTGGAAACTATAAGATTTATCATATCTCTAGCAGCCCAACACAGATGGAAGATTTATCAATTGGATGTTAAATCTGCATTCCTGAATGGTTTTCTTGATGAAGAGGTATATATTCAACAACCATTAGGCTATGTGGAGAAAGGGTGTGAAAATAAAATTTTAAAGTTGAAGAAAGCTCTCTATGGCCTAAAACAAGCTCCAAGAGCTTGGTATAGTAGAATTGATAAATATTTCCGTCATAATAATTTCTCCAAGTGTTCGCACGAGCATACTCTCTATACCAAACATGAGAATGGCTATGTGTTGATTGTTTGCTTGTATGTGGATGACTTAATTTTTACTGGCAACAATCCAAATTTATTTGAAGATTTCAAGAGGACAATGGCAAGAGAATTTGAGATAACTGATATTGGACTCATGTCTTATTATCTTGGAATTCAAGTGAAACAAACAGATGAAGGAATATTTCTTTCTCAAGAAGGCTATGCAAGGGAAATTCTCAAGAAATTCAAGATGGAAAATTGTCAACCTGTTAACACCCCTATTGAATGTGGAGTACAATTGTCAAAGGTTGATGAAGAAGAACATGTAAATCCAACATTTTTCAAGAGCCTGGTTGGAAACTTGAGATACTTGACCTGTACAAGACCAGATATTCTTTTTGGTGTAGGACTTGTGAGTCGCTTTATGGAGTCCCCTACTAATACACATCTGAAGACTGTCAAAAGAATACTTCGCTACATCAAAGGAACTGTTGATTATGGACTTTTATACTCCCACTCAGAGGATTTCAAGGTATAGTGACAGCAATTAGGCTGGTGATTTTGATGATCGAAAGAGTACTAGTGGATATCTTTTCTTCATGGGAGATACAACATTCACTTGGAGTTCCATAAAGCAACCCATTGTCACACTTTCTACATGTGAAGCTGAATATGTAGCTGCTACTTCATGTGTTTGTCATGCTCTATGGTTAAGGAATTTGATGAAAGAACTTAAGATGCCTCAAGAAGAGCCAGTAGAGATCTATGTTGATAACAAGTCTGCAATTGCCTTAGCCAAGAATCCAGTCTTTCATGAAAGAAGTAAGCACATTGACACACGTTACCATTTCATCAGAGAATGCATCACAAGGAAGGAAGTGAAGATAGAGTATGTGAAGTCTCAAGATCAAGTTGCAGACATTCTTACAAAGCCACTCAAGAGTGACGTGTATATGAAGCTTAGAGTTTGGTCGGAGTTACGAGAGTCAAATCAAGTTTAAGGGGGATGTTAGAAGATAAACTTGATTTGGATAAGGACTCTATTAAATAAGTTCTAGTTAGATTTAAATTGTTTTTGACTAGATAATATTTCCTAGTGGGTAATGGTTTCCTAGAACCATATCCTAATTGACATAGGTTTTTTGTGAATCTATAAATAGGGGTCAGTCCTTTCAATTGTAGTCATACCAAATACATACCAAATATTAGAGCAATAAAGATTTTGTTTAGAGTCTCCATATTATTTCTTTCTACGATAAAATAGCCTCTTTCATATTCCAACAGTATTCTATGAGCCGTTTGGGTTCAAGTAGCTAGACTCAAAAATTTCCTGTTCAGGAATACTACTGAATATACCAGAATATTTCGATTGTATACACAAATCTATCGCTACTTACAATATTATGAATATTGCATACAGGGATCAAAGTACTCACAACGAGCTGAGAAGCTTAAACAAGATGTGAAGAAAATATTAGATGAAACAACAGATCAATTGGATCAGCTTGAGCTTGTTGACGTTTTGCAAAGGCTTGGCATATATTATCACTTTGAAAATGAAATAGAAAGTAATTTGAATTGCATATACAATGAGAAGAAGCAGCATGAAGACTTGTACGCTGTGGCTCTGAAGTTTAGACTCCTCCGACAGCAAGGTTACCAAATCCCTCAAGGTATTCTTCTTGCTTAATGAAACTATCGATTCTTCCACAGTGCATTTTTTATGTTATGATTTTAGTGCTTTTAGTGAGCCCTATGTATCAAAACTCTTCCAGTAAAAGGTAAAATTTGTACATAACAAAATTTAGCTAGGTCAAATTGATAAATGGATACGATCCAAGAACTTCAATTTTAATTCATTATCAAAAAGAAAAAGTAACAAATTTATATTCCCATGGACGCTCTTCAAAACGCGACCATATAACTCTAACATGGGAGTGGGACGCACCCCCTCTCACAGCCGCACATGTCCAGCCATTTTAAAGAGTTTCGCATGTCTCGTTCAGTAAACAATGAGTTACAAGAAAAACAAAAGTAAAAATTTAAGCATGAATGACTCTTTCTTTTTTGATTTTTTCTTTTTCTTCTTTCTTTCTTCTTTGCAGAGGTTTTCAATAGTTTCATGCAGTTTGGCAAATTCAAGAAAAGCTTACGTGGGGATACCAAGGGCATTCTTAGTTTATATGAGGCTTCATATCTGGCTATGGAAGGTGAAACCATCTTGGACGTGGCGCAAGAATTTGCTATTCATCATCTTAAGGAAAAACTCAAGCAATATATAGATCAACATCTTGTTGAGCAAGTGAGGCATGCTTTAGAGGTTCCACTCCATTGGAGGATGCAGAGACTAGAAGCAAGATGGTTCATTGAAATATATGAAAGAAGACAAAACGCAAATCCAGTTTTGCTTGAGCTAGCTAAACTGGATTTCAACATCGTGCAAGCTACATATCAAAATGAAATAAAACAGATGTCAAAGTACGTATCACAAGGGCCAATTCACCTTTGTGCCCGTGGGACTCAGCCCCGAATCTTTTTTAAAACATATATATATATATATATATATATATATATATATATATATATATATATATGTATTTATTTTGAAAGTTTTTATAATATATGTAATTTTTTTAGTAAGAAAAATTAAATTAACTCAGACTAAAAGAAGAAAAATAGCATTCAAATCACACTGAAATAAAATTCTAGATACATTCCTGTATCGGTATATATGTATTTATCAAAATAAAATCAAACAAGTCCCTAACTTATTAGTCAAAAATCATATAGGTCCCTGAGTTTTCAAAAACCTCTTAGGAGGTCCTTCAGCAAGGGGTAATTTAGTCTTTCTATAATAATTTAATAAACAAAAGACAAAATAATTAAAATGTGACACCATAAGTTCAATAAATTATACATTCATCCTAAAAAAGTAAAATAATTAGAAACTAACCCCAAATTATTCCACCACTACCACTACCATCACCATCACCTCCTTCACATTAATAAACCCACAACATTATACATTGTACAGTATACACATGTAGATGTACACACCATACACCACACATGCAAATCTACATACATACAGATTTCAACAATGGAGGTTGATTTGTCCAAAAAAAAAAACAATGGAGGTTGATGACTTTTGGGGGAGGTACTGTGACATATTAGAGGATAGATTGTGATGGATGGGGCTATGGGCGTGGTTGCGTTGGTGATGCTGGTGGCCGGGTTTGTGTTGTTGGGTTGATGGGTTTTTAACATGTGGTGGCAGTTGTGGTGTTGATATTTGTGGTTGGAGTTAAGAGTTGGGATGGAATTGATAGGTTTGAAAATGAGAATATGGTAGTGGTGGTTATGGTGAACGTTGGTGGTGGTGGTTGTGTTGATGGGTGTTGTTGGGATAAAGTTGATAGGTTTGTTAATGTGGTGGTAATGGTAGTGTTGATATTTATGGTTGGAGTTAGGAGTTGGGATGACATTGATGATAGGTTCTTTAATGTGGTGGTGATGGTGGTGGAGGTGGGGGAGGATGAGGAAGAAGTGTATAATTTATTAAATTTTTGGAGTTAGACATTAATTATTTTTTCTTTTTTGGATCAAAGTACAATTTATTAAATTATTGATATCATTTTTTAATTATTTTGTCTTTTGTTTATTAAATTATTATAGAAAGCCTAAACTACCCCTTGCTGAAGGACCACCTAAGGAGTTTTTGAAAACTCAGGGACCTATATGATTTTGGACTAATAAGTGAGCGACTTGTTTTATTTTATCCCCATAATAATGTGTTTTTTTTTTGTTCTGTAAGTGGTATACTAGCTCTTGTCTTGCCAACAAGATGAGCTTTGCCAGAGACAGATTTGTGGAGCATTTCTTGTGGGCGGTTGGATGCACTTCAGAATTGTTAAGCCAATCTGATATCTCAGTGCCTTAGCATCTATTCAAACTTGAGAGTCCAACTATTACTTAAACTTATCACTTCTTTCTGCTAGTTTGTATATATCCTTTGTAACCACATCTGTTGTAACATTGATTATAAATACAATACACGACAGCTTAGAGTTGTGTGGCAAAATATGTCCTTACATCAGAGTTGGTTTACTTGCACCAACCACAAGGGTTCGTAGATGCTACATATCCAGACTATGTTTGCAAACTTTAGAAGTCTCTATATGGCCTAAAACAAGCCCCGCGTGCTTGGTATCAAAAATTCAGCAATTTCTTGATCTCTAATGGGTTTTTACATTCTCATCACGATGTCTAGCTTTTTGTTCAACACTCCGCAGGACATACCATTATCCTCATAATCTACGTTGAGTTTCTTGCTCATTTGTCTACTGCTTTTGACATGAAGGACTTAGGTCCTCTTCACTATTTCCTTGGCATGGAAGTTTGAAGAAGTGGTACTGGATTAATCTTAACGCAGACCAAATACTTCTTGCAATTACTTCACCAATTTGGAGTGGATGGATCTAAGCCCATCTCCACTCCAATTTCTAGTCAGCGGCTAAATAATAATGATGGGAAGCTTCTTTCGGATCCAACAGAGTTCAGACAATTATTGGGTGCCTTACAATATCTGACTATGACCCGTCTTGACATTGCCTATGCAGTAAACTCAGTTTGTCAATTTATGCACTCATCTCGCCAACCTCACCTTGTTGCAGCTAAACGCATTCTTCATTATATCAAAAATACAGTGCAACATGGTCTTTTATTCACTCCATCCTCTAGCGTTTCTCTCACTGGATATACTGATGCGGATTGGGCTGGGTGCCCAGAGACTCGTCGTTCCACTACTGGATATGCAATTTATCTTGGGTCGAATCTTTTGACATGGAGCTCAAAGAAGCAGCCAACAGTTTCTAAGTCTAGTTTAGAAGCTGAATATCGCGCACTAGCATCTTTGGTCTCAGAATTCCTATGGTTCCTTCATTTATTGCAGTTTTTGAAGGTCAAGTTGGCACTACAACCTGTTATCTTGTGCGATAATATCAGTTCAATTTACATGGCCACGAATCCGGTCATACATACAAGGAGCAAACATATCAAGATAGACATACATTTCGTGCGTGATAAGATTGCTGATGGTACTTTCAGGTTGCAGTATGTTACATCTAGTGATCAAGTCGCTGACGTCTTCACGAAGCCATTATACAAACCACGCTTCATTTTTATGCATGACAAGCTTCAGGTGCTAGCCCCTCCTTCAGCTTGCGAGGAGGTGTTAAGCCAATCTGATATCTCAGTGCCTTAGCATCTATTCAAACTTGAGAGTCCAACTAATACTTAAACTTATCACTTCTTTCTGTTAGTTTGTATATATCCTTTGTAACCACATCTGTTGTAACATTGATTATAAATACAATACACGATAGCTTAGAGTTGTGTGGCAAAATATTTCCTTACAAGAACCACAATATGGATACTGCATGAGGGTGTCAATGAAGCTTTCAGCACTAATAACAATAGTTGATGATATATATGATGTATATAGTACATTGGATGAACTCGAGGTCTTTACTAATGTAGTTGAAAGGTCAGTGATCATCAATCATTTTGACTTAATATGATTAAGACTCTAATTATTTGTTCCTTATCATAGTACTTATCACTTGTTCATAATAATTAAATCTTTTGTTAAGCATTTTTAGATGGGACATCAATGCCTTAGATCGGCTTCCAGATTACGTGAAGATATGTTTCTTTGCAATTTTCAACTCTATTAATGAAATCGCTTATGATGTTCTCAAAGAGCAAGGCTTTAATATCATTCCATACTTGAGGAAAACGGTATAGTCTGTTAGTGACATCTCATCCTACATTAATTCTGTAAAAGATACATGTTCATTTTATAATTATCTAGATTCTGTACTACTGTCACCATGGACTTAAGCGTTCAAAAAATATTTGCTTAGTCTACCATTATTTTCATCTAGTGATTTCTGTTCATTTGATTTCAATTGAGCTACCAACATTGCAGTGGGCAGAGCTTTGTAAAGCGGATTTGGTGGATGCAAAGTGGTATTACAGTGGATATACACCAAGCCTGAATGAGTTTCTGGACAATGCCTGGATATCAATCAGTGGTCCCGTGCTGTTGTTTTATGCTTATTTTTGCATCACAAATCCAATAAAGGAGGAGGATTTGAAACATTTAGAGCAATATCCTGGAGTAATTCACTGGTCATCCTTAATTCTTCGACTTGCCGATGATTTGGGAACATCAACTGTAAGTTACTGCACTAGTAGGATAATACAGGATCGGATCTAGAATTTTTTTTAATGAGAACTATAACACAAAATTTAATTTTTACAAATAAATAATTTGCTGGAGTGTGAGCTAATTGTTTTTCCAAACTAAAAATACCTATATATTTACAAAAATTTTGGGTCAACAGTGACTATAACCTGCACATCCCTCCCTAAAGTTACATCCATCTCTGCACATGTACCCTTTTAAATGTTCCATGTATACTGACTCATTCTAAATGATCCAGGAAGAAATGGAGAAAGGTGATGTTCCAAAATCAATCCAATGTTACATGCACGACATAGGCTACTCTGAGGAAGATGCTTGTGAATACATAGTGCACTTAATTAGTCTTACATGAAAGAAAATGAACAAAGATATATTAATGGATCGCCATCTTTCCAAGGATTTCATTAGAACTGCAATGAATCTTGCTCGTATTGCGCAAATGCATGTACCTGCATGGGGATGGTTTTGGTATTCTAGATGGTGAGATGAAGGATCGTATAATTTCATTACTTGTCAAACCCATCCCTCTCCCATAAGCATAACGTTATAATACTACGAGAGAGATTCATGCTCATAACAGTTTAAATTATTTTATTATAATTACATGAATAATTCATCATTATCAAATCTTCCTCATAACATGTTATGTTAGGATTCAAGTACCGTTTGTCATTCTTTATTGGATCAAAGACCAAGATGTATTAGTTATTGCATGTAAGATATAAATTGCACCAATAAAGCTGTAATCTCTAATTGTTTATTAGATTAAGGGTAAAGTGTACAAGACCTCCTTGTACTTTTGTAAAGTTGGACAATATCTCTCTATCATTTTAAAAGTGTACGGTACCCTTCTGTGGTTTCTAAAACTAAGCACAACAGTTCCGTCTGTCAAAAAACCATTTATTTTAATGAAAAATGTGATGCACGTTCGTCAAATGCGATTATTCAAAGGTTATTTGCTTAAATTATTAATTATTTAGACAAAAATATCTTTGTATGACATATACTTTTTTCTTTAGGGTCGGAAAAAATGGGTATTTTTATCCAAATAATTAATAATTTAAGTAAAACAAAGAACACATTATTTGATGCTCGTGCATCATACTTTCTGTTAAAATAAACAATTTTTTTAACAGAGGGACTGTTGTGTTTAGTTTTAGAATCCACAGGGGGGTACCGTGCACTTTCAAAACCACAAGAAACTATTGTGCTTAGTTTCAGAAACCACAAGAAGGTACCGTACACTTTTAAAACTACAAAGAGTATTATGCAACTTTATGAAAGTACAAAAAATCCTATACACCTCACCCCTAAATTAATGAAGTAACTACAACCCGTTACCTACAGGTTTTTCTCGAAGTTCTTATCTTTCTGAAATTACGTCTAAAAGCAGTACAAGAAAACCAATGCATATCAGTAGATCAAGATTCATTTAATGGGATTATTTAACGATGAATATCTCATACATAGATTATAACACAACAAATCTTCTTGGAAAGACCGCTAGTTACGTGACCAAGTATTCAAAGTTAAGATTTACTATAAAGAATACAGAAACCAAGATTTCATATACTAATTAGTATCATCTCAAACTCTTATACTAGCAGTTGAGTTGTATGATGATTTTTATTGTAATGTGAAGGTGAATATCCTACACAATTACAGGAACAAAGCACCTAAAAAAATGGAGAAGAAATTATAAGGGTAAAAAGACGACTAAAGATAAGTGCAACAAGGGCAAGGGGTGCGGTGTCCTTCTAAACCTGGGAAGTATTAAGTCCAACTAGGCAAAGGGCAACTAAGGCCCGATCAAAAGATTCGAACAATAGACACCCGCAGCGTCTCGCCCTCAAAATCTGCCTAGGCGAATCTGAGGAACAAGACTGTCGCGCACTAAAAAGAAACAACCTTCC
This sequence comes from Ehretia macrophylla, assembly GCA_037974665.1. Classification (NCBI taxonomy): domain Eukaryota; kingdom Viridiplantae; phylum Streptophyta; class Magnoliopsida; order Boraginales; family Ehretiaceae; genus Ehretia; species Ehretia macrophylla. Next base: position 53,781,112 of record CM075769.1, on the reverse strand, counting down.
TAAATTTGCAAGGCGCTAAGCAAACATTAAACTAAAAACCACAATAGTAAATAGGTGGCAATCCATTAGAGCATCTAAATCAATTCAAGTGCAGTGGAATTAAATCTACGAATTTAATAAATACAATATCCAATATAAGTAATCCCTTACATGGTCTTAAACAAGAGTAGAATCACAATCCAATGCCTAGACACAATAATTAAATTGTCATAACTAATAATCTAAATTGCTCAATCAATCTCCCATCAAAGCAACCTCTATCACAAGCAATAACCAAGGTCTATCCCTCATCTTCTGCAAAGAAAGTCATTTTTTACAAAAATGAGACACAAATCTCAGTAAGTGTCGATCCCCAAAAAAACATCTTGGGACCATTAAAAATATTCTTGTATGTCCAATAGTCATATCATTATAGTACATAAATATCATAGATTTGAAAACAATGAAGCTCAAGTGAAATCATAATACTTCACGCCTAGAGTTATAAAAGTTCATGCCAAACTAAATTCATATGCCAACAGATCATAGTCAAACAAATCAATGCACAAGTCTAAGTAGGCTTTTATCCTCCGCCAGAGAGTCAGAAGTATTGACATTTATCTTTCGTTAGAGAGTCTTATCGGCATTTATCCTCCGTTGTAGAATCAAAAGTATTGACATTTATCCTTTACCATATAGTCAAAATTATTGGCAATATTGGCATTTATCCCTAGCCAACAAGGGTCAAAATTTCACTACCCTTCCAAATTGCTCAGTTTCAAATATTTCACATGTATTCGATAATCAAATGTCAGAATTATTGACGTGTCTCCAGTTTCAAATATTTCATGTATGCAATCAGTAATCGAATAATGTATGAAACAATTCTCATAGAAAAATATTTTTATAATGCATCATAATTTGAAATCATACAAATACTTTTATCCTAAGGTTTTATATAGAGTTTTTAAAATCATTTAATTCTTTTAAACCTAGGAATGACAGCGGGTCGGTTAACCGCAGTTTTTGAAAAAATAAAAACTGATTAACTAAACCTAAAACCGAAACCGAAACCGAACGGTTTTTAAAATCGCAAACCAAAAGGGATAATTTTTTTTTTGCTAGGTAGAAATGGATAATTTTAAATAAATATGTGTAGCTAAAACTAAAAAAAGAAGAAAGAAAAAAAAATTAAACTGTAAATAATATGAAAATATAGAGAAATGCACACACACAAATACGTGTATGTGTGTGTATATATATATATATATATATATATATATATACATGCACACACACATACACACACAACAACAACAACAACAAACTTACAGATCTAGCATAAATCATTGATCTAAAATACAAAAAATAATCTACATAAGGAGATAATGTTGCATTCTCTTACTGAGAGCTTGAAATGGAACACCAACCAAGGTAAGTTAAGTTGGAAACAAGAGAGTAAGAAGAAAGAAAGAGAGAGTGAGAATGAGAGATGGAGTTAGGGTATTTTTTTTTCTGTCATTAGGCTAGTGTTAGTTAGAAAAAGAGAGAGATAATGGGGAAAGAGTTGAAGACGTCTTGGGAGTGGTTAGCGTTTGTGAAGTTTTGTGCTGGTGATGTGGGTTAAAATTGATTCATAGTTATTTAGTATATGTACTTTCTATTTATATAAGATTCCTGATTTTGTGCTTTGCCCAAGTGGCAGAAGTCATGGTTAACTCTTTGGTGGTTGCAAGTTCAACTCTTGCTACTCACATTCTTAGTATTTTATTTATTTTTTCTAGGTAAATTTTTAATTATATTTTAAAATTATAAATTAATAATTGGGTTTCGAGTTTCGATTTTTTTTAACATTAAAAACCAAAACATATCGGTTTACCCGTCGGTAATCACTTTTAAAACCCAAAACCTAACGGATTCCCTATCGATTTTTTTTATCGGGCATCTCTATCGATTTCGGGTAGAGCGGATACTCATTGTCATCCCTATTTAAACCAATATAACAACACGTTGTAAGACATCATAAGAATCATTAATCTAAGTTAGGATTTAAGATATGCTAAAACATGTAATATGAAATTTGGTTCATAATTTTGTCCAAACTAAAAAGGACATTCAAAAGTATTTGTTTTCTGAGGAACAAAAGCAAAACTATAACTTAACTTTAAAAAAAATATTCCATAAATCCTTTTTTTTTCATGAATAGTTCACGATGAATAGTACCCCAGTTTCTATTCATCTTGAACAGTACTTCGGTTACTATTCACCGTGAACAATACCGAGGTTACTATTCACGTGACCAGTAAAATTAATTTTTCAACGTTATTTTTTTATTTTTTTTTCTGATGCAACATTGTTTACAAACCATGCCAAAATGCTTCTCTTTTTTTTTTTTTTGGTCAAACAAAATCCTTCTCTTTCAAGAGTTCGAAATATGCAACTTTTGTCAAATCAAGAAATATACAAGCCTTTTTCGCAAAAATCTATTATTTGTTTATGTCATGATTCCTACCCAATATCTAATCCACATTCAATGTGCATAATATTATAAATCATACATTCAAAAGCTTGAAATTCATATGTACAATATATACAATATCATTATAGGAAATTTCGAAGGGGGATCAGCCAACTTACCTCTTCAATGAATTATAAGTCTAAAATTCAAAATTTCTTACAAATCCTCAAAACCCTATTCATATCACAAGTATTCTATATAAGTACCCATAGTTGTACTTTATAATTGACTATACTTGATTCCTACACCATAAATTAAAGAACACAAAATACTTACCCACATGAGTGAAATACTGAGAAAAACCCAAAGATTCAAAGCTAATGCTTGTTACTATTGATTTTCGTAGGAATTCTCCCCTCTCTCTTGCGTGGGGCTGTTGAAATATTGATAGGTTTTACCCTAGTCATAGACTGAAAGAGACATTAAATAGTCTAGGGTGAGCTTCATTTTCCTGTTTGGAAAGTATTATCAAAATAACATTTTCTTCTCTTGCCCAAATTAGTCCTCAACCAACAAGTCCAATCTAGTCCTACGGAAGCACAAATTAATTAGGCTAATCAATGAGTTGAGAAATTGGGGTATTATAGCCAGTTATTCTTCGAAACAACGAAAGAATGGTGCATACGTAAAATGAAAACTTACAAGAAGTCCGTTCATATGAGCTTATTGACCATAACACGGATAGCCAAAGAGCTTATTACAGGCAGTTATTCTTCTTACATGCCGGTTTTTGTACAGAAGTAGTCTCTATTGGAAAAGTTTTTGAACTTTTCTACGAGTCTTTTGAGGTTGTGCTCTTTGAAGAGGTCTTCTAATAGGGATTTGATGGTGGCGATGGTAATGGTGGTGGTTGTGGTGGAGAAGGTGCGATTGAGGTGGCGCATGAGGGAAGACATGATGGTTCGTGGCTTTAAAGGTTTAGGGCTTTAGAGGAAAGCTTAATGAAAATTTGTAAGGCATAAAATTTCTAAACGTTGTGTATGATGGTCGAATTTTGCGAGTAGTTTCTGAATTTTATTCAAATTTTTAAAATAGTTTTTAATATTTCAAAACTAATATTATGAGTATTTGGTGTCTATTTGAATTTTTAAAATAGTTTGTAATTTTTCAAAAACTAATATTATATATGGGTATTCAGTGTTAATCATGATTTTCCAAGTAAAATTGTAGTTGTTATGTTATCTTATTTTATTATTAAATGAGACGGAAAAGAGTCATGTGATCGCGTACATACTACTTTTTAAAAGTTAATTTGAAAATTTAAGTAAACAATAAAGATTAATATAAAATTTTAAAAAAGTAATTTCACAAGAATATGAAAGTAATCTCGTAGTTTCTTATTCAATTTGATTAAAAAATGAAGAAAATGGTCAACTTATTATCAACTTATTCTAACATTCGAGACTCATAATATGATTTTTATAACATAGCAAAAGTGAACATTCGAGACTCATAATATGATTTTTATAACATAGCAAAAGTGTTGTATGTCTTGACCTTATTTTTTATCTTGTAAAATTATACATTGACTTAATTTACAATTCCTTAAGAAGTATACTGTTGAATTGTAGAACTTAATGCAACTAAGGCTCTGTTTGTTTGCCATAAAATATTTTCTTGAAAATTATATTTTTTTAATTTTTAAATTGGTCAACTGGAAAAAAAAGTCGATAAAAAAAATTTAATTAAAAAGAGTGAAAAATATTTTCATTTCCTTTGGGAGAATAAAATATTTTTTACTCACTCCACCTCACATTTACCCATCCCACTCCTACCTCATTCCTGTCACATTTTTAATTAATTATTATTAATTTATTTTAGAATTATTGACTAAATTTTTTTAAATTGATTAATTAATAAAATAATAATTTTAATCAATTAATTAATTAATAGTGTTTAATTATTAATAGTTTTTTTAACAAAATAATAAATTAATAGTCTTAACCAATTTTTTATTGTGACATTCAAATACTAAAAAATATGTTTCAGTGTAACAACCAAACACTAGAAAATATTTTATTTTTTAGGGAAATATTTTTTCATGTAAATATTTTTCAACAACAAGTTATTTTATGTCAAACAAACGAAGTCTAAACGTAATCTAAAATGTAAGGCTTGGGGAAAAAATGTAGTTGATGTTATAAAATTAGAGATTGAACTAGAAGATACAATACAAGTAAAGAGAAATATATAGAGAAAGATAGAGAAGAAACTTGTATTTAATTTCTTGGTGTAACTTTACAATGCAGATGACACTATTTATAGCCAAAGATACAAGAGAAGTTGTCTACAGCTAGACTTTGTATAGAGTCAGGATACAAGGCTTAGATAAACATTATCACTATAAAGTTGAGATAATTATGAACCAAAATCTGCATCGGGATGAATATCCATGAATATCGATAATTACATAACACTCCCCCGTGGATATTCATCTCTTAAGAATATGTATTGTTAAAACCTTACCAGGAAAAAACCCAGTGGAACAAAATCGTAGTGAAGAAAAAAAAAGTACAATATTTTTATTACACGTTTCATACTACCTCATTAAAAACCTTGTAAGGAAAATCCAGTGGGACAAAACCTACGCGAAGGTAAAAATAGTACAGTGCGTATTTGTCTCCCCCTAATGTTGGCATATCAAGAATGATTGGTGACTTCACGCTTGTCATTCTTGTGAAATAGTTCTTCAAATATTGTGGTAGACAATCTCTTCGTGAATAAACTTGCTAAATTATCACTTGAGTGAACTTAATTAACATCATTTATCCTTTCTTCGAGAGCACGTGCATGAAAAAGAACTTCGAGGTGATATGCTTGATTCCATCATCTTAGTATAGCTAGTCTTGACTACTTGAAACTGATGCAGTAATGAGAACTCATGACCGGGAAAGAAAAAAGTTCACTCAAGGAATGTTGTTGTTAGCCAGATTTGAACAACCTAATCATGACCGGAAAAAAAATGAAAACTTAATCAAGGAGTGTTGTTGTTTGACAAATTTGAAACACCTGATCATGACCGGAAAAAAAAAATGAAAACTCAATCAAGTGGCCTCCAACGACAGAAAATCAAACAAAATTGTACCAAGAAAAGACAATTCTCACAAAATTCAATGGACCCTTGGAGAGAAAAACGCTAAAATTTGATCTTGACAAGACTCTCCATGTAAAGATGCTTCAGCTTAGTTCATTTGACATGACATGCAAATTGGTATATTTAAACTTTAAGCGGGGGTTACATTGATAATTTTAAATAAATATTGTAGATTATCCATGTATAATTCTTTTCACATTCATATCTTCTCGCTTCTTTATTGTGCCAATAAAGGCTTGGTGATCGATCTCATACAAAGTCACTTTTGATGAGGGTGGAAAATAGATGTCCGCCCGAGCCCAATGATTCGACCTCAACTACCTGACCTGCAAAACAGGAGAAGGAATCGCGAAAGTGGCGGCCCGTGTTTCCCCTCGGGTGTGAGAGTAAATTAGTGTGTCCGAGCTAAACGGTAAATAGTTGAGAGTAATAAATGTGCACAAGTTATCTTATAATGAAGGATGAATGAGGTATTTATACTACTTCCAATGTCGGGCATCAATTAATATTATGTCCTACCTGACATTATTCATACCTGCCCGATACTGTTTGCCTTTATGTCATATCAGAAGTGAAAGCTATGTCAGAGGAATAGAGCGAAGTATGGCACGGGTCTGGCCGCTCAATCCTAGGTCGGGAAGACTTAGCTGGGCTCAAATTTATACCCCCATCATTCCCTCCCTAAGTCTAGAACTCAGAAGGGGTTCTAGAGAAGTGGATTCCTTGACCGAGCCAAGCAAGTTCGACCTGGATAAGATAATGGCCACATCACCCTTTCTTCAGTTGAGATGCTGACACGTTATCGCTTTAATGCGATAGTTGAGATTCCCTAGACGGTCACTCATTTGCCTATAAATAGGTCTTGACCATTTAAGAATTTTCTTCCTACTTTTCCGCAATCAAGATCAAGGAATCCTCCAAAGCATTACTGATAAGCTCGGGATCCTCAGCTCGGAGAACTAAAAGTCCTAAGCCCAGTTTCATCAGCTGAAACACTTCCAGCTCACTTAGTCATTAGTTACGCCCTTAATCCCTTCTTCTTTCTTTTCCTCTTTACATTTGTATCTACACATGGGGAGATCAGATTCCGAGGACAGTCAAGGCATAAAGGCTATGTCATATGGCGGCGAAAATGAGAACCCATCCAACTCAGGACCAAGCAGAGGAGAGCTCAAGTACTTCAGCCCCTCAAAAGGAAAGGTCAAAACCGGCTTCGCCTCGAGGAAATAGTGATATTGAATGCCAGATCCTTGAGGTCAGAAAGGTTGAGGACGATGCCAAGGGGGACTACATAGTCGGGTTGTCTGACGTGGAAGAATGAGGTTGACAACAGATTGCCCTTGAATAAGTTGGAGGGGTTACCGATTCCGACAGAGAACATTGGCAACATGTTCTGTTGCATCGTCCAGGCTGATTCGTTAGCGGTTGAGCTTCAGCCGAGCTCAAAAACTAGAATGAGTATAGAAGTTGCCACCTCGTCAGGTCAGGGCAAACAGATATTTGTCTGCTGCCAGAGAGAATGTCTCACGACCGTATCCATGACCAACAAACGAATAAGTGAGTGGGCCGTGGCCATGGATTACGAGCTCAAAGTCCTAGGTCAGAAAGATTTTGCTTGCTACCCACCGGAGGGCCACTTCACAATCTACAACTTCTCTAGAACCCCTTATGAGTTCTAGACTTGGGAAGGGGGGATCAGGAAATGATAGGGGTCTAAATCCGAGCCCAGCTAAGTCGTCCCGACCTAGGACTGAGCGGCCAGACCCGTGCCCGACCTCGCTCTATTTCCCTGACATAGTTGTCACTTCCGATGTGACATAAAAGCAAACAGTACCAAGCAAGTATGAACAGTGTTGGGTAGGCCAGAGTATTAATTACTGCCCGGCATTGGAAGTATTATAAATACTCCATTCATTCTTCATTCTGATGTAACTCGTGCACATTTATTACTCTCAACTACTTACTGTTCAGCTTAGGCACACTAATTTACTCTCATACCTGAGGGAAAACACAGGCCACCACCCCCGCGATTCATTCTCCTGTTTTACAGGTCAGAGGTCGAATCACTGAGCTCGGACGGACATCTATTTTCCACCCTTATCAGCTTCTAATATAATAAACCATAATATATAAAAGTGAATTTCGATTCCTATTTGAGTAAAAACTGATTAAATAAGTTGATAGAATAGGGTGGTGAATATAACTAATCACAACTAAGTAGGGACTAATAGAATAACAATCAATTTCTTACCTCTAAATTGGAAGTCAAAATATATACAACTCATCACCTTTGATGAGATTGCTAGGCTGCCTAATTTCCATGTAGTTCAAAACATATCTATCAAGTAATTAATACTTATTGAATATTTGAGATAAAATTTTATTCACTAGAAGGAAAACAAAACCTAAAAACTGATTATCTTAAAGAAATGTACCAATGGTGATACTAGCTAGGTAATGCAAGGATTATTTATTTGCCCAAAACTACTTTTCTTCAAATTGAACCATGTCTTCAATTTAAAATTTTGGGAAATTAAGATAGTTGTAAATATTTATCTCCCATGAGTTGAATTATATCTTCCATTTAAGGTTTGGAGTTTGGGCCCTTTCCTTTACTAATCTATCATATATGAGATGTATTATGAGCAATGATATTTATTCTTTTCAAATCTTGACTATTTGTTTCAATTTATTTTCTCATAGATAATTGGTTTATCACTATAAATTTAATGGTTGATATTTAAAATAACCAAATCTAATAACTCATAATACACTTCATCTATAACAGTGAACACTACTTCTAATCAGCAAGGCCAAACAATCAACGACTTATGATCAACAGCACTTCTACCTAAAGTTCAACTACTAAAAATTTTATAACGCAACAACTAAGATTTCACAGTTAGAGCAAATAGACCGTAAAAGTAGAAAAGTTTTGTAAACCTTAGGACTACCAACCCCCTCCCTTAACTGCCCTTCTTTAATTCCCACTTGAAAGAAGGATAAATAGAGAATAAAGCAATGAAAAAAGGGAGTAGAACAACAAAGAAAGAAAGAAACACAAGGAGTGAAAGATGAGTGTTAAACTAGAGTTCATGGTGAACGTGAGCAATAATGAGGTTGTGGCAGCAATCTTGTCAGTGGAAGAACAATTGTTGCCACTCTCCAACCTCGACTTGCTCTTGCCTGCAGTTGATGTAGGCGTGTTCTTTTGTTACAAGAAGCCTAAAGCTGCAGGCAACAACTATACATTTTTATCGATCATCAGCATTCTTAAGAAGGCATTGGCTCACATTTTAGCATACTAATATCCATTTGCTGCAGAGATGAGGCAAAATGCTGATGGCGAGCCTCAACTTCTGTGCAATAACCGTGGTGTGGACTTCATTGAAGCTTTTGCTAATGTAGAGCTCAAAGACCTTAACTTCTACAATTCTCATGAGAATGTTGATGGCAAACTCGTCCCAAAGATGAAACAAGGCGTCATCGCCATTCAGGTACGCATTGGTGATCCAACAGTAGAACTTTTTAATATCGATTAAATACATGTTGGAATATATGATATGTGGAAAAATCATAAACTTTAATACTACTTATAAGATTTTGAATTACACTACACGAAAAAAAAATTTCAGGGACGGGACATAGCCGAGCCCTCGCAATTCGGCGTCGGCGAGGGCTCGACGACAGAAAGGGTTGACGCAAAAGGGATTAGAGATGACACATTGAGCCCGTCACTGTGCCCTCGTCACTTTGGCGAGGAACAAGTTTGCCGTCGAGAATTGGCGAGGGACAGTCCTGTTCGGCGAGGGATGGGCATGTCCCTTGTCGAATCAGCGAGGGAAAGAGCTATCCCTCGCAAAATTCGACGAGGGTGGTCCCTCGCCGAATTGGCAAGGGACTTATTGGTTCGTCACCGAATTAAATTTTTTGAATATAATTTTTAAAAACTTTTAAAAATTTAAGTATAATTTTAAAATATATTTTAATTTACTTTTTTTTAAAAATAAATTAAATAAAAAATATTTTTAATATAATTTTTAAAATATTTAAATTTATTAATATAATTTTTTAAAATTTAAAGATGATTTTTTTTATAAAAAATATTAAAGATAATTTAGTATAATTAATTTTTTAAAAAAAATTAAAAAAATAAATAAAACATTAAAACACCCATCCCCCACTCCCATCTTCCCACCCCCCATTCCCGTCACCTACCCCAGTCCCCTCACCCCCACCCCGCAGAACCCTCCTCCTCCCCCCCCCCCCCCCCCCCCCCCCCCGACTTCCCGTCACCCACCCCAATCCCACCAGCCCCACCCCACAGCGCCCACTCCCTACAACCTCACAGCGCGACCCCACCCCCACTCCCCGTCCCTTACCCCCGCACCCCTACCCTCACCCCCAACCCCCACATACATATATACAACATATATATATCATATATAGATATATATATATATACACACACACACGTTATGTTTTATTTTTTTAATTTATTCCTTTTTATTTTCGAATTTATTTTTCTATTTTTTTAATGCATTTTTTGTTCTGTTTTTTTATTTTTATTTTTTATTTTGTATGTATAGGTTCAACAAAGAGTTTATGACTATGATTCAACTAATTCAACAAAGATCCCAAATTCACCAACTTTGTTGAGGTAAGCATTGTTTCTATTTTTTTTTAAAGTATATATATGTAAATATATGTATCTCTGGATTGGTATTGTGCGGCGATGGCTGCTCATGGACTCTAGCTGAATAATTGTTGTTCTATTTGTGTCAAATTGAGGTTAACAAGAAACTATGATGGGAGATTGGGTGAATCATTGTTGTTGTGTTTCTGTTTGTATGAATAATTGTTGTTCTGTTTGTGTCAAATTGTGCAAAGCTGCGTAGTTTCCAAAACCTCAAAGACTTGGATGTGAACAAACATTGAAAATGTGCTATAACAAACTTTGAAAATAAGAATTTGTTCAGGAAAGGTGATGTGGGAGATTAGGTGAATCATCTTACTCTTTTGATGGTCGAACGTCTGGCCAATTTAATGGATGAAAAATTTGGTGGTTCAGGTTTGGCCTTCAAAGTGTTTTGAAGACAAATATTAGCTATAGATGAACAATGCATGTTTAATATGGTAACTGGGGGATTTTTTTTTTTCTCACATTTTTATAAATGTTATTCGATTATTAATATTCCACACGGTCTGACTTGTAAGTTTGGCAAAACATAGGGGCTTTTTTCCAATCCTTTTTTTTTAATTTTAGTTTTCTGTTTTTTTCCTTACAGGACTGATTAATTTCCTTTTTCTTTTCCTTTTGTTTTATAATTTTTCAATTCTTTTAGGTTGTTTGTGCAGTTTGTTACACGGAACAAGAGGTTTAGTATCATGGATCGGAATCTGAGGCTACACAATAAAACTCATCTAATTTTCTCGTAATCTGATGCTTTTACTATATTGATGAGAGTTGCATTTTTGCAAATTTATCTTGTTTCTCTTCTCTTATGTAGGTTACCAATATCTGTTCGAACTGCGGCGTTAAAGTTGGGGAATACTTCTGCCAAATTTGAAAATTTTACGATGATGATGTAATGCTAATATTTCCATTAGTTAGACTCGTTTTGAATGATGGGATTGGGGCAATTTCTGTTGATCTATAGATAATAATATTTGCTTGTTAACATTGCAGACCTCGAAGATGCAGTTTCATTGTGATGACTGGTATTTGTAGGTAGAATTGGATGAATTTTTTTTATCTTTTTTTATATTTTTCCTTTTGACGTTGGTTTTGTTCTTATAGAAGTTATTTCCTTCAATATGATAATTGATCTTCTCACTTTGGTGGTTTGTGATAAAGTATAGAAGTCAGCTAATGTATTGTTACAGTTGTATTCTCTTATAGTGCAATAGAGTTAGGATTCAGTTAGACTAACTAACTCAGTTCTGAGATATTAACTCAGAACTGATCTAACTAGAAAGATAGTTGATGCCAGCTGTATCCAGCTAAGTATTTAGCATGTGCAGAATTAAAGCATGTGCAGAAAATGTAAAAGATAGAACTGCTACTACCAAAACAACTATAAATAGCAGTACTTGTAAACAGTTTGACATAATGAGAAATGAATCAGTTTCAGAAAATATCTCTCTTTGTGCTATAAATTTCTTTATGGTATCCAGAGCCAGAAGAATCCTCTAAGCCGTCATTAAAACAGCCATTGAAGCTGCCATTTTTTTTCGAAAACAACTGCTAAACAAGTTGTTTTCATCTGTTCCTAAGGTCCGACACCATTGAAGCTTACTTCTAAGCTTTGCGATCTCCAAAACAGGTCTTCTCCAAGCTCTGCAAGCTAGGGTTTGCTTCTCTCTCCTCAATTCTCTCTCTAACAACTGTTTCTTTTTCCTTCGTCTTCTACACTTCAGTATTTTTTTGTTTGTTCTTTCTTACTTCTACATAGCTAATCTCCGCCATAATCAATTCATCTTCAAGCTTTTCTCTTCCTAAACATCCATGGTTGACATCTCAGCTCAAGATCTTCCCTTTGGCCTCAAAATGCTTTTACAAAACCTCAATTCTCTGGTAAAAATCTAGTTGAATAACGCCAATTATCAAGTTTGGAGAGCTCAGCTAGAGGCTATCTTCCATGCTTATGATGTTCTTGATCACATCACAGGAGTAACACCTTGTCCACCAAAGCAACTCACTACTAACAATGGCACCACCACTCCTAATCCAGAGTACTCTAAATGGCTCATAGTGGACAAACATCTCAAACCTTGCCTTATTGCTTCAATCACATCCACAGTCCTCCTTCTGGTCCTTTATCTCACCTCTGCTTCCTCTGTCTGGCAAACATTGGAAAAGAGATTCAATTCTCTAAGCAGAACACATATCCATCAACTAAAGAATAAACTTCATCTATTACAAAAAGGTCAAAAATCAATGCAGACCTACCTGGATGAAGTCAAAACTCTTTCTGATAGCCTTGTTGCTGCAGCATCTCCTGTACCTGAGAAAGACCTGATTCTCTATATCCTGAGAGGTCTCCCAATGGAGTATGAGTCCTTCAGAACCACCACCAGGGTTAAGGTTGACAATATTGGTCTACCTGAACTCACTAGCCTACTTCTCTCTGAAGAACTAAATCAACAATTCCTTCATTCCACCAAACTAACCTCATCCACTACATCTGAGCTTTCTACTGCCCTCTACACTACCTCCAATCCCTCCCAGGACTCATCTAACAACACGGGAAGGGGGGGCAGAGGTCAGAGAAACAACTCAGGCCACTTCAATTATCAAAAGTAATACTCTTCCACTCCCAACAATTCATCCTTGGCCTGCCAAATCTGTGGCAAGCCTAACCATTCAACACTGGAATGTTGGCACATATTTGATGCCATCAACTACTCCTGTCCTCCAAAAGAAAAAAAGGTCATGGCTGCACAGATTGGGTCCTCTTCTGCTCCTGAGGCTCAGTGGTACCTAGACTCAGGTGCTAATACTCATGTCACTCCTGATCTAGCTAAACTGCAACATTATCAACCCTATGCAGGCCAAGACAATGTTGCAGTTGGCAATGGTAATACTCTACCTATACAGAGTATAGGCACTAGTACTCTCTATCTTCCTTCCTCCTCTCTTTCTTTAAAGTCTGTTCACTATGTTCCACATATTTCCTCAAATTTACTTTCAGTCTCTAAAATAGCACAAGACAATAACTGCACTTAATTTTTTATGCAAAGGGGGTCAAGATTTTGGACAATGCTACCAGCAGGATTGTCTTCCAAGCCCCCTGTGAAAAAGGTCTTTACCCACTACCTGCAAGTTCTGTGCCAGTTTCTGCTTCCAATAAAACTTTCAGTTGCACAACTGCACTTGATGTTTCAGCCCCATCAACTGTTTACAATAAAGTCCTTAGTTTCACTACTGCTTCTATTGGACAGACTACTTCTTATCAATGGCACTTGAGATTAGGCCACCCAGCTAAACCTACTGCAATTCTGTTATCTTCCCATCTGAATGTAAAATTGCATGATCACACTTTGCTTTGTACTGCGTGTTCAGTAGTTAAATCTCATAAGCTGCTTTTCTCTTTGTCTACTACTAAAACACATTTTCCTTTTCAATTAATACATTCAGATGTTTGGGGCCCAGCCCCTGTACCTTCTTGTATGAATTTTAGATACTATATAGTGTTTTTGGATGATGTTTCCAGATACTGTTGGCTCTACCCTCTTCAATATAAATCTGACGCCTACTCTGCCTTTCTTCAATTTACTGCCTTAGTCAAAAACCAACACAATACTACAATTAAGACATTTAGAACAGACAATGGCAGGGAGTATGTCAACCATCAATTCAACACCTATTTACAAACTCTAGGCACCATTCATCAAACATCATGCCCACATACACCTGAGCAAAATGGCAAAGCAGAAAGAAAATATTTACACATAATAGAAACTGCTTTGACATTGCTCAATCACTCTCATTTACTTACCCAATACTGGCTTGAAGCCATTGCTACAGCCAATTATCTCATTAACAGATTACCTATACCCATCCTTCAAAATAAATCTCCTTTTGAGATTCTTTATCACACTACACCTGACTACTCATTACTCAAAAGTCGTTGGTTGTCTATGTTATCCTTGGTTGAGGCCCTATACTAAAAAATAAACTGGAGAATAGGTCTCAGCCTTGTGTATTTTTAGGATATTGCCATCACACCAAAGGGTATAGATGTCTCTCCTTAGACACTCACAAAATCCACATATCTAGACATGTTAGATTCATTGAAAATCAGTTCCCGTTCTCAACTGTTTCTTCAACCTTGAACATAGTGTCATCTGCACCAATTGAACCCTATATAGACCTACCACTGACACCAAGTTTTCAGTCCTCTACTTCACCATCAACTCAGATACCTACAGAGTGTCCTACTAGTGGTCTATCTCAACCTTCTACATCTACTCACAATCCTAGTAGTTCAGACTTCAATCTATCACAATCAATGTTTGACCCACAAATTCATGATAACACATCTCTGCCCACAGAGTCTTCTTCATCTTCTTCTCTACACAGTCCTATAAACAGTGCAACCATAGAGTCTTCCAACTATCAGCAGCCCCAAAACTTCAATCATCTAGCCCCAAATTCATTACATCCTATGCTCACCATAAATAAAACAGGATGTTTACCCCCTCCCAGATATCAACTTAATCATCTCATCACTACCCCACCATCCACTGAACCAAATTCTTATAAAGAAGCCTGCAAACATACAGCTTGGCAGAAAGCTATGGAAGAAGAATTCCAAGCTTTACAAACTCAACACACTTGGACTCTTGTTCCACTACCACCAAACAAAGAACCCATTGGTTGCAAATGGGTGTACAAAATCAAAAGGCACTTAGATGGGTCTATAGCAAGGTACAAGGCCAGATTAGTAGCAAAAGGCTATCACCAAGAACATGGCATCGACTACACTGAAACTTTCAGCCCTGTAGTCAAGCCACAAACCATCAGAATTGTCCTCTCTTTAGCACTACATCACAACTGGCCTCTCCACCAATTAGATGTCTCTAATGCCTTCCTACATGGGCATTTGGCAAAAGAGATTTATATGACACAACCTCAGGGGTTTTAGGACACTTTTACTCCACATTTTGTGTGCAGATTGACTAAGTCCTTATATGGGTTGAAACAAGCCCCAAGGGCTTGGTACAACATACTACATTATTTTCTTCTATCCCTTGGTTTCACCTGCAGTAAAGCTGATACCTCCCTATTTGAACATAAAACTCCTACTCACATGACTATTCTCTTGGTCTATGTAGATGATATCATTCTCACAGGTACCTCATCTACTTCTATAGCCCAACTGATTACTCAAATGCATACTTACTTTGCCATGAAAGATCTGGGATCTCTGTCCTATTTCTTAGGGATTGAGGTTGTTCCCATCAATGGCACACTACTTCTCCACCAGTCCAAATATGCACTAGACATCCTTCACAAAGCAGGTCTTCAAGACTGCAAATCTACTGATACTTCAACATATTCAAAACATACTAAAGATCCACCAGATGCAGATACACCATATGTTAATGCCACTCAGTTTAGAAGCCTAGTGGGTGCTTTTCAGTACCTAACAATCACTAGACTTGAACTGCAATATGCTGTCAACACTTTGTGTCAACAGATGCATCATCCTACTAATGCAGACTACAAAGCTCTCAAAAGGGCTCTCAGATTTGTTAAAGGGACAGTTCACAGAGGTCTAATCTTTCAGCCTGGTCCACTGCATCTTCATGGTTTTTCAGATAGTGATTGGGCAAGTGATCCTCACATTAGAAAATCAACAACAGGGTATATCATCTTTCTAGGACCTAATGCTATATCCCGGTGCTCAAAGAAGCAAGCTACTGTGGCAAGATCTTCCACAGAAGCCGAGTACAGAGCTCTTGCACACTCGGCAGCTGAACTAAAATGGCTGACATATGTTCTGGCTGACCTTCATATTCCAATTCAGACACATGTGCTTCACTGTGACAGTAACTCTGCACTTGCTCTTGCTGCTAATCCTGTCTACCATGCAAGAACTAAACATATAGAAATAGATTTCCACTTTGTGAGGGAACAGGTGGCTGCCAAGCAACTACAAGTTTCCTACATCCCTACAACAGAACAGACAACTGATATGTTGACAAAGTCCTTGCCTCTGAAGCAGTTCTCTTATCTTCTTAGCAAGCTGCCATTGGCCACTACCCAGTACATCTTGAGGGGGGTGATAAAGTATAGAAGTCAGCTCATGTATTGTTACAGTTGTATTCTCTTATAGTGCAATAGAGTTAGGATTCAGTTAGACTAACTAACTCAGTTCTGAGATATTAACTCAGAACTTATCTAACTAGAAGATAGTTGATGCCAGCTATATCCAGCTAAGTATTTAGCATGTGCAGAATTATAGCATGTGCAGAAAATGTAAAAGGTAGAACTGCTACTACCAAAACAACTATAAATAGCAGTACTTGTAAACAGTTTGACATAATGAGAAACGAATCAGTTTCAGAAAATATCTCTCTCTCTTCTATAAATTTCTTTAGTTTGTATTATAAAATTTATGACCATGCAGAGTTGGGGGTCGTGAGAACTTCTTTCACTGCCCTAAGTATGGTAAGAAGACTAAGCTGCTATGCTAAGCTTTTGTTTCTTCATGATACATATGTTTTCCTTTCCTTTCTTTTCTTTATTTCCTTTTGGGATAAGGCTTGGTTTAATTTGGTTTATAATATGTTGAGGTGTTGCTGTGCTGGTAAATTTTGTGGATACAAACTTAATTAATAGCATAGATTTCATCTTCATATCAAGAAACTTAAACGTAAAAGCAAGTTGTTTTTTATTAGTTTATTTTTTTCATCTTTATATTAAGAAAGTTAAACATAAAAGCAAGTTGTTTTTCATTAGTTTATTTGAGGATCAAGGCCTCGCATCTTATTGTGAAGTTTTTAGTTTACCTTCTATGAGACATGAATTCTACTTCTCATTGTTATTCCTGTTTTCTTTTTATGAATGGAGTTCCTTTGTTTGTCTAAAGAGAAAAGTCTATGTTGGTCTGGTTATTGTTTGATGGAGTGAATCCAGCCTTTTGGTGACCGACGAGTGAGGTTAATAAAAATCTTCCCTTATTATCCTTTTCTATTAGATTGGGGATCTGGGTTAAGTGTAAGAACTGGAACTTTGGATCTGTGCTGTAGTTTCCTTGGAGAACATTTATATTAAAGATTTGCTGAGAGTAGCTTAAGTATCATGCATGAGAAGATCTTTGAAAATTGATATCATTGGCTCCCGAGCACTAGGAAAAGCATTTCTACTATCTTCTAGAATACTACTAAACTTACAGTCCCTTCACCTGACGTGTGTTACTTTTCTCTAGGCCCCTTGCTGAATACTAAATCATTCATGAAAGATTGGACATGTAATATATAGTTAATGAGAGGGTGTTTAGCTAAGATTACAAGTTATTTGAACGAATGAGTTGTTTTTTTAATTGTAATAAAATATAGTTCGAGTTAAGCAAAGCTGAAAAACAAAGCAACTTTTCTTCTTGTTTTCTGGTTATTGGACAGGGTTACATGTTGCAGTTACAATGTTTACGGGCTATTTGGTTGGATTTTTTGCATTCAGAGCCTTATTTAGTCACAATCCTGCTATGGTAATTCAATTTCTCAGAGTGCTGCTGGAGGCATCCTTGGATTAGTTGGTGTCTTTTTTCCCCTTGTTTCCTTTTTAGGTTTTTTAACTAACAGTACAAGACATGGTTAAATTTAGATTTGTATTCAATTCTCAGTGAGCAAATATATACCTTGGCAATTAAGATCTGGGTCGATGCATGATTCTTGTTTACCTTTCTTATTTATGTGCAATATGTGATACTTGTACCCGTTAAAGTGTACTCATTTCGCCGCCCCACCAATCTTATTTATGTGTAATATGTGATACTTGGCGAGGGCTCGGTGAGTGACAAATTTTGCAAGGGCTTGGCGAGGGTTTTCATTTTGCGAGGGCTCGGCGAGGGGCGAATTTCGTGAGAGCTTGGCGAAGGACAAGTTTCGTGAGGCTGCGATGTGGGACGAGTTTGGCGAAGGACTAGAGCCCTATCCAAACTCGTCCCTTGTCGAATGGAGAGGGCTTGGCGTGGGAAATTTTTTCAGTGACAGAGGGTTCGGCGAGGGACGGTTTCCCTCGCCGGGCCGTCATCGAGACCCTTTTTGCGACGGCCCAGCGACGGGAATTGTCCCTCGTCGAAAACCATTTTTCTTGTAATGTTAATTCATCTAATATCAATTGGGATTAGAAATTAGGATAGAATCCTATGATTTGGTAATCGAGCTATGCTCTTGGTCCACTTTTGTCCATCCACATGTGACCTATTTTTCACATAATTGACTCACTGAATTCAATGTCAACTTACATATGTAGTTCATATCATTGATTCATTGACCTCAATATGACTCATCTCTTACCTAACTGACTCACTCACCTTAACGTCATCTTAGGTTTGCATGCAGCTTATCTTACTATCAGTTCACGTATTCAAAAAACTACTTCTTCAAATAGCAAATCGGGTCATATATGAGGTTAGTGTTAGAATATATAATTCGTCTCACATAGAAAAATCTTAAAATTCAAAATCTATCTTTAGGATCTTGAGAACTCTACCTAATACTATATTTTAGGATGTAATCCGATGTTTAACAATATAAACACGTAACAATTCTTAAGAGAATATTAAGAAAAGAGCATTGCTATATCCCATTTTAATTTTCACACTTAAATATCACTTCTTACGTGGATACTTAGTTGGCATGCTAAAATAACTAACTTTTTGATTTCTCTATCTTCTTTTAATATGCCAACTCAGCATACACATGGGAAATGGTATTTGAGTGTGAAAATTAAAGTGGTATATAGCATTTCTCTTAAGAAAAATAATAGAATACAAATCCAAGTTCACATTTAGCAAACTTACATTTATGATATGTTTACGTTCTTATTCAACCACACAATGTACAAAATGAACATTGGTCCAAATCCTCTCATCCATATTGAAATGACCATGTAATCTAAAATTCTCAATTGTTAGAGAGTAGTCTAATTTATTTGTTTATTATTTTTTATATACCCCTCAAAATACCCTGCTTTATCGAGTCTGACTTTGATATCCTATATATGGACATTCATTTTTGACCAAAAGAAGACTTTGATGTCCTCTTGAAATGACTCTCTCTTCCAAATGTTCAAACATAGAAAGTCTTTAAATTATGGGTTAATATCACTTTTGGTCATCTTTGATTTCATTGACACTTTGGTCCCTTATGGGTACGTTCACAGGTTTCAGTTAAGTCTGTTGCAAACACTGGTACCCAGCCTCGGCGTCTAATCATAGAGCAAGCCTTGAATGACGCCGTTATGAGAGCGACCTCCACAATGCAAGACCAATTACAATTTCAGGGGCAGCAGATCCAGAGTCAGAACGAGTTGATCAATCAACTTCAGCAACAATTACAGAAGCAGAGCCAGGCGTTGGATGCCCTATATGCAAAGATATGTACTCAACCTGAAGAGTAGCATTCTTCATCTTCACCTAGTGATGAAAATGAAGAATAATTTGTTATAATGTTAACTGTGTAGTTTGAAGTTAAATACACTACCATGTTGATATTTTTATATTTGTAACAGTTTTAAATTACAGGCTTGATTTTAATTATATGAACCATATTGTAGTTTCAGCATTATTTGAAATGAATTTCACATATCAAACAAGTTCAGTTTGAGATGATTTTTGTAAAATTTATGAATGTATTATTATATTGAAAGTTTAAGTTAGTGAGGGCTTGGAGACGGCTTGGTGACAATAAGGTTAACTTTTTGGAAAACAATAAGGACGAAATTGAAAACTTTAAACAATAGGGATGAAATTGAAACTTTTAAGATAGGGACTAAATTAAGATATTTTAAACAATATGAATTAAATTGACACACTTTACAAACAATATGAATTAAATGTGAGATTTTCCCTTATTATCACCACAGAATTGCCTTCAAAACATGTAAAACGTTTGAACATCTCTGAAATAAGTACGTGAGCGCACACACAAAGACTCATGAGCTAGTGATATTTTGGACGTTTTGAAGCTTAACCCTTATCACCACTCCTTGGATATAACGTACGAGTTTTTCTTTAATAATATATTTTGTAATCCGTTGTTGGTCATCATCAGTGACCACGTAAGGTTATAGCAGCATTGTTTACATCGTTCACGCAAAGAGTTGTGTTTCCTTTTTTGTGGTTCGTATGAGGAACAACAATATCTATATGTATATATCTGACCTAAAAATATGTGGTAAGAAATGTGCGACAGTTTGGTAGGAACAAGGATACATATCTGCCCTACTTGATTTTTAATTGCATACCTTGACTTCTCTATCGAAGTAATACACAACAGTTCTACTTTTACTTCTTTTTTTTTTTTTAATACACTTTATTTATAATAGTGAACACTACTTCTAGCAGTATATAAGACTAAATAATTAACGACTTCTGCTTAACAACACTTTTATTTAAAATTTAA
Organism: Ehretia macrophylla; assembly: GCA_037974665.1. Lineage (NCBI taxonomy): Eukaryota > Viridiplantae > Streptophyta > Magnoliopsida > Boraginales > Ehretiaceae > Ehretia > Ehretia macrophylla. Next base: position 53,760,383 of record CM075769.1, on the reverse strand, counting down.
CTGTTAAAAATTTTATAGCGCAATAACTAAAAATTTTACAGCTAGGACAGATAGAAAAGTTTTATAACTTTAGGACTACCAACCCCCTCCCTTAACCACCCTAATAGCCCTCGTTCCCATCTAGCTAAAAGAAACAGGGATAAATAGAAGAGAAAGCAATGAAAAAAGGGAGGAGAACAACAAAGAAAGGCAAGAAAGAAAGAAACACAAGGAGTGAGTGAGAGAGTGATGAGCGCTAAACTAGACTTCATGGTGAAGGTGAGCAATAATGAGGTCGTGGCAGCAATCTTTCCAGTGCAAGAACATTTGTTGCCGCTCTCCAACCTCGACTTGCTCTTGCCTGCAGTTGATGTAGGCGTGTTCTTTTGTTACAAGAAGCCTAAAGCTGCAGGCAACAACTATACATTTTTATCAATCATCGGCCTTCTTAAGAAGGCACTGGCTCACACTTTAGCATACTACTATCCATTTGCTGCAAAGAAGAGGCAAAATGTTGATGGCGAGCCTCAACTTCTGTGCAATAACCGTGGCGTGGACTTCATTGAAGCTTTTGCTGATGTAGAGCTCAAAGACCTTAACTTCTACAATCCTCACGAGAATGTTGATGGCAAACTCGCCCCAAAGAGGAAGCAAGGCGTCCTCGCCATTCAGGTACGCATTGGTGATCCAACAACGGAACTTTTAATACCAATTCAATACATGTTGGAATATATGATACGTGAAAAAATCATAAACTTCAATACTAATTCTGAATTAGTTCATCTAATATCAATTGGGATTAGGAATTAGGATAGAATCTTATAATTCTTAATATGGTAATCGAGCTACGCTCTTGATCCAATTTTGTCCATCCACATGTGACATATTTCTCACATAATTGACTCATTCAACTCAAAATCAGCTTACATATATATATATAGTTCACATCATTGACTCACTGACCTCAATGTGACTCATCTCTTACCTAACTGACTCACTCACCTCAACGTCATCTTAGGTTTGCATGCAGCTCATCTCACTATCAGTTTACGTATTCAAAAAGCTACTTCTTCAAATAACAAATCAGGTCATATGTGAAGTTAGTGTTAGAATATATAATTCGTCTCACATATAAAAATCTTAAACTTCAAAATCTTGAGAACTCCACCTAATACTATATTTTAGGATGGAATCCGATATTTAACAATATAAACACGTAACAATTCTTAAGAGAATATTAAGAAAAATGATAGAATACAAATCTAAGTTCGCATTTAGCAAACTTACATTTATGATATGTTTACGTTCTTATTCAACCACACAATGTACAAAATGAACACTGGTCCAAATCCTCTCATCCATATTGAAATGACCGTGTAATCTAAAATTCTTAATTGTTACAGAGTAGTCTAATCTATTTGTTTATTATTTTCGATATAGCCCTCAAAGTACCCTGTTTTATCGAGTCTATGACTTTGATATCCTATATATGGACATTCATTTTTTACCAAAGAGGACTTTGATGACCTCTTGAAATGACTCTCTCTTCCAAATGTTCAATCATCGAAAGTCTTTAAATTATTTATTGATGATCTTCAATAATCCATTGCAATATTAAGCATGTAGATTATAATTATAAAAAATAAGTTATATATGTCTGCAAGCGCACAATGGATTATCAAATGGCTCAAAAAATTCCCTGTCAAAGTGTTGATAAGTAATGTACGAGGATTTTATATCCTCTAGATTATATGAGGTATCAAGACCGCGACAAAACCACAAAAAGTTGAGTAATATGCACGTACATGCATAAATCCAATTATATTGAACTTAATAAGAGATAATTTCTTTAAAACTTGTGACCATAGGAGCTCCTAACTTAAAGAACGAAATTATTAAAAAGTTAGTTGAAAATGTATTTTCTAAAAATATGTGTAGGTGTAGCTTTTTTAGTTCTAGTTGAACGTAGAGTAATGATTTTTGTGCAATGTCGAAAGAGTCCTGATGTAGTAGGATCGTTTGAATTGTTACAACCTCTGTCAACAAACCTTAGCTACCTGTTGGATCCTTGAAGATCTTTTAAAAATTTGTGTACTTTTAAGGTATTTTTAGGTTAAAAAATTAATTTAGTATCAATGAAAAAATTGTCCATATATGAGTCTTTAATTATATGTTTTTAGCCTCCATTAAACCAAAACCCTAAATCCGCCTGCTTGTGACTGATAGATTCAAGCATAGAACCTTTTACTCCTTGACTTTGATATTATATTTCAGTAATTATCTCGTATAAAAGTTTAAACTCTTAAAAAGTCGATAATATATTTTTGATATATATCCGTTGCAAATAGAAAGCATGTGTATGATATTTGTCAAAAATAAACTATATATACACATGCCTTTCCGAAAACCTTTTTTTTTTTTTATTATTATAAGACTTTCCGAAAACTTTGCATATGCAGATAATTATAAATAATCTAAGGCCACATTAGCGGATTATATATCAAGTGGATTAAACTTCGCGTCGAAGTGTCTGATGTGACGGGCACATTCCTTCTAAAAACTCTTGCGTATAAAAACATATACTCACAAAAAGATGTAGTGTTCCTTAATCTTTTTGTTTCAGTTTATTATCACCACAGAATTGCCTTCAAAACATGTAAAACGTTTGAACTTCTCTGAAATAAGTACGTTAGCCCACACACAAAGACTCTTGCGCTAGAGATATTTTGGACGTTTTGAAGCTTAACCCTTATCACCACTCCTTGGATGTAACGTACGCGTTTTTCTTTAATAAATTGTGGCGTCGGAGGAGATATTTCGTAATCCGTTGTTGGTCATCATCAGTGACCACCTAAGGTTATAGCAGCATTGTTTACATCGTTCACGCAAAGAGTTGTGTTTCCTTTTTTGTGGTTATGAGGAACAACAATATCTATATGTATATATCTGACCTAAAAATATGTGGTAAGAAATGTGCGATAGTTTGGTAGGAACAAGGATACATATCTGCCCTACTTCATTTTTAATTGCATATATAACCAAAGAAGGGTAACATCTGAAAAAAGCTTGCAAAATTCATATACTACTCTGCATGCTGCAGCCTATAATATATATATAAATAAAGAAAAAGCTTGTCTGGCGTTGGATGAGTTTTTCCCAATAATTAGCTTCTGAATTAACTGAACCAATCTTGTTAACCAAGCTGCGTACTGCATAAGATCGGTAGGCTGATTGTATCTTAACAGCAGCAGCAGAGGCTTCTGGCTCTTGAGAAGGTGAAGATTGTATAGGAATTTGTTGTGTAACTTTTGTTTTTAGGTCAGAGGTTGAGTGTTCGTTTGCGTAAGTGTTGGTGACAGTGGCAGTGGTGGTGGATGAAAATGAAGAGAAGTGAGCTCTGCTTTTCTGAGATGGCTTCATAATAATCATAACAAGAGCTTAAGGAGATAGATGCACACAGAAAGTGACAGTGAAGTCTGGGATGGGGTCAAAACTGGTTTATGTTTATGTTTATGTTTATGTATGTTTGTATATGGATGATTCTTGAAATAGCTTGGCGGGTGTCACGCAAAGCTCTCAAGAAAAGAACACGGTGTTACCGTTTATTACGGGGGGGGCCTACCTTGCTTTTGACGTTATGATTTGCTTTTCTTTTTTCCATTAGAGATGAGATGAGATGAGATCCTACCGTAGGTAGACGAACGATTCTTTGCGATTTTTACCCTTATCGCCGACAGGAAGCATTAATTTACTAGCACAACGGTAACCTATGAGCCGGAGACTCTTTAACCAACCGATCAGAACTTGGTTCACATAGACATTTCCATGCTCCCCGATATAATTAATGAAGATTCAAACATGAGACAATATTCGCACCTCAGAATTGCTCTTCACAAATCAGCATGAATTACATTCTCCATTTTCTATTGCTAAACAGAAAGATAATCATGGACAGCCAGTAAAAGCCCGTCTCCTTTGTTACCTCCATATAAACCAATTCTTTTTATTTTCTATTTGAGTAAACGATTCAAAACTTCCTCCTACTGCAGCCAACTTTACTGTGATGCACAACAATTTCTATTCTTTTGTCCAAAGACCGTACGGGCTAAGTACTAAATACAATCGTCTTTCAATTGTTAGAATAAGACAGGTCAAATATTTCATCTTTAGCTCTATCAAATCTTCTCAATATTATTATTCCAAATACAATGCTAATAAACTTCAAAAGCTTCATGAAGCACCATCATCCGAACTACATTTACCGGAAATAATTTATTATACATATCTCTATCGAACTAATATACAAACAGTTCTAATTTTACTTTTTTTTTAATTACAATAAAAGTCAAAATTGTAATTTAAACTTAAAATTTCTGATTATAATAGGTCATTATCTAAACATTTCATCCAATTTTTAGATGTATTTTTCTTTTCCTTTTAATCCTAAGCAATGAGGCTCTCAATTCAAAAAGTGGTTAGGTTTAATGCTCTCCACAATGAGCGCAAGTTTTTGTCTACTTATATATTATAATTTTTTGATTAATATATGAAGGTTGATTTGTAATTGCTAATTATAATTCTTAACAATTTGTATTAATTCTCGAGTCTCAAGCACTATATGTTGGTTTTGTAGCAACCATTTATTGTTTCTCTGAAAAAAGCTAAATTTATTTTATTCGTAATTAACTTTTGGTCTTTTAGTTTCTTCCAAATGAAGAAGGATGTATAGATTAATCCTTTAAATTGGCTCATAGTCTCGAGAACAAAGAAGTTGAAAAAAATTTATTCTCTCTTCATCTTAAACTAATCGATTATTTTAATTAACTCACTAGTGAAAGATTTTTATTGTAAATTTCAAATATTAGTGAAGTCTGGCGTACGTTTTATATTAGAAATAATTGAGTCCGAATAGAACGGCTATGCTACAAAACATTTTGAACCCTACAATTCTATTTCTAGCTCATTGACTACATGTGCTAGTAACACCCATATATTATTAGAGGATGTTTTGAACGTCTCCCGTTTTGAAGACAATTCCCAGTAGAACTGGTACTTTAGGAGAAAAAAAGTATTGCATTAAAAAGAGCGGACATGATGATATAAGACAGCTGACAATTGAAAGCAATCGATCTCTCATGAATCGAAGGGCCTAAAACGATAACAAGAAAACTAGAAAAGGCAAAATGCTATTCATATCAAGAATGTAGAAGCTATTTACTGTTAAAAAAATCATCATCATCAGTTCATTTTAATTGTGTTAAAAATCATAGCGTTTCATCAAAAAACAAACAGATACCGAGTGAATTAATCCAAAATCTTATAAAATGATCTTGAAATTTATAATTTTTCCATGTAGAGGGATTGTATTTTCTGACGTAAATGGAATCGTGCCTCCTGACAGGTTACGCAATTTAAATGTGGAGGATTTGTAGTATTTTGCACGTTTGATCATCGAGTTGCTGATGCCTACTCAGCCAACATGTTTCTAGTGTCATGGGTCGAGATGGCTCGATCAAAGCCACCGTCACAGCTACCATCATTTCAGCGTTCATTGCTCTTTCCTCGGCGTCCTGGCTTCTATGATGTTTCAGTGATTAACACGTACGTGCCCACCAGCTCAGTTCTTTCCGATTCAAAGAAATCACAGCCTGAAGCGAATGATCTTGATCAGGTGACTATAAGCCGCATATATTACATGAAAGCCAACCAAATTATCAAGCTCCAATCATTAGCCAATAGCGACAACACTAACCCAGAGTGTATGAAGACCAAGCTAGTGGCATTTAGCGCCTTCCTGTGGAAGAGAATAGCTGAAGGAAAGTATGCAAGCAATTATGGCAAAAATTGCAGGATGGGTATTGTAGTTGATGGAAGGAGAAGATTAATCAATGGAGATGAAAACAAAGCCAAGAAGTGGGCTGCATATTTCGGAAACATGCTTTCGATCCCATTTGGTGAGATGAAGATTGATGAACTCAAGAAGAAGCCAATCAATGAGGTAGCAAATGCAATTCATGAATTTTTGCAGCCATCATTGACAAGGGAACATTTTCTTGGACTAGTAGATTGGGTGGAGGCTCATCGCCATACGCAGATGTTGGCAAAGATGTATGCTGCTAATGTGACAAAGGAAGAACCAGCCATTGTTGTGTCTTCAGGGCTGCATTTTCCAGTAAGAAAGATGGATTTTGGATGGGGAAAACCAGCGTTTGGTTCGTACCACTTTCCATGAGGAGGACAAGCCGGGTATGTTATGCCAATGCCTAGTCCTATTGGAAATGGAGACTGGGTTGTTTATATGCACCTGTTGAAAGATCAGCTTGAGTGGATTGAAACTTGTGCAGCTGATGTTTTTAAACCCTTGACCTCTCATTTCCTTAATATGCACACAAATTAAAACATAAGTTATGTCTTTATTTTAGAGCATGCATTGGAACGCGCTACTATAGAATTTATAGTTCTGGTGTGAATCTGATATAATCCCGTCTACGATAAGTTTCTAATTATCAAAAATAAAAAGATTATGTCTCTATGTTGTGATTGATTGATTATCATTCTAATTACTAAATTGTCAAATTTATGATAGCCCCCTATTACTTGAAGGCAGAGCTAACCCTTAATCAAACCGATAACTTTAGTTTACAAAATTGCGAACATGTATAATTGATAATATCATCTATTTCACTTTCAATTCTTTAGACATTTTTCTATGAAAATGAAGAATATATCAATTAATGCTTTAAAGAGGTTCAATTTTGACCGAGAAACAAAAGCTGGACTAAATTTATGCAACAAAGGGAGAGTACATTCTATTTTCTGTTACTTATTAAAATGTGTTAAATTGCAGTTTGTAATAAGATGGGACCCATGATTTGGAAAACATACTATGCAATTTGCAATTACAGATTCTCTAGTTTAAGTGGTGTTGTCATCGTTGTTTATGTCTTTGGCATGGACTCCATAGTCATTTTTTTAACAACATACATGATATAAATTTATATATATCTTTTAAAAAAAAAAAAAAACTTTTCCCATAACTATATAAAACAGAAAAAAAAAAAAAAAAAAAAAAGCAAGAAGGACCCTCAATACGAAATTCACTCTTTTTAAAAAAAGGAATATTTAGAGGAGCAGCTAAACCTTAATACTTAGTACCATCAACAACAAATCATACTCTTGCAAAACAAGCTAATTTGGCGCAAGGAATTATATTAGAAATTTGCTTCAAAGTGAGAGTCTTTGATCCAACTCTTATTGCAACATTTATGTAAACATGTTCAAATTGAAGTCATAGAAATTAATGTATAGTACACCCAGTCACCCACCATTATAACACTAATTAGAGTATCTAAAAAGAAGATACGACGTCGTTTGCTCTATCTTGGCCTAATAACTATGTAATGAATATTCTAGATAAAAGAATATATCAACAATTAATGTTATGTATAGAAAATAGTGATATAGATTTCTTGAAATGTTATTTAAATTTATAATACTGCAATAATTATGTTCACATTACAATGTTCATGCTCGTTCTCGGCTTATTCAAATCATGCATAGACTTTTAGATGCCGCGATGAAATTTCTAAACCTAGCAAGCTTTGTAACAAAATCAGTGGGTCCATAATTTGCATGCAGCTCTATATTTGAAGTATCGTTAAGGGGCAAATCCAGCATATTTTGCTAGTGGGGGCGAGCAGCTAAGGTAATTTTAAAGATCAAATTAGTAAAAGTTATAAATCCTATAGCTACACCAAAAACAGTAACATAATTCAAACTATATTGTAAAGTCCGTGAGTAAATCCTATAAGGCCCTCTCAAAGTAACACACATCGCCCCTAATCATGATGGGTCTTGTTGGTTATTTTAACATTGTTGTGCTCGGGCTTGGACCGAGAAATCACTCCTCAATTCGACTAGTTGACCAGCAATAATAAATATTGTTCCATTGTTTCACAATCTGCTGCAATTGAATTGAGTATGAAGCATCACTATTTCCTAGAAATTGTTTATCGAGCGACGTTCGTTTTACGACAAGATTTGTACTTTTTTTTTGTTGTTGTTAAGTAATCAAAGTGATATAATTAAATTGATCAACAAAAGCTCTCTATATTAAAACAACAAAAAACAAACTAATATTCAAATATCACGAAGTTGAGTGCTATCTAAGTTCCAAAATCTACATGATACTTGTTGTGTTCGATTTGCAGACTACAAGTTACGAGCGTTTCTCGTGCTTTCATTTGAATCCATACATCTGGTTGCCTTTGTTAAATAAGCGTACTAGAAAACTTCGGAAGAATCCAGAATATCTTCATTAATTATCTGCACATATTTTTAGATATATATATATATATATATACATGTATGTATGTATGTATTCATATATAGAGATAGAGAGTCGTGCCATTGTATGGATTTGGTTTATTTATATTTGATCAATATTCACTAAGGTCTTATTTTAATGGCATGAACGGATAAGTTCTTTAATATATTTAAGGGAGACCTACGTCGTATAATACATATTAAAAGATATCATTTACGATAATTAACCTTGTAACATCTTGTATTTATAGCGAAGAACATACCATGCACTAGACAAAACGCCTAGTGATAAGCTCTTTAATATTTCATGTTTGATTAATAATTAGTTTAATGTTAATTAATCACTCCAAATGATATATTACTAAGTTTCTTCTTTTTTTTTTCTTTTTGAGGGGGCTTAATTAAGTAGTTCAATGTCTTTTTTTTTTTTGTTGCTAGCTAGGTAAGTGATTTGTATTTTATCAAACAAAAGTACATAAAAGGTTTAAGACCAATTATATCAAGCAAGTACAAGAAAAACAAATAGCTAGCCTAAAAAGATAAGACAATAGAGCACGGGCTAGCTGATGGAAGAAAGAATGCTAAACCCATCTAAAAAAACAATCTGCTCCCGCAAGTTGTTCTACGTTTAGTTTGACGAATTCGACTATTGCCAAGTACAAAGGAGAAAAACGATGAAGTTCTTTTCCTTTTCTTTTTTTTTTGTGAAATTAAGATATAGAATCATATATAGCCTTGGTGCAATAGTACAAAGTTGTAGCATTTCTAGAACCATCTTATAAACTACAACTAATATTCTAAAGCAGATCTTCTGAAGGTGGCTGGCATGCTTGTATAGACTTAAGTACAGATTTTATTTTATGAAGATCAGTTAATCCATGAATCATGTGGGTCACAACCAATAGTTACTAGGAGAGTCGACTTTAATCTTTAGGATAAAGATGAATCTAGGTCGAGGTTAAATTTTAGCCACCAGACAAGTTTTTGTTTGTTGTCCTTGTCAGTAAAAAATCTATCATTTGTATATATAACACATTTAGATCTAGCTCTATTACCCCTTTTTGGCTGTTGGCTTAATTTTTTGACAATTAAAAGTGTTTTTTGTGAATTTAGAAATTAAAACTAACCTGTTTGGTCTATTTCTAAAAGTGTTTTTAGATAAAAGTTGAAGGTGAAAAATAAGAAACTCCAAATTGTAACTTTTCAAAATAAGTTTTTGCGAAATTATTTTTACATAATGCAGGAAGTTATATTTTTTTTTCTTTCTCGAATATATCCCTTCATATTTTTTAAAATCCAATATTATCCTCAAATTTTCTAAAAGCTCATTATTACTCAACATAGACCAAACAGTCAATAGTTTTTATTCTAACAACATTTTTAACAAGAATTCTATGGTTAAAGACTTTACAACTCAAAAAACTAAAATTTTATAACTAGATTAAACAGAGCTTTAATCATTGATAAATATTTCTCAAGAAAGCAATTATTGGACTCAAGGTTCGTTTTCGTACGTGTTGGAGTCAAATATTAGACTAGTGTTTATTTTAGCCACCACGCAAGTCTTTTGTTGTGGGTCATCAATCAAAAATCTACCATTAGGGTATATAACACATTTACATAGTGTTTGGATTGCACAAAGGAATGGAAATGAAAACAAAGTAGAGGAAGAAAAATAAAGGAAAAGAAAGGAAAAATATTTTCTTGTTTAGATTGTAATAAAATAATAATGGAAATGAAAGGAAAATATTTTATAATATTTTGTTTGGATCGGAGAATGAAAGGAAAAGAAAAGACAATTTTAAACGAAAAATTACTTGAGTGCCCTTTTCATATTCAACCATAAAATTAATATTTTTAATAAGCAATTTCAAATTTTTTTGGGCTAAATTCCATATTTTCTTTTCTTGATGAAGTCGAGCGACACAGGAACAAAGATAAGAAAACGTAAGAAATACTGAAAATGAAATAATGTAGGGTTTAAGGTGCAATAAAGATAATTGTCAAAATAAAACAAAATGTCAGGGACAATAAAAACTTTTGTCTTTGAATCTTTCATTTTCTCCCAAAAAATCTCAAATTGAGAGGATTATAAAATCCTTCCATTTAAGAGAAATGGAGGAGGTTTGGAACCCCTGCATAAAATTTTCCTCTTTTAAAATTCCAATCCAATCAAAGAGATGAATTACTTATTCCCTCCCCATCCTTTCCTTTCCTTTAAAAAATCTAATCCAAACAAGCTGTTAGATCTGGGCCATCTGGCTCTCTTACTCCTTAATCATTCATAAGAGTTTCTAAAAAAAGCAAATATTTGACTGATCAAAGTACTTTTTATTATTTTGGGTCAATATATACTTGAATTTGCCACGAGGGCTTTGATTCAAAAGTAATATTATTCGTTGTGTATGTAAGAGATTGTAAGTTCAAGTTTTGGTGGTTACGTTGTATGACTTTAAATGTCCCATGAATTAAAAATAAAAATAAAAATAAATTGTAGACAACATGAACTTATCATCAAGAATTTAATAAGCTTCCTCGATAGTAAGAAACAATATTCAAAATTTTGAAATCTTTCAACTGGCTCAAGAAAAAGAAAAAGAAAAGAAAAAGAAGCGCAATCCTAGTTAACCTCGCACCGGCCTCAAGCTGGAAAAATATGTGTAATCTCTTACATTAATGCGCCACAATAATAGTTGATGGGGGTCTGAGAGATCATTCTTGGAACTTGGTCATTGCGTGTTAACTAGTTTCAATCATCTTTAAATCAGAATTTAAAATATTCTCAAAAATGAATATCAACAATAAAAGAAGGTTTCAAGTGTTTCAACAAAAAAAAAGAAGTAAGTTTTCTCGAAATTTCTGTTGTAAACCTCGTACAAGGGACAAATTGGGATAAGAGAAGTAGTCCAAGATCTTATAATTAAGGTGGTATAAAGGTTTTTAGTTTTTCAATGTGGGAGAAATATATATTCATCGCACGTGGATATGGATAACATAGGACCAAGGTCCAGCTCTGCTATCATGTTAAGAATTATGGAGTTCCATCCTAAAATCAATTTGTGCTAAGTGGAATAGCCAAAATCTTATAAGGTGGTCTTAAAATTTCTGATTTTCCGATGTGGAAGAAATGTATACAAAGAGGTCTAAGCTCCTGATATTTGGACCAGTTGTGGTTGGCACTTGTTCCTTCATTGTTGGATACGGAGATTATAATATTGACGTTAATTGATTATCTTGTTCAAAAATTTAAATTGTTAGATATGTATTCATTTGATTTATTTATTGTTCGTAAAACGCTCTTTCATGTTGATATAAAATGCATTCTTGCATGTAGTCATATATGACTTGAACATAGGACTTTTTTTTAACTGAACTCGTATTGTATTATGTAATCACCTCGTCTGAAAAACTTAAATTATAACTGAAGAATTTATTTTTTTATTATGAATCTTAAACATAATTGTGATTTGTGCCAATTTGGGCTACCCAATCTTGCTCTATTTGAGAGCAAGACTGCCATGAAATAGTGGATCTCTCAGTGCCACACTATGGGGTAGGACTATATACAGTGGATTTCATTTCCGATGAATGTGTCACACCATCCGATATACGACGGCACAAGAATTTTCTATATAAGAGCAACCTGGTTTGAAGTAGCTAGCTGCAATTGAATCACACACTAATCATTACTCACCCGTTGTAAAATAGTCATGTCTTGTCTTGCAACTGCTACAAGACTAATTCCCCAACAAATGGCTACCAGGAGGTCAGGAAACTACAAGCCAAGCATTTGGGATGATGATGATCTGCAATCATTGGAGAGTATATACTCGGTAAGATCAAGAGAAGTAACTATCGGGTTTGGCGAGTCCGACCATGCGGTATTTTGTGAGGCGTTTGAGTTCGACTAGTTAGACCCAAACATTTCCCGTTCAGGAATACTACTAAGTATACTATAATATTTCGATTGTATACACAAATCTATCGCTACTTACAATATTATGTATATTGCATACAGGGATCAAAGTACTCACAACGAGCTGAGAAGCTTAAACAAGATGTGAAGAAAATATTAGATGAAACAACAGATCAATTGGATCAACTTGAGCTTGTTGACGTTTTGCAAAGGCTTGGCATATATTATCACTTTGAAAATGAAATAGAAAGTATTTTGAATTGCATATACAATGCTCATGATTGCAATGAGAAGAAGCAGCATGAAGACTTGTACGCTGTGGCTCTAAAGTTTAGACTCCTCCGACAGCAAGGTTACCAAATCCCTCAAGGTACTCTTCTTGCTTAATGAAACTATCGATTCTTCCACAATGCATTTTTTATGTTATGATTTTAGTGCTTTTAGTAAGCCCTATGTATCAAAACTCTTCCAGCAAAAGGTAAAACTTGTACGTAACAAAATTTAGTTAGGTTGAATTAATGATATGACCCAAGGATTTCAATTTTAATTCATTATCGGGAAGAAAAAAGTAACAAATTTCTGTTCTCATGGAACGTACTTGAACACACAACCATATGACTATAACATGGGAGTGGGACGCACCCCCTCTCACAGCGGCACAGGTCCATGAGCCATTTTAAAGAGTTTCGCATGTCTCATTCAGTAAACAATGAGTTACAAGAAAAAGAAAAGTAAAAATTTAAGCATGAATGACTCTTTCTTTTTCTTCTTTCTTTCTTCTTTGCAGAGGTTTTCAATAGTTTCATGGAGTTTGACAAATTCAAGAAAAGCTTACGTGGGGATTATACCAAGGGCATTCTTAATTTATATGAGGCTTCATATCTGGCTATGGAAGGTGAAACCATCTTGGACGTGGCTCAAGAATTTGCTATTCATCATCTTAAGGAAAAACTCGAGCAAAAAATAGATCAACATCTTGCTGAGCAAGTGAGGCATGCTTTAGAGGTTCCACTCCATTGGAGGATGCAGAGGCTAGAAGCAAGATGGTTCATTGAGATATATGAAAGAAGACAAAACGCAAATCCAGTTTTGCTTGAGCTAGCTAAACTGGATTTCAACATCGTGCAAGCTACATATCAAAACGAAATAAAACAGATGTCAAAGTACGTATTACAAGGGCCGATTCACCTTTGTGCCAGTGGGACTCAGCCCCGAATCTTTTTTAAAACATATATGTATTTACTTTGAAAGTTTTTATAATATATTTAATTTTTTTAGTATGAAAAATTAAATTAACTCGAACTGCAAGAAGAAAAATAGCATTCTAATCACACTGAAATAAAATTAATCACACTGAAATAAAATTCTAGATACGTTACTGTATCAGTATATATATATTTGTATTTACCGAAAACCAGCACAATAATGTGTTTTTTTTGTTCTGTAGGTGGTATACTAGCTCTTGTCTTGCCAAAAAGATGAGCTTTGCCAGAGACAGATTTGTGGAGGGTTTCTTGTGGGCGGTTGGATTCACCTCTGAACCACAATATGGATACTGCAGGAGGGTGTCAATGAAGCTTTCAGCACTAATAACAATAGTTGATGATATATATGATGTATATGGTACATTGGATGAGCTCGAGGTCTTTACTGATGTAGTTGAAAGGTCAGTGATCATCAATCATTTTGGCTTAATATGATTAAGACTCTAATTATTTGTTCCTTTATCATAGTGCTTATCACTTGTTCATAGTAATTAAATCTTTTGTTATGCATTTTCAGATGGGACATCAATGCCTTAGATCGGCTTCCAGATTACATGAAGATATGTTTCTTAGCAGTTTTCAACTCTATTAATGAAATCGCTTATGATGTTCTCAAAGAGCAAGGCTTCAATATCATTCCATACTTGAGGAAAATGGTATATTCTGTTAGTCACATCTCGTCCTACATTAATTCTATAAAAGATACGTGTTCAGTTTATAATTATTTAGTTTGTCTACTACTGTGAACATGGACTTAAGCATTCAAAAAATATTTTCTTATAGTCTACCATTATTTTCATCCAGTGATATCTGTTAATCTGATTTCAATTGAGCAACCAACTTTGCAGTGGGCAGAACTTTGTAAAGCCTATTTGGTGGATGCAAAGTGGTATTACAGTGGATATACACCAAGCCTGAATGAGTTTCTGGACAATGCCTGGATATCAATCACTGGTCCTGTGCTGTTGTTTCATGCTTATTTTTGCATCACAAATCCAATAAAGGAGGAGGATTTGAAACATTTAGAGCAATATCCTGGAGTAATTCACTGGCCATCCTTAATTCTTCGGCTTGCCGATGATTTGGGAACATCAGCTGTAAGTTAATTACTGCACTCGTAGGATAATACACATATAGGATCGGATCTAGAATTTTTTTTAATGAAAAATATAACACAAAATTTAATTTTTATAAATGAATAATTTGCTTTAGTGTGAGTTAATTGTTTTTAAAAACTAAAATTACCTATATATTTATAAAAATTTGGGGTCAGCAGAGACTATAACCCGCACATCCCTCTCTAAAGTTACATTCGTCTGCACATGTACCCTTTCAAATGTTCCATGTATACTGACTCATTCTAAATGATCCAGGAAGAAATGGAGAAAGGTGATGTTCCAAAATCAATCCAATGTTACATGCACGACACAGGCTGCTCTGAGGAAGATGCTCGTGAATACATTGTGCACTTAATTAGTCTTACATGGAAGAAAATGAACAAAGATATATTAATGGATCGCTATCTTTCCAAGGATTTCATTAGAACTGCAATGAATCTTGCTCGTATTGCGCAATGCATGTACCAGCATGGGGATGGTTTTGGTGTTCCAGATGGTGAGACGAAGGATCGTATAGTTTCATTACTTGTCAAACCCATCCCTCTCCCATAAGCATAACGTTATAACACTACGAGGGGAGATTCAATGCTGGAAACTGTTTAAATTATTTTATTATAATTACATAAATAATTCACCATCATCAAATCTTTCTCGTAACATGTTATGTTAGGATTCCAGTGCCGTTTGTAATTCTTTATTGGAACAAAGACCAAGAACATGTATTAGTTATTGCATGTAAGATATAAATTGCACCAATAAAGCTGTAATCTCTAATTGTTTATTAGATTAAGGGTAAAGTAGAGAACCTCCTTGTTCTTTTGTAAAGCTACAAAATATCTCTCTGTGAGTTTAAAAGTGCACGGTACATCTCTGTAATTTTTAAAACTAAGCACAATAATCCCCCTCAGTCAAAAAATCCATTATTTTAATGAAAAAAGTGATGCATGTGTGTTAAATGTGATTATTCAAGATTTTTTTTGCTTAAATTATTAATTATTTAGACAAAAATATCCTTATATGACATGTACATTTTTCTTTGGGGTTGAGCGTAAAAAGAGAAAGGTCACTCAACTTTAGAGAAAGGGAACTTGTTAGGTTAGGGCATTACCTATGGAATGGAAGAAGTCGAAGGGGTGAACGAGCGCTGAGACTATGCTTTCAATTCCATTCTTCGTCTTCCTAGTCGCAGTATTCTTGCTCAACCCAACATGAATTATAGAGTTTCGTGCCGGGGCGATAGGCGCGCCGTAGTCACGCATTCGAGCAAGAGCCTTTGCCTTTCTTCGCTATGTAAATAGAGGGTTGAACTGAAAGCATAGGCTTCGGCCGAAGCTGCAACCAAAGATGAGTGGCTGTTGCCCGGGCACCAAACTATTGGCTTTAGCGACCATATTTTTATCCAAACAATTAATAATTTAATATAAAAAAATGTATTTGACGCGCGTGCATCATATTTTTTGTTAAAATAGACGAATTTTTTAATAGAGGGGGATGTTGTGTTTAATTTCAGAAACCACAGGTAGGTACCATCCACTTTTAAAATTACAAGTGACTATTGTGCTTGGTTTCAGAAACCACAAATGGATATCGTGCACTTTTAAAACTATAGGAGATATTGTGCAACTTTACAAAAGTACAAGGAATCCTATGCACTTCACTCTTAAATTAATGAAGTAATTACGATGCGTTACTTACAGATTTTTCTCGAAGTTCTTATCTTTATGACATTACATCTAAAAGAAGTACAAGAAAGCCAATGCATTTCAGTAGATCAAGATTCATTTAATGGGATTATTTAACGATGAATATCTCATACATAGATTATAACACAACAAATCTTTTTGGAAAGACCGCTAGTTACGTGACCAAGTATTCAAAGTTAAGATTTACTATAAAGAATACAGAAACCAAGATTTCATATACTAATTAGTATCATCTCAAACTTTTATACTAGCAGTTGAGTTATATGATGATTTTTATTGTAATTTGAAGGTGAATCCTACACAATTACAAGAACAAAGCACCTAAAAAAATGGAGAAGAAATTATAAGGGTAAAAAGACGAGCACAGATAAGTGCAACAAGGGCAAGGGGTGGGGTGTCCTTCTAAACCTGGGAAGCATGAATTCCAACTAGGCAAAGGGAAACCAAGGCCCGGTCAAAAGATTCGAACAATAGACACTGACAGTGTCTCGCCCCCAAAATCTACCTAGGTGAATATGAGGAACGAGACTGCCGAGCAATAAAAAGGAACAATCTTCCTAAATTTGCAAGGCTCTAAACAAACATTAAACTAAAAACCGCAATAGTAAATAGGTGGCAATCCATTAGAGCATCTAAACCAATTCAAGTGCAACGGAATTAAATCTCCGAATTCAATAAATACAATATCCAATATAAGTAATCTCTTACATGGTCTTAAACAAGAGTAGAATAATAATCGAATGCCTAGACACAATAATTAAATTGTCATAACTAAGAATCTAAATTGCCCATTCAATCTTCCGTGAAAGCGACCTCTATCACAAGTAATAGCTAAGGTCTATCCCTCACCTTCTGCAAAGAAAGTCATTTTTTACAAAAATGAAATACAAATCTCAGTAAGTGGCGATCCCCAAAAAAATCCCTTGGGACCATTAAAAATATTCTTGTATGTCCAATGGTCATATCATTATAGTACATAAATATCATAGATTTGAAAACAATAAAGCTCATGTGAAATCATAATAGTTCACGCCTAGAGTTATAAAAGTTCATGCCAAACTAAATTCATATGCCAAGAGATCATAGTCAAACGAATCAATGCACAAGTCTAAGTAGGCTTTTATCCTCCGCCCGAGAGTCAAAAATTTTGGCATTTATCCTCCGTCAAAGAGTCTTATCAGCATTTATCCTACGCCATAGAGTCAAAAGTATTTACATTTATCTTCTGCCATAGAGTCAAAATTATTGGCATTTATCATCCACCATAGAGTCAAAATATTGGTATTTATCCCAACCAACAAGGGTACAAATTTCACTACCCTTCCAAATTGCTCAGTTTCAAATATTTCAATTGTATTCGATTATCAAATGTTAGAATTATTGGCATTTATCCCCAACCAATAAGAGGCATAATTTCACAGGCTTTTAGAGTCTTGAGTTTCAAATATTTCATGTATGCATGCAATAATCGAATAATGTATGAAACAATTCTCATAGAAAATATTTTTATAATGCATTATACTTTGAAATCATACAAATACTTTTGTCCCAAGGTTTTATTTTGAGTTTTTAAAATCATTTAATGCTTTTAAACCAATATAACAACACGCTGTAAGACATCATAAGGATCATTAATCTAAGTTAGGATTCAAGAAATGCTAAAACATATAATATGAAATTTGGTTGATATTTTTGTCCAAACTAAAAAGGGCATTTAAAAGTTTTTGTTTTCTTAGGAACAAAAGCAAAACTATAACTTAACTTTAAAAAAATATATATTCCATAAATATATATATTTTTTTATGAATAGTTCACGATGAGTAGTTCACCGTGAACAGTAGTACAACACCGAGGTTACTATTCACGTGACCAGTAAAATTAATTTTTCAACTTTATTTTTTTATTTTTTATTTAGATGCAACATTGTTTACAAACCATGCCAAAATCCCTCTTTTTTTTTGGTCAAACAAAATCCTTCTCTTTCAAGAGTTCGAAATGTGCAACTTTTGTCAAATCAAGGAATATACAAGCCTTTTTGGTGAAAATCTATTGTTTGTTTATGTCATGATTCCTTCCCAATATCTAATCCATATTCAATGTGCATAATATTCATAAATCATACATTCAAAAGCTTGAAATTCATATGTACAATATATACAATATCATTCTAGGAAATTTCAAAGGGGGGATCAACCAACTTACCTCTTCGACGAACTAAGTCTAAACTTTAAAATTTCTCACAAATTTTCAAAACCCTATTTCATATCACAAATATTCTATATAAGTACCCATAGTTGTACTTTATAATAGTCTATACTTGATTCCTACCCCATAAATTAAAGAACACAAAATACTTACCCATACGAGTGAAATACTAAGAAAAACCCAAAGATTCAAAGCTAATGCTTGTGACTATTGATTTTTGTAGGAATTCTCCCATCTCTCTTGTGTGGGGCTGTTGAAATATTGATAGGTTTTACCCTAGTCATAGACTGAAAGAGACATTAAAAATAGTCTAGGGTGAGCTTTATTTTCCTGTTTGGAAAGTATTATCAAAATAACATTTTCTTCTCTTGCCCAAATTAGTCCTCAACCAACAAGTCCAATCCAGTCCTACGGAAGCACAACTTAGTTCACACAAAATTAATTAGGCTAATCAATGAGTTGAAAAATTGGGGTATTACAGGCAGTTATTCGTCAAAACAACAAAAGAATGGTGCATACATTGGTGCATACTTAAAATGGAAACTTACAGGAAGTCCCTTCATAAGAGCTTATTGACCATAGCACGGATGGCCTAAGAGCTTATTACTGGCAGTTATTCTTCGTATATGCCAATTTTTGTACGGAAGTGGTCTCTGTTGGAAAAGTTTTTGAACTTTTCTACGAGTCTTTTAAGGTTGCGCTCTTTGAATAGGTCTTCTGATAGGGATTTGATGGTGGCAATGGTAGTGGTGGTGGTGGTGGTGGTAATAGTAGAGAAAGTGCGATTGAGGTAGCACGTGAGGGAAGACATGATGGTTCTTGGCTTTAAAGGTTTAAGGTTTTAAAGGAAAGCTTAAAGAAAACTTGTAAGGCATAAAATTTCTAAACGTTGAGTATGATGGTCGAATTTTGCGAGTAGTTTCTAAATTTAATTCAAAATTTTAAAATAGTTTGTAATTTTTCAAAAACTAATATTACATATGGGTATTCAGTGTTAATCATGATTTTCCAAGTAAAATTGTAGTTGTTATGTTATCTTATTTTCTTATTAAATGAGACGGAAAACAGTCATGTGATTGCGTACATGCTACTTTTTAAAAGTTAATTTGAAAATTTAAGTAAACAATAAAGATCAAAATAAAATTTTAAGAAAGTAATTTCACAAAAATATGAAAGTAATCTCGTAGTTTCTTATTCAATTTGATTATAAAAATGAAGAAAAGGGTCAACTTAACAACTTATTGTAACATTCGAGAGTCATAATATGATTTTTATAACATAGCAAAAGTGTTGTATGTCTTGACCTTATTTTTTACCTTGTAAAATTATACATTGACTTAATTTACAATCCTTAAGAAGTATACAGTTGAATTGTAGAACTTAATGCAACTAAGGCTCCGTTTGTTTGCCATAAAATATTTTCTTAAAAATATATATATATTTTTTTTAATTTTTAAATTGGTCAACTAGAAAATTTTCGATCAAAAAAAATATTTAATTAAAAAGAGTGAAAAATATTTTCATTTCCTTTGGGAGAATAAAATATTTTTTACTCATTCCACCACACCTTTACCCATCCCACTCCTACCTCATTCCTGACACATTTTTAATTAATTATTATTAATTTATTTTAGAATTATTGACTAAATTTTTTTAAATTAATTAATTAATAGTTTTTTAATTATTAATATTTTTTTAAAAAATAATAGATTAATTGTTTTAACCAATTTTTCATTGTGATATTCAAATACTAGAAAATATTTTTCAATGTGACAACCAAACACTAGAAAATATTTTATTTTTTAGGAAAATATTTTTTCTTGTAAATATTTTTCAATAGCAAGTTATTTTACGACAAACAAATGGAGTCTAAATGTAATCTAAAATGTAAAGCTTGGGGAAAAAATGCAGTTGATGTTATAAAATTAGAGATAGAACTAGAAAAGACAATGCAAGTAAAGAGAAATATAATAGAGAAAGGTAGATAAGAAACTTGTATTGAATTTTTTGATGTAACTTTACAATATAGAGGGCGCAATTTATAGCCAAAGATACAATAGAAGTTGTCTTTTGCTAGATTTTGTATAGGGCCAGGATACAGGGTTTAAATAAACATTATCACTATAAAGTTGAGATAATTATGAACCAAAATCTGTATCGGGATGAATATCCATTAATATCAATAATTACATAACACTCCTCCTTGGATATTCATCTTTTAAGAATATGCCTCGTTAAAACCTTACTAAGAAAAAATTCAGTGAAAAAAAATCGTAGTGAAGAAAAAAAACGCACAATATGCTTATTATACGTTTCATACTACCTTATTAAAAACCTTGTCAGGAAAACCCAGTGTGACAAAACCTAGGTGAAGGGAAAAAAAGTACAGTGCGTATTTGTCTACCCCTCATGTTGGCATATCAAGAATGGTGACTTCATGTATGCCATTCTTGTGAAATAGTTCTTCAAATATTGTGGTAGACAATCTTTTCGTGAATAAACCTGCTAAATTATCACTTGAGTGAACTTAATTAACATCATTTGTCCTTTCTTCGAGAGCACGTGCATGAAACAGAACTTTGAGATGATATGCTTGATTCCATCATCTTAGAATAGCTAGTCTTCTCTACTTGAAACTCATGTAGTAATGAGAACTCATGACCGGGAAAAAAAAAGTTCACTCAAGGAATGTTGTTATTTGCCAGTTTGAACAACCTGTTCATGATTGGAAAGAAAAAAATGAAAACTCAATGAATGAGTGTTGTTGTTTGCCAGATTTGAACAACCTGATAATGACCCCAAAAAAAATGAAAAATCAATCAACTGGCCTCCAATGACAGAAAATCAAACAAAATTGTACCAAGAAAAGACAATTCTCACAAAATTCAATGGACTCTTGGAGAGAAAAATGCTAAAATTTGATCTTGACAAGACTCTCCATGTGAAGATGCTTCAGTTCAGTTCATTTGACATGACATGCAAATGGGTATATTTAAACTTTAGGCGCAGGTTACATTGATAATTTTAAATAAATATTGTAGATTATCCATGTATAATTCTTTTCACATCCATATCTTCTCATTTCTTTATTGTGACAATAAAGGCATAGTGGTCGATCTCACACAAAGTCACTTATGATGAGGGTGGAAAATAGATGTCCGTCCGAGCTCAATGATCTGACCTCAACTACCTGACCTAAAAAATGAGAGAAGGAATCTCGGGGGTGGTGGCCCGTGTTTCCCCTCGGGTGTGAGAGTAAATAATTGTACCCGAGCTGAACAGTAAGTAATTGAGAGTAATAAATATACACGAGTTACCTTATAATGAAGAATGAATGGGGTATTTATACTACTTCCAATGTCAGGCAGCAATTAATGTTTTGTCCTACCTAACACTGTTCATACACGCCCGATACTATTTGCCTTTATGTTATATCGGAAGTGAAAGCTATGTTAGGGAAATAGAGCGAGGTCGGGCTCAGGTCTGGCCGTTCAGTTTTAGGTCGGGACGACTTAACTGTGGCTCAGATTTACACCCCCATCCTTCCCCCCCTCTCTCCCTTCCTCCTCCCAAGTCTAGAACTCAAAAGGGGTTCTAGAGAAGTAGATTCCATGACCGAGCCGGGCAAGTCTGACCTAGATAAGATAATGACCACATCACATTTTCTTCAGTTGAGATGCTGACACGTCATCGCTTTGATGCGACGGTTGAGATTCTCGAGACGGTCACTCATTTGCCTATAAATAGGCCTTCGTTATTTCAAAATTTCTTCCCATTTTTTCGCAATCAAGATCAAGGAATCCTCCAAAGCGTTACCGATAAGCTCAGGATCCTCATCTCGGAGAACTAGAAGTCCTAAGCTCAGTTTCATCAACTCAAACACTTCCAGCTCACTTAGTCTTTAGGTACGCCCTTAATCCCTTCTTCTTTCTTTTCCTCTTTACATTCATATTAACACCTGGGGAGATCGGATTTTGAGGACAATCAAGGCATGAAGGCTATATCCTATGGCGGGGAAGAGAAGAACCCATCCAACTCGAGGACCCTCTCCCAGCAGGACCAAGTAGAGGAAAGCTCAAGTACTTTAGCCCCTCAAAAGGAAAGGTCAAAACCACCTTCACCTTGAGGAAATAATGATGCTGAATGCCAAATCCTTGAGGTTAGAAGGGTTGAAGACGACATCGAGGGGAACCACATGGTTGGGTTTTCTGACATAGACACTACAAGAAAATTGGTCTGGGGCGACGAAGGTTTCTCGTCGCCCTTTCGTCGCCTACACCCATTGGGCGACCAAAGGGTGACCAAAAACCAAGCGTCGAGAAAACCCTTGTCGCCATTTTATCATTTGGTCGCATTTTGGTGGCCAAATCGGAAATATATATATATATATATATATATATATATATATATATATATATGTACTTTTTTTACATTTCGTAGCCCCTTGGTCGCAATATTTAGAAAAATAAATTATTAGTTAATTTTCATAATTAGCAATTTTATTAATTAATTCATTAATTTTTGTATCAATTAATTATGCATGGTCGCCCCATGGTGGCCATTTTTTGTCGCCATTAGGTCACAAACTATTTTTAATATTTTTTGTTAATTATTTAATTTGGTGGCCATGTGGTAGCCAATTTTTTTAGCAGCAATTTGGTGGCCATGTGGTAGCCATACTTTCGTCACCATTAGGTAGCCAAAAATTTTAACTTTTTTTTTTATTAATTATTTACGTTGGTCGCCATTTGGTAGCCAAAATTTTTAGCCGATTTTGGTGGCCATATGGTGGCTATTTAATCGTCGCCACTAGGTAGCCAAATTTTTTAATTATTTTTTTTTAATCATTAATTTTCATCTCCATGTGGTAGCCAATAATAGTCGCCATGTGGTAGCTAAGTTTTTGTCGCCATTTCGTCGCCACACAATAATTTTTAAAAAAATAAAAATTAAATTTAATATTTACAAAACCAAAATTAATTTAATATATGTATATTTAAATATTTAAAAGATCTTTAAAATAAAGTAGATAATATTAGGTTTAGAATTTTTTTTAAAACAAATTAAAACCTACTAATTATCGTGTTGGTCTGGATCAGGGGATGGGCGCTTGTCTCCCATCCGAGTCATGTTATCCTGCAATTGCGTCACGATGCTCAGCAATTTCGAGTGCGCCAGTTGCTGCTCCTCAAGTCATGCTTACTTTGATCATTCAACAAAAAGACTATAAACTACTAACTTAAAGTAAAGCTACAACATTACATATTACATAAGTGCAAGTCTTTCATACATTATAACCATAAACACAAAGATAACATAGGAAATATCCAAGCAATCACTAAAAAGGATGGGGCTCTTGAGCATAAGACTCATTCACATAATGCACGACATCAAATGGCTCGACCTCAGCCTCTTGAGCCATGAATCCCAACTCTGGTTCACCTGAAATTAATGTTAGTAAATGAGGGTGAGTTTCCACGACTCAAAGAGGATACCCCTCGACACTTCAACACTTTAAATAATGCAACACTTAGTAATTCCACATGTAAAAATCACTTAAAATACATTGATTAGGTAACGAAGTAAGTTACCTAACCTCAAGCATACATGTCCATATATTAACCAATTCTGACCCTACTTGATTCCAACTCAAGCTCTAACAACACAACACAAAAGAATGTAAAACAACACTTAAACTAACTTTCTTTAACAATACTTCAACTTTTTAGCAACACATTCCGTAATTACTCAATCAAACAACACCCAAAAAACCACCTATCAATTAACCAACGAAGCATGCACCTAAACCACCCCGAGGGTAGCCCAAATAGCCCCCAAAATCAGCCCAACCAGCATTGGCAAACCCACTGTCAGCGCTGGAAAATTCAGCCCACAAACACCACAAACATTTCTACCATTTTGCGTTGTAAGGTCATTATGCTATGTAATATTGATACAAGTACGCATATACACTTCATATACAAGAAATAACTCAAGAATCAACTTAAATTTTAGCTAAATATCTCAACAAACATCATAAATAATCAATTATATACACAATTATTATCTCAACAAACATCATAACAATATCTCACCTACAACATTATTTCAAATATAATATCTCAACACGAATATAAAATATAGTGAATTAGAAGACTAACTTGAGCTGTAATAGTCTGGTCTATCACACAAAACAAACCCCAATCCTACAAAAAAATATTTAAAATATCCAACATTAATAAAAACAGAAAAAAAATCTACAATTAAATAAAATAAAACATAAAAAAGGGAAAATGTATATAAAAAAATCTGAAAAAAATGAAAAAAAAAATAGTAAAATAAAAGCTAAATGCACACACACACACACACACACATATATATAGGATCTATATATATATAAAAAGGGAAAAGCGAAAATAAAAAAAATAGAAAAAAGTGAAAAATGAAAATAAAAAAAAACTAAAAATAAAAATCTGAAAAAAATGAAAATAAAAAAAATAACATTAAAATAAAAGCTAAATGCATATATATATATATATATATATATATATATATATATATATATATATATATATATATATATATAGGATCTATATATAAAAAAAGAGAAAAGCGAAAATAAAAAAAATAGAAAAAAGGGAAAAACGAAAATAAAAAAAAACAGAAAAAACAAAATGCATATATATATTATACATATTTATATAGGATCTATATAAAAAGTATGATCTACATATTAAAAAAAAAGGCAAAAACGAAAAAAAAAACAGAAAAAAGAATGCATATACCTATATGTATAAAGTTTAAGCTATACATATATCTAGTTTAAGCTATATATATACAAATATATATATATATATATAGATATACATATACATACATACTACATTCATAATGTAACAAACAAAGTAAAAAATAATACATACCTTTGGGGGGTCGGGTAGGGTGGTGGGATGGGGTAGGGTGGGGTGGGGTGGGGTGAGGGGTGGGATAGGTTGGGATGGGATGGGGTTTTTGAAAGAAAAAAAAAATCTAAGTCTTACTAAAACTAGGGGGCAACGTTCGGCACCCTGTTTTTAGTAAAAGGGGGCGACCAAAGGGCCACCAAGCCCTTTGGTCGCCCTCTTAAATTAGAGGGCAGCGCCTTGGGGTGAGGGGTGGGATAGGGTGGGATGGGGTGGGGTTTTTGAAAGAAAAAAAAAATTCTAAGTCTTACTAAAACTAGGGGGCAACGTTTTGCACCCTGTTTTTAGTAAAAGGGGGCGACCAAAGGGCCACCAAGCCCTTTGGTCGCCCTCTTAAATTAGAGGGCAGCGGCGCTGCCCTTTAATTTAAGTGGTTCTCGCGACCAAAGGGCAACGAGCACTTTGGTCGCCCAAAAACCCTAATTTTTTATAATTTTTTTTTAATTTATATGTTTCTAATTTCTTTGCCCATTCGTAGCTATTGGCGACCAAAAGGCGACCAAAATTTTACTTTTCGTCGCCATTTGGTAGCCAATGGCCACCACGAGGCTACGAACTATTATGCAAAAGATGGAATTTATTTCATATAATTACTTCTTTTGTTTTAAATGGCTCTTCTAAACTAAATATCATCTTTTATTATAGTCAATCTTCAATTTACATTAATTCATTGATACTAGTGCGAAGTTAGAATTTGATTGGTATACGAAAAACTAATGACAATGCATAAAATCTTCAATGTTTTTCACTTTGTATTTCAGCAAAACTACTTTTTGTTAATTAGAATATAGAAGTATTAATCATCAATTTATTTTTGTGCTCTTATATCTTAAATATGTGCAACTTCATACCATTAAATAAACCATAAAATATATTTTCAATCAAAAGAAAATAGATATAGTACAAACTTTTAATGTATTTGTTATTATTAATTCTTATGTTTTAAATCAATCTAACTTCTATGAACATGGACATTTTGTCGCCCCTTCGTAGTCATTGGCGACCAAAGGGCGACCAAAATTTTACTTTTCGTCGCCATTTGGTAGCCAATGGCCACCATGAGGCTACAAACTATTATGCAAAAGATGGAATTTATTTCATATAATCACTTCTTTTGTTTTAATGGCTCTTCTAAACTAAATATCATCTTTTATTATAGTCAATCTTCAATTTACGTTAATTCATTGATACTAGTGCAAAGTTAAATTTTTGATTGGTATACGAAAAACTAATGACAATGCATAAAATCTTCATTATTTTTCACTTTGTATTTCAACAACACTACTTTTTGTTAATTAGAATATAGAAGTATTAATCATCAATTTATTTTTATGCTCTTATATGTTAAATATGTGCAACCTCATACCTTTAAATAAATCATAAAATATATTTTAAATCAAAAGAAAATAGATCTAGTACAAACTTGTAATGTATTTGTTATTATTAATTCTTATGTTTTAAATCAATCTAACTTCTATGAACATGGACATTTCGTCACCCCTTCGTAGTCATTGGCGACCAAAGGGCGACCAAAATTTTACTTTTCGTCGCCATTTGGTAGCCAATGGCCACCATGAGGCTACAAACTATTATGCAAAAGATAGAATTTATTTCATATAATCACTTCTTTTGTTTTAATGGCTCTTCTAAACTAAATATCATCTTTTATTATAGTCAATCTTCAATTTACGTTAATTCATTGATACTAGTGCAAAGTTAAATTTTTGATTGGTATACGAAAAATTAATGACAATGCATAAAATCTTCATTATTTTTCACTTTGTATTTCAACAACACTACTTTTTGTTAATTAGAATATAGAAGTATTAATCATCAATTTATTTTCGTGCTCTTATATGTTAAATATGTGCAACCTCATACCTTTAAATAAATCATAAAATATATTTTTAATCAAAAGAAAATAGATCTAGTACAAACTTGTAATATATTTGTTATTATTAATTCTTATGTTTTAAAACAATCTAACTTCTATGAACATGGACATTTCGTCGCCCCTTCGTAGCCATTGGCGACCAAAGGCGACCAAAATTTTACTTTTCGTCGCCATTTGGTAGCCAATGGCCACCACGAGGCTACAAACTATTATGCAAAAGATGGAATTTATTTCATATAATCACTTATTTTGTTTTAATGGCTCTTCTAAACTAAATATCATCTTTTATTATAGTCAATCTTCAATTTACGTTAATTCATTGATACTAGTGCAAAGTTAAATTTTTGATTGGTATACGAAAAACTAATGACAATGCATAAAATCTTCATTATTTTTCACTTTGTATTTCAACAACACTACTTTTTGTTAATTAGAATATAGAAGTATTAATCATCAATTTATTTTCGTGCTCTTATATGTTAAATATGTACAACCTCATACCTTTAAATAAACCATAAAATATATTTTTAATCAAAAGAAAATAGATCTAGTACAAACTTGTAATATATTTGTTATTATTAATTATTATGTTTTAAATCAATCTAACTTCTATGAACATGGACATTTCGTCGCCCCTTCGTAGCCATTGGCGACCAAAGGGTGACCAAAATTTTACTTTTTGTCGCCATTTGGTGGCCAATGGCCACCACGGGGCTACGAACTATTATGCAAAAGATAGAATTTATTTCATATAATCACTTCTTTTGTATTAAATAGCTCTTCTAAGCTAAATATCATCTTTTATTATAGTCAATCTTCAATTTACGCTAATTTATTGATAGTAGTGCGAAGTTAGAATTTGATTAGTGTATGAAAAATTAATGATGATGCATAAAATCTTCATTGTTTTTCACTTTGTATTTCTGCAACACTACTTTTTGTTAATTAGAATATAGAAGTATTAATCATCAATTTATTTCCGTGCCCTTATATCTTAAATATGTGCAACCTCATACCATTAAATAAACCATAAATATTTTCAATCAAAAGAAAATAGATCTAGCACAAACTTGTAATGTACTTGTTATTATTAATTATTATGTTTTAAATCAATCTAACTTCTATGAACATGGACATTTTGTCGTCCCTTCATAGCCATTGGCGACCAAAGGACGACCAAAATTTTACTTTTCGTCGCCATTTGGTAGCCAATGGCCACCACGAGGCTACGAACTATTATGCTAAAGATTGAATTTATTTCATATAATCACTTCTTCTATTTGGTAGCCAATGGCCACCGCGAGTCTACAAACTAGTAAATCTTATAATATATTTTCAATCAAAACAAAAGAGATCTTACACAAACTTGTAATGTATTTGTTATTATTAATTCTTATGTTCTAAATCAACTTAAATTTTCATGAACATTAATATTTCGTAGCCCCTTCGTAGCTAATGGCGACCAAAAGGCGACCAAAGTTTTACTTTTCGTCGCCATTTGGAGGCCAATGGCCACCATGGGGCTACGAACTATTATGGAAAAGATAGAACTTATTTCATATAATCACTTCTTTTGTTTTAAATAGCTCTTCTAAGCTAAATATCATCTTTTATTATAGTCAATCTTCAATTTATGCTAATTCATTGATACTAGTGCGAAGTTAGAGTTTGATTAGTATATGAAAAACTAATGATAATGCATAAAATCTTCATTGTTTTTCACTTTGTATTTCAACAACACTACTTTTTGTTAATTAGAATATAGAAGTATTAATCATCAATTTATTTTCGTGCCCTTATATCTTAAATATGTGTATTTCATACCATTAAATAAACCATAAAATATATTTTCAATCAAAAGAAAATAGATCTAGCACAAACTTGTAATGTACTTGTTATTATTAATTCTTATGTTTTAAATTAATCTAACTTCTATGATCATGGATATTTCGTTGCCCCTTCGTAGCCATTGGCGACCAAAGGGCGACCAAAATTTTACTTTTCGTTGCCATTTGGTAACCAATGGCCACCACGAGGCTACAAACTATTATGCTAAAGATTGAATTTATTTCATATAATCACTTCTTCTATTTGGTAGCCAATGGCCGCCACGAGTCTACGAACTAGTAAATCTTATAATATATTTTCAATCAAAACAAAAGAGATCTTACACAAACTTGTAATGTATTTGTTATTATTAATTCTTATGTTCTAAATCAACTTAAATTTTCATGAACATTAATATTTCGTAGCCCCTTCGTAGCTAATGGCGACCAAAAGGCGACCAAACTTTTACTTTTCGTCACCATTTGGTGGCCAATGGCCACCACGGGGCTATGAACTATTATGCAAAAGATGGAACTTATTTCATATAATCACTTCTTTTGTTTTAAATAGCTCTTCTAAGCTAAATATCATCTTTTATTATAGTCAATCTTCAATTTACGCTAATTCATTTATACTAGTGTGAAGTTAGAATTTGATTAGTATATGAAAAACTAATGATAATGCATAAAATCTTCATTGTTTTTCACTTTGTATTTCAGCAACATTACTTTTTATTAATTAGAATATAGAAGTATTAATTATCAATTTATTTTCGTGCTCTTATATCTTAAATATGTGCATCTCATACCATTAAATAAACCATAAAATATATTTTCAATCAAAAGAAAATAGATATAGCACAAACTTGTAATGTACTTGTTATTATTAATTCTTATATTTTAAATTAATCTAACTTCTATGAACATGGACATTTCGTCGCCCTTCGTAGCCATTGGCGACCAAAATTTTACTTTTCGTTGCCATTTGGTAGCCAATGGCCACCACGAGGCTACGAACTATTATGCTAAAGATTGAATTTATTTCATATAATCACTTCTTCTATTTGGTAGCCAATGGCCACCAAGAGTCTACGAACTAGTAAATCTTATAATATATTTTCAATCAAAACAAAATAGATCTTACACAAACTTGTAATGTATTAGTTATTATTAATTCTTATGTTCTAAATCAACTTAAATTTTCATGAACATTAATATTTCGTAACCCCTCGTAGCTAATGGTGACCAAAGGGCGACCAAACTTTTACTTTTTGTCGCCATTTGGTGGCCAATGGCCGCCACGAGGCTACGAATTAGCATGCAAAAAATAAAATTTCTTTCATATAATCAATTCTTTTATTTTAAGTAGATCTTCTAAACTAAATATTATCTTTTATTATAGTCATTCTTCAATTTATACTAATTCATTGATGTTAGTGCAAAATTACAATTTGATTGGTGTGTGAAAAACTAATGACAATGATACAATGTTCATTGTTTTTCACTTTATATTTCATAATCTCACTTTTGTTAAATATAGAATTATTAATTATTAATTCATTTTCATACTCTTATATCTTAAATATGTATAACTTTATACTATTGAGTAAACCTTATAATATATTTTCAATTAAAACAAAATAAATTTTGAACAAATTTCTAATGTATTTGTTATTATTAATTTTTATATTTTAAATCTACCTAACATTTTATGAACATAGATACTTCGTAGCCCCTTCGTGGCCATTAGCGACCAAAGGGCGACCAAACTTTTACGTTTTGTCGCCGTTTGGTGGCCAATGGCCACCACGGGGCTACGAACTATCATTCAGAATATAGAATTTAGTTGATATAATTAATTCTTTTATTTTATAACTTTTTTACTTTTTTTGTAATTTCTTTTTAAAAAATTAAATGATATTTGTCGAGTATGGGTCGCCCTTTTGCGACCTAAGGGCGACCCTTATTTAGTTTATTTATTTAACTTTTTTTTCTCAATTTATTTTTTTATAATTTTTACTTCTATAAATTTTTATGTTTTTTGGTCGCCATTTGGTCGCTAAATAGCGACCAAATGGATACCATATTTATATTTTTTTTCTATTTTATAATTATTTTTTATAATTTATTTTTGGTAATTAAGATACGAACAAAAATTAATGATAACGGTGGCCAAATGGCGACCAAAAACTAATTAATCAAATATTATCTTTGTTTGTCGCTATTTCGTCGCCATTTGGTCCATTTGTAATTTTCCCATTAACATATTTTTTTCGCACATTTTAGCCGCCAAACGGTGACGAAATATTTATTTCGTCGCCATTCGTTGCAAATGGCTACCAAACTTTTTTCGTCGCCATTTTTGGTAGCCTCAAGGCTGTTTTCTTGTAGTGAGAGGAAGGAGTTGACGACGGATTGCCCTTGAACAAGTTGGAGGGATTATCGATTCTGACAGAGAACATTGGCAACATGTTCTGTTGCATTGTCTAGGCTGAGTCATTAGCGATTGAGCCTTAGCTGAGCTAAAAAACTGGAACGAGTGGAGAAGTTGCCATCTCGTCAGGTCAGGGCAAACAGATATTTGCCTGTTGCTAGAGAGAATGTCTCACGATCGTATCCATGACCAACAAACGGATGAGTGAGTGGGCCGTGGCCATGGACTACGAGCTCAAAGTCCCAGGTTGGAAAGATTTTGCTTGCTACCCACCAGAGGACCACTTCACAATATACGACTTAGCCTTTGATGTCATCCGTCTACCCCTACTTCTCTAGAACCCCTTATGAGTTCTAGACTTGGGGGGAGAAGGAGGGGAAGAAATGATGGGGGTATAAATTCGAGCCCAGCTAAGTGGTCCCAACCTGGGACTGAGCGGCCAGACTTGTGCCCGACCTCGCTCTATTTCCCTGACATAGTTGTCACTTTCGATGTGACATAAAGGCAAATAGTACTAGGCAGGTATGAACATTGTCGGATAGGACATAACATTAATTGTTGCCCAGCTTTGGAAGTAGTATAAATACCTCATTCATTCTTCATTATGAGGTAACTCGTGCACATTTATTACTCTCAACTACTTACCATTCAGCTCGGATACATTAATTTACTCTCACACCTGAGGAGAAATACGGGCCGCTACCTCTGCGATTCCTTTTCCTGTTTTGCAGGTCAGGTAGTTGAGGTCGGATCACTGAATTAGGGCAAACATCTATTTTTCACCCTCATCAACTTATAATAGAATAAACCTTAATATATAAAAGTGAATTTCGATTCCTATTTGAGTAAAAACCTATTAAATAAGTTGATAGAATAGAATGGTGAATGTAACTAATCACAACTTAGTAGGGATCAATAGGACAACAATCAATTTCTTACCTCTAAATTGGAAGTCAAAATATATACAACTCATCACCTTGAATGAGATTGCTAGGCTGCCTAATTTCCATGTAGTTCAAGACATATCTATCAAGTCATTAATACTTGTTGAATATTTGAGACAATTTTATTCACTAGAAGGAAAGCAAAACCTAAAAACATATTATCTTAAAGAAATGTGCCAATGGTGATACTAGCTAGGTAATGCAAGGATTATTTATTTGCCCAAAACTACTTTTCTTCAAATTGAACCATGTCTTCAATTTAAAATTTTGGGAAATTAAGATAGTTGTAAATATTTATCTCCCATGAGTTGAATTATATCTTCCATTTAAGGTTTGGAGTTTGGACCCTTTCCTTTACTAATCTATCATCTTCTATATGAGATGTATTATGAGCAATGATATTTAATCTTTTCAAATCTCGACTATTTGTTTCAATTTATTTTCTCATAGATAATTGGTTTATCACTATAAATTTAGTGGTTGATATTTAAAATAACCAAATCTAATAACCCATAATACACTTCATCTATAACAGTGAACACTACTTCTGATCAGCAAGGCCAAATAGTCAACGACTTATGCTCAACAGCACTTCTATCCAAAGTTCAACTGCTAAAAATTTTATAGCGCAACAGCTAAAATTTCACAATTAAAGCAAATAGACCATAAAAGTAGAAAAGTTTTATAAACCTTAGGACTACCAACCCCCTCCCCTAACTGCCCTTCTTTAATTCCCACCTGATAGAAGGATAAATAGAAAAGAAAGCAATGAAAAAAGGGAGTAGAACAACAAAGAAAGAAAGAAACACAAGGAGTGAAAGATGAGTGCTAAACTAGAGTTCATGGTGAAGGTGAGCAATAATGAGGTTGTGGCAGCAATCTTGCCAGTGGAAGAACAATTGTTGCCGCTCTCCAACCTCGACTTACTCTTGCCTGCAGTTGATGTAGGCGTGTTCTTTTGTTACAAGAAGCCTAAAGCTGCTGGCAACAACTATACATTTTTATCAATCATCAGCATTCTTAAGAAGGCAATGGCTCACACTTTAGCATACTACTATCCATTTGCTGCAGAGATGAGGCAAAATGCTAATGGCGAGCCTCAACTTATGTGCAATAACCGTGGCGTGGATTTCATTGAAGCTTTTGCTGATGTAGAGCTCAAAGACCTTAACTTCTACAATCCTCATGAGAATGTTGATGGCAAACTCGTCCCAAAGAGGAAGCAAGGCGTCCTCGCCATTCAGGTACGCATTGGTGATCTAACAGTGGAACTTTTTAATATCAATTCAATACATGTTGGATTATATGATACATGGAAAAATCATAAACTTTAGTACTATTTCTAATATTCTGAATTAATTCATCTAATATCAATTGAGATTAGGAATCAGGATAGAATCCTATAATTTTTAACATGGTAATCGAGCTATGTTCTTAGTCCAGTTTTGTCCATTCACATGTGACCTATTTTTCACATAATTGACTCACTCAACTCAATATCAACTTACATATATAGTTCATATCATTGACTCATTGACCTCAATATGACTCATCTCTTACCTAACTGACTCACTCACCTCAACGTCATCTTAGGTTTGCATACAACTTATCTTACTATCAGTTCACGTATTCAAAAAGCTACTTCTTCAAATAGAAAATTGGGTCATATGTGAGGTGAGTATTAGAATATATAATTCGTCTCACATAGAAAAATCTTAAAATTCAAAATCTATCTTTAGGATCTTGAGAACTCTACCTAATACTATATTTTAGGATGGAATCCAATGTTTAACAATATAAACACGCAACAGTTCTTAGGAGAATATTAAGAAAAATAATAGAATACAAATCTAAGTTCACATTTAGCAAACATACATTTATGATATGTTTACGTTCTTATTCAACCACACAATGTACAAAATGAATACTGGTCCAAATCCTCTCATCCATATTGAAATGACCATGTAATCTAAAATTCTCAATTGTTAGAGAGTAGTCTAATTTATTTGTTTATTATTTTTGATATACCCCTCAAAATACCCTGTTTTATCAAGTCTGTCTTTGATATCCTATATATGGACATTCATTTTTGACCAAAAGAAGACTTTGATGTCCTCTTGAAATGACTCTCTCTTCCAAATGTTCAAACATAGAAAGTCTTTAAATTATGGGTTAATATTACTTTTGGTCCATTATCTTTGATCTCATTGATATTTTGGTCCCTTATTTTCAATAGTGAGACATTTCAGTCCCTTATCTTTTAAAGTTGGGACACCGTTAGTCCTTTTCGCTCAATTCGTTAATTTTTTAACAAGAAAATAAAACACTTGTGCAGCACACATGCTTCTCCCGTTAAAAAATTAATAGATTGAACGAAAATGACTAATGGTGTCCCAACTTTAAAAGATAAGGGATTAAAATGTCTCACTTTTAAAAATAAAGGACCAAATTAAGTGTCAATGAGATCAAATATAAGAGATCAAAAGTGGTATTAACCCTTAAATTATTTATTGATAATCTTCAATAATCCATTGCAATATTAATCATGTAGATTATAATTATAAAAAATAAGTTATATATGTCTGCAAGCACACAATGGATTATCAAATGGCTCCTAAAATTCCCTGTCAAAGTGTTGATGTAATGGCACATACCATCCAAAACCTCTTGCATACGCAGAAAATTGTGAAGACATGTAAAATATATATATAAGTATTATTAGATATCATTCTATTTTTATAATTTATTTGTCACATTTATGTCTAATTGGCATATAAAGAAAGAGAGAGAAATACGACAAATTAGTTAAATTGATGTGCCAATTAATCATATACATAAAATAAGATAAATAAATGATAAACATAAAGTGATATCTAATATTTATTTAAAAATATAAACTTGCAAAAAGACTCCTTGAACTTTTTATCATTTATCACCACTCCTGGTAGTGATCGACGCTTGGAAGTTGGAGCTACCGTACACATTTTCCTTACAGCATTTACATCGTTGCGGCAACCTCTCTTGTCTGGTTTTCCTTTTTTGTCTTGTCACCCCGGAATGCCGGAAACAACATTATACATCTCTACCACGGAAACATGTGATAAGTAATGTATAGATTATATGCGGTATGAAGACCGCGACAAAACCACAAAAAGTTGAGTAATGACATGCACGTACATGCATAAATCTAATTATATTGAACTTAATACGAGATAATTTCTTTTAAACTTGTGACCATAGGCGAATTTATTTGGGGTTAGCAGGAGTTCCTAATTTTGAGAGTGAAATTATTAAAAAGTGAATTGAAGATGTATTTTCTAAAAATATGTATAGGTGTAGCCTTTTTAGTGCTAGTTGAATGTAGAGTAATGATTTTTGTGCAACGTCAAAAGGGTCCTGATGTAGTGGGATCGTTTGGATTGTTACAATCTCTGTCAACAAACCTTAGCTACCCGTTGCATCCTTGAAGATCTTTTGAAAATTTGTGTACTTTTAAGATTTTTTTTTAGGATAAAAAATTAGTTTAGTACTAATGAAAAAATTATCCATATATGAGTCTTTAATTATGCTTTTAGCCCCCATTGAACCAAAACCTTAGATCCGCCCTGCTTGTGACAGATAGATTCAAGCATAGAACCTTTTACTCCTTGACTTTGATATTATACTTCAGTAATTATCTCGTATGAAAATTTAAACTCTTAAAAAGTCGATAATATATTTTTGATATATATCCGTTGCAAATAGAAAGCATATGTATGATATTTGTCCAACATAAACGATATATACAAATGCCTTTCCCAAAACTTTTTTTTTTTTTATAAGACTTTCCGAAAACTTTGCATATGCAGATAATTATATATAATCTAAGCACGTTTTGAAGCTTAACCCTTATCACCACTCCTTGGATATAACGTACGCGTTTTTCTTTAATAAATTATGGCGTCGGAGGAGATATTTTGTAATCCGTTGTTGGTCATCATCAGTGACCACCTAAGTTTATAGCAGCATTGTTTACATCGTTCACGCAAAGAGTTGTGTTTCCTTTTTTGTGGTTCGTATGAGGAACAACAATATCTATATGTATATATCTGACCTAAAAATATGTGGCAAGAAATGTGCGACAGTTTGGTAGGAACAAGGATACATATCTGCCCTACTTGAACTTTAATTGCATACCTTGACTTCTCTATCGAAGTAATACACAACAGTTCTAATTTTACTTCTTCTTTTTTTTAATTACAATGACAGTCGAAATCGTAATTTAAACTTAAAATTTCTGATTACAACAGATCATTATCTAATCATTTCATCCAATTTTTAGATGTATTTTTCTTTTCCTTTTAATCCTAAGCAATGAGGCTCTCAATTCAAAAAGTGGTTAGGTTTAATGCTCTCCACAATGAGCGCAAGTTTTTGTCTACTTATATATTATAATTTTTTGATTAATATATGAAGGCTGATTTGTAATTGCTAATTATAATTCTTAACAATTTGTATTAATTCTCGAGTCTCAAGCACTATATGTTGGTTTTGTAGCAACCATTTATTGTTTCTCTAAAAAAAGCTAAATTTATTTTATTCGTAATTAACTTTTGGTCTTTTAGTTTCTTCCAAATGAAGATGTATAGATTAATCCTTTAAATTGGCTCATAGTCACGAGAACAAAGAAGTTGAAAAAAATATATTCTCTCTTCATCTTAAACTTTGCAATTATTTTACTTGACTCACTACAGTATTTGAAGTGAAAGATTTTTATTGTAAATTTCAAATATTAATGAAATCTGGCGTGCGTTTTATATTAGAAATAATTGAGTCCCAATAGAACGGCTATACTACAAAACATTTTGAACCCTACAATTCTATTTCTAGCGTAAAAAGAACTGGTAACACCCATACACTATTGGATGATGTTTTGAACGTCTCCGGTTTTGAAGACAATTCCCAATAGAACGGCTATGCTACAAAACATTTTGAACCGTACAATTCTATTTCTAGCGCATTGACTACATGTGCTGGTAACACCCGTACACTATTAAATGATGTTTTGGAGGTCTCCGGTTTTGAAGACAATTCCCAATAGAACTAGTACATTAGGAGAAAAAAAGTATTGCATTAAAAAGAGGGGACATGATGGTGTAAGACAGCTGACATTTGAAAGCAATCGATCTCTTATGAATCGAAGGGCCTAAAACGCTAACAAGAAAATTAGAAAAGGCAAAATCATCAGTTCATTTTAATTGTGTTAAAAATCATAGCGTTCTGTCAAAAAAACAAACAAATATCCAGTGAAGTAATCCAAAATCTTATAAAATAATCTTAAAATTTATAATTTTATCATGTACGAGGGATTGTATTTTCTAACGAAAATGGAATCGTGCCTCCTGACAGGCTACGCAATTTAAATGTGGAGGATTTGTGGTATTTTGCACGTTTGATCATCGAGTTGCTGATGCCTACTCAGCCAACATGTTTCTAGTGTCATGGGCCGAGATGGCTCGATCAAAGCCACCGTCACAGCTACCATCATTTCAGCGTTCATTGCTCTTTCCTCGGCGTCCTGGCTTCTATGATGTTTCAGTGATTAACACGTACGTGCCCACCAGCTCAGTTCTTTCCGATTCAAAGAAATCACAGCCTGAAGCGAATGATCTTGATCAGGTGACTATAAGCCGCATATATTACATGAAAGCCAACCAAATTATCAAGCTTCAATCATTAGCCAATAGCGACAGCACTAACCCAGAGTGTATGAAGACCAAGCTAGTGGCATTTAGCGCCTTCCTGTGGAAGACAATAGCTGAAGGAAAGTATGCAAGCAATTATGGCAAAAATTGCAGGATGGGTATTGTAGTTGATGGAAGGAGAAGATTAATCAATGGAGATGAAAACAAAGCCAAGAAGTGGGCTGCATATTTCGGAAACGTGCTTTCGATCCCATCTGGTGAGATGAAGATTGATGAACTCAAGAAGAAGCCAATCAATGAGGTAGCAAATGCAATTCATGAATTTTTGCAGCCATCATTGACAAGGGAACATTTTCTTGGACTAGTAGATTGGGTGGAGGCTCATCGCCTTACGCAGATGTTGGCAAAGATGTATGCTGCTAATGTGACAAAGGAAGAACCAGCCATTGTTGTGTCTTCAGGGCTGCATTTTCCAGTAAGAAAGATGGATTTTCTAATTATCAAAAAATATATATATATATGTCTCTATGTTGTGAGCGATTGATTATCATTATAATTACTAAAAATCCTTCTCTTTTCACTTGTCAAATTTATGATAGCCCCCTATCACTTAAAAGCAGAGCTAACCCTTAATCTAACCGCGATAACTTTAGTTTTCAAAATTGTGAACATGTATAATTGATTATATCGTCTATTTCACTTTCAATTCTTTAGATATTTTTCTATGAAAATGAAGAATATATCAATTAACGCTTTAAAGAGGTTCAATTTTGACCGAGAAACAAAAGCTGGACTAAATTTATGCAACAAAGGGAGAGTACATTCTATTTTCTGTTACTTATTAAAATGTGTTAAATTGCAGTTTGTAATAAGGTGGAACCCATTATTTGGAAAATATACTATGAAATTTGCAATTTCAGATTGTCGTACAACTTCAGTTAATTATGAATTTATCAATCACATGATCATCAGTACTATATATGTACATTGAGATCTCTAGTTTAAGTCGTGTTGTCATCGTTGTTTATGTCTTTGGCATGGACTCCATAGTCATTTTTTTAACAACATACATGATATAAACTTATATATATCTTCTTCTTTTTTTTTAAAAAAACTTTTCCATAACTATATAAAACAGAAAAAACAAAAAAGCAAGAAGGACCCTCAATACGAAATTCACTCTTTTTAAAAAAAAAAGGAATATTTAGAGGAGTAGCTAAACCTTAATACTTAATTAGTATCATCAATAACAAATTAATCATACTCTTGCATGCATCATGTATATGTAGTAAAACAAGCTAGTTTGGCGCAAGGAATTATATTAGAAATTTCCTTCAAAGAGAGAGAGTCTTTGATCCAACTGTTATGGCAACATTTATGTAAACATGTTCAATTTGAAGTCATACAAATTAATGTATACTACACCTAGTCACCCACCATTACACTAATTAGAGTATCTAAAAAGAAGATACGACGTCGTTTGCTCTATCTTGGCCTAATAACTGTGTAATGAATATTCTAGATAAAAGAATATATTAACAATTAATGTTATATATAGAAAATAGTGATATAGATTTCTTGAAATGTTATTTAAATTTATAATACTGCAATAATTATGTTCACATTACAATGTTCATGCTCGTTCTCGGCTTATTCAATCAAACTACATCATGCATGGACTTTTGGACGCCGCGATGAAATTTCAAAACCTAGCAAGCTTTGCAACAAAATCAGTGGCTCGATAATTTGCAGCTCTATATTTGAAGTATCGTTAAGGGGCAAATCCAGGATATTTTGTTAGTGGGGGCGCGCAGCTAAGGTGTTGAGTGGTGGCACATCGGAATGATTGGAGTCAAGCAGTATCACGCAACTAAAATAAGATTAAGAACAGTGGATAATTAAGACACCAAATTTACGTGAAAAACTCCCAAACAAATTGAGAAAAAAATGACGGACAAGAATAAGTGGATTTCACTATGATATAGAGTATTTACAACACCTTCTCTCTAATATAAGGAAAGAACCCTCACACTATCTCTTGTTATAGGAGAAACTAGTTCACCTTCTCTCTAATATAAGGAGAGAACTATTACACTCTCTCTTATAATATGAGAAACTCACTCTCACTTATAAAATAAGGACAATAAGGAAGAAGGAGTAATCCTCAGCATAAATCTATCATTATTATCTCTAATCCTCATGAGGAACCTATATTTTTCCCTCTGAGTTTGGGACTACTATCTCTAAATCTCAGGAAGAACCTATATTTTTCCTCTCTAAAATTACAACACTCCTCTCTCTCTCTCTACATCTCAGGAGGAACTTATATTTCTCTTTCTGAGATATGAGACTTTCATCTCTAATCAGAGGAGATTTCCCCTGATCGAGCTTGGTGCAAAGCAGAGGAATGAGCCCTCTATTTAATTCTCATTACACGCCAATCTTCAACACTCCACATGGATAATTTCAACTCTGCACAACAATTCTTCTCAAGCAGTGTGTCAGCTACTACAACGTTCATGCGTCGTTGATTCAATTTCAATCAATGCCTGCGTCGCTGAACAAATTTCCACACGCAGTATTTTTTCTCTCTCTCTCTCTGTCTTTCAATATTTTCTTAATCCTTTGTTGTCACTTTTTGACAATGCTTCCAAGAAGCATCAACATCACTCATTATATCATTCCTTTTCTTTTGTTTCTTTTGACTTCACCAAAATGTAAAGCCACAAAATGTGACTTTACCTCATTAGCTGTCTTTGATAGCTCACATTCTCCCACTTAATGTCATATTTGGTGATCTTTCAAATCTCTCCAATCTTGTCAATCCCATATTGCTTATTTCCTTGCTAAGCCACAAGAGAATCTACTACACCACGTAATGCAACATCTGAGGTACATTTACCTCATGATCCTTATTTTATCTCAGGATCCTCTTTACAACAACTCCTTGCTCTCTACTAAACCTCGCCATGTACCGGTGGACTATACTGATTGTAACGTTTGGTCTCTTATATACCATAGCAAACATAGGACCTCCCACTGGCGATACACACCGTACTCGAGACTTTACCATCCTCACTACTTATTAGCTAGGACATATACCTAAGGATAACTATCAGGATGTGGGCTCAGGATCTCCTTACAATCTCTGCATGTTGAAGCACTGCAAGATTCTGTGGAAATAACTCTTCTGGAAATCCACTCTTTTCTGACTTTTCTGTCTCGGTAAATTGCATCACAGAAATCTTGTTTGCTGGTCCTCCGTCTTTCATTTCAAACTTTCTA
The DNA here is from genome assembly GCA_037974665.1 of Ehretia macrophylla. Lineage (NCBI taxonomy): Eukaryota > Viridiplantae > Streptophyta > Magnoliopsida > Boraginales > Ehretiaceae > Ehretia > Ehretia macrophylla. Next base: position 53,718,843 of record CM075769.1, on the reverse strand, counting down.
GCCAACTATGCCTTTGATTATTAGACTCGATCTTTGCTAGGGCCTGCTACCTGCATGTCATCCCCGTACAACAGTACCATAACTATCTCCATACCTATTGTAATACCCACAATGGTCTGCACAGTCTGTTGTACCCGAGGCCAATGAAGAAATCAAATCTCTTGCACTAACACCTTTGGTACCAACTTTAGACAGTACAGAGATTTGGTAAATCCTGCAAACCAAGTTTCCTTTTCTACACATCTTTCTGGTAGGAGCATACAAACCTTTTCTTCAACCTTACCATGAAGAAAAGTCATCTTTACATCTAATTGTTCTAGATGTAAAACCAGCACACATAACCAAGACTACTCAACAGGAGAACATGACTTCATTAGAGTCAATACCTTCTTTCTGAGCATATTCTATCACCACCAGTATTGTATATTTCCTCCACCTAACCATTGTCATCTGATCTTGTAGATCGATTTGTTATCAATGGCTTTCCTTTTGGGTGGTAGTGGAACAAGTCTCTTTATTCAATTTCTATGGAGAACTTCAATTTTCTTCCTGCATTATTGTCATCCGCAGAACATCAAGGCTAATTACTCATTATGGAAAGTTAATGACTTCCCGTTCTCAGCTAGAAGACAATATGCAACATCACTCGTCAAAATAATAATAGGGTTGTATTACCTCGGCCTCATCTGACTCTTGTTCCTCGTGTTCCGATACAGCTTTAGAAAAAAATATCTCCTTATTTTAACTTGAAGTGGTCTTCTTCAAAGTACTTTCATCTTCACTTTGCAGACTGTCCTCCGCAAATATCACATCTATGCTGACGATAACTTTATGGAAAGTGGGAATCCACAGGTGATACCCTAAAACATCATCAGTATATCCCAAGAATCTGTGTTTCTTGGATTCCCATTTTACCCTCACTTTGTAGTCTTCTATTGGAAATACATCTGTCTTGATCTTGATTAGGTACGCCCAAAATCTCCTAGAATAACCATTAATAAATGATGCAGAATTTTTTTTTTCACTCCTAGGGATAAAATCGGCGATTCCCATTCATCAAGTCCAGATTTCTTCAGGTAGTAGATCTACCATTCCAATCCATGCTGCTTACTAATAACACGATGCTCATATTATTGATTTGAGTCCAAGTAAGAGATTACGTTCCAAGAGAATCTCTGAACCTCGTTCCAATATGTGGCTCATATGTCACATTATTGTTGATTTTTTTTGACTAGCTGATGCAACCAATACATCTGCTTCCTCCCACGTATATCTCCCCAAAGCATGTATAGATTTACTATGATCTCTGACTTTTCCACTACAAGCGCGACTATAACCTTCACGATCCCATTATCCACATGGGTCTATGAACCAGGGTTATCTTATTGTCCATCAGACAATAACTTCTTCTTCAAACCCTTTACCCGACTTACTCTTTGTATGGTGCAAATTATACCAGCGTACCTTTTCATCTTGATGGTACCAATACCAATGATCTCTAAGGCGTGACCATTATACATGTATACAGATCTTCCATAGACAGGTTCATATGTTCACATCCATTCTCGACAAGAGGTTATGTGTCATGTTGTTCTCGAATCCTTAATTCGTTCGTTAGTGAGCTTGTTTCTACCTTTAGACATAACAAATTTTGTTTCGTTGTGTATATACTTCCATCATTAGATGTACCCATAACACATCCCTGAGAATTTGTTACCTCGGGAGTTGACTTGTTGCGCTAGCAATCCTTCTTGACGTCTCCTTGTTTGGCACACTACAACATTTAAGACTTCTATGCTTCTTGACTTTGATTGTGACTCCCACTCGAGCCACATCCCGTTGATCTACCTTTCACCATCAACTACCTGTTGTTGTGCCAAGAGATCTCCCTTTTTGGACTAACAACTACAACATCACTGAAGACTAGATAACCTGAAAGACCATTACTCGAACAACTGATAGTGAATATTGACCATACGAATTTCATAGTCTTCAGAGTCTAAAGCATCGCACGTTCAAGCTCAGCTATTTTGCAATCCAACACAATGAATTGATAATATAGCATATGTCACACCGATATGGAACTACTCATTCAAATAGTGTAAAGTATTCACTGTAAGAAGATCATTCCGTGAAGTGGTTCGAACTTAGTTAGCACATCCTAAATTTCTTTGTTGATTCCAGCTTGACACCCTACCAATGCTAAATCCTATTGGCAATAGCATTGTCATCCATCTCACTCCTCTTGTTGTCAACCATCATCTCTATCGGTCTCCAATTGTTGCCAAACAATTGTCTTTCTCTGCCCATCGTCCTCAATTTTCGTTAAACATCTCATTTCTTATTTTGTCGCCATAATGTTCATAACAATCTGCTTCTCAACCTGAACAGGCTCCTATTATTCATTGTGAATAGTATTATTTACATGAATAATACCGTATACATGAATAGTACCAAAATTGTATACATGAATAGTATCATAATCGTATACGTGAATAGTACCCTGACCGTATACGTGATATCGTATGTGTGAATAGTAACCGTGAACAATATCCTCGTACGTATACTAGTGACTCCGCAACCAGTGGCTCTGATACCACTGTTAAGTGGTAGTGCAACAGAATAATTGGGGCCAAGTAGTATCACGCAGCCAAAATAAGATTGAAAATAGTGGATAATTAAGACACTAGATTTACGTGAAAAACCCCCAAACAAATTGAGGGAAAAACCATAGGCAAGAATATAAAAATTTCACTATAATATAGAGTATTTACAATACCTTATCTCTAATATAAGAAGAGAATCCTCACATTCTCTCTTGTTATAGGAGAAACTAGCTTACCTTATCTCTAATACAAAGAGAGAACTATTACACTCTCTCTTATAATATGAGAAACTCACTTTAACTTATAAAATAAGGACAACGAAGAAGGAGGAGAAATGCTCAGGAGAAACCTATCATTATTCTCTGAGCCTCAGGATGAACCCATATTTTTCTTTCTGAGTTTGGACTACTCTCTCTAAATCTTAGGAAGAATCTATATTTTTCCTCTCTAAGATTACAACACTCCTCTCTCTCTACATCTCATGAGGAACTTATATTTCCTTCTCTGAGATGTGAGACTCTCATCTCTGATCAGAGGAGATTTCCCCTGATCGAGCTTAGTGCAAAGCAGAGGAATGAGCCTTCTATTTATAGGCTCGTTCCATGCTAATCTTCAACACTCTGCATGGATAATTTCAACTCTGCGCAGCAATTCTCCTCGAGTAGTGTGTCAACTGCTGCAACGTTCATGTGTCGTTGATTCCATTTCAACCAATGTCTGCGCCGTAAACAAATTTCCTCACGCAGTATTTTTTTTCTCTCTTTCTTTCAATATTTTCTTAATCCTTTGCTGTCACTTTTTGACAATGCTTCCAAGAAGCATCAATATCACTCATCATATCCTTTTTTTTCCTTTTGTTTCTTTTGATTTCACCAAAATAGGAATGGCAGCAGGTCGGTTAACTGCGATTTTTGAAAAAACCGAAACTGAAACAGATTAACTAAATCTAAAACCGAAACCGAAACCGAAATCGAATGGCTTTTAAAATCGCAAACCAAAATCGAAACTGACAAAAAAAAAAAAACCCGCGGATAACCAAAACCGAAAGGGATAATTTTTTTTTTTGCTAGGTAAAAATAATTTTTGCTTGGTAGAAATGGATAATTTTAAATAAATATGTATAGCTAAAACTAAAAAAAGAAAAAAGAAAAAGAAAAATTAAATTGTAAATAATATGAAAATATAGAGAAATGCGAAATGCATACACACATGTACGTGTATGTATATATATATATGTAAAACAAAAAAAAATATTAAAAATTAAACTTTAAACAATTATAGAAATATAAAAAACGCCCCATACACGGATTATATATATATATATACACACACACACACACACATACACACACACAACAACAAACTTACATATCTAGCATAAATCATTGATCTAAAATACAAAAAATAATCTACATAAGGAGATATGTTGCATTCTCTTACTGAGAGCTTGAAATGAGCACCAACCAAGGTAAGTTAAGTTGGAAACAAGAGAGTAAGAAAAAATAGGGCTAGAGAAAGTGAGAACGAGAGATGGAGTTAGGGTTTTTTTTCTTCCTGTCATTAGGTTAGTGTGAGTTAGAAAAAGAAAGAGAGAATGGGGGAAGAGTTGGAGACGGGAGTGGTTAGCGTTTGTGAAGTTTTGTGCGGGTGATGTGGGTTAAAATTGATTCATAGTTATTTAGTATATATACTTTCTATTTATATAAAAGTCCCACGCTTGTGCTTTGCCCAAGTGGCAGAAGTCATGGTTAACTCTTTGGTGGTTGCAAGTTGAAATCTTGCTAGTCACATTCTTAGTATTTTATTTATTTTTTATGGGTAAATTTTTAATTATATTTTAAAATTATAAATTAATAATCGGGTTTTGGGTTTCGGTTTTTTTTTTAACATTAAAAACTAAAACCTATCAGTTTACCCATCGGTTATCACTTTTAAAATCTAAAACCTAACGGATTTCTCATTGATTTTTGTTATCGGGTTTTTATCGGGTGGATACCCATCGGTTTCGGATAGAACGGATACCCATTGCCATCCCTACACCAAAATGTAAAGCCACAAAATGTGACTTTACCTCATTAGCTGTCTTTGACAGCTCACATAAGGTAATTTTAAAGATCAAATTAGTAAAAGTTATAAATCCTACACCAAAAACACTAACATAATTCAAACTATATTGTCAGTAAATCCTATAAGTCCCTCTCAAAGTAACATACATCGCCCCTAATCATAATGGGTCTTGTTGGTTATTTTAACATTGTTGTGCTCTGGCTTGGACCGAGAAATCACTCCTTAATTCGACTAGTTGACTAGCAATAATAAATATTGTTCCATTGTTTCACAATCTGCTGCAATTGAATTGAGTTAGAATCACTATTTCCTAGAAATTGTTTATCGAGCGACGTTCTTTTACGACAAGATTCATAGTTTTTTTATTTTGTTAAGCAAAGTGAGATTATTAAACTGATCAACAAAAGCTCTTTACATCAAAACAACAAAAAACAAACCAATACTCAAATATCACAAAGTTAGGTGCTATCTAAGTTAATCTACACGGTACTTGTTGTGTTCGATTTGCAGACTGCAAGTTACGAGCGTTTCTCGTGCTTTCATTTGAATCCATACATCTGGCTGCCTTTGTTAAATAAACGTACTAGAAAACTTCGGAAGAATCCAGAATATCTTCATTAATATTCTGCACATATTTTCAGATATATATATATATGTATGTATGTATTCATATACAGAGATAGAGAGTCGTGCCATTGTATGGATTTGGTTTATTTATATTTGATCAATATTCACTGCGCTCTTATTTTAATGGCATGAACTCGGATTCGGATAAGTTGTTTAATATATATTTTTAATATATTTAAAGGAGATCTAAGTCGTATAATACATATCAAAGAATGTCATTCACGAAAATTGATCTCGCAACATCTTACACTTATAGCGAAGAACATACCATGCACTAGACAAAACGCCTGGTGGTAAGTTCTTTAATATTTCGTGTTTGAATAATAATTAGTTTAGTGTTAATTAGTCACTCCAAACGATTAATAAGTTTCTTTTTTTTCTTTTTGAGAGGGCTTAATTAAGTTGTTCAATGTTTTTTTTTTTTTTGGTTAGCTAGGTAAGCATTTTGTATTTCATCAAAGAAAAGTGCATAGGGGTTTAAGACCAATTACATGAAGCAAGTACCAGAAAAACAAATGCAGCACGAGCTAGCTGACGGAAGAAAGAATGCTAAACCAATCTAAAAAAACAATCTGCTCCCGCAAGTTGTTCTACGTTTAGTTTGACGAATTCGACTATTGCCAAGTACAAAGGAGAAAAACGATGAAGTTCTTTTCCTTTCTTTTTTTTTTGTGAAATTAAGATATAGAATCATATATAGCCTTGGTGCAATAGTACAAAGTTGTAGCATTTCTAGGACCATCTTATAAACTACAACTAATTTTCTAAAGCAGATCTTCTGAAGGCGGCTGGCATGCTTGGATAGGCTTAAGTACAGATTGATTTTACGAAGATCATTTAATGCATGAATCATGTGGATCACAACCAATACTTACTAGCAGAGTAGTCTTTAATCTTTACGGTAAAGATGAATCTAGGTCGAGGTTAAATTTTAGCCACCAGACAAGTCTTTTCTTGTTGTTCTTGTCAATAAAAAATCTATCATTTGCATATATAACACGTTTAGATCAAGCTCTATTACCCTTTTTTGGCTGTTGGCTTAATTTTTTGATACTTGAAAGTATATTTTGTGAGTTTAGAAACTGAAATTAACCTGTTTGGTCTATTTCTAAAAGTGTTTTTAGATAAAAGTTGAAGGTGAAAAATAAGAAATTCCAAATTGGAGCTTCTCAAAATAAGTTTTTGCGAAACTGTTTTTACGTAATGTAAGAAGTTGTATTCTTTTTCTTTCTCAAATATATCCGTTCATATTTTTTAAAGTCCAACATTATCCTTAAATTTTTTAAAAGATCATCATTACTCAATATAGGTCAAACAGTTAACGATTTTTATTTTAATAATACTTCTAACTAAAATTTTATTTCTAAAAACTTTACAACTAAAAAATTAAAATTTTATAACTAGATTAAATAGAGCATTAATCATTGGTAAATATTTTTCAGGAAAGCAATTATTGGACTCAAGGTTCTTTTTCGTACGTATTGGAGTCAAATATTAGACTAATGTTTATGTTAGCCACCACACAAGTCTTTTCTTGTGGCTCATCAATCAAAAATCTACCACTAGGATAAAAAAACACATTTATTTGGGCCATCTGTCTCTGTTACTCCTTAATCATTCATAGTATGTTTCTAAAAAAAAGAAAATATTTGACTGATCAAATTACTTTTTATTATTTTGGATCAATATATATTTGAATTTGTCACTAGGCTTTGATCTAAAAGCAATGTTACTCATTGTATATATGAGAAGTTGTAAGTTCAAGTCTTACTGGTTACATTATATGACTTTAAATCTTTCCTGAATTAAAAATAAAAATAAAAATAAATTGTAGACAACATGAACTTATCATCAAGAATTTAATAAGCTTCCTCGATAGTAAGAAACAATATTCAAAAGTTTGAAATCTTTCAACAGGCTCAAAAAAAAAAAAAAAAAACTGCAATCCTAGTTAACCTCGCACCGGCCTCAAGCTGGAAAAATATGTGTAATCTCTTACATTAATCCGCCACAATAATAGTTGATAGGGTCTGAGAGATCATTCTTGGAACTTGGTCATTGGGTGTTGACTAGCTTCAATCATCCTTAAATCAGAATTTAAAATATTCTCGAAAATGAATATCAACAATAAAAAAAAAGGTTTCAAGTGTTTCAACCAAAAAGAAAATTAAGTTTTTTCGAAATTTATGTTGTAAACCTCTTATAAGGGACAAATTGGGATAAGAGTGTTAGGAATCATGGGATTCCATTTTAAAATCAATTGGTGTTAAGTGGAGTTGTCTAAGATCTTGTAATTAAAGTGGTCTTAGAATTTCTAATTTTTCGATGTGGGAGGAATGTATATTCCAACACCCTTCCTCACGTGTGACCCATGATTAACTAATTGACGTGATAAGCGAATAGAGCTGCACAAAGTCAATGATTGAAGGTGCAATTGCGTACCAAAGTCGACGCGCAAAGCCTGAAATACGAATGGATCGCACATGGATGGATAACATAAGACCAAGGCCTATCTCTGATATCATGTTAAGAATTATGAAGTTCCATCCTAAAATCAATTTGTGCTAAGTGGAGTAGCTCAAAATCTTATAAGCTGATCTTAGAGTTTCTAATTTTCCAATATGGGAGAAATGTATATAAAGAGGTCTAAGCTCCTGATATTTGGACCAACTGTGGTTGGCACTTGTTCCTTCATTGTTGGATACGAAGATTATAATATTGACGTTAATTGATTATCTTGTTCAAAAGTTTAAATTGTTAGATATGTATTCATTTGATTTATTTATTGTGCGTAATATGCTCTTTCATGTTGAGAGAAAATGCAATCTTACATGTAGTCATATGCGACTTGAACACAAAGACATTTTTTTAACTGAACTCATATTATATTATGTAATCACCTCATCTGAAAAACTTAAATTATAACTGAAGGATTTATTTATTTTTTATTATCAATCTTAAACATAATTGTGATTTGTGTAAATTTGGGCTACCCAATCTTGCTCTATTTGAGAGTAAGACTGCCATGAAATAGCGAGTCTTTCTTCTATGTGGACAATTTTTTTGTCTGACACATGTACATCACTCGAGTCAAATTACTATTTGTTGCGTAATTACCAATTTATCCTTAAAAGTAATACTTTGAGAAATGAAATTGCAAAAAGCTTTTTTAAACCCTTTTCGTTGCAAATACAAAAATACCCCTTCGTCAAAGGACAAACATACCCCATGGTGTTCTTTTCGAGGCAGTCATTTATTATGATGATGATATCTAGGATAAGTGTAATTATGAGATGCATTTATGAGATTGTGACAATGATTTGACTATTATGCTTACTTTTCTATTTCATTATTCTTTTGTCGAATATTTTTCTATTTTATTTCCAACGATTTGGAGACAAAGTTATGGATTGCATGCATCCAATTTTTACTATTACTTTACTGCACATTACTAGCAAAAAATTAATAATCAAAACACTAAAAATTAAGATTGACAAAAAAATGCTAAAAATGGCGGGGTACATTTTTTTTTAAAAATAAAATTAAATAAAATATAAAATTAGCGATATCCGGGACCTAATTTAGTTAGTTGGAAAACCAAAGTTTTTACTTCGTTAACCATTTAGCACTCACTTTTACGAATTTCAACTATAACCAAGTCAAAATCAAATTTTAAATTTAAGTTCCTGCCATGGCATAATTGAAGTATAAATTATACAATGTTGAAATACAATTGAAATTTTAATTTCCCGCTAAAACAAATTTCAAATCAGCATGAAAAATTAATTTCCCCCTTTAACGAAAATGAAGCAAAAATGAAAAATATTCAAATTCATGCAATAGCGAAATTAATTTAGAGAGAGATCAATTTATCAAGTATCGAGATATTTTAATTTTTTGGCCTAATATTACATATTATATTCATGGTATTTTTTTAAGTGACTATAAGGATTGTGATACGGTCCATATTATAATTTTTTAGTATTATATTGGCTTATACTTTAATCTAAATATCTAAACACTTATAGATCATCAGGAGTATATAGTGAAACAAGTACTCAAACTCTACGAATTCTCGGTCCAACTCCAGCTATAATTAGGCCGCACTTACTCAAGAGAAGAGTCACGAGTATTTAATACCTTAAGAAAGACTATCTTTTTTCCCCTCACTATCCTAGCTCATAACTCAACATTATTCGATGAAATCAAAATAACATTTACCATAACTTATGTATATGATATTTGGGTATGTACAAGTATATTTGTTCCATAGGCATGTTTGTGTGTTAGTATACAAGAGTAATAATGGAAAGGACTTTTATAATATGACATGATTACCCTTTTATTATTGTAGTAGTAAAAATAAGGATAAACATTATCATAATTGTAAATAACATAAACATGATAATAATATTTATAATAGAAATATTAATATTAATTATTATTATTTTTTATTACATTATATTTGTTTGCACTCTTGTTATTATATTATTATTATTATTATTATTATTATTATTATTATTATTATTATTTATTTTTACAAAAAAATCTCTACATATAAGGGACAAGACTTTTTAAATGTTGTGTTTTGATGGGGTTATGTTAGTCCTTTGATAAATAAGTGTATTTTCTCATACTAAATATGAGAATCGAAATAGAGTTGAGAATGTCATTCCATTCTGATTGGAATCCGGTGTACCAATATCAAATAGTATTTATCCCTATTCATCTTCTACTTAATGTGTATGTATGGCTAGTCTACATGCTTATAGAAATAACTTTGATATTTTTTCATCTTCTTTTGCCATATCAAATAAGCATACTTATAGACATGCTAAAGGGGTAATCAAAATTTGGTGATAAATGGGTGGCACGATCCATATTATAATTATTAAATTATCATATTAGTTTCTTACTTTAATCTAAATATCAAAATACTTATATATCATCGGGAGTATGCCATGAAACAAGTTCTCAAAAATCATGAATTCTCGACCTAACACCAACTTAAACTAGGTCACTCTCACTAAAGGGAAGAGTCACGAGTATTTAATACATTAAGAAAGGCTATCTCTTTTCCCTTCACTACCCTTGCGCAACTCTATTCAACAAAATCAAAAATATCTTAACCATAACATATGCACAAGTATATATATAATTACACGCACACATATATATGTGTGTGTGTGAACTCATTAATTAATAGCATGTATATACTATTGAAAATTTTGGACCAATAAAATATAACCATATTCAAAATAGTAAAAACAAAAAAATTAAAAAAAAAGAGCTCAATTACCTTTTCCTCTCATTTTAAACTTCATATGACAATTTTTTTAGCTTATTTAAATGTTCACCACTTAGTCATACGCATGTCGGTAATGGACCTTTTTGGTAGACTTCCCTAGTTGGGCCAAGTTACATATACATATATTATTTCATGTTGGGTTAACAAGTTCTCATATATGCTCATTTTTTAGGCCTATTTTATGGAGGGCCATGGCCACTTTAAATATTTCGGCTTCACGGACTAGCCCTGTCTGCATGGATTGATAAAGAGAGTGGTTTGTTGCCACTTTTTGAAATAAAAGCCCACCAAGGAGAAGAAAAGCCCCTTTAATTTGGTGTCTAGAGTTAGCATGTCTCATATGCTTTACAACCACTAATTCAACAATACTTTTTTTTTTGCCAAGTTACTAAACAAATACTTCATTTAAAATTGAATATGATTGTTTGACAAAAATCGTATCTATGATTTAAGCGATGAAGCGATTAAAATTTAGGCTATTAGAGAATAATTTATTTTATTCACATTCGTACTTTTTGGATTTTTATAAACACTTACGTACATCTTTGTATTTTCTTTTTTGGTTAATTTATAGATACCTACCTACATGTTCCTATATTTTGAAGTTTATTATATATTTCAAAATATTTATTACGTTTTTTGAGGTGATCTCATAATTTACTTATTTGGGTGGTACGTTTTGTACCACCAAATTAACTCCAACAATAATGATGTATTTTGATGCTTAAATCATATAATGTTATCACATAGTGATATATATATATATATATGTGTGTGTGTGTGTGTGTGTGTGTATGTGTATATATATTTTTTTACTAATTGTATATTTGTGGCGATTTTCACCTTGACTCTAACATCATATATGATACTTGGTGCACGATAAAAAAGAACTTAAAGGAACATCGATTGGTTGCAGAGAAGACGATAAAATAATTGTCAATTACATTTTGACAATAATTTGATTGTGAATTAAATATTTGGCGTAAGATCAAAAAAAAAAAATTATGATAAATTGTGAGTTAGTTAGTTTGCTGATAGGCTCATGGATTGCATGTAATTTCGAGAGTCACTTTACTACACATTTTGAACAAATAATTGATTAAAAAAGTTCACCCTAACACAACATGTGGCGACACGTTTTGTAAAAGAAAGTCTAAAATTAACCCTACAACATATAAGGACAAGTTTGAGGGGAAAAATGTTTAAAATCTAACTCTATACAAGACCTAATCTAGTAATTTGGCAAAGTTTTTGTCTTGACTTGCTTGTTCTTGGTCATTTGACATTTATTCCTTTTAAATGCATGTCCGTTTAATGACACCAACTATGAAGGCTAAATAAGGGAAAATTATTCTATGCAGCAAACTATAGTTGATGTGACAAGTTAATCATCCATTGATTGACACATGGCAGGTAATAATGGCATGTCTTGTCAAAATTTTGAGCCAAAAAGACATAATTAACTTTTTTACTTTGGTGTCCGAAAATATAATATAGACATGCATTTAAAAACTATTTATGTCAAATGACTAAACTGGACAAGCAAGTGATAACAAAAAACTTTGCTAAATGACCATATTAGGTCCCGTATGTATAGAGTTAGCTTTTTAAAATATGTTTTTTTCCCTCAAACTTGTCCCCACGCCCACTTCTATGCATGCATTAATTTTATGTTTGTGTCTACTTGTAATAAAGTGTTGCATGCAATATTTTTGTTTGTACGTGTAGTAAAGTTATTCTCCAAATTTCATGCGATCCATGAACACAAAATTGCATGCAATCCAAGAGTGTCTTAGCAAACCAAATAACTCTTTTTATTCATATGATAAGATTTTTTTTATTATTATGGTCTTACACCAAATATTTAATTCACGAGCGAATCGTTGTCGAAACGTAATTGAAAATTACTTTATCTTCTTCTCAAAATATAGGAACATGTAGGTCGATATCTATAAATTAGCCGGAATTAGTTTTTTATTGTGCAAAAAATGTTATATATATAGGGATTCGCACGTTTGCTTTATTGTAATATTTTATTTTTTTCATTTGTTCAAAACGTGCAGTAAACAAACAACTCAAATTTGTTTATATCGTGCAACAAATGTCATATATAATGTGAACGATAATGTGACAATCGCGATATCTATAAAATTAATGATTAAATTTTAATTAATAGTTAGTATTTTGGTGATACGTAATGCATAACCTACCGGAAAAAAATATAAAATAACTTCAACAATAAAAAATGATGAGAAGAAATATCATATGAATTTCAAAATCTATGAATATGCATGTCTAGGTTCCCCTAAATAACCAAAAAAAGAATATACGAATGTGCATGCAAGTCTCTACACTTAACCAAAATCTACAAATATGAATAAAGTAAATTACACAGCATCATATTTAGATCTCTTTAATACACAAGTAGGCAATTAACATTTAGATCCTCTTCTTTCTTTACTTTGTTCTATTTATAAATAAAGTAATGTATGAATCGTCATATCTAATCTTTTGATCAATGATTACATTATCTCATATTTAAAAATAAGAGAAGCAAGGAAAGACGAGATTATCACAACAATCATCATATTATTCTCTAATAGCCAAATTTTCAATCACTCTATTGATGTTAAACATAGATAAGATTGTAGTAAAAAATCATATTCAATTTTAAATGAGGTATGTTTAGTAAGTATTCAAAAATAGTACTGTTGAATTAGTGGTTGTTAATCATATGTGACATGTTAATTCTAAACACCAATTTAAATGGGCTTTTGTTATCCTCGATGGGCTTTTGTTTCAAGAGGTGTCAACAAACCACTCTCTTAATCAACATATTAAGTCATGGCTAGTCCATGAAGCACCAAATCTTTAAATTGCCTATTTTTTCCATTTATTGGGCCTATAAAAATAAGCATATATGAAATGTTAACCCAACTTGACAAGGATGTCTGTATATGTAACTTGGGCCAACTAAGCCAACTAGGCAATGTCACAGCAAAAGTCCATGAGTGACTCATATATGAATATGACTATGTGCACAACATTTAAATAAGGTAAAGAATTGTGGCTCGAATATTTTTTTTTTGTTTTCACTATTTGGAATATACTTATATTTTAATGGTCCCAATTTTTCAATAGTAGTTACATAATATTAATTAATGATATATATGTATGTATGTGTGTGCGCGTGTAAGAATATACATACTTGTGCATATGTTATGGTACAAATTTTTTTGATTTCATCGAATAGAGTTGAGGTATGCGCAAGGATAGTGAGAGAAAAAAATAGAGTTTTTGTTAATGTATTAATTACTAGTGACTCTTCTCTTTAGTAAGAGCGGCCAAATTATAGTTGGTGTTAGGCCGAAATTTCATGGATTTTAAGAACTTGTTTCACTGCATACTCCCAGTGATATATAAGTGTTTAATATTTAGATTAAAGTAAGAAGCTAACATAATTATTTAATAATTATAATATTGATCGTATCACACATTTATCACCTAATTTTTATAACACCTATAGCATGTGTTATAAGTCATTTCCATTATTTGATATGGCAAAACAAGATGAAAAAATCTATAGGCATACATACACATTAAGAATTTGGAGTGAAGATGAATAGTGATAAATACTATTAGCGATTGGATCATTGGAATGCGTTTGGCAATGAAATGATATTCAACTCTATTTCAATTCTCATACTTGGTATAAGGGAATGAACTTAAAAATCCTATTCCAAGGTAATCTGATTCCCCCTGTACATGGGATTTAGTACAGTTTCATATGTTTGGAAATAAATTTATCTCTTATATGACTAATATAACCCCCATTAAAACATTACATTCTACAATCATGTCCCTTATATGTATAGATTCTTTTGGTAAAATTATACTACTACTACTACTAATAATAATAATAATCATACTAATAAATAATCATACATAATGTTTTAAAATTATTATTCATTGTTATTATTATTATGTCTATTATTAAGATAATTATTATAACTATTATTATTTATCATGTTTATGTTATTTACAATTATGTTAATGTTTACTCTTAATTTTAATACTACACTAATAAAAAGGTAACCATGTCATATTATAAAATATTTACTCTTATGGGTACACTGGAATGCGTTTGAGAATGAAATGACATTCCCCCGTACATGAGATTAATACATTTCCATGTGTTTGGGAATAAACTTATTTCTTAAATAACTAATATTAACCCACCAAAATATTACATTCTACAATCATGTCCCTTGGATATATATATATATATATATATATATATATATATATATATATATATATATATATATATATTCTTTTGGTAAAATTAATACTACTACTACTACTACCACCAATAATAATAATAATACTAACTAATAATAATAATAATAATAATGTTAATACTAATAAATATTGATAAAATAATGTTTTAAAATTAATATTCATTATTATTATTATTTTATATTATTAATTTTATTGTTTATCATGTTTATGTTATTTACAATTATGCTAATGATTATTCTTAGACTTAATACTACTATATTACTCTTGTATACTAACACACCAAACGTGGGTATGAAATCAATATACTTTTATTATTATCCTTATTCTTTGAGTATGCCAAACAAGTCATTCATATTTTCATGTTCATTCCATTTGCAGTCACATTTCGTTCCTTATCTTTTCTATATATGTTTCCAAAAAAATTTCAGTGTACGAATCGCTAGTGTATATATATATATAATAGTTAGTTATTTTCGCATCATAGGGAACTCATTTAAAAATTAAAAATTGTGTTCATAAATATTATGGCTATTTTAATGATTTTATATATAATAATTATTCAATACTCACTGCTTCAAGTTTATTTAATTTTTTATTCTCGAAATCCCAAGTATTTACTTGGAATTCATAATTGCGGGCATTTGAATTTTGTTGTTATCTTAAATTTTCCTATATCAAGAATTTGAATTATTATATTTACTTGCATTTGGTTAAAGCAGGAACTTATATTTTGATTTTGATTTGAATTTGTGATAGCAAAAAATAAAATTTTTGGGTAAGTGTTCAAACAAAAACATTTATTCTCTTTCTGACACGTGAGTGTCATAAATTGAAAATTTCGCGGATTCTCTATGTCCGATCACCTCAACTCTCACCATTCTCACTCTCTACCAATAACATTTTTCAATGTTTGGAGTAATGAACATGCGAGTTTTACTTCTTTTTTTATTATTTCTTATGTGTTTTTATAAATAATGATTCATCGTCTTCGGTTAATAATAAATTTGCAATTTATTTTGTTCTTATACCCATAATTACTACCTCAACATCATCAACAACTTGAACCATAAGGTTTACATATACAATTATTACCTAGAATAAAATACTACTTACGTAATATGTAACTGTCATATAGGATACAATTATTATAAATAATAAAAAAAATTCAGCTCAATTAATGCATTGGCTAGTATTAATGGAAAGTAGTTATATTTCCTTTCTTATTAAATGTAACTTAACCTAAATCCTACTGTGTGCTTTTGGAGGGATAAGTCACATCATCAAAATGTGTCTTCACTTTTGTTTCTAAAATTATTGGATTTGGATTATTTCATAACTAGAAGTTTGTTCTAACTGTTTGACAATGCATTTTAGTCGTTTATTTACTTAACAAAATCACGTTCTTTCCAATTTTCGTAATTTGAATTTCAAATGAGTGGTTATGATGTAATGTTAGAATAAATTCTATTTATGAGAGGGTACTCAAATGTTCAATTTCGCTATGTCATGAATTTGAATATTTTTCATTTCCGCTTCATACTAGTTAAAGCGGGAAATTAATTTTTCATTACCATTTGTAATTCATTTTAGCGGAAAATTAAAATTTCAATTGTATTTCAACATTGTACATGCGAGATCTTCAATTTTGATTTATTACGCTATGAAATTAGTAAAATTTTGCTATGGCTTGAATTTGAATATTTTTCATTTCCGCTTAATTTTCGTTAGAGCGGGAAATTAAAATTTTCATGATAATTTGAAATTCGTTTTAGCGGGATATTAAACTTTCATTTGTATTTCAACACTATACAAACGGGATCTGCAATTTTAATTTATTACGCTATAGCGGGAACTTAAATTTAAAATTTGATCATGACTTGGTTACAGATAAAATTTGTAAAGCAGATGATTAGTGGATAATGAAGTAACAACTTTGATTTTGCAACTAACTAAATTAGGTCCCGGATATTGCTAATTCTATATTTTGTTTTATTTTAGTGTTTCAGAAAACATGTACCGACCATTTTGTGAGCCTTTTTTTCTAATCTTTTTAGGGATTTGATTATTTAATTTTTGCTAGTAATGTGTAGTAAAGTAACAAGAAAAATGGAATGCATGCGATCGATGTCCTTGGTTCAAAATCGTTTAAAATGAAATAGAAAAGTACCAAAACAAAGAGAAAAAAAAGAAATTGAAAAGTAAGAATATTAGTCAAATCCGTTGTCACAATCTCATAAATGCATCTCATAATTGCACCTATACTATACATCATCATCATCAAAATAAATGAACTAAAAAAAAATCGAGTAAGTGTGCTCATCTCGTGCGTGAGGGTAGAAAGGTAAAAAAGGTTGATATTTTTTATGCTAAGTTATTCCACAAGGTTAATTTTGTAAAAGTAGTATTGCAGGATAAAAGGGACAACTAATTATATAATAAGGTAAATTCGTAATGTTACTCCTATTCGTGCTTTATGCATTAAAAAATTGATGATGTGATGTGTAGAGAGAGAAAATTTTTGCCGCATAAAAGAAAGACTCATCAATAAGCCTTCTCTGCTCAAAGTAACAGCAAGACATGCCATTATTATATGTCATGTGTCACACTATAGATAATTTTCTTGTCACATCAATAGTAAATGTTCGGATAAAATAATTTTCCTGAAAGGGTTATTAACACAAATGGTCATTTATCTTTGCTGCGTGTGCCAACTAACTCCCTTATCTTTCAAGTGTGACATTTTGGTCCCTGATCTAATACTAAAAAGACGTCGTTAGTCCTAGTGTGTGAAATCCGTCAAAAAACTGACGGAAATGACATGCTTTGCTCATGTGCTGACTTATGCGAGGGCAAAATAGTCCATTACAAGTCAGATACTCATTTTTATCGGTTTAATGACATAAATGGTCATTTATCTTTGCCTTGAGTGTCAACTAACTCCCTTATCTTTCATTTGTGATGAATTAGTCCTTGATCTTGAACTACAGTGACAATGTTAGTCCTTGCATGTGAAATCCATAAAAAATAAGACGGAAGTGGCACGCTGACTGCACGTGCTCATACTTTGTGTGAAAAACCTAAAACATAGATATTATTAGCACTGGATATAAAGGAAGCCTTTGTAATTCAACAAACAATGTGAGAACGTAATGCAAGTAGGGTTGCGGTGCCGAGCGGTGCGTAGGTTAGCGACAGTGGCAACGCTTGTGGACGGATCTAAAGAAAAAGTAATGAGAAAACAATCATAGAGAAACGTGGAGAGAAGTGTGGATGAGCAAAGCTTGTTGCCCAAACTGAAAGACGAAGAGCGAGCCAAAAAGCAGTGAGAGAGGATAGTAGAGTACAAGTAGCTTGCCAAAGCTGGCTCATCCTCCGTTTTTTCACGCAAAGTGTGAGCATATACGGTCAGCGTGCCACTTCCGTCTTATTTTTGATGGATTTCGCACGTAAGGACTAACGTTGTCATAGTAGTTCAAGATCATGGACCAATTCATCACAAATAAAAGATAAATGAGTTAATTGGCACTCAAGGCAAAGATAAAGGACCATTTGTGTCATTAACCCAGTGAAAATGAGTATCTAACTTGTACTAGACTATTTTGCCCTTACATAAGTCAGTACGTGAGTGAAGTATGTTATTTTCGTTATTTTTTTGACGGATTTCACACATTAGGACTAACGACGTCACTTTAGTATTAGATTAGGGACCACAATGTCACACTTGAAAGATAAAAGAGTTAGTTGGTACACACGACAAAGATAAAGGACCATTTGTGTTAATAAACCTTTCTGAAATAGTAGATCTTTCACAGACACACTGTGGGGTAGGACCATATACAGTGGATTTCATTTCCTGTCGGCACAAGAATTTTCTATATAAGAGCAACCTGGTCTGAAGTAGCTAGCTGCAATTGAGTCACACACTAATCATTACTCACCTGTAGTAAAATAGTCATGTCTTGTCTTGCAAATGCTACGAGACTAATTCCCCAACAAATGGCTACCAGGAGGTCAGGAAACTACAAGGCAAGCATTTGGAATGATGATGATCTGCAATCATTAGAGAGTACATACTCGGTAAGATCAGGAGAAGTAACTGTCGGGTTTGGCGAGTTAGACCATGCGGTATTCTGTGAGCCGTTTGGATTCGACAAACTAGACCCAAAAATTTCACGTTCAAGAATACTACTAAATATATATACCAGAATATTTTGATTGTATACACAAATCTATCGCTACTTACAACATTATGTATATTGCGTACAGGGATCAAAGTACTCACAACGAGCTGAGAAGCTTAAACAAGATGTGAAGAAAATATTAGATGAAACAACAGATCAATTGGATCAACTTGAGCTTGTTGACGTTTTGCAAAGGCTTGGCATATATTATCACTTTGAAAATGAAATAGAAAGTATTTTGAATTGCATATCAATTGCATATACAATGCTCATGATTGCAATAAGAAGAAACAGCATGAAGACTTGTACGCTGTGGCTCTAAAGTTTAGACTCCTCCGACAGCAAGGTTACCAAATCCCTCAAGGTACTCTTCTTGCTTAATAAAACTACGATTCTTCCACAATGCATTTTTTATGTTATGATTTTAGTGCTTTTAGTGAACCCTATGTATCAAAACTCTTCCAGCAAAAGGTAAAATTTGTATGTAACAAAATTTAGTTAGGTCGAATTAATAAATGGATACGACCCAAGGACTTCAATTTTAATTCATTATCGGAAAGAAAAAGTAACAAATTTCTGTTATCAAGGGATGCACTTCAAAACGCGACCATATGACTCTAACATAGGAGCGGGACGCACCCCTTTCACAGCCGCACAGGTCCATCAGCCATTTTAAAGAGTTTCGCATGTCTCATTCAGTAAACAATGAGTTACAAGAAAAAGAAAAGTAAAAATTTAAGCATGAATGACTCTTTCTTTTTTGCTTTTTTCTTTTTCTTCTTTCTTTCTTCTTTGCAGAGGTTTTCAATAGTTTCATGGAGTTTGGCAAATTCAAGAAAAGCTTACTTGGGGATCATACCAAGGGCATTCTTAGTTTAAATGAGGCTTCATATCTGGCTATGGAAGATGAAACCATCTTGGACGTGGCTCAAGAATTTGCTATTCATCATCTTAAGGAAAAACTCAAGCAAAATATAGATCAACATCTTGTTGAGCAAGTGAGCCATGCTTTAGAGGTTCCACTCCATTGGAGGATGCAGAGACTAGAAGCAAGATGGTTCATTGAAATATATGAAAGAAGACAAAACGCAAATCCAGTTTTGCTTGAGCTAGCTAAACTGGACTTCAACATCGAGCAAGCTACATATCAAAATGAAACAAAACAGATGTCAAAGTACGTATCACAAGGGCCAATTCACCTTTGTGCCAGTTGGACTCAGCCCCGAATCTTTTTTAAAACATATATGTATTTACTTTGAAAGTTTTTATAATATGTGTAATTTTTTTTAGTATGAAAAATTAAATTAACTCGAACTGAAAGAAGAAAAATAGCATTCTAATCACACTGAAATAAAATTCTAGATACGTTACTGTATCAGTATATATATATATGTATTTACCAAAAACCAGCACAATAATGTGTTTTTTTTGTTCTGTAGGTGGTATACTAGCTCTTGTCTTGCCAAAAAGATGAGCTTTGACAGAGACAGATTTGTGGAGGGTTTCTTGTGGGCGGTTGGATTCACTTCTGAACTACAATATGGATACTGCAGGAGGGTGTCAATGAAGCTATCAGCACTAATAACAATAGTTGATGATATATATGATGTATATGGTACATTGGATGAACTGGAGGTCTTTACTGATGAAGTTGAAAGGTCAGTGATCATCAATCATTTTGGCTTAATATGATGAAGACTCTAATTATTTGTTCCTTATCATAGTGCTTATCACTTGTTCATAGTAATTAAATCTTTTGTTATGCATTTTCAGATGGGACATCAATGCCTTAGATCGGCTTCCAGATTACATGAAGATATGTTTCTTTGCAGTTTTCAACTCTATTAATGAAATCGCTTATGATGTTCTCAAAGAGCAAGGCTTCAATATCATTCCATACTTGAGGAAAACGGTATAGTCTGTTAGTGACATCTCATCCTACATTAATTCTGTAAAAGATAAATGTTCATTTTATAATTATCTAGATTCTGTACTACTGTCACCATGGACTTAAGCGTTCAAAAAATATTTGCTTAGTCTACCATTATTTTCATCTAGTGATTTCTGTTCATCTGATTTCAATTGAGCTACCAACATTGCAGTGGGCAGAGCTTTGTAAAGCGGATTTGGTGGATGCAAAGTGGTATTGCAATGGATATACACCAAGCCTGAATGTGTTTCTGGACAATGCCTGGATATCAGTCGGTGGTCCTGTGCTGTTGTTTCATGCTTATTTTTGCATCACAAATCCAATAAAGGGGGAGGATTTGAAACATTTAGAGCAATATCTAGGAGTAATTCACTGCCCATCCTTAATTCTTCGGCTTGCCGATGATTTGGGAACATCAGCTGTAAGTTAATTACTGCAATAGTAGGATAATACATATATTAGTTTGGATCTAGAATCTTTTTTAATGAGAAATATAACACAAATTTTAATTTTTACAAATGAATAATTTGTTTTAGTGTGAGCTAATTGTTTTTAAAAACTAAAAATACCTATATATTTACAAAAATTTTGGGTCAGTAGAGACTATAACCCGCATATCCCTCCCTAAAGTTACATTCGTCTGCACATGTACCCTTTCAAATGTTCCATGTATACTGACTCATTCTAAATGATCCAGGAAGAAATGGAGAAAGGTGATGTTCCAAAATCAATCCAATGTTACATGCACGACACAGGCTGCTCTGAGGAAGATGCTCGTGAATACATAGTGCACTTAATTAGTCTTACATGGAAGAAAATGAACAAAGATATATTAATGGATCGCTATCTTTCCAAGGATTTCATTAGAACTGCAATGAATCTTGCTCGTATTGCGCAAATGCATGTACCAGCATGGGGATGGTTTTGGTGTTCCAGATGGTGAGACGAAGGATCGCATAGTTTCATTACTTGTCAAACCCATCCCTCTCCCATAAGCATAACGTTATAATACTACGAGGGAGGTTCATGCTCATAACAGTTTAAATTATTTTATTGTAATTACATGAATAATTCATCATTATCAAATCTTCCTCATAACATGTTATGTTAGGATTCAAGTGCCGTTTGTCATTCTTTATTGGAACAAAGACCAAGATGTATTGGTTATTGCATGTAAGATATAAATTGCACCAATAAAGCTGTAATCTCTAATTGTTTATTAGATTAAGGGTATAGTGTACAAGACATCCTTGTACTTTTGTAAAGTTGGACAATATCTCTCTGTCATTTTAAAAGTGTACGGTACCCCTCTGTGGTTTCTAAAACTAAGCACAACAGTTCCGTCTGTCAAAAAACCATTTATTTTAATGAAAAATGTGATGCACGTGCGTCAAATGCAATTATTCAAAGGTTATTTGCTTAAATTATTAATTATTTAGACAAAAATATCTTTGTATGACACATACTTTTTTCTTTAGGGTCGGAAAAAATGGGTATTTTTATCCAAACAATTAATAATTTTAGTAAAACAAAGAACACATTATTTGATGCTTGTGCATCATACTTTTTGTTAAAATAAACAATTTTTTTAACAGAGGGACTGTTGTGTTTAGTTTTAGAATCCACAGGGGGGTGCCGTGCACTTTCAAAATCACAAAAAACTATTGTGCTTAGTTTCAGAAATCACAAGAGGGTACCGTACACTTTTAAAACTACAAAGAGTACAATGTAACATTATGAAAGTACAAAAAATCCTATACATCTCACCCCTAAATTAATGAAGTAACTACAACGCGTTACCTACAGGTTTTTCTCGATGTTCTTATCTTTCTGAAATTCTGTCTAAAAGCAGTACAAGAAAGCCAATGCATATAAATAGATCAAGATTCATTTAATGGGATTATTTAACGATAATATCTCATACATAGATTATAACACAACAAATCTTCTTGGAAAGACCGCTAGTTATGTGACCAAGTATTCAAAGTTAAGATTTACTATAAAGAAAACAGAAACCAAGATTTCATATACTAATTAAAATCATCTCAAACTCTTATACTAGCAGTTGAGTTGTATGATGATTTTTATTGTAATGTAAAGGTGAATATCCTAGACAATTACAGGAACAAAGCACCTAAAAAAATGGAGAAGAAATTATAAGGGTAAAAAGACGAGTAAAGATAAGTGCAACAAGGGCAAGGGGTGGGGTGTCTTTCTAAACCTGGGAAGCATTAAGTCCAATTAGGCAAAGGGCAACTAAGGCCCGATCAAAAGATTCGAACAATAGACACCTGCAGTGTCTCGCCCTCAAAATCTGCCTAGGCGAATCTGAGGAACGAGACTGTCGCGCACTAAAAAGAAATAACCTTCCTAAATTTGCAAGGCACTAAGCAAACATTAAACTAAAAACCACAATAGTAAATAGGTGGCAATCCATTAGAGCATCTAAATCAATTCAAGTGCAGTGGAATTAAATCTCCGAATTCAATAAATACAATATCCAATATAAGTAATCCCTTACATGGTCTTAAACAAGAGTAGAATCACAATCCAATGCCTAGACACAATAATTAAATTGTCATAACTAATAATCTAAATTGCTCAATCAATCCCCGTCAAAGCAACCTCTATCACAAACAATAACCAAGGTCTATCCCTCACCTTCTGCAAAGAAAGTCATTTTTTACAAAAATGAGACACAAATCTCAATAAGTGCCGATCCCAAAAAAAACATCTTGGGACCATTAAAAATACTCTTGTATGTCCAATAGTCATATCATTATAGTACATAAATATCATAGATTTGAAAACAATGAAGCTCAAGTGAAATCATAATAGTTCACGCCTAGAGTTATAAAAGTTCATGCCAAACTAAATTCATATGCCAAGAGATCATAGTCAAACTAATCAATGCACAAGTCTAAGTAGGCTTTTATCCTCCGCCAGAGAGTCAGAAGTATTGACATTTATCTTTCGTTAGAGAGTCTTATCGGCATTTATCCTCCGCCGTAGAGTCAAAAGTATTGACATTTATCCTCTACCATATAGTCAAAATTATTGGCAATATTAGCATTTATCCCTAGCTAACAAGGGTCAAAATTTCACTGTCCTTCCAAATTTCTCAGTTTCAAATATTTCACATGTATTCGATAATCAAATGTCAGAATTATTGACGTTTATCCCCAACCAATAAGGGACATAGTTTTACAGCC
The DNA here is from genome assembly GCA_037974665.1 of Ehretia macrophylla. Taxonomy (NCBI): domain Eukaryota; kingdom Viridiplantae; phylum Streptophyta; class Magnoliopsida; order Boraginales; family Ehretiaceae; genus Ehretia; species Ehretia macrophylla. The sequence goes on along the minus strand of CM075769.1, from coordinate 53,694,610 downwards.
CTTTAGAGTCTCGAGTTTCAAATATTTCATGTATGCAATCAGTAATCGAATAATGTATGAAACAATTCTCATACAAAAATATTTTTATAATGCATCATAATTTGAAATCATACAAATACTTTTGTCCTAAGGTTTTATATAGAGTTTTTAAAATCATTTAATGCTTTTAAACCTAGGAATGACAGCGGGTTGGTTAACTGCAGTTTTTGAAAAAATCAAAACTGATTAACTAAACCTAAAACCAAAACCAAAACCAAACGGTTTTTAAAATTGCAAACCAAAAGGGATAATTTTTTTTTTTGCTGGGTAGAAATGGATAATTTTAAATAAATATGTGTAGTTAAAACTGAAAAAAGAAAAAAGAAAAAATAATTAAACTGTAAATAATATGAAAATATAGAGAAATGTACACACACAGATACGTGTGTGTGTATATATATATATATATATTTATATATATATATATATATTTATATACATGCACACACACATACACACACAACAACAACAACAACAACAACAAACTTACAGATCTAGCATAAATCATTGATCTAAAATACAAAAAATAATCTACATAAGGAGATAATGTTGCATTCTCTTACTGAAAGCTTGAAATGGAACACCAACCAAGGTAAGTTAAGTTGGAAACAAGAGAGTAAGAAGAAAGAAGGATAGAGAGAGTGAGAACGAGAGATGGAGTTAGGGTATTTTTCTTTTCTGTCATTAGGCTAGTGTTAGTTTGAAAAAGAGAGAGATAATGGGGAAAGAGTTGGAGACGTCTTGGGAGTGGTTAGCGTTTGTGAAGTTTTGTGCTGGTGATGTGGGTTAAAATTGATTCATAGTTATTTAGTATATGTACTTTCTATTTATATAAGAGTCCCGATTTTGTGCTTTGCCCAAGTGGTAGAAATCATGGCTAACTCTTTGGTGGTTGCAAGTTCAACTCTTGCTACTCACATTCTTAGTATTTTATTTATTTTTTTTGGGTATTCAGTGTTAATCATGATTTTCCAAGTAAAATTGTAGTTGTTAGGTTATCTTATTTTCTTATTAAATGAGACGGAAAAGAGTCATGTGATCGCGTACATGCTACTTTTTAAAAGTTAATTTGAAAATTTAAGTAAACAATAAAGATTAATATAAAATTTTAAAAAAGTAATTTGACAAGAACATGAATGTAATCTCGTAGTTTCTTATTCAATTTGATTAAAAAATGAAGAAAATGGTCAACTTATTATCAACTTATTCTAACATTCGAGACTCATAATATGATTTTTATAACATAGCAAAAGTGTTGTATGTCTTGACCTTATTTTTTATCTTGTAAAATTATACATTGACTTAATTTACAATTCCTTAAGAAGTATACTGTTGAATTACAAAACTTAATGCAACTAAGGCTCCGTTTGTTTGCCATAAAAAATTTTCTTGAAAAATATATATTTTTTAATTTTTAAATTGGTCAATTGGAAAAAAAATTAGATAAAAAAATTTAATTAAAAAGAGTGGAAAATATTTTCATTTCCTTTGGGAGAATAAAATATTTTTTACTCACTCCACCTCACATTTACCCATCCCACTCCTACCTCATTCCTATCATATTTTTAATTAATTATTATTAATTTATTTTAGAATTATTGACTAAATATTTTAAAATTGATTAGTTAATAAAATAATAATTTTAATCAATTAATTAATTAATAGTGTTTAATTATTAATAGTTTTTTCAAAAAAATAATAAATTAATAGTTTTAACCAATTTTTTATTGTGACATTCAAACACTAAAAAATATTTTTCAGTGTAACAACCAAACACTAGAAAATATTTTATTTTTTACGGAAATATTTTTTTATGTAAATATTTTTCAACAACAAGTTATTTTATGGCAAACAAACGGAGTCTAAATGTAATCTAAAATGTAAGGCTTGGGGAAAAAATGTAGTTGATGTTATAAAATTAGAGATTGAACTAGAAGATACAATACAAGTAAAGAGAAATATATAGAGAAAGATAGAGAAGAAACTTGTATTTAATTTCTTGGTGTAACTTTACAATGCAGATGACACTATTTATAGCCAAAGATACAAGAGAAGTTGTCTACAGCTATACTTTGTATAGAGTCAGGATACAAGGCTTAGATAAACATTATCACTATAAAGTTGAGATAATTATGAACCAAAATCTGCATCGGGATGAATATCCATTAATATCGATAATTATATAACACCCTCCCGTGGATATTCATCTCTTAAGAATATGTATCGTTAAAACCTTACCAGGAAAAAACCCAGTGGAACAAAATCGTAGTGAAGAAAAAAAAGTACAATATTTTTATTACACTTTTCATACTACCTCATTAAAAACCTTGTAAGGAACACCCAGTGGGACAAAACCTAGGCGAAGGTAAAAAGAGTATAGTGCGTATTTGTCTCCCCCTCATGTTGGCATATCAAGAATGATTGGTGACTTCATGCTTGTCATTCTTGTGAAATAGTTCTTCAAATATTGTGGTAGACAATCTCTTCATGAATAAACCTGCTAAATTATCACTTGAGTGAACTTAATTAACATCATTTATCCTTTTTTCGAAAGCACGTGCAAGAAAAAGAACTTCGAGGTGATATGCTTGATTCCATCATCTTAGTATAGCTAGTCTTGTCTACTTGAAACTGATGCAGTAATGAGAACTCATGACCGGGAAAGAAAAAAGTTCACTCAAGGAATGTTGTTGTTTGCCAGATTTGAACAACCTAATCATGACCGGAAAAAAAAAATGAAAACTTAATCGAGGTGTGTTGTTGTTTGACAAATTTGAAACACCTGATCATGACCGGAAAAAAAAATGAAAACTCAATCAAGTGGCCTCCAATGACAGAAAATCAAAAAAAAATTGTACCAAGAAAAGACAATTCTCATAAAATTCAATGGACCCTTGGAGAGAAAAAGGCTAAAATTTGATCTTGACAAGACTCTCCATGTAAAGATGCTTCAGCTTAGTTCATTTGACATGACATGTAAATGGGTATATTTAAACTTTAAGCGGGGGTTACATTGATAATTTTAAATAAATATTATAGATTATCCATGTATAATTCTTTTCACATTCATATCTTCTCGCTTCTTTATTGTTCCAATAAAGGCATGGTGATCAATCTCAGACAAAGTCACTTTTGATGAGGGTGGAAAATAGATGTCCGCCCGAGCCCAATGATTCGACCTCAACTACCTGACCTGCAAAACAGGATAACGAATCGCGAGAGTGGCGGCCCGTGTTTCCCCTCGGATGTGAGAGTAAATTAGTGTGTCCGAGCTAAACGGTAAATAGTTGAGAGTAATAAATGTGCACAAGTTATCTTAAAATGAAGAATGAATGGGGTATTTATACTACTTCCAATGTCGGGCAGCAATTAATATTATGTCCTACCAGATATTGTTCATACCTGCCCGGTACTGTTTGCCTTTATGTCACATCAGAAGTGAAAGCTATGTTAGAGGAATAAAGCGAAGTAGGGCACGGGTCTGGCCGCTCAATCCTAGGTTGGGAAGACTTAGCTGGGCTCAGATTTATACCCCCATCATTCCCTCCCTAAGTCTAGAACTCAGAAGGGGTTCTAGAGAAGTGGATTCCTTGACCGAGCCAGGAAAGTTTGACCTGGATAAGATAATGGCCACATCACCCGTTCTTCAGTTGAGATGCTGACACGTTATTGCTTTAATGCGACAGTTGAGATTCCCTAGACGGTCATTCATTTGCCTATAAATAGGCCTTGACCATTTAAGAATTTTCTTCCTACTTTTCCGCAATCAAGATCAAGGAATCCTCCAAAGCATTACCGATAAGCTCGGGATCCTCAGCTCGGAGAACTAAAAGTCCTAAGCCCAGTTTCATTAGCTGAAACACTTCCAGCTCACTTAGTCATTAGTTACGCACTTAATCCCTTCTTCTTTCTTTTCCTCTTTACATTTGTATCTACACATGGGGAGATCAGATTCCGAGGACAGTCAAGGCATAAAGGCTATGTCATATGGCGGCGAAAAGAAGAACCCATCCAACTCGGGACCCTCTCCCAACAAGACCAAGCAGAGGAAAGCTCAAGTACTTCAGCCCCTCAAAAGGAAAGGTCAAAACCGGCTTCGCCTCGAGGAAATAGTGATGTTGAATGCCAGATCCTTGAGGTCAGAAAGGTTGAGGACGATGCCAAGGGGGACTACATGGTCGGGTTGTCTGACGTGGAGGAATGGGCTTGACAACAGATTGCCCTTGAATAAGTTGGAGGGGTTCCCGATTCCGACAGAGAACATTGGCAACATGTTCTGTTGCATCGTCCAGGCTGATTCGTTAGCGATTGAGCTTTAGCCGAGCTTAAAAACTAGAATGAGTATAGAATTTGCCACCTCGTCAAGTCAGGGCAAACAGATATTTGTCTGCTGCCAGAGGGAATGTCTCACTACCGTATCCATGACCAACAAACAAATGAGTGAGTGGGCCGTGGCCATGGATTACGAGCTCAAAGCCCTAGGTCGGAAAGATTTTGCTTGCTACCCACCGGAGGGCCACTTCACAATCTACGACTTCTCTAGAACCCCTTCTAAGTTCTAGACTTGGGAAGGGGGGATCAGGAAATGATGAGGGTCTAAATTCGAGCCCAGCTAAGTCTTCCCGACCTAGGACTGAGCGGCCAGACCCGTGCCCGACCTCGCTCTATTTCCCTGACATAGTTGTCACCTCCGATGTGACATAAAGGCAAACAGTACCAGGCATGTATGAACAGCGTTGGGTAGGCCAGAGTATTAATTACTGCCCGGCATTGGAAGTATTATAAATACCCCATTCATTCTTCATTATGAGGTAAATCGTGTATATTTATTACTCGCAACTACTTACTGTTCAGCTTAGGCATACTAATTTACTCTCATACTTGAGGGAAAACACGGGCCGCCACTCCCGCGATTCATTCTCCTGTTTTGCAGGTGAGAGGTCGAATCACTAAGCTCAGATGGACATCTATTTTCCACCCTTATCAGCTTCTAATAGAATAAACCATAATATAAAAAAGTGAATTTCGATTCCTATTTGTGTAAAAACCGATTAAATAAGTTGATAGAATAGGGTGGTAAATATAACTAATCACAACTTAGTAGGGACTAATAGGATAACAATCAATTTCTTACCTCTAAATTGGAAGTCAAAATATATACAACTCATCACCTTTGATGAGATTGCTAGGCTGCCTAATTTCCATGTAGTTCAAAACGTATCTATCAAGTAATTAATACTTGTTGAATATTTGAGATAAAATTTTATTCACTAGAAGGAAAACAAAACCTAAAAACTGATTATCTTAAAGAAATGTACCAATGGTGATACTAGCTATGTAATGCAAGGATTATTTATTTGCCCAAAACTACTTTTCTTCAAATTGAACAATGTCTTCAATTTAAAATTTTGGGAAATTAAGATAGTTGTAAATATTTATCTCCCATGAGTTGAATTATATCTTCCATTTAAGGTTTGGAGTTTGGGCCCTTTCCTTTACTAATCTATCATATATGAGATGTATTATGAGCAATGATATTTATTCTTTTCAAATCTTGACTATTTGTTTCAATTTATTTTCTCATAGATAATTGGTTTATCACTATAAATTTAATGGTTGATATTTAAAATAACCAAATCTAATAACTCATAATACACTTCATCTATAACAGTGAACACTACTTCTGATCAGCAAGGCCAAACAATCAACGACTTATGATCAACAGCACTTCTACCCAAAGTTCAACTACTAAAAATTTTATAACGCAACAACTAAAATTTCACAGTTAGAGCAAATAGACCGTAAAAGTAGAAAAGTTTTATAAACCTTAGGACTACCAACCCCCTCCCCTAACTGCCTTTCTTTAATTCCCACATGAAAGAAGGATAAATAGAAAATAAAGCAATGAAAAAAGGGAGTAGAACAACAAAGAAAGAAAGAAACACAAGGAGCGAAAGATGAATGTTAAACTAGAGTTCATGGTGAAGGTGAGCAATAATGAGGTTGTGGCAGCAATCTTGTCAGTGGAAGAACAATTGTTGCCACTCTCCAACCTCAACTTGCTCTTGCCTGCAGTTGATGTAGGCGTGTTCTTTTGTTACAAGAAGCCTAAAGCTGCAGGCAACAACTATACATTTTTATCAATCATCAGCATTCTTAAGAAGGCATTGGCTCACATTTTAGCATACTACTATCCATTTGCTGCAGAGATGAGGCAAAATGCTGATAGCGAACCTCAACTTCTGTGCAATAACCGTGGTGTGGACTTCATTGAAGCTTTTGCTGATGTAGAGCTCAAAGACCTTAACTTCTACAATTCTCATGAGAATGTTGATGGCAAACTCGTCCCAAAGAGGAAACAAGGCGTCATCGCCATTCAGGTACGCATTGGTGATCCAACAGTGGAACTTTTTAATATCGATTAAATACATGTTGGAATATATGATATGTGGAAAAATCATAAACTTTAATACTACTTATAGGATTCTGAATTACACTACACGAAAAAAAAAATTCAGGGACGGGACATCGCCGAGCCCTTGCAATTCGACGTCGGCGAGGGCTCGACAACAGAAAGGGTTGACACAAAAGGGATTAGAGATGACACATTGAGCCTGTCACTGTGCCCTCGTCACTTTGGCGAGGAACAAGTTTGCCGTCGAGAATTGGCGAGGGACAGTCCTGTTCAGCGAGGGACGGGCATATCCCTCGCCGAATCAGCGAGGGAAAGAGCCGTCCCTCGCAAAATTCGATGAGGGTCGTCCCTCGTTGAATTGGCAAGGGACCTATTGGTTCGTCGTCGAATTAAATTTTTTGAATATAATTTTTAAAAACTTTTAAAATTTTAAGTATAATTTTAAAATATATTTTAATGTACTTTTTTTAAAAATAAATTAAATAAAAAATAGTTTTAATATAATTTTTAAAATATTTAAATTTTTTAATATAATTTTTTAAAATTTAAAGATGATTTTTTTTTATAAAAAAAAATTAAAGATAATTTAGTATAATTATTTTTTTTAAAAAAAATTAAAAAATAAATAAAACATTAAAACACCCATCCCTCACTCCCATCTTCCCACCCCCCATTCCCGTCACCTACCCCGGTCCCCTCACCTCTACCCCGCAGCGCCCTCCCCCCCACCCCGACTTCCCGTCACCCACCCCAGCACCTCCACCCCCACCCCACAGCGCCCCACCTACGTATCCCTTTCCCACAGCGCCCACCCCCTACAACTTCACAGCGCGACACCACCCCCACCCCCCGTCCCTTACCCCCGCACCCCTACCCTCACCCCCAACCCCCACGTACATATATACAACATATATATATCATATATATATATATATATATATATATATATATATATATATATATATATATATATATATATATATATATATATATATATATATACACGTTATGTTTTATTTTGTTTAATTTATTCCTTTTTATTTTTGAATTTATTTTCTATTTTTTTAATGCATTTTTTGTTCTGTTTTTATTTTTTTTTATTTTTTATTTTTTATGTATAGGTTCAACAAAGAGTTTATGACCATGATTCAACTAATTCAACAAAGATTCCAAATTCACCAACTTCGTTGAGGTAAGCATTGTTTCTATTTTTTTTAAGTATATATATGTAAATATATGTATCTCTTGATTGGTATTGTGCGGCGATGGCTGCTCATGGACTCTAGCTGAATAATTGTTGTTCTATTTGTGTCAAATTGAGGTTAACAAGAAACTATAATGGGAGATTGGGTGAATCATTGTTGTTGTGTTTCTGTTTGTATGAATAATTGTTGTTCTGTTTGTGTCAAATTGTGCAAAGCTGTGTAGTTTCCAAAACCTCAAAGACTTGGATGTGAACAAACATTGAAAATGTGGTATAACAAACTTTGAAAATAAGAATTTGTTCAGGAAAGGTGATGTGGGAGATTAGGTGAATCATCTTACTCTTTTGATGGTCGAACGTCTAGCCAATTCAATGGATGAAAAATTTGGTGGTTCAGGTTTGGCCTTCAAAGTGTTTTGAAGACAAATATTAGCTATAGATGAACAATGCATGTTTAATATGGTAACTGGGGGATTTTTTTTTTCTCACATTTTTATAAATGTTATTCGATTATTAATATTCCACACGGTCTGACTTGTAAGTTTGGCAAAACATAGGGGCTTTTTTCCAATCCTTTTTTTAATTTTAGTTTTCTGTTTTTTCCTTACAGGACTGATTAATTTCCTTTTTCTTTTCCTTTTGTTTTATAATTTTTCAATTCTTTTAGGTTGTTTGTGCAGTTTGTTACACGGAACAAGAGGTTTAGTATCATGGATCGGAATCTGAGGCTACACAATAAAACTCATCTAATTTTCTCATAATCTGAGCTTTTACTATATTGATGAGAGCTGCATTTTTGCAAATTTATCTTGTTTCTCTTCTCTTATGTAGGTTACCAATATCTGTTCGAACTGCGGCGTTAAAGTTGGGGAATACTTCTGCCAAATTTGTAAATTTTACGATGATGATGTAATGCTAATATTTCCATTAGTTAGACTCGTTTTGAATGATGGGATTGGGGCAATTTATGTTGATCTATAGATAATAATATTTGCTTGTTAACATTGCAGACCTTGAAGATGCAGTTTCATTGTGATGACTGGAATTTGTAGGTAGAATTGGATGAAATTTTTTCTCTTTTTTTCTATTTTTCCTTTTGACGTTGGTTTTGTTCTTATAGAAGTTATTTCCTTCAATATGATAATTGATCTTCTCACCTTGGTGGTTTGTGATAAAGTATAGAAGTCAGCTCATGTATTGTTACAGTTGTATTCTCTTATAGTGAAATAGAGTTAGGATTCAGTTAGACTAACTAACTCAGTTCTGAGATATTAACTCAGAACTGATCTAACTAGAAAGATAGTTGATGCCAGCTGTATCCAGCTAAGTATTTAGCATGTGCAGAATTAGAGCATGTGCAGAAAATGTAAAAGGCAGAACTGCTACTACCAAAACAACTATAAATAGCATTACTTGTAAACAGTTTGACATAATGAGAAATGAATCAGTTTCAGAAAATATCTTTCTCTCTCTTCTATAAATTTATTTATGGTATCCAGACCCAGAAGAATCCTCTAAGCCGCCATTAAAGCAGCCATTGAAGCTGCCATTTTTTTTCTGAAAACAACTGCTAAACAAGTTGTTTTCATCTGTTCCTAAGGTCCGACGCCATTGGAGCTTACTTCTGAAGCTTTGCAACCTCCAAAACAGGTCTTCTCCAAGCTCTGCAAGCTAGGGTTTGCTTCTCTCTCCTCAATTCTCTCTCCTCAATTCTCTCTCTAACAACTATTTCTTTTTACTTCGTCTCCTATACTTCAGTATTTTTTTGTTTGTTCTTTCTTACTTCTACATAGCTAATCTCCTCCATAATCAATTCATCTTCAAGCTTTTCTCTTCCTAAACATCCATGGCTGACATCTCAGCTCAAGATCTTCCCTTTCGCCTCAAAATGCTTTTACAAAACCTCAATTCTCTGGTAAAAATCCAGTTGAATAACTCCAATTATCAAGTTTGGAGAGCTCAGCTAAAGGCTATCTTCCATGCTTATGATGTTCTTGATCACATCACAGGAGTAACACCTTGTCCACCAAAGCAACTCACTGCCAGCAATGGCACCACCACTCCTAATCCAGAGTACTCTAAATGGCTCATAGTGGACAAACATCTCAAACCTTGCCTTATTGCTTCAATCACATCCACAGTCCTCCTTAAGGTCCTTCATCTCACCTCTGCTTCCTCTGTCTGGCAAACATTGGAAAATAGATTCAATTATCTAAGCAGAACACATATCCATCAACTAAAGAATAAACTTCATCTGTTACAAAAAGGTCAAAAGTCAATGCAGACCTACCTGGATGAAGTCAAAACTCTTTCTGATAGCCTTGTTGCTGCAGCATCTCCTGTACCTGAGAAAAACCTGATTCTCTATATCCTGAGAGGTCTCCCAATGGAGTATGAGTCCTTCAGAACCACCATCAGGGTTAAGGTTGACAATATTGGTCTACCTGAACTCACTAGCCTATTTCTCTCTGAAGAACTAAATCAACAATTCCTTCATTCCACCAAACTAACCTCCTCCACTACATCTGAGCTTTCTACTGCCCTCTACACTACCTCCAATCCCTCCCAGGACTTATCTAACAACAGGGGAAGGGGGAGGGGGGGGGGGGGGGGGGGGCAGAGGTTAGAGAAATAGCTCAGGACACTTCAACTATCAAAAGCACTACTCCTCCACTCCCATCAATTCATCCCTGGCATGTCAAATTTATGGCAAGCCCAACCATTCAGCATTGGAATGTTGGCACATATTTGATGCCATCAACTATTCCTGTCCTCCAAAAGAAAAAAAGGTTATGGCTGCACAGATTGGCTCTTCTTCTACTCCTGAGGCTCAGTAGTACTTGGACTCAGGTTCTAATACTCATGTCACTCCTGATCTAGCTAAACTGTAACATTATCAACCCTATGCAGGCCAAGACAATGTCGCAGTTGGCAATGGTAATACTCTACCTATACAGAGTATAGGTACTAGTACTCTCTATCTTCCTTCATCCTCTCTTTCTTTAAAGTTTGTTCTCTATGTTCCACATATTTCCTTAAATTTACATTCAGTCTCTAAAATAGCACAAGACAATAACTGCACCTTAATTTTTTATGCAAAGGGGGTCAAGATTTTGGACAATGCTACCAGCAGGATTGTCTTCCAGGCCCCCTGTGAAAAAGGTCTTTACCTACTACCTGCAAGTTCTGTGCCAGTTTCTGCTTCCAATAAAACTTTCAGCTGCATAACTACACTTGATGTTTCAGCCCCATCAACTGTTTACAATAAAGTCCTTAGTTGCACTACTGCTTCTGTTGGACAGACTACTTCTTATCAATGGCACTTGAGATTAGGCCACCCAGCTAAACTTGCTGCAACTCTGTTATCTTCCCATCTGAATGTAAAATTGCCTGATCATACTTTGCTTTGTACTGCGTGTTCAGTAGTTAAATCTCATAAGCTGCCTTTCTCTTGTCTACTACTAAAACACATTTTCCTTTTCAATTAATACATTCAGATGTTTGGGGCCCAGCCCCTATACATTCCTGTATGAATTTTAGATACTATATAGTGTTTTTGGATGATTTTTCCAGATACTGTTGGCTCTACCCTCTTAAATATAAATCTGATGCCTACTCTGCCTTTTTTCAATTTACTGCTTTAGTCAAAAACCAACACAATACTACAATTAAGACATTTAGAACAGACAATGGCAGGGAGTATGTCAACCATCAATTCAGTACCTATTTACAAACTCTAGGCACCATTCATCAAACATCATGCCCACATACACCTGAGCAAAATGGCAAAGCAAAAAGAAAACATTTACACATAATAGAAACTGCTTTGACATTGCTCAATCACTCTCATTTACCTACCCAATACTGGCTTGAAGCCATTGCTACAGCCAATTATCTCATTAACAGATTACCTACACCCATCCTTCAAAATAAATCTCCTTTTGAGATTTTTTATCACACTACACCTGACTGCTCACTACTTAAAAGTCTTTGGCTGTCTATGTTATCCTTGGTTGAGGCCCTATACTAAAAATAAACTGGAGAATAGGTCTCAGCCTTGTATATTTTTAGGATATTGCCCTCACACCAAAGGGTATAGATGTCTCTCCTTAGACACTCACAAAATCCACATATCTAGACATGTTAGATTCATTGAAAATCAGTTCCCTTTCTCAACTGTTTCTTCAACCTCGAACATAATGTCATCTGCACTAATTGAACCCTATATAGACCTACCACTGACACTAATTTTCCAGTCTTCTACTTTACCATCAGCTCAAATACCCACAGAGTCTCCTACTAGTGGTCTATCTCAACCTTCTAAATCTACTCACAGTCCTAGTAGTTCAGACTCCAATCTATCACAATCAATGTCTGACCCACAAATTCATGATAACACATCTCTGCCCACAGAGTCTTCTTCATCTTCTTCTCTGCACAGTCCTATAAACAGTGCAACCACAGAGTCTTCCAACTATCAGCAGCCCCAAAACTTCAATCATCTAGCCCCAAATTCATTACGTCCTATGCTCACCAGAAATAAAACAGGCTGTTTACCCCATCCTAGATATCAACTTAATCATCTCATCACTACCGCACCATCCACTGAACCAAATTCTTATAAAGAAGCCTGTAAACATGCAGCCTGGCAGAAAGCTATGGAAGAAGAATTCCAAGCTTTACAAACTCAACACACTTGGATTGTTGTTCCACTACCACCAAACAGAGAACCCATTGGTTGCAAATGGGTGTACAAAATCAAAAGGCACTTAGATGGGTCTATAGTAAGGTACAAGACCAGATTAGTAGCAAAAGGCTATCACCAAGAACATGGCATTGACTACACTGAAACTTTCAGCCCTGTAGTCAAGCCACAAACCATCAGAATTGTCCTCTCTTTAGCACTACATCACAACTGGCCTCTCCACCAATTAGATGTCTCTAATGCCTTCCTACATGGGCATTTGGCAAAAGAGATTTATATGACACAACCTTAGGGGTTTCAGGACACTTCTACTCCACATTTTGTGTGCAGATTGACTAAGTCCTTATATGGCTTGAAACAAGCCCCAAGGGCTTAGTACAACAGACTATATTCTTTTCTTCTATCCCTTGGTTTCACCTGCAGTAAAGCTGATACCTCCCTGTTTGTGCATAAAACTCCTACTCACATGACTATTCTCTTTGTCTATGTGGATGATATCATTCTCACAGGTACCTCATCTACTTCTATAGCCCAACTGATTACTCAAATGCATACTCACTTTGCCATGAAAGATCTGGGATCTCTGTCCTATTTCTTAGGGATTGAGGTTGCTTCCATCAATGGCACACTACTTCTCCACCAGTCCAAATATGCATTAGACATCCTTCACAAAACAGGTCTTCAAGACTGCAAATCTACTGATACTCCAACATATTCAAAACACACTAAAGATCCACCAGATGCAGATACACCATATGCTAATGCCACTCAGTTTAGAAGCCTAGTGGGTGCTCTTCAGTACCTAACAATCACTAGACCCAAACTGTAATATGCTGTCAACACTTTGTGTCAACAGATGCATCATCCTACTAATGCAGACTACAAAGCTCTCAAAAGGGCTTTCAAATTTGTTAAAGGGACAGTTCACAGAGGTCTAATCTTTCAGCCTGGTCCACTGCATCTTCATGGTTTTTCAGATAGTGATTGGGAAGTGATCCTCACATTAAAAAATCAACAACAGGGTATATCATCTTTCTAGGACCTAATGCTATATCCTGGTGCTCAAAGAAGTAAGCTACTGTGGCAAGATCTTCCACAGAAGCCAAGTACAGAGCTCTTGCACACTCGGCAGCTGAACTAAAATGGCTGACATATGTTCTGGCTGACCTTCATATTCCAATTCAGACACCTGTGCTTCACTGTGACAATAACGTTGCCCTTGCTCTTGCTGCTAATCCTATCTACCATGCAAGAACTAAACATGTGGAAATAGATTTCTACTTTGTAAGGGAACAGGTGGCTGCCAAGCAACTACAGGTTTCCTACATCCCTACAACAGAATAGATAGCTGATATGTTGACAAAGTCCTTGCCTCTAAAGCAGTTCTCTTATCTTCTTAGCAAGCTGCCACTGGCCACTACCTAGTACATCTTGAGGGGGGATGATAAAGTATAGAAGTCAGCTCATGTATTTGTTAGATCCATCGTGATCTTATCCTTTGTTATAGTTAACTAACTGATATGCTATAACAAGAATATAGAAATTGTTGTATAACTCATTTACAATTCTAACGTATGTAAACCTCTTGATGTACTGTACTATAAATGAATGGCAAGCTACACAGTTGTGATTGCGTCCAAAATATTATCTTTCATGGTATCAAGAGCTTAGGTTCTTTTTTTTTCTCCTCTAGCATATATTTATCATTTCTTTTTCCTGTCATTTGCCATGGACACCTCTCCTCCTCTGGCTCAAGGCTCTTCGGCCCACACTAAGGACTCTACCTCTAGCTCTGGTTCTGCCTCTGTCTCTTTACCGACTGTTGCCAATATTCCTCAAGAGATCTCTCTTAAGCTTGCTGCTGACAACTTTTTACTCTGGAAAACTCAAATTTTCCCTATCATTCGTTGTCATGGTTTGCTTGGCTTCCTTGATGGCTCTATCGTGAAGCCCTCATCTCCCGCAAATCTTACTAACTGGCACAGGCTCGATCAGATGGTTCTTGGGTGGATTCTTGTCTCCCTCTCTGACTCAGTGTTATCTCAAGTTGTTGATAAAACTACTGCTCGTGATGTGTGGCTTACGTTACAGCTTCTGTATGGCTCCCAGTCTCGCGCACGTATTCAACAAGTCAAGACTGAACTCCAATCACTTGTTAAAGGCTCTCAGTCTATTCATACCTATCTTCAACATGCCAAGTCTCTTTCGCTCGTGCTTGCCGCTGCCGGGAAGTCAGTAGACGATGACGATTTAATCTTGTGGACACTCCGTGGTCTTGGCTCTGAATTTGATCCAATTGTGGCTGCTATTAATTCACGACCTATTTTTCTATCTTTTACGAAAGTCTGTGGCCTTCTCCTTGATTTTGAGCTACGGATTACTACATCAACTATCATGGCTGATAAATCTACAACGATCAGTGTTGTTTCTTCTCCCAATCGTGGTTCATCTACTACTCATAATATGTCGAATTCTGGCCCAGGTCGTGGTACTCAACAGGGTCATTCAACCAGAGGCCGTCGAGGTGGTCGTAATTCTGGCAGAGGACGTGGTCGTTCGCAGTCCTCAACCCACCAGGCTACAGTGGATAATTCTAAGGTTGTTTGTTATCGTTGCGATTTTCCCTACCACAAGGCCAACAATTGTTGGGCTCCTGATGATGTGATCAACTCTACTGCTAAAACGTTTAATGCCATGAACGTTGCTGACCCAACTGATTCGCAATGGTATTTTGATACTGGTGCAACTTACCATATGACTTCGGCTGATGATCACGTTCATGGTAAGGCGCCTTATTCAGGTACTGATCGTGTGATGATTGGTAATGGCACTGGCTTACCAATCACACATACTGGTCATACATCTATATCTTTATCTACTGGCTCTACTATCAATTGCCCTGTCTTATGTGTTCTTAATCTTGCAAAACGATTACTATCTGTTGCTCAGCTCACTCGCGATCACTATTATTATTTTGTTTTCACTCCTTTTGGTTATTGCATTAAGGACATGAAGACGGGGGCGTCTCCTTCATTAGGGTCCACTTAATGGAGGTCTTTATTCTTTGCACCAGACTGATAAGGCACTATTTGTGGCAAATAAAGTGACTCGGGACGTATGGCATGCGCACCTTGGTCATCCCTCGGCAAGAATTTTGTCTCGCCTCAATAAGGAGTTGTCTTTTTCTTCTTCAGCATGTTCTTTAGGGCCTTGTGCTAGCTGCCAGTTTGAAAAATGTAGAAGACTTGTTTTTGATAATGTAGTTCAGCGATCACGGAGTATTCTTGAAATAATACATTGCGATGTATGGGGGCCAGCCCCCGTTCCTTCTCTTGAAGGTTATCGTTATTATTTGATTTTAATAGATGATTGCTCACGTTTTGCATGGTCCTATCCTTTGTTTCGCAAAAGTGATGTTGCTTCAATATTTCATTCGTTTATTACCATGGTTCACAATCAGATTAATGCCAGGATTAAGTGTGTCCAAAGTGATGGTGGGGGTGAGTTTGTTAATCACAAACTTCGGCTCTTATTTCAAAAGCATGGCATCATTCATTGTTTATCCTGTCCCGGCACTCCTGAACAGAACGGAGTGGCAGAACGGAAGCATCGACATCTAGTTGAGACTGGACTTACGTTGCTTGCTCATAGCCATTTGCCGCAGGCCTTTTGGAATTATTCACTTTCTACTGCCATCTATCTTATTAATCGGATGCCGATTGCTCTTCTCAATTTCCAATCTCCTTACTTTGTCTTACATGGTCAGTCACCAGATTATGGGATTCTTCGGACCTTCGGCTCACTATGCTACCCATGCTTATCACCTTTTGGTCGCCAAAAATTGGATTTCAAGACTTTAAAATGCATCTTTATGGGATACAGTCCAACGCACAAAGGGTACAAGTGCTATGATCCGTCCACAGGCAAAATATTTATTTCTAGACATGTGGTGTTTGATGACCATGTATTTCTAGCTGCAACAATTTTTCCTACTACTACTTCATCTACCATGCAGTTTCGGTTCAGGCCTTTCCCAACACTTCTACTGGATTCTAATATGCCTACTGCTAAGCCTGCCCTTCTATCGACTTTATCGTCTTCACAACCCTTGGAGGTTGATGCACTACAAGAGTCTCAAACATCTTCTACTAATGTATCTAGTCCTGCGGACTCTCTTAGTTCTCCACTGTCCATGATGTCTGCACCGCATCGAGAAACTACTAGTCCGCTTTCCTCAAGGCATGAATCTGCTCAGTCCAATGTTGATACCAATTTTTCTTCGTTGCTTGCTCAACTTGATTCTACACGTGCTCACAGAATGACCACTCGTTCTATGCATGGTATTTTTAAGCCAAAAGTGCTCCTTGCAACGCGATACCCACTTCCTCAATGTCTTCTCGCGTCTGCATCGACTCTACCACCGGAGGCCATGAAGGACGAGTTTAATTCTCTTCTTCAAAATAACACTTGGACCCTGATTTCACCTCCAAAACATGCGAATATCATTGGTTGTCGTTGGGTGTTCCGGGTCAAACAAAACTCTAATGGCACCTTGGAACGTTATAAGGCACGTCTTGTTGCGAAGGGATACACACAGCAGCCAGGTCGTGACTTTGGGGATACATTCAACCCTGTTGTTCGCCCTGGTACCATTCGTTTAATTCTCACCTTGGCAGTTTCTTATGCCTGGCCACTTCGTCAATTAGATGTCAAAAATGTCTTTTTGCATGACGATATCATTGAAACTATTTATATGTAGCAACCACAGGGTTTTATTGATTCCAATCATCCTGATTATGTCTGCAAGCTTCGTAAATCCCTTTATGGATTGAAGCAGGCGCCTCGTGCTTGGTATACAAAATTTAGTACCTTTCTATTATCTCGTGGTTTTGTTCACTCACAGCACGACGCATCTCTATTTATTCAACGCCGCTCGTATCATATTATAATCCTTCTTATCTATGTCGACAACATAGTGATCACAAGTGATTTTCAAGAGGTGATCACTACTCTCATTGGTACTCTTTCACAAACCTTTGCCATGAAGGATCTTGGTAGGCTGCATTACTTTCTTGGTATGGAAGTTGGTTATCATGGGTGCCATATTACACTCACACAAACAAAATATGCAATTCAGCTTCTTCGGCAATTTGGCATGGACGATGCTAAACCTGTCAGTACCCCCATGAGCGGCTCTCGCTTAACTTGTGATGAGGGTGATGTTTTGCCTGACCCATTGGAATTTCGTCAATTGGTTGGTGCCTTGCAGTATTTGACGTTGACACATCTAGAAATTTCTTATGTTGTCAATTCGGTATGCCAATTCATGCATGCACCAAGAGTGCCACACTTAATTGCAGCTAAACGTATTTTACGGTATATCAAACATACTATGTCACATGGGATGATTTTCCGGCCCGTTTTCTCACTCATGGTGACTGGTTATAGTGATGCTGATTTGGCGGGTTGTCCGGCCACTCGTCGTTATACTACTGGGTTCTTAGTATATCTGGGGTCTAATCTTATTTCTTGGAGTTTGAAATGCTAATCTACAGTCTCGAAGTCAAGCTCTGAGGCCGAATATAGAGCAATTGCATCTCTTGCTTCGGAGTTATTATGGGTACTTCATCTTGTTGATTTTTTGGGTATCACCTTAGTTCAGGCTCCGACCATTATGTATGACAACATTAGCGCCATTTACATGGCCTCAAATCCAGTGGTTCATAATCGCAGCAAGCATATAGAAATAAACATTCATTTTGTTGGCGATAAAGTGAAGGATGGAACTTTCTGCATTCAATATGTTTCCAGTCATGATCAGCTCGCGGATATGTTCATTAAGCCTCTATATCGTTCGCAGTTTGAATTTTTACGGGACAAGCTGCCAGTGGCTCCCCTACCGTCAACTTGTGGGAGGGTGTTAGATCCATTGTGATCTTATCCTTTGTTATAGTTAATTAACTGATATGCTATAGCAAGAATATAGGAATTGTTGTATAACTCATTTATAATTCTAACTTATGTAAACCTCTTGATGTACTGTACTATAAATGAATGGCAAGCTACACAATTGTGATTGCGTCCAAAATATTATCTTTCAGTATTGTTACAGTTGTATTCTCTTACAGTGCAATAGAGTTAGGATTCAGTTAGACTAACTAGCTCAATTCTGAGATATTAACTCAGAACTGATCTAACTAGAAGATAGTTGATGCCAGATGTATCCAGCTAAGTATTTAGCATGTGCAGAATTAGAGCATGTGCAAAAAATGTAAAAGGTAGAACTGCTACTACCAAAACAACTATAAATAGCAGTACTTGTAAACAGTTTGACATAATGAGAAATGAATCAGTTTCAGAGAATATCTCTCCTTTCTATAAATTTCTTTAGTTTGTATTATAAAATTTATGACCATGCAGAGTCGGGGGTCGTGAGAACTTCTTTCACTGCCCTAAGTGTGGTAAGAAGACTAAGCTGCTATGCTAAGCTTTTGTTTCTTCATGATACATCTGTTTTCTTTTCCTTTCTTTTCTTTATTTCCTTTTGGGATAAGGCTTGGTTTAATTTGGTTTATAATCTGTTGAGGTGTTGCTATGCTAAGCTTTTGTTTCTTCATGATACATCTGTTTTCCTTTCCTTTCTTTTCTTTATTTCCTTTTGGGATAAGGCTTGGTTTAATTTGGTTTATAATCTGTTGAGGTGTTGCTATGCTGGTAAATTTTGTGGATACAGACTTAATTAATAGCATAGATTTCATCTTCATATCAAGAAACTTAAACGTAAAAGCAAGTTGTTTTTATTAGTTTATTTTTTTCATCTTTATATTAAGAAAGTTAAACATAAAAGCAAGTTGTTTTTCATTAGTTTATTTGAGGATCAAGGCCTCGCATCTTATTGTGAAGTTTTTAGTTTACCTTCTATGAGACATGAATTCTACTTCTCATTGTTATTCCTGTTTTCTTTTTATGAACGGAGTTCCTTTGTTTGTCTAAAGAAAAAAGTCTATGTTGGTCTGGTTATTGTTTGATGGAGTGAATCCGGCCTTTTGGTGACCGACGAGTGAGGTTAATAAAAATCTTCCCTTATTATCCTTTTCTATTAGATTGGGGATCTGGGTTAAGTGTAAGAACTGGAACTTTGGATCCGTGCTGTAGTTTCCTTGGAGAACATTTATATTAAAGATTTGCTGAGAATAGCTTAAGTATCATGCATGAGAAATCTTTGAAAATTGATATCATTGGCTCCCGAGCACCAGGAAGAGCATTTCTACTATCTTCTATAATACTACTAAACTTACAGTCCCTTCACCTGACGTGTGTTACTTTTCTCTAGGCCCCTTGCTGAATACTAAATCATTCATGAAAGATTGGACATGTAATATATAGTTAACGAAAGGGTATTTAGCTAAGATTACAAGTTATTTGAACAACTGAGTTGTTTTTATAATTGTAATAAAATACAATTCGAGTTAAGCAAAGCTGAAAAACAAAGCAACTTTTCTTCTTGTTTTCTGGTTATTGGACAGGGTTACATGTTGCAGTTACAATGTTTACGGGCTATTTGGTTGGATTTTTTGCATTCAGAGCCTTATTTAGTCACAATCCTGCTATGGTAATTCAATTTCTTAGAGTGCTGCTGGAGGCATCCTTGGATTAGTTGGCGCCTTTTTTTCCCTTGTTTCCTCTTTAGGTTTTTTAACTGACAGTACAAGACATGGTTAAATTTAGATTTGTATTCAATTCTCAGTGAGCAAATATATACCTTGGCAATTAAGATCTGGGTCGATGCATGATTCTTGTTTACCTTTCTTATTTATGTGTAATATGTGATACTTGTACCCGTTAAAGTGTACTCATTCCGCCGCCCCACCAATCTTATTTATGTGTAATATGTGATACTTGGCGAGGGCTCGGTGAGTGACAAATTTTGCAAGGGCTTGGCGAGGGTTTTAATTTTGCAAGGGCTCGGCAAGGGGCGAATTTCGTGAGGGCTTGGCGAGGTACGAGTTCCGTGAGGCTGCGATGTAGGACGAGTTTGGCAAAGGACTAGAGCCCTAGCCAAACTCGTCCCTCGTCGAATGGAGAGGGCTTGGCGAGGAAAATTTTTTCAATGACAAAGGGTTCGGCGAGGGACGGTTTCCCTCGCCGGGCCGTCGTCGAGACCCTTTTTGCAACGACCTAGCGACGGGAATTGTCCCTCGTCGAAAACCATTTTTCTTGTAATGTTAATTCATCTAATATCAATTGGGATTAGGAATTAGGATAGAATCCTATGATTTGGTAATCGAGCTATGCTCTTGGTCCACTTTTGTCCATCCACATGTGACCTATTTTTCACATAATTGACTCACTGAATTCAATGTCAACTTACATATGTAGTTCATATCATTGATTCATTGACCTCAATATGACTCATCTCTTACCTGACTGACTCACTCACCTCAACATCATCTTAGGTTTGCATGCAGCTTATCTTACTATCAGTTCACGTATTCAAAAATCTACTTCTTCAAATAGCAAATCGGGTCATGTATGAGGTTAGTGTTAGAATATATAATTCGTCTCACATAGAAAAATCTTAAAATTCAAACTTTATCTTTAAGATCTTGAGAACTCTACCTAATACTATATTTTAGGATGTAATCCGATATTTAACAATATAAACAAGTAACAATTCTTAAGAGAATATTAAGAAAAGAGCATTGGTATATCTCACTTTAATTTTTACACTCAAATACCACTTCTTACATGGATACTTAGTTGGCATGCTAAAATAACTAACTTTTTGATTTCTCTCTCTTCTTTTAATATGCCAACTCAGCATACACATAGGAAATGGTATTTGAGTGTGAAAATTAAAATGGTATATAGCATTTCTCTTAAGAAAAATAATAGAATACAAATCTAAGTTCACATTTAGCAAACTTACATTTATGATATGTTTACGTTATTCAACCACACAATGTACAAAATGAAAATTGGTCCAAATCCTCTCATCCATATTGAAATGACCATGTAATCTAAAATTCTCAATTGTTAGAGAGTAGTCTAATTTATTTGTTTATTATTTTTTATATACCCCTCAAAATACCCTGCTTTATCGAGTCTGACTTTGATATCCTATATATGGACATTCATTTTTGACCAAAAGAAGACTTTGATGTCCTCTTGAAATGACTCTCTCTTCCAAATGTTCAAACATAGAAAGTCTTTAAATTATGGGTTAATACCATTTTTGGTCATTTTTGATTTCATTGACACTTTGTCCCTTATGGGTACGTTCACAGGTTTTAGTTAAGTCTATTGCAAACACTTTTACCCAGCCTCGGCGTTTAATCATAGAGAAAGCCTTGAATGACGCTGTTACGAGAGTGACCTCCATAATGCAAGACCAATTACAATCTCAGGGGCAGCAGATCCAGAGTCAGAACGAGTTGATCAATCAACTTCAGCAACAATTGCAAAAGCAGAGCCAGGCGTTGGATGCCCTATACGCAAAGATCTGTATTCAACCTGAAGAGCAGCATTCTTCATCTTCACCTAGTGATGAAAATAAAGAATAATTTGTTATAATGTTAACTGTGTAGTTTGAAGTTAAATACACTACCATGTTGATATTTTTATATTTGTAACAGTTTTAAATTACAGGCTTGATTTTAATTATATGAATCATATTGTAGTTTCAGCATTATTTGAAATGAATTTCACATATCAAACAAGTTCAGTTTGTGATGATTTTTGTAAAATTTATGAATATATTATTATATTGAAAGGTTAAGTTAGTGAGGGCTTGGAGATGGCTTGGTGATGGGAAAAGTTAGTGACGGATTGGCAAGGGAAAAGGTTGGCAAGGGCTTGGCGACGCCAATTTTGGCGATGGTTTGGTAAGGGGTTAAGTTGGCGAGTGCTCGGTGACAGCAAACATTGGTGACGGGAAAGGTTGGCGAGGGCTTGGCGAAGACAATTTTTGTGACAGTTTGGGGACGGGTTAAGTTGGCGAGGGTACGGTGATGGCAAACTGTAGTGACGGCCTGGAGACGAGAAATGATGGCGAGGGGATAGTGACAGAATATTCGGAGACGGACTAGAGATAGTTTCGTAACTGTTGCCAAATTGGTGACGGCTTGGTGAGAGGTACGATTTTGGCCACCTCATGTCTAACGGACGTTTCTTCTCACCGTGCCGTGGCAAATACCAAATTGGTGACGACACGGTAAGGGGAACCGTCGGTCGCAAAATCTAATTTTTTTTTGTAGTATTCCTTCTAAAAACTTATGTAGATATCTGTGAAGACATATAAAAGCATATACCCCCAAAAAGATGTAGTATTCCTTAATCTTTTTGTTTCAGTTTATTATCAGGGAAAATTTTACATTTAGTCCCTATTGTTTGCAAAGTGTCTCAGTTTAGTTCCTATTGTTTAAAATGTCTTAGTTTAGTTCCTATTGTTTCACCAAAAGTTTTAATTTCATACTTATTATTTAATATGTCTCAATTTAGTCCATATTGTTTTCCAAAAAGTTTCAACTTTGTCCCTATTATTTTTAAAAAGTTTCAATTTCGTCCCTATTATTTTCTTAAAGTTTCAAATTCGTCATTATTATCCAAGGACTAAATTGAATTTTTTTTAGAAACAATAGGGATGAATTTAAAGCTTTTTGAAAATAATAGGGACTAAATTGAAACTTTTTAAAAATAATAAGGACGAAATTTGCAACTTTAAACAATAGGGATGAAATTGAAACTTTTAAGATAGGGACTAAATTAAAACATTTTAAATAATATGAATTAAATTGAGACACTTTACAAATAATAAGAATTAAATGTGAGATTTTCCCTTATTATCACCACAGAATTGCCTTCAAAACATGTAAAACGTTTGAACATCTCTGAAATAAGCACGTGAGCGCACACACAAAGACTCATGAGCTAGAGATATTTTGGAGGTTTTGAAGCTTAACCCTTATCACCACTCCTTGGATATAACGTACGCGTTTTTCTTTAATAATATATTTTGTAATCCGTTGTTGGTCATCATCAGTGACCACCTAAGGTTTTTTTTTATTTATAAAAGGAGGGGTTCTTCCCTCTGGGAATTTTATTAATATCAAAAGAAAAGTACAAAAGTGGAGGGGGACAAAGGCCGGAACCTCCACGGGGATTGGGGAACTTACCTGCCCCAAAGGCCCAGCTAATCTAAAAGGAACACAACTTGTTCCTTTTTACAAGAGCCTAAACAAAAGAAAATGATAAAACAAACATGCAACGCATAATGAACTGTTAACGGGAAAGGGGAACAGAAGCAAGAACCTCTTTCCAGGTAAATCTAAAATGTGGTAATTGAAGTTTATCAATTCTGATCATACCTCTTAATTGCTTTTGATCATTTGTATTTTCAAAAATGCAGCAAGTTTCCGCAAAGGCACCTTGGTTGGCAAGCAGGTCGGCAGGTTGATTTCCTTCCCTATAAATGTGCGAGATGAACCCTTGACAATCTTTGAGTAAACTTTTAGCTTTACAGATATCATTAGAATTCTCCCAATTACCTGATTTATTATTCTGAATAGCATGAACAACTAGCTATCATCAGTGACCACCTAAGGTTATAGCAGCATTGTTTACATCGTTCACGCAAAGAGTTGTGTTTCCTTTTTTGTGGTTCGTATGAGGAACAACAATATCTATATGTATATATCTGACCTAAAAATATGTGGTAAGAAATGTGTGACAGTAAAAATATGTGGTAAGAAATGTGCGACAGTTTGGTAGGAACATGGATATATATCTGCCCTACTTGATTTTTAATTGCATACCTTGACTTCTCTATCGAAGTAATACACAACAGTTCTACTTTTACTTTTTTTTTTAATACACTTTATTTATAATAGTGAACACGACTTCTTACAATATATAAGACTAAATAATTAACGATTTCTACTTAACAATACTTCTATTTAAAATTTAATTGTTAAAAATTTTATAGCACAACAGCTAAAATTTTTACAGCTAGGACAGATAGAAAAGTTTTATAACTTTAGGGCTACCAACCTCCTCCCTTAGCCACCCTAATAGCCCTCGTTCCCACCTAGCTAAAAGAAACAGGGATAAATAGAAGAGAAAGCAATGAAAAAAGGGAGGAGAACAACAAAGAAAGGCAAGAAAGAAAGAAACACAAGGAGTGAGTGAGAGAGAGAGAGAGAGAGAGAGATGAGCGCTAAACTGGACTTCATGGTGAAGGTGAGCAATAATGAGGTCGGGGCAGCAATCTTTCCAGTGCAAGAACATTTGTTGCCGCTCTCCAACCTCGACTTGCTCTTGCCTGCAGTTGATGTAGGCGTGTTCTTTTGTTACAAGAAGCCTAAAGCTGCAGGCAACAACTATACATTTTTATCAATCATCAGCATTCTTAAGAAGACACTGGCTCACACTTTAGCATACTACTATCCATTTGCTGCAGAGATGAGACAAAGTGCTCATGGCGAGCCTCAACTTCTGTGCAATAACCGTGGCGTGGACTTCATTGAAGCTTTTGCTGATGTAGAGCTCAAAGACCTTAACTTCTACAATCCTCACGAGAATGTTGATGGCAAACTCGCCCCAAAGAGGAAGCAAGGCGTCCTCGCCATTCAGGTACGCATTGGTGATCCAACAGCGGAACTCTTAATATCAATTCAATACATGTTGGAATATATGATATGTGAAAAAATCATAAACTTCAATACTAATTCTGAATTAGTTCATCTAATATCAATTGGGATTAGGAATTAGGATAAAATCTTATGATTCTTAATATGGTAATCGAGCTACGCTCTTGATCTAGTTTTGTCCATCCACATGTGACGTATTTCTCACATAATTGACTCATTCAACTCAAAATCAGCTTACACAGATATATAGTTCACATCATTGACTCACTGACCTCAATGTGACTCATCTCTTACCTAACTGACTCACTCACCTTAACGTCATCTTAGGTTTGCATGCAACTCATCTCACTATCAGTTTACGTATTCAAAAAGCTACTTCTTCAAATAACAAATCAAGTCATAAATGAAGTGAGTGTTAGAATATATAATTCGTCTCACATATAAAAATCTTAAACTTCAAAATCTTGAGAACTCCACCTAATACTATATTTTAGGATGGAATTCGATATTTAACAATATAAACACGTAACAATTCTTAAGAGAATATTAAGAAAAATGATAGAATACAAATCTAAGTTCGCATTTAGCAAACTTACTTTTATTATATGTTTACGTTCTTATTCAACCACACAATGTACAAAATGAACACTGGTCCAAATCCTCTCATCCACATTGAAATGACCGTGTAATCTAAAATTCTCAATTGTTAGAGGGTAGTCTAATCTATTTGTTTATTATTTTTGATATACCCCTCAAAGTACCCTGTTTTATCAAGTCTATGACTTTGATATCCTATATATGGACATTCATTTTTTACCAAAGAGGACTTTGATGACCTCTTGAAATGACTCTCTCTTCCAAATGTTCAAACATCGAAAGTCTTTAAATTATTTATTGATGATCTTCAATAATTCATTGCAATATTAAGCATGTAGATTATAATTATGAAAAATAAGTTATATATGTCTGCAAGCGCACAATGGATTATCAAATGGATCAAAAAATTCCCTGTCAAAGTGTTGATGTAATGGCACATTATACCATCCAAAAATTCCCTGTCAAAGTGTTGATAAGTAATGTACGAGGATTTTATATCCTCTAGATTATATGAGGTATCAAGACCGCGACAAAACCACAAAAGTTGAGTAATGACATGCACGTACATGCATAAATCCAATTATATTGAACTTAATAAGAGATAATTTCTTTAAAACTATATTGAACTTAATAAGAGATAATTTCTTTAAAACTTCTAACCAGGGGCGCTCATAACTTTAAGAACGAAATTATTAAAAAGTGAGTTGAAAATGTATTTTCTAAAAATATGTGTAGGTGTAGCTTTTTTAGTGCTAGTTGAACGTAGAGTAATGATTTTTGTGCAATGTCGAAAGAATCCTGATGTAGTAGGATCGTTTGGATTGTTACAACCTCTATCAACAAAACCTTCGCTACCCGTTGGATCCTTGAAGATCTTTTAAAATTTTGTGTACTTTTAAGGTATTTTTAGGTTAAAAAATTAATTTAGTATCAATGAAAAAATTGTCCATATATGAGTCTTCAATGATATGTTTTTAGCCTCCATTAAACCAAAACCCTAAATCCGCCTGCTTGTGACTAATAGATTCAAGCATAGAACCTTTTACTCCTTGACTTTGATATTATATTTTAGTAATTATCTCGTATAAAAGTTTAAACTCTTAAAAAGTCGATAATATATTTTTGATATATATCCGTTGCAAATAGAAAGCATATGTATGATATTGAGTAGTAAATTGCTTGCCGCCCCCCTGTGTTTTGCCCGAAATACTTATTCACCCCCTGTGTTTTTAAAATAGGCTCATTACCCTCCTGTGTTTTTTCGATTAAGTTGACGCACCCAAAATCGCTTATTCCGTTAACAAACGTTACCAAATTAGTTAATTGATCGTTATACCCTTACATAAAGTTAAAATCGAAAAAACACAGGGGGTAATGAGCGTATTTTAAAAACACATGGGGTGAATGAGTATTTCAGGAAAAATACAGGGGGGCGACAAGCAATTTACTAAAAGGGTATTTTTGTCCAACAAAGAATTTATTTTAACCAAAAGCATAAAAAAATCGCATTTTAAGCGCGTGTGTTACAATTGCCGTTAAATTAGACGGTTTTTCTAACGGAGGGGGGCGGTCAGCTACATTCCGAAAATCACAGGGGGGTAATGAGCCTATTTTAAAAACACAGAGAGTGAATGAATATTTCGAGCAAAACACAAGGAGACGGCAAACAATTTACTCGTATGATATTTGTCAAAAATAAACTATATATACACATGCCTTTCCGAAAACCTTTTTTTTTTTTTATAAGACTTTCCGAAAACTTTGCATATAATTATAAATAATCTAAGGCCACATTAGCGGATTATATATCAAGTGGCATTAAACTTCGCGTCGCAGAGTCTGATGTGACGGGCACATTCCTTCTGAATTGCCTTCAAAACATGTAAAACGTTTGAACATCTCTGAAATAAGTACGTGAGCCCACACACAAAGACTCATGCGCTAGAAATATCCTGCACGTTTTGAAGTTTAACGCTTATCACCACTCCTTGGATATAACGTACGCGTTTTTCTTTAATAATATATTTTGAAGGTTATAGCAGCATTGTTTACATCGTTCACGCAAAGAGTTGTGTTTCCTTTTTTGTGGTTCGTATGAGGAACAACAATATCTATATGTATATATCTGACCTAAAAATATGTGGTAAGAAATGTGCGACAGTTTGGTAGGAACAAGGATATATACGTATCTGCCCTACTTGATTTTTAATTGCATACCTTGACTTCTCTATCGAAGTAATACAACAGTTCTAATTTTACTCTTTCTTTTTTTAATTATAATAAAAGTCGAAATCGTAGTTTAAACTTAAATTTTTTTATTATAATTAATCATTATCTAATCATTTATTTTTCTTTTCCTTTTAATCCTAAGCAATAAGGCTCTCAATTCAAAAAGTGGTTAGGTTTAATGCTCTCCACAATGAGCGCAAGTTTTTATCAACTTATATATTATAATTTTTTAATTAATATATGAAGGTTGATTTGTAATTGCTAATTATAATTCTTAACAATTTGTATTAATTCTCGAGTCTCAAGCACTATATGTTGGTTTTGTAGCAACCATATTTATTATTTCTCTAAAAAAAGCTAAATTTATTTTATTCGTAATTAACTTTTGGTCTTTTAGTTTCTTCCAAATGAAGAAGGATGTATAGATTAATCCTTTAAATTGTCTCATAGTCTTGAGAACAAAGAAGTTGAAAAAAATATATCCTCTCTTCATCTTAAACTAATAGATTATTTTACTTTACTTACTACAGTATTTGAAGTGAAAGATTTTTATTGTAAATTTCAAATATTAGTGAAGTCTGGTGTGCATTTCATATTAGAAATAATTGAGCCCCAATAGAACAGCTATGCTACAAAACATCCTGAACCCTACAATTCTATTTATAAGGCATTGATTACTTGTGCTGATAGCATCCACCCACTATTAGAGGATGTTTTGAACGTTTCCGTTTTGAAGACAATTTCCAATAGAATTGGTACTTTAGGAGAAAAAAAGTATTGCAGCAAAAAGAGCGGACATGATGATATAAGACAGCTGACAATTGAAAGCAATCGATCTCTCATGAATCAAAGGGCCTAAGACGCTAACAAGAAAACTAGAAAAGGCAAAATGCTATTCACATCATGAATGTAGAAGCTATTAACTGTTGAACTGTAATGCTCATTGAATTCAAAAGACAGCAACAATTTTTTTTGCTTTGTTGACAAAAGAAAAAAGCAGCAGACAAAGTAGAAAAAGAAAAAATAAAATAAGGATGATCGAGAGGATTGTAAAAAAGGGAAGGAAGAAAAAGATTAAACAAAAAAAAGAAAGAGTTGGTGTGTTGACAATTAAATGATGCGGTAGACAAAAGAATAGTGCATGCAGGCTAAGCACATTGCTCGAGAAATGCTGCGTCAGAATTTGCTGCGATGCATTGAAGTTTTGATGTGAAAAGACCCTATAAATAGAAGCTTATTCCTCACCCTTGGTGTATCAGATCAGAGAGCAAATTTCTTCTGATTAAAGAGGGATTAGTGAGAATCTCTCTGATCAGTCATCTTCTCTGATTAGAAATGAGTGTTCCAAACTCAGAGAGGAAAATGTAAGTTCTTCCTGAGATATTAAAAAAGTTGTCCCAAACTCAGATAGGATAAATATAGGTTCTTCTTGAGCCTCAGAGAGAATAATGATAGGTTTTTCCTGAGGGTTCACTACAAGAAAAAAAAGATGAGGCGACAACTAAAATCCGTAGCCTAGCAGTAGCCAAATTGGAACGAGCGATCGGTAGGTTACAAAATACCGTCCGTAGTAAAAAACCCCGTCGCTAATTTGATATTTTGTAACCCATCCGTAGCCAATTCTGAAAATTAATTTGTATTTATTTTTTATAACTTCCGTAGCAAAATAACCGTAGCCCATCCGTAGCCAACTAAATTTTTTTTAAAATTAATTATTAACGTCCGTAACAAATTCGTAGTCGTTTCGATCGTAAATCGTCCGTAACCTACAACTACGGATTGGTATCCATAAAATATCAGTAACCCCTTTTCTGTAGTCAATCCATAGCACATTCGTAACCAACTAAAATTTTAATTTTGTTATTAATTATTAACATCGGTAGCAAAGTAGTAGCCAATTCAATCGTAAATCAGTCATCGCCCACGGCTACGAATATTTGTAGCCAATCCGTAGCATTTTGTCAGCACATTGCCGTAGCTATTCCGTCGCTAATTAATTATTTAATTTTAAAAAAATTATATTAACAAAAAAATTAAAAATAAAAATTAATATTTACAAAAAATTTAATATATTTACAATAGATTTATAATATTTACAAAAAAAAAATAATACAAAAGTAATATTAATTTAAAAAAAAAAAGCTAAAATGTACTATTGTCTTCTAATCATCTCACGTTTTAATACCTGCAAAGCTTTCTGTTTTTCTTTCTGTACTTTCTCATACTCTTTCAAAGTCGACGAATACAATCTACATAGTTAAACATGCTCCATAAGATAGCATTTTCAATAAATGTCATTAGTCATAACAATTAAACCAAAACTTGAATGAATCTATTAAAAAAAGTTGCCCAAAAAATTGGTAAGTCGACCAAGAAAAATCCAAGTGGACATTCAATTTGGAAGAAAGGAAGTAAAAACAATATAATGGCCCATAATCCTTAACTATCATGAAAATAAAATAGACATAAATGATGTATATAGTTAAGATTCATTGACTAATTGGATGCACAGTGGCTCTTGGAGGAAAGCCCTGAATAAAATGATGACATAGAATTAACATAGTAAGCAAATAACAATTTTCTATCATGAGAGTACACAAATTGTACCATGAAAGAGTTTCGTTCTTCTATGGTGATTGAATTTAGTGGCTTAACCATAGTAGTAACAATAACAGATACAAATACTAGATTTATTCCATTCAAAATGAACTATTTAACTAAAGGATCAACAAAACTGACAACCGAATTTAAATCTTCTATCTTGTTCCACGTCATTCATAGGTAACCCAAAGAATGATACTTTTGCAATGCAAAGAACAAATTTCTGGTGACGAAATGTATCATTTCACTGGTATTATCATATGTACCTCTGCCATTTCAATTGCAGATATTCCTAAAGCCCATACATCTACCTGCGAAGATGTCAATCAATGTTCAGATAGCCAGAATTATATGCGAGTATTTAGAAGCTCTCATAAACACAACTTCACATGCAAATACCTTTCCATCATAACGACTTTCTTGAATGATTTCTGGAGCCATCCAATAAACTGGAAAACAAAAGCACTTGAGAATAAGAATTTCCAACTAACCATGCAATTATACCCAAAAGTAAAGCAACAAGAAATAGTAAACTGATATGATCAAATCAAAAAGAGGGTAATAACTCTAATAAACTTAGGACTATGAGAACTATACAACGAGAATCACTCAACAGAAAGACTCTGAAGGCATTACAATGACAAAAAAAAAAAAAAACAGTAGATGCACCAAAAGATTACAGATTTCCTAAGGAGATATAGAAAAAAATATATTAAAATATGTTATAGAAGATGTTTAACTGTTCGCTATCATATGCAACAAATTCAATATGAAAACTTCATATTATTTACAAAAATAGAGATCCATGGAAAGCATGTTAAGTGTGAATTGGAGATATGACCTCACAGAATTGCATAAGCAAAAGTGGACAAGAATACTAAAAGATATAATATGAGAAAAGTCACCAAACTTTATTAAAGAAAATTGGAAGAATGAAAGATTGACCTACAAGAATAAAGATGATAAATAGACTTACCCAACTTGACCTCTCCTTGGTCTGTCAACAAACTGTTACCACCTTTGATATCCCGGTGAACCTTGAAAATTGAATGCAAATAAGAAAGTCCCTACATCATTGACAACAAATGTTTAGAGAAAGATTATATTTTTCATAAATAACACACTATTAGCCAAATATATGTACACATATCAAGCACAAATCACATTAGAGAATTAGCCAGGTAATGCCATTCTGCAATATAAGAATGTATGTTTCCCAGAACCTAGAGCAACAAATAGAACAACAAGAGCATAAGTGACCATTTAAGAATTTCCACAGGTTGAGAGCATAAAGAAATGTAAAATGATGATATACTAATTAAAATATGTGTATATGATTTACCATTTTCCTTGTGAAAAAAACTTCTCCTTTTATACTCAAAAATGTAGAAGAAGGCTAACATTTACAACAAGATGATCTCAGCTCTGAAGCTTGTACGTGTATCCCAGATCAATAGTGAATTGATCCATTCCTTTCTAGTTGTTTATCTAAGAACTTCCTCTGTTTTTTCTTGTGGTTATTCATTCTGACAAGTGTGGGTCATGTGTAAAACAAATAGGACCCGAAGATGTCATACTGTCAAATTATTTCCCCGTGTCACACTTTTTTCTCTTCTGTTCTTTGCTTTACCCGTATTCTAGACCAAAGGCCTGAAGAAGCTCACTAAAAATTTCTTTCAGCTCCACCTAATTAAGATAATCTACCATAGAAAAGCATGTTTGGTAGACATTACAGGCACTTTAACATATACTCACGTACTTATTGACTATTAAAAATTAAACTCAGATCAACTAGTTAGAACCCAATACTATGTCTTTACCCTGGGACCTGTTAGCTAAGGTCAGACGCCTTATATTAGTTTTTTGGCATTAAAACTTCTGTCAAGTGAATATTACTGATCAAACCCAAATGCAAACTCAGCATTTGAAACTACTCGAGTTAGTACCACTTTCACTTAAATTATCAAATGAGCCACTATGTGACAAATAATCAAGAAATGCAAAGATAACAGAGTACAGTTCACAAATACAGTCCACGGATCAAGTCCTCAAGCTGTCTAGCTAGAGTTTAGTATTCGAAATTGGGAGTCTGTATCATCTAAAATGCATTCTAATTTGACTTTCACATAACATTAAAGATTCACAAGGTTATGCCACACCTTGATCTGTGACAGCTAATAGTACATATTTATGACACTAGTTCTGCAATTTGATTATGCAACTTCTACGTTGATTATGCTACAAAATCCAAATGCAAATGCATATGGGCAATTTCTTGAGTTTGTTGTCCATTGCTTTTAGTTCCACATATATTTTATTTACTGGAAGATTAAGAATACTTCAAAAGTATTTTCCATATTAGCTCCCTCTATCTTGGTAGCCAATATAACATAATCTTCGCTTCAATAATGACCACAGATCTGCCTCCCTCCCCACTGTTTTAGTCCCTTTTAATAATTGTCATTAGTCTCCTAAACACTTCAAACAGAACGACTCTTTACTATTCAATCCTAGAACCATGTAAAAGAGTTCCGACCTTGCTCTTCTAGCGTAGAGAGAGAGAGAGAGAGAGAGAGAGAGAGAGAGAGAAGGGAGAAAGAGATAGTGGGTTAATAAGAGTATACAGATTCAGCCAGAAGAGGTCTCCGGCCGGCCGGCGTCCTCCTCCGGCAGGGAAAAAGAATTCATTATTCATAATTATACTTTTCTTCTTGATTTTTTTTCTGGGAGTACATTAAATACTTTTTTATTATTATTATTATTATTATTATTTATTTGTGATATTTTATCAAACGACTAAAATACCTTTTGAAACATAACATGCATATTATTAATATTATTATTTATTAGTATAAGTTTTAATTTTTTAATAGTTTTTTGATTAAAAATTGAGAATTGAAAACTAACATCTCAAGTGAAATTTATTACGTTATAAGTACAATCAAAATTCTGTAATTTAAATTAAAACCGATAAATCTAATTTTTTTTTAATGTCCGTAGCCCATTCGTGACAATCAGCTACGGATGGGCTACGGAAAAATGGAAATCCGTAGCTCATCCGTACCAATTGCCATGAATGGGCTACGGACCCCTAATAGTATGAATTCTAACTTATTAATAGGTAGGAACAATGTATTAAAGCGTATTTTTATATTTATATTTTTCATATTTATGAAGTTTAGACACAATGTAAAAGTTTTTGGACTTCTAGATTGAACGTTTATTAATATTAACGTAATGTTAAGTGATGACATGATAACTTCGATTTAAACGGCTAATGACTTCATAGGAGATTTTCCTATTAAAATACGCACGATAATAAAATACGGACCAAGTTTATTTTTATATGGAAAACTATCATCTCAAGTGAAGTTTACTGCGTTGTAGGTGCAATCAAAATTCCATAATTTAAATTAAAACCGATAAACCTCATTTTTTTTTCTGAAAGTCTATAGCCCATCCGTGGCAATTGGCTACGGATGGGCTATGGAAAAATGGAAATCCGTAACCCATCCGTAGCCAATTACCACGAATGAGCTACGGACTTTGTTATTTTTACTTTTCTCTTCGGTCCTTTATTTTTTATGGAAATTTTTTTGAATAATACATAGTCCGTAGCCAATCCGTGACTATTTGGCCATCGCATGGATACGGAATTTGTTATGAATTTTGTTGCCGAATTAATTAAATAATATGTAGCTAGTCCGTAGCAAATTGTCACACTTAGGCTACGGAATAATTTTTTTTTTAATTAAAATTATTGTCCGTAGTCAATCCGTAGCCATTTTTTATCACAATTTCAACTTGGCCTAAGTTGGTTACGAATGGTCTATGGACTTAGTTGCCTGTACCAATTCCGTAGCCAATTTACAACGGAAAAAATCCGTCGCCCGTGCACTATTTTCTTGTAGTGGTTTCTTCTCCTTCCTTGTTGTCCTTATTTTATGAGTGAGAGTGAGTTTCTCCTATTATAAAAAAATATGTAATAGTTCTTTTATTGTATTAGAGAGAAGGTGAGCTAGTTTCTCTTATAATAAGAAAGAGTGTAAGGTCTCTCCTTATATTAGTGAGAAAGTGTTGTAAATACTTCATAGCATAGTGAAATCTTCATATTCTTGCCTGTGGTTTTTCCCTCAATCTGTTTGGGGGTTTTTTTACGTAAATATGGTGTCTCAATTATATATATTGTTCTCAATCTTATTTTAGTTGTGTGATACTGATTGGTCCCAATCATTCTGTTGCGCCACCACCCAATATTAACTGTTAAAAAAATCATTATCAGTTCATTTTAATTGTGTTAAAAATCAAAGTGTTTCATCAAAAAAACAAACAGATACTGAGTGAAGTAATTCAAAATCTTATAAAATGATCTTAAAATTTATAATTTTATCATGTACGAGGGATTGTATTTTCTAACGTAAATGGAATCGTGCCTCCTAACAGGTTACGCAATTTAAATGTTGAGGATTTGTGGTATTTTGCACGTTTGATCATCGAGTTGCTGATGCCTACTCAGCCAACATGTTTCTAGTGTCATGGGCCGAGATGGCTCGATCAAAGCCACCGTCACAGCTACCATCATTTCAGCGTTCATTGCTCTTTCCTCGGCGTCCTGGCTTCTATGATGTTTCAGTGATTAACACGTACGTGCCCACCAGCTCAGCTCTTTCCGATTCAAAGAAATCACAGCCTGAAGCGAATGACCTTGATCAGGTGACTATAAGCCGCATATATTACATGGAAGCAAACCAAATTATCAAGCTCCAATCACTAGCCAATAGCGACAACACTAGCCCAGAGTGTATGAAGACCAAGCTAGTGGCATTTAGCGCCTTCCTGTGGAAGATAATAGCCGAAGGAAAGTATGCAAGCAATTATGGCAAAAATTGCAGGATGGGTATTGTAGTTGATGGAAGGAGAAGATTAGTCAATGGAGATGAAAAGAAAGCCAAGAAGTGGGCTGCATATTTCGGAAACGTGCTTTCGATCCCATTTGGTGAGATGAAGATTGATGAACTCAAGAAGAAGCCAATCAATGAGGTAGCAAATGCATTTCATGAATTTTTGCAGCCATCATTGACAAGGGAACATTTTCTTGGACTAGTAGATTGGGTGGAGGCTCATCGCCCTACGCAGATGTTGGCAAAGATGTATGCTGCTAATGTGACAAAGGAAGAACCAGCCATTGTTGTGTCTTCAGGGCTGCATTTTCCAGTAAGAAAGATGGATTTTGGATGGGGAAAACCAGCGTTTGGTTCGTACCACTTTCCATGGGGAGGACAAGCTGGGTATGTTATGCCAATGCCTAGTCCTATTGGAAATGGAGACTGCGTTGTTTATATGCACCTGTTGAAAGATCAGCTTGAGTGGATAGAAACGTGTGCACCTGATGATGTTTTTAAACCCTTGACCTCTCATTTCCTTAAAATGCACACAAATTAAAACATAAGTTATGTTTTTATTTTAGAGTATGCATTGGGACGCGCCACTATAGAATTTATAGTTTTGGTGTGAATCTGATATAATCCCGCCTATGATGAGTTTCTAATTATTAAAAATAAAAAGATTATGTCTCTATATTGTGATCGATTGATTATCATTCTAATTATTAAATTGTCAAATTTATGATAGCCCCCTATCACTTGAAGGCAGAGCTAATCCTTAATCCAACCGATAACTTTAGTTTACAAAATTGTGAACATGTATAATTGATAATATCATCTATTTCACTTTCAATTCTTTAGATATTTTTGAGTAAAATGCACCATACCCCTCTGTATTTTTATAAAGTTGCATCATAAACCCTGTGTTTTAAAAAGTCACGTTATGAACCATGTGTTATGAAAAACGTTGCATATAACCCCTCGCCGTCTATTTTTCTGTCAATTTTAACGTGAGTGTAATACACACGCTTGAAATGCAAGTATGACATTTATCAAGCTTTAAAACACATGCAGAATGATGAAAATACCCTTTTTAACATCAGTTGCTAATTGCCTCTTGTGTTTTCGATAAGGTTGTAAATGTCCCCTTGTGTTTTCGATAAGGTTGTAAATTACCCCTTGTGTTTTTTATAAGGTTTCTAATTGCCCCTATGTTTTTTTATAAAGATATAAATTGCCCCTTTAAAGATTAAAAAAAAAAAAAAATTGACAATCCTAGAGAGAAAAACTATTTCAAAGTGATTTTCCTTCGATTTGAAGTTGATTTTGCACTAATTTAAAGATTTTAATCTACTTGTAGAATAACGTGATTCCAAGTGAAGGTACGATTATTGCTAGTTGCAATATGACTTTGAACTTCAAGCATAAGATTTATATTTTTTATGGTGGACATCAATGTTCTGTTATATAAGTTATGCGTTTTTTTATTCTTTTAATTAAATGATATTTATTAGTTTAAGGTTGTAGATCTCCTTAGAAGGTAGACTAGCACATGGTTATGATATTACAAAATAAAAAATGTTGTAGATATCTCCCTCTAATATTAAAAAAATGATAAATACCCCCTTCTGATATCAAAAAAGTTGCAAATACCCCATTTGACGGATTTATCTTTAAACGAGGACAATTTTGTTTTTTTACAAGGCTAACTAACAGAGTTAAACAGAATTTGAGTTTGGGGCGTGTATGCAACGTTTTCCATAACATAGGGTTTATAACGTGACTTTTTAAAACATAGGATTTATGATGCAACTTTGTGAAAACACAGGGAGATATGGTGCATTTTACTCGATATTTTTCTATGAAAATGAAGAATATATCAATTAATGCTTTAAAGAGGTTCAATTTTGACCGAGAAACAAAAGCTAGCTGGACTAAATTTATGCAACAAAGGGAGAGTACATTCTATTTTCTGTTACTTATTAAAATGTGTTAAATTGCAGTTTGTAATAAGATGGGACCCATGATTTGGAAAATTTACTATGCAATTTGCAATTGAGTAAAATATACTATATCCCTATGTGTTTTCACAAAGTTGCATCATAAACCCTGTATTTTAAAAAGTTGCGTTATAAACTCTGTATTATGGAAAACGTTACATACATGCCCCAAACTCAAATTCTGTTTAACTCTGTTAGTTAGTCTTGTAAAAAGACAAAATTATCCTCGTTTAAAGATAAACCCGTCAAATGGGGTATTTGTAACTTTTTTGATATCAGAAGGGGGTATTTATCACTTTTTTAATATTAGAGGGAAGTATTTATAATATTTTTCATTTTACAATATCAGAACCATGTGCTAGTCTACCTTCTAAGGAGATCTACAACCTTAAACTAATAAATATCATTTAATTAAAAGAATAAAAAAATGTATAGCTTATATAACAAAACATTAATGTCCACCATAAAAAATATAAATCTTATGCTTGAAGTTCAAAGTCATATTGCAACTAGCAATAATCGTACCTTCACTTGGAATCACGTTCTTCTACAAGTAGATTAAAATCTTTAAATCAGTGCAAAATCAACTTCAAATCGAAGGAAAATCACTTTGAAATAGTTTTTCTCTCTAGGATTGTCCATTTTTTTTTTTAATCTTTGAAGGGGCAATTTACATCTTTATAAAAAAATATAGGGGCAATTAGAAACCTTATAAAAAACATAAGGTGCAATTTACAACCTTATCGAAAATAGAAAGGGTCATTTACAACCTTATCGAAAACACAAAGGACAATTAGCAACTGATGTTAAAAAGGGTATTTTCGTCATTCTGCATGTGTTTTAAAGCTTGATAAATGTCATACTTGAATTTTAAGCGTGTGTATTATACTCACGTTAAAATTGACAGAAAAATAGACGGCGGGAGGTTATATGCAACGTTTTTCATAACACAGGGTTTATAACGCGACTTTTTAAAACACAGGGTTTATGATGTAACTTTATTAAAACATAGAGGGGTATAGTGCATTTTACTCATTTTCAATTTCAGATTCTAGTACAACTTCAATTAATTATGAATTTATCAATCACATGATCAGTTCTATGTATTATGAATTTATGGCAACATTTATGTAAACATGTTCAATTTGAAGTCATACAAATTAATGTATACTACACCCACCATTACACTAATTAGAGTATCTAAAAAGAAGCTACGACCTCGTTTGCTCTATCTTGGCCTAATAATTATGTAATGAATATTCTAGATAAAAGAATATATTAACAATTAATGTTATATATAGAAAATAGTGATATAGATTTCTTGAAATGTTATTTGAATTTATAATTCTGCAATAATTATGTTCACATTACAATTGTTCATGCTCGTTCTCGGCTTATTCAAATCATGCATGGACTTTTGGACGCCGCGATGAATTTCGAAACCTAGCAAGCTTTGCATCAAAATCACTGGCTCAATAATTTGCAGCTCTATATTTGAAGTATCGTTAAGGGACAAATTCAGGATATTTTGCTAGTGGGGGCGAGCGGCTAAGGTAATTTTAAAGATCAAATTACTAAAAGTTATAAATCCTAACTACACCAAAAACAGTAACATAATTAAAACTATATTGTAAAGTCCGTGAGTAAATCCTATAAGTCCCTCTCAAAGTAACATACATCGCCCCTAATCATAATGGGTCTTGTTGGTTATTTTAACATTGTTGTGCTCTGGCTTGAACCGAGATATCACTCCTTAATTCGACTAGTTGACCAGCAATTAATAATAAATATTGTTCCATTGTTTTCACAATCTGCTGCAATTGAATTGAGTATGAAGCATCACTATTT
Organism: Ehretia macrophylla; assembly: GCA_037974665.1. Lineage (NCBI taxonomy): Eukaryota > Viridiplantae > Streptophyta > Magnoliopsida > Boraginales > Ehretiaceae > Ehretia > Ehretia macrophylla. The sequence continues at coordinate 53,655,442 of CM075769.1, read as the reverse complement.
CCTTGAAATTGTTTATCGAACGACGTTCTTTTACGACAAGATTCGTACTTTTTTGTTGTTGTTAAGTAATCAAAGTGATATAATTAAATTGATCAACAAAAGCTCTTTATATCAAAACAACAAAAACAAACCAATACTCAAATATCACGAAGTTGGGTGCTATCTAAGTTAATTGTTGTGTTCGATTTGCAGACTGCAAGTTACGAGCGTTTCTCGTGCTTTCATTTGAATCCATACATCTGGTTGCCTTTGTTAAATAAACGTACTAGAAAACTTCGGAAGAATCCAGAATATCTTTATTAATTATCTGCACATATTTTTAGATATATATATATATATATATATATATATATATATATACATGTATGTATGTATGTATGTATTCATATATAGAGATAGAAAGTCGTGCCATTGAAGGTGTGTGGACTATGTACACGCGAAAGATTGAACAACAAGTGGACCTGATTTGAGATAGGTTGCATGCAGAAGATGAATAAGACTAGACCATGAGCCTAGCTCTGATACCATGTAAAGAACCAAAATCTTAACCTAGGATCAAGGCCCAGCTCTGCTATCATGTTAAGAATTATGGAGTTCCATCCTAAAATCAATTGGTGCTAAGTGAAATAGCCCAAAATCTTATAAGGTGGTCTTAGAATTTTTAATTTTCTGATGTGGGAGAAATGTATATAAAGAGGTCTAAGCTCCTGATATTTGGACCAGTTGTGGTTGGCACTTGTTCCTTCATTGTTGGATACGGAGATTATAATATTAACATTAATTGATTATCTTGTTCAAAAATTTAAATTGTTAAATATGTATTCATTTGATTTATTTATTATTCGTAATACGCTCTTTTATGTTGATATAAAATGCAATCTTGCATGTAGTTATATGCGACTTGAACATAAAACTTTTTTTTAATTGAACTCGTATTATATTATGTAATCACCTCATCTGAAAAAATTAAATTATAATTGAAGGATTTATTTTTTTATTATGAATCTTAAACATAATTGTGATTTGTGCCAATTTGGGCTACCCAATCTTGCTCTATTTGAGAGCAAGACTGCCATGAAATAGTGGATCTCTCAGTGCCACACTGTGGGGTAAGACCATATACATTGGATTTCATTTCCGATGAATGTGTCACACCATCCGCTATACGGCACAAGAATTTTCTATATAAGAGCAACCTGGTCTGAAGTAGCAAGCTGCAATTGAATCACACACTAATCATTACTCACCCGTTGTAAAATAGTCATGTCTTGTCTTGCAACTGCTACAAGACTAATTCCCCAACAAATGGCTACCAGGAGGTCAGGAAACTACAAGCCAAGCATTTGGGATGATGATGATCTGCAATCATTAGAGAGTATATACTCGGTAAGATCAAGAGAAGTAACTATCGGGTTTGACGAGTCCGACCATACGGTATTCTGTGAGCCGATTGGGTTTGACTAGCTAGATCCAAAAATTTGCTGTTCAAGAATACTACTAAGAATACTAGAATATTTCGATTGTATACACAAATCTATCGCTACTTACATTATTATGTATATTGCATACAGGGATCAAAGTACTCACAACGAGCTGAGAAGCTTAAACAAGAAGTGAAGAAAATATTAGATGAAACAACAGATCAATTGGATCAACTTGAGCTTGTTGACGTTTTGCAAAGGCGTGGCATATATTATCACTTTGAAAATGAAATAGAAAGTATTTTGAATTGCATATACAATGCTCATGATTGCAATGAGAAGAAACAGCATGAAGACTTGTACGCTGTGGCTCTAAAGTTTAGACTCCTCCGACAGCAAGGTTACCAAATCCCTCAAGGTACTCTTCTTGCTTAATGAAACTATCGATTCTTCCACAATGCATTTTTTATGTTATGATTTTAGTGCTTTTAGTAAGCCCTATGTATCAAAACTCTTCCAGCAAAAGGTAAAACTTGTAGGTAACAAAATTTACTTAGGTTGAATTAATGATATGACCCAAGGATTTCAATTTTAATTCATTATCGGGAAGAAAAAGTAACAAATTTCTGTTCTCATGGAACGTACTTGAACACACAACCATATGACTATAACATGGGAGTGGGACGCACCCCCTCTCACAGCGGCACAGGTCCATGAGCCATTTTAAAGAGTTTCGCATGTCTCATTCAGTAAACAATGAGTTACAAGAAAAAGAAAGTAAAAATTTAAGCATGAATGACTCTTTCTTTTTCTTCTTTCTTTCTTCTTTGCAGAGGTTTCCAAGTTTGGCAAATTCAAGAAAAGCTTACGTGGGGATTATACCAAGGGCATTCTTAATTTATATGAGGCTTCATATCTGGCTACGGAAGCTGAAACCATCTTGGACGTGGCTCAAGAATTTGCTATTCATCATCTTAAGGAAAAACTCAAGCAAAATATAGATCAACATCTTGTTGAGCAAGTGAGGCATGCTTTAGAGGTTCCACTCCATTGGAGGATGCAGAGGCTAGAAGCAAGATGGTTCATTGAGATATATGAAAAAAGACAAAACGCAAATCCAGTTTTGCTTGAGCTAGCTAAACTGGATTTCAACATCGTGCAAGCTACATATCAAAACGAAATAAAACAGATGTCAAAGTACGTATTACAAGGGCCGATTCACCTTTGTGCCAGTGGGACTCAGCCCCGAATCTTTTTTAAAACATATATGTATTTACTTTGAAAGTTTTTATAATATATGTAGTTTTTTAGTATGAAAAATTAAATTAACTCGAACTGAAAGAAGAAAAATAGCATTCTAATCACACTGAAATAAAATTCTAGATACGTTACTGTATCAGTATATATATATGTATTTACCAAAAACCAGCACAATAATGTGTTTTTTTGTTCTGTAGGTGGTATACTAGCTCTTGTCTTGCCAAAAAGATGAGCTTTGCCAGAGACAAATTTGTGGAGGGTTTCTTGTGGGCGGTTGGATTCACCTCTGAACCACAATATGGATACTGCAGGAGGGTGTCAATGAAGCTTCCAGCACTAATAACAATAGTTGATGATATATATGATGTATATGGTACATTGGATGAGCTCGAGGTCTTTACTGATGTAGTTGAAAGGTCAGTGATCATCAATCATTTTGGCTTAATATGATTAAGACTCTAATTATTTGTTCCTTATCATAGTGCTTATCACTTGTTCATAGTAATTAAATCTTTTGTCATGCATTTTCAGATGGGACATCAATGCCTTAGATCGGCTTCCATATTACATGAAGATATGTTTCTTAGCAGTTTTCAACTCTATTAATGAAATCGCTTATGATGTTCTCAAAGAGCAAGGCTTCAATATCATTCCATACTTGAGGAAAATGGTATAGTCTGTTAGTCACATCTCGTCCTACAGTAATTCTATAAAAGATACGTATTTAGTTTATAATTATTTAGTTTTTCTACTACCGTGAACATGGACTTAAGCATTCAAAAAATATTTTCTTATAGTCTACCATTATTTTCATCCAGTGATTTCTGTTAATCTGATTTCAATTGAGCAACCAACTTTGCAGTGGGCAGAACTTTGTAAAGCCTATTTGGTGGATTCAAAGTGGTATTACAGTGGATATACACCAAGCCTGAATGAGTTTCTGGACAATGCCTGGATATCAATCAGTGGTCCTGTGCTGTTGTTTCATGCTTATTTTTGTATCACAAATCCAATAAAGGAGGAGGATTTGAAACATTTAGAGCAATATCCTGGAGTAATTCACTGGCCATCCTTAATTCTTCGGCTTGCCGATGATTTGGGAACATCAGCTGTAAGTTAATTACTGCACTCGTAGGATAATACACATATAGGATCGGATCTAGAATTTTTTTAATGAAAAATATAACACAAAATTTAATTTTTATAAATGAATAATTTGCTTTAGTGTGAGTTAATTGTTTTTAAAAACTAAAAATACCTATATATTTACAAAAATTTGGGGTCAGCAGAGACTATAACCCGCACATCCCTCCCTAAAGTTACATCCGTCTGCACATGTACCCTTTCAAATGTTCCATGTATACTGACTCATTCTAAATGATCCAGGAAGAAATGGAGAAAGGTGATGTTCCAAAATCAATCCAATGTTACATGCATGACACAGGCTGCTCTGAGGAAGATGCTCGTGAATACATAGTGCACTTAATTAGTCTTACATGGAAGAAAATGAACAAAGATATATTAATGGATCGCTATTGTAACGAGCCCAACATAATTAGCTCAGTCACTGAATGGGTTGAATCAAGCAGTGCAAAAGGAACAACTACAAGGCCCAAGTGAGTCGAGCCCAAGCTAGCTAGCTAGTAGTATAAATAACTGAAGGCTTAGACAGAAAGACATGAACGAACTCAGTTATAATTTCCTTCCTATTTTTTGCACTTTTGTTTACTGTTTTTCAGTTTTGTTTTCTTGTAATTCACTTTCAATCAATATCAATCTCTTTGTTGAGATCATTCTAGTTAGTCGTATGCTAAGTCTGTTACATTGGTGCTTTCATTGAGTCCATGGCCGATGGTACCAGATTACACGCCATGGATTATCAGTATCAGCAATACTATCCATAGTATGTTGGGTATGACCCTTACATTCCACTGTATCTACAATACTATCCCTATCAACCGCAGGCACCGACCCAGTTTCTATATTATTCTGATCTCAAAACGCCATCGTATGCTCTGCGCGAATTGCTTTCCACCTTAGATGCGAAAGCCGATCAATTGTTACTTCTCGCGGAGCAATTCACCAATTTGGTGAATATTGCCGACTCAAAGGGTGAGTACGAGAAGAAGGTTGAAGTGACGTCAGCAGACCAAATATCGGCGGTGTCGCAAAGTGAAGATGCTTTACAAGATGGCGAAGTTGTGAGTATGCAGAATTGTGAGGGCGTTTCAGCAATGAATATGTGTGAGGTTAATGGTAATGTTGAGATGAGCTCGAATGATGAAACTGTATATGTTAGTAGTTCGGATGGTAATTTGATAATTAAGGAGAATGGAGAAGTCGCAGGCAAGAGTGGGATGGTGGACGTCGTAGTCGAATAGCAGGCGATGGCTATTGCTAAGGAAAGTAATGTGTCGAGGTGGGTTTCACAATTAGCAGTGAAATTGAAGGTGGAAACTATAAAAAATGGGGATGCGGAAGGGTACATGGATGAATCTGTAACAAAAGTAAAAGCGGTAGAGGAAGATATGGAAGCTGAGCTGTGTTTTATTAATACGTCGTCAACTGAAACTGGCTTGCAGCATCTTGATGCAATCGTAGCTGAAATAGTGAAAGGTGAAATGAAGTCTGCGAGGAAGGTGTTTGATGAAATGACTAAGAGAAGTTCAGTGTATTTGAAAGGTGATATGGTAGAGGTGAAGGGGTTAGTAAATCCTCCTTGGTGGATTCCGTGGAGTGTGTATTTGAAGGGGACAATTATTGCAATGACTAGGATTTTATTGGCAGAGTTTGCGGAAGCATCTATGAATGGTGAGATTATTCAGATTTTAGCATTAGGTGCTCTGGATAATAGTTTCCTCATGAGTGATTCTGGGATTCAGATTGTGGAGAATTATAGTCATGCATATAATCTGACAGAAGCAGAGGTTGAGACACATACTATATCTGCTTGGAAAGAAGTAAAGTCATACGTTAGCACCCAAATGGTTGAAAATGGGAGTGCAGCTACAAGACAGCTTGTCCATGATGGATCAGGTGAGAATTTGAAAAATGTTGCTTTGAAGCTTTTGCAAAATAAGGTGGCCACAATTCCTGTTATTAATTCATCTTCAGAGGATGGATTGTGCCCACAGCTGTTACATCTTGCTTCACTTTCTGTAATACTGAAAAATATTTGCAATATGTCACAAGGAGGCGACAACGGCTTGACACAGTCACAGTCACCTTATAATGAAGCAATGGAGGCATTATCTTTTCTTATCATGAAATGCAGTCGTGCTGATAAGAGCAACTCGGGCAGTAGATTTGATTTACTCTTTGATTATCTCAAGATATTGGAGTTGGAGGAGCCGATTAAGCTACTCAAGATTATCCATGTTGCCGGTACTAAAGGTAATAGATTGAATTGCGCATTTGCAGAGTCTATATTACGTAATTGTGGCTTCCAAACTGGACTTTTCACATCTCATCGCCTCATCGATGTTCGAGAAAGATTTCGATTGGATGGCGTAGACAATTCTGAAGAAACGTTTCTAGCATATTTCTGGTGGTATTGGGATAAGTTGAAGCAGAAAACCAGTGATGATGTACCAATGGCTACCTATTTTCGCTTCCTTGCCTTGCTTGCCTTCAAGATAATTGTAGTTGAGCAGGTAGATGTTGCAATCTTGGCTGTTGAGTTGGGTGTAAAGTTTGACGTGACAAATGTGGTGGACACACCAATTGTTTATGGTATATCTTCCCATAGATACAACTACATGGAAATTCTTGGAAATAATGAATGCTTTGAGTCGTATTCATCCAATATCTACATCCGCAGAGTTCTAAGTGGTGAATTTGTTGTGGTGACCAAACATCTTCTTCATGAATTAACCGATATGGGTCTTTGGTCTCCTGCTATGATGAATAGGATAATATATGAAGGTGGTTCTGTGCAGAAAATCCCTAAAATTCCTGATGAACTTAAAGAAATCTACAAGACTGTTTGGGAGATAAAACAACGGACCTTGGTTGACATACATGATGATCAACTTCTCGTGGCGTATTTTCGGGATGGTGTGATTAACCAATCGAGTCTGATTACTGCTGTGAGATGGCATCAACGTGTTCTTGCTATGTTAACAATCATTTTTTTAAACCTTCAAGAAGCTCCTGTAATTGAAGTGGAAAAAATGCAAAGCAGCGCTAAATCTGGAACTTCAGCTTTTGTTGAGAAAATGCAGAGTAGTGGAGATAACCTCATTGGGAAATTTGGTGACGGGTTCTACTCGGTGTATCTGGTCGCCGACTTTGTTGAAGTTATCAGCAAGCACAATGATGACAAACAGTATAATTGGATAAGAGAGTTGTCTTCCTTGCTTATCCAGTTAGGTGATATACATACATCAAATCATTCTGTAGGAGATATAATCATTGTACTACTTGGAGATTGCACTTTTCCTCCTTCGCATTACAATATTTTGGGGATTAAGAGGTATAGCTCTGTAGAAGAAGTGAAGAAAGCCTACGACAAACTTATCGAGAAGTGGACTTCAGATGTAGAACTCCCTTCCACCATTGATTTTATCAAGCTGTTATGCTTGCTTGGTTTTTCGCTGGTTATGCTTCCTATTTTCAAACTGTTATGCTTGCTAGTTTTTCAGCCTAAAAGATGGTTGGTTGTAGATTTTAAGAAGGTGGATTGGAGGGGATACTTCAATAGCATCTTTTGGAATCTGAATTTTTGGGACCAGGCAAGTACACTAGCAGGGGAAATTGAGGATGCAAGTAGGACCTTTCCAAAGGTGCTGCTCGGGGCCGTGGTTTTGGTGGTTAGTTCATATTTCGTTCCACTTCTTGCGGGCACAGGAGTTTATTTTGCAGAAGTTGGAATGCTGATTGGTGGGTTTTGTCTAAAGTAGTAGATCCAAGCAGTATCTGCCAAGTCTAACTTGGGATTATTTGAGGCAGAAATAAGTGTTGATGCTTTCCAGCAATTCGGAATGAGTGAGTTGGGAATGCTCCCATCTATATTCCCAGAAGAAGAATTTTTTCAAGCATATCCCAGTTGGAACCTTGAGGACAAGGTTCCTTTACAACAGGGAGGTAATGTAACGAGCCCAACATAATTAGCTCAGTCACTGAATGGGTTGAATCAAGCAGTGCAAAAGGAACAACTACAAGGCCCAAGTGAGTCGAGCCCAAGCTAGCTAGCTAGTAGTATAAATAACTGAAGGCTTAGACAGAAAGACATGAACGAACTCAGTTATAATTTCCTTCCTATTTTTTGCACTTTTGTTTACTGTTTTTCAGTTCTGTTTTCTTGTAATTCCACTTTCAATCAATATCAATCTCTTTGTTGAGATCATTCTAGTTAGTCGTATGCTAAGTCTGTTACTATCTTTCCAAGGATTTCATTAGAACTGCAATGAATCTTGCTCGTATTGCGCAATGCATGTACCAGCATGGGGATGGTTTCGGTGTTCCAGATGGTGAGACGAAGGATCGTATAGTTTCATTACTTGTCAAACCCATCCCTCTCCCATAAGCATAACATTATAACATTACGAGGGGAGATTCAATGCTGGAAACTATTTAAATTATTTTATTATAATTACATAAATAATTCACCATCATCAAATCTTTCTCGTAATATGTTATGTTAGGATTCCAGTGCCGTTTATAATTCTTTATTGGAACAAAGACCAAGAACATGTATTAGTTATTGCATGTAAGATATAAATTGTACCAATAAAGTTGTAATCTCTAATTGTTTATTAGATTAAAGGTAAAGTAGAGAACCACCTTGTTCTTTTGTAAAGTTACATAATATCTCTCTGTGATTTTAAAAGTGTACGGTACATCCCTGTGGTTTTTAAAACTAAGAACAATAGTCCCCTCAGTCAAAAAATCCATTATTTTAATGAAAAAAGTGATGCACGTGCGTTAAGTGCGATTATTTAAGATTTTTTTGCTTAAATTATTAATTATTTAGACAAAAATTTCCTTATATGACATGTACATTTTTCTTTGGGGTTGAACGTAAAAGAGAAAGATCACTCAACTCCAGAGAAACGGAACTTCTTAGGTTAGGGCATTACCTATTGGAATGGAAGAAGACGAAGGGGTGAACGAGCGCTGAGACTATGCTCTCAATTCCATTCTTTGTCTTTCTAGTCGCAGTATTCTTGCTCAACACAATATGAATTTTAGAGTGTCGTGTCGGGGCGATAGGCGCGCCGCAGTCACGCATTCGAGTAAGAGCCTTTGTCTTTCTTCGCTATGTAAATACAGGGTTGAATTGAAAGCATAGGCTTCAACCGAAGCTGCAACCAAATATGAGTGGTTGTTGCCCGAGCACCAAACTATTGGCTTCAGCGACCGTATTTTTATCCAAACAATCAATAATTTAATTAAAAAAAAAACATTTGACGCGCGTGCATCATATTTTTTGTTAAAATAGATGAATTTTTTAATAGAGAGGGATGTTGTGTTTAATTTCAGAAACCACAGGTAGGTACCATCCACTTTTAAAATTACAAGTGACTATTGTGCTTAGTTTTAGAAACCACAAGTGGATATCGTACACTTTTAAAACTATAGGAGATATTTTGCAACTTTACAAGTGACTATTGTGCTTAGTTTCAGAAACCACAAGTGGATATCGTGCACTTTTAAAACTATAGGAGATATTGTGCAACTTTACAAAAGTACAAGGAATCCTATGCACTTCACCCTTAAATTAGTGAAGTAATTACGATGCGTTACTTACAGATTTTTCTTGAAGTTCTTATCTTTATGACATTACGTCTAAAAGCAGTACAAGAAAGCCAATGCATTTCAGTAGATCAAGATTCATTTAATGGGATTATTTAACGATGAATATCTCATACATAGATTATAACACAACAAATCTTTTTGGAAAGACCGCTAGTTACATGACCAAGTATTCAAAGTTAAGATTTACTATAAAGAATACAGAAACCAAGATTTCATATACTAATTAGTATCATCTCAAACTTTTATACTAGCAGTTGAGTTGTATGATGATTTTTATTGTAATGTGAAGGTGAATCCTACACAATTACAAGAACAAAGCACCTAAAAAAATGGAGAAGAAATTATAAGGGTAAAAAGACGAGCACAGATAAGTGCAACAAGGGCAAAGGGTAGGGTGTCCTTCTAAACCTGGGAAGCATGAATTCCAACTAGGCAAAGGGCAACCAAGGCCCAGTCAAAAGATTTGAACAATAGACACTGACAGTGTCTCGCCCCCAAAATCTGCCTAGGCAAATATGAGGAACAAGACTGCCGAGCACTAAAAAGGAACAATCTTCCTAAATTTGCAAGGCTCTAAACAAATATTAAACTAAAAACCATAATATTAAATATGTGGCAATCCATTAGAGCATCTAAACCAATTCAAGTGCAGCGGAATTAAATCTCCGAATTCAATAAATACAATATCCAATATAAGTAATCTCTTACATGGTCTTAAACAAGAGTAGAATAATAATACAATGCCTAGACACAATAATTAAATTGTCATAACTAAGAATCTAAATTGCCCATTCAATCTTCCGTGAAAGCGACCTCTATCACAAGTAATAGCTAAGGTCTATCCCTCACCTTCTGCAAAGAAACTCATTTTTTACAAAAATGAAATACAAATCTCAGTAAGTGACGATCCCCAAACAAATCCCTTGGGACCATTAAAAATATTCTTGTATGTCCAATGGTCATATCATTGTAGTACATAAATATCATAGATTTGAAAACAATAAAGCTCATGTGAAATCATAATAGTTCACGCGTAGGGTTATAAAAGTTCATGCCAAACTAAATTCATATGCCAAGAGATCATAGTCAAACGAATCAATGCACAAGTCTAAGTAGGCTTTTATCCTCCGCCTGAGAGTCAACAATATTGGCATTTATCCTCCGTAAAAGAGTTTTATCAGCATTTATCCTATGCCATAGAGTCAAAAGTATTTACATTTATCTTCTGCCATAGAGTCAAAATTATTGGCATTTATCATCCACCATAGAGTCAAAATATTGGTATTTATCCCAGCCAACAAGGGTCAAAATTTCACTACCCTTCCAAATTGCTCAATTTCAAATATTTCACATGTATTCGATTATCAAATGTCAGAATTATTGGCATTTATCCCCAACCAATAAGAGACATAATTTCACAGGCTTTTAGAGTCTTGAGTTTCAAATATTTCATGTATGCATGCAGTAATCGAATAATGTATGAAACAATTCTTATAGAAAATATTTTTGTAACGCATTATACTTTGAAATCATACAAATACTTTTGTCCCAGGGTTTTATTTTGAGTTTTTAAAATCATTTAATGCTTTTAAACCAATATAACAACACGCTGTAAGACATCATAAGGATCATTAATCTAAGTTAGGATTCAAGAAATGCTAAAACATATAATATGAAATTTGGTTGATATTTTTGTCCAAACTAAAAAGGGCATTTAAAAGTTTTTGTTTTCTTAGGAACAAAAGCAAAACTATAACTTAACTTAAAAAAATATATATATTCCATAAATATATATATATATATTTTTATGAATAGTTCACGATGAGTAGTTCACCGTGAACAGTAGTACAACACCGAAGTTACTATTCATGTGACCAGTAAAATTAATTTTTCAACTTTATTATTTTTATTTTTTTTCTGATGCAACATTGTTTACAAACCATGCCAAAATCCCTCTTTTTTTTTTGGTCAAACAAAATCCTTCTCTTTCAAGAGTTCGAAATATGCAACTTTTGTCAAATCAAGGAATATACAAGCCTTTTTTTGAAAATCTATTATTTGTTTATGTCATGATTCCTTCCCAATATCTAATCCATATTCAATGTGCATAATATTCATAAATCATACATTCAAAAGCTTGAAATTCATATGTACAATATATACAATATGATTATAGGAAATTTCAAAGGGGGGATCAACCATCTTACCTCTTCGACGAACTAAGTCTGAACTTTAAAATTTCTGACAAATTCTCAAAACCCTATTTCATATCACAAATATTCTATATAAGTACCCATAGTTGTACTTTATAATAGTCTATACTTGATTCCTACCCCATAAATTAAAGAACACAAAATACTTACCCATACGAGTGAAATACTGAGAAAAACCCAAAGATTCAAAGCTAATTCTTGTGACTATTGATTTTCGTAGGAATTCTCCCATCTCTCTTGCGTGGGGCTGTTGAAATATTGATAGGTTTTACCCTAGTCATAGACTGAAAGAGACATTAAAAATAGTCTAGGGTGAGCTTTATTTTCCTATTTGGAAAGTATTATCAAAATAACATTTTCTTCTCTTGCCCAAATTAGTCCTCAACCAACAAGTCCAATCTAGTCCTACGGAAGCACAACTTAGTTCACACAAAATTAATTAGGCTAATCAATGAGTTGAAAAATTGGGGTATTACAGGCAGTTATTCGTCGAATATGGTGCATACGTTGGTGCATTTGTAAAATAGAAACTTACAGGAAGTCCCTTCATAAAAGCTTATTGACCATAGCACGGATGGCCTAAGAACTTATTACAAGCAGTTATTCTTCGTATATGCCAGTTTTTGTACGGAAGTGGTCTCTGTTGGAAAAGTTTTTGAACTTTTCTACGAGTCTTTTGAGGTTGCGCTCTTTGAATAGGTCTTCTGATAGGGATTTGATGGTGGCAGTGGTAGTGGTGGTGGTGGTGGTAGTAGTAGTAGAGAAAGTGCGATTGAGGTAGCACGTAAGGAAAGACATGATGGTTCTTGGCTTTAAAGGTTTAGGGTTTTAAAGGAAAGCTTAAAGCAAACTTGTAAGGCATAAAATTTCTAAACGTTGAGTATGATGGTCGAATTTTGCGAGTAGTTTCTAAATTTAATTCAAATTTTTAAAATAGTTTGAAATTTTTCAAAAACTAATATTACATATGGGTATTCAGTGTTAATCATGAATTTTCAAGTAAAATTGTAGTTGTTATGTTATCTTATTTTCTTATTAAATGAGATGGAAAAGAGTCACGTGATTGCGTACATGCTACTTTTTAAAAGTTAATTTGAAAATTTAAGTAAACAATAAAGATCAAAATAAAAATTTAAGAAAGTAATTTCACAAAAATATGAAAGTAATCTCGTAGTTTCTTATTCAATTTGATTATAAAAATGAAGAAAATGGTCAACTTAACAACGTATTGTAACATTCGAGAGTCATAATATGATTTTTATAACATAGCAAAAGTGTTGTATGTCTTGACCTTATTTTTTACCTTGTAAAATTATACATTGACTTAATTTACAATCCTTAAGAAGTATACGGTTGAATTGTAGAACTTAATGCAACTAAGGCTCCGTTTGTTTGCCATAAAATATTTTCTTAAAAAATATATATATTTTTAAATTTTTAAATTGGTCAACTAGAAAAAATTTGATCAAAAAAATATTTAATTAAAAAGAGTGAAAAATATTTTCATTTCCTTTGGGAGAATAAAATATTTTTTACTCATTCCACCACACCTTTACCCATCCCACTCCCACCTCATTCCTGTCACATTTTTAATTAATTATTATTAATTTATTTTAGAATTATTGACTAAATTTTTTTAAATTAATTAATTAATAGCTTTTAATTATTAATATTTTTTTAAAAAAATAATAGATTAATATTTTTAACCAATTTTTCATTGTGATATTCAAATACTAGAAAATATTTTTCAATGTGACAACCAAATACTAGAAAATATTTTATTTTAGGGAAATATTTATTCTTGTAAATATTTTTCAACAGCAAGTTATTTTACGACAAACAAACAGAGTCTAAATGTAATCTAAAATGTAAAGCTTGGGGAAAAAATGTAGTTGATGTTATAAAATTAGAGATAGAACTAGAAGAGACAATGCAAGTAAAGAGAAATATAATAGAGAAAGATAGATAAGAAACTTGTATTGAATTTTTTGGTGTAACTTTACAATACAGAGGGCGCAATTTATAGCCAAAGATACAATAGAAGTTATCTATTGCTAGATTTTGTATAGGGCCAGGATGCAGGGTTTAAATAAACATTATCACTATAAAGTTGAGATAATTATGAACCAAAATCTGTATCGGGATGAATATCCGTTAATATCAATAATTACATACACTTCTCCTTGGATATTCATCTTTTAAGAATATGCCTCGTTAAAACCTTACTAAGAAAAAAAATCCAGTGAAAAAAAATTGTAGTGAAGAAAAAAAGCGTACAATATGCTTATTATACATTTCATACTACCTTATTAAAAACCTTGTCAGGAAAACCCAGTGTGACAAAACCTAGGTGAAGGGAAAAAAGTACAGTGCGTATTTGTCTTCCCCTCATGTTGGCATATCAAGAATGATTGGTGACTTCATGTATGCCATTCTTGTGAAATAGTTCTTCAAATATTGTGGTAGACAATCTTTTCGTGAATAAACCTGCTAAATTATCACTTGAGTAAACTTAATTAACATCATTTATCCTTTCTTCGAGAGCACGTGCATGAAACAGAACTTTGAGGTGATATGCTTGATTCCATCATCTTAGAATAGCTAGTCTTCTCTACTTGAAACTCATGTAGTAATGAGAACTCATGACCGGGAAAAAAAAGTTCACTCAAGAAATGTTGTTATTTGCCAGTTTGAACAACCTGTTCATGATTGGAAAGAAAAAAATGAAAACTCAATCAATGAGTGTTGTTGTTTGCCAGATTTGAACAACCTGATCATGACCCAAAAAAAAATTGAAAAATCAATCAAGTGGCCTCGAATGACATAAAATCAAACAAAATTGTACCAAGAAAAGACAATCTCACAAAATTCAATGGACCCTTGGAGAGAAAAATGCTAAAATTTGATCTTGACAAGACTCTCCATGTGAAGATGATTCAGCTCAGTTCATTTGACATGACATGCAAATGGGTATATTTAAACTTTAGGCGGGGGTTACATTGATAATTTTAAAAAAATATTGTAGATTATCCATGTATAATTCTTTTCACATCCATATCTTCTCATTTCTTTATTGTGACAATAAAGGCATAGTGATCGATCTCACACAAAGTCACTTCTAATGAGGGTGGAAAATAGATGTCCGTCCGAGCTCAATGATCCGACCTCAACTACCTGACTTGAAAAATAGGAGAAGGAATCTCGGGGGTGGTGGCCCGTGTTTCCCCTCAGGTGTGAGAGTAAATTATTGTACCTGAGCTGAACAGTAAGTAATTGAGAGTAATAAATGTATACGAGTTACCTCATAATGAAGAATGAATGGGGTATTTATACTACTTCCAATGTCGGGCAGCAATTAATGTTTTGTCCTACTTAACACTGTTCATACATGCCCAATACTATTTGCCTTTATGTTACATCTGAAGTGAAAGCTATGTTAGGGAAATAGAGCGAGGTCGGGCTCAGGTCTGGCCGCTCAGTCCCAGGTAGGGACGACTTAACTGTGGCTCAGATTTATACCCCCATCATTCCCCTCCTCTCTCCTTTCCTCCTCCCAAGTCTAGAACTCAAAAGGGGTTCTAGAGAAGTAGATTCCATGACCGAGCTGGGCAAGTCTAACCTGGATAAGATAATGACCACATCACCTTTTCTTCAGTTGAAATGCAAACACGTCATCGTTTTGATGCAACGGTTGAGATTCTCGAGACGGTCACTCATTTGCCTATAAATAGGCCTTCGTTATTTCAAAATTTCTTCCCATTTTTTCGCAATCAAGATCAAGGAATCCTCCAAAGCGTTACCGATAAACTCAGGATCCTCAGCTCGGAGAACTAAAAGTCCTAAGCTCAGTTTCATCAGCTCAAACACTTCCAGCTCACTTAGTCTTTAGGTACGCCCTTAATCTCTTCTTCTTTCTTTTCCTCTTTACATTTATATTAACACATGGGGAGATCGGATTTTGAGGACAATCAAGGCATGGAGGGTATATCCTACGGCGGGGAAAAGGAGAACCCATCCAACTCGAGGACCCCCTCCCAACAGGACCAAGTAGAGGAAAGCTCAAGTACTTTAGCCCCTTGAAAGGAAAGGTCAAAACCGCCTTCGCCTTGAGGAAATAGTGATGCTAAATGCCAGATCCTTAAGGTTAGAAGGGTTGAAGACGACATCGAGGGGAACCACATGGTTGGGTTTTCTGACATGGAGGAAAGGGGTTGACGACGGATTGCCCTTGAATAAGTTAGAGGGATTACCGATTCTGATAAAGAACATTGGCAACATGTTCCGTTGCATTGTCCAGGCTGAGTCATTAGCGATTGAGCCTCAGCTGAGCTAAAAAACTGGAACGAGTGGAGAAGTGGCCATCTCGTCAGGTCAGGGCAAACAGATATTTGCCTGTTGCTATAGAGAATGTCTCACGACTGTATCCATGACCAATAAACGGATGAGTGAGTGGGCCGTGGCCATGGACTTCGAGCTCAAAGTCCTAGGTTGGAAAGATTTTTCTTGCTACCCACCGGAGGACCACTTCACAATGTACGACTTAGCCTTTGATGTCATCCGTCTACCCCCACTTCTCTAGAACCCCTTATGAGTTCTAGACTTGGGGGGAGAGGGAGGGGAAGAAATGATGGGGGTGTAAATCGCCCAGCTAAGTCGTCCCAACCTGGGACTGAGCGGCCAAACTTGTGCCCAACCTCGCTTTATTTCCCTGACATAGCTGTCACTTCTGATGTGACATAAAGGCAAACAGTACTAGGCAGGTATGAACATTGTTGGATAGGACAGAACATTAATTGCTGCCCAGCTTTGGAAGTAGTATAAATAACTTATTCATTCTTCATTATGAGGTAACTCGTGCACATTTATTACTCTCAATTACTTACCGTTCAGCTGGGATACATTAATTTACTCTCACACCTGAGGAGAAATACGGGCTGCCACCTCTGCGATTCCTTCTCCTGTTTTGCAGGTTAAGTAGTTGAGGTCGGATCACTGAATTCGGGCAAACATCTATTTTTCACCCTCATCAACTTATAATAGAATAAACCTTAATTTATAAAAGTGAATTTCGATTCCTATTTGAGTAAAAACCTATTAAATAAGTTGATAGAATAGAATGGTGAATGTAACTAATCATAACTTAGTAGGGATCAATAGGATAACAATCAATCTATTACCTCTAAATTGGAAGTCAAAATATATACAACTCATCACCTTTGATGAGAATGCTAGGCTACCTAATTTCCATGTAGTTCAAGACATATCTATTAAGTCATTAATACTTGTTGAATATTTGAGACAAAATTTTATTCACTAAAAGGAAAGCAAAACCTAAAAACAGATTATCTTAAAGAAATGTACCAATGGTGATACTAGCTAGGTAATGCAAGGATTATTTATTTGCCCCGAACTACTTTTCTTCAAATTGAACCATGTCTTCAATTTAAAATTTTGGGAAATTAAGATAGTTGTAAATATTTATCTCCCATGAGTTGAATTATATCTTCCATTTAAGATTTGGAGTTTGGACCCTTTCCTTTACTAATCTATCATCTTCTATATGACATGTATTATGAGCAATGATATTTAATCTTTTCAAATCTTGACTATTTGTTTCAATTTATTTTCTCATAGATAATTGGTTTATCACTATAAATTTAATGGTTGATATTTAAAATAACCAAATCTAATAACCCATAATACACTTCATCTATAACAGTGAACACTACTTCTGATCAGCAATGCCAAACAGTCAACGACTTATGCTCAACAGCACTTCTATCCAAAGTTCAACTGCTAAAAATTTTATAGCGCAACAGCTAAAATTTCACAATTAAAGCAAATAGACCGTAAAAGTAGAAAAGTTTTATAAACCTTAGGACTACCAACCCCCTCCCCTCACTACCCTTCTTTAATTCCCACCTGATAGAAGGATAAATAGAAAAGAAAGCAATGAAAAAAGGAAGTAGAACAACAAAGAAAGAAAGAAACAGAAGGAGTGAAAGATGAGTGCTAAACTAGAGTTCATGGTGAAGGTGAGCAATAATGAGGTTGTGGCAGCAATCTTGCCAGTGGAAGAACAATTGTTGCCGCTCTCCAACCTCGACTTACTCTTGCCTACAGTTGATGTAGACATGTTCTTTTGTTACCAAAAGCCTAAAGCTGCAGGCAACAACTATACATTTTTATCAATCATCAGCATTCTTAAGAAGGCACTGGCTCACACTTTAGCATACTACTATCCATTTGCTGCAGAGATGAGGCAAAATGCTGATGGCGAGCCTCAACTTCTGTGCAATAACTATGGCGTGGATTTCATTGAAGCTTTTGGTGATGTAGAGCTCAAAGACCTTAACTTCTACAATCCTCATGAGAATGTTGATGGCAAACTCGTCCCAAAGAGGAAGCAAGGCATCATCGCCATTCAGGTACGCATTGGTGATCCAACAGTGGAACTTTTTAATATCAATTCAATACATGTTGGATTATATGATACGTGGAAAAATCATAAACTTTAGTACTATTTCTAAGATTCTAAATTAGTTCATCTAATATCAATTGAGATTAAGAATTAGGAGAGAATCCTATAATTTTTAACATAGTAATCGAGCTATGTTCTTAGTCCAGTTTTGTCCATTCACATGTGACCTATTTTTCACATAATTGACTCACTCAACTCAATATCAGCTTACATGTATAGTTCATATCATTGACTCATTGACCTCAATATGACTCATCTCTTACCTAACTGACTCACTCACCTCAACGTCATCTTAGGTTTGCATACAACTTATCTTACTATCAGTTCATGTATTCAAAAAGCTACTTCTTCAAATAGCAAATCGGGTCATATGTGAGGTGAGTGTTAGAATATATAATTCGTCTCACATAGAAAAATCTTAAAAGTCAAAATCTATCTTTAAGATCTTGAGAACTCTACCTAATACTATACTTTAGGATGGAATCCGATGTTTAACAATATAAACACGCAACAGTTCTTAGGAGAATATTAAGAAAAATAATAGAATACAAATCTAAGTTCACATTTAGCAAACATACATTTATGATATGTTTACGTTCTTATTCAACCACACAATGTACAAAATGAATACTCGTCCAAATCCTCTCATCCATATTGAAATGACCATGTAATCTAAAATTCTCAATTGTTAGAGAGTAGTCTAATTTATTTGTTTATTAGTTTTGATAACCCCTCAAAATACCCTATTTTATCGAGTCTGACTTTGATATCCTATATATGGACACTCATTTTTGACCAAAAGAAGACTTTGATGTCCTCTTGAAATGACTGACCAAAAGAAGACTTTGATGTCCTCTTGAAATGACTCTCTCTTCCAAATGTTCAAACATAGAAAGTCTTTAAATTATGGGTTAATATTACTTTTGGTCTATTATCTTTGATCTCATTGACATTTTGGTCCCTTATTTTTAATAGTGAGACATTTCAGTCCTTTATCTTTTAAAGTTGGGACACCGTTAGTCCTTTTCGCTCAATTCGTTAATTTTTTAACAAGAAAATAAAACACGTGTGCAGCACACATGCTTCTCCTGTTAAAAAATTAACGAATTGAACGAAAAGGACTAATGGTGTTCCAACTTTAAAAGATAAAGGATTGAAATGTCTCACTTTTAAAAATAAGGGACCAAAGTGTCAATGAGATCAAAAGTGGTATTAATCCTTAAACTATTTATTGATGATCTTCAATAATCCATTGCAATATTAATCATGTAGATTATAATTATAAAAAATAAGTTATATATGTCTGCAAGCGCACAATGGATTATCAAATGGCTCCTAAAATTCCCTGTCAAAGTGTTGATGTAATGGCACATACCATCCAAAACCTCTTGCATATGCAGAAAATTGTGAAGACATGTAAAATATATATATAAGTATTATTAGATATCATTCTATTTTTATAATTTATTTGTCACATTTATGTCTAATTGGCATATAAAGAAAGAGAGAGAAATACGACAAATTTGTTAAATTGATGTACCAATTAATCATATACATAAAATAAGATAAATAAATGATAAAAATAAAGTGATATCTAATATTTATTTAAAAATATAAACTTGCAAAAAGACTCCTTGAACTTTTTATCATTTATCACCACTCCTGGTAGTGATGGAGGCTTGGAAGTTGGAGCTACCGTACACATTTTCCTTACAGCATTTACATCGTTGCAGCAACCTCTCTTGTCTGGTTTTCCTTTTTTGTCTTGTCACCCAGGAATGCCAGAAACAACATTATACATCTCTACCATGGAAACATGTGATAAGTAATGTACGAGAATTTTATATCCTCTAGATTATGTGAGGTGTGAAGACCGCGACAAAACCATAAAAAGTTGAGTAATGACATGCACGTACATGCATAAATCTAATTATATTGAACTTATTACGAGATAATTTCTTTTAAACTTGTGACCATAGGTGAATTTATTTGGGGTTAGCAGGAGTTCCTAATCTTGAGAGTGAAATTATTACAAAGTGAATTGAAGATGTATATTTTAAAAATATGTATAGGTGTAGACTTTTTAGTGTTAGTTGAATGTAGAGTAATGATTTTTGTGCAATGTTGAAAGGGTCTTGATGTAGTGGGATCGTTTGGATTGTTACAACCTCTGTCAACAAACCTTAGCTACCCGTTGCATCCTTGAAGATCTTTTGAAAATTTGTGTACTTTTAATGTTTTTTTTTAGGATAAAAAACTAATTTAGTACTAATGAAAAAATTATCCATATATGAGTCTTTAATTATGTTTTTAGCCCCCATTGAACCAAAACATTAGATCCGCCCTGCTTGTGACGGATAGATTCAAGCATAGAACCTTTTACTCCTTGACTTTGATATTATATTTCAGTAATTAAATCGTATGAAAATTTAAACTCTTAAAAAGTCGATAATATATTTTTGATATATATCCGTTGCAAATAGAAAGCATATGTATGATATTTGTCCAACATAAACGATATATACACATGCCTTTCCGAAAACTTTTTTTTTATTTATAAGACTTTCCGAAAACTTTGCATATGCAGATAATTATATATAATCTAAGGCCACATTAGCGGATTATAAATCAAGTGGATTAAACGTCGCGTCGAAGTGTCTGATGTGACGGGCACATTCCTCTAAAAACTCTTGCGTATAAAAACATATACTCACAAAAAGTTGTAGTGTTCCTTAATCTTTTTGTTTCAGTTTATTATCACCACAGAATTGCCTTCAAAACATGTAAAACGTTTGAACATCTCTGAAATAAGTACGTGAGCCCACACACAAAGACTCATGCGCTAGAGATATTTTGGACGTTTTGAAGCTTAACCCTTATCACCACTCCTTGGATGTAACTGTTGGGTATCAGCGCAGCGGAATGGTCGGGGACAAGCAGTATCACGCAGTTAAAATATGAATGAGAACAAAGAAAGTAGAGACACAAAATTTATGTGGAAAACCCTCAAACAGATCGAGAGAAAAAATTACGGGCAAGTAATGGAGGATTTCACTATGATGTGGAGTATTTTACAATTACCTTCTCTCTAATATAAGGAGAGAACAATATCACTCTCTCAAATAATAGGATAAACTAACTCTCACTCACAAATATATAATAAAAAAAGAGGAAGAAAAATACTCAAGAGAAAACTTATGTTTTCTCTCTAACTTGGAATGTTTTGGTAATGTTCAAATAGTGAAGAATGAGCCTCTATTTATAGGCTCATCTTGCACCAAAAATCTTCCCACATGTAGTGTGAAATCAACCCAAAATTGTGTGTGCCTAACTTTGCAACCAAAGATTTTTCTTCATTTCCCATTTCTTTTTGTCTTCTTTTGACTTGCACCAAAATTTTATTGCTCACATTCTCCAACTTAAAATTTTGGTGACACTTCAAATCTCTTCATACTTGCCAATTCCATGTTGCTTACGTCTTTGCTAGGCTAAAGGAGGATCTACTCCAAACAAACTTGTCAACGTTGATTGGCTTTGTCATGACATCTGCTAGGTTCTTGTTGGTGTGAATCTTCTGCATATCCACACTCCCTTCCTCCATTACTTCTCGAACAAAGTGATGTTGAACACCTATGTGTTTCGTCCTGGAATGAAATGCTGGATTCCTTGCAATGTGCAAGGCACTCTGACTATCACAAAACAAGGGAATTTTATCTTGTTTGTGCCCGAACTCCTCCATTAACCGTTTAATCCAGATTACTTCTTTACAGGCTTGTGTAGTTGCCATGTATTCAGCCTCTGTTGTAGATAGGGCCACAACAGTCTGTAATTTAGATATTCAGCTTACCACGTCCCCTGCAACTGTAAACACATAGCCTGTAGTGGACTTCCGTTTATCGGTATCACCTGCAAAATCAGAATCAACAAAACCCTTAATAGTAAATTCTGATCTTTCAAAACATAATGCAATATCCGAGGTCCCTTTGATGTATCTTAGGATCCTCTTAACAACATTCCAATGCTCTCTACCAGGATTCGCCATAAACCGACTGACCGCACCAACTGCTTGAGCAATATCTGGTCTCGTACATATCATAGCGAACATGAGACTTCCCACCGCTAATGCATACGGTACTCGAGACATTTCTATCCTCTCCGCTTCAGTGCTAGGGCACATACTTGAGGATAATTTGTAATTGACAGGAAGCGGGGTCGAGATTTCCTTACAATCTTGCATATTGAAGCGCCGCAAGATTTTCTTCAAATAATTCTTATGGGAAATCCATACCTTCTTGCCTTCTCTATCTCGGTGAATTTGCATCCCTAAAATCTTGTTTGCTGGTCCCAAATCCTTCATATCAAACTCCCCAGCCAACTGTGCCTTCAGTTCTTGGACTCGATCTTTACTGGGACCTACTACTAGCATGTCGTCCACGTACATCATTGCCAAACCTCTTGTAGTACTTACAATGGTCTGAATTGAGTCTGTTGTACCCGAGGCTAATCACGAAGGAATCAAATCTCTTGTACCAACACCTTGGCGCCTGTTTTAAACCGTACAGAGATTTGGTCAACCTGCAAACCAAGTTCTCTTTTTCTTTCTCAACAAAACCTTCTGGTTGAAGCATGTAAATCTCTTCTTCAAGCTCACCATGAAGAAAAGCCGTCTTTACATCTAACTGTTCTAGATGTAAGTCTAACACAGCACACATGACCAAGACTACTCTAATAGTTGTAAGTCTTACCACAGGAGAAAATATCTCGTTGAAGTCAATTCCTTCTTTTTGAGCATATCCTTTCACTACCAGTCTTGCACGATATTGCTCCAGTTGGTTATTACTATCTCGCTTGATCTTGTAGACCCATTTGTTACCAATGGTTTTCCATCCAGGTGGTAGTGGAACAAGCTCCCACGTCTTGTTTTTATGTAGAGCTTCAATTTCTTCCTGCATTCCTGTCATCCACTGGCAACATCGGGGCTTTTTATAGCCTCGTAAAAGGTAGATGGCTCTCCATCCTCCGTTAAAAGACAGTATGCAGCATTGCTCGCCATGACAAAATCTGAATGCCAAGTTGGTCTTGTTGTCTGACGCAATGAACGTCGGACTTCTATAACCTCAGCATCATCTAGTTCTTGTTCCTCGTGCTCCGGTGCAGCTTCAGAAGAAGCATTTTCTTGTTCTGACTTATCTTCAATTTGTATTGTAGTAGACTCATTTGAAGGGTTGCTGTCGTCTTCACTTTGCAGTTTATCTTCTGCAAATATCACATCTCTGCTGATGACAACTTTGTGGGCAGTAGAATCCCACAGGCGATACTCCTTAACACCATCAGCATTTCCCAAGAATACACATTTCCTGAATTTTGGATCCAACTTTGTTCTTTCTTGGGAACCATACATCACATATGCCGGATACCCAAATATGTGCAAGGTAGAATAATCTGCGGGTTTTCCGGTCCATATTTCCATTGGTGTCTTCAACCCAATTGCAGTTGACGGTGACCAGTTTATCACGTAACATGCAGTTCTAGCTGCTTCTGTCCAAAATGATTTGGCTAGACCTGCAGTTTCCAACATAACTCTCATTCTTTCAAGAAGAGTTTTGTTCATCCACTCTGCTACACCATTTTGCTGAGGTGTATGTGCAACAGTAAATTGCCTCTGAATACCTTCTTGTTTGCAAAATGCCAAGAAGCTCCCGTCAGTGTATTCTCCTCTGTTGTCCGTCCTCAAACACTTGATCCTTTTTCCGGATTCAAGTTCCACCAGCGCTTTGAATGTTTTAAATATTGGAAACACATCTGACTTGTTCTTGATTGGATACACCCACAGTCTCCTAGAGTAATCATCAATAAATGATACAAAGTATTTGGCTCTTCCTAGGGACAAAACCGGTGATTCCCAAACGTCTAAATGGATCAAGTCTAGAATGTGTTTGCTTCTAGCAGTAGATCTCCCAAATTTCAATCTATGCTGCTTACTGGTAACACAGTGCTCACAAAAAGGTAAGTTTACCGTCTTGAGCCCGGGTAGGAGATTACGTTCAGCAAGATTCTTCAAGCCTCGTTCTGTCATGTGGCCCAATCTGCGATGCCATATTATAGTTGATTCTTCTTGACCGGCTGATGCAACTGATACATCTGCCTCCTGCAACGTATCTCCCAAAAGCATGTATAGATTTACCCCAATCTTTTCTTCCTTGATCACCACAAGCGCTCCTTTGACAACCTTTATGATCCCATCCTCGATATGGGTCTTGCAGCCAAGGTCATCCAATAGTCCAATGGACAATAGGTTCTTCTTTAAGCCTTTCACGTGTCGTACCACTTGAATGGTGCTAATGGTACCATCATACATTTTAATTTTGACAGTACCGATGCCAGCAATCTCCAAGGCATAATCATTACCCATGTACACAGATCCTCCAGAGACAGGTTCATAGGTGTGGAACCATTCTCTACGAGAGGTCATATGCTATGTTACTCCCGAACCCATTATCCAAGCATCAGTGAGCTCCTTTCTGCCTTTTGATACAATTGTTGCTTCGCTGTATAAAATATCTCCATCATCTGGTACAGTCGCCACACATCCCTGAGAATTGTCACCTCGGGATTCTTTTTGTTGCTCCAACAATCCTTCTTGAAGTGCCCTTTCTTGCCACAGTTGTAGCATTTGATATTTTTTCTACTCCTTGATTTTGATCTACCATGGTTGTTGCTCCCACTAGAGCCACGTTCCGTTGATCTACCTCTCACCATTGATAATGCCTCTGCTTGTTGTGAACTTTCGATTCTGTATTCCTTACTTTTGCGCCTAGATTCCTCTTCCAGAACAGCGGCTGCAACATCATCAAAAATAACAAAATCTGAAAGAACATTGTTAGGGTAACTAATGATGAGTTGATCATACGAATCAGGTATACTTTGAAGTAGAATTTCTGCACGTTTAAGCTCCGCTATTTTATGCCCAATTGCAGTCAATTGAGAGAATAACTTATTTAAGGTATTGATGTGATCTGTCATTGATGTGGACTCACTCATCCGAAGGGTGTAGAGTCTCATCTTCAAGAAAATCTTGTTGTGAAGTGACTTGACCTCATATAGTTTAGTCAGCGTATCCCAAATTTCTTTTGCTGACTTCTTTTCCTTAACGCTTGACAATACCGAATCTGCCAATACCAGGTGCAGATTAGCCATAGCGTTGTTATCCATCTCTTTCTACTTGTCGTCTGTCACCTCCGCTGGTCTGTCTCCAATTGCTGCCAAGCAATTCTCCTTTCTCAAGATTGCCTTCATCTTCAATTTCCATAGGAAAAAATTTATCCCGTTAAACTTCTTGATTTCAAATTTTGCCGCTATAGTATTAACGACGATCTGCTTCGTAACTTGAATCGGCTCCCACTATTTCACTATGAATAGTACTATTTACGTGAATAGTACTGTATACGTGAATAGTACCAAAACGTATACGAAAATAGTGTCGATACCGTATAGGTGAATAGTACTATACCATATGCATGAATAGTAACTGTGAACAGTAACCCCGTATGTATACCAGTGACTCGTAACCAGTGGCTCTGATACCACTATTGGATATCGGCGCAGCGGAATGGTTGGGGACAAGCAGTATCACACAGCTAAAATATGAATGAGAACAGAGAAAGTAGAGACACAAGATTTACGTGGAAAACCCTCAAACAGATCGAGGGAAAAAAGCACGGGTAAGTAATGGAGGATTTTACTATGATGTGGAGTATTTTACAATAACCTTCTCTCTAATATAAGGAGAGAACAATATCACTCTCTCAAATAATAGGAGAAACTAACTCTCACTCACAAATATAGAACAACAAAAGAGGAAGAAAAATACTCAAGAGAAAGCTTATGTTTTCTCTCTAACTTGGAATGTTTTGGTGATGCTCAATTGGTGAAGAACGAGTCTCTATTTATAGGCTCATCTTGCACCAAAACTTTTCTCACATGTAGTGTGAAATTAACCCAAAATTGTGTGTGCCTAACTTTGCAACCAAAGATTTTTCTTCATTACCCATTACTTTTTATCTTCTTTTGACTTGTACCAAAATTTTATTGCTCACAGTAACGTACGCCATTTTCTTTAATAAATTGTGGCGTCGGAGGAGATATTTTGTAATCCGTTTGTTGGTCATCATCAGTGACCACCTAAGGTTATAGCAGCATTGTTTACATCGTTCACGCAAAGAGTTGTGTTTCCTTTTTTGTGGTTCGTATGAGGAACAACAATATGTGGTAAGAAATGTGCGACAGTTTGGTAGGAACAAGGATACATATCTGCCCTACTTGATTTTTAATTGCATACCTTGACTTCTCTATCGAAGTAATACACAACAGTTCTAATTTTACTTCTTTTTTTTTTTTTAATTACAATGACAGTCGAAATCGTAATTTAAACTTAAAATTTCTGATTACAACAGGTCATTATCTAATTATTTCATCTAATTTTTAGATGTATTTTTCTTTTCCTTTTAATCCTAAGCAATGAGGCTCTCAATTCAAAAAGTGGTTAGGTTTAATGCTCTCCACAATGAGCGCAAGTTTTTGTCTACTTATATATTATAATTTTTTGATTAATATATGAAGGCTGATTTGTAATTGCTAATTATAATTCTTAACAATTTGTATTAATTCTCGAGTCTCAAGCACTATATGTTGGTTTTGTAGCAACCATTTATTGTTTCTCTAAAAAAAGCTAAATTTATTTTATTCGTAATTAACTTTTGGTCTTTTAGTTTCTTCCAAATGAAGATGTATAGATTAATCCTTTAAATTGGCTCATAGTCTCGAGAACAAAGAAGTTGAAAAAAATATATTCTCTCTTCATCTTAAACTAATCGATTATTTTACTTGACTTACTACAGTATTTGAAGTGAAAGATTTTATTGTAAATTTCAAATATTAGTGAAGTCTGGCGCGCATTTTATATTAGAAATAATTGAGTCCCAATAGAACGGCTATTCTGCAAAACATTTTGAACCCTACAATTCTATTTCTAGCGCATTGACTACATGTGCTGGTAACACCCATACACTATTAAATGATGATTTGAACGTCTCCAGTTTTGAAGACAATTCCCAATAGAACTGGTACTTTAGGAGAAAAACAGTATTGCATTAAAAAGAGCGGACATGATGGTATAAGACAGCTGACATTTGGAAGCAATCGATCTCTTATGAATCTGAAGGGCCTAAAACGCTAACAAGAAAACTAGAAAAGGCAAAATCATCAGTTCATTTTAATTGTGTTAAAAATCATAGCGTTCTGTCAAAAAATAAACAAATATCGAGTGAAGTAATCCAAAATCTTATAAAATGATTTTAAAATTTATAATTTTATCATGTACGAGGGATTGTATTTTCTAACGAAAATGGAATCGTGCCTCCTGACAGGCTACGCAATTTAAATGTGGAGGATTTGTGGTATTTTGCACGTTTGATCATCGAGTTGCTGATGCCTACTCAGCCAACGTGTTTCTAGTGTCATGGGCCGAGATGGCTCGATCAAAGCCACCGTCACAGCTACCATCATTTCAGCGTTCATTGCTCTTTCCTCGGCGTCCTGGCTTCTATGATGTTTCAGTGATTAACACGTACGTGTCCACCAGCTCAGTTCTTTCCGATTCAAAGAAATCACAGCCTGAAGTGAATGATCTTGATCAGGTGACTATAAGCCGCATATATTACATGAAAGCCAACCAAATTATCAAGCTCCAATCATTAGCCAATAGCGACAGCACTAACCCAGAGTGTATGAAGACCAAGCTAGTGGCATTTAGCGCCTTCCTGTGGAAGACAATAGCTGAAGGAAAGTATGCAAGCAATTATGGCAAAAATTGCAGGATGGGTATTGTAGTTGATGGAAGGAGAAGATTAATCAATGGAGATGAAAACAAAGCCAAGAAGTGGGCTGCATATTTCGGAAACGTGCTTTCGATCCCATCTGGTGAGATGAAGATTGATGAACTCAAGAAGAAGCCAATCAATGAGGTAGTAAATGCAATTCATGAATTTTTGCAGCCATCATTGACAAGGGAACATTTTCTTGGACTAGTAGATTGGGTGGAGGCTCATCGCCCTACGCAGATGTTGGCAAAGATGTATGCTGCTAATGTGACAAAGGAAGAACCAGCCATTGTTGTGTCTTCAGGGCTGCATTTTCCAGTAAGAAAGATGGATTTTGGATGGGGAAAACCAGCGTTTGGTTCGTACCACTTTCCATGGGGAGGACAAGCTGGGTATGTTATGCCAATGCCTTGTCCTATTGGAAATGGAGACTGGGTTGTTTATATGCACCTGTTGAAAGATCAGCTTGAGTGGATAGAAACTTGTGCAGCTGATGTTTTTAAACCCTTGACCTCTCATTTCCTTAATATGCACACAAATTAAAACGTAAGTTATGTCTTTATTTTAGAGTATGCGATGGGACGCGCCACTTTAAAATTTATAGTTTTGAAGTGAATCTGATATAATCCCGCCTATGATAAGTTTCTAATTATCAAAAATAAAAAGATTATGTCTCTATGTTGTGATCGATTGATTATCATTATAATTACTAAAAATGCTTCTCTTTTCACTTGTCAAATTTATGATAGTCCCTTATCACTTAAAGGCAAAGCTAACCCTTAATCTAACCGCGATAACTTTAGTTTACAAAATTGTGAACATGTATAATTGATAATATCGTCTATTTCACTTTCAATTCTTTAGATATTTTTCTATGAAAATGAAGAATATATCAATTAACGCTTTAAAGAGGTTCAATTTTGACCGAGAAACAAAAGCAGGACTAAATTTATGCAACAAAGGGAGAGTACATTCTATTTTCTGTTACTTATTAAAATGTGTTAAATTGCAGTTTGTAATAAGGTGGAACCCATTATTTGGAAAATATACTATGAAATTTGCAATTTCAGATTGTCGTACAACTTCAGTTAATTATGAATTTATCAATCACATGATCATCAGTACTATATATGTACATTGAGATCTCTAGTTTAAGTCGTGTTGTCATCGTTGTTTATGTCTTTGGCATGGACTCCATAGTCATTTTTTTAACAACATACATGATATAAACTTATATATATCTTCTTCTTTCTTTCTTTTTTTTTTTTTTTTAACTTTTCCATAACTATATAAAACAGAAAAAACAAAAAAGCAAGAAGGACCCTCAATACGAAATTCACTCTTTTTTAAAAAAGGAATATTTAGAGGAGTAGCTAAACCTTAATACTTAATTAGTACCATCAATAACAAATTAATCATACTCTTGCATGCATCATGTATATGTAGTAAAACAAGCTTGTTTGGTGCAAGGAATTATATTAGAAATTTCCTTCTTTGAGCAAGTCCAACAAGCTCTCTACTTTGACTTTTTAACTAAAGTAGAGAGTCAACTTAAAAAAATATACTCCAACAAACTAGTTAAATGATCTCGCCAGATTAGATAGCTTGCCAGTTGGTGCCATTAACTCGTTGCATTCAGTGAGGATTTCATGCTCGCTATCTACAAAGCAGTGGTTGAAAAGGTAAGGAAAAGTGGGAAAGGTCAAGTAAAGTCAACGATGGTAGCTGAAAATGAATGCGGAAGTGGGAAAAGAAAGGTGAAAAGAAAAAGATAGAGAGTCAAATAGAGAGTGTTGTTGGAGTAAAATTGAAATAGAGAGTTTATAAAAATAGAGAGTTATTAATTTTGTTATCTATTATAGAGAAAAAATAGGAAGTTTGTTGGACTTGTCAATGGCAACATTTATGTAAACATGTTCAATTTGAGTCATACAAATTAATGTATACTACACCCAGTCACCCACAATTACACTAATTAGAGTATCTAAAAAGAAAATACGACGTCGTTTGCTCTATCTTGGCCTAATAACTATGTAATGAATATTCTAGATAAAAGAATATATTAACAATTAATGTTATATATAGAAAATAGTGATATAGACTTCTTGAAATGTTATCTAAATTTATAATACTGCAATAATTATGTTCACATTACAATGTTCATGCTCGTTCTCGGCTTATTCAATCAAACTACATCATGCATGGACTTTTGGACGCCGTGATGAAATTTCAAAACCTAGCAAGCTTTGCAACAAAATCAGTGGCTCGATAATTTACAGCTCTATATTTGAAGTATCGCTAAGGGGCAAATCTAGGATATTTTGTTAGTGGGGGCGCGCGGCTAAGGTGTTGAGTGGTGGCACAGCGGAATGATTGGAGTAAAGCAGTATCACGCAACTAAAATAAGATTGAGAACAGTGGATAATTAAGACACCAAATTTACGTGAAAAACTCCCAAACAAATTGAAAAAAAAAATCACGGACAAGAATAAGTGAATTTCACTATGATATAGAGCATTTACAACATATTCTCTCTAATATAAGGAAATAACCCTCACACTCTCTCTTGTTATAGGAGAAACTAGTTCACCTTCTCTCTAATATAAGGAGAGAACTATTACACTCTCTCTTATAATATAAGAAACTTACTCTCACTTATAAAATAAGGACAACGTGGAAGGAGTAATCCTCAGTAGAAATCTATCATTATTATCTCTAAGCCTCATGAGGAACTTATATTTTTCCCTCTGAGTTTGGGACTACTATCTCTAAATCTCAGGAAGAACCTATATTTTTCCTCTCTAAAATTACAACACTCCTCTCTCTCTCTCTCTACATCTCAGGAGGAACTTATATTTCTCTTTCTGAGATGTGAGACTTTCATCTCTGATCAGAGGAGATTTCCCCTGATCGAGCTTGGTGCAAAGCAGAGGAATGAGCCCTCTATTTAAGGCTTGTTACATGCCAATCTTCAACACTCCGCATGGATAATTTCAACTATGCGCAACAATTCTTCTCAAGCAGTGTGTTAGCTACTACAACGTTCATGCGTCGGTGATTCAATTTCAACCAATGCCTGCGTTGCTGAACAAATTTCCTCACGCAATATTTTTTTCTCTCTCTCTCTCTTTCTTTCAATATTTTCTTAATCCTTTGTTGTCACTTTTTGACAATGCTTCCAAGAAGCATCAACATCACTCATTATATCCTTCCTTTTCTTTTGTTTCTTTTGACTTCACCAAAATGTAAAGCCACAAAATGTGACTTTACCTCATTAGCTGTCTTTGACAGCTCACATTCTCCCACTTAAAGTCATATTTGGTGATCTTTCAAATCTCTCCAATCTTGTCAATCCCATATTGCTTACGTCCTTGCTAGGCCACAAGAGAATCTACTACACCACGTAATGCAACATCTGAGGTACATTTACCTCATGATCCTTATTTTATCTCAAGATCCTCTTTACAACAACTCCTTGCTCTCTACTAAATCTCGCCATGTATCGGTGGACCATACTGACTGTAACGTTTGGTCTCTTATATGCCATAGCAAACATAGGACCTTCCACTGTCGATACACACCGTACTCGAGACTTTACCATCCTCACTACTTATTTGCTAGGACATATACCTAAGGATAACTATCAGGATGTAGGCTCAGGATCTCCTTACAATCTTTGCATGTTGAAACACTACAAGATTCTGTGGAAATAACTCTTCTGGAAATCCACTCTTTCTTTACTTTTCTGTCTCGGTAAATTGCATCACAGAAATCTTGTTTGGTAGTCCTCCGTCTTTCATTTCAAACTTTCTAGCCAACTATGCCTTTGATTATTAGACTCGATCTTTGCTGGGGCCTGCTACCTGTATGTCATCCTTGTACAACAGTACCATAACTATCTCCAAACCTATTGTAATACCCACAATGGTCTGCACTGTCTGTTGTACCCGAGGCCAATGAAGAAATCAAATCTCTTGTACTAACACCTTTGGTACCAACTTTAGACAGTACAGAGATTTGGTAAATCCTGCAAACCAAGTTTTCTTTTCCACACATCTTTCTGGTAGGAGCATACAAACCTTTTCTTCAACCTTACCATGAAGAAAAGTCATCTTTACATCTAATTGTTCTAGATGTAAAACTAGCACACATAACCAAGACTACTCAACAGGAGAACAAGACTTCATTAGAGTCAATACCTTCTTTCTGAGCATATTCTATCACCACCAATATTGTATATTTCCTCCACCTAACCATTTTCATCTGATCTTGTAGATCGATTTATTATCAATGGCTTTCCTTTTGGGTGGTAGTGGAACAAGTCTCTTTATTCAATTTCTATGGAGAACTTCAATTTTGTTCCTGCATTATTGTCATGCGCAGAACATCAAGGCTAATTACTCATTATGGAAAGTTAATGACTTCCCGTTCTCCGCTAGAAGACAATATGCAACATCGCTCATCAAAATAATAATAGGGTTGTATTACCTCGGCCTCATCTGACTCTTGTTCCTTGTGCTCCGGTGCAACTTTAGAAAAAAATATCTCCTTATTTTAACTTGTAGTAGTCTCCTTCAAAGTACTATCATCTTCACTTTGCAGACTGTCCTCTGCAAATATCATATCCATGCTGACGATAACTTTATGGAAAGTGGGAATCCACAGTTGATACCCTAAAACATCATTAGTATATCCCAAGAATCTGTGTTTCTTGGATTCCCGTTTTACCCTCACTTTGTAGTCTTCTACTGGAAACACATCTGTCTTGATCTTGATTAGGTACGCCTAAAATCTCCTAGAGTAACCATTAACAAATGATGCATAATATTTTTTTTCCACTCCTAGGGATAAAACCGGCGATTCCCATTCATCAAGTCCAGATTTCTTCAGGTAGTAAATCTACCATTCCAATCCATGCTGCTTACTAATAACATGATACTCATATTATTGATTTGAGTCCAAGTAAGAGATTACGTTCCAAGAGAATCTCCGAACCTCGTTCCAATATGTGGCTCATATGTCACATTATTGTTGATTTTTTTTGACTAGCTGATGCAACCAATACATCTGCTTCTTCCCATGTATATCTTCCCAAAGCATGTATAGATTTACTATGATCTCTGACTTTTCCACTACAAGCGCGGCTATAACCTTCACGATCCCATTATCCACATGGGTCTATGAACCAGGGTTATCTTATTGTCCATCAGACAATAACTTCTTCTTCAAACCCTTTACCCGACTTACTATTTGTATGGTGCAAATTATACCAGCGTACCTTTTCATCTTGATGGTACCAATACCAACGATCTCTAAGGCATGACCATTATACATATATACAGATCCTCCATAGACAGGTTCATATGTTCACATCCGTTCTTGACAAGAGGTCATGTGTCATGTCGTTCTCGAATCCTTAATTCGTTCATTAGTGAGCTTCTTTCTACCTTTAGACATAACAATTGTTGTTTCGCTGTGTATATACCTCCATCATCGGATGTACCCATAACACATCCCTGAGAATTTGTTACCTCGGGAGTTGACTTGTTGCGCCAGCAATCCTCCTTGAAGTCTCTTTGTTTGCCACACTACAGCATTTAAGACTTCTCAGTTTCTTGACTTTGATTGTGACTCCCACTCAAGCCACGTCCCATTGATCTACCTCTCACCATCGACTACCTGTTGTTGTGCCAAGAGATCTCCCTTTTTGGACTAACAACTACAACATCACTGAAGACTAGATAACTTGAAAGACCATTACTCGAACAACTGATAGTGAATTGATCTTACGAATTTGATAGTCTTCAGAGTCTGAAGCACCGCATGTTCAAGCTCAGCTATTTTGCAATCCAACACAATGAATTGATAACATAGCATATGTCACACTGATATGGAACTACTCATTCAAATAGTGTAAAGTCTTCACTGTAAGAAGATCATTCCGTGAAGTGGTTTGAACTTAGTTAGCACATCCTAAATTTCTTTGTTGATTCCAGCTTGACACCTTACCAATGCTAAATCCTATTGGTAATAGCATTGTCATCCATCTCACTCCTCTTGTTGTCAACCATCCTCTCTATCGGTCTCCAATTGTTGCCAAACAATTGTCTTTCTCTGCCCATCAACCTCAATTTTCATTAAACATCTCATTTCTTATTTTGTCGCCATAATGTTCATAACAATCTGCTTCTCAACCTAAACAGGCTCCCATTATTTCACTGTGAATAGTACTATTTATATGAATAGTATCGTATATGTGAATAGTACCAAAAACTGTATACATGAATAGTGTCATAATCGTATACGTGAATAGTACCCTGACTGTATACATGATATCGTATGTATGAATAGTAACTGTGAATAATATCCTCCTATGTATACTAGTGACTCCGCAACTAGTGGCTCTGATACCACTGTTGAGTGGTAGCGCAACAGAATAATTAGGGCCAAGTAGTATCACGTAGCCAAAATAAGATTGAGAACAGTGGATAATTGAAACACCATATATACGTGAAAAACCCCCAAACAAATTGAGGGAAAAACCATAGGCAATAATCTGAAAATTTTACTATAATGTAGAGTATTTACAACACCTTCTCTCAAATATAAGAAGAGAAACCTCACACTCTCTCTTGTTATAGGAGAAACTAGCTTACCTTATCTCTAATACAAAGAGAGAACTATTACACTCTCTTTTATAATATGAGAAACTCACTCTCACTTATAAAATAAGGACAACGAAGAAGGAGGAGAAATGCTCAGGAGAAACCTATCATTATTCTCTGAGCCTCAAGATGAACCCATATTTTTCCCTCTGAGTTTGGACTACTCTCTCTAAATCTTAGGAAGAATCTATATTTGTCCTCTCTAAGATTACAACACCCCTCTCTCTCTACATCTCATGAGGAACTTATATTTCCTTCTCTGAGATGTGAGACTCTCATATCTGATCAGAGGAGATTTCCCTTGATTGAGCTTAGTACAGAGCAGAGGAATGAGCCTTCTATTTATAGGCTCGTTCCATGCTAATCTTCAACACTCTGCATGGATAATTTCAACTCTGCCCAGCAATTCTCCTCGAGCAGTGTGTCAGCTGCTGCAACGTTCATGCGTCGTTGATTCCATTTCAACCAATGTCTGCGCTGCTAAACAAATTTCCTCACGCAGTATTTTTTTTTCTCTCTCTTTCTTTCAATATTTTCTTAATCCTTTGCTGTCACTTTTTGATGATGCTTCCAAGAAGCATCAACATCACTCATCATATCCTTTCTTTTCCTTTTGTTTCTTTTGATTTCACCAAAATAGGAATGGCAGCGGGTCGGTTAACCGCGGTTTTTGAAAAAATTGAAACTGAAACCGATTAACTAAATCTAAACCCGAAACCGAAATCGAATGGGTTTTAAAATCGCAAACCAAAATTGAAATCTACAAAAATAAAAAAAACCCACCGATAACGGAAACCGAAAGGAATAATTTTTTCTTTTTTTTTGCTGGGTAAAAATAGTTTTTGCTGGGTAGAAATGGATAATTTTAAATAAATATGTGTAGCTAAAACTAAAAAAAAAAAAAACAAAAAAGAAAAGTAAATTGTAAATAATATGAAAATATAGAGAAATGCGAAATGCACACACACACATGCGTGTATGTATATATATATATATATGTAAGACAAAAAAAAATATTAAAAATTAAACTTTAAACACTTATAGAAATATAAAAAAGTCCCCATACACAGATTATATATATATATACACACACACACATACACAACACACACAACAACAAACTTACAGATCTAGCATAAATCATTGATCTAAAATACAAAAAATAATCTACATAAGGAGATATGTTGCATTCTCTTACTGAGAGCTTGAAATGGAGCACCAACCAAGGTAAGTTAAGTTGGAAACAAGAGAGTAAGAAGAAAGAGGGCTAGAGAAAGTGTGAACGAGAGATGGAGTTAGGGTTTTTTTTTCCTGTCATTAGGTTAGTGTGAGTTAGAAAAAGAAAAAGAGAATGGGAGAAGAGTTGAAGCCGGGAGTGGTTAGCGTTTGTGAAGTTTTGTGCGGGTGATGTGGGTTAAAATTGATTCATAGTTATTTAGTATATGTACTTTCTATTTATATAAAAGTCCCAAGCTTGTGCTTTGCCCAAGTGGCAGAAGTCATGGTTAACTCTTTGGTGGTTGCAAGTTGAAATCTTGCTAGTCACATTCTTAGTATTTTATTTATTTTTTATGGATAAATTTTTAATTATATTTTAAAATTATAAATTAATAATCGGGTTTTGGGTTTCGATTTTTTTAAACATTAAAAACTAAAACCTATCGGTTTACTCGACGGTTATCACTTTTAAAATCCAAAACCTAACGGATTTTCCATTGATTTTTGTTATCAGGTTTTTATCGGGCGGATACCCGTCGATTTCGGGTAGAACGAATACCCATTGCCATCCCTACACCAAAATGTAAAGCCACAAAATGTGACTTTACCTCATTAGCTGTCTTTGACAGCTCCCATAAGGTAATTTTAAAGATCAAATTAGTAAAAGTTATAAATCCTACACCAAAAACACTAACATAATTCAAACTATATTGTCAGTAAATCCTATAAGTCCCTCTCAAAGTAACATACATCGCCCCTAATCATAATGGGTCTTGTTGGTTATTTTAACATTGTTGTGCTCTGGCTTGGACCGAGAAATCACTCCTTAATTCGACTAGTTGACTAGCAATAATAAATATTGTTCCATTGTTTCACAATCTGCTGCAATTGAATTGAGTTAGCATCACTATTTCCTAGAAATTGTTTATCGAGCGACGTTCTTTTACGACAAGATTCATAGTTTTTTTATTTTGTTAAGTAAGCAAAGTGAGATTATTAAACTGATCAACAAAAGCTCTTTACATCAAAACAACAAAAAACAAACCAATACTCAAATATCACAAAGTTAGGTGCTATCTAAGTTAATCCACACGGTACTTGTTGTGTTCGATTTGCAGACTGCAAGTTACGAGCGTTTCTCGTGCTTTCATTTGAATCCATACATCTGGCTGCCTTTGTTAAATAAACGTACTAGAAAACTTCGGAAGAATCCAGAATATCTTCATTAATATTCTGCACATATTTTCAGATATATATATATATATGTATGTATATATATATATATGTATGTATGTATATATATATATATATATGTATGTATGTATTCATATATAGAGATAGAGAGTCGTGCCATTGTATGGATTTGGTTTATTTATATTTGATCAATATTCACTGCGCTCTTATTTTAATGGCATGAACTCGGATTCGGATAAGTTCTTTAATATATATTTTTTAATATATTTAAGGGAGATCTAAGTCGTATAATACATATCAAAGAATGTCATTCACGAAAATTGATCTCGCAACATCTTACACTTATAGCAAAGAACATACCATGCACTAGACAAAACGCTTGGTGTTAAGTTCTTTAATATTTCGTGTTTGAATAATAATTAGTTTAGTGTTAATTTGTCACTCCAAACGATTAATAAGTTTCTTTTTTTTCTTTTTGAGAGGGCTTAATTAAGTTGTTCAATGTTTTTTTTTTTTTGTTAGCTAGGTAAGCATTTTGTATTTCATCAAAGAAAAGTACATAGGGGTTTAAGACCAATTACATGAAGCAAGTACCAGAAAAACAAATACAGCACGGGCTAGCTGACGGAAGAAAGAATGCTAAACCAATCCAAAAAAACAATCTGCTCCCGCAAGTTGTTCTACGTTTAGTTTGACGAATTCGACTATTGCCAAGTACAAAGGAGAAAAACGATGAAGTTCTTTTCCTTTTTTTTTTTTTTTGGTGAAATTAAGATATAGAATCATATATAGCCTTGGTGCAATAGTACAAAGTTGTAGCATTTCTAGGACCATCTTATAAACTACAACTAATTTTCTAAAGCAGATCTTCTGAAGGTGGCTGGCATGCTTGGATAGGCTTAAGTACAGATTGATTTTACGAAGATCATTTAATGCATGAATCATGTGGATCACAACCAATACTCACTAGCAGAGTCGACTTTAATCTTTAGGATAAAGATGAATCTAGGTCGAGGTTAAATTTTAGCCACCAGACAAGTCTTTTCTTGTTGTTCTTGTCAATAAAAAATCTATCATTTGCATATATAACACGTTTAGATCAAGCTCTATTACCCTTTTTTGGCTGTTGGCTTAATTTTTTGATACTCAAAAGTATATTTTGTGAGTTTAGAAACTGAAATTAACCTGTTTGGTCTATTTCTAAAAGTGTTTTTAGATAAAAGTTGAAGGTGAAAAATAAGAAACTCCAAATTGAAGCTTCTCAAAATAAGCTTTTGCGAAACTGTTTTTACATAATGCGAGAAGTTGTATTCTTTTTCTTTCTCAAATATATCCGTTCATATTTTTTAAAGTCCAACATTATCCTTAAATTTTCTAAAAGTTCATCATTACTCAATATAGGTCAAACAATCAACGATTTTTATTCTAACAACACTTCTAACCAAAATTTTACTTCTAAAAACTTTACAACTCAAAAATTAAAATTTTATAACTAAATTAAATAGAGCCTTAATCATTGGTAAATATTTTTCAGGAAAGCAATTATTGGACTCAAGGTTCTTTTTCGTACGTATTGGAGTCAAATATTAGACTAATGTTTATGTTAGCCACCACACAAGTCTTTTCTTGTGGCTCATCAATCAAAAATCTACCATTAGGATAAAAAAACACATTTATTTGGGCCATCTGGCTCTGTTACTCCTTAATCATTCATAGTATGTTTCTAAAAAAAAAGCAAATATTTGACTGATCAAATTACTTTTTATTATTTTGGGTCAATATATATTTGAATTTGTCACTAGGGCTTTGATCTAAAAGTAATGTTACTTATTGTATATATGAGAAGTTGTAAGTTCAAGTCTTACTGGTTACACTATATGACTTTAAATCTTTCCTGAATTAAAAATAAAAATAAAAATAAATTGTAGACAACATGAACTTATCATCAAGAATTTAATAAGCTTCCTCGATAGTAAGAAACAATATTCAAAAGTTTGAAATCTTTCAACAGGCTCAAAAAAAAAAAAAAAAAACTGCAATCCTAGTTAACCTCGCACCGGCCTCAAGCTGGAAAAATATGTGTAATCTCTTACATTAATCCGCCACAATAATAGTTGATAGGGTCTGAGAGATCATTCTTGGAACTTGGTCATTGGGTGTTGACTAGCTTCAATCATCGGTAAATCAGAATTTAAAATATTCTCGAAAATGAATATTAACAATAAAAAAAAGGTTTCAAGTGTTTCAACCAAAAACAAAATTAAGTTTTTTCGAAATTTATGTTGTAAACCTCTTATAAGGGACAAATTGGGATAAGAGTGTTAGGAATCATGGGATTCCATTTTAAAATCAATTGGTATTAAGTGGAGTAGTCTAAGATCTTATAATTAAAGTGGTCTTAGAATTTCTAATTTTTCGATGCGAGAGGAATGTATATTCCAACACCCTTCCTCACGTGTGACCCATAATTAACTAATTGACGTGATAAGCGAATAGAGCTGCACAAAGTCAATGATTGAAGGTGCAATTGCGAACCAAAGTCGATGCGCAAAGCCTGAAATACGAACGGATCGCACATGGATGGATAACATAAGACCAAGGCCCATCTCTGATATCATGTTAAGAATTATGAAGTTCCATCCTAAAACCAATTTGTGCTAAGTGGAGTAGCTCAAAATCTTATAAGCTGATCTTAGAGTTTCTAATTTTCCAATATGGGAGAAATATATATAAAGAGGTCTAAGCTCCTGATATTTGGACCAGCTATGGTTGGCACTTGTTCTTTCATTGTTGGATACGAAGATTATAATATTGACGTTAATTGATTATCTTGTTCAAAAGTTTAAATTGTTAGATATGTATTCATTTGATTTATTTATTGTGCGTAATATGCTCTTTCATGTTGAGATAAAATGCAATCTTACATGTAGTCATATGCGACTTGAACACAAAGACATTTTTTTTAACTGAACTCATATTATATTATGTAATCACCTCATCTAAAAAACTTAAAGTATAACTGAAGGAATTATTTATTTTTTATTATCAATGTTAAACATAAATGTGATTTGTGCCAATTTGGGCTACCCAATCTTGCTCTATTTGAGAGTAAGACTGCCATCAAATAGCGAGTCTTTCTTCTATGTGGACAATTTTTTTGTCTGACACACGTCACATCACTCGAGTCAAATTACTATTTGTTGCGTAATTACCAATTTATCCTTAAAAGTAATACTTTGAGAAATGAAATTGCAAAATGCTTTTTTAAACCCTTTTCATTGCAAATACAAAAATACCCCTACGTCAAAGTACAAACATACCCCATGGTGTTCTTTTCGAGGTAGTCATTTATTATGATGAATGATGTCTAGGATAAGTGTAATTATGAGATGCATTTATGAGATTGTGACAACGATTTGACTATTATGCTTGCTTTTCTATTTCATTATTTTTTTGTCGAATATTTTTCTATTTTATTTCCAACGATTTGGAGACAAAGTTATGGATTGCATGCATCCAATTTTTACTATTACTTTACTGCACATTACTAGCAAAAAATTAATAATCAAAACACT
Source organism: Ehretia macrophylla (assembly GCA_037974665.1). Taxonomy (NCBI): domain Eukaryota; kingdom Viridiplantae; phylum Streptophyta; class Magnoliopsida; order Boraginales; family Ehretiaceae; genus Ehretia; species Ehretia macrophylla. The sequence goes on along the minus strand of CM075769.1, from coordinate 53,614,778 downwards.
AAAAATTAAGATTGACAAAAAACGCTAAAAATGGTGGGGTACATTTTTTTAAAAAAAATAAAATACAATAAAATATAAAATTAGTGATATCTAGGACCTAATTTAGTCAGTTGGAAAACCAAAGTTTTTACTTCATTAACCATTTAGCACTCGCTTTTACGAATTTCAACTATAACCAAGTCAAAATCAAATTTTAAATTTAAGTTCCTGCCATGGCATAATTGAAGTATAAATTATACAATGTTGAAATACAATTGAAATTTTAATTTCCCGCTAAAACAAATTTCAAATCAGCATGAAAAATTAATTTTCCCCTTTAACAAAAATGAAGCAAAAATGAAATATATTCAAATTCATGCAATAGCGAAATTGATTTAGAGAGATATCAATTTATCAAGTATCGAGATATTTTAATTTTTTGGCCTAATATTATATATTATATTCATGGTATTTTTTTTTAAGTGACTATAACGATTGTGATACGGTCCATATTATTATTTTTTAGTATTATATTGGCTTATAATTTAATCTAAATATCTAAACACTTATAGATCATCAGGAGTATACAGTGAAACAAGTACTCAAACTCTACGAATTCTCGGTCCAACTCCAGCTCTAATTAGGCCGCACTTACTCAAGAGAAGAGTCACGAGTATTTAATACCTTAAGAAAGACTATCTTTTTTTCCCCTCACTATCCTAGCTCATAACTCAACATTATTCAATGAAATCAAAATAACATTTACCATAACTTATGGATATGATATTTGGGTATGTACAAGTATATTGGTTCCATAGGCATGTTTGTGTGTTAGTATACAAGAGTAATAATGGAAAGAATTTTTATAATATGACATGATTACCCTTTTATTATTGTAGTATTAAAAATAAGGATAAACATTATCATAATTGTAAATAACATAAACATGATAATAATATTTATAATAGAAATATTAATATTAATTATTATTATTTTTTATTACATTATATTTGTTTGCACTCTTGTTATTATATTATTATTATTATTACTATTATTATTATTATTATTATTTATTTTTACAAACAAATCTCTACATATAAGGGACAAGAATTTTAAAATGTTGTGTTTTGATGGGGTTATGTTAGTCATTTGATAAATAAGTGTATTTTCTCATACTAAATATGATAATCGAAATAGAGTTGAGAATGTCATTCCATTCTGATTGGAATCCGTGTACCAATATCAAATAGTATTTATCCCTATTCATCTTCTACTTAATGTGTATGTATGGCTAGTCTACATGCTTATAGAAATAACTTTGATATTTTTTCATCTTCCTTTGCCATATCAAATAAGCATACTTATAGACATGCTAAAGGGGTAATCAAAATTTGGTGATAAATGGGTGATACGATCCATATTATAATTATTAAATTATCATATTAGTTTCTTACTTTAATCTAAATATCAAAATACTTATATATCATCGGGAGTATGCCGTGAAACAAGTTCTCAAAAATCATGAATTCTCGACCTAATACCAACTTAAACTAGGTCACTCTCACTAAAGGGAAGAGTCACGAGTATTTAATGGCTATCTCTTTTCCCTTCACTATCCTTACGCAACTCTATTCAACAAAATCAAAAATATCTTAACCATAACATATGCACAAGTATATATATAATTACACGCACACATATATATGTGTGTGTGTGAACTCATTAATTAATAGCATGTATATACTATTGAAAAATTTGGACCAATAAAATATAACCATATTCAAAATAGTAAAAATAAAAAAAATTAAAAAAAAGAGCTTAATTACCTTTTCCTTTCATTTTAAACTTCATATGACAATTTTTTTAGCTTATTTAAATGTTCACCACTTAGTCATATGCATGTCGGTAATGGACCTTTTTGGTTGACTTCCCTAGTTGGGCCAAGTTACATATACATATATTATTTCATGTTGGGTTAACAAGTTCTCATATATGCTCATTTTTTAGGCCTATTTTATGGAGGGCCATGGCCACTTTAAATATTTGGGCTTCACGGACTAGCCCTGTCTGCATGGATTGATAAAGAGAGTGGTTTGTTGCCACTTCTTGAAATAAAAGCCCACCAAGGAGAAGAAAAGCCCCTTTAATTTGGTGTCTAGAATTAGCATGTCTCATATGCTTTACAACCACTAATTCAACAATACTTTTTTTTTGCCAAGTTACTAAACAAATACTTCATTTAAAACTGAATATGATTGTTTGACAAAAATCGTATCTATGTTTTAAGCGATGAAGTGATTAAAATTTAGGCTATTAGAGAATAATCTATTTTATTCACATTCGTACTTTTTGGATTTTTATAAACACTTACGTACATCTTTGTATTTTCTTTTTTGGCTAATTTATAGATACCTACCTACATGTTCCTATATTTTGGAGTTTATTCTATATTTCAAAATATTTATTACGTTTTTTGAGGTGATCTCATAATTTACTTATTTGGGTGGTACGTTTTGTACCACCAAATTAACTCCAACAATAATGATGTATTTTGATGCTTAAATCATATAATGTTATCACATAGTGATATATATATATATCTTCTTTTTTTTTATTACTAATTGTATATTTGTGGAGATTTTCACCTTGACTCTAACATCATATATGATACTTGGTGCACGATAAAAAAGAACTTAAAGGAACATCGATTGGTTGCAGAGAAGACGATAAAATAATTGTCAATTACATTTTGACAATAATTTGATCGTGAATTAAATATTTGGCATAAGATCCAAAAAAAAATTATGATAAATTGTGAGTTAGTTAGTTTGCTGATAGGCTCATGGATTGCATGTAATTTCGAGAGTCACTTTACTACACATTTTGAACAAATAATTGATTAAAAAAGTTTACCCTAACACAACATGTGGCGACACACTTTGTAAAACAAAGTCTAAAATTAACCCTACAACATATAGGGACAAGTTTGAGGGAAAAAAATGTTTAGAATCTAACTCTATACAAGACCTAATCTAGTAATTTGGCAAATTTTTTGTCTTGACTTGCTTGTTCTTGGTCATTTGACATTTATTCCTTTTAAATGCATGTCCGTTTAATGACACCAACTATGAAGGCTAAATAAGGGAAAATTATTCTATGCAGCAAACTATAGTTGATGTGACAAGTTAATCATCCATTGATTGACACATGGCAGGTAATAATGGCATGTCTTGTCAAAATTTTGAGCCAAAAAGACATAATTAACTTTTTTACTTTGGTGTCCGAAAATATAATATAGACATGCATTTAAAAACTATTTATGTCAAATGACTAAACTGGACAAGCAAGTGATAACAAAAAACTTTGCTAAATGACCATATTAGGTCCCGTATGTATAGAGTTAGCTTTTTAAAATATGTTTTTTCCCTCAAACTTGTCCCCACGCCCACTTCTATGCATGCATTAATTTTATTTTTGTGTCTACTTGTAATAAAGTGTTGCATGCAATATTTTTGTTTGTACGTGTAGTAAAGTTATTCTCCAAATTTCATGCGATCCATGAACACAAAATTGCATGCAATCCAAGAGTGTCTCAGCAAACCAAATAACTCTTTTTATTCATATGATAAGATTTTTTTATTATTATTATGGTCTTACACCAAATATTTAATTCACGAGCGAATCGTTGTCGAAACGTAATTGAAAATTACTTTATCTTCTTCTCAAAATATAGGAACATGTAGGTCGGTATCTATAAATTAGCTGGAATTAGTTTTTTATTGTGCAAAAAATGTTATATATATAGGGATTCCCACGTTTGCTTTATTGTAATATTTTATTTTTTTCACTTGTTCAAAACGTGCAGTAAACAAACAACTCAAATTTATTTATATCATGCAACAAATGTCATATATAATGTGAACAATAATGTGACAATCGCGATATCTATAAAATTAATGATTAAATTTCAATTAATAGTTAGTATTTTGGTGATATGCAATGCATAACCTACCAGAAAAAAATATAAAATAACTTCAACAATAAAAAATGATGATAAGAAATATCAAATGCATTTCAAAATCTACGAATATGCATGTCTAGGTTCCTCTAAATAACCAAAAAAGAATATACGAATGTGCATGCAAGTCTCTACACTTAACCAAAATCTACGAATATGAATAAAGTAAATTACACAGCATCATATTTAGATCTCTTTATTACACAAGTAAGCAATTAACGTTTAGATCCTCTTCTTTCTTTACTTTGTTCTATTTATAAATAAAGTAATGTATGAATCGTCATATCTAATATTTTGATCAATTATTACATTATCTCATATTTAAAAATAAGAGAAGCAAGGAAAGACGAGATTATCGCAACAATCATCATATTATTCTCTAATAGCCATATTTTCAATCGCTCCATTGATGTTAAACATAGATAAGATTGTAGTAAAAAATCATATTCAATTTTAAATGAGGTATGTTTAGTAAGTATTCAAAAATAGTACTGTTGAATTGGTGGTTGTTAAGCATATGTGACATGTTAATTCTAAACACCAATTTAAATGGGCTTTTGTTATCCCCGATGGGCTTTTGTTTCAAGAGATGTCAACAAACCACTCTCTTCATCAACATATTAAGTCATGGCTAGTCCATGAAGCACCAAATCTTTAAATTGCCTATTTTTTCCATTTATTAGGCCTATAAAAATAAGCATATATGAAATGTTAACCCAACTTGACAATGATGTCTATATATGTAACTTGGGCCAACTAAGCCAACTAGGCAATGTCACAGCAAAAGTCCATGAGTGACTCATATATGAATATGACTATGTGCACAACATTTAAATAAGGTAAAGAATTGTGGCTCGAATATTTTTTTTTGTTTCCACTATTTGGAATATGCTTATATTTTAATGGTCCAAATTTTTCAATAGTAGTTACATAATATTAATTAATGATATATATGTATGTATGTGTGTGCGCGTATAAGAATATACATACTTGTGCATATGTTATGGTACAGATTTTTTTGATTTCATCGAATAGAGTTGAGGTATGCGCAAGGATAGTGAGAGAAAAAAATAGAGTATTTGTTAATGTATTAATTACTAGTGACTCTTCTCTTTAGTAAGAGCGGCTAAATTATAGTTAGTGTTAGGCCGAAATTTCATGGATTTTAAGAACTTGTTTCACTGCATACTCCCAGTGATATATAAGTGTTTAATATTTAGATTAAAGTAAGAAGCTAACATAATTATTTAATAATTATAATATTGATCATATCACACATTTATCACCTAATTTTGATAACACATATAGCATGTGTTATAAGTCATTTCCATTATTTGATATGGCAAAACAAGATGAAAAAATCTATAGGCATACATACACATTAAGAATTTGAAGTGAAGATGAATAGTGATAAATACTATTAGCGATTGGATAATTGGAATGCGTTTGGCAATGAAATGACATTCCCAACTCTATTTCAATTCTCATACTTGGTATAAGGGAATGAACTTAAAAATCCTATTCCAAAGTAATCTGATTCCCCCTATACATGGGATTTAGTACAGTTTCATATGTTTGGAAATAAATTTATCTCTTATATGACTAATATAACCCCCATTAAAACATTACATTCTACAATCATGTCCCTTATATGTATAGATTCTTTTGGTAAAATTATACTACTACTACTACTACTACTACTAATAATAATAATACTAATAAATAATCATACATAATTTTTTAAAATTATTATTCATTTTTATTATTATTATGTCTATTATTAAGATAATTATTATTACTATTATTATTTATCATGTCTATGTTATTTACAATTATGTTAATGTTTACTCTTAATTTTAATACTACACTAATAAAAAGGTAACCATGTCATATTATAAAATATTTAATCTTATGGGTACACTGGAATGCGTTTGAGAATGAAATGACATTCCCCCGTACATCAGATTAGCACATTTCCATGTGTTTGGGAATAAACTTATTTCTTAAATAATTAATATTAACCCATCAAAATATTACATTCTACAATCATGTCCCTTGTATATATATATATATTCTTTTGGTAAAATTAATACTACTACTACTACTACTACTACCAATAATAATGATAATCCTAACTAATAATAATAATAATAATGTTAATACTAACAAATATTGATAAAATAATGTTTTAAAATTAATATTCATTATTATTATTATTATTATATATTATTATTAATATTATTGTTTATCATGTTTATGTTATTTACAATTATGTTAATGATTATTCTTAGACTTAATACTACTATATTACTCTTGTATACTAACACACCAAACGTGGGTATGAAATCAATATACTTTTATTATTATCTTTATTCTTTGAGCATGCCAAACATGTCATTCATATTCTCATGTTCATTCCATTCGCAGTCACATTCCGTTCCTTATCTAATTCTATATATGTTTCCAAAAAAAATTCAGTGTACGAATCGCTAGTGTATATATATATATAATAGTTAGTTATTTTCGCATCATAGAGAACTCATTTAAAAATTAAAAATTGTGTTCATAAATATTATGGCTATTTTAATGATTTTATATATAATAATTATTCAATACTCACTACTACAAGTTTATTTAATTTTTTATTCTCGAAATCCCAAGTATTTACTTGGAATTCATAATTGCGGGCATTTGAATTTTGTTGTTATCTTAAATTTTCCTATATCAAGAATTTGAATTATTATATTTACTTGCATTTGGTTAAAGCAGGAACTTATATTTTGATTTTAATTTGAATTTGTGATAGCGGAAAATAAAATTTTTGGGTAAGTGTTCAAACAGAAACATTTATTCTCTTTTTGACACGTGAGTGTCATAAATTGAAAATTTCGCGGATTCTCTATGTCCTATCACCTCAACTCTCACCATTCTCACTCTCTACCAATAACATTTTTCAATGTTTGGAGTAATGAACATGCAAGTTTTACTTTTTTTTTTCTTATGTGTTTTTATAAATAATGATTCATCGTCTTCGGTTAATAATAAATTTGCAATTTATTTTGTTCTTATACCCCTAATTACTACCTCAACATCATCAACAACTTGAGCCATAAAGTTTACATATACGATTATTACCTAGAATAAAATACTACTTACGTAATATGTAACTGTCATATAGGATATAATTATTATAAATAATAAAAAAAAATCAGCTCAATTAATGCATTGGCTAGTATTAATGGAAAGTAGTTATATTTCCTTTCTTATTAAATGTAACTTAACCTACACGCAAAATCCTACTGTGTGCTTTTGGAGGGATAAGTCACATCATCAAAATGTGTCTTCACTTTTGTTTCTAAAATTACTGGATTTGGATTATTTCATAACTAGAAGTTTGTTCTAACTGTTTGACAATGCATTTTAGTCGTTTATTTACGTAACAAAATCACGTTCTTTCTAATTTTCGTAATTTGAATTTCAAATAAGTGGTTATGATGTAACGTTAGAATAAATTCTATTTATGAGAGGGTACTAAAATGTTCAATTTTGCTATGTCATGAATTTGAATATTTTTCATTTCCGCTTCATACTGGTTAAAGCGGGAAATTAATTTTTCATTACCATTTGTAATTCATTTTAGAGGAAAATTAAAATTTCAATTGTATTTCAACATTGTACATGCGAGATCTTCAATTTTGATTTATTACGCTATGAAATTAGTAAAATTTTGCTATGGCTTGAATTTGAATATTTTTCATTTCCGCTTAATTTTCGTTAGAGCGGGAAATTAAAATTTTCATGATAATTTGAAATTCGTTTTAGCGGGATATTAAACTTTCATTTGTATTTCAACACTGTACAAACGAGATCTGCAATTTTAATTTATTACGCTATAGCGGGAACTTAAATTTAAAATTTGATCATGACTTGGTTACAGATAAAATTTGTAAAGCAGATGATTAGTGGATAATGAAGTAACAACTTTGATTTTGCAACTAACTAAATTAGGTCCCGGATATTGCTAATTCTATATTTTGTTTTATTTTAGTGTTTCAGAAAACATGTACCGACCATTTTGTGAGCCTTTTTTTCTAATCTTTTTAGGGATTTGATTATTTAATTTTTGCTAGTAATGTGTAGTAAAGTAACAAGAAAAATGGAATGCATGCGATCGATGTCCTTGGTTCAAAATCGTTTAAAATGAAATAGAAAAGTACCGAAACAAAAAGAAAAAGAAGAAATTGAAAAGTAAGAATATTAGTCAAATCTGTTGTCACAATCTCATAAATGCATCTCATAATTGCACCTATACTATACTTCATCATCATCAAAATTAATGAACTAAAAAAAAAATTCGAGTAAGTGTGCTCATCTCGTGCGTGAGGGTAGAAAGGTAAAAAAGGTTGATATTTTTTATGCTAAGTTATTCCACAAGGTTAATTTTGTAAAAACAGTATTGCAGGATAAAAAGGACAATTAACTATATAATAAGGTAAATTGGTAATGCTACTCCTATTCGTACTTTATGCATTAAAAAATTGATGATGTGATGTGTAGAGAGAGAAAAGTTTTGCTGCATAAAAGAAAGACTCATAAATAAGCCTTCTCTGCTCAAAGTAGCAGTAAGACATGCCATTATTATATGTCATATGTCACACTATAGATAATTTGCTTGTCACATCAATAGTAAATGTTCGGATAAAATAATTTTCCTGAAAGGGTTATTAATACAAATGGTCCTTTATCTTTGCTGCGTGTGCCAACTAACTCCCTTATCTTTTAAGTATGACATTTTGGTCCCTAATCTAATACTAAAATGACGCCGTTAGTCCTAATGTGTGAAATCTGTCAAAAAACTGACGGAAATGACATACTTTACTCACGTGCTGACTTATGCGAGGGAAAAATAGTCCATTATAAGTCAAATACTCATTTTTATCGGTTTAATGACACAAATGGTCATTTATCTTTGCCTTGAGTGCCAACTAACTCCCTTATCTTTCATTTGTGACGAATTAGTCCCTGATCTTGAACTACAGTGATAATGTTAGTCCTTGCATGTGAAATCTATAAAAAATAAGACGGAAGTGGCACGCTGACTTCACGTGCTCACACTTTGTGTGAAAAACCTAAAAATTAGATATTATTAGCACTGGATATAAGGGAAGCCTTTGTAATTCAACAAACAATGTGAGAACGTAATGCAAGTAGGGTTGCGGTACCGAGCGGTTCGTAGGTTAGCGACAATGGTAACGCTTGTGGACGGATCAGAAGAAAAAGTAATGATAAAACAATCATAGAGAAACGTGGAGAGAAGTGTGGATGAGCAAAGCTTGTTGCCCAAACTGAAAGACGAAGAGCGAGCCAAAAAGGAGTGAGAGAGGATAGTAGAGTACAAGTAGCTTGCCAAAGCTGGCTCATCCTCCGTTTTTTTCACGCAAAGTGTGAGCATATACAGTTAGCGTGCCACTTCTGTCTTATTTTTGATGGATTTTGCACGTAAGGACTAACGTTGTCATAGTAGTTCAAGATCATGGACCAATTCGTCACAAATAAAAGATAAATGAGTTAATTGGCACTCAAGGCAAAGATAAAGGACTATTTGTGTCATTAACCCAGTGAAAATGAGTATCTGACTTGTACTAGACTATTTTGCCCTTACATAAGTCAATACGTGAGTGAAGCATGTCATTTTCGTTATTTTTTTAACGGATTTCACATATTAGGACTAACGACGTCACTTTAGTATTAGATTAAGGACCACAATATCACACTTGAAGATAAAGGAGTTAGTTGGCACACGCGATAAAGATAAAGGACAATTTGTGTTAATAAACCTTTCTGAAATAATAGATCTTTCAGAGATACACTGTGGGGTAGGACCATATACAGTGGATTTCATTTCCCGTTGGCACAAGAATTTTCTATATAAGAGCAACCTGGTCTGAAGTAGCTAGCTGCAATTGAATCACACACTAATCATTACTCACCTGTAGTAAAATAGTCATGTCTTGTCTTGCAAATGCTACGAGACTAATTCCCCAACAAATGGCTACCAGGAGGTCAGGAAACTACAAGGCAAGCATTTGGAATGATGATGATCTGCAATCATTAGAGAGTACATACTCGGTAAGATCAGGAGAAGTAACTATCGGGTTTGGCGAGTTAGACCATGCGGTATTCTGTGAGCCGTTTGGATTCGACAAACTAGACCCAAAAATTTCCCGTTCAAGAATACTACTAAATATATATACCAGAATATTTTGATTGTATGCACAAATCTATCGCTACTTACAATATTATGTATATTGCGTACAGGGATCAAAGTACTCACAAAGAGCTGAGAAGCTTAAACAAGATGTGAAGAAAATATTAGATGAAACAACAGATCAATTGGATCAACTTGAGCTTGTTGACGTTTTGCAAAGGCTTGGCATATATTATCACTTTGAAAATGAAATAGAAAGTATTTTGAATTGCATATACAATGCTCATGATTGCAATGAGAAGAAACAGCATGAAGACTTGTACGCTGTGGCTCTAAAGTTTAGACTCCTCCGACAGCAAGGTTACCAAATCCCTCAAGGTACTCTTCTTGCTTAATAAAACTATTGATTCTTCCACAATGCATTTTTTATGTTATGATTTTAGTGCTTTTAGTGAGCCCTATGTATCAAAACTCTTCCAGCAAAAGGTAAAATTTGTACGTAACAAAATTTAGTTAGATCGAATTAATAAATGGATACAATCCAAGGACTTCAATTTTAATTCATTATCGGAAAGAAAAAGTAACAAATTTCTGTTATCAAGGGATGCACTTCAAAACGCGACCATATGACTCTAACATGGGAGCGGGACGCACCCCTCTCACAGCCGCACAGGTCCATCAGCCATTTTAAAGAGTTTCGCATGTCTCATTCAGTAAACAATGAGTTACAAGAAAAAGAAAGGGCAAATTTCACAAATAGTCCCTATTGTTACCTTTTTGTCTCAATTTAGTTTTTATTGTTCCATTTATCTCAATTTAGTCCCTATTGTTTGCAAAAAAATCTCAATTTGGTCCCTTCCATTAAATAAAGGTTAAATCTAACAGAAAGTTGGTCACGTGCACCGCACGTGACCACGGTCTCAAGGGCAATTTTGGAATATAACAATAAAAGTTTAATTTAGTCCTCAATGTTTTGAAAAAGTTTCATTTGAGTCCTCAATGTTTTAAAAAATTTCAAATAAGTCCTCAATATTTTAAAAATATTTTAAATAAGTCCTCAATATTTTAAAAATATTTCAAATAGGTCCTCAATATTTTAAAAATATTTCAAATAAGTCCTCAATATTTTTAAAATATTTCAAATAAGTCCTTACTGTTCTATAAAATTGGAAATAAACCCTTAAGGTCCCCCATCTCTTAAACACACAAGGTTTGGGTGGTTAACAAGGAGGAAATAGACTTGTCTTGATGGATGTAGCTCAAAAAATTTAGTCGAGTTAGCTTTTAACTAATAAGTGATAGATAACTAAGATAGCGTCCGCAAAATCAAATTCGAATTTGTCAAAACCAAAATTAGGGAAGTTACAATACGTAAACAAAGAGGCAGAATAAGAATACAATATACGTTACCAACTACAGACCTTTAGTATTTTTTATTTGAATACCTGTTATGAAAACAATCATAAACACCTCAACATTAGAAAAAATGATGTTTCTTTATCCTTAATCCAAAAAAAAACATAAGAATAATATCATCAAATGATCAGTCATAAAAGACTGTCATAATCCCATAACCTGTCATAAAAAAAAAAGTCATTAAATATGGTTAAAAGTCATAACATTTAGCTGTCATAGTCCCATCCATATACAAAAATCATCTTTACATATCCTGTCATAATCCCATCTATCTACAAAAATATCCATCAGTCATGTCATAACCTATTTGTAACCCATCCACAAAAACCATTGGGTTGACTAACTTTGTTCATAGCATGTTTATTCATTAATATGAACAAAGTTACAAAAAATATTCATCAGTCCTGTCATAACCTATTTGTAACCCATCCACAAAAACCACTGGGTTAACTAACTTTGTCCATACCATGTTCGTTCATCAATATGAACAAAGTAAGGACTTAATTGAAATATTTTCAAAACATTGAGGACTTATTTGAAATATGTTTAAAATATTGAGGACTTATTTGAAATATTAGGACCTATTTGAAACATTTTTAAAACATTGAGGAGTTATTTGAAATATTTTTAAAACATTGAGGACTTATTTGAAATATTTTTAAAACATTGAGGACTTATTTGAAATTTTTTTAAAACATTGAGGATTCAAATGAAACTTTTTCAAAACATTGAGGACTAAATTGAACTTTTATTGTTATATTCCAAAATTGCCCCTGAGACCGTGGTCACGTGCACAACTTTCTGTTAGATTTAACCCTTATTTGACGGAAGGGACCAAATTGAGATTTTTTTACAAATAATAGGACTAAATTGAGACAAATGGAACAATAGGGACTAAACTGAGACAAAAGGGTAACAATAGGGACTATTTTTTAAATTTGCCCAAAAAGAAAAAGTAAAAATTTAAGCATGAATGACTCTTTCTTTTTTGCTTTTTTCTTTTTCTTCTTTCTTTCTTCTTTGCAGAGGTTTTCAATAGTTTCATGGAGTTTGGCAAATTCAAGAAAAGCTTACTTGGGGATCATACCAAGGGCATTCTTAGTTTATATGAGGCTTCATATCTGGCTATGGAAGATGAAACCATCTTGGACGTGGCTCAAGAATTTGCTATTCATCATCTTAAGGAAAAACTCAAGCAAAATATAGATCAACATCTTGTTGAGCAAGTGAGCCATGCTTTAGAGGTTCCACTCCATTGGAGGATGCAGAGACTAGAAGCAAGATGGTTCATTGAAATATATGAAAGAAGACAAAACGCAAATCCAGTTTTGCTTGAGCTAGCTAAACTGGACTTCAACATCGAGCAAGCTACATATCAAAATGAAACAAAACAGATGTCAAAGTACGTATCACAAGGGCCAATTCCCCTTTGTGCCCGTTGGACTCAGCCCCGAATCTTTTTTAAAACATATATGTATTTACTTTGAAAGTTTTTATAATATATGTAATTTTTTTTAGTATGAAAAATTAAATTAACTCGAACAGAAAGAAGAAAAATAGCATTCTAATCACACTGAAATAAAATTCTAGATACGTTACTGTATCAGTATATATATATATATATATATATATATATATATATATATATGTATTTACCAAAAACCAGCACAATAATGTGTTTTTTTTGTTCTGTAGGTGGTATACTAGCTCTTGTCTTGCCAAAAAGATGAGCTTTGCCAGAGACAGATTTGTGGAGGGTTTCTTGTGGGCGGTTGGATTCACCTCTGAACCACAATATGGATACTGCAGGAGGGTGTCAATGAAGCTTTCAGCACTAATAACAATAGTTGATGATATATATGATGTATATGGTACATTGGATGAACTCGAGGTCTTTACTGATGTAGTTGAAAGGTCAGTGATCACCAATCATTTTGGCTTAATATGATTAAGACTCTAATTATTTGTTCCTTATCATAGTGCTTATCACTTGTTCATAGTAATTAAATCTTTTGTTATGCATTTTCAGATGGGACATCAATGCCTTAGATCGGCTTCCAGATTACATGAAGATATGTTTCTTTGCAGTTTTCAATTCTATTAATGAAATCGCTTATGATGTTCTCAAAGAGCAAGGCTTCAATATCATTCCATACTTGAGGAAAACGGTATAGTCTGTCAGTGACATCTCATCCTACATTAATTCTGTAAAAGATACATGTTCATTTTATAATTATCTAGATTCTGTACTACTGTCACCATGGACTTAAGCGTTCAAAAAATATTTGCTTAGTCTACCATTATTTTCATCTAGTGATTTCTGTTCATCTGATTTCAATTGAGCTACCAACATTGCAGTGGGCAGAGCTTTGTAAAGCGGATTTGGTGGATGCAAAGTGGTATTACAGTGGATATACACCAAGCCTGAATGTGTTTCTGGACAATGCCTGGATATCAGTCGGTGGTCCTGTGCTGTTGTTTCATGCTTATTTTTGCATCACGAATCCAATAAAGGAGGAGGATTTGAAACATTTAGAGCAATATCCAGGAGTAATTCACTGGCCATCCTTAATTCTTCGGCTTGCCGATGATTTGGGAACATCAACTGTAAGTTACTGCACTAGTAGGATAATACAAGATCGGATCTAGAATTTTTTTTAATGAGAACTATAACACAAAATTTAGTTTTTACAAATAAATAATTTGCTGGAGTGTGAGCTAATTTTTTTTCCAAACTAAAAATACCTATATATTTACAAAAATTTGGGGTTAGCAGACACTATAACCTACACGTCCCTAAAGTTACATCCGTCCCTGCACATGTACCTTTTCGAATGTTCCATGTATACTAACTCATTCTAAATGATCCAGGAAGAAATGGAGAGAGGTAATGTTCCAAAATCAATCCAATGTTACATGAACGACACAGGCTGCTCTGAAGAAGATGCTCGTGAATACATAGAGCACTTAATTAGTCTTACATGGAAGAAAATGAACAAAGATATATTAATGGATCGCAATCTCCCTAAGGAATTTATTAGAACTGCCATGAATCTTGCTCGTATTGCGCAATGCATGTACCAGCATGGGGATGGTTTTGGTGTTCCAGATGGTCAGACGAAGGATCGTATAGGTTCATTACTTGTCAAACCCATCCATCTCCCATAATAAGCATAACGTTATAACATTACAACGGAGATTCAATGCTGATAAACTGTTTAAATACATAAATAATTTTCTGCCATCAGATATTCCTCAAAAAATGTTATATTAGGATTCAAGTCCCGTTTGTAATATTAATTATTGGAACAAATTACCAAGAAGATGTATAGTTATTGCATGCAATAAGATATAAATTGCACCAATAATGTTGTAATCTCTAATTGTTTATTAGATTAATGAAGTAACTACGACACGTTTATGCTGGTTTTTCTCTAAGTTCTTATCTTTCCGAAATTACGTCTAAAAGCAGTACAAGAAAGCCAATGCATATCAGTAGATCAAGATTCATTTAATGGGATGATTTAACGATGATTATCTCATACATAGATTATAACCCAACAAATCTTCTTGGAAAGACCGCTAGTTACGTGACCAAGTATTCAAAGTTAAGATTTACTATAAAAAATACAGAACCAAGATTTCATGTACTAATTAGTATAGTATCATCTCAAACTCTTATACTAGAAGTTGAGTTGTATGATGATTTTTATTGTAATGTGAAGGTGAATTGTAAGTATATATAAAATATATAAATTCCAGTATACATGATTTTACAGCACAGACTTCCAAAATAAATTGCAACGGAATCACATACCTGTTTGAGACATGATAAAAGCAAATTGAAAGTTGAAATTATTACCCGATTTCTGACGAAGATCTTCCTCTCCCTGCTTTATTCAAGAATAACTACCATTTATGGGAACAGTGTTAGAGTTAAGTAAGAGATGGGACCTAGTCATATATTTATAATTTATTCTAACAGGCCCTCCCATAAAAGGATTTGTCAGAATATACAGGACTACACACAATTAACATAATTCAAACTATATTGTAAAGTGAGTAAACTCTCAAAGTAACATACATCGCCCCTAATCATAATGTGTCTTGTTGGTTATTTTAACATTGTTGTGCTCGGGCTTGAACCGATATATCACTCCTTAATTCGACTAGTTGACCAGCAATTAATAATAAATATTGTTCCATTGTTTCACAATCTGCTGCAATTGAATTGAGTATGAAGCATCACTATTTCCTAGAAATTGTTTATCGAGCGACGTTCTTTTACGACAAGATTAGTATTTTTTTTTTTTTGTTAAATAAGCAAAGTGATATTAAACTCATCAACAAAAACTCTTTACATCAAAATAACAAAAAACAAACTAATACTCAAATATCATGAAGTTGGGTGCTATCTAAGTTCCAAGATCTACACGGTACTTGTTGTGTTCGATTTGCAGACTGCAAGTTACGAGCGTTTCTCGTGCTTTCATTTGAATCCATACATCTGGTTGCCTTTGTTAAATAAACGTACTAGAAAACTTCGGAAGAATCCAGAATATCTTCATTAATTATCTGCACATATTTTTAGATATATATATGTATGTATGTATGTATTCATATATAGAGATAGAGAGTCGGGCCATTGCATGGATTTGGTTTATTTATATTTGATCAATATTCACTACGCTATTATTTTAATGGCATGAACTCGGATTCGGATAAGTTCTTTAATATTTTTTTTAATATATTTAAGGGAGATCTAAGTCGTATAATACATATCAAATGATGTCATTTACGAGAATTGATCTCGCAACAAATAGCAAGCCTAAAGAAATAAGACAATAGAGCACGGGTTAGCTGACGGAAGAAAGAATGCTAAACCCATCTAAAAAAACAATCTGCTCCCGCAAGTTGTTCTACGTTTAGTTTGACGAATTCGACTATTGCCAAGTACAAAGGAGAAAAACGATGAACTTGTGTTCCTTGCCTTTTTTTTTTTTTTTTTTTTTTTTTGGGGAAATCAAAGTATAGAATCATACATAGCTTTTGTGCAATAGTACAAAGTTGTAGCATTTCTAGAACCAACTTATAAACTACAACTAATATTCTAAAGCAGATCTTCGGAAGGTGGCTGGCATGCTTGTATAGACTTAAGTACAGATTGATTTTATGAAGATCATTTAATCCATGAATCATGTGTGTCACAGCCAATAGTCACTAGCAGAGTCCACTTTAATCTTTAGGATAAAGATGAATCTAGGTCGAGGTTAAATTTTAGTCACCAGACAAGTCTTTTTTTGTTGTTCTTGTCAGTAAAAATCTATCATTTGCATATATAATACGTTTAGATCGAGCTCTATCACCCCTTTTTGACTGTTGGCTTAATTTTTTTGACACTCAAAAATATTTTTTGTGAGTTTAGAAATTAGGTTAACCTGTTTGGTCTATTTTTAAAAGTGATTTTAGATAAAAGTTAAAGATAAAAAACAAGAAACTCCAAATTAGAACTTTTCAAAATAAGTTTTTGCGAAACTATTTTTATATAATGCGGGAAGCTGGATTCTTTTTCTTTCTCAAATATATCTCTTCATATTTTTTTAAAATCTAACATTATCCTCAAATTTTCTAAAAGCTTATCATTACTCAACATAAGTCAAACAGTCAATAATTTTTGTTCTAACAACACTTTTAATCAAAATTCTACTACTAAAAACTTTACAACTTAAAAATTAAAATTTTATAACTAAATTAAACAGAGCCTTAATCATTGGTAAATATTTCTCAAGAAAGCAATTATTGTACTCAAGGTTCTTTTTCGTACGTATTGGAGTCAAATATTAGACTAATGTTTATTTAGCCACCGCACAAGTCTTTTCTTGTGGCTCATCAATAAAAAATCTACCATTAGGATTTAGATCTGGGCCATCTGGCTTTCTTACTCGTTAATCATTCATAGTATGTTTCTAAAAAAAAGCAAATATTTGACTGATCAACGTACTTTTTATTATTTTGGGTCAATATATACTTGAATTTCTCACTAGGGATTTGGTCCAAAAGTAATGTTATTCATTGTATATACAAGAGATTATAAATTTAAGTCTTGTTAGTTATATTGCACGACTTTAAACTTTCACTGAATTAAAAATAAAAATAAAAATAAATTGTAGACAACATGAACTTATCATCAAGAATTTAATAAGCTTCCTCGATAGTAAGAAACAATATCCAAAATTTTGAAATCTTTCAACTGGCTAAAAAAAATCAGCAATCCTAGTTAACCTCGCACCGGCCTCAAGCTGGAAAAATATGTGTAATCTCTTACATTAATACGCCGCAATAATAGTTGATGGGGTCTGAGAGATCATTCTTGAACTTGGTCATTGCGTGTTAACTAGCTTCAATCATCTTTAAATGAGAATTTAAAATATTCTCGAAAATGAATATCAACAATGAAAGAAGGTTTCAAGTGTCTCAACCAAAAAGAAAATTAAGTTTTTTTTCGAAATTTCTGTTGTAAACCTTGTACAAGGGACAAATTGGGATAACAATGTTAGAAATCATAGGGTTTCATCCTAAAACCAATTAGTGTGAAGTAGTCCAAGATCTTATAAGGTGGTCTTAGAGTTTCTGATTTTTCGATATGGGAGGAATGTATATTCTAACACCCTCTATCACGTGTGACCCACAATTAACTAATTAACGTGATCAAAGAAACAGCAAATATAGCTGCACAGAGTCAATGGCTGATGGTGCAATTGCATACCAAAGTCGGTCGACGTGCAAAGCCTGAAATATGAATGGATCACACGTGGATGGATAACATAGGACCAAGGCCCAGCTCTGATATCATGTTAAGAATTATGAGGTTCCATCCTAAAACCAATTGGTGCTAAGTGGAGTAGTCTAGAATCTTATAAGATAGTCTTACAATTTTTAATTTTTCGATGTGAGAAAAATATATATAAAGAGGTCTAAGCTCCTGATATTTGGACCAGTAGTGGTTGGCGCTTGTTCCTTCATTGTTGGATACGGAGATTATAATATTGACGTTAATTGATTATCTTGTCAAAAATTTAAATTATTAGATATGTATTCATTTGATTTATTTATTGTTCGTAATACACTCTTCCATGTTGAGATAAAATGCAATCTTGCATGTAGTCATATTCGACTTGAACACAAGACATTTTTTTAATTAAACTCATATTATATTATATAATCACCTCGTCTAAAAAATTTTAATTATAACTGAAGGATTTATTTTTTTATTGTTATCAAAGACGACAAACAATAGCAACAGAAAACGAAAAGGAAAAATAAGAGACACACAGATTTTACGTGGAAAACCCTTGACGGAAAAAATCACGGGTAGAGGAGGAGCAAATTCACTATATCGAAGAATTGGTACAAAAGGTTAGCTCCTAAAACTTAAATACATTACTATATATAGGCTCATACAAATAAAACCCTATCGGCCCTCGACCTTCGCTACCACCACAAACCCCTAATTTTTTTCTCCAAAAATAAGTTTTCACCAAATGGGTCGCACCGCGAACTTTTCGGGTTGGGCCAAATAAAATTTGGGTCACCAACTCTAACAATCTCCACCTTGACACGAATTCCATACAAGGAATGAAACACAAACTCCAATATTCAACAAAAGCTCTCATCCTCTTCCACAAAAGCCCCTAAGGGCATAACTCGACAACAAACACTAACCAAGTCCAAGCAATGCTCAAACTTGGCTATCGGAAGTGACTTTGTCATCATATCAGCTGGATTATCATGCGTACTGACTTTGCTGACAACAATCTCACCACGAGCAATGACATCACGCACAAAATGATACCGTACATCAATATGATTTGTTCTCTCGTGAAACATCTGATCTTTTGTGAGGAAGATTGCACTCTGACTGTCACAAAAGATTGTGGTAATCTGCAAACCATCATTAAGCTCACCCAATAGTCCTTTCAACCAAATAGCTTCCTTACAAGCCTCTGTTATAGCCATGTACTCTGCCTCAGTAGTAGACAATGCAATTGTGGTCTGCAAGGTAGCTTTTCAACTGATAGCACAACCACCAATAGTAAACACATACCCCGTGAGAGACCTTCTTTTATCTAGGTCTCCAGCAAAATCAGAATCAACATAACCAATGACTCCATCTCTAGTTTTTCCAAACTGCAAACAAACATTAGAAGACCCGCGCAAGTATCTAAAAATCCACTGAACTGCTTTCCAATGTTCTTTACCAGGATTCGCCATGTATCTACTAACTGTACTCACAGCATATGATAAATCTAGACGTGAACAAACCATAGCATACATGAGAGATCCCACTGCACTAGAATATGGCACTCGAGACATATACTCAGTCTCATCATCTGATTGAGGAGATAAAGCAAACGAAAGCCTAAAATGGGCTGTTAGTGGAGTACTAACAGGTTTGGCATTCTGCATATTGAATCTATAAAGAACTTTCTCAATGTACCCTTTTTGACTTAGGTACAATTTTCCTGCCTATCTATCTCTGAGAATCTCCATTCCAAGAATCTTCTTTGCTGCTCCTAAATCTTTCATCTCAAACTCTTTACTAAGCTGGGCTTTGACCTTTCTTATTTCTCCCTTATCCTTGGCTGCTATCAATATGTCATCCACATACAAGAGTAAGTAGACAAACGACTCGTCATCACTCCTCCTAAAATAGACACAACTATCATAACTGCATCTCTTAAAACTGTGAGAGATCATAAATGAGTCGAATCTCTTGTACCACTGCCTGGGAGATTGTTTGAGGCCATAAAGGGATTTCTTCAACAGGCACACATAGTCGTCTTTACCTGAAACTACAAAACCCTCTGGCTGTTGCATGTAGATGTCCTCCTCAAGTTCTCCACGTAAAAAAGCTGTCTTTACATCCAACTGCTCAAGCTCAAAATCATACATGACCACAATACCAAGCAAAACTCTAATTGAACTATGCTTTACAACTGGAGAAAACACATCTGTGAAGTCAACACTTGGAACTTGACTATAACCCTTGGCAACAAGTCTTGCCTTATACCTGGCACCTTCAACTCCTGGTATTCCTTCCTTTCTTTTGAACACCCATTTGCAACGAACGGATTTCTTACCCTTAGGTAGTCTCACTAATTCCCATGTGCCATTCTTATAAAGGGACTCTATCTCTTCCTGCATAGCAATCATCCACCTGCCAGAATCGTCACAACTAACTGCCTCTGAATAAGTAGAAGGTTCTTTACTCGAAACAATACCTTCTGCTACATTTAAGGAATAAGCAACCAAATCAGCCTCAGCATACCTTTGTGGAGGTCTAATATCTCTTCTGGGCCTATCTTTAGCAATAGAATACTGCGATGCTGGAGGTGGTGATCTGGTTATAGCATCATCATGTATTTCTGAGCTAGACTGAGATGTAGACTCTGATGGAGATCCTGACCCAATCTGAAATTCTACTTGTGTGCTTGATTTCTGTTGATTTGTATCACAAGGGTCACTAATAGCCAAATCTCACAGCATTGCAGTTTCATCAAACATAACATCTCTACTAATTATGGTCTTACTAGTTTCCGGACACCATAACTTATATCCCTTAACACCAGACTTATATCCTAGAAAAACACATTTAACAGATCTGGGTTCTAGCTCTCCATTGTCAACATGAGCATATGCAGGACATCCAAAAATCTTCAAATCAGAGTAATTACCAGGAGTACCAGACTATACCTCTAGAGGAGTCTTTTTGTCAATAGCAGTTGAGGGAGACCGATTAATAAGAAAACAAGCTGTAGAAGCCGCTTCAGCCCAGAACGACTTTGGTAAACTAGTATTAGAAAGCATACACCGTACTTTCTCCATTACAGTCCTATTCATCTGCTCTGCTACACTATTTTGCTACGGAGTATAACGAACTATAAAGTGTCTCATAATTCCTTCTGATTTACATAGAGCATTAAACTCGTTAGAACAAAACTCCAAGCCATTATCGGTGCGAAGATGTTTTATCTGCTTCCCTGTTTGTTTCTCAATTATAGTTTTCCACTCCTTGAACGTAGTGAAGACGTCACTCTTCTGTTTCAAGAAGAACACCCAAAGTCTCTTGGAAAAATCATCAATAATACTCAACATATAACTAGCACCTCCTTTAGAAGGCACTCTAGATGCTCCCCAGAGATCAGAATGTATATAATCAAGTATCCCCTTGGTGTTGTGAATGCCTTTAGTGAATCTGACTCGCTTCTGCTTCCCAAAAATACAATGCTCACAAAACTTCAATTTACTAATACTCTGACCATCAAGAAGTCCTTTTCTGCTCAATTCAGC
The DNA here is from genome assembly GCA_037974665.1 of Ehretia macrophylla. Lineage (NCBI taxonomy): Eukaryota > Viridiplantae > Streptophyta > Magnoliopsida > Boraginales > Ehretiaceae > Ehretia > Ehretia macrophylla. The sequence goes on along the minus strand of CM075769.1, from coordinate 53,592,807 downwards.
CATGCCATGTTCACTCATATGACCAAGACGCATATGCCAGAGTCTAGTAACATCACCATCTGACATAGAAGGCGTAGCAACAGCTGCATCACCAGTAACAGTAGAACCCTGCAAGACATACAGCTTGACAGATTTTCTCTGCCCTTTCATCACAACGAGAGCACTTTTACTAGCCTTCAGAACTCCACCTTCAGCAGTGTACTTGTACCCTTTTGAATCAAGGGTACTCAATGAGATAAGATTTCTCTTCAGATCTGGGACGTGTCTAACATCCCGTAGTGTCCTGATAACTCCATCAAACATCTTAATTCTGACTATTCTGATCCTTGTAATCTTACAAGATGAATTATTACCCATCAACACAACGCCTTTAGTCACAGTTTCATATGTTGAAAACCAGTCCCGATTGGGACACATATGAAACGTACAGCCAGAATCTAGAATCCATTTCTCACCAGGTTTAGAGTCATTATCAGAGATAACAAGGAGCTCTCCATCACTGTAATTGTCTTCTGCAACACTGGCCTGACTGAAATTTTTTGGTTGTTTTCCCTTTTGATTAACAGCGGCCCTCTTATTCTTATTTTGTAACTTATAACACTCAGATTTAATGTATCCCTTATTCTTGCAGTACTTACATACTTTGTCCTTGTTACTAGATTTCGATCTGCCTCTCCCATCACCACCATAATTTCTCTCCTGTGACCTACCTCGAACAACAAGGCCTTCTGCTTGAGCATCAGATCCGACTACAAGATGTTTCATTTTCTCCTTAGAAAGCAAAGCACCATAAACCTCATCCAGAGTAAAAGTATCACGACTATACAAAATTGTATCTCTAAAAGTAGAATATGAGGAAGGCATAGAACATAATAAAATCAACCCTAAATCCTCTTCATCATACTTAACCTCCATGGCTTCTAAATCAGCAATGATTTCTTTAAAAATAGTTAAATGATCAGTCAAAGACGTACCTTCAGACATACGATAAGAATATAGTCACTGCTTTAGATGCAATTTGCTAGTTAGGCTTTTTGTCATGCACAATTGCTCCAATTTCAACCATAACGCAGCGGCAGTTTTCTCCTTCATAACATCCTGCATAATTTGATTCGATAAATGAAGCTGAATCTGAGATAAGGCTTTACGATCCTTACGTTGTTTTTCCTCCTGCGTCCAAGACGAGGGCATCTTATTAAACCCCAACAGCGCATCATCTAATTCCATCTGCGCAAGAACAACCCGCATCTTAACCTGCCATAGCGAAAATCTAGTGTCGCGATCCAACAGCGGAATATCATACTTCATAGTTGCCATTGTAGTGAGCAAACCAAAACCTGGATGCACTTGATACCACTTGTTATCAAAGACGACAAACAATAGCAACAGAAAACGAAAAGGAAAAATAAGAGACACACAGATTTTACGTGAAAAACCCTTGACGGAAAAAACTACGGGCAGAGGAGGAGCAAATTCACTATATCGAAGAATTGGTACAAAAGGTGAGCAAATAGAGTTAGCTCCTAAAACCTAAATACATTACTATCGGCCCTTGACCTTCGCTACCACCACAGACCCCTAATTTTTTTCTCCAAAAATAAGTTTTCACCAAATGGGTCGCACCGCGAACTTTTCAGATTGGGCCAAATAAAATTCGGGTCACCAACTCTAACATTTATTATCAATCTTAAACATAATTGTGATTTGTGCCAATTTGGGCTACCCAATCTTGCTGTATTTGAGAGTAAGAAGGCCATGAAATAGTGGATCTCTCATAGACACACAATGGGGTAGGACCATATACAGTGGATTTCATTTCAAATGAATGTGTCACATCATCTGGATACGCAAAAATTTTCTATATAAGAGCAACCTGGTCTGAAGTAGCTAGCTGCAACTGAAAAACACACTAATCATTACTCACCTGTTGTAAAATAGTCATGTCATGTCTTGCAACTGCTAGGAGACTAATTCCCCAACAAATGGCTACCAGGAGGTCAGGAAACTACAAGCCAAGCATTTGGGTTGATAATGATCTGCAATCATTAGAGAGTATATACTCGGTAAGATCAGGAGAAGTAACTATCGGGTTTGGCGAGTCCGACCATGCGGTATTCTGTGAGCCGTTTGGGTTCGACTAGCTAGACTCAAAAATTTCCTGTTCAGGAATACTACTGATTATTACTGAATATACCAGAATATTTCGATTGTATACACAAATCTATCGCTACTTACAATATTATGAATATTGCATACAGGGATCAAAGTACTCACAACGAGCTGAGAAGCGAAAACAAGATGTGAAGAAAATATTAGATGAAACAACAGATCAATTGGATCAGCTTGAGCTTGTTGACGTTTTGCAAAGGCTTGGCATATATTATCACTTTGAAAATGAAATAGAAAGTATTTTGAATTGCATATACAATGAGAAGAAGCAGCATGAAGACTTGTACGCTGTGGCTCTGAAGTTTAGACTCCTCCGACAGCAAGGTTACCAAATCCCTCAAGGTATTCTTCTTGCTTAATGAAACTATCGATTCCTCCATAGTGCATTTTTAATGTTATGATTTTAGCGCTTTTAGTGAGCCCTATGTATCAAAACTCTTCCAGTAAAAGGTAAAATTTGTACGTAACAAAATTTAGTTAGGTCAAATTAATAAATGGATACGATCCAAGAGCTTTAATTTTAATTCATTATCAAAAAGAAAAAGTAACAAATTTATATTCCCATGGGACGCACTTCAAAACGCGACCATATAACTCTAACATGGGAGTGGGACGCACCCCCTCTCACAGCCGCACATGTCCGGCCATTTTAAAGAGTTTCGTATGTCTCGTTCAGTAAACAATGAGTTACAAGAAAAACAAAAGTAAAAATTTAAGCATGAATGACTCTTTCTTTTTTGCTTTTTTCTTTTTCTTCTTTCTTTCTTCTTTGCAGAGGTTTTCAATAGTTTCATGCAGTTTGGCAAATTCAAGAAAAGCTTACGTGGGGATACCAAGGGCATTCTTAGTTTATATGAGGCTTCATATCTGGCTATGGAAGGTGAAACCATCTTGGACGTGGCTCAAGAATTTGCTATTCATCGTCTTAAGGAAAAACTCAAGCAATATATAGATCAACATCTTGTTGAGCAAGTGAGCCATGCTTTAGAGGTTCCACTCCATTGGAGGATGCAGAGACTAGAAGCAAGATGGTTCATTGAAATATATGAGGCATGCTTTAGAGGTTCCACTCCATTGGAGGATGCAGAGACTAGAAGCAAGATGGTTCATTGAAATATATGAGGCATGCTTTAGAGGTTCCACTCCATTGGAGGATGCAGAGACTAGAAGCAAGATGGTTCATTGAAATATATGAAAGAAGACAAAACGCAAATCCAGTTTTGCTTGAGCTAGCTAAGCTGGATTTCAACATCGTGCAAGCTACATATCAAAATGAAATAAAACAGATGTCAAAGTACGTATCACAAGGGCCAATTCACCTTTGTGCCCGTGGGACTCAGCCCCGAATCTTTTTTAAAACATATATATATATATATATATATATATATATATATATATATATATATATATATATATATATATATTATTTACTTTGAAAGTTTTTATAATATATGTAATTTTTTTAGTATGAAAAATTAAATTAACTCGGACTGAAAGAAGAAAAATAGCATTCAAATCACACTAAAATAAAATTCTAGATACATTCCTGTATCAGTATATATGTATTTATCAAAATAAAATCAAACAAGTCCCTAACGTTTTAGTCCAAAATCATATAGGTCCTTGAGTTTTCAAAAACCTCTTAGGAGGTCCTTCAGCAAGGGGTAATTTAGTCTTTCTATAATAATTTAATAAACAAAAGATAAAATAATTAAAATATGACACCATAAGTTCAATAATTATACATTCATCTCAAAAAAGTAAAATAATTAGAAACTAACCCCAAATTATTCCACCACTACCGCTACCATCACCATCACATCCTTCATATTAATAAACCCACAACATTATACACTATACACTATACACATGTAGATGTACACACCATACACCACACATGCAAATCTACATACATACAGATTTCAACAATGGAGGTTGATTCGTCCAAAAAAAAAACAATGGAGGTTGATGACTTTTGGGGGAGGTACTGTGACAAATTGGAGGATAGATTGCGATGGATGGGGCTATGGGCGCGGTTGCGTTGGTGATGCTGGTAGTCGGGTTTGTGTTGTTGGGTTGATGGGTTTTTAACATGTGGTGGCAGTGGTGGTGTTGATATTTGTGGTTGGAGTTAAGAGTTGGGATGGAATTGATAGGTTTGAAAATGAGAATGTGGTGGTGGTGGTTATGGTGAACGTTGGTGGTGGTGGTTGTGTTGACAGGTGTTGTTGGGATAAAGTTGATAGGTTTGTTAATGTGGTGGTAATGGTAGTGTTGATATTTATGGTTGGAGTTAGGAGTTGGGATGCAATTGATGATAGGTTCTTTAATGTGTTGGTGATGGTGGTGGAGGTGGGGGAGGATAAGGAAGAAGTGTATAATTTATTAAATTTTTGGAGTTAGACATTAATTATTTTTTCTTTTTTGGATCAAAGTACAATTTATTAAATTATTGATATCATTTTTTAATTATTTTGTCTTTTGTTTATTAAATTATTATAGAAAGCATAAACTACCCCTTGCTGAAGGACCACCTAAGGAGTTTTTGAAAACTCAGGGACCTATATGATTTTGGACTAATAAGTGAGGGACTTGTTTTATTTTATCCCCACAATAATGTGTTTTTTTTTTTGTTCTGTAGGTGGTATACTAGCTCTTGTCTTGCCAACAAGATGAGCTTTGCCAGAGACAGATTTGTGGAGGGTTTCTTGTGGGCGGTTGGATTCATTTCAGAACTGTTAAGCCAATCTGATATCTTAGTGCCTTAGCATCTATTCAAACTTGAGAGTCCAACTATTACTTAAACTTATCACTTCTTTCTGTTAGTTTGTATATATCCTTTGTAACCACATCTGTTGTAACATTGATTATAAATACAATACACGACAGCTTAGAGTTGTGTGGCAAAATATTTCCTTACATCAGAGATGGTTTACATGCACCAACCACAAGGGTTTGTAGATGCCACATATCCAGACTATGTTTGCAAACTTCAGAAGTCTCTATATGGCCTAAAATAAGCCCCGCGTGCTTGGTATAAAAAATTCAGCAATTTCTTGATCTCTAATGGGTTTATACATTCTCATCACGATGCATCGCTTTTTGTTCAACACTCCGCAGGACATACCATTATCCTCCTAATCTACGTTGACGATATCATTGTCACAGGCGATTCCACACATAAGATTTCTGAGTTTCTTGCTCATTTGTCTACTGCTTTTGACATGAAGGACTTAGGTCATCTTCACTATTTCCTTGGCATGGAAGTTCGAAGAAGTGGTACTGGATTAATCTTAACGCAGACCAAATGCTCCTTGCAGTTATTTTGCCAATTTGGAATGGATGGATCTAAGCCTGTCTCCACTCCAATTTCTAGTCAATGACTAAATAGTAACGATGGAGAGCTTCTTTCGGATCCAACAAAGTTCAGACAATTATTGGGTGCCTTACAATATCTAACTATGAACCGTCCTGACATTGCCTATGCAGTAAACTCAGTTTGTCAATTTATGCACTCACCTCGCCAACTTCACCTTGTTGCAGCTAAACGCATTCTTCATTATATCAAAAATACAGTGCAACATGGTCTTTTATTCACTCCATCCTCTAGTGTTGCTCTCATCGGATATACTGATGCGGATTGGGCTGGGTGCCCAAAGACTCGTCGTTCCACTACTGGATATGCAATTTATCTTAGGATGAATCTTTTGACATGGAGCTCAAAGAAGCAACCAACAATTTCTAAGTCTAGTTCAGAAACTGAATATCGCGCACTAGCATCTTTGGTCTCAGAATTCTTATGGGTCCTTCATTTATTGCAGTTTTTGAAGGTCAAGTTGGCACTACAACCTGTTATCTTGTGCGATAATATCAGTTCAATTTACATGGCCACGAATTTGGTCATACATACAAGGAACAAACATATCGAGATAGACAGACATTTCGTGCGTTATAGGATTGCTGATGGTAGTTTCAAGTTGCAGTATGTTACATCTAGTGATCAAGTCACTGACGTCTTCACGAAGCCATTATACAAACCACGCTTTTTTTTTTTATGCGTGACAAGCTTCAGGTGCTAGCCCTTCCTTCAGCTTGCGAGGGGGTGTTAAGCCAATCTGATATCTCAGTGCCTTAGCATCTATTCAAACTTGACAATCCAACTATTACTTAAACTTATCACTTCTTTCTGTTAGTTTGTATATATCCTTTGTAACCACATCTGTTGTAACATTGATTATAAATAGAATACACGACAACTTAAAGTTGTGTGGCAAAATATTTCCTTACAAGAACCACAATATGGATACTGCAAGAGGGTGTCAATGAAGCTTTCAGCACTAATAACAATAGTTGATGATATATATGATGTATATGGTACATTGGATGAACTCGAGGTCTTTACTGATGTAGTTGAAAGGTCAGTGATCATCAATCATTTTGGCTTAATATGATTAAGACTCTAATTATTTGTTCCTTATCATAGTGCTTATCACTTGTTCATAGTAATTAAATCTTTTGTTATGCATTTTCAGATGGGACATCAATGCCTTAGATCGGCTTCCAGATTACATGAAGATATGTTTCTTTGCAGTTTCAACTCTATTAATGAAATCGCTTATGATTTTCTCAAAGAGCAAGGCTTCAATATCATTCTATACTTGAGCAAAACAGTATAGTCTGTCAGTGACATCTCATCCGACATTAATTCTGTAAAAGATACATGTTCATTTTATAATTATCTAGATTATGTACTGCTGTCACCATGGACTTAAGCGTTCAAAAAATATTTGCTTAGTCTACCATTATTTTCATCTAGTGATTTCTGTTCATCTGATTTCAATTGAGCTACCAACATTGCAGTGGGCAGAGCTTTGTAAAGCGGATTTGGTGGATGCAAAGTAGTATTACAGTGGATATACACCAAGCCTGAATGAGTTTCTGGACAATGCCTGGATCTCAATCAGTGGTCCCGTGCTATTGTTTCATGCTTATTTTTGCATCACAAATCCAATAAAGGATGAGGATTTGAAACATTTAAAGCAATATCCTGGAGTAATTCACTGGCCATCCTTAATTCTTCGGCTTGCCGATGATTTGGGAACATCATCTGTAAGTTAATTACTGCAATAGTAGGATAATACATATATTGGGTCGGATCTAGAATCATTTTTAATGACAAATATAACACAAAATTTAATTTTTACAAATGAATAATTTTCTTTACTGTGAGCTAATTGTTTTTAAAAACTGAAAATACCTATATATTTACAAAAATTTTGGGTCAGCAGAGACAATAACCTGCACATCCCTCCCTAAAGTTACATCCGCCTCTACACATGTACCCTTTCAAATGTAACATGTATACTGACTCATTCTAAATGATCCAGGAAGAAATGGAAAAAGGTGATGTTCCAAAATCAATCCAATGTTACATGCACAACACAGGCTGCTCTGAGGAAGATGCTCGTGAATACATAGTTCACTTAATTAGTCTTACATGGAAGAAAATGAACAAAGATATATTAATGGATCGCTATCTTTCCAAGGATTTCATTAGAACTGCAATGAATCTTGCTCGTATTGCACAAATGCATGTACCAGCATAGGGATAGTTTTGGTGTTCCAGATGGTGAGACAAAGGATCGTATAGTTTCATTACTTGTCAAACCCATCCCTCTCCCATAAGCATAACGTTATAATACTATGAGGGAGATTCATGCTCATAACAGTTTAAATTATTTTATTGTAATTACATGAATAATTCATCATTATCAAATCTTCCTCATAACATGTTATGTTAGGATTCAAGTGCCGTTTGTCATTCTTTATTGGAACAAAGACCAAGATGTATTAGTTATTGCATGTAAGATATAAATTGCACCAATAAAGTTGTAATCTCTAATTGTTTATTAGATTAAGGGTAAAATGTACAAGACCTCCTTGTACTTTTGTAAAGTTGGACAATATCTCTCTGTCATTTTAAAAGTGTACGGTACCCCTCTGTGGTTTTTAAAACTAAGCACAACAGTTTCGTCTGTCAAAAAACCATTTATTTTAATGAAAAATATGATGCACGTGCGTCAAATGCGATTATTCAAAGGTTATTTGCTTAAATTATTAATTATTTAGACAAAAATATCTTTGTATGACACATACTTTTTTCTTTAGGTCAGAAAAAATGTGTATTTTTATCCAAACAATTAATAATTTAAGTAAAACAAAGAACACATTATTTGATGCTCGTGCATCATACTTTCTGTTAAAATAAACATTTCTTTTTAACAGAGGGACTGTTGTGTTTAGTTTTAGAATCCACAGGGGGGTACCGTGCACTTTCAAAACCACAAGAAACTATTGTGCTTAGTTTCAGAAACCACAAGAGGGTACCGTACACTTTTAAAACTACAAAGAGTATTATGTAACTTTATGAAAGTACAAAAAATCCTATACACCTCACCCCTAAATTAATGAAGTAACTACAATGCGTTACCTACAGGTTTTTCTCGAAGTTCTTATCTTTCTGAAATTACGTCTAAAAGCAGTACAAGAAAGCCAATGCATATCAGTAGATCAAGATTCATTTAATGGGATTATTTAACAATGAATATCTCATACATAGATTATAACACAACAAATCTTCTTGGAAAGACCGCTAGTTACGTGACCAAGTATTCAAAGTTAAGATTTACTATAAAGAATACAGAAACCAAGATTTCATATACTAATTAGTATCATCTCAAACTCTTATACTAGCAGTTGAGTTGTATGATGATTTTTATTGTAATGTGAAGGTGAATATCCTACACAATTACATGAACAAAGCATCTAAAAAAATGGAGAAGAAATTATAAAGGTAAAAAGACGAGTAAAGATAAGTGTAACAAGGACGAGGGATGAGGTGTCCTTCTAAACCTGGGAAGAATTAAGTCCAACTAGGCAAAGGGCAACTAAGGCCCGATGAAAAGATTCGAACAATAGACACCCGCAGTGTCTCGCCCTCAAAATCTGCCTAGGCGAATCTGAGGAACGAGACTGTCTCACACTAAAAAGAAACAACCTTCCTAAATTTGCAAGGTGCTAAGCAAACATTAAACTAAAAACCACAATAGTAAATAGGTGGCAATCCATTAGAGCATCTAAATCAATTCAAGTGCAGTAGAATTAAATCTCTGAATTCAATAAATACAATATCCAATATAAGTAATCCCTTACATGGTCTTAAACAAGAGTAGAATCACAATCCAATGCCTAGACGCAATAATTAAATTGTCATAACTAATAATCTAAATTGCTCAATCAATCTCCCGTCAAAGCAACCTCTATCACAAGCAATAACCAAGGTCTATCCCTCACCTTCTGCAAAGAAAGTCATTTTTTTACAAAAATGAGACACAAATCTCAATAAGTGCCAATCCCTAAAAAAACATCTTGGGACCATTAAAAATATTCTTGTATGTCCAATAGTCATATCATTATAGTACATAAATATCATAGATTTGAAAACAATGAAGCTCAAGTGAAATCATAATATTTCACGCCTAGAGTTATAAAAGTTCATGCCAAACTAAATTCATATGCTAAGAGATCATAGTCAAACAAATCAATGCACAAGTCTAAGTAGGCTTTTATCCTCCGCCAGAGAGTCAGAAGTATTGACATTTATCTTTCGTTAGAGAGTCTTATCGGCATTTATCCTCCGCCGTAGAGTCAAAAGTATTGACATTTATCCTCTACCATATAGTCAAAATTATTGGCAATATTGGCATTTATCCCTAGCCAACAAGGGTCAAAATTTCACTGCCCTTCCAAATTGCTCAGTTTCAAATATTTCACAAGTATTCGATAATCAAATGTCAGAATTATTGACATTTATCCCCAGCCAATAAGGGACATAGTTTCACAGCCCTTTAGAGTCTCGAGTTTCAAATATTTCATGTATGCAATCAGTAATCGAATAATGTATGAAACAATTCTCATAGAAAAATATTTTTATAATGCATCATAATTTGAAATCATACAAATACTTTTGTCCTAAGGTTTTATATAGAGTTTTTAAAATCATTTAATGCTTTTAAACCTAGGAATGACAGCGGGTCGGTTAACCGCAGTTTTTGAAAAAATTGAAACTGATTAACTAAACCTAAAACCAAAACCAAAACTGAACGGTTTTTAAAATCGCAAACCAAAAAGGATAATTTTTTTTTGCTGGGTAGAAATGGATAAGTTTAAATAAATATGTGTAGCTAAAACTAAAAAAAGAAAAAAGAAAAAAAAATTAAACCGTAAATAATATGAAAATATAGAGAAATACACACACACACAGATACATGTGTGTGTGGGGTGTATATATATATATATATATATGTATATATATATATATATATATGTATATATATATATATATATATATATATATATATATATATATATGTATATATTTATATACATGCACACACACATACACACACACAACAACAACAACAACAACAACAAACTTACAGATCTAGCATAAATCATTGATCAAAAATACAAAAAATAATCTACATAAGGAGATAATGTTGCATTCTCTTACTTAGAGCTTGAAATGGAACACCAACCAAGGTAAGTTAAGTTGGAAACAAGAGAGTAAGAAGAAAGAAGGATAGAGAGAGTGAGAAGGAGAGATGGAGTTAGGTTTTTTTTTCTGTCATTAGGCTAATGTTAGTTAGAAAAAGAAAGAGATAATGGGGAAAGAGTTGGAGACGTCTTGGGAGTGGTTAGCATTTGTGAAGTTTTGTGCTGGTGATGTGGGTTAAAATTGATTCATAGTTATTTAGTATATGTACTTTCTATTTATATAAGAGTCCCGATTTTGTGCTTTGCCGAAGTGGCAGAAGTCATGGTTAACTCTTTGGTGGTTGCAAGTTCAACTCTTGCTACTCACATTCTTAGTATTTTATTTATTTTTTCTAGGTAAATTTTTAATTATATTTTAAAATTATAAATTAATAATTGGGTTTCGAGTTTCGATTTTTTTTAACATTAAAAACCAAAACCTATCGGTTTACCTGTCGGTTATCACTGTTAAAACCCAAAACCTAACGGATTCTCTATCGATTTTTGTTATCGGGTTTTTATCGGGCATCTCTATCGGTTTCGGATAGAGCGGATACTCATTGTCATCCCTATTTAAACCAATATAACAACACGTTGTAAGACATCATAAGAATCATTAATCTAAGTTAGGATTCAAGATATGCTAAAACATGTAATATGAAATTTGGTTGATATTTTTGTCCAAACTAAAAAGGGCATTCAAAAGTATTTGTTTTCTGAGGAACAAAAGCAAAACTATAACTTAACTTTTAAAAAACATATTCCATAAATCCTTTTTTTCATGAATAGTTCATGATGAATAGTAACCCAGTTTCTATTCATCTTGAACAGTACTTCGGTCACTATTCACCGTGAACAATACCGAGGTTACTATTCATGTGACCAGTAAAATTAATTTTTCAACATTATTATTTTTTTTTTTTTTCTGATGCAACATTGTTTACAAACCATGCCAAAATGCTTCTCTTTTTTTTTGGTCAAACAAAATCCTTCTCTTTCAAGAGTTCGAAATATGCAACTTTTGTCAAATCAAGAAATATACAAGCCATTTTTGCAAAATCTATTATTTGTTTATGTCATGATTCCTACCCAATATCTAATCCACATTCAATGTGCATAATATTATAAATCATACATTCAAAAGCTTGAAATTCATATGTACAATATATACAATATCATTATAAGAAATTTCGAAGGGGATCAGCCAACTTACCTCTTCGACGAATTATAAGTTTAAAATTCAAAATTTCTCACAAGTCCTCAAAACCCTATTCATATCACAAGTATTCTATATAAGTACCCATAGTTGTACTTTATAATTGACTATACTTGATTCCTACACCATAAATTAAAGAACACAAAATACTTACCCATACGAGTGAAATACTGAGAAAAACCCAAAGATTCAAAGCTAATGCTTGTGACTATTGATTTTCGTAGGAATTCTCCCATCTCTCTTGCGTGGGGCTGTTGAAATATTGATAGGTTTTACCCTAGTCATAGACTAAAAGAGACATTAAATAGTCTAGGGTGAGCTTCATTTTCCTGTTTGGAAAGTATTATCAAAATAACATTTTCTTCTCTTGCCTAAATTAGTCCTCACCCAACAAGTCCAATCTAGTCCTACAGAAGCACAAATTAATTAGGCTAATCAATGAGTTGAGAAATTGGGGTATTATAGCCAGTTAATCGTCGAAACAACGAAAGAATGGTGCATACGTAAAATGAAAACTTACAAGAAGTCCGTTCATATGAGCTTATTGACCATAACACGGATGGCCTAAGAGCTTATTACAGGCAATTATTCTTCTTACATGCCAGTTTTTGTACAGAAGTGGTCTCTGTTGGAAAAGTTTTTGAACTTTTCTACGAGTCTTTTGAGGTTGTGCTCTTTGAAGAGGTCTTCTGATAGGTATTTGATGGTGGCGGCGGTAATGGTGGTGGTTGTGGTGGAGAAGGAGCGATTGAGGTATCGCATGAGGGAAGACATGATGGTTCATGGCTTTAAAGGTTTAGGGCTTTAGAGGAAAGCTTAATGAAAATTTGTAAGGCAAAAAATTTCTAAACATTGTGTATGATGGTCGAATTTTGCGAGTAGTTTCTGAATTTTATTCAAAATTTTAAAATAGTTTTTAATATTTCAAAACTAATATTATGAGTATTTGGTGTCTATTTGAATTTTTAAAATAGTTTGTAATTTTTCAAAAACTAATATTATATATGGGTATTCAGTGTTAATCATGATTTTCCAAGTAAAATTGTAGTTGTTATGTTATCTTATTTTCTTATTAAATGAGACGGAAAAGAATCATGTGATCGCGTACATGCTACTTTTTAAAAGTTAATTTGAAAATTTAAGTAAACAATAAAGATTAATATAAAATTTTAAAAAAGTAATTTCACAAGAATATGAAAGTAATCTCGTAGTTTCTTATTCAATTTGATTAAAAAATGAAGAAAATGGTCAACTTATTATCAACTTATTCTAACATTCGAGACTCATAATATGATTTTTATAACATAGCAAAAGTGAACATTTGAGACTCATAATATGATTTTTATAACATAGCAAAAGTGTTGTATCTCTTGACCTTCTTTTTTATCTTGTAAAATTATACATTGACTTAATTTACAATTCCTTAAGAAGTATACTGTTGAATTGTAGAATTTAATGCAGCTAAGGCTTCGTTTGTTTGCCATAAAATATTTTCTTGAAAAATATATTTTTTTTAATTTTTAAATTGGTCAACTGGAAAAAAAATTCTATAAAAAAATTTAATTAAAAAGAGTGGAAAATATTTTCATTTCCTTTGGGAGAATAAAATATTTTTTACTCACTCCACCTCACATTTACCCATCCCACTCCTACCTCATTCCTGTCACATTTTTAATTAATTATTATTAATTTATTTTAGAATTATTGACTAATTTTTTTTAAATTGATTAATTAATAAAATAATAATTTTAATCAATTAATTAATTAATAGTGTTTAATTATTAATAGTTTTTTTAAAAACAAAATAAATTAATAGTTTTAACCAATTTTTTATTGTGACATTCAAATACTAACAAATATTTTTCAGTGTAACAACCAAACACTAGAAAATATTTTATTTTTTAGGGAAATATTTTTTTCATGTAAATATTTTTCAACAAGTTATTTTATGGCAAACAAACGGAGTCTAAATGTAATCTAAAATGTAATGCTTGGGGAAAAAATGTAGTTGATGTTATAAAATTAGAGATTGAACTAGAAGATACAATTCAAGTAAAGAGAAATATATAGAGAAAGATAGAGAAGAAACTTGTATTTAATTTCTTGGTGTAACTTTACAATGCAGATGACACTATTTATAGCCAAAGATACTAGAAAAGTTGTCTACAGCTAGACTTTGTATAGAGTCAGGATACAAGGTTTAGATAAACATTATCACTATAAAGTTGAGATAATTATGAACCAAAATCTGCATCGGGATGAATATCTATTAATATCAATAATTACATAACACTCCCCCGTGGATATTCATCTCTTAAGAATATGTATTGTTAAAACTTTATCAGGAAAAATCCCAGTGGAATAAAATCGTAGTGAAGAAAAAAAAAGTGCAATATTTTTATTACACGTTTCATACTACCTCATTAAAAACCTTATAAGGAAAACCCAGTGGGACAAAACCTAGGCAAAGGTAAAAATAGTACATTGCGTATTTGTCTCCCCCTCATGTTGGCATATCAAGAATGATTGGTGACTTCACGCTTGTCATTCTTGTGAAATAGTTCTTCAAATATTGTGGTAGACAATCTTTTCGTGAATAAACCTGCTAAATTATCACTTGAGTGAACTTAATTAACATCATTTATCCTTTCTTCGAGAGCACGTGCATGAAAAAGAACTTCGAGGTGATATGCTTGATTCCATCATCTTAGTATAGCTAATGTTGTCTACTTGAAACTGATGCAGTAATGAGAACTCATGACCGGGAAAGAAAAAAGTTCACTCAAGGAATGTTGTTGTTTGCCAGATTTGAACAACCTAATCATGACCGGAAAAAAAAATGAAAACTTAATCAAGGAGTATTGTTGTTTGACAAATTTGAAACACCTAATCATGACCGGAAAAAAATATGAAAACTCAATCAAGTGGCCTCCAATGATAGAAAATCAAACAAAATTGTACCAAGAAAAGACAATTCTCACAAAATTCAAAGGACCCTTGGAGAGAAAAACGCTAAAATTTGATCTTGACAAGACTCTCCATGTAAAGATGCTTCAGCTTAATTCATTTGACATGACATGCAAATGGGTATATTTAAACTTTAAGCGGGGGTTACATTGATAATTTTAAATAAATATTGTAGATTATCCATGTACAATTCTTTTCACATTCATATCTTCTCGCTTCTTTATTGTGCCAATAAAGGCATGGTGATCGATCTCATACAAAGTCACTTTTGATGAGGGTGGAAAATAGATGTCCGCCCGAGCCTAATGATTCGACCTCAACTATCTGACCTGTAAAACAAGAGAAGGAATCGCGAGAGTGGTGGCCCGTGTTTCCCCTTGGGTGTGAGAGTAAATTAGTGTGTCCGAGCTAAACGGTAAATAGTTGTGAGTAATAAATGTGCACAAGTTATCTTATAATGAAGAATGAATGGGGTATTTATACTACTTCCAATGTCGGGCAGCAATTAATATTATGTCCTACCTGACATTGTTCATACCTGCCCGGTACTGTCTGCCTTTATGTCACATCAGAAGTGAAAGCTATGTCAGAGGAATAGAGCGAAGTAGGGCACAGGTCTAGCCGCTCAATCCTAGGTCGGGAAGACTTAGCTGGGCTTGGATTTATACCCCCATCATTCCCTCCCTAAGTCTAGAACTCAGAAGGGGTTCTAGAGAAGTGGATTCCTAAACCGAGCCAGACAAGTTCGACCTGGATAAGATAATGGCCACATCACCCTTTCTTCAGTTGAGATGCTGACACGTTATCGCTTTAATGCGATAGTTGAAATTCCCTAGACGGTCACTCATTTGCCTATAAATAGGCCTTGACCATTTAAGAATTTTCTTCCTACTTTTTCGCAATCAAGATCAAGGAATCCTCCAAAGCATTACCGATAAGCTCGGGATCCTCAGCTCGGAGAACTAAAAGTCCTAAGCCCAGTTTCATCAACTGAAACACTTCCAGCTCACTTAGTCATTAGTTACGCCCTTAATCCCTTCTTCTTTCTTTTCCTCTTTACATTTGTATCTACACATGGGGAGATCAGATTTCGATGACAGTCAAGGCATAAAGGCTATGTCATATGGCGGCGAAAAGGAGAACCCATCCAACTGGGGACCCCCTCCCAACAGGACCAAGCAGAGGAGAGCTCAAGTACTTCAGCCCCTCAAAAGGAAAGGTCAAAACCGGCTTCGCCTCGAGGAAATAGTGATGTTGAATGCCAGATCCTTGAGGTCAGAAAGGTTGAGGACGATGCCAAGGGGGACTACATGGTCGGGTTGTCTGATGTGGAGGAATAGGGTTGACAACAGATTGCCCTTGAATAAGTTGGAGGGGTTACCGATTCTGACAGAGAACATTGGCAACATGTTCTGTTGCATCGTCCAGGCTGATTCGTTAGTGGTTGAGCTTCAGTCGAGCTCAAAAACTAGAATGAGTGTAGAAGTTGCCACCTCGTCAGGACAGGGCAAACATATATTTGTCTGCTGCCAGAGGGAATGTCTCACGACCGTATCCATGACCAACAAATGAATGAGTGAGTGGGCCGTGGCCATGGATTACGAGCTCAAAGTCCTAGGTCGGAAAGATTTTGCTTGCTACCTACCGGAGGGCCACTTCACAATCTACGACTTCTCTAGAACCCCTTCTGAGTTCTAGACTTGGGAAGGGGGGATCAGGAAATAATGGGGGTCTAAATCCGAGCCCAGCTAAGTCGTCCCGACCTAGGACTGAGCGGCCAGACCCGTGCCCGACCTCGCTCTATTTCCCTGGCATAGTTGTCACTTCTAATGTGACATAAAGGCAAACAGTACCAAGCAGGTATGAACAGTGTTGAGTAGGACAGTGTATTAATTACTGCCCGGCATTGGAAGTATTATAAATACCTCATTCATTCTTCATTATGAGATAACTCGTGCACATTTATTACTCTCAACTACTTACTGTTCAGCTTAGGCACACTAATTTACTCTCATACCTGAGGGTAAACACGAGCCGCCACCCCAGCGATTCATTCTCCTGTTTTGCAGGTCAGAGGTCGAATCACTGAGCTTGGATGGATATCTATTTTCTACCCTTATCAGCTTCTAATAGAATAAACCATAATATATAAAAGTGAATTTCGATTCCTATTTGAGTAAAAACCGATTAGATAAGTTGATAGAATAGGGTGGTGAATATAACTAATCACAACTTAGTAAGGACTAATAGGATAACAATCAATTTCTTACCTCTAAATTGGAAGTCAAAATATATACAACTCATCACCTTTGATGAGATTGCTAGGCTGCCTAATTTCCATGTAGTTCAAAACATATCTATCAAGTAATTAATACTTGTTGAATATTTGAGATAAAATTTTATTCACTAGAAAGAAAACAAAACCTAAAAACTAATTATCTTAAAGAAATGTACCAATGGTGATACTAGCTAGGTAATGCAAGGATTATTTATTTGCCTAAAACTACTTTTCTTCAAATTGAACCATGTCTTCAATTTAAAATTTTGGGAAATTAAGATAGTTGTAAATATTTATCTCCCATGATTTGAATTATATCTTCCATTTAAGGTTTGGAGTTTGGGCCCTTTCCTTTACTAATCTATCATATATGAGATGTATTATGAGCAATGATATTTATTCTTTTCAAATCTTGACTATTTGTTTCAATTTATTTTCTCATAGATAATTAGTTTATCACTATAAATTTAATGGTTGATATTTAAAATAACCAAATCTAATAACTCATAATACACTTCATCAATAACAGTGAACACTACTTCTGATCAGCAACGCCCAACAATTAACCACTTATGATCAACAACACTTCTACCCAAAGTTCAACTACTAAAAATTTTATAACGCAACAACTAAAATTTCACAGTTAGAGCAAATGGACCGTAAAAGGAGAAAAGTTTTATAAACCTTAGGACTACCAACCCCCTCCCCTAACTGCCCATCTTTAATTCCCACATGAAAGAAGGATAAATAGAAAATAAAGCAATGAAAAAAGGGAGTAGAACAACAAAGAAAGAAAGAAACACAAGGAGTGAAAGATGAGTGTTAAACTAGAGTTCATGGTGAAGGTGAGCAATAATGAGGTTGTGGCAGCAATCTTGTCAGTGGAAGAACAATTGTTGCCACTCTCCAACCTCAACTTGCTCTTGCCTGCAGTTGATGTAGGCTTGTTCTTTTGTTACAAGAAGCCTAAAGCTGCAGGCAACAACTATACATTTTTATCAATCATCAGCATTCTTAAGAAGGCATTGGCTCTCATTTTAGCATACTACTATCCATTTTCTGCACAGATGAGGCAAAATGCTGATGGCGAGCCTCAACTTCTGTGCAATAACCGTGGTATGGACTTCATTGAAGCTTTTGCTGATGTAGAGCTCAAAGACCTTAACTTCTACAATTCTCATGAGAATGTTGATGGCAAACTCGTCCCAAAGAGGAAACAAGGCGTCATCGCCATTCAGGTACGCATTGGTGATCCAACAGTGGAACTTTTTAATATCGATTAAATACATGTTGGAATATATGATATGTGAAAAAATCATAAACTTTAATACTAATTATAAGATTCTGAATTACACTACACGAAAAAAAATTTCAGGGACGGGACATCGCCGAGCCCTCGCAATTCGGTGTCGGCGAGGGCTCGACGACAGAAAGGGTTGACGCAAAAGGGATTAGAGATGACACATTGAGCCGGTCACTGTGCCCTCATCACTTTGGCGAGGAACAAGTTTGTCGTCGAGAATTGGCGAGGGACAGTCCTGTTCGGCAAGGGACGAGCATGTCCCTCGCCGAATCGGCGAGGGAAAGAGCCGTCCCTCGCAAAATTTGACAAGGATCGTCCCTCGCCGAATTGGCAAGGGACCTATTGGTTTGTCGCAGAATTAAATTTTTTGAATATAATTTTTAAAAACTTTTAAAATTTTAAGTATAATTTTAAAATATATTTTAGAGTAAAATGCACCATACCCCCTGTGTTTTCACAAAGTTGTATCATAAACCCTGTATTTTAAAAAGTCACGTTATAAACCCTGTGTTATGGAAAATGTTGCATATAACCCCCCACCATCTATTTTTCTGTCAATTTTAACGTGAGTGTAATACACACGCCTGAAATGCAAGTATGACATTTATCAAGCTTTAAAACACATGCAGAAGGACGAAAATACCCTTTTTAACATCAGTTGCTAATTGTCCCTTGTGTTTTCGATAAGGTTGTAAATGGTCATTTGTGTTTTCGATAAGGTTGTAAATTGCCCCTTGTATTTTTTATAAGGTTTCTAATTGCCCCTATGCTTTTTTATAAAGATGTAAATTTCCCCTTCAAAAATAAAAAAAATAAAAAAAATTTACAATCCTAGAGAGAAAAACTATTTCAAAATAATTTTCCTTCGATTTGAAATTGATTTTGCACTGATTTAAAGATTTTAATCTACTTGTAGAAGAACGTGATTCCAAGTGAATGTACGATTATTGCTAGTTGTAATATGACTTTGAACTTCAAGCATAAGATTTATATTTTTTATGGTGGATATCAATGTTCTGTTATATAAGCTATACGTTTTTTTATTCTTTTAATTAAATGATATTTATTAGTTTAAGGTTGTGGATCTCCTTAGAATGTAGACTAGCACATGGTTTTGATATTACAAAATGAAAAATATTGTAAATACATCCCTTTGCTAGGACATATACCTAAGGATAACTATCAGGATGTGGGCTCAGGATCTCCTTACAATCTTTGCATGTTGAAGCACTACAAGATTCTGTGGAAATAACTCTTCTGGAAATCCACTCTTTCTTTACTTTTCTGTCTCGGTAAATTGCATCACAGAAATCTTGTTTGGTAGTCCTCCGTCTTTCATTTCAAACTTTCTAGCCAACTATGCCTTTGATTATTAGACTCGATCTTTGCTGGGGCCTGCTACCTGTATGTCATCCTTGTACAACAGTACCATAACTATCTCCAAACCTATTGTAATACCCACAATGGTCTGCACTGTCTGTTGTACCCGAGGCCAATGAAGAAATCAAATCTCTTGTACTAACACCTTTGGTACCAACTTTAGACAGTACAGAGATTTGGTAAATCCTGCAAACCAAGTTTTCTTTTCCACACATCTTTCTGGTAGGAGCATACAAACCTTTTCTTCAACCTTACCATGAAGAAAAGTCATCTTTACATCTAATTGTTCTAGATGTAAAACTAGCACACATAACCAAGACTACTCAATAGGAGAACAAGACTTCATTAGAGTCAATACCTTCTTTCTGAGCATATTCTATCACCACCAATATTGTATATTTCCTCCACCTAACCATTGTCATCTGATCTTGTAGATCGATTTATTATCAATGGCTTTCCTTTTGGGTGGTAGTGGAACAAGTCTCTTTATTCAATTTCTATGGAGAACTTCAATTTTGTTCCTGCATTATTGTCATCCGCAGAACATCAAGGCTAATTACTCATTATGGAAAGTTAATGACTTCCCGTTCTCCGCTAGAAGACAATATGCAACATCGCTCGTCAAAATAATAATAGGGTTGTATTACCTCGGCCTCATCTGACTCTTGTTCCTCGTGCTCCAGTGCAACTTTAGAAAAAAATATCTCCTTATTTTAACTTGTAGTAGTCTCCTTCAAAGTACTATCATCTTCACTTTGCAGACTGTCCTCTGCAAATATCACATCCATGCTGACGATAACTTTATGGAAAGTAGGAATCCACAGGTGATACCCCAAAACATCATTAGTATATCCCAAGAATCTGTGTTTCTTGGATTCCCGTTTTACCCTCACTTTGTAGTCTTCTACTGGAAACACATCTGTCTTGATCTTGATTAGGTACGCCCAAAATCTCCTAGAGTAACCATTAACAAATGATGCAGAATATTTTTTTTCCACTCCTAGGGATAAAACCGGCGATTCCCATTCATCAAGTCCAGATTTCTTCAGGTAGTAGATCTACCATTCCAATCTATGCTGCTTACTAATAACATGATACTCATATTATTGATTTGAGTCCAAGTAAGAGATTACGTTCCAAGAGAATCTCCGAACCTCGTTCCAATATGTGGCTCATATGTCACATTATTGTTGATTTTTTTTGACTAGCTGATGCAACCAATACATCTGCTTCTTCCCACGTATATCTTCCCAAAGCATGTATAGATTTACTATGATCTCTGACTTTTCCACTACAACCGCGGCTATAACGTTCACGATCCCATTATCCACATGGGTCTATGAACCAGGGTTATCTTATTGTCCATCAGACAATAACTTTTTCTTCAAACCCTTTACCCGACTTACTATTTGTATGGTGCAAATTATACCAGCGTACCTTTTCATCTTGATGGTACCAATACCAACGATCTCTAAGGCATGACCATTATACATGTATACAGATCCTCCATAGACAGGTTCATATGTTTACATCCGTTCTTGACAAGAGGTCATGTGTCATGTCGTTCTCGAATCCTTAATTCGTTCATTAGTGAGCTTCTTTCTACCTTTAGACATAACAATTGTTGTTTCGCTGTGTATATACCTCCATCATCGGATGTACCCATAACACATCCCTAAGAATTTGTTACCTCGGGAGTTGACTTGTTGCACCAGCAATCCTCCTTGACGTCTCTTTGTTTGCCACACTACAGCATTTAAGAATTCTCAGCTTCTTGACTTTGATTGTGACTCCCACTCAAGCCACATCCCGTTGATCTACCTCTCACCATCGACTACCTGTTGTTGTGCCAAGAGATCTCCCTTTTTGGACTAACAACTACAACATCACTGAAGACTAGATAACCTGAAAGACCATTACTCGAACAACTGATAGTGAATTGATCTTACAAATTTGATAGTCTTCAGAGTCTGAAGCACCACACGTTCAAGCTCAGCTATTTTGCAATCCAACACAATGAATTGATAACATAGCATATGTCACACCGATATGGAACTACTCATTCAAATAGTGTAAAGTCTTCACTGTAAGAAGATCATTCCGTGAAGTGGTTTGAACTTAGTTAGCACATCTTAAATTTCTTTGTTGATTTTAGCTTGACACCTTACCAATGCTAAATCCTATTGGCAATAGCATTGTCATCCATCTCACTCATCTTGTTGTCAACCATCCTCTCTATCGGTCTCCAATTGTTGCCAAACAATTGTCTTTCTCTGCCCATCAACCTCAATTTTCATTAAACATCTCATTTCTTATTTTGTCGCCATAATGTTCATAACAATCTGCTTCTCAACCTAAACAGGCTCCCATTATTTTCACTGTGAATAGTACTATTTATATGAATAGTATCGTATACGTGAATAGTACCAAAACTGTATACAGGAATAGTATCGTAATCGTATACATGAATAGTACCCTGACCGTATACGTGATATCGTATGTATGAATAGTAATCGTGAATAATATCCTCGTACGTATACTAGTGACTCCGCAACTAGTGGCTCTGATACCACTGTTGAGTGGTAGCGCAACAGAATAATTAGGGCCAAGTAGTATCACGTAGCCAAAATAAGATTGAGAACAGTGGATAATTGAAACACCAGATTTACGTGAAAAACCCCCAAAAAAATTGAGGGAAAAACCATAGGCAAGAATCTAAAAATTTTACTATAATGTAGAGTATTTACAACACATTCTCTCAAATATAAGAAGAGAACCCTCACACTCTCTCTTGTTATAGGAGAAACTAGCTTACCTTATCTCTAATACAAAGATAGAACTATTACACTCTCTTTTATAATATGAGAAACTCACTCTCACTTATAAAATAAGGACAACGAAGAAGGAGGAGAAATGCTCAGGAGAAACCTATCATTATTCTCTGAGCCTCAGGATGAACCCATATTTTTCCCTCTGAGTTTGGACTACTCTCTCTAAATCTTAGGAAGAATCTATATTTTTCCTCTCTAAGATTACAACACTCCTCTCTCTCTACATCTCATGAGGAACTTATATTTCATTCTCTGAGATGTGAGACTCTCATCTCTGATCAGAGGAGATTTCCCTTGATTGAGCTTAGTGCAGAGCAGAGGAATGAGCCTTCTATTTATAGGCTCGTTCCATGCTAATCTTCAACACTCTGCATGGATAATTTCAACTCTGCCCAGCAATTTTCCTCGAGCAGTGTGTCAACTGCTACAACGTTCATGCGTCGTTGATTCCATTTCAACCAATGTCTGCGCTGCTAAACAAATTTCCTCACGCAGTATTTTTTTTCTCTCTCTTTCTTTCAATATTTTCTTAATCCTTTGCTGTCACTTTTTGACGATGCTTCCAAGAAGCATCAACATCACTCATCATATCATTTCTTTTACTTTTGTTTCTTTTGATTTCACCAAAATAGGAATGGCAGCGGGTCGGTTAACCGCGGTTTTTGAAAAAACCGAAACTGAAACCGATTAACTAAATCTAAAACCGAAACCGAAATCGAATGGTTTTTAAAATCGCAAACCAAAATTGAAACCGACAAAAATAAAAAAAACCCACGGATAATCGAAACCGAAAGGGATAATTTTTTCTTTTTTTTTGCTGGGTAAAAATAGTTTTTGCTGGGCAGAAATGGATAATTTTAAATAAATATGTGTAGCTAAAACTAAAAAAAGAAAAAAGAAAAAGAAAAATTAAATTGTAAATAATATGAAAATATAGAGAAATGCGAAATGCACATACACACATACGTGTATGTATATATATATATATATATATGTAAGACAAAAAAATATTAAAAATTAAACTTTAAACAATTATAGAAATATAAAAAAGTCCCCATACACAAATTATATATATATACATACACACACACACAACACACACAACAACAAACTTACAGATCTAGCATAAATCATTGATCTAAAATACAAAAAATAATCTACATAAGGAGATATGTTGCATTCTCTTACTGAGAGCTTGAAATGGAGCACCAACCAAGGTAAGTTAAGTTGGAAACAAGAGAGTAAGAAGAAAGAGGGCTAGAGAAAGTGTGAACGAGAGATGGAGTTAGGGTTTTTTTTTTTCCTGTCATTAGGTTAGTGTGAGTTAGAAAAAGAAAGCGAGAATGAGGGAAGAGTTGGAGCCGGGAGTGGTTAGCATTTGTGAAGTTTTGTGCGGGTAATGTGGGTGAAAATTGATTCATAGTTATTTAGTATATGTACTTTCTATTTATATAAAAGTCCCAAGCTTGTGCTTTGCCCAAGTGGCAGAAGTCATTGTTAACTCTTTGGTAGTTGTAAGTTGAAATCTTGCTAGTCACATTCTTAGTATTTTATTTATTTTTTATGGGTAAATTTTTAATTATATTTTAAAATTATAAATTAATAATCGGGTTTTGGGTTTCGGTTTTTTTTAACATTAAAAACTAAAACCTATCGGTTTACCCGTCGGTTATCACTTTTAAAATCCAAAACCTAACGGATTTTCCATTGGTTTTTGTTATCAGGTTTTTATCGGGCGGATACCCGTCGGTTTCGGGTAGAACGAATACCCATTGCCATCCCTACACTAAAATGTAAAGCCACAAAATGTGACTTTACCTCATTAGCTGTCTTTGACAGCTCACATAAGGTAATTTTAAAGATCAAATTAGTAAAAGTTATAAATCCTACACCAAAAACACTAACATAATTCAAACTATATTGTCAGTAAATCCTATAAGTCCCTCTCAAAGTAACATACATCGCCCCTAATCATAATGGGTCTTGTTGGTTATTTTAACATTGTTGTGCTCTGGCTTGGACCGAGAAATCACTCCTTAATTCGACTAGTTGACTAGCAATAATAAATATTGTTCCATTGTTTCACAATCTGCTGCAATTGAATTGAGTTAGCATCACTATTTCCTAGAAATTGTTTATCGAGCGACGTTCTTTTACGACAAGATTCATAGTTTTTTTATTTTGTTAAGTAAGCAAAGTGAGATTATTAAACTGATCAACAAAAGCTCTTTACATCAAAACAACAAAAAACAAACCAATACTCAAATATCACAAAGTTAGGTGCTATCTAAGTTAATCTACACGGTACTTGTTGTGTTCGATTTGCAGACTGCAAGTTATGAGCGTTTCTCGTGCTTTCATTTGAATCCATACATCTGGCTGCCTTTGTTAAATAAACGTACTAGAAAACTTCGGAAGAATGCAGAATATCTTCATTAATATTCTGCATATATTTTCAGATATATATATATATATGTATGTATGTATTCATATACAGAGATAGAGAGTCGTGCCATTGTATGGATTTGGTTTATTTATATTTGATCAATATTCACTGCGCTCTTATTTTAATGGCATGAACTCGGATTCGGATAAGTTCTTTAATATATATTTTTTAATATATTTAAAGGAGATCTAAGTCGTATAATACATATCAAAGAATGTCATTCACGAAAATTAATCTCGCAACATCTTACACTTATAGCGAAGAACATACCATGCACTAGACAAAACGCTTGGTGGTAAGTTCTTTAATATTTCGTGTTTGAATAATAATTAGTTTAGTGTTAATTAGTCACTCCAAACGATTAATAAGTTTCTTTTTTTTTTTTTTTGAGAGGGCTTAATTAAGTTGTTCAATGTTTTTTTTTTTTTTGTTAGCTAGGTAAGCATTTTGTATTTCATCAAAGAAAAGTACATAGGGGTTTAAGACCAATTACATGAAGCAAGTACCAGAAAAAAAAATACAGCACGGGCTAGCTGACGGAAGAAAGAATGCTAAACCAATCTAAAAAATCAATCTGCTCCCGCAAGTTGTTCTACGTTTAGTTTGACGAATTCGACTATTGCCAAGTACAAAGGAGAAAAACGATGAAGTTCTTTTCCTTTTTTTTTTTTTTTTTGGTGAAATTAAGATATAGAATCATATATAGCCTTGGTGCAATAGTACAAAGTTGTAGCATTTCTAGGACCATCTTATAAACTACAACTAATTTTCTAAAGCAGATCTTCTGAAGGTGGCTGGCATGCTTGGATAGGCTTAAGTACAGATTGATTTTACGAAGATCATTTAATGCATGAATCATGTGGATCACAACCAATACTTACTAGCAGAGTCGACTTTAATCTTTAGGATAAAGATGAATCTAGGTCGAGGTTAAATTTTAGCCACCAGACAAGTCTTTTCTTGTTGTTCTTGTCAATAAAAAATCTATCATTTGCATATATACCGCGTTTAGATCAAGCTCTATTACCCTTTTTTGGCTGTTGGCTTAATTTTTTTAACTCAAAAGTATATTTTGTGAGTTTAGAAACTGAAATTAACCTGTTTGGTCTATTTCTAAAAGTGTTTTTAGATAAAAGTTGAAGGTGAAAAATAAGAAACTCCAAATTGGAGCTTCTCAAAATAAGCTTTTGCGAAACTGTTTTTACGTAATGCAAGAAGTTGTATTCTTTTTCTTTCTCAAATATATCCGTTCATATTTTTTAAAGTCCAACATTATCCTTAAATTTTCTAAAAGTTCATCATTACTCAATATAGGTCAAACAGTCAATGATTTTTATTCTAACAACACTTCTAACCAAAATTTTACTTCTAAAAACTTTACAACTCAAAAATTAAAATTTTATAACTAAATTAAATAGAGCCTTAATCATTGGTAAATATTTTTCAGGAAAGCAATTATTGGACTCAAGGTTCTTTTTCGTACGTATTGGAGTCAAATCTTAGACTAATGTTTATGTTAGCCACCACACAAGTTTTTTCTTGTGGCTCATCAATCAAAAATCTACCATTAGGATAAAAAAACACATTTATTTGGGCCATCTGGCTCTGTTACTCCTTAATCATTCATAGTATGTTTCTAAAAAAAAGCAAATATTTGACTGATCAAATTACTTTTTATTATTTTGGGTCAATATATATTTGAATTTGTCACTAGGGCTTTGATCTAAAAGTAATGTTACTTATTGTATATATGAGAAGTTGTAAGTTCAAGTCTTACTTTGTTACATTATATGACTTTAAATCTTTTCTGAATTAAAAATAAAAATAAAAATAAATTGTAGACAACATGAACTTATCATCAAGAATTTAATAAGCTTCCTCGATAGTAAGAAACAATATTCAAAAGTTTGAAATCTTTCAACAGGCTCAAAAAAAAAAAAAAAAAACTGCAATCCTAGTTAACCTCGCACCGGCCTCAAGCTGGAAAAATATGTGTAATCTCTTACATTAATCCGCCACAATAATAGTTGATAGGGTCTGAGAGATCATTCTTGGAACTTGTTCATTGGGTGTTGACTAGCTTCAATCATCCTTAAATCAGAATTTAAAATATTCTCGAAAATGAATATCAACAATAAAAAAAAGGTTTCAAGTGTTTCAACCAAAAAGAAAATTAAGTTTTTTCGAAATTTATGTTGTATACCTCTTATAAGGGACAAATTGGGATAAGAGTGTTAGGAATCATGGGATTCCATTTTAAAATCAATTGGTGTTAAGTGGAGTAGTCTAAGATCTTATAATTAAAGTGGTCTTAGAATTTCTAATTTTTCGATGCGGGAGGAATGTATATTCCAACACCCTTCCTCACGTGTGACCCATGATTAACTAATTGACGTGATAAGCGAATAGAGCTGCACAAAGTCAATGATTGAAGGTGCAATTGCGAACCAAAGTCGATGCGCAAAGCCTGAAATACGAACGGATCACACATGGATGGATAACATAAGACCAAGGCCCATCTCTGATATCATGTTAAGAATTATGAAGTTCCATCCTAAAATCATTTTGTGCTAAGTGGAGTAGCTCAAAATCTTATAAGCTAATCTTAGAGTTTCTAATTTTCCAATATGGTAGAAATATATATAAAGAGGTCTAAGCTCCTGATATTTGGACCAGCTGTGGTTGGCACTTGTTCTTTCATTGTTGGATATGAAGATTATAATATTGACGTTAATTAATTATCTTGTTCAAAAGTTTAAATTGTTAGATATGTATTCATTTGATTTATTTATTGTGCGTAATATGCTCTTTCATGTTGAGATAAAATGCAATCTTGCATGTAGTCATATGCGACTTGAACACAAAGACATTTTTTTTAACTGAACTCATATTATATTATGTAATCACCTCATCTGAAAAACTTAAATTATAACTGAAGGATTTATTTATTTTTTATTATCAATCTTAAACATAATTGTGATTTGTGCCAATTTGGGCTACCCAATCTTGCTCTATTTGAGAGTAAGACTGCCATGAAATAGCGAGTCTTTCTTCTATGTGGACAATTTTTTTGTCTGACACACGTCACATCACTCGAGTCAAATTACTATTTGTTGCGTAATTACCAATTTATCCTTAAAAGTAATACTTTGAGAAATGAAATTGCAAAATGCTTTTTTAAACCCTTTTCGTTGCAAATACAAAAATACCCCTACGTCAAAGTACAAACATACCCCATGGTGTTATTTTCGAGGCAGTCATTTATTATGATGAATGATGTCTAGGATAAGTGTAATTATGAGATGCATTTATGAGATTGTGACAACGATTTGACTATTATGCTTACTTTTCTATTTCATTATTTTTTTGTCGAATATTTTTCTATTTTATTTCCAATGATTTGGAGACAAAGTTATGGATTGCATGCATCCAATTTTTACTATTACTTTACTGCACATTACTAGCAAAAAATTAATAATCAAAACACTAAAAATTAAGATTGACAAAAAACGCTAAAAATGGTGGGGTACATTTTTTTTAAAAAATAAAATAAAATAAAATATAAAATTAGCGATATCTGGGACCTAATTTAGTCAGTTGGAAAACCAAAGTTTTTACTTCATTAACCATTTAGCACTCGCTTTTACGAATTTCAACTATAACGAAGTCAAAATCAAATTTTAAATTTAAGTTTCTGCCATGGCATAATTGAAGTATAAATTATACAATGCTGAAATACAATTGAAATTTTAATTTCCCGCTAAAAAAAATTTCAAATCAGCATGAAAAATTAATTTACCCCTTTAACGAAAATGAAGCAAAAATGAAAAATATTCAAATTCATGCAATAGCGAAATTGATTTAGAGATATATCAATTTATCAAGTATCGAGATATTTTAATTTTTTGGCCTAATATTACATATTATATTCATGGTATTTTTTTTAAGTGACTATAAGGATTGTGATACGGTCCATATTATAATTTTTTAGTATTATATTGGCTTATACTTTAATCTAAATATCTAAACACTTATAGATCATCAGGAGTACACAGTGAAACAAGTACTCAAACTCTACGAATTCTCGATCCAACTCTAGCTATAATTAGGCCGCACTTACTCAAGAGAAGAGTCACGAGTATTTAATACCTTAAGAAAGACTATCTTTTTTCCCCTCACTATCCTAGCTCATAACTCAACATTATTCAATGAAATCAAAATAACATTTACCATAACTTATGGATATGATATTTGGGTATGTACAAGTATATTGGTTCCATAGGCATGTTTGTGTGTTAATATACAAGGGTAATAATGAAAATTACTTTTATAATATAACATGATTACCCTTTTATTATTGTAGTATTAAAAATAAGGATAAACATTATCATAATTGTAAATAACATAAACATGATAATAATATTTATAATAGAAATATTAATATTAATTATTATTATTTTTTATTACATTATATTTGTTTGCACTCTTGTTATTATATTATTATTATTATTATTATTATTATTATTATTATTATTATTATTATTATTATTATTATTATTATTATTTATTTTTACAAACAAATCTCTACATATAAGGGACAAGAATTTTAAAATGTTGTGTTTTGATGGGGTTATGTTAGTCATTTGATAAATAAGTGTATTTTCTCATACTAAATATGAGAATCAAAATAGAGTTGAGAATGTCATTCCATTCTGATTGGAATCCGGTGTACCAATATCAAATAGTATTTATCCCTATTCATCTTCTACTTAATGTGTATGTATGGCTAGTCTACATGCTTATAGAAATAACTTTGATATTTTTTCATCTTCCTTTGCCATATCAAATAAGCATACTTATAGACATGCTAAAGGGGTAATCAAAATTTGGTGATAAATGGGTGATACGATCCATATTATAATTATTAAATTATCATATTAGTTTCTTACTTTAATCTAAATATCAAAATACTTATATATCATCGGGAGTATGCCGTGAAACAAGTTCTCAAAAATCATGAATTCTCGACCTAATACCAACTTAAATTAGGTCACTCTCACTAAAGGGAAGAGTCACGAGTATTTAATACATTAAGAAAGGCTATCTCTTTTCCCTTCACTATCCTTGCGCAACTCTATTCAACAAAATCAAAAATATCTTAACCATAACATATGCACAAGTATATATATAATTACACGTACACATATATATGTGTGTGTGTGAACTCATTAATTAATAGCATGTATATACTATTGAAAAATTTGGACCAATAAAATATAACCATATTCAAAATAGTAAAAACAAAAAAATTAAAAAAAAGAGCTTAATTACCTTTTCCTTTCATTTTAAACTTCATATGACAATTTTTTTAGCTTATTTAAATGTTCACCACTTAGTCATATGCATGTCGGTAATGGACCTTTTTGGTAGACTTCCCTAGTTGGGCCAAGTTACATATACATATATTATTTCATGTTGGGTTAACAAGTTCTCATATATGCTCATTTTTTAGGCCTATTTTTTGGAGGGCCATGGCCACTTTAAATATTTGGGCTTCATGGACTAGCCCTGTTTGCATGGATTGATAAAGATAGTGGTTTGTTGCCACTTCTTGAAATAAAAGCCCACCAAGGAGAAGAAAAGCCCCTTTAATTTGGTGTCTAGAGTTAGCATGTCTCATATGCTTTACAACCACTAATTCAACAATACTTTTTTTTTTGCCAAGTTACTAAACAAATACTTCATTTAAAATTGAATATGATTGTTTGACAAAAATCGTATCTATGTTTTAAGCGATGAAGCGATTAAAATTTAGGCTATTAGAGAATAATCTATTTTATTCACATTCGTACTTTTTGGATTTTTATAAACACTTACGTACATCTTTGTATTTCCTTTTTTGGCTAATTTATAGATACCTACCTACATGTTCCTATATTTTGAAGTTTATTCTATATTTCAAAATATTTATTACGTTTTTTGAGGTGATCTCATAATTTACTTATTTGGGTGGTACGTTTTGTACCACCAAATTAACTCCAACAATAATGATGTATTTTGATGCTTAAATCATATAATGTTATCACATAGTGATATATATATATATATATATATATATATATATATATATATATATATATATATATATATATATATTTTTTTTTTTTTTTTTTTTTTTTATTTTTATTTTTTTACTAATTGTATATTTGTGGCAATTTTCACCTTGACTCTAACATCATATATGATACTTGGTGCACGATAAAAAATAACTTAAAGGAACATCAATTGGTTGCAGAGAAGATGATAAAATAATTGTCAATTACATTTTGACAATAATTTGATCGTGAATTAAATATTTGGCGTAAGATCCAAAAAAAAATTATGATAAATTGTGAGTTAGTTAGTTTGCTGATAGGCTCATGGATTGCATGTAATTTCGAGAGTCACTTTACTACACATTTTGAACAAATAATTGATTAAAAAAGTTTACCCTAACACAACATGTGGCGACACACTTTGTAAAACAAAGTCTAAAATTAACCCTACAACATATAGGGACAAGTTTGAGGGAAAAAAATGTTTAGAATCTAACTCTATACAAGACCTAATCTAGTAATTTGGCAAAGTTTTTGTCTTGACTTGCTTGTTCTTGGTCATTTGACATTTATTCCTTTTAAATGCATGTCCGTTTAATGACACCAACTATGAAGGCTAAATAAGGGAAAATTATTCTATGCAGTAAACTATAGTTGATGTGACAAGTTAATCATCCATTGATTGACACATGGCAGGTAATAATGGCATGTCTTGTCAAAATTTTGAGCCAAAAAGACATAATTAACTTTTTTACTTTGGTGTCCGAAAATATAATATAGACATGCATTTAAAAACTATTTATGTCAAATGACTAAACTGGACAAGCAAGTGATAACAAAAAACTTTGCTAAATGACCATATTAGGTCCCGTATGTATAGAGTTAGCTTTTTAAAATATGTTTTTTCCCTCAAACTTGTCCCCACGCCCACTTCTATGCATGCATTAATTTTATTTTTGTGTCTACTTGTAATAAAGTGTTGCATGCAATATTTTTGTTTGTACGTGTAGTAAAGTTATTCTCCAAATTTCATGCGATCCATGAACACAAAATTGCATGCAATCCAAGAGTGTCTCAGCAAACCAAATAACTCTTTTTATTCATATGATAAGATTTTTTTATTATTATTATGGTCTTACACCAAATATTTAATTCACGAGCGAATCGTTGTCGAAACGTAATTGAAAATTACTTTATCTTCTTCTCAAAATATAGGAACATGTAGGTCGGTATCTATAAATTAGCCAGAATTAGTTTGTTATTGTGCAAAAAATGTTATATATATAGGGATTCCCACGTTTGCTTTATTGTAATATTTTATTTTTTTCATTTGTTCAAAACGTGCAGTAAACAAACAACTCAAATTTGTTTATATCATGCAACAAATGTCATATATAATGTGAACAATAATATGACAATCGCAATATCTATAAAATTAATGATTAAATTTCAAATAATACTTAGTATTTTGCTGATATGTAATGCATAACCTACCGGAAAAAAATATAAAATAACTTCAACAATAAAAAATGATGATAAGAAATATCAAATGAATTTCAAAATCTACGAATATGCATGTCTAGGTTCCTCTAAATAACCAAAAAAGAATATACGAATGTGCATGCAAGTCTCTACACTTAACCAAAATCTACGAATATGAATAAAGTAAATTACACAGCATCATATTTAGATCTCTTTAATACACAAGTAAGCAATTAACGTTTAGATCATCTTCTTTCTTTACTTTGTTCTATTTATAAATAACGTAATGTATGAATCGTCATATCTAATCTTTTGATCAATTATTATATTATCTCATATTTAAAAATAAGAGAAGCAAGGAAAGACGAGATTATCGCAACAATCATCATATTATTCTCTAATAGCCATATTTTCAATCGCTCCATTGATGTTAAACATAGATAAGATTGTAGTAAAAAATCATATTCAATTTTAAATGAGGTATGTTTAGTAAGTATTCAAAAATAGTATTGTTGAATTGGTGGTTGTTAAGCATATGTGACATGTTAATTCTAAACACCAATTTAAATGGGCTTTTGTTATCCTCGATGGGCTTTTGTTTCAAGAGGTGTCAACAAACCACTCTCTTCATCAACATATTAAGTCATGGCTAGTCCATGAAGTACCAAATCTTTAAATTGCCTATTTTTTCCATTTATTAGGCCTATAAAAATAAGCATATATGAAATGTTAACCCAACTTGACAATGATGTCTATATATGTAACTTGGGCCAACTAAGCCAACTAGGCAATGTCACAGCAAAAGTCCATGAGTGGCTCATATATGAATATGACTATGTACACAACATTTAAATAAGGTAAAGAATTGTGGCTCGAATATCTTTTTTTTGTTTTCACTATTTGGAATATGCTTATATTTTAATGGTCCAAATTTTTCAATAGTAGTTACATAATATTAATTAATGATATATATGTATGTATATGTGTGCGCGTATAAGAATATACATACTTGCGCATATGATATGGTACAGATTTTTTTGATTTTATCGAATATAGTTGAGGTATGCGCAAGGATAGTGAGAGAAAAAAATAGAGTATTTGTTAATGTATTAATTACTAGTGACTCTTCTCTTTAGTAAGAACGGCCAAATTATAGTTGGTGTTAGGCCGAAATTTCATGGATTTTAAGAACTTGTTTCACTGCATACTCCCAGTGATATATAAGTGTTTAATATTTAGATTAAAGTAAGAAGCTAACATAATTATTTAATAATTATAATATTGATCGTATCACATATTTATCACCTAATTTTGATAACACATATAGCATGTGTTATAAGTCATTTCCATTATTTGATATGGCAAAACAAGATGAAAAAATCTATAGGCATACATACACATTAAGAATTTGAAGTGAAGATGAATAGTGATAAATACTATTAGCGATTGGATCATTGGAATGCGTTTGGCAATGAAATGACATTCCCAACTCTATTTCAATTCTCATACTTTGTATAAGGGAATGAACTTAAAAATCCTATTCCAAGGTAATCTGATTCCCCCTGTACATGGGATTTAGTACAGTTTCATATGTTTGGAAATAAATTTATCTCTTATATGACTAATATAACCCCCATTAAAACATTACATTCTACAATCATGTCCCTTATATGTATAGATTCTTTTGGTAAAATCATACTACTACTACTACTACTACTACTACTAATAATAATAATAATACTAATAAATAATCATACATAATGTTTTAAAATTATTATTCATTTTTATTATTATTATGTCTATTATTAAGATAATTATTATTACTATTATTATTTATCATGTTTATGTTATTTACAATTATGTTAATGTTTACTCTTAATTTTAATACTACACTAATAAAAAGGTAACCATGTCATATTATAAAATATTTACTCTTATGGGTACACTGGAATGCGTTTGAGAATGAAATGGCATTCCCCCGTACATCAGATTAGCACATTTCCATGTGTTTGGGAATAAACTTATTTCTTAAATAACTAATATTAACCCATCAAAATATTACATTCTACAATCATGTCCCTTGTATATATATATATTCTTTTGGTAAAATTAATACTACTACTACTACTACTACCAATAATAATGATAATACTAACTAATAATAATAATAATGTTAATACAAACAAATATTGATAAAATAATGTTTTAAAATTAATATTCATTATTATTATTATTATTTTATATTATTAATTTTATTATTATTATTATTAACTATTATCATTTTTATGTTATTTACAATTATGTTAATGATTATTCTTAGACTTAATACTACTA
Organism: Ehretia macrophylla; assembly: GCA_037974665.1. NCBI lineage: Eukaryota > Viridiplantae > Streptophyta > Magnoliopsida > Boraginales > Ehretiaceae > Ehretia > Ehretia macrophylla. The sequence continues at coordinate 53,557,711 of CM075769.1, read as the reverse complement.
TATTACTCTTGTATACTAACACACAAAACGTGGGTATGAAATCAATATACTTTTATTATTATCTTTATTCTTTGAGCATGCCAAACATGTCATTCATATTCTCATGTTCATTCCATTCGCAGTCACATTCCGTTCCTTATCTAATTCTATATATGTTTCCAAAAAATTTCAGTGTACGAATCGCTAGTGTATATATATATATAATAGTTAGTTATTTTCGCATCATAGGGAACTCATTTAAAAATTAAAAATTGTGTTCATAAATATTATGGCTATTTTAATGATTTTATATATAATAATTATTCAATACTCACTACTACAAGTTTATTTAATTTTTTATTCTCGAAATCCCAAGTATTTACTTGGAATTCATAATTGCGGGCATTTGAATTTTGTTGTTATCTTAAATTTTCCTATATCAAGAATTTGAATTATTATATTTACTTGCATTTGGTTAAAGCGGGAACATATATTTTGATTTTAATTTGAATTTGTGATAGCGGAAAATAAAATTTTTGGGTAAGTGTTCAAACAAAAACATTTATTCTCTTTTTGACACGTGAGTGTCATAAATTGAAAATTTCGCGGATTCTCTATGTCCTATCACCTCAACTCTCACCATTCTCACTCTCTACCAATAACATTTTTCAGTGTTTGGAGTAATGAACATGCGAGTTTTACTTTTTTTTTTTCTTATGTGTTTTTATAAATAATAATTCATCATCTTCGGTTAATAATAAATTTGCAATTTATTTTGTTCTTATACCCCTAATTACTACCTCAACATCATCAACAACTTGAGCCATAAAGTTTACATATACGATTATTACCTAGAATAAAATACTACTTACGTAATATGTAACTGTCATATAGGATATAATTATTATAAATAATAATAAAAAAATTCAGCTCAATTAATGCATTGGCTAGTAATAATGGAAAGTAGTTATATTTCCTTTCTTATTAAATGTAACTTAACCTACACGCAAAATCCTACTGTGTGCTTTTGGAGGGATAAGTCACGTCATCAAAATTTGTCTTCACTTTTGTTTCTAAAATTACTGGATTTGGATTATTTCATAACTAGAAGTTTGTTCTAACTGTTTGACAATGCATTTTAGTCATTTATTTACTTAACAAAATCACGTTCTTTCCAATTTTCGTAATTTGAATTTCAAATAAGTGGTTATGATGTAACGTTAGAATAAATTCTATTTATGAGAGGGTACTAAAATTTTCAATTTCGCTATGTCATGAATTTGAATATTTTTCAGTTCCGCTTCATACTCGTTAAAGCGGGAAATTAATTTTTCATTACCATTTGTAATTCATTTTAGCGGAAAATTAAAATTTCAATTGTATTTCAACATTGTACATGCAAGATCTTCAATTTTGATTTATTACGCTATGAAATTAGTAAAATTTTGCTATGGCTTGAATTTGAATATTTTTCATTTCCGCTTAATTTTCGTTAGAGCGGGAAATTAAATTTTCATGATAATTTGAAATTCGTTTTAGCGGGACATTAAACTTTCATTTGTATTTCAACACTGTACAAACAGGATCTGCAATTTTAATTTATTACGCTATAGCGGGAACTTAAATTTAAAATCTGATCATGACTTGGTTTCAGATAAAATTTGTAAAGCACATGATTAGTGGATAATGAAGTAACAACTTTGATTTTGCAACTAACTAAATTAGGTCCCGGATATTGCTAATTCTATATTTTGTTTTATTTTAGTGTTTCAGCAACCCTGCACCGACCATTTTGTGAGCCTTTTTTTTCTAATATTTTTGGGGCTTTGATTATTTAATTTTTTCTAGTAATGTGTAGTAAAGTAACAAGAAAAATGGAATGCCTGCCATCGATGTCCTTGGTTCAAAATTGTTTAAAATGAAATAGAAAAGTACTGAAACAAAAAGAAAAAAAGAAATTGAAAAGTAAGAATATTAGTCAAATCCGTTGTCACAATCTCATAAATGCATCTCATAATTGCACCTATACTATACATCATCATCATCAAAATAAATGAACTAAAAAAAAAATTCGAGTAAGTGTGCTCATTTAGTGCGTGAGGGTAGAATGGTAAAAAAGATTAATATTTCTTATGCTAAGTTATTCCACAACGTTAATTTCGTAAAAGCAGCATTATAGGATAAAAAGAACAATTAATTATATAATAAGGTAAATTGGTAATGCTACTCCTATTCGTGCTTTATGCATTAAAAAATTGATGATGTGATGTGTAGAGAGAGAAAAGTTTTGCCGCATAAAAGAAAGACTCATAAATAAGCCTTCTCTGCTCAAAGTAGCAGTAAGACATGCCATTATTATATGTCATGTGTCACACTATAGATAATTTGCTTGTCACATCAATAGTAAATGTTTGGATAAAATAATTTTCCTGAAAGGGTTATTAACACAAATGGTCCTTTATCTTTGCTACGTGTGACAACTAACTCTCTTATCTTTTAAGTGTGACATTTTGGTCCCTGATCTAATACTAAAATGACGTCGTTAGTCCTAATGTGTGAAATCCGTCAAAAAACTGACAGAAATGCCATGCTTTGCCCACGTGCTGACTTATGCAAGGGCAAAATAGTCCATTACAAGTCAAATACTCATTTTTATCGGTTTAATGACACAAATGGTCATTTATCTTTGCCTTGAGTGCCAACTAACTCCCTTATCTTTCATTTGTGACGAATTAGTCCCTGATCTTTAACTACAGTGACAATGTTAGTCATTGCATGTGAAATCCATAAAAAATAAGACGGAAGTGGCACGCTGACTGCATGTGCTCACACTTTGTGTGAAAAACCTAAAAAATAGATATTATTAGCACTGGATATAAGGGAAGCCTTTGCAATTCAACAAACAATGTGAGAACGTAATGCAAGTAGGGTTGCGGTACCGAGCGGCGCGTAGGTTAGCGACAGTGGCAACACTTGTGGACGAATCAGAAGAAAAAGTAATGAGAAAATAATCATAGAGAAACGTGGAGAGAAGTGTGGATGAGCAAAGCTTGTTGCCCAAACTGAAAGACGAAGAGTGAGCCAAAAAGGAGTGAGAGAGGATAGTAGAGTACAAGTAGTTTGCCAAAGCTGGCTCATCCTCCGTTTTTTCACGCAAAGTGTGAGCATATACGGTCAGCGTGCCACTTCCGTCTTATTTTTGATGGATTTTGCACGTAAGGACTAACGTTGTCATAGTAGTTCAAGATCATGGACCAATTCGTCACAAATAAAAGATAAATGAGTTAATTGGCACTCAAGGCAAAGATAAAGGACTATTTGTGTCATTAACCCAGTGAAAATGAGTATCTGACTTGTACTAGACTATTTTGCCCTTACATAAGTCAATACGTGAGTGAAGCATGTCATTTTCGTTTTTTTTTAACGGATTTCACATATTAGGACTAACGACGTCACTTTAGTATTAGATTTGGGACCACAATATCACACTTGAAAGATAAAGGAGTTAGTTGGTACACGCGATAAAGATAAAGGACCATTTGTGTTAATAAACCTTTCTGAAATAGTAGATCTTTCAGAGATACACTGTGGGGTAGGACCATAGTTATCGTAATCGTACGATTCGCGATACGAATCGTACGATTCGATTCGATTCATATGAAAAACAATACGAATCAATTGGTGAATTGTTAATTAGAGTGAATCGGTAAGCGAATCGGAGTGAATCATAGCGAATCGTGCGATTTGGTGAATCGGCACGATTCGGGAAAAAAACAAAAACAAAAGCCCAAAAAATCCAAAAAAAAAAAACGAAAGAGCCCACTTTAGATTTTTTCAATCAGCATACAATTGGTTGATTTTTTAAAAATATAAACAAACAAACAAAAAAAAATCCCATTTATGTTAAAAACATCAACTTTTTAACTATAATTATAAAATCAAAACACTTAAAAATCATCCAATTAAAAGCCCTAAAACAGAGAGAGGGAGAGAAATGTACTCATCTCGATCAAAGGCTTCATCGATGAAATTGCTTCGCCGATGAAATTGCTTCGCCGATCAACTTGCTTCGCCGATCAAATTGCTTCATCGATCAAATAGCTTCACCAATTATAAGTGCGTTGTTGATCTTCTCTTTATTTACTGCTCACTGATCTTTGCTTTTTCTTTACTTTTTGAAAGTTTGCATTTGATCTTGCTTTTTTTTTACTGCTCTTTTTTTTTTTGGTCAAACTCCTTATTTACTGCTCAGTGTACTCACTGATCTTGCTCTTTCTTTTGTTTTTGGAACTTTGCATTTTATCTTTGTTTACGGGCCTTTATTGAGTGGCTTGAAATGGTCTTGGACCTTAGTCTTTACCGACAAAAAAAAAAAAAGTCTTGGAAAACTATTGTCTTTGCTTAGTGTTTATTTTTATTGAGTTGATCAGTGGTTGATGCTTAAAAGCCTTGCCTTTTCAGTCATTGCTTTTGTATGGTCAAGAGTCAAGTCAACAACTTTGCATTATTAAATCAAAGACTTTAATGGTGATAACACTTTAATTGGCCACTATTATTATTTGATTATTTTATATTATTTTGTTTTTAATGGACTTTGATATTTACTATTAAACTATGGTTAACAAAAAACATATATTTATATCCATTAAAATGAAGAATTTTGACTAAAAATTATTATGAAAATGTAATATATCAAATATTATCTAGTTTTAAATTTGTGACCGAATCGGTACGATTCACGATTCGATACGATTCACGATTCAAAAAAATGAGATTTCGATTCACGATTCACGAACTATGGCTAGGACCATATACAGTGGATTTCATTTCCCGTTGGCACAAGAATTTTCTATATAAGAGCAACCTGGTCTGAAGTAGCTAGCTGCAATTGAATCACACACTAATCATTACTCACCTGTAGTAAAATAGTCATGTCTTGTCTTGCAAATGCTACGAGACTAATTCCCCAACAAATGGCTACCAGGAGGTCAGGAAACTACAAGGCAAGCATTTGGAATGATGATGATCTGCAATCATTAGAGAGTACATACTCGGTAAGATCAGGAGAAGTAACTATCGGGTTTGGCGAGTTAGACCATGCGGTATTCTGTGAGCCGTTTGGATTCGACAAACTAGACCCAAAAATTTCCCGTTCAAGAATACTACTAAATATATATACCAGAATATTTTGATTGTATACACAAATCTATCGCTACTTACAATATTATGTATATTGCGTACAGGGATCAAAGTACTCACAACGAGCTGAGAAGCTTAAACAAGATGTGAAGAAAATATTAGATGAAACAACAGATCAATTGGATCAACTTGAGCTTGTTGACGTTTTGCAAAGGCTTGGCATATATTATCACTTTGAAAATGAAATAGAAAGTATTTTGAATTGCATATACAATGCTCATGATTGCAATGAGAAGAAACAGCATGAAGACTTGTACGCTGTGGCTCTAAAGTTTAGACTCCTCCGACAGCAAGGTTACCAAATCCCTCAAGGTACTCTTCTTGCTTAATAAAACTATCGATTCTTCCGCAATGCATTTTTTATGTTATGATTTTAGTGCTTTTAGTGAGCCCTATGTATCAAAACTCTTCCAGCAAAAGGTAAAATTTGTACGTAACAAAATTTAGTTAGGTCAAATTAATAAATGGATACAATCCAAGGACTTCAATTTTAATTCATTATCGGAAAGAAAAAGTAACAAATTTCTGTTATCAAGGGATGCACTTCAAAACGCGACCATATGACTCTAACATGGGAGCGGGACGCACCCCTCTCACAGCCGCACAGGTCCATCAGCCATTTTAAAGAGTTTCGCATGTCTCATTCAGTAAACAATGAGTTACAAGAAAAAGAAAGGGCAAATTTCACAAATAGTCCCTATTGTTACCCTTTTGTCTCAATTTAGTTCTTATTGTTCAATTTGTCTCAATTTAGTCCTTATTGTTTGTAAAAAAATCTCAATTTGGTCCCTTCCGTCAAATAAAGGTTAAATCTAACAGAAAGTTGGTCACGTGCACCGCACGTGACCACGGTCTCAAGGGCAATTTTGGAATATAACAATAAAAGTTTAATTTAGTCCTCAATTTTTTGAAAAAGTTTCATTTGAGTCCTCAATGTTTTAAAAAAATTTCAAATAAGTCCTCAATATTTTAAAAATGTTTCAAATAAGTCCTCAATATTTTAAAAATATTTCAAATAGGTCCTCAATGTTTTAAAAATATTTTAAATAAGTCCTCAATATTTTTAAAATATTTCAAATAAGTCCTCAATATTTTGAAAAGATTTCAATTAAGTCCTTACTGTTCTATAAAGTTGGAAATAAACCCTTAAGGTCCCCCATCTCTTAAACACACAAGGTTTGGGTGGTTAACAAGGAGGAAATAGACTTGTCTTGATGGATGTAGCTCAAAAAATTTTGTCGAGTTAGCTTTTAACTAATAAGTGATTGATAACTAAGATAGCGTCCGCAAAATCAAATTCGAATTTGTCAAAACCAAAATTAGGGAAGTTACAATACATAAACAAAGAGGCAGAATAAGAACACAATATACGTTACCAACTACAGACCTTTAGTATTTTTTATTTGAATACCTGTTATGAAAACAATCATAAACACCTCAACATCAGAAAAAAATGATGTTTCTTTATCCTTAATCCAAAAAAAAAACATAACAATAATATCATCAAAGCATCAGTCATAAAATACTGTCATAATCCCATAACCTGTCATAAAAAAAAAAAGTAAATAAATATGGTTAAAATCATTACATTTAGCTGTCATAGTCCCATCTATATACAAAAATTATCTTTACATATCATGTCATAATCTCATCCATCTACAAAAATATCCATCAGTCATGTCATAACCTATTTGTAACCCATCCACAAAAATCATTGGGTTGACTAACTTTGTTCATAGCATGTTCATTCATTAATATGAACAAAGTTACAAAAAATATTCATCAGTCCTGTCATAACCTATTTGTAACCCATCCACAAAAACCACTAGGTTGACTAACTTTGTTCATACCATGTTCATTCATCAATATGAACAAAGTAAGGACTTAATTGAAATATTTTCAAAATATTGAGGACTTATTTGAAATATGTTTAAAATATTGAGGACTTATTTGAAATATTAGGACCTATTTGAAACATTTTTAAAATATTGAGGAGCTATTTGAAATATTTTTAAAACATTGAGGACTTATTTGAAATATTTTTAAAACATTAAGGACTTATTTGAAATTTTTTTAAAACATTGAGGATTCAAATGAAACTTTTTCAAAACATTGATGACTAAATTGAATTTTTATTGTTATATTCCAAAATTACCCCTGAGACCGTGGTCACGTGCACAACTTTCTGTTAGATTTAACCCTTATTTGACGGAAGGGACCAAATTGAGATTTTTTTGCAAACAATAGGACTAAATTGAGACAAATGGAACAATAGGGACTAAACTGAGACAAAAGGGTAACATTAGGGACTATTTTTGAAATTTGCCCAAAAAGAAAAAGTAAAAATTTAAGCATGAATGACTCTTTCTTTTTTGCTTTTTTCTTTTGCTTCTTTCTTTCTTCTTTGCAGAGATTTTCAATAGTTTCATGGAGTTTGGCAAATTCAAGAAAAGCTTACTTGGGGATCATACCAAGGGCATTCTTAGTTTATATGAGGCTTCATATCTGGCTATGGAAGATGAAACCATCTTGGACGTGGCTCAAGAATTTGCTATTCATCATCTTAAGGAAAAACTCAAGCAAAATATAGATCAACATCTTGTTGAGCACGTGAGCCATGCTTTAGAGGTTCCACTCCATTGGAGGATGCAGAGACTAGAAGCAAGATGGTTCATTGAAATATATGAAAGAAGACAAAATGCAAATCCACTTTTGCTTGAGCTGGCTAAACTGGACTTCAACATCGTGCAAGCTACATATCAAAATGAAACAAAACAGATGTCAAAGTACGTATCACAAGGGCCAATTCACCTTTGTGCCAGTTGGACTCAGCCCCGAATCTTTTTTAAAACATATATGTATTTACTTCGAAAGTTTTTATAATATATGTAATTTTTTTTAGTATGAAAAATTAAATTAACTCGAACTGAAAGAAGAAAAATAGCATTCTAATCACACTTAAATAAAATTCTAGATACGTTACTGTATCAGTATATATATATATATATATATATATATATATATATATATATATATATATATATATATATATATATATATATATATGTATTTACCAAAAACCAGCACAATAATGTGTTTTTTTTTGTTCTGTAGGTGGTATACTAGCTCTGGTCTTGCCAAAAAGATGAGCTTTGCCAGAGACAGATTTGTGGAGGGTTTCTTGTGGGCGGTTGGATTCACTTCTGAACCACAATATGGATACTGCAGGAGGGTGTCAATGAAGCTTTCAGCACTAATAACAATAGTTGATGATATATATGATGTATATGGTACATTGGATGAACTCGAGGTCTTTACTGATGTAGTTGAAAGGTCAGTGATCACCAATCATTTTGGCTTAATATGATTAAGACTCTAATTATTTGTTCCTTATCATAGTGCTTATCACTTGTTCATAGTAATTAAATCTTTTGTTATGCATTTTCAGATGGGACATCAATGCCTTAGATCGGCTTCCAGATTACATGAAGATATGTTTCTTTGCAGTTTTCAATTCTATTAATGAAATCGCTTATGATGTTCTCAAAGAGCAAGGCTTCAATATCATTCCATACTTGAGGAAAACGGTATAGTCTGTCAGTGACATCTCATCCTACATTAATTCTGTAAAAGATACATGTTCATTTTATAATTATCTAGATTCTGAACTACTGTCACCATGGACTTAAGCGTTCAAAAAATATTTGCTTAGTCTACCATTATTTTCATCTAGTGATTTCTGTTCATCTGATTTCAATTGAGCTACCAACATTGCAGTGGGCAGAGCTTTGTAAAGCGGATTTGGTGGATGCAAAGTGGTATTACAGTGGATATACACCAAGCCTGAATGTGTTTCTGGACAATGCCTGGATATCAGTCGGTGGTCCTGTGCTGTTGTTTCATGCTTATTTTTGCATCACAAATCCAATAAAGGAGGAGGATTTGAAACATTTAGAGCAATATCCAGGAGTAATTCACTGGCCATCCTTAATTCTACGGCTTGCCGATGATTTGGGAACATCAACTGTAAGTTACTGCACTAGTAGGATAATACAGGATCGGATCTAGAATTTTTTTTAATGAGAACTATAACACAAAATTTAATTTTTACAAATAAATAATTTGCTGGAGTGTGAGCTAATTTTTTTTCCAAACTAAAAATACCTATATATTTACAAAAATTTGGGGTTAGCAGACACTATAACCTACACGTCCCTAAAGTTACATCCGTCCCTGCACATGTACATTTTCGAATGTTCCATGTATACTAACTCATTCTAAATGATCCAGGAAGAAATGGAGAGAGGTGATGTTCCAAAATCAATCCAATGTTACATGCACGACACAGGCTGCTCTGAAGAAGATGCTCGTGAATACATAGAGCACTTAATTAGTCTTACATGGAAGAAAATGAACAAAGATATATTAATGGATCGCAATCTCCCTAAGGAATTTATTAGAACTGCCATGAATCTTGCTCGTATTGCGCAATGCATGTACCAGCATGGGGATGGTTTTGGTGTTCCAGATGGTGAGACGAAGGATCGTATAGGTTCATTACTTGTCAAACCCATCCCTCTCCCATAATAAGCATAACGTTATAATATTACGACGGAGATTCAATGCTGATAAACTGTTTAAATACATAAATAATTTTCTGCCATCAGATATTCCTCAAAAAATGTTATATTAGGATTCAAGTCCCGTTTGTAATATTAATTATTGGAACAAATTACCAAGAAGATGTATAGTTATTGCATGCAATAAGATATAAATTGCACCAATAATGTTGTAATCTCTAATTGTTTATTAGATTAATGAAGTAACTACGACACGTTTATGCTGGTTTTTCTCTAAGTTCTTATCTTTCCGAAATTACGTCTAAAAGCAGTACAAGAAAGCCAATGCATATCAGTAGATCAAGATTCATTTAATGGAATGATTTAACGATGATTATCTCATACATAGATTATAACCCAACAAATCTTCTTGGAAGACCGCTAGTTACATGACCAAGTATTCAAAGTTAAGATTTACTATAAAAAATACAGAACCAAGATTTCATGTACTAATTAGTATAGTATCATCTCAAACTCTTATACTAGAAGTTGAGTTGTATGATGATTTTTATTGTAATGTGAAGGTGAATTGTAAGTATATATAAAATATATAAATTCCAGTATACATGATTTTACAGCATAGACTTCCAAAATAAATTACAACGGAATCACATACCTGTTTGAGACATGATAAAAGCAAATTGAAAGTTGAAATTATTACCTGATTTCTGACGAAGATCTTCCTCTCCCTGCTTTATTCAAGAATAACTACCATTTATGGGAACAATATTAGAGTTAAGTAAGAGACGGGACCTAGTCATATATTTATAATTTTTTCTAACAGGCTCTCCCATAAAATAATTTGTCAGAATATACATGACTACACACAATTAACATAATTCAAACTATATTGTAAAGTGAGTAAATCCTATAAGTCCCTCTCAAAGTAACATACATCGCCCCTAATCATAATGGGTCTTGTTGGTTATTTTAACATTGTTGTGCTCGGGCTTGAACCGATATATCACTCCTTAATTCGACTAGTTGACCAGCAATTAATAATAAATATTGTTCCATTGTTTCACAATCTGCTGCAATTGAATTGAGTATGAAGCATCACTATTTCCTAGAAATTGTTTATCGAGCGACGTTCTTTTACGACAAGATTAGTATTTTTTTTTTTTTTTGTTAAATAAGCAAAGTGATATTAAACTCATCAACAAAAACTCTTTACATCAAAATAACAAAAAACAAACTAATACTCAAATATCATGAAGTTGGGTGCTATCTAAGTTCCAAGATCTACACGGTACTTGTTGTGTTCGATTTGCAGACTGCAAGTTACGAGCGTTTCTCGTGCTTTCATTTGAATCCATACATCTGGTTGCCTTTGTTAAATAAACGTACTAGAAAACTTCGGAAGAATCCAGAATATCTTCATTAATTATCTGCACATATTTTTAGATATATATATGTATGTATGTATGTATGTATTCATATATAGAGATAGAGAGTCGTGCCATTGCATGGATTTGGTTTAATTATATTTGAACAATATTTACTACGCTCTTATTTTAATGGCATGAACTCGGATTCGGATAAGTTCTTTAATATTTTTTTTAATATATTTAAGGGAGATCTAAGTCGTATAATACATATCAAATAATGTCATTTACGAGAATTGATCTCGCAACAAATAGCAAGCCTAAAGAAATAAGACAATAGAGCACGGGTTAGCTGACGGAAGAAAGAATGCTAAACCCATCTAAAAAAACAATCTGCTCCCGCAAGTTGTTCTACGTTTAGTTTGACGAATTCGACTATTGCCAAGTACAAAGGAGAAAAACGATGAAGTTGTTTTCCTTTCTTTTTTTTGGTGAAATCAAGATATAGAATCATATATAGCTTTGGTGCAATAGTACAAAGTTGTAGCATTTCTAGAACCAACTTATAAACTACAACTAATATTCTAAAGCAGATCTTCGGAAGGTGGCTGGCATGCTTGTATAGACTTAAGTACAGATTGATTTTATGAAGATCATTTAATCCATGAATCATGTGTGTCACAACCAATAGTCACTAGCAGAGTCCACTTTAATCTTTAGGATAAAGATGAATCTAGGTCGATGTTAAATTTTAGTCACCAGACAAGTCTTTTTTTGTTGTTCTTGTCAGTAAAAATCTATCATTTGCATATATAATACGTTTAGATCGAGCTCTATCACCCCTTTTTGACTGTTGGCTTAATTTTTTTGACACTCAAAAATATTTTTTGTGAGTTTAGAAACTAGGTTAATCTGTTTGGTCTATTTTTAAAAGTGATTTTAGATAAAAGTTGAAGATAAAAAACAAGAAACTCGAAATTGAAACTTTTCAAAATAAGTTTTTGCGAAACTATTTTTATATAACGCGGGAAGCTGGATTATTTTTCTTTCTCAAATATATCTCTTCATATTTTTTTAAAATCTAACATTATCCTCAAATTTTCTAAAAGCTTATCATTACTCAACATAAGTCAAACAGTCAATAATTTTTGTTCTAACAACACTTCTAATCAAAATTGTACTACTAAAAACTTTACAACTTAAAAATTAAAATTTTATAACTAGATTAAACAGAGCCTTAATCATTGGTAAATAGTTCACAAGAAAGCAATTATTGTACTCAAGGTTCTTTTTCGTACGTATTGGAGTCAAATATTAGACTAATGCTTATTTAGCCACCGCACAAGTCTTTTCTTGTGGCTCATCAATAAAAAATCTACCATTAGGATTTAGATCTGGGCCATCTGGCTTTCTTACTCGTTAATCATTCATAGTATGTTTCTGAAAAAAAGCAAATAGTTGACTGATCAACGTACTTTTTACTATTTTGGGTCAATATATACTTGAATTTCTCACTAGGGATTTAGTCCAAAAGTAATGTTATTTGTTGTATATACAAGAGATTATAAATTTAAGTCTTGTTAGTTATATTGTACGACTTTAAATTTTCTCTGAATTAAAAATAAAAATAAAAATAAATTGTAGACAACATGAACTTATCATCAAGAATTTAATAAGCTTCCTCGATAGTAAGAAACAATATCCAAAATTTTGAAATCTTTCAACTGGCTAAAAAAAATCAGCAATCCTAGTTAACCTCGCACCGGCCTCAAGCTGGAAAAATATGTGTAATCTCTTACATTAATACGCCGCAATAATAGTTGATGGGGTCTGAGAGATCATTCTTGAACTTGGTCATTGCGTGTTAACTAGCTTCAATCATCTTTAAATGAGAATTTAAAATATTCTCGAAAATGAATATCAACAATGAAAGAAGGTTTCAAGTGTCTCAACCAAAAAGAAAATTAAGTTTTTTTCGAAATTTCTGTTGTAAACCTTGTACAAGGGACAAATTGGGATAACAATGTTAGAAATCATGGGGTTTTATCCTAAAACCAATTAGTGTGAAGTAGTCCAAGATCTTATAAGGTGGTCTTAGAGTTTCTGATTTTTCGATATAGGAGGAATGTATATTCTAACACCCTCTATCACGTGTGACCCACAATTAACTAATTAACGTGATCGAAGAAACAGCAAATATAGCTGCACAAAGTCAATGGCTGATGGTGCAATTGCATACCAAAGTCGGTCGACGTGCAAAGCCTGAAATATGAATGGATCACACGTGGATGGATAACATAGGACCAAGGCCCAACTCTGATATCATGATAAGAATTATGAGGTTCCATCCTAAAACCAATTGGTGCTAAGTGGAGTAGCCTAGAATCTTATAAGATGGTCTTACAATTTTTAATTTTTTGATGTGAGAAAAATATATATATAAAGAGGTCTAAGCTCCTGATATTTGGACCAGTTGTGGTTGGCACTTGTTCCTTCATTGTTGGATACGGAGATTATAATATTGACGTTAATTGATTATCTTGTCAAAAATTTAAATTATTAGATATGTATTCATTTGATTTATTTATTGTTTGTAATACACTCTTCCATGTTGAGATAAAATGCAATCTTGCATGTAGTTATATTCGACTTGAACACAAGACATTTTTTTAATTAAACTCATATTATATTATACAATCACCTCGTCTGAAAAATTTTAATTATAACTGAAGGATTTATTTTTTTATTATCAATCTTAAACATAATTGTGATTTGTGCCAATTTGGGCTACCCAATCTTGCTGTATTTGAGAGTAAGAAGGCCATGAAATAGTGGATCTCTCAGAGACACACAATGGGGTAGGACCATATACAGTGGATTTCATTTCAAATGAATGTGTCACATCATCTGGATACGCAAAAATTTTCTATATAAGAGCAACCTGGTATGAAGTAGCTAGCTGCAACTGAAAAACACACTAATCATTACTCACCTGTTGTAAAATAGTCATGTCATGTCTTGCAACTGCTACGAGACTAATTCCCCAACAAATGGCTACCAGGAGGTCAGGAAACTACAAGCCAAGCATTTGGGTTGATGATGATCTGCAATCAATAGAGAGTATATACTCGGTAAGATCAGGAGAAGTAACTATCGGGTTTGGCGAGTCCGACCATGCGGTATTCTGTGAGCCGTTTGGGTTCGACTAGCTAGACTCAAAAATTTCCTGTTCAGGAATACTACTGATTATTACTGAATATACCAGAATATTTCGATTGTATACACAAATCTATCGCTACTTACAATATGATGAATATTGCATACAGGGATCAAAGTACTCACAACGAGCTGAGAAGCGAAAACAAGATGTGAAGAAAATATTAGATGAAACAACAGATCAATTGGATCAGCTTGAGCTTGTTGACGTTTTGCAAAGGCTTGGCATATATTATCACTTTGAAAATGAAATAGAAAGTATTTTGAATTGCATATACAATGAGAAGAAGCAGCATGAAGACTTGTACGCTGTGGCTCTGAAGTTTAGACTCCTCCGACAGCAAGGTTACCAAATCCCTCAAGGTATTCTTCTTGCTTAATGAAACTATCGATTCTTCCACAGTGCATTTTTTATGTTATGATTTTAGCGCTTTTAGTGAGCCCTATGTATCAAAACTCTTCCAGTAAAAGGTAAAATTTGTACGCAACAAAATTTAGTTAGGTCAAATTAATAAATGGATACGATCCAAGAGCTTTAATTTTAATTCATTATCAAAAAGAAAAAGTAACAAATTTATATTCCCATGGGACGCACTTCAAAACGCGACCATATAACTCTAACATGGGAGTGGGACGCACCCCCTCTCACAGCCGCACATGTCCGGCCATTTTAAAGAGTTTCGCATGTCTCGTTCAGTAAACAATGAGTTACAAGAAAAACAAAAGTAAAAATTTAAGCATGAATGACTCTTTCTTTTTTTCTTTTTTCTTTTTCTTCTTTCTTTCTTCTTTGCAGAGGTTTTCAATAGTTTCATGCAGTTCGGCAAATTCAAGAAAAGCTTACGTGGGGATACCAAGGGCATTCTTAGTTTATATGAGGCTTCATATCTGGCTATGGAAGGTGAAACCATCTTGGACGTGGCTCAAGAATTTGCTATTCATCGTCTTAAGGAAAAACTCAAGCAATATATAGATCAACATCTTGTTGAGCAAGTGAGGCATGCTTTAGAGGTTCCACTCCATTGGAGGATGCAGAGACTAGAAGCAAGATGGTTCATTGAAATATATGAAAGAAGACAAAACGCAAATCCAGTTTTGCTTGAGCTAGCTAAACTGGATTTCAACATCGTGCAAGCTACATATCAAAATAAAATAAAACAGATGTCAAAGTACGTATCACAAGGGCCAATTCACCTTTGTGCCTGTGGGACTCAGCCCTCAATCTTTTTTAAAATATATATATATATATATATATATATATATATATATATATATATATATATATATATATATATATATATATGTATTTATTTTGAAAGTTTTTATAATATATGTAATTTTTTTAGTATGAAAAATTAAATTAACTCGGACTGAAAGAAGAAAAATAGCATTCAAATCACACTGAAATAAAATTCTAGATACATTCCTGTATCAGTATATATGTATTTATCAAAATAAAATCAAACAAGTCCCTAACTTTTTAGTCCAAAATCATATAGGTCCCTGAGTTTTCAAAAACCTCTTAGGAGGTCCTTCAGCAAGGGGTAATTTAGTCTTTCTATAATAATTTAATAAACAAAAGACAAAATAATTAAAATATGACACCATAAGTTCAATAATTATACATTCATCCTAAAAAAGTAAAATAATTAGAAACTAACCCCAAATTATTCCACCACTACCACTACTATCACCATCACCTCCTTCATATTAATAAACCCAAAACATTATACACTATACACTATACACATGTAGATGTACACACCATACACCACACATGCAAATCTACATACATACAAATTTCAACAATGGAGGTTGATTCGTCCAAAAAAAAAAAAAATGGAGAATGAAGACTTTTGGGGCAGGTACTGTGACAAATTGGAGGATAGATTGCGATAGATAGGGCTATGGGCGCGGTTGCGTTGGTGAAGCTGGTAGTCGGGTTTGTGTTGTTGGGTTGATGGGTTTTTAACATGTGGTGGCAGTGGTGGTGTTAATATTTGTGGTTGGAGTTAAGAGTTGGGATGGAATTGATAGGTTTGAAAATGAGAATGTGGTGGTGGTGGTTATGGTGAATGTTGGTGGTGGTGGTTGTGTTGATGGGTGTTGTTGGGATAAAATTGATAGGTTTGTTAATGTGGTGGTAATGGTAGTGTTAATATTTATGGTTGGAGTTAGGAGTTGGGATGCAATTGATGTAGGTTCTTTAATGTGTTGGTGATGGTGGTGGAGGTGGGGGAGGATGAGGAAGAAGTGTATAATTTATTAAATTTTTGGAGTTAGACATTAATTATTTTTTCTTTTTTGGATCAAAGTACAATTTATTAAATTATTGATATCATTTTTTATTTATTTTGTCTTTTGTTTATTAAATTATTATAGAAAGCATAAACTACCCCTTGTTGAAGGACCACCTAAGGAGTTTTTGAAAACTCAGGGACCTATATGATTTTGGACTAAGAAGCGAGGGACTTGTTTTATTTTATCCCCATAATAATGTGTTTTTTTTTTTTTGTTATGTAGGTGGTATACTAGCTCTTGTCTTGCCAACAAGATGAGCTTTGCCAGAGACAGATTTGTGGAGGGTTTCTTGTGGGCGGTTGGATTCACTTCAGAACTGTTAAGCCAATCTGATATCTCAGTGCCTTAGCATCTATTCAAACTTGAGAGTCCAACTATTACTTAAACTTATCACTTCTTTCTGTTAGTTTGTATATACCATTTGTAACCACATCTGTTGTAACATTGATTATAAATACAATACACGACAGCTTAGAGTTGTGCGGCAAAATATTTCCTTACATCAGAGATGGTTTACATGCACCAACCACAAGGGTTTGTAGATGCTACATATCCAGACTATGTTTGCAAACTTCAGAAGTCTCTATATGGCCTAAAACAAGCCCCGTGTGCTTGGTATCAAAAATCCAGCAATTTCTTGATCTCTAATGGGTTTATACATTCTCATCACGATGCCTCGCTTTTTGTTCAACACTCCACAGGACATACCATTATCCTCCTAATCTACGTTGACGATATCATTGTCACAGGCGATTCCACACATAAGATTTCTGAGTTTCTTGCTCATTTGTCTACTGCTTTTGACATGAAGGACTTAGGTCATCTTCACTATTTCCTTGGCATGGAAGTTCGAAGAAGTGGTACTGGATTAATCTTAATGCAGACCAAATACTCCTTGCAGTTACTTTGCCAATTTGGAATGGATGGATCTAAGCCTGTCTCCACTCCAATTTCTAGTCAACGACTAAATAGTAACGATGGAGAGCTTCTTTCGGATCCAACTGAGTTCAAACAATTATTGGGTGCCTTACAATATCTAATTATGACCCATCCTAACATTGCCTATGCAGTAAACTCAGTTTGTCAATTTATGCACTCACCTCGCCAACCTTACCTTGTTGCAGCTAAACGCATTCTTCATTATATCAAAAATATAGTGCAACATGGTCTTTTATTCACTCCATCCTCTAGCGTTGCTCTCATCGGATATACTGATGCGGATTGGGCTGGGTGCCCAGAGACTCGTCGTTCCACTACTGGATATGCAATTTATCTTAGGACGAATCTTTTGACATAGAGCTCAAAGAAGCAGCCAACAATTTCTAAGTCTAGTTCAGAAGCTGAATATCGCGCACTAGCATCTTTGGTCTCAGAATTCTTATGGGTCCTTCAATTATTGCAGTTTTTGAAGGTCAAGTTGGCACTACAACATGTTATCTTGTGCGATAATATCAGTTCAATTTACATGGCCACGAATTCGGTCATACATACAAGGAACAAACATATCGAGATAGACAGACATTTCGTGCGTGATAGGATTGCTGATGGTAGTTTCAAGTTGTAGTATGTTACATCTAGTGATCAAGTCGCTGACGTCTTCACGAAGCCATTATACAAACCACGCTTTTTTTTTTATGCGTGACAAGCTTCAGGTGCTAGCCCCTCCTTCAGCTTGAGAGGGGGTGTTAAGCCAATCTGATATCTCAGTGCCTTAGCATCTATTCAAACTTGAGAGTCCAACTATTACTTAAACTTATCACTTCTTTCTGTTAGTTTGCATATATCCTTTGTAACCACATCTGTTGTAACATTGATTATAAATACAATACACGACAACTTAAAGTTGTGTGGCAAAATATTTCCTTACTAGAACCACAATATGGATACTGCAGGAGGGTGTCAATAAAGCTTTCAGCACTAATAACAATAGTTGATGATATATATGATGTATATGGTACATTGGATGAACTCGAGGTCTTTACTGATGTAGTTGAAAGGTCAGTGATCATCAATCATTTTGGCTTAATATGATTAAGACTCTAATTATTTGTTCCTTATCATAGTGCTTATCACTTGTTCATAGTAATTAAATCTTTTGTTATGCATTTTCATATGGGACATCAATGCCTTAGATCGGCTTCTAGATTACATGAAGATATGTTTCTTTGCAGTTTCAACTCTATTAATGAAATCGCTTATGATGTTCTCAAAGAGCAAGGCTTCAATATCATTCTATACTTGAGGAAAACGGTATAGTCTGTCAGTGACATCTCATCCGACATTAATTCTGTAAAAGGTACATGTTCATTTTATAATTATCTAGATTCTGTACTGCTGTCACCATGGACTTAAGTGTTCAAAAAATATTTGCTTAGTCTACCATTATTTTCATCTAGTGATTTATGTTCATCTTATTTCAATTGAGCTATCAACATTGCAGTGGGCAGAGCTTTGTAAAGCGGATTTGGTGGATGCAAAGTGGTATTACAGTGGATATACACCAAGCCTGAATGAGTTTCTGGACAATGCCTGGATATCAATCAGTGGTCCCGTGCTGTTGTTTCATGCTTATTTTTGCATCACAAATCCAATAAAGGATGAGGATTTGAAACATTTAAAGCAATATCCTGGAGTAATTCACAGGCCATCCTTAATTCTTCGGCTTGCCGATGATTTGGGAACATCATCTGTAAGTTAATTACTGCAATAGTAGGATAATACATATATTGGGTCGGATCTAGAATCATTTTTAATGAGAAATATAACACAAAATTTAATTTTTACAAATGAATAATTTGCTTTAGTGGGAGCTAATTGTTTTTAAAAACTGAAAATACCTATATATTTACAAAAATTTTGGGTCAGCAGAGACAATAACCTGCACATCCCTCCCTAAAGTTACATTCGTCTCTACACATGTACCCTTTCAAATGTAACATGCATACTGACTCATTCTAAATGATCCAGGAAGAAATGGAAAAAGGTGATGTTCCAAAATCAATCCAATGTTACATGCACGACACAGGCTGCTCTGAGGAAGATGCTCGTGAATACATAGTTCACTTAATTAGTCTTACATGGAAGAAAATGAACAAAGATATATTAATGGATCGCTATCTTTCCAAGGATTTCATTAGAACTGCAATGAATCTTGCTCGTATTGCACAAATGCATGTACCAGCATAGGGATGGTTTTGGTGTTCCAGATGGTGAGACAAAGGATCGTATAGTATCATTACTTGTCAAACCCATCCCTCTCCCATAAGCATAACGTTATAATACTATGAGGGAGATTCATGCTCATAACAGTTTAAATTATTTTATTGTAATTACATGAATAATTCATCATTATCAAATCTTCCTCATAACATGTTATGTTAGGATTCAAGTGCCGTTAGTCATTCTTTATTGGAACAAAGACCAAGATGTATTAGTTATTGCATGTAAGATATAAATTGCACCAATAAAGTTGTAATCTCTAATTGTTTATTAGATTAAGGGTAAAGTGTACAAGACCTCCTTGTACTTTTGTAAAGTTGGACAATATCTCTCTGTCATTTTAAAAGTGTACGGTACCCCTCTATGGTTTTTAAAACTAAGCACAACAGTTTCGTCTGTCAAAAAACCATTTATTTTAATGAAAAATATGATGCACGTGCGTCAAATGCGATTATTCAAAGGTTATTTGCTTAAATTATTAATTATTTAGACAAAAATATCTTTGTATGACAATACTTTTTCTTTAGGGTCAGAAAAAATGTGTATTTTTATCCAAACAATTAATAATTTAAGTAAAACAAAGAACACATTATTTGATGCTCGTGCATTATACTTTCTGTTAAAATAAACATTTCTTTTTAACAGAGGGACTGTTGTGTTTAGTTTTAGAATCCACAGGGGGGTACCGTGCACTTTCAAAACCACAAAAAACTATTGTGCTTAGTTTCAGAAACCACAAGAGGGTACCGTACACTTTTAAAACTACAAAGAGTATTATGTAACTTTATGAAAGTACAAAAAATCCTATACACCTCACCCCCTAAATTAATGAAGTAACTACAATGCGTTACCTACAGGTTTTTCTCGAAGTTCTTATCTTTCTGAAATTACGTCTAAAAGCAGTACAAGAAAGCCAATGCATATCAGTAGATCAAGATTCATTTAATGGGATTATTTAACGATGAATATCTCATACATAGATTATAACACAACAAATCTTCTTGGAAAGACCGCTAGTTACGTGACCAAGTATTCAAAGTTAAGATTTACTATAAAGAATACAGAAACCAAGATTTCATATACTAATTAGTATCATCTCAAACTCTTATACTAGCAGTTGAGTTGTATGATGATTTTTATTGTAATGTGAAGGTGAATATCCTACACAATTACATGAACAAAGCATCTAAAAAAATGGAGAAGAAATTATAAGGGTAAAAAGACGAGTAAAGATAAGTGCAACAAGGGCGAGGGATGAGGTGTCCTTCTAAACTTGGGAAGAATTAAGTCCAACTAGGCAAAGGGCAACTAAGGCCCGATGAAAAGATTCGAACAATAGACACCCGCAGTGTCTCGCCCTCAAAATCTGCTTAGGCGAATCTGAGGAACGAGACTGCCTCGCACTAAAAAGAAACAACCTTCCTAAATTTGCAAGTTGCTAAGCAAACATTAAACTAAAAACCACAATAGTAAATAGGTGGCAATCCATTAGAGCATCTAAATCAATTCAAGTGCAGTAGAATTAAATCTCTGAATTCAATAAATACAATATCCAATATAAGTAATCCCTTACATGGTCTTAAACAAGAGTAGAATCACAATCCAATGCCTAGATGCAATAATTAAATTGTCATAACTAATAATCTAAATTGCTCAATCAATCTCCCGTCAAAGCAACCTCTATCATAAGCAATAACCAAGGTCTATCCCTCACCTTCTGCAAAGAAAGTCATTTTTTTACAAAAATGAGACACAAATCTCAATAAGTGCCAATCCCTAAAAAAACATCTTGGGACCATTAAAAATATTATTGTATGTCCAATAGTCATATCATTATAGTACATAAATATCATAGATTTGAAAACAATGAAGCTCAAGTGAAATCATAATAGTTCACGCCTAGAGTTATAAAAGTTCATGCCAAACTAAATTCATATGCTAAGAGATCATAGTCAAACAAATCAATGCACAAGTCTAAGTAGGCTTTTATCCTCCGCCAGAGAGTCAGAAGTATTGACATTTATCTTTCGTTAGAGAGTCTTATCGGCATTTATCCTCCGCCGTAGAGTCAAAAGTATTGACATTTATCCTCTACCATATAGTCAAAATTATTGGCAATATTGGCATTTATCCCTAGCCAACAAGGGTCAAAATTTCACTGCCCTTCCAAATTGCTCAGTTTCAAATATTTCACATGTATTCGATAATCAAATGTCAGAATTATTGACGTTTATCCCCAGCCAATAAGGGACATAGTTTCACAGCCCTTTAGAGTCTCGAGTTTCAAATATTTCATGTATGCAATTAGTAATCGAATAATGTATGAAACAATTCTCATAGAAAAATATTTTTATAATGCATCATAATTTGAAATCATACAAATACTTTTGTCCTAAGGTTTTATATAGAGTTTTTAAAATCATTTAATGCTTTTAAACCTAGGAATGACAGCGGGTCGGTTAACCGCAGTTTTTGAAAAAATCGAAACTGATTAACTAAACCTAAAACCAAAACCAAAACTGAACAGTTTTTAAAATCGCAAACCAAAAGGGATAATTTTTTTTTTTGCTGGGTAGAAATGGATAAGTTTAAATAAATATGTGTAGCTAAAACTAAAAAAAGAAAAAAGAAAAAAAAATTAAACCGTAAATAATATGAAAATATAGAGAAATGCACACACACACAGATACGTGTGTGTGTGTATATATATATATATATATATATATATATATATTTATATACATGCACACACACATACACACACAACAACAATAACAAACTTATAGATCTAGCATAAATCATTGATCGAAAATACAAAAAATAATCTACATAAGGAGATAATGTTGCATTCTCTTACTGAGAGCTTGAAATGGAACACCAACCAAGGTAAGTTAAGTTGGAAACAAGAGAGTAAGAAGAAAGAAGGATAGAGAGAGTGAGAACGAGAGATGGAGTTAGGTTTTTTTTTTCTGTCATTAGGCTAGTGTTAGTTAGAAAAAGAAAGAGATAATGGGGAAAGAGTTGGAGACGTCTTGGGAGTGGTTAGCATTTGTGAAGTTTTGTGCTGGTGATGTGCGTTAAAATTGATTCATAGTTATTTAGTATATGTACTTTCTATTTATATAAGAGTCCCGATTTTGTGCTTTGCCGAAGTGGCAGAAGTCATGGTTAACTCCTTGGTGGTTGCAAGTTCAACTCTTGCTACTCACATTCTTAGTATTTTATTTATTTTTTCTAGGTAAATTTTTAATTATATTTTAAAATTATAAATTAATAATTGGGTTTCGAGTTTCGATTTTTTTTAACATTAAAAACCAAAACCTATCGGTTTAACTATCGGTTATCACTGTTAAAACCCAAAACCTAACGGATTTCCTATCGATTTTTGTTATCGGGTTTTTATCGGGCATCTCTATCGGTTTCGGGTAGAGCAGATACTCATTGTCATCCCTATTTAAACCAATATAACAACACGTTGTAAGACATCATAAGAATCATTAATCTAAGTTAGGATTCAAGATATGCTAAAACATGTAATATGAAATTTGGTTGATATTTTTGTCCAAACTAAAAAGGGCATTCAAAAGTATTTGTTTTCTGAGGAACAAAAGCAAAACTATAACTTAACTTTAAAAAAAATATTCCATAAATCCTTTTTTTTCATGAATAGTTCACGATGAATAGTACCCCAGTTTCTATTCATCTTGAACAGTACTTCGGTTACTATTCACCGTGAACAATACCGAGGTTACTATTCACGTGACCAGTAAAATTAATTTTTCAACATTATTTTTTTATTTTTTTTCTGATGCAACATTGTTTACAAACCATGCCAAAATGCTTCTCTTTTTTTTTTTGGTCAAACAAAATCCTTCTCTTTCAAGAGTTCGAAATATGCAACTTTTGTCAAATCAAGAAATATACAAGCCTTTTTCGCAAAAATCTATTATTTGTTTATGTCATGATTCTTACCCAATATCTAATCCACATTCAATGTGCATAATATTATAAATCATACATTCAAAAGCTTGAAATTCATATGTACAATATATACAATATCATTATAAGAAATTTCGAAGGGGATCAGCCAACTTACCTCTTCGATGAATTATAAGTCTAAAATTCAAAATTTTTCACAAATCCTCAAAACCCTATTCATATCACAAGTATTCTATATAAGTACCCATAGTTGTACTTTATAATTGACTATACTTGATTCCTACACCATAAATTAAAGAACACAAAATACTTACCCATACGAGTGAAATACTGAGAAAAACCCAAAGATTCAAAGCTAATGCTTGTGACTATTGATTTTCGTAGGAATTCTCCCCTCTCTCTTGCGTGGGGCTGTTGAAATATTGATAGGTTTTACCCTAGTCATAGACTGAAAGAGACATTAAATAGTCTAGGGTGAGCTTCATTTTCCTGTTTGGAAAGTATTATCAAAATAACATTTTCTTCTCTTGCCCAAATTAGTCCTCACCCAACAAGTCCAATCTAGTCCTACGGAAGCACAAATTAATTAGGCTAATCAATGAGTTGAGAAATTGGGGTATTATAGCCAGTTAATCGTCGAAACAACGAAAGAATGGTGCATACGTAAAATGAAAACTTACAAGAAGTCCGTTCATATGAGCTTATTGACCATAACACGGATGGCCTAAGAGCTTATTACAGGTAGTTATTCTTCTTACATGCCGGTTTTTGTACAGAAGTGGTCTCTGTTGGAAAAGTTTTTAAACTTTTCTACGAGTCTTTTGAGGTTGTGCTCTTTGAAGAGGTCTTCTGATAGGGATTTGATGGTGGCGGTGGTAATGGTGGTGGTTGTGGTGGAGAAGGTGCGATTGAGGTGGCGCATAAGGGAAGACATGATGGTTCGTGGCTTTAAAGGTTTAGGGCTTTAGAGGAAAGCTTAATGAAAATTTGTATGCAAAAAATTTCTAAACGTTGTGTATGATGGTCGAATTTTGCGAGTAGTTTCTGAATTTTATTCAAATTTTTAAAATAGTTTTTAATATTTCAAAACTAATATTATGAGTATTTGGTGTCTATTTGAATTTTTAAAATAGTTTGTAATTTTTCAAAAACTAATATTATATATGGGTATTCAGTGTTAATCATGATTTTCCAAGTAAAATTGTAGTTGTTATGTTATCTTATTTTCTTATTAAATGAGACGGAAAAGAGTCATGTGATCGCGTACATGCTACTTTTTAAAAGTTAATTTGAAAATTTAAGTAAACAATAAAGATTAATATAAAATTTTTAAAAAGTAATTTCACAAGAATATGAAAGTAATCTCATAGTTTCTTATTCAATTTGATTAAAAAATGAAGAAAATGGCCAACTTATTATCAACTTATTCTAACATTCGAGACTCATAATATGATTTTTATAACATAGCAAAAGTGAACATTTGAGACTCATAATATGATTTTTATAACATAGCAAAAGTGTTGTATGTCTTGACCTTATTTTTTATCTTGTAAAATTATACATTGACTTAATTTACAATTCCTTAAGAAGTATACTATTGAATTGTAGAATTTAATGCAACTAAGGCTCCGTTTGTTTGCCATAAAATATTTTCTTGAAAAATATATATTTTTTTAATTTTTAAATTGGTCAACTGGAAAAAAATTCTATAAAAAAAATTTAATTAAAAAGAGTGGAAAATATTTTTATTTCCTTTGGGAGAATAAAATATTTTTTACTCACTCCACCTCACATTTACCCATCCCACTCTTACCTCATTCCTGTCACATTTTTAATTAATTATTATTAATTTATTTTAGAATTATTGACTAAATTTTTTTAAATTGATTAATTAATAAAATAATAATTTTAATCAATTAATTAATTAATAGTGTTTAATTATTAATAGTTTTTTAAAAAAATAATAAATTAATAGTTTTAACCAATTTTTTATTGTGACATTCAAATACTAAAAAATATTTTTCAGTGTAACAACCAAACACTAGAAAATATTTTATTTTTTAGGGAAATATTTTTTCATGTAAATATTTTTCAACAACAAGTTATTTTATGGCAAACAAACAAAGTCTAAATGTAATCTAAAATATAATACTTGCGGAAAAAATGGAGTTAATGGTATAAAATTAGAGATTGAACTAGAAGATACAATACAAGTAAAGAGAAATATATAGAGAAAGATAGAGAAGAAACTTGTATTTAATTTCTTGGTGTAACTTTACAATGCAGATGACACTATTTATAGCCAAAGATACAAGAGAAGTTGTCTGCAGCTAGACTTTGTATAGAGTCAGGATACAAGGTTTAGATAAATATTATCACTATAAAGTTGAGATAATTATGAACCAAAATCTGCATCGGGATGAATATCCATTAATATCGATAATTACATAACACTCCCCCGTGGATATTCATCTCTTAAGAATATGTATTGTTAAAACTTTACCAGGAAAAATCCCAGTGGAACAAAATCGTAGTGAAGAAAAAAAAGTGCAATATTTTTATTACACGTTTCATACTATCTCATTAAAAACCTTATAAGAAAAACCCAGTGGGACAAAACCTAGGCAAAGGTACAAAGAGTACAGTGCGTATTTTTGTCTCCCCCTCATGTTGGCATATCAAGAATGATTGGTGACTTCACGCTTGTCATTCTTGTGAAATAGTTCTTCAAATATTGTGGTAGACAATCTTTTCGTGAATAAACCTGCTAAATTATCACTTGAGTGAACTTAATTAACATAATTTATCCTTTCTTCGAGAGCACGTGCATGAAAAAGAACTTCGAGGTGATATGCTTGATTCCATCATCTTAGTATAGCTAGTGTTGTCTACTTGAAACTGATGCAGTAATGAGAACTCATGACCGGGAAAGAAAAAAGTTCACTCAAGGAATGTTGTTGTTTGCCAGATTTGAACAACCTAATCATGACCGGAAAAAAAAATGAAAACTTAATCAAGGAGTGTTGTTGTTTGACAAATTTGAAACACCTAATCATGACCGGAAAAAAAAAATGAAAACTCAATCAAGTGGCCTCCAATGACAGAAAATCAAACAAAATTGTACCAAGAAAAGACAATTCTCACAAAATTCAAAGGACCCTTGGAGAGAAAAATGCTAAAATTTGATCTTGACAATACTCTCCATGTAAAGATGCTTCAGCTTAGTTCATTTGACATGACATGCAAATGGGTATATTTAAACTTTAAGCGGGGGTTACATTGATAATTTTAAATAAATATTGTAGATTATCCATGTACAATTCTTTTCACATTCATATCTTCTCGCTTCTTTATTGTGCCAATAAAGGCATGGTGATCGATCTCATACAAAGTCACTTTTGATGAGGGTGGAAAATAGATGTCCGCCTGAGCCCAATGATTCGACCTCAACTACCTGACCTGCAAAATAGGAGAAGGAATCGCGAGAGTGGTGGCCCGTGTTTCCCCTTGGGTGTGAGAGTAAATTAGTGTGTCCGAGCTAAACGGTAAATAGTTGCGAGTAATAAATGTGCACAAGTTATCTTATAATGAAGAATGAATGGGGTATTTATACTACTTCCAATGTCGGGCAGCAATTAATATTATGTCCTACCTGACATTGTTCATACCTGCCCGGTACTGTTTGCCTTTATGTCACATCAGAAGTGAAAGCTATGTCAGAGGAATAGAGCGAAGTAGGGCACGGGTCTGGCCGCTCAATCCTAGGTCGGGAAGACTTAGCTGGGCTCGGATTTATACCCCCATCATTCCCTCCCTAAGTCTAGAACTCAAAAGGGGTTCTAGAGAAGTGGATTCCTTGACCGATCCAGACAAGTTCGACTTGGATAAGATAATGGCCACATCACCCTTTCTTCAGTTGAGATGCTGACACATTATCGCTTTAATGCGACAGTTGAAATTCCCTAGACGGTCACTCATTTGCCTATAAATAGGCCTTGACCATTTAAGAATTTTCTTCCTACTTTTCCGCAATCAAGATCAAGGAACCCTCCAAAGCACTACCGATAAGCTCGGGATCCTCAGCTCGGAGAACTAAAAGTCCTAAGCCCAGTTTCATCAGCTGAAACACTTCCAGCTCACTTAGTCATTAGTTACGCCCTTAATCCCTTCTTCTTTCTTTTTCTCTTTACATTTGTATCTACACATGGGGAGATCAGATTCCGATGACAGTCAAGGCATAAAGGCTATGTCATATGGCGGCGAAAAGGAGAACCCATCCAACTGGTGACCCCCTCCCAACAGGACCAAGCAGAGAAGAGCTCAAGTACTTCAGCCCCTCAAAAGGAAATGTCAAAACCGGCTTCGCCTCGAGGAAATAGTGATGTTGAATGCCAGATCCTTGAGGTCAGAAAGGTTGAGGACGATGCCAAGGGGGACTACATGGTCGGGTTGTCTAACGTGGAGGAATGGGGTTGACAACAGATTGCCCTTGAATAAGTTGGAGGGGTTACCGATTCTGACAGAGAACATTGGCAACTTGTTCTGTTGCATCGTCCAGGCTGATTCGTTAGCAGTTGAGCTTCAGTCGAGCTCAAAAACTAGAATGAGGGTAGAAGTTGCCACCTCGTCAGGTCAGGGCAAACATATATTTGTCTGCTACCAGAGGGAATGTCTCACGACCGTATCCATGACCAACAAACGAATGAGTGAGTGGGCCGTGGCCATGGATTACGAGCTCAAAGTCCTAGGTCGGAAAGATTTTGCTTGCTACCCACCGGAGGGCCACTTCACAATCTACGACTTCTCTAGAACCCCTTCTGAGTTCTAGACTTGGGAAGGGGGGATCAGGAAAGGATGGGGGTCTAAATCCGAGCCCAGCTAAGTCGTCCCGACCTAGGACTGAACGGCCAGACCCGTGCCCGACCTCGCTCTATTTCCCTGGCATAGTTGTCACTTCCAATGTGACATAAAGGCAAACAGTACCAAGCAGATATGAACAGTGTTGAGTAGGACAGAGTATTAATTACTGCACGGCATTAGAAGTATTATAAATACCCCATTCATTCTTCATTATGAGATAACTCGTGAACATTTATTACTCTCAACTACTTACTGTTCAGCTTAGGCACACTAATTTACTCTCATACCTGAGGGTAAACACGAGCCGCCACCCCAACGATTCATTCTCCTATTTTGCAGGTCAGAGGTTGAATCACTGAGCTTGGACGGACATCTATTTTCTACCCTTATCAGCTTCTAATAGAATAAACCATAATATATAAAAGTGAATTTCAATTCCTATTTGAGTAAAAACCGATTAAATAAGTTGATAGAATAGGGCGGTGAATATAACTAATCACAACTTAGTAGGGACTAATAGGATAACAATCAATTTCTTACCTCTAAATTGGAAGTCAAAATATATACAACTCATCACCTTTGATGAGATTGCTAGGCTGCCTAATTTCCATGTAGTTCAAAACATATCTATCAAGTAATTAATACTTGTTGAATATTTGAGATAAAATTTTATTCACTAGAAGGAAAACAAAACCTAAAAACTGATTATCTTAAAGAAATGTACAAATGGTGATACTAGCTAGGTAATGCAAGGATTATTTATTTGCCTAAAACTACTTTTCTTCAAATTGAACCATGTCTTCAATTTAAAATTTTGGGAAATTAAGATAGTTGTAAATATTTATCTCCCATGAGTTGAATTATATCTTCCATTTAAGGTTTGGAGTTTGGGCCCTTTCCTTTACTAATCTATCATATATGAGATGTATTATGAGCAATGATATTTATTCTTTTCAAATCTTGACTATTTGTTTCAATTTATTTTCTCATAGATAATTAGTTTATCACTATAAATTTAATGGTTGATATTTAAAATAACCAAATCTAATAACTCATAATACACTTCATCAATAACAGTGAACACTACTTCTGATCAGCAAGGCCAAACAATCAACGACTTATGATCAACAACACTTCTACCCAAAGTTCAATTACTAAAAATTTTATAACGCAACAACTAAAATTTCACAGTTAGAGCAAATAAACCGTAAAAGTAGAAAAGTTTTATAAACCTTAGGACTACCAACCCCCTCCCCTAACTGCCCTTCTTTAATTCCTACATGAAAGAAGGATAAATAGAAAATAAAGCAATGAAAAAAGGGAGTAGAACAACAAAGAAAGAAAGAAACACAAGGAGTGAAAGATGAGTGTTAAACTAGAGTTCATGGTGCTGGTGAGCAATAATGAGGTTGTGGCAGCAATCTTGTCAGTGGAAGAACAATTATTGCCACTCTCTAACCTCAACTTGCTCTTGCCTGCAGTTGATGTAGGCGTGTTCTTTTGTTACAAGAAGCCTAAAGCTGCAGGCAACAACTATACATTTTTATCAATCATCAGTATTCTTAAGAAGGCATTGGCTCACATTTTAGCATACTACTACCCATTTGCTGCACAGATGAGGCAAAATGCTGATGGCGAGCCTCAACTTCTGTACAATAACCGTGGTATGGACTTCATTGAAGCTTTTGCTGATGTAGAGCTCAAAGACCTTAACTTCTACAATTCTCATGAGAATGTTGATGGCAAACTCGTCCCAAAGAGGAAACAAGGCGTCATCGCCATTAAGGTATGTATTGGTGATCCAATAGTAGAACTTTTTAATATCGATTAAATACATGTTGGAATATATGATATGTGGAAAAATCATAAACTTTAATACTACTTATAAGATTCTGAATTACACTACACGAAAAAAAATTTCAGGGACGGGACATCACCGAGCCCTCGCAATTCGGCGTTGGCGAGGGCTCGACGACAGAAAGGGTTGACGCAAAAGGGATTAGAGATGACACATTGAGCCCGTCACTGTGCCCTCATCACTTTGGCGAGGAACAAGTTTGTCGTCGAGAATTGGCGAGGGACAGTCCTGTTCGGCAAGGGACGAGCATGTCCCTCGCCGAATCGGCGAGGGAAAGAGTCGTCCCTCGCAAAATTTGACGAGGATCGTTCCTCGCCGAATTGGCAAGGGACCTATTGGTTTGTCGCCGAATTAAATTTTTTGAATATAATTTTTAAAAACTTTTAAAATTTTAAGTATAAATTTAAAATATGTTTTAGAGTAAAATGCACCATACCCCCTTGTGTTTTCACAAAGTTGTATCATAAACCCTGTGTTTTAAAAAGTCACGTTATAAACCTTGTGTTATGGAAAATGTTGCATATAACCCCCCGCCGTCTATTTTTCTGTCAATTTTAACGTGAGTGTAATACACACGCCTGAAATGCAAGTATGACATTTATCAAGCTTTAAAACACATGCAGAAGGACGAAAATACCCTTTTTAACATTAGTTGCTAATTGTCCCTTGTGTTTTCGATAAGGTTGTAAATTGCCCCTTGTATTTTTTATAAGGTTTCTAATTGCCCCTATGCTTTTTTATAAAGATGTAAATTTCCCCTTCAAAGATAAAAAAAATAATAAAAATTTACAGTCCTAGAGAGAAAAACTATTTCAAAGTGATTTTCCTTCGATTTAAAATTGATTTTGCACTGATTTAAAGATTTTAATCTACTTGTAGAAGAACGTGATTCCAAGTGAAGGTACGATTATTGCTAGTTATAATATGACTTTGAACTTCAAGCATAAGATTTATATTTTTTTATGGTGGATATCAATGTTCTGTTATCTAAGCTATACGTTTTTTTATTCTTTTAATTAAATGATATTTATTAGTTTAGGGTTGTAGATCTCCTTAGAAGGTAGACTAGCACATGGTTCTGATATTACAAAATGAAAAATGTTGTAAATACATCCCTCTAATATTAAAAAAGTGATAAATATCCCCTTCTGATATCAAAAAGTTACAAATACTCCTTTTGATGGATTTATCTTTAAACGAGGACAATTTTGTCTTTTTACAAGACTAACTAACAGAGTTAAACAGAATTTGAGTTTGGGACGTGTATACAACGTTTTTCATAACACAGAGTTTATAACGTGACTTTTTAAAACACAGAATTTATGATGTAACTTTGTAAAAACACAGGGGGTATGATACATTTTACTCTATATTTTAATTTACTTTTTTTTAAAAATAAATTAAATAAAAAATAGTTTTAATATAATTTTTAAAATATTTAAATTTATTAATATAATTTTTTAAAATTTAAAGATGATTTTTTTTTATAAAAAAAAATAAAGATAAATTAGTATAATTATTTAAAAAAAAAAATTAAAAAATAAATAAAACATTAAAACACCCATCCCCCACTCCCATCTTCCCACCCCCATTCCCGTCACCTACCCCAGTCCCCTCACCCCCACGCCTCCTCTCCCCCCCCCCCCCTCCCCCAACACCCGGACTTCCCGTCACCCACCCCAGTCCTTCCACCCCCACCCCACAGCGCCCCATCTACGTATCCCCTTCCCACAGCGCCCACTCCCTACAACCTCACAGCGCGACCCCACCCCCACTCCCCGTCCCTTACCCCCGCACCCCTACCCTCACCCCCAACCCCCACGTACATATATACAACATATATATATATATATATATATATACACGTTATGTTTTATTTTTTTTAATTTATTCCTTTTTATTTTCGAATTTATTTTTCTATTTTTTTAATGCATTTTTTGTTCTGTTTTTTTATTTTTATTTTTTATTTTGTATGTATAGGTTCAACAAAGAGTTTATGACTATGATTCAACTAATTCAACAAAGATCCCAAATTCACCAACTTTGTTGAGGTAAGCATTGTTTCTATTTTTTTTAAAGTATATATATGTAAATATATGTATATCTTGATTGGTATTGTGCGGCGATGGCTGCTCATGGACTCTAGCTGAACAATTGTTGTTCTATTTGTGTCAAATTGAGGTTAACAAGAAACTATGATGGGAGATTGGGTGAATCATTGTTGTTGTGTTTCTGTTTGTATGAATAATTGTTGTTCTGTTTGTGTCAAATTGTGCAAAGCTGTGTGGTTTCCAAAACCTCAAAGACTTGGATGTGAACAAACATTGAAAATGTGCTATAACAAACTTTGAAAATAAGAATTTGTTCAGGAAAAGTGATGTGGGAGATTAGGTGAATCATCTTACTCTTTTGATGGTCGAACGTCTAGCCAATTTAATGGATGAAAAATTTGGTGGTTCAGGTTTGGCCTTCAAAGTGTTTTGAAGACAAATATTAGCTATATATGAACAATGCATGTTTAATATGGTAACTGGGGGATTTTCTTTTTTCTCCCATTTTTATAAATGTTATTCGATTATTAATATTCCACACGGTCTGACTTGTAAGTTTGGCAAAACATAGGGGCTTTTTTCCAATCCTTTTTTTAATTTTAGTTTTCTGTTTTTTTCCTTACAGGACTGATTAATTTCCTTTTTCTTTTCCTTTTGTTTTATAATTTTTCAATTCTTTTAGGTTGTTTGTGCAGTTTGTTACACGGAACAAGAGGTTTAGTATCGTGGATCGGAATCTGAGGCTACACAATAAAACTCATCTAATTTTGTCGTAATCTGATGCTTTTACTATATTGATGAGAGTTGCATTTTTGCAAATTTATCTTGTTTCTCTTCTCTTATGTAGGTTATCAATATCTGTTCGAACTGCGGCGTTAAAGTTGGGGAATACTTCTGCCAAATTTGTAAATTTTACGATTATTATGTAATGCTAATATTTCCATTAGTTAGACTCGTTTTGAATGATGGGATTGGGGCAATTTCTGTTGATCTATAGATAATAATATTTGCTTGTTAACATTGCAGACCTCGAAGATGCAGTTTCATTGTGATGATTGGAATTTGTAGGTAGAATTGGATGAAATTTTTTATCTTTTTTAATATTTTTCCTTTTGACGTTGGTTTTGTTCTTATAGAAGTTATTCCCTTCAATATGATAATTGATCTTCTCACTTTGGTGGTTTGTGATAAAGTATAGAAGTCAACTCATGTATTGTTACAGTTGTATTCTCTTATAGTGCAATAGAGTTAGGATTCAGTTAGACTAACTAACTCAGTTCTGAGATATTAACTCAAAACTGATCTAACTAGAAAGATAGTTGATGCCAGCTGTATCCAGCTAAGTATTTAGCATGTGCAGAATTAGAGCATGTGCAGAAAATGTAAAAGGTAGAACTGCTACTACCAAAACAACTATAAATAGCATTACTTGTAAACAGTTTGACATAATGAGAAATGAATCAGTTTCAGAAAATATCTTTCTCTCTCTTCTATAAATTTCTTTATGGTATCCAGAGCCAAAAGAATCCTCTAAGCCGCCATTAAAGCAGCCATTGAAGCTGCCATTTTTTTTCGAAAACAGCTGCTAAACAAGTTGTTTTCATCTGTTCCTAAGGTCTGACGCCATTGGAGCGTACTTCTGAAGCTTTGCAACCTCCAAAATAGGTCTTCTCCAAGCTCTGCAAACTAGGGTTTGCTTCTCTCTCCTCAATTCTCTCTCTAACAACTGTTTCTTTTTCCTTCGTCTCTTACACTTCAGTATTTTTTTGTTTGTTCTTTCTTACTTTTGCATAGCTAATATCCTCCATAATCAATTCATCTTCAAGCTTTTCTCTTCCTAAACATCCATGGCTGACATCTCAGCTCAAGATCTTCCCTCACATCACAGGAGTAACACCTTGTCCACCAAAGCAACTCACTACCAGTAATGGCACCACCACTCCTAATCCAGAGTACTCTAAATGGCTCATAGTGGACAAACATCTCAAACCTTGCCTTATTGCTTCAATCACATCCACAGTCCTCCCTTAGGTCCTTCATCTCACCTCTGCTTCCTCTGTCTGGCAAACATTGGAAAAGAGATTCAATTCTCTAAGCAGAACACATATCCATCAACTAAAGAATAAACTTCATCTGTTACAAAAAGGTCAAAAATCAATGCAGACCTACCTGGATGAAGTCAAAACTCTTTCTGATAGCCTTGTTGCTACAGCATCTCCTGTACCTGAGAAAGACCTGATTCTCTATATCCTGAGAGGTCTCCCAATGGAGTATGAGTCCTTCAGAACCACCATCAGGGTTAAGGTTGACAATATTGGTCTACCTGAACTCACTAGCCTACTTCTCTCTGAAGAACTAAATCAACAATTCTTTCATTCCACCAAACTAACCTCTTCCACTACATCTGAGATTTCTACTGCCCTCTACACTACCTTCAATCCATCCCAGGACTCATCTAACAACAGGGGAAGGAGGGGCAGAGGTTAGAGAAACAGCTCAGGACACTTCAACTATCAAAAGCACTACTCTTCCATTCCCATCAATTCATCCCTGGCCTGCCAAATCTGTGGCAAGCCCAACCATTAAGCACTGGAATGTTGGCACATATTTGATGCCATCAACAACACCTACCCTCCAAAAGAAAAAAAGGTTATGGCTGCACAGATTGGCTTATCTTCTGCTTCTGAGGCTCAGTGGTACCTGGACTCAGGTGCTAATACTCATGTCACTCCTGATCTAGCTAAACTGCAACATTATCAACCCTATGCAGGCCAAGACAATGTCGCAGTTAGCAATGGTTATACTCTACCTATATAGAGTATAGGCACTGGTACTCTCTATCTTCCTTCTTCCTCTCTTTCTTTAAAGTCTGTTCTCTATGTTCCACATATTTCCTCAAATTTACTTTCAGTCTCTAAAATAGCACAAGACAATAACTGCACCTTAATTTTTTATGCAAAGGGGGTCAAGATTTTGGACAATGCTACCAGCAGGATTGTCTTCCAGGCCCCCTGTGAAAAAGGTCTTTACCCACTACCTGCAAGTTCTGTGCCAGTTTCTGCTTCCAATAAAACTTTCAGCTACACGACTGCACTTGATGTTTCAGCCCCATCAACTGTTTGCAATAAAGTCCTTAGTTGCACTACTGCTTCTGTTGGACAGACTACTTCTTATCAATGGCACTTGAGATTAGGCCATCCAGCTAAACCTGCTGCAACTCTGTTATCTTCCCATCTGAATGTAGAATTGCATGATCACACTTTGCTTTGTACTGCGTGTTCAGTAGTTAAATCTCATAAGCTAACTTTCTCTTTGTCTACTACTAAAACACATTTTCCTTTTCAATTAATACATTCAGATGTTTGAGGCCCAGCCCCTGTACCTTCCTGTATGAATTTTAGATATTATATAGTGTTTTTGGATGATTTTTCCAGATATTGTTGGCTCTACCCTTTTAAATATAAATCTGATGCCTACTCTGCCTTTCTTCAATTTACTGCCTTAGTCAAAAACCAACACAATATTACAATTAAGACATTTAGAACAGACAATGGCAGGGAGTATGTCAACCATCAATTCAGCACCTATTTACAAACTCTAGGCACCATTCATCAAACATCATGCCCACATACACCTGAGCAAAATGGCAAAGCAGAAAGAAAACATTTACACATAATAGAAACTGCTTTGACATTGCTCAATCACTCTCATTTACCTACCCAATACTAGCTTGAAGCCATTGTTACAGCCAATTATCTCATTAACAGATTACCTACACCCATCCTTCAAAATAAATCTCCTTTTGAGATTCTTTATCACACTACACCTGACTACTCACTACTCAAAAGTCTTTGGTTGTCTATGTTATCCTTGGTTGAGGCCCTATACTAAAAATAAACTGGAGAATAGGTCTTAGCCTTGTGTATTTTTAGGATATTGCCCTCACACCAAAGGGTGTAGATGTCTCTTCTTAGACACTCACAAAATCCACATATCTAGACATGGTAGATTCATTGAAAATCAGTTCCCTTTCTCAACTGTTTCTTCAACCTCGAACATAATGTCATCTACACCAATTGAACACTATATAGACCTACCACTGACACCAATTTTTCAGTCCTCTACTTCACCATCAACTTAGATACCCACAGAGTCTCCTACTAGTGGTCTATCTCAACCTTCTACATCTACTCACAGTCCTAGTAGTTCAGACTCAAATCTATCACAATCAATGTCTGACCTACAAATTCATGATAACACATCTCTGCCCACAGAGTCTTCTTCATCTTCTTCTCTGCACAGTCCTATAAACAGTGCAACCACAGAGTCTTCCAACTATCAGCAGCCCTAAAACTTCAATCATCTAGCCCCAAATTCATTACATCCTATGCTCACCAGAAATAAAACAGGCTGTTTACCCCCTCCCAGATATCAACTTAATCATCTCATCACTACCCCCACCATCCACTGAACCAAATTCTTATAAAGAAGCCTGCAAACATGCAGCCTGGCAGAAAGCTATGGAAGAAGAATTCCAAGCTTTACAAACTCAACACACTTGGACTCTTGTTCCACTACCACCAAACAGAGAACCCATTGGTTGCAAATGGGTGTACAAAATCAAAAGGCACTCAGATGGGTCTATAGCAAGCTACAAGGCCAGATTAGTAGCAAAAGGCTATCACCAAGAACATGGCATTGACTACACTGAAACTTTCAACCCTGTAGTCAAGCCACAAACCATCAGAATTGTCCTCTCTTTAGCATTTCATCACAACTGGCCTCTCCACCAATTAGATGTCTCTAATGCCTTCCTACATGGGCATTTGGCTAAAGAGATTTATATGACACAACCTCAGGGGTTTCAGGACACTTCTACTTCACATTTTGTGTGCAGATTGACTAAGTCCTTATATGGCTTGAAACAAGCCCTAAGGGCTTGGTACAACAGACTGCATTCTTTTCTTCTATCCCTTGGTTTCACCTGCAGTAAAGCTGATACCTCCCTGTTTGTGCATAAAACTCCTACTCACATGACTATTCTCTTGGTCTATGTGGATGATATCATTCTCACAGGTACCTCATCTACTTCTATAGCCCAACTGATTACTCAAATGCATACTCACTTTGCCATGAAAGATCTGGGATCTCTATCCTATTTCTTAGGGATTAAGGTTGTTCCCATCAATGGCATACTACTTCTCCACCAGTCCAAATATGCACTAGACATCCTTCACAAAGCAGGTCTTCAAGACTGCAAATCTACTGATACTCCAACGTATTCAAAACACATTAAAGATCCACCAGATGCAGATACACCATATGCTAATGCCACTCAGTTTAGAAGGCTAGTGGGTGATCTTCAGTACCTAACAATCACTAGACCTGAACTGCAATATGCTGTTAACACTTTGTGTCAACAGATGCATCATCCTACTAATGTAGACTACAAAGCTCTCAAAAGGGCTCTCAGATTTGTTAAAGGGACAGTTCACAGAGGTCTAATCTTTCAGCTTGGTCCACTGCATCTTCATGGTTTTTCAGATAGTTATTGGGCAAATGATCCTCACATTAGAAAATCAACAACAGGGTATATCATTTTTCTAGGACCTAATGCTATATCCTGGTGCTCAAAGAAGCAAGCTACTGTGGCAAGATCTTCCATAGAAGCCGAGTACAGAGCTCTTGCACACTCAGCAGCTGAACTAAAATGGCTGACATATGTTATGGCTGACCTTCATATTCCAATTCAGACACCTGTGCTTCACTGTGACAATAACTCTGCACTAGTTCTTGCTGCTAATCCTGTCTACCATGCAAGAACTAAACATGTGGAAATAGATTTCCACTTTGTGAGGGAACAGGTGACTGCCAAGCAACTACAAGTTTCCTACATCCCTACAACAGAATAGACAGCTGATATGTTGACAAAGTCCTTGTCTCTGAAGCAGTTCTCTTATCTTCTTAGCAAGATGCCACTGGCCACTACCCAGTACATCTTGAGGGGAGGTGATAAAGTATAGAAGTCAGCTCATGTATTGTTACAGTTGTATTCTCTTATAGTGCAATAGAGTTAGGATTCAGTTAGACTAACTAACTCAGTTCTGAGATATTAACTCAGAACTGATCTAACTAGAAGATAGTTGATGCCAGCTGTATCCGGCTAAGTATTTAGCATGTGCAGAATTAGAGCATGTGCAGAAAATGTAAAAGGTAGAACTGCTACTACCAAAACAACTATAAATAACAGTACTTGTAAACAGTTTGACATAATGAGAAATGAACCAGTTTCAGAAAATATCTCTCTCTCTTCTATAAATTTCTTTAGTTTGTATTATAAAATTTATGACCATGGAGAGTCGGGGGCCGTGAGAACTTCTTTCACTGCCCTAAGTGTGGTAAAAAGACTAAGCTGCTATGCTAAGCTTTTGTTTCTTCATGATACATCTGTTTTCCTTTCCTTTCTTTTCTTTATTTCCTTTTGGGATAAGGCTTGGTTTAATTTGGTTTATAATCTGTTGAGGTATTGCTGTGTTGGGAAATTTTGTGGATACAGACTTAATTAATAGCATAGATTTCATCTTCATATCAAGAAACTTAAACGTAAAACCAAGTTGTTTTTTATTAGTTTATTTTTTTCATCTTTATATTAAGAAAGTCAAACATAAAAGCAAGTTGTTTTTCATTAGTTTATTTGAGGATCAAGGCCTCGTATCTTATTGTGAAGTTTTTAGTTTACCTTCTATGAGACATGAATTCTACTTCTTATTGTTATTCCTGTTTTCTTTTTATGAATGGAGTTCCTTTGTTTGTCTAAAGAGAAAAGTCTACGTTGGTCTGGTTATTGTTTGATAGAGTGAATCCGGCCTTTTGGTGACCGACGAGTAAGGTTAATAAAAATCTTCCCTTATTATCCTTTTTTATTAGATTGGGGATCTGGGTTAAGTGTAAGACCTGGAACTTTGGATCTGTCCTGTAGTTTCCTTGGAGAACATTTATATTAAAGATTTGCTGAGAGTAGCTTAAGTATCATGCATGAGAAGATCTTTGAAAATTGATATCATTGGCTCCTGAACACCAGGAAGAGCATTTCTACTATCTTCTAGAATACTACTAAACTTACAGTCCCTTCACCTGACGTGTGTTACTTTTCTCTAGGCCCCTTGCTAAATACTAAATCATTCATGAAAGATTGGACATGTAATATATAGTTAATGAGAGGGTGTTTAGCTAAGATTACAAGTTATTTGAACGAATGAGTTGTTTTTTAATTGTAATAAAATACAGTTCAAGTTAAGCAAAGCTGAAAAACAAAGCAACTTTTCTTCTTGTTTTCTGGTTATTGGACAGGGTTACATGTTGTAGTTACAATGTTTACGGGCTATTTGGTTGAATTTTTTGCATTCAGAGCCTTATTTAGTCACAATCCTACTATGGTAATTCAATTTCTCAGAGTGGTGCTGGAGGCTTCCTTGGATTAGTTGGCGCTTTTTTTCCCCTTGTTTCCTTTTTAGGTTTTTTAACTAACAGTACAAGACATGGTTAAATTTAGATTTGTATTCAATTCTCAGTGAGCAAATATATACCTTGGCAATTAAGATCTGGGTCGATGCATGATTCTTGTTTACCTTTCTTATTTATGTGTAATATGTGATACTTGTACCTGTTAAAGTGTACTCATTCCGCCGCCCCACCAATCTTATTTATGTGTAATATGTGATACTTGGCGAGGGCTCGGTGAGTGACAAATTTTGCAAGGGCTTGGTGAGGGTTTTAATTTTGCGAGGGCTCAGCGAGAGGCGAATTTCGTGAGGGCTTGGCGAGGGGCGAGTTTCGGGAGGCTGCGATGTAGGACGAGTTTGGCAAAGGACTAGAGCCCTAGCCAAACTCGTCCCTTGTCGAATGGAGAAGGCTTGGCGAGGGACGGTTTCTCTCGCTGGGCTATTGTCGAGACCCTTTTTGCGACGGCCCAGCGACGGGAATTGTCCCTCGTCAAAAACCATTTTTCTTGTAATGTTAATTCATCTAATATCAATTGGGATTAGGTATTAAGATAGAATCCTATGATTTGGTAATCGAGCTATGCTCTTGGTCCACTTTTGTCCATCCACATGTGACCTATTTTTCACATAATTGACTCACTGAATTCAATGTCAGCTTACATATGTAGTTCATATCATTGATTCATTGACCTCAATATGACTCATCTCTTACCTAACTGACTCACTCACCTCAACGTCATCTTAGGCTTGCATGCAGCTTATCTTACTATCAGTTCACGTATTCAAAAAGCTACTTCTTCAAATAGCAAATCGGGTCATATATGAGGTTAGTGTTAGAATATATAATTCGTCTCACATCGAAAAATCTTAAAATTCAAAATTTATCTTTAAGATCTTGAGAACTCTACCTAATACTATATTTTAGGATGTAATCCGATGTTTAACAATATAAACACATAACAATTCTTAAGAGAATATTAAGAAAAGAGCATTGTTATATCTCACTTTAATTTTCACACTCAAATACCACTTCTTACGTGGATGCTTAGTTGGCATGCTAAAATAACTAATTTTTTGATTTCTCTCTCTTCTTTTAATATGCCAACTCAGCATACACATGGGAAGTGGTATTTGAGTGTGAAAATTAAAGTGGTATATATCATTTATCTTAAGAAAAATAATAGAATACAAATCTAAGTTCACATTTAGCAAATTTACATTTATGATATGTTTACGTTCTTATTCAACCACACAATGTACAAAATGAACATTGGTCCAAATCCTCTCATCCAAATTGAAATGACCATGTAATCTAAAATTCTCAATTGTTAGAGAGTAGTCTAATTTATTTGTTTATTATTTTTGATATACCCCTCAAAATACCCTGCTTTATCGAGTTTGACTTTGATATCCTATATATGGACATTCATTTTTTACCAAAAGAAGACTTTGATGTCCTCTTGAAATGACTCTCTCTTCCAAATGTTCAAACATAGAAAGTCTTTAAATTATGGGTTAATATCACTTTTGGTCATCTTTGATCTCATTGACACTTTGGTCCCTAATGGGTACGTTCACAAGTTTCAGTTAAGTCTGTTGTAAGCACTGGTACCCAGCCTCGGCGTCTAATCATAGAGCAAGCCTTGAATGACGCCGTTACGAAAGCGACCTGCACAATGCAAGACCAATTACAATCTCAGGGGCAGCAGATCCAGAGTTAGAGCGAGTTGATCAATCAACTTCAGCAACAATTGCAGAAGCAAAGCCAGGCGTTGGATGCCCTATACGCAAAGATCTGTACTCAACCTGAAGAGCAGCATTCTTCATCTTCACCTAGTGATGAAAATGAAGAATAATTTGTTATAATGTTAACTGTGTAGTTTGAAGTTAAATACACTACCATGTTGATATTTTTATATTTGTAACAGTTTTAAATTACAGGCTTGATTTTAATTATATGAATCATATTGTAGTTTCAACATTATTTGAAATGAATTTCACATATCAAACAAGTTCAGTTTGAGATGATTTTTGTAAAATTTATGAATGCATTATTATATTGAAAGGTTAAGTTAGTGAGGGCTTGGAGACGGCTTGGTGACGGAAAAAGTTAGTGACGGATTGGCAAGGGCTTGGCGACGCCAATTTTGGTGATATTTTGGTGATGGTTTGGTGAGGGGTTAAATTGGCGAGTGCTCAGTGACGGCAAACATTGGTGACGGGAAAGGTTGGCGAGGGCTTGGCGAGGACAATTTTTATGATAGTTTGGAGACGGGTTAAGTTGGCGAGGGCACGGTGACGGCAAACTTTAGTGACGGCCTGGAGACGGGAAATGATGGCGAGGGGATAGTGATAGAATATTTGGAGACGGACTAGAGATAGTTTCGTAACTATCGCCAAATTGGTGACGGCTTGGTGAGAGGTATGATTTTGGCGACCACCTCGTGTCTAACGGACGTTTCTTCTCACCGTGCCGTCGCAAATACCAAATTGGCGACAGCACGGTAAGGGGAACCGTCGATCGCAGGATCTAGTTTTTTTTGTAGTGCTCCTTCTAAAAACTTATGTAGATATCTGTGAAGACATATAAAAGCATATACTCCCAAAAAGATGTAGTATTCCTTAATCTTTTTGTTCCAGTTTATTATCAGGAAAATTTTCATATTTAGTCCATGTTGTTTGCAAAGTGTCTCAGTTTAGTCCCTATTGTTTAAAATGTCTCAGTTTAGTTCCTATTGTTTCACCAAAAATTTTAATTTCATACTTATTATTTAATATGTCTCAATTTAGTCCATATTGTTTTCTAAAAAGTTTCAACTTTGCCTCTATTGTTTTTAAAAAGTTTCAATTTCGTCCCTATTATTTTGTTGAAGTTTCAAATTCGTCCTTATTATCCAAGGACTAAATTGAATTGTTTTTAGAAACAATATGGATGAATTTAAAACTTTTTGAAAATAATAGGGACTAAATTGAAACTTTTTGGAAAACAGTAAGGACGAAATTGAAAGCTTTAAACAATAGGGATGAAATTAAAACTTTTAAGATAGGGACTAAATTAAGACATTTTAAAGAATATGAATTAAATTGAGACACTTTACAAATAATAAGAATTAAATGTGAGATTTTCCCTTATTATCACCACAGAATTGCCTTCAAAACATGTAAAACTTTTGAACATCTCGGAAATAAGCACGTGAGCGCACACACAAAGACTCATGAGCTAGAGATATTTTGGACGTTTTGAAGCTTAACCCTTATCACCACTCCTTGGATATAACGTACGCGTTTTTCTTTAATAATATATTTTGTAATCCGTTGTTGGTCATCATCAGTGACCACCTAAGGTTATAGCAGCATTGTTTACATCGTTCACGCAAAGAGTTGTGTTTCCTTTTTTGTGGTTCGTATGAGGAACAACAATATGTGGTATGAAAGTTTGGTAGGAACAAGGATACATATCTGCCCTACTTTATTTTTAATTGCATACCTTGACTTCTCTATCGAAGTAATACACAACAGTTCTACTTTTACTTTTTTTTTTTAATATACTTTATTTATAATAGTGAACACTACTTCTAACAGTATATAAGACTAACTTCTAACAGTATATAAGACTAAATAATTAACGATTTCTACTTAACAACACTTCTATTTAAAATTTAATTGTTAAAAATTTTATAGCGCTAACAGCTAAAATTTTTACAGCTAGGACAGAAGTTTTATAACTTTAGGACTACCAACCCCCTCCCTTAACCACCCCAATAGCCCTCGTTCCCACCTAGCTAAAAGAAACAGGGATAAATAGAAGAGAAAGCAATGAAAAAAGGGAGGAGAACAACAAAGAAAGGCAAGAAAGAAAGAAACACAAGGAGTGAGAGAGAGAAAGATGAGTGCTAAACTAGACTTCATGGTGAAGGTGAGCAACAATGAGGTCGTGGCAGCAATCTTTCCAGTGCAAGAACATTTGTTGCCGCTCTCCAACCTCGACTTGCTCTTGCCTGCAGTTGATGTAGGCGTGTTCTTTTGTTACAAGAAGCCTAAAGCTGCAGGCAACAACTATACATTTTTATCAATCATCAGCATTCTTAAGAAGACACTGGCTCACACTTTAGCATACTACTATCCATTTGCTGCAGAGATGAGACAAAATGCTGATGGCGAGCCTCAACTTCTGTGCAATAACCGTGGCGTGGACTTCATTGAAGCTTTTGCTGATGTAGAGCTCAAAGACCTTAACTTCTACAATCCTCACGAGAATGTTGATGGCAAACTCGCCCCAAAGAGGAAGCAAGGCGTCCTCGCCATTCAGGTACGCATTGGTGATCCAACAGCGGAACTTTTAATGTCAATTCAATACATGTTGGAATATATGATATGTGAAAAAATCATAAACTTCAATACTAATTCTGAATTAGTTCATCTAATATCAATTGGGATTAGGAATTAGGATAAAATCTTATGATTCTTAATATGGTAATCGAGCTACGCTCTTGATCTAGTTTTGTCCATCCACATGTGATGTATTTCTCACATAATTGACTCATTCAACTCAAAATCAGCTTACACAGATATATAGTTCACATCATTGACTCACTGACCTCAATGTGACTCATCTCTTACCTAACTGACTCACTCACCTCAACGTCATCTTAGGTTTGCATGCAG
Source organism: Ehretia macrophylla (assembly GCA_037974665.1). Taxonomy (NCBI): domain Eukaryota; kingdom Viridiplantae; phylum Streptophyta; class Magnoliopsida; order Boraginales; family Ehretiaceae; genus Ehretia; species Ehretia macrophylla. The sequence continues at coordinate 53,512,978 of CM075769.1, read as the reverse complement.
CTCATCTCACTATCAGTTTACGTATTCAAAAAGCTACTTCTTCAAATAACAAGTCAGGTCATAAATGAAGTGAGTGTCAGAATATATAATTCGTCTCACATATAAAAATCTTAAACTTCAAAATCTTGAGAACTCCACCTAATACTATATTTTAGGATGGAATCCGATATTTAACAATATAAACACGTAACAATTCTTAAGAGAATATTAAGAAAAATGATAGAATACAAATCTAAGTTCGCATTTAGCAAACTTACTTTTATTATATGTTTACGTTCTTATTCAACCACACAATGTATAAAATGAACACTGGTCCAAATCCTCTCATCCATATTGAAATGACCGTGTAATCTAAAATTCTCAATTGTTAGAGGGTAGTCTAATCTATTTGTTTATTATTTTTGATATACCCCTCAAAGTACCCTGTTTTATCAAGTCTATGACTTTGATATCCTATATATGGACATTCATTTTTTACCAAAGAGGACTTTGATGACCTCTTGAAATGACTCTCTCTTCCAAATGTTCAAACATCGAAAGTCTTTAAATTATTTATTGATGATCTTCAATAATTCATTGCAATATTAAGCATGTAGATTATAATTATGAAAAATAAGTTATATATGTCTGCAAGCGCACAATGGATTATCAAATGGATCAAAAAATTCCCTGTCAAAGTGTTGATGTAATGGCACATTATACCATCCAAAAATTCCCTGTCAAAGTGTTGATAAGTAATGTACGAGGATTTTATATCCTCTAGATTATATGAGGTATCAAGACCGCGACAAAACCACAAAAAGTTGAGTAATGACATGCACGTACATGCATAAATCCAATTATATTGAACTTAATAAGAGATAATTTCTTTAAAACTATATTGAACTTAATAAGAGATAATTTCTTTAAAACTTCTAACCAGAGGCGCTCATAACTTTAAGAACGAAATTATTAAAAAGTGAGTTGAAAATGTATTTTCTAAAAATATGTGTAGGTGTAGCTTTTTTAGTGCTAGTTGAACGTAGAGTAATGATTTTTGTGCAATGTCGAAAGAATCCTGATGTAGTAGGATCATTTGGATTGTTACAACCTCTATCAACAAAACCTTCGCTACCCGTTGGATCCTTGAAGATCTTTTAAAATTTTGTGTACTTTTAAGGTATTTTTAGGTTAAAAAATTAATTTAGTATCAATAAAAAAATTGTCCATATATGAGTCTTCAATGATATGTTTTTAGCCTCCATTAAACTAAAACCCTAAATCCGCCTGCTTGTGACTAATAGATTCAAGCATAGAACCTTTTACTCCTTGACTTTGATATTATATTTTAGTAATTATCTTGTATGAAAGTTTAAACTCTTAAAAAGTCGATAATATATTTTTGATATATATCTGTTGCAAATAGAAAGCATATGTATGATATTGAGTAGTAAATTGCTTGCCGCCCCCCTGTGTTTTGCCCGAAATACTCATTCACCTCCTGTGTTTTTAAAATAGGCTCATTACCCTCCTGTATTTTTTCGATTAAGTTGACGCACCCAAAATCGCTTATTCCGTTAGCAAACGTTACCAAATTAGTTAATTGATCGTTATACCCTTACATAAAGTTAAAATCGAAAAAATACAGGGGGGTAATGAGCGTATTTTAAAAACACATGGGGTAAATGAGTATTTCAGGAAAAATACAGGGGGGCGACAAGCAATTTACTAAAAGGGTATTTTTGTCCAACAAAGAATTTATTTTAACCAAAAGCATAAAAAAATCACATTTTAAGCGCGTGTGTTACAATTGCCGTTAAATTAGACGGTTTTTCTAACGGAGGGGGGCGGTCAGCTACATTTCGAAAATCACAGGGGGGTAATGAGCCTATTTTAAAAACACATGGAGTGAATGAATATTTCGAGCAAAACACAGGGGGACGGCAAACAATTTACTCGTATGATATTTGTCAAAAATAAACTATATATACACATGCCTTTCCGAAAACCTTTTTTTTTTTTTATAAGACTTTCCGAAAACTTTGCATATAATTATAAATAATCTAAGGCCACATTAGCGGATTATATATCAAGTGGCATTAAACTTCGCGTCGAAGAGTCTGATGTGACGGGCACATTCCTTCTGAATTGCCTTCAAAACATGTAAAACGTTTGAACATCTCTGAAATAAGTACGTGAGCCCACACACAAAGACTCATGCGCTAGAAATATCCTGCACGTTTTGAAGTTTAACCCTTATCACAACTCCTTGGATATAACGTACGCGTTTTTCTTTAATAATATATTTTGAAGGTTATAGCAGCATTGTTTACATCGTTCACGCAAAGAGTTGTGTTTCCTTTTTTGTGGTTCGTATGAGGAACAACAATATCTATATGTATATATCTGACCTAAAAATATGTGGTAAGAAATGTGCGACAGTTTGGTAGGAACAAGGATACGTATCTGCCCTACTTGATTTTTAATTGCATACCTTGACTTCTCTAATACACAACAGTTCTAATTTTACTTCTTTTTTTTTAATTATAATGAAAGTTGAAATTGTAGTTTAAACTTAAAATTTTTTATTATAATTGATCATTATCTAATCATTTCATTCAATTTTTGGATGTATTTTTCTTTTCCTTTTAATCCTAAGCAATAAGGCTCTCAATTCAAAAAGTGGTTAGGTTTAATGCTCTCCACAATGAGCGCAAGTTTTTATCAACTTATATATTATAATTTTTTAATTAATATATGAAGGTTGATTTGTAATTGCTAATTATAATTCTTAACAATTTGTATTAATTCTCGAGTCTCAAGCACTATATGTTGGTTTTGTAGCAACCATTTATTGTTTCTCTAAAAAAAGCTAAATTTATTTTATTCGTAATTAACTTTTGGTCTTTTAGTTTCTTCCAAATGAAGAAGGATGTATAGCTTAATCCTTTAAATTGGCTCATAGTCTCGAGAACAAAGAAGTTGAAAAAAATATATTCTCTCTTCCTCTTAAACTAGTCGATTATTTTAATTGACTCACTACAGTATTAGAAGTGAGATTTTTATTGTCAATTTCAAATATTAGTGAAGTCTGGCGTGCGTTTTATATTAGAAATAATTGAGTCCCAATAGAACAGCTATGCTACAAAACATTTTGAACCTTATAATTCTATTTCTAGCTTATTGACTACATGTGTTGGTAACACCCATACACTATTAGAGGATGTTTTGAACGTCTCCCGTTTTGAAGACAATTACCAATAGAACTGGTACTTTAGGAGAAAAAAAGTATTGCATTAAAAAGAGCGGACATGATGATATAAGACAGCTGACAATTGAAAGCAATCGATCTCTCATGAATCGAAGGGCCTAAAACTAGAAAAGGCAAAATGCTATTCATATCAAGAATGTAGAAGCTATTAACTGTTAAAAAAATCAACATCATTAGTTCATTTTAATTGTGTTAAAAATCATTGTGTTTCATCAAAAAACAAACAGATACTGAGTGAATTAATCTAAAATCTTATAAAATGATCTTAAAATTTATAATTTTTTCAAGTAGAGGGATTATATTTTCTGACGTAAATGGAATCGTACCTCCTGACAGGTTACGCAATTTAAATGTGGAGGATTTGTGGTATTTTGCACGTTTGATCATCGAGTTGCTGATGCCTACTCAGCCAACATGTTTCTAGTGTCATGGGCCGAGATGGCTCGATCAAAGCCACCGTCACAGCTACCATCATTTCAGCGTTCATTGCTCTTTCCTCGGCGTCCTGGCTTCTATGATGTTTCAGTGATTAACGCGTACATGCCCACCAGCTCAGTTCTTTCCGATTCAAAGAAATCACAGCCTGAAGCGAATGATCTTGATCAGGTGACTATAAGCCGCATATATTACATGAAAGCCAACCAAATTATCAAGCTCCAATCATTAGCCAATAGCGACAACACTAACCCAGAGTGTATGAAGACCAAGCTAGTGGCATTTAGCGCCTTCCTGTGTAAGATAATAGCTGAAGGAAAGTATGCAAGCAATTATGGCAAAAATTACAGGATGGGTATTGTAGTTGATGGAAGGAGAAGATTAGTCAATGGAGATGAAAAGAAAGCCAAGAAGTGGGCTGCATATTTCGGAAACGTGCTTTCGATCCCATTTGGTGAGATGAAGATTGATGAACTCAAGAAGAAACCAATCAATGAGGTAGCAAATGCAATTCATGAATTTTTGCAGCCATCATTGACAAGGGAACATTTTCTTGGACTAGTAGATTGGGTGGAGGCTCATCGCCCTACGCAGATGTTGGCAAAGATGTATGCTGCTAATGTGACAAAGGAAGAACCAGCCATTGTTCCATTGTTGTGTCTTCAGGGCTGCATTTTCCAGTAAGAAAGATGGATTTTGGATGGGGAAAACCAGCGTTTGGTTCGTACCACTTTCCATGGGGAGGACAAGCAGGGTATGTTATGCCAATGCCTAGTCCTATTGGAAATGGAGACTGGGTTGTTTATATGCACCTGTTGAAAGATCAGCTTGAGTGGATAGAAACTTGTGCAGCTAATGTTTTTAAACCCTTGACCTCTCATTTCCTTAATATGCACACAAATTAAAACATAAGTTATGTCTTTATTTTAGAGTATTAGTTATTGCATGTAAGATATAAATTGCACCAATAAAGCTGTAATCTCTAATTGTTTATTAGATTAAAAGTAAAGTGCACAGAACCTCCTTGTTCTTTTGTAAAGTTACATAATATCTTCTTGTGATTTTAAAAGTGCATGATACACCATTGTGGTTTCTAAAACCAAGCACAATAGTCTCCCTCAGTCAAAAAATCCATTATTTTAATGAAAAAAGTGATGCACGTGCATTAAATGCGATTATTCAAGATTTTTTTGCTTAAATTATTAATTATTTAGACAAAAATATCCTTATATGACACGTACATTTTTCTTTAGGGTTAAAAATAATGGATATTTTTATCCAAACAATTAATAATTTAATAAAAAAAATGCATTTGACGCATATGCATCATATTTTCTGTTAAAATAGACGAATTTTTTAATAGAGGAGGATTTTTGTTTAGTTTCAGAAACCACAGGTAGGTACCATGCACTTTTAAAATCATAAGTGACTATTGTACTTAATTTCAGAAACTACAAGTGGATATCGTGCACTTTTAATATTATAGGAGATATTATGCAACTTTACAAAAGTACAAGGAGTCCTATGCACTTCACCCTTAAATTAATGAAGTAATTACGATGCGTTACTTACAGGTTTTTCTCAAAGTTCTTATCTTTCTGACATTACGTCTAAAAGCAGTACAAGAAAGCCAATGCATTTCAGTAGATCAAGATTCATTTAATGGGATTATTTAACGATGAATATCTCATACATAGATTATAACACAACAAATCTTTTTGGAAAGACCGCTAGTTACGTGACCAAGTATTCAAAGTTAAGATTTACTATAAAGAATACAGAAACCAAGATTTCATATACTAATTAGTATCATCTCAAACTCTTATACTAGCAGTTGAGTTGTATGATGATTTTTATTGTAATGTGAAGGTGAATCCTACACAATTACAAGAACAAAGCACCTAAAAAAATGGAGAAGAAATTACAAGGGTAAAAAGACAAGCACAGATAAATGCAACAAGGGCAAGGGGAGGGGTGTCCTTCTAAACCTGGGAAGCATGAATTCCAACTAGGCAAAGGGCAATCAAGGCCCGGTCAAAAGATTCGAACAATAGACACCGACAGTGTCTCACCCCCAAAATCTGCCTAGGTGAATTTGATGAACGAGACTGCCGAGCACTAAAAAGGAACAATCTTCCTAAATTTGTAAGGCTTTAAACAAACATTAAACTAAAAACCACAATAGTAAATAGGTGGCAATCCATTAGAGCATCTAAACCAATTCAAGTGCAGTGGAATTAAATCTCCGAATTCAATAAAAACAATATCCAATATAAGTAATCTCTTACATGGTCTTAAACAAGAGTAGAATTATAATCCAATGCCTAGACACAATAATTAAATTGTCATAACTAAGAATCTAAATTGCCCATTCAATCTTCCGTGAAAGCGACTTTTATTACAAGCAATAGCTAAGGTCTATCCTGCACCTTCTGCAAAGAAAGTCATTTTTTACAAAAATGAAATACAAATCTCAGTAAGTGGCGATTTGCAAAAAAACCCCTTGGGACCATTAAAAATATTCTTGTAAGTCCAATGGTCATATAGTACATAAATATCATAGATTTGAAAACAATAAAGCTCATGTGAAATCATAATAGTTCAAGCCTAGAGTTATAAAAGTACATGCCAAACTAAATTCATATGTCAAGAGATTATAGTCAAACGAATCAATGCACAAGTCTAAGTAGGCTTTTATCCTCCACCAGAAAGTCAAAAGTATTGGCATTTATCCTCCGTCAAAGAGTCTTATCAGCATTTATCCTATGTCGTAGAGTCAAAAGTATTACATTTATCTTCTGCCATAGTGTCAAAGTTATTGGTATTTATCATCCACCATAAAGTCAAAATATTGGCAATTATCCCAGCCAACAAGGGTCAAAATTTCACTACCCTTCCAAATTGCTCAGTTTCAAATATTTCACATGTATTCGATTATCAAATGTTAGAATTATTGGCATTTATCCCCAACCAATAAGAGGCATAATTTCACAGCCTTTTAGAGTCTCGAGTTTCAAATATTTCATGTATGCATGCAGTAATCAAATAATGTATGAAACAATTCTCATAGAAAATATTTTTATAATGCATCATACTTTGAAATCATACAAATACTTTTGTCCCAAGGTTTTATTTTGAGTTTTTAAAATCATTTAATGCTTTTAAACGAATATAACAACACACTGCAAGACATCATAAGGATCATTAATCTAAGTTAGGATTCAAGAAATGCTAAAACATATAATATGAAATTTGGTTGATATTTTTGTCCAAACTAAAAAGGGCATTTAAAAGTTTTTGTTTTCTTAGGAACAAAAGCAAAACTATAACTTAACTTAAAAATATATATATTCCATAAATATATATATATATTTTTTATGAATAGTTCACGATGAATAGTTCACCGTGAACAGTAGTACAGCACCAAGGTTACTATTCACGTGACCACTAAAATTAATTTTTCAACTTTATTTTTTTATTTTTTTTCTGATGCAACATTGTTTACAAACCATGCCAAAATCCCTCTTTTTTTTTTGGTCAAACAAAATCCTTCTCTTTCAAGAGTTCGAAATATGCAAGTTTTGTCAAATCAAGGAATATACAAGCCTTTTTCGTGAAAATCTATTGTTTGTTTATGTCATGATTCCTACCCAATATCTAACCCATATTCAATGTGCATAATATTCATAAATCATACATTCAAAAGTTTGAAATTCATATGTACAATATATACAATATCATTATAGAAAATTTCAAAGGGGGGACCAACTTACCTCTTCGATGAATTAAGTCTAAACTTTAAAGTTTCTCAAAAATCCTCAAAACCCTATTTCATATCACAAATATTCTATATAAGTACCCATATTTGTACTTTATAATAGTCTATACTTGATTCCTACCCCATAAATTAAAGAACACAAAATACTTACCCATACGAGTGAAATACTGAGAAAAACCCAAAGATTCAAAGCTAATGCTTGTGACTATTGATTTTCGTAGGAATTCTCCCATCTCTCTTGCGTGGGGCTGTTGAAATATTGATAGGTTTTACCCTAGTCATAGACTAAAAGAGACATTAAATAGTCTAGGGTGAGCTTTATTTCCCTGTTTGGAAAGTATTATCAAAATAACATTTTCTTCTCTTGCCCAAATTAGTCCTCAACCAACAAGTCCAATCTAGTCCTACGGAAGCACAACTTAGTTCACACAAAATTAATTAGGCTAATCAATAAGTTGAAAAATTGGGGTATTACATGCAGTTATTCGTCGAAACAATGAAAGAATGGTGCATACGTTGGTGCATACGTAAAATGGAAACTTATAGGAAGTCCCTTCATAAGAGCTTATTGACCATAGCACAGATGGCCTAAGAGCTTATTACAGGCAGTTATTCTTCGTACATGCCGGTTTTTGTACGGAAGTGGTCTCTGTTGGAAAAGTTTTTGAACTTTTCTACGAGTCTTTTGAGGTTGCGCTCTTTGAATAGGTCTTCTGATAGGGATTTGATGGTAGCAGTGGTAGTGGTGGTGGTGGTGGTGGTGGTGGTGCGATTGAGGTGGCACGTGAGGGAAGATATGATGGTTCGTGGCTTTAAAGGTTTAGGGTTTTAGAGGAAAGCTTAATGAAAACTTATAAGGCATAAAATTTCTATACGTTGAGTATGATGGTCGAATTTTGTGAGTAGTTTCTGAATTTAATTCAAAATTTTAAAATAGTTTTTAATATTTCAAAACTAATATTATGAGTATTTGGTGTCTATTTGAATTTTTAAAATAGTTTGTAATTTTTCAAAAACTAATATTACATATGAATATTCAGTGTTAATCATGATTTTCCAAGTAAAATTGTAGTTGTTATGTTATCTCATTTTCTTATTAAATGAGACGGAAAAGAGTCATGTGATCGCGTACATGCTACTTTTTAAAAGTTAATTTGAAAATTTAAGTAAACAATAGAGATCAAAATAAAAATTTTAAAAAGTAGTTTCACAAAAATGTGAAAGTAATTTCGTAGTTTCTTATTCAATTTGATTATAAAAATGAAGAAAAGGGTCAACTTAACAACTTATTGTAACACTCGAGACTCATAATATGATTTTTATAACATAGCAAAAGTGTTGTATGTCTTGACCTTATTTTTTACCTTGTAAAATTATACATTGACTTAATTTACAATCCTTAAGAAGTATATGGTTGAATTGTTGAACTTAATGCAACTAAGGCTCCATTTGTTTGCCATAAAATATTTCTTTAAAATATATATATATATATATATATATATATATATTTTTTTTTTTTTTTTTTTTTTTTTTTTTTTGTATTAGTCAACTGGAAAATTTTCGATCAAAAAAAATATTTAATTAAAAAGAGTGAAAAATATTTTCATTTCCTTTAGGAGAATAAAATATTTTTTACTCACTCCACCACACCTTTACCCATCCCACTCCCACCTTATTCCTGTCACATTTTTAATTAATCATTATTAATTTATTTTAGAATTATTGACTAAATTTTTTTAAATTAATTAATTAATTAATAGTTTTTTAAAAAATAATAATAAATTAATAGTTTTAACCAATTTTTCATTGTGATATTCAAATACTATAAATTATTTTTCAATGTAACAACCAAACACTAGAAAATATTTTGTTTTTTAGAGAAATATTTTTTTTTGTAAATATTTTTCAACAGTAAGTTATTTTACGGCAAACAAACCACTACAAGAAAATTGGTTTGGAGTGACGAAGGTTTCTCGTCGCCCTTTCATCGCCTACACCTATTAGGCGATCAAAGAGTGACCAAAAACCGAGCGTCGAGAAAACCCTATAAGTCCCTCTCAAAGTAACATACATCGCCCCTAATCATAATGGGTCTTGTTGGTTATTTTAACATTGTTGTGCTCGGGCTTGGACCGAGAAATCACTCCTTAATTCGACTAGTTGACCAGCAATAATAAATATTGTTCCATTGTTTCACAATCAGCTGCAATTGAATTGAGTATGAAGCATCACTATTTCCTAGGTAATCAAAGTGATATAATTAAATTGATCAACAAAAGCTCTTTATATCAAAACAACAAAAAACAAACTAATATTCAAATATTACGAAGTTAGGTGCTATCTAAGTTCTAAAATTTACATGATACTTGTTGTGTTCGATTTGCAGACTGCAAGTTACGAGCGTTTCTCGTGCTTTCATTTGAATCCATACATCTGGTTGCCTTTGTTAAATAAACGTACTAGAAAACTTCGGAAGAATCCAGAATATCTTCATTAACTATCTGCACATATTTTTAGATATATATATGTATGTATGTATTCATATATAGAGATAGAGAATCGTGCCATTGTATGGATTTAGTCTATTTATATTTGATCAATATTCACTGTGCTCTTATTTTAATGGCATGAACTCGGATTCGGATAAGTTCTTTAATATTTTTTTTAATATATTTAAAGAAAATATAAATCGTATAATACGTATTAAAATATGTCATTCACGAGAATTGATTTTACATTTTTTCGTATTTATAGTGAAAAATATACCATGCACTAGACAAAAGGCCCGGTGATAAGTTTTTTAATATTTCATGTTTGATTAATAATTAGTTTAATGTTAATTAGTCACTCTAAACGATTAATAGGTTTCTTTTTTTTCTTTTTGAGAGGGCTTAATTAAGTTCTTTTCCTTTTCTTTTCTATTTTTGGTGAAATTAAGATATAGAATCATTTATAGCCTTGGTGCAATAGTACAAAGTTATAGCATTTCTAGAACCAACTTAATATTCTAAAGCAGATCTTCTGCAGGTGGCTGGCATGCTTGGGTAGGCTTAAGTACAAATATTTAATCAATAAATCACGTGGGTCACAACCAATAAATAAATCTAGATCGAGACTAAATTTTAACCACCACACAAGTCTTTTCTTGTGGTTCTTGTCAGTAAAAAATCTATCATTTGCAAATACAACACATTTAGATCGGGCTCTATTACCCCTTTTTGGCTGTTGGTTTAATTTTTTGACACTAAAAAATATTTTTCATAAATATAAAAATTGATACTAATTTATTTGGTCTATTTTTGAAAGCCTTTTTAGATAAAAATTAAAGTTAAAAAACAAGAAATTACAAATTGAAACTTTTTAAAATAAATTTTTGTAAAACTGTTTTTATATAATGCAGGAAGTTATATTTTTTTTTTCTTTCTCAAATATATTTTTTCATATTTTTTTAATTCTAACTTTATCTTCAAATTTTTTAAAAGCTCATCATTACTTAATATAGGCCAAACAGTCAATGGTTTTTGTTCAATAACACTTCTAACTAAAATTATACTACTAAAAACTCTACAACTCAAAAACTAAAATTTTATAACTAGATTAAACAGAGTCTTAGGCTTTGTTTAGTCTAATTGTAAAATTTTAATATTTGTTGTATAGCTTTTAAAGTAGAGTTTTTATTAGAAGTGTTGTTGAACAAAAACTGCTGACTGTTTGACCTGTGTTAAGAAACATTGAGCTTTTAAAAATTTTGAGGGTAATAACGAACTTTAAAAAATATGGAGGGGTATATTTGAAAAAATAATAATAACTTCCCGCATTATGTAAAATAGTTTCACAAAAACTTTTTTTGAAAAACTCCAATTTGGAGCTTTTTATTTTTATTTTTTTTTCAATTTCAGTTTTTACCTCGAAACACTTTTAAAAATTAGCCAAATAAGTTAGTTTAACTTCTAAACTAATATGAAACGTTTTTTAGTATCTAAAAATTAGATCAAATGAGGTATAGACAGATTATATCACAGCTTGTGTTGTGGCGAGACGAAGGGACGGAAGGAGCCGGTTCCCTTGCTTGCTTACTGGACAAGAAGGAACCTTAATCATTAGAAAATATTTCTCAAGAAAGCAATTATTGGACTCAAGGTTCTTTTTCGTGCGTACTAGAGTCAAATATTAGACTAATGTTTATTTTTGCCCCCACACAAGTCTTTTCTTGTGGCTCATCAATCAAAAATCTACCATTAGGATATATAACACATTTAGATTTGGATCATCTGGCTTTCTTACTTCTTAGGTTGTGATTAGTATATTAGAATAGATTTGGATATGAATGAAATAGGCTCTGGAATGGAATGAAATTGACAATTGAATGAACTTGAAAATGACAATGACAAGTTTAGTATGCTTTAGAAATGAAGAGTAGTAATGTGAATACCTTGTATAATATGACAATATTGTCCTTTTATTATTATAATATATTATTATTATTATTATTATTACTATTATTATTATTATATTCATCATTATTATATTGGTATTATTATTATTATTATTATTATTATTATTATTTATTTTTACTATTATTATTATTTTAATCAATATTTTTTTTTATTGTTATTATTATTTTATTTTTATTTATTATTATTATTATTACATTTTATTTATTATTTATTATTATTATTATTATTTTAGTCAATATTACTTTTTTATTGATTTTTTTCTTGATTTGTTTAAGAATTTTCTATGTAAATCTTATGTCTATACTTTCTTAAATTTATACTCATTCATATTTAACTGCGTGATACTATTTATTCCCGATAATTCCGTTACGTTGATACCCAACACCATATACAGTAGATTTCATTCCCCATGAATGTGTCACGATATCCGGCACAAGAAATTTCAATATAAGAGCAACCTGGTCTGAAGTAGCTAGCTGCAATTGAATCACACACTAATCATTACTCACCTGTTGTAAAATAGTCATGTCTTGTCTTGCAACTGCTACGAGACTATAATTTTCTGACCATACGGTATTCTGTGAGCCGATTGGGTTTGACTAGCTAGATCCAAAAAATTTCTGTTCAAGAATACTACTAAGAATACTAGAATATTTCGATTGTATACACAAATCTATCGCTACTTACAATATTATGTATATTGCATACAGGGATCAAAGTACTCACAACGAGCTGAGAAACTTAAACAAGATGTGAAGAAAATATTAGATGAAACAACAGATCAATTGGATCAACTTGAGCTTGTTGACGTTTTGCAAAGGCTTGGCATATATTATCACTTTGAAAATGAAATAGAAAGTATTTTGAATTGCATATACAATGCTCATGATTGCAATGAGAAGAAGCAGCATGAAGACTTGTACGCTGTGGCTCTAAAGTTTAGACTCCTCCGACAGCAAGGTTACCAAATCCCTCAAGGTACTCTTCTTGCTTAATGAAACTATCGATTCTTCCACAATGCATTTTTTATGTTATAATTTTAGTGCTTTTAGTGAGCCCTATGTATCAAAATTCTTTCAGCTAAAGGTAAAACTTGTACATAACAAAATTTAGTTTGGTCGAATTAATAAATGGATATGATCAAGAACTTCAATTTCAATTCATTATCAGAAACAAAAAGTAACAAATTTATGTTCTCATGAGACGCACTTCAAAACGGTCGCGAGACTATATGACTCTAACATTGGAGTGGGACGTACCCCCTCTCACAGGAGCACAGGTCCATCAGCCATTTTAAAGAGTTTCGCATGTCTCATTCAGTAAACAATGAATTACAAGAAAAAGAAAAGTAAAAATTTAAGCATGAACGACTCTTTCTTTTTTGCTTTTTGCTTTTTCTTATTTCTTTCTTCTTTGCAGAGGTTTTCAATAGTTTCATGGAGTTCGGCAAATTCAAGAAAAGCTTACGTGGGGATATCAAGGGCATTCTTAGTTTACATGAGGCTTCATATCTGGCTATGGAAGGTGAAACCATCTTGGTCGTAGCTCAAGAATTTGCTATTCATCATCTTAAGGAAAAACTCGAGCAAAAAATAGATCAACATCTTGCTGAGCAAGTGAGGCATGCTTTAGAGGTTCCACTCCATTGGAGGATGCAGAGGCTAGAAGCAAGATGATTCATTGAGATATATGAAAGAAGACAAAACGCAAATCCAGTTTTGCTTGAGCTAGCTAAACTGGATTTCAACATCGTGCAAGCTACATATCAAAACGAAATAAAACAGATGTCAAAGTACGGATCACAAGGGCCGATTCACCTTTGTGCCAGTGGGACTCAGCCCCGAATCTTTTTTAAAACATATATGTATTTACTTTGAAAATTTTTATAATATATGTAATTTTTTAGTATGAAAAATTAAATTAACTTGAACTGAAAAAAGAAAAATAGTGTTCTAATCTCATTCAAATAAAATGTGTATATTTTTAAAGTATTTTTACGTTAAAAAGTTAATTTAACCTCCACTTAAAAAAAATTTATTCATATATGAGTGTTAAATTGTCTGCTTTTAGCCTCCACTAAGCAAAATTATGGCTCCGCCCGTGTATTAGTATATATGTATTTACCAAAAACCAGCACAATAATGTGTTTTTTTTGTTCTGTAGGTGGTATACTAGCTCTTGTCTTGCCAAAAAGATGAGCTTTGCCAGAGACAGATTTGTGGAGGGTTTCTTGTGGGCGGTTGGAGTCACTTCTGAACCACAATATGGATACTGCAGGAGGGTGTCAATGAAGCTTTCAGCACTAATAACAATAGTTGATGATATATATGATGTATATGGTACATTGGATGAACTCGAGGTCTTTACTGATGTAGTTGAAAGGTCAGTGATCATCAATCATTTTGGCTTAATATGATTAAGACTCTAATTATTTGTTCCTTATCATAGTGCTTATCACTTGTTCATAGTAATTAAATCTTTTGTTATGCATTTTCAGATGGGACGTCAATGCCTTAGATCGGCTTCCAGATTACATGAAGATATGTTTCTTAGCAGTTTTCAACTCTATTAAAGAAATCGCTTATGATGTTCTCAAAGAGCAAGGCTTCAATATCATTCCATACTTGAGGATAACGGTATAGTCTATCAGTGACATCTCGTTCTATATTAATTTTGTAAAAGATACGTGCTCAATTTATAATTTTTTAGATTATTTACAACTGTCACCATGTACTTAAGCGTTCAAAAAATATTTTCTTATAGTCTACCATTATTTTCATCCAGTGATTTCTGTTCATCTGATTTCAATTGAGCAACCAACTTTGCAGTGGGCAGAACTTTGTAAAGCCTATTTGGTGGATGCAAAGTGGTATTACAGTGGATATACACCAAGCCTGAATGAGTTTCTGGACAATGCCTGGATATCAATCAGTGGTCCTGTGCTGTTGTTTCATGCTTATTTTTGCATCACAAATCCAATAAAGGAGGAGGATTTGAAACATTTAGAGCAATATCCTGGAGTAATTCACTGGCCATCCTTAATTCTTCGGCTTGCCGATGATTTGGGAACATCAATTATAAGTTAATTATTGCACTCGTAGGATAATACACATATAGAGTCGGATCTAAAAAAATTTTTAATGAAAAATATAACACAAAATTTTATTTTTACAAATAAATAATTTGTTTTAGTGTGAGTTAATTATTTTTAAAAACTAAAATACTTATATATTTATAAAAATTTGGAGTCAACAGAGACTGTAGTGGTGGAGCCACCTTCAATTGTCCACACCCCAAACTTTCCCTCAATAGTTCAGGGGTTATTTAAAATTATAAAAAATGACACCTGGCCAACCAAACCCACTAACCCCAACAAATTAAAGTGGCAATTTGTTCTATCATGTCCACCTTCTAATCAATAAATTATTAATTTAATTTAGCTGATATTAATGTTTTGTTGTTTTGATTTACATTTATTATTTTTTTATTTTTTTTATTTTAATGTAATTATTTTTTTCACATATAGGTTATTGATCGTTGGATTGTTGGATAAATTTCTAATATCTAAATTAATTTTGAAGTAACAAATTTCTTTTGAATTTAATAAAATGGACTGTGAAGATAATGTACATAATTGTTCAAAGAAATCTCGAATTGAAATCAATTTAGTAGATTTACAAGTAGATCTTAGGTTACGTCCTTAAATTTTATCTTATCAAAATATGAAGGCATGCTGAGGAAGATAAAATATGAAGGCATACTGAGGACAATTATAAAAAGTATTTTTTGTATTTACAAATACTTCATATACGTTTTATTGCTCATATTTTTTTAGTTACTATAATCCCCCGATCTCCGGTTATTGATTTCATCACTGTAGTTGCACACACTGGCAGAGCCCGCTTATGACCAGGGGGTGCACAAACACCCCTTAGATTGAGGCAATTATATATATATATATATATATATATATATATATATATATATATATATATATATATAATTATAGTAAAAAATAAAAATTATATATTGAAAAGAAGAAAAAGCAACTAGGAATATGAGATTGGTAATACCAAGGGATATATCAATGTGGCTCAATGAGACATTTTACATATTGTATAGGTCACTTACGTTCTCCATAATTGATTCCTTGTTTGCAAGATTTTTCTTGCGATTTTTCAAAAAACATATTTTTTTCTTAAAATCCAATTCCATTTTGATAATATATGGTTACTCAAAGCATATATAGTACAACACATATGCATACATGTATAATACTGGGTTTACTTTAAATAGCATTTCTTTTTATTTGACTGTGGACTCTTATTGCTTATTTCTTATTTCTAATTTTCTTGTTTTATTCTTATTTATGAGGGCAAATCTCATTAACAAAACCTTAGACTCTTATTTAGAAATAATAACAAACAAAAGTAAAAACAAAAGAAAAGGCATTTAAATTATATAAAAGGAAAAAGAAAAGGAAAATGTCATTAGTTAATCATAAGTATTCAACGATAATGGTTATTGATTTAGAAAAAAAAAAGAAAGCCAAATGTATACTTAGTTACAATGAAGTTGTGGGAATTGAACAGTGAAGAATGGATTTTAATTACCTAAATAGAAAGTTTGTGAATGTTTATCATATATGTATATTAGATCTGAAGGCTATATAAAGCATAAATGAATATTTTAACATCTGATTAGTGTTTTTGCCACTGTAGTATACCCCTTAGCCCCAGTACCTGATTCTGCCACTGGTTGCACACCCTGATCCCGAGTGGTTGGATCTGCCACAGACTGAGACTATAACCCGCACATCCTTCCCTAAAGTTACATCTGTCTCTGCACATGTACCATTTCAAATGTTCCATGTATACTGACTCATTCTAAATGATCCAGGAAGAAATGGAGAAAGGTGATGTTCCAAAATCAATCAAATGTTACATGCACGACACAGGCTGCTCTGAGGAAAATGCTCGTGAATACATGGTGCACTTAATTAGTCTTACATGGAAGAAAATGAGCAAAGATATATTAATGGATCGCTATCTTTCCAAGGATTTCATTAGAACTGCAATGAATCTTGCTCGAATTGCGCAATGCATGTACCAGCATGGGGATGGTTTTGGTGTTCCAGATGGTGAGACGAAGGATCGTATAGTTTCATTACTTGTCAAACCCATCCCTCTCCCATAAGCATAATGTTATAACATTACGAGAGAAATTCAATGTTGGTAACTGTTTAAATTATTTTATTATAAATATATGAATAATTCACCGTCATCAAATCCTCATCTTAACATGTTATGTTCCCAAAACTGGATGGATGCTTAGCTTATGTTATAAAAGTTAAGATCAATTCTAAGTCAAGTTTTACTCGCAAGTGCACGAGTGATTATAGTGTTGGTTAGTGCGAGGTTGAATCCAGAGGGAGACAGTTTGGAAATTCGTGGACAAGTGTGTGTAAAGTACCTAAGTGATTGTAGTAAATTAAACAATGAATTGATGTTTTCAATTAAAACTAATGAAAAATAAAATAAAACTAGAATTAAATGTAAAAGCTAAAATTGAGATTTAATCACAATTGGGAAGGTTTAAGGATCGAACTCTTTTGCAAAGCTTGAATTCTAGGTTCGAACCTAGCATTTCCCTATTCTAATGCGAGATTAGACTACAAGCCTAATTAATTAGTCACCTATGTTTAATTGATTAATTAATAAGTCAAACCTAGTTTAAAGGTGCAATGTTATCTCCAAGTCATTTATCTAGTTGGAGTGTAGATTTATTTTATAAAATCTTAGAATAACGCGTTAATAAATTAAGTGTAAAAAAACTATGGTACAACCTATGATTTTTGTAATAAAGCCCAACTATAAATTTATATGATTTAGCATAAAAATATTTATCACGCATTAACTATAAACATAACGAAATAATAGATAATAAATATTGAAGAACATAAATCATAAAGATATATATATATATATATATAAAGTATCAAAATAGTAAATTCAAATCCAAGACCATAAAATCAAGATTATTACATAGAAATTTTACCTTAAATAATAAATTATTCGTTCATATTCAAAAGAATTAAATTGAAATTAGGAAAAGAAATTGAAGCGAACTTTCCCATAAAATAATTTTAATCTGTTAAAAACGCAGTTAAAAAATTGATTCGCATCCCAATGATACGTTGAGTCCTCAATTCGGAGCTCTTCTCTTTTTCTCTCTCTCTCTCGCGCAGCTCCTCCCCTTTTTTTCTTGCTGCTGCCTTTCTTTTACAACATACCTACGCCGCCTTAACCTTAGGGTTTGTAGGCTTTTTTTTTGTTTTTTTTTTTTGTTTTAAGGGAAGAATAACCTATTACATTAACACAACTTTCAAAGTCATAACACCTATTCTATCTCTATCAATGAGGCAGGTTTGAAGGCTTTAACTTCACATGGCCTTTTTTTATTTCAAATCTTGGTTCACCGTGCATGTATATGGCCAAGGCTTGTTTCTCTTTTTTTTTTTTCTTAATTCCTTGCAAAGTCCAACTTAGACTTATGTTGACCAGAACCATATTCTGTTCAAAGTCCAAATTGGACTTGTCCATGTGGCAATGTACGGCCAAGGCTTTTAAGCCTTGGTCAACTTTCTTTTTTTTCTTTTTTTTTTTTCAACGAAGATTCTTCAATAAAATTCAAACTTCTTTTCTTTATCTAATTTTTTTTTTAATTTGGCCCCAAATACTCTTTCATCATTTAATTCTTACATGCACAAATACGTAATAAAAATGATCAAACTTTTTAATAAATAAATATAATTAATTCTAAAAAGTAAAGAAATAAATTTAAAAATATGAATATATCATTAGCATTCAAGTTCCGTTTATAATTTCTTTATTGGAACAAAGACCAAGAAGATGTATGAGTTATTGCATGTAAGATATAAATTGCACCAATAATGCTGTAATCTCTAATTGTTTATTAGATTAATAAAGTAACTACGACACGGTACATACATGTTTGTTTTTCTCTAAGTTCTTATCTTTCTGAAATTACGTCTAAAAGCATGTGCAGTACAAGACAGCCAATGCATATCAGTATATCAAGATTCATTTAATGGAATGATTTAACAATGATTATCTCATACATAGATTATAATACAACAACTCTTCTTAGAAAGACCGCTAGTTACGTGACCAAGTATTCAAAGTTAAGATTTACTATAAAGAATACAAAAATCAAGATTTCATGTACTAATTAGTATCATCTCAAACTCTTATACACTACAAAAAAAATTAAAATTTGTGACAGGCCGTCGCCATGTCGTCTCCAACACGGCGACGGTTTTGTAACGAAAAAGTTTGACGCAAGTTTTGTAAGGGGAAGGTAACGACAAAATATTCACAGCAAAAAACCGTCACTAAGCCATCACCATTGGTGACGACCGTCTTTGTCATCTCCAATTTTGTGATAGCCATGCTATACCGTCACCAAATTGGCGACGACCAAGTTAGACCGTCACCAAATTGGCGACGGTACGGTGAGGGAAAAAATTAAATAGGTAATTCGGATACGGTGGAGATGGCTCGGTGACGGTATGATGACAGATTCCCTCACCATACCGTCACCATAATGGGTAACAACTAAATTTTATATGTTTTAATTAGTAAGATTAATAATATATTATAGTTAATAGACCATAATATATTATTTTACATTTAAACCATGATACAGTCTAATATATCATGTTGGAGCGTCACCAAATTATTTTTTTCTTTCGTTTTCAATCACATCTAACTTTATGACCGTTAATTAATTCGTATGCACGTGTGTTTTTGTACGACCACTTTAGTGATCTGTCAAATCACGACGACTTTTTAAGCACATAATGACAAATTATAGATTCAACTGTTGAACATGACATACTTTATTTCATTTCTGTCTATAGAAATATCCAGCTGTCCAATCATTGCATGTATACAATTGCATTAAATTTTATTTTTAGCTAATAAATATAAAATTAAAAATAAAACATTTGCGATTTCATATAAATTTTTAAATTATAAATTTATAATTGTTAATTGTATGAATCATACTTTGTTTATAAAATTACACATTATATTTTTGTACCTTTATTAATACATTCTTATATAATTACTAAGATTAAAATTACATTTTTAAATATATATTTTTTTATAATTTTAAACATTAATAATTTTTTTTCATTTTTCCTTATCTCTGTATTGAAGACGGGAGATCCCGTCTCCAATAGAGACGGAAACTATACCCTGTCACCAACATTGAATTCCATTTCTAATAATGGAGACGGGAGCCTTAGCCCGTCTCCAATAGAGATGGGTAACCATCAATTGGAGATGGTAGTTGAATCCTGTCTCCACTTAAAAAAAGGGAGCCTTAGCCCGTCTCCAATAGAGATGGGTAACCATCAATTGGAGATGGTAGTTGAATCCCGTCTCCACCAAATTTTTAAAAATAAAAAATAAAAAATTGAAGGACATTAGCCCCATTGGGGCTGATCTAATTCCAAAAACAAACACCCACCTCCACATCCCCTACCCCCCCACCCATGACCCCTCAGTCCCCCACCCCCACCCCTGCGCACCAGCAACCCCACCCCCCAAACTCCTCACCCTCACCCGCCCACCACCCGCCCCACCAACACCCTCCACTCCCCCCTTGAAGGTAACCCACCCCTCTTAAATTATACAGATCTATACATTTATACATATATATACATGTATAGATCTATACATTTGTATATCTATATATGTACAGATTTATACATATATACATGTATATATAACCGTGTCTATGTGTGTATGCGTGTGCCTGTAGTAAAGATTGGATTTTTGGCAGAATTGAGTCATTTTCAATAATGGGTATCGAATTTATGGATGGAATTGATAGATTATAAAGCAGAAGGATGGGAAGAACAGAGGATTTGCATTTGTTACAATGGCTACTGGGATTGGAGAAGACGCTCAGGCTGCTATTGATAAAATTGATTCTTCTGTAAGTTATTATGAATTTATTTTGTGCGAATTTTCTCCATTTTTGTGTTACTCAATGACGTGTAAAGCAAGTTTTAAATTCAAAATTGGCTTTACAAGATTCACTGAGTGTAAAACCTGTTCTCTTGATCAAGGGAGTTTTCAGTTTTCGGACTGAGCAGTAATAGATTCATGAGGCTGCACTTTATGTGCTTGTTCACTCCTTGAAGATAATGATCATTCCTGGAAGCTTGTGATGCACTTCTAATAATATAGAATACGTAAAAAATGTTATGCTTGTGTTGAGTGGCTACTCGGTTATCTTGTTTTTAAGGTCTGCAAACACTTAAAAGCACTGAACCTTGATTTGTATGGCTTAGAAATCTGTTAAATGAAGATGATTATTCTTCATACACTGTCTCTAGATGTCATATATACTTGCATTTTCTTAACATCAATTTTTGACGTCTTCATATATAAGGCTAAATTTCTATTTGGAACTGCCTCATAAACAATCATCAGAATGGGAACACATCACCAGCGAAGAATACAAAATGGTTGACTCCAATTGTTTCAATTTACTCTTCTGCATGTTGGTCTGTCATTCAATTGTTTATTTGCTCCTTTGGGTGAATTGTGGTGGCATAATTTTTCCAGAGGTGAGTATAAAGGTGTAGCATTGGGGATGGCAATGAGATTACTGGGCAAAATTTCATCACTATTTCAGAAATTTAAACTGGCTGGAAGATTTGTTGAGGAAATAATGTAGTGAGTTGAGGGAGGCAATGAAAGACAATGGACTTGAAAGAAATTAATGGGAAAATCCTCCATTGGGAGACTTAAGTGGTGAAAAGATTGTGCATCTGGTGCAGGATCCACTTGATCTTTCATTGATGTTCTATCTTTTATGGAGGCATGAATGTGTTGGCAGCAATAATTGAAAACATGCACATTTGATACTACTGTAATTAATCAGAACAGAATGCTGGAAGTTATCGTCTGATGAGGTCCGGAGAAAAAATGCTTTCATTCCTTCCAAAACTAAAAAATATCTGCAAAATGTGTTTAGCAGCATCAATCTGATACACCATTGCCAAATACAATTTGAGAACATAAGAGTATGCTCAGTTGATCACCTTTGAAATGCCACTCTCTTATTTGTCTCTGTTTCATATATATATATGTATATATACATATTTAATTTTTAGTTATATATATGTATAGATCATTTGCTGTATAAATTATTCATTTATTTTTTAATTTCAAATTTGAAGGTGTCCAATTGAGATGAGTGTATGTGTAGAGTCATTACAGCCGTACCATACAGACACAGCTTCGGCGTTGATGACGTCCATGCTCACCATTTCTCGCTGCGGTTACGGTTGGCTTCCCGAAGGTAATTTTCGTTTTTCAGTAAATTTGTCCTCAAATTGTATTAAGTTAATAAATTTATTTGATAAATTTTGTTCAGGTGATTTCAATTTTAGTGCCTTATCAAAACCATTTTACTGTTAATTATATTCATACATTATATGCTATATGTATTATGAAATTTTGTTGTATTTTGGTTCGGGTACTGGACATGCTTAATTAGTTGTAAGCATTTTTCTATATTATTGTATTGATTTATAAGTGCTAGTGATTATTTCCTATATCAAAGTGGTCTATTTTGCTCTGCTTCAGTGAAGTTGGATAGTCTGACCCTCTAATGCATAAAATTTGAATGGCATAACCCTCCACAATCCATTCCTGAAATTTTGTAAGCCATACAAGATGGATAACAGCTGAAATTTGGCCTTCTCTGCTCTTCCAAATGTTGTTGCAAAAGTTCTAGTAACTTCTCATTTACTGGACATGATGATAGATGATTTGAAGTGAGTCATTCCTCTTGCATTTCAACAACAATTTCCCTTAACCTAAAAGATAAAAATAGGTAGCATTGAAACATTTAAGTAATGGATCAGAAAGAAACATTCTCTTTAGCACTAAAATCAGCATCTACTCTAGCAATATAGGCCCCCCCTATTTTTTTTCCCTTAATGTTTTTATTTTGAATCTTGGCCCCCCAATTTCAAAATCCTGACTCCACCCATGGAGACATGAAGGGATGTAGTAAGGAATTGAATGTTGTGATGATTTTGTATTTTGTTTTAAGGTAAAACAGTTAACAAAAAATATAGGCTAATTCTTCATGTACGGGGATGATCATTCCTTAGACGTGTACAGACGAGCTATTGATTAAGTTACTAAGTTGGACTTCTTTTATAATGTTTTAATTTTGCTGATAATTTAGTTTTTATTGGAAAAAAGGGGTTGTTGTGATAAGTTAATAGCTAAGAATTTTGGTGATGGTTGACTGATGTCATTTGGTTTGTTACAGATATTCGGCTTTAGGATTTAGCAAGCAGGTAATATTTCGTCCCCTGAAATGCTTCATTTTAATTGCCTCAGATGATAATAAGGCTATTTAGTTGTTGTGGTGATGCCTTAAAACTTTGTCTTTTACTTTCTTTCATCTATTATGCATCCATGTCTTACTAATTGGCGGCAATTACTATTTAAAAGGTGCTCCATTCACTCTGTTCTTTTCTCTGATGCTCAAACCTTGGATAAATGGTCCATATATATATATATTTTATTATCGTTGAGCCTATGATAATGTTAGAAGAATATTGATTTCCACTTGGTAGATAATTTATTATGAGGTTTAGATGAATTATGAGGGAAAATAAACCATATCATGCTGTCGCAAAGTCGAAATTGGCGACGGCACGGTGAGGGGAACCGTCCGTCGCAAAATTCAATTTTTTTTTTTGTAGTGATACTAGCAGTTGAGTTGTATGATGATTTTTATTGTAATGTGAAGGTGAATATCCTAGACAATTACTGGAACAAAGCACCTAAAAAAATGAAGAAGAAATTACAAGGATAAAAAGACGAGCAAAGACAAGTGCAACAAGGGGTGGGGTGCCCTAAACCTGGGAAGCATTAAGTCCAACTAGGCAAAGGGCAACTAAAGCCCAGTCAAAAGATTTGAACAATAGACATCGGCATTTATTCATCGAAACAACGAAAGAATAATGTATACGTAAAATGAAAACTTACAAGTCCCTTCATAAGAGCTTATTGACCATAATATGGATGGCCTAAAAGCATCAATTCTATTTCGATTCTAGACCTTGACCAATAAACTACCCTTTGGAATCATTTAGGGAAAATTATTACATTTGTCTTGATTGATGTTAGTCTATAAGAAGGAAGCGAGACCCACACGTATATAAAGTCAACCTCATATGAGCAGACTGACGTCCGTCTAGAACAAAATAGTTTCCTATTATTTAATCTTTCTATGATTACACAATATTTGGGCCAAGGGTGTTGGAAGAATTAAAATGAACTCAAAAGAATGATGGATATAACATTCACGTTAATGTTCCTACCTACGATAGTAGTATGCAAGATGAGAAGTGTTTCTATCCAGAATTCAGCATTTCGGCACCTCCTACAAAGCATATGGGCCCAACACTTTTTTATTTCATGAGGCTGAAGGTCAAATTCTGAAGAGAAATTTCCATTAGAGATCAACAAAGAATGAAGAACAAGACAATACGCAAATTCATACTGCAATTTACAAGTAATAACAGAACAGCTATACGACAAAACATAAACTATCCCAATCAATTGGTGCTCATTATTAATGAGTATCAGAGACTACTTGAACATATTATGCATAGGCCAAACTATAACAAAATAAATTTAAGAATGTAACAATTCAAGCTTAAAGGGATAACTCATCCTAAAAGACTAGCCTATTAGGTGGGAGAACCTATTACACTTAAGAAGCACCTATTGTGAGGGTGAAATTTTTATGTGGGATCATTATATTTCACTCCCCTTAAATTAAGAGCCGACGCCCACATCGGGCTAGCCTATCGACATTGGCCCTACCGTAGCCCTTTCTCCCTAGCGGCTGCACTAGTCTACTAGTATTCAGTGTGACACTTACCACACATTAATCCATCCTACAATCACCTATCGACATTGACTCGGGGGTAGCCCTTTCCTCTTGGCGGTTGCACTCGTCTATCAGTATTCATTGTGCCATACCACACCTCTTGGCGGCTGCACTCATCCATGGAGTCCACTCTCAATGAAAGCACCAATGTAATAAAATAAGTCCAAGAATGTAATAACTTAAGCTCAAAGAGAGAGCCCATCCTAAAAGACTAGTCTATCAGATGGGAGAACCTCTTGCACTTAAGAAATACCCATTGTGAGGGTGAGATTCCTATGTGGGATTATTACACAAACAAATTAAACGAAATATTTTAATAGGTAGAGTCAGTTATATGAACTTGACAATGTCATTTGTGTGCGAGATCTCATATGAGTGTTTCCATCCAATTCATTTTAAATATTCTTTTGCCCCTCTTATGATGTCTTACATCCATAACTTTACACCTTCCGACATATCCCTTCACAAGTCATCTCTTAACATATACGAACCATCTCAATTAGATTTCTCTCATCTTAACCTCAATCAAAGTCATTTCCACTGTCTCATATCACATTTTTTCCAATCTTGTCCTTCATATTTTTGCAATACAATTATTGAAGATAATAAATAATATAATAAATATCTCTCTAATAGTTTAAACTTTTAGATGAAGTAATCCCTTAACATAGTATCATAGGTACCAAAAGGAAATATTAAGGCAGTGATTGGTATGTGAGAATGAGTTGGGAATGGAATGAGATTATCAATTTTATTTTAATTCTCATATTTAGTTTAAGGGAATGGACTTGAGAATAGCCATTTCAGGCTAAATACATTGGAATAGCTCATTTCTATGTGTTTGGGAATATACTTGACTACTATATCCCTATTATATAATATAACTTTTATAAATAATTTGTTTTATAATAATAATAATAATAATAAAGAAAAAATATAATAATAATTATTATAAAAAAAATAATAATAATTATTATTAAAATAATAATAATAAAAAATAGTGATTAAATAATAATAATAATAATAATAAAATAAAGAATAATAATATTGATTAAAATAATAATAATAATAATAATAATAATAAATACTAATAATAAAAAAGTAAAATAATAATGACAAAAAAAAAAAATAAAAAAAAAAAAAATAATAATAATAATAAATATGTTGTTATTATTATTATTTATTTTTTTTATTTTTATTATTATTATTATTTTTTTTTTTGATGTTATTATTTTTATTTATGTTTATTTTATTTTTGGTTATGTTTATATTTATTCTTATTTTTTATACTATAATAATAAAATGGTATCCTGTTATATTATACAAGTCATTCATATTAATTCTTAGAGCATACCAAACATGTCCTTCTCATTCCCAAATTCATTCAATTCTCAGCTTCATTTCATTTCTTAACTCATTTCATTCCTACCCAAATTCATTCTAATGTACTAATCGCTACCTAAGGCTTCATTTGTTTGCTGAAAAATATTTTCATATTCTTTAGGAGAATAAAATATTTAATAAATTAATATTAATTAATAATAATTAACTAAATAAATAATGAATTAATTAATTAAATTTTTTCTAATCATTTATTATCTATTATTTAATTATTCAACTAACTTAATTTTAAATTAATAATTTTATAAATTAATAATAATTAATACAATAACTATTATTAATTTATTATGGATTAATTTAAATTATTAATTAAATAATTATTTATTTATTTTTAACTTATTTTAATTTTTTATTAATTAAATAATAATTTTAATAAATTAATTAATTAATTGTGATTAATTATTAATAATTTAAAAATATTAATCAAATAATAATATTAATCAAATTTTCTCTATTACATTCAAACACCAGAAAATATTTTTCAGTGTGACAACCAAAACCACAAAATATTTTATTTTTCAGGAAAATATTTTTTCCAGAAAATATTTTCCACTAGCAAATTCTTTTACAGCAAACAAACGAAGCTTAAAACTGTCCAAGTGTAAGACTCAAAAACTAACTTTGCCTACAGGGAAGCGTATTGAAAATAATAAATTAATATAATAAATTCCTCAAAAACTAACTCAACATACACTTACAGAAGCGTGTTAAAAACAATAAATAAATATAATAAACTCTCTCTAATAATTTAAGCTCTTAAATTGGTCACTTATATCATAGCTTAAGTACCAAAAAATTCTGAGTTCAAACCATTTCAAATCCGCTACTATTTTTTCCTTCCTTGTTTTGCATCATGGAATAATTTATTATTTCATAGTATGAAATGAAAAAACCCGGTACAGCAGATTGATTTATCATTTCGAAAGGTGTCCACAATAACATAACCAAAAAAACAAGATAATGTTGAAAGCTTATCATCCTCTAATAAAATGAGGAGGTAAGAATCAGAACTTATGTTATTTCCAATTTCAAATGATACAAAATATAGGAGGAAAATTACAACATTTTGCATTTTTAAACAAATTATACACATCAATAACACAAAGTGAACCACTTCCCCTACAAAGCCGGCTTGCGTTAAGAGAATAGGTTAGCCTTCTTGTGCTTGGCCCTTCCGTGGTCTTTCATCAAGGAAAGCAGACTTCATAGGCTCAAGTCTTCATTTCCCAACATGAATAAATATAGTTGGCACCCGTGCTCGTAAATTTGAGAAGACTTTACTGTTTCCAGCATGTCATGATCCTGTGCTGTTATGAAGCCAAAGAATTCAACTTCTTTTCATAGTGTTTTGCCTGACGAAGAGCATCCATGGCCTCCGCACTCAAGTTCAGCATCAGCTTCTTCTGTTTCACCTTCCCTTCTCAGCTTAAGTGCCTGACGTTTGTGGCTGAGAGATTCTTGCTGCAATTTAAACCGATCCCTAGCAGACAAAGGTTTTTGACTCAAGTTTGAGCAGTCCTCTTTTCTCTCAGTAGAGGAGACCTTGGGAACTAGCACATCAGCTGAACTAGCACACGGGTGAGATTTCTCCTCAAGATGCTTCTCTAAAAGCTTCGCCTGCCGAAGTTCCTCCTTGGCTTCTGCCAATTTCCCTTCTCTCTTGAGGATAACAGCCTTACGCTTATGAGACAAAATATCCTGTTGCAGGGCACTTTGATCATTTTGAGAAACAGTTGCTTGGGTAGAGTTTGATACCATGGTGGATGGGTTCTCAACTGCATTCGCCTTCTCTTCTACATTCTCTGGTGCAATTTTGTCCCTGCTTTCTATGTCTTCCATATTTCTCTTCTCAGAATTGGATAGAATATGCGAATTTGCATTTTTTATAGAAGAAACGATGCTTGCATGGTCTTTGATATAGCCTTCAGATTAAGCTGAAAATTTTGCATTTTTGGTAGAAGAGACGATGTTTACATTGTCTTTGATATCACCTACAGATTCAGCAGATACCTCTTTTTGGCTGGGATTTTCAATTTCTTCCAATTGTTCTTCTAACAATCTTGCCATTTTTAGCACTTCCTCTGCCTCCTCCACCTCTCCTTGGCGTCTCAGGGCAAGGGACTTTCTTTTTAAACCTAAAAGTTCCCTCTTGATTTCGCCTTTACTTTTTCTAGACACCCCAGTTGAGACGTTAGCAGTGGCTGGTATAGCAGAGGAATCACTGTAATCTGCAGAACTCTGCACTGCTTTAGAAGATGTTGAGGGAAGTATTCCCCTTTCATCATCCTTCCAACCTAAATTCTTTAGGAGTGAAAGATAAGTTGGATCATGCATGTCCTGATCTGTCACATCATCCTCATCGCCAAGATCAGTGACTGTAGTATCATAAGCCAGATTATTGCTGACACCAGGCTGCGTGGTCTTCGGAGCTTTATCCATCTCTTCTAGCTGCATCTCAAGAACTTTCCCTTTTTTCAA
The DNA here is from genome assembly GCA_037974665.1 of Ehretia macrophylla. Taxonomy (NCBI): domain Eukaryota; kingdom Viridiplantae; phylum Streptophyta; class Magnoliopsida; order Boraginales; family Ehretiaceae; genus Ehretia; species Ehretia macrophylla. The sequence continues at coordinate 53,484,159 of CM075769.1, read as the reverse complement.
TTCTTCCTCTGCTTCATCTAATTTACCTTCCCTTCTTAACACAAGAGCCCTCTTTTTCAAGCCAAGCAGCTCCTTCTGGATAATCATTTTACTTTTCTTTGTCACTTTAGGGCCCATATGTTTGATTTCATCAACATTTTTAACATCCGTAGCTCCATCATCTGATACTTCTTCCACAAGTTGGTGCGTTGAATCCTTCTGGATCTTCACTGAACTGTGAGCTGTAAAGTGAGTTACCAGAGAATCAGAGCTGTCAAGGTCCATTTCAAGTACTTTGGCCTTCTTCAGCAGTGACATGGCCTCTGCAGTATTACCTGCCCTTTTCTGATTAAGAGCTTCTCTTTTCAAAGAACGAATTTCATCCATTAGGGCTTCCTTACCAATGAGTGCTGACTGGCTAGAAGTGTCCTCGGATTGAACGGTGTCTTCAGTCCACCCTAGTGATTTCAAGGCAGCAGCTATTTCTGGGTCGTCCATATCCTCTTCTGTCACCTCGAAATTACCATTCACACCGAGATCATCTGCAGTACCCAACAGCTGACCAAAATCAAAATCAGAATTCAGATTACCAAGTGACAAATCATCATCCTTAACATCATCAATGCTATGTAAAAGTGAAGAAAGCTCTTCATCAGACTCCTCTTCTTCACCCAACATTTCTTGCTCCTCAATTTGTTTCTCGAGTACTTTAGCTTTCTTTAACTCTTCTTTGGCTTCAGCGAGATTTTGTGCACGCTTCAATTCCAGAGCCTTCTTCTTATGAGCAATGACCTGGGACTTATCTGGGCCATGAGTTCTTTTTGCTGTATTAGTTTTATGAGAAACTTCACCAAGAAGTGTAGAAAGTTCACTCTCCAAAGTCAAGGTTGCAGGCCGTTTTTCAGCTTCATGAAGATCCATGTCCGACCATCCCAGTTCTCTGAGTTCAGAAGCAAGATCATCCTTTCGTTCACTCTTTTGAGGGAAGATTGTATTTCTTCGACCAGATATTTCCGAATCATCTTTGCCAGAAGCCAAAGCTTTTTTATGATTTTTTCTCAAATATAGCTCCAGTGCTCCAGCCTGCCTTTCAAGCTCTTTACCCCTTTTAAAAGCTTTTAGCGCTTCCTCCGATTTTCCTTCAGATTTTAAAGTCTTATACTTTTTCTTTTCCTCAACAGCTTGTTGACGTAATTCTTCAGGAGTGGTACTTCCAATATCATTATGTTGATCAAGTGATAAGACTTTTAAGAATATTTCCTCCTCCATCCTGAGCCAAAACCTCCCATGTATTAGAACATGAAGCATCACTTGTCTGATGAGCACTGGAAAACAAATCTATGGTTGATGCCCGTGCTGATGAAATTGAATCCTTCCCTTCATTACCCAGAATCTGGTTTAGAATTTCTTCTTCATTTTTTGATGTAAGTTTTGAGCCGCCTACAAGGACATAATCAATATTAAGATGGAGGCCAGTTTTTTGCAATCACAAGCAAACTATTTTGGTTTATCTCCGATACCCATGAGTCCAGACAACCCAAGAAGGTTTAATCTTTTCGTCGAAAAACTTTATTATTTGTTAAACAAATCATACTTCAAGGATGAAACATCCCTTGTGATAAACCCAAAGAAGGAAAGAAACATGTAAGTCTTAACTAGCAGATATATTCACCGGAAAACAGGCAAATGCTTATTTCTTATTCTAGATCAACTTATACACAAGTCCTACTTGTATAACTATTTCTGATAGTCAAATGGAGTGGAAGGCCTAATGCGAAGACATCTTTTTCGACCCAATGAAAAAGCCAATCAAAAACTTAAGTTGAACATGAATTATTTTCTATTTTTTTATTTTTACCCCTCCACCCCCACCCCCCTGAGATTCAAACCATGATCTCCCAACTGTCAAGGAGAGTAACTCACTACTAAACTACTCCCAAATCTCAAGTTGCACATGAAGTTTTACCAAGGATTATGCAATACTAAACTTACGAGGAAGCTAAGATTTTACTTTTAGCATTCTATTTATCTGGTGATACCAGTTTTTCCAAGATAGAAGAAGAGAAAATTTGTTTTAAGCAAATGCAGAAACTAGATGATGGGGTCTTGCACATTAGGAAATGTGGTAACCCGAATTCAGGATCTTGCTAAACTAGAAATGACAATATAGGCTAAGTGTGCCGAACTGCCAGATAAAGTAGGAGAAAATCACCAAAAACTATATAAAAAGGAAAATAATAAGTAAATAAGAACCCTCGCATGTCGAATTCTATCTCCGTTAGCCTCCTAGTAATAGTCAGAATTTAATTACAAATGAATAAGGACCCCAATATGCTCGACGCCAGAACAAAGCAGAAGAAGATTTCAATAAATGCAGATAAAGAAAAGAGATGACAATTACATCCTATGATGCCTCAGACTATACTCATAAAAGCAATCAAATCTTGTCAGGTCCTCCTGCTCTTTTCCTTTTGGCCGTTTGGTCTTTTCCTTTGGATGTATGCTAAAGTCTTTGTATACTTTCATTTATGAATAATACACATTTGCTGACCTAGTAAAAAAAATAAAAAACAATCAAATCGTAAAAGCTACCTCTTCCAGCTCCATTCTTGAGACCATATCGCATTGCGAAACGTGCAGCCTCTTCTAATTTTTTGCAGGGTTCACAGATACGAACAGGTGAATCACCTTGTCCACGCAAGACCATTCTGTGCTGGGTACAGCTGTTGCAGAACAAGCCCCCACATCTGCGACAATGATGCTGAAAATCAACAAAGAGAACATCATCAAAATCTGCCAATGGCCCAAATATATAAAGATCATAAGACAAATTGATGTCTCAAGGTGAAATGGTGCCAGAATCACAATGAGACATTATACGTTCACCACAAGTGGATCACAAAAAGTTTATACAATTCATCAGTGTCGAAAGGGGACATACAAGCAAGCATCAAAGGAGCAAAAAACACACAGATTTTATCTTAACGTGGTTTGATCCTCAAGGGCATCCACAATTCTCCTCCGGGTTAATTCACTATTATAAAGTCATCTTCAATATAAATTTTAAAACACAATGATTATAATTTTTTTGTAAATATAGAGTCTTTTAAAGTAAAAAAACAACACCAATGTTTATTATAGAACCCCAATTTATTACAAATTATTACTTTAGTGTCAAATTTCACCAAAAATAGAGTCTGGACTCCATTTTGTCCAACAAATTTGTTGAACAAAATGGAGCCCTAACAAAAAGACAAAAAATTTTACAGCCCATACTATTTATGTCAGATTTGACGAGTCAGATTTGACGAGTCAGATCTGACTTCAAAAAAAAAAAAAAACTGACAAAAAAAAAAGTTCAAACAAATGCAAAAAAAAAGAACCGTTGCAATTTCAACTTTTACGTTAAAAAAAAAATATAGCCGTTGAGTGTTAAATTTTTCTATATATTCAAGCAAAAAAATCCAACATCCAACTTCAACAATTAATCCTTTCAAGTAAATATACCCAAACAGAAAAAAAAAAAAAAAATCGCATCAGCCAGAAAAAAAAAAAAAAAAAAGGTTGAAGCTCAATATCTGTCCCTTTTTTGAAATTTATTCTTGAATCACCTGCAAAATATATATATATATATATACACAGAAAAAATATTCAATATTTATCAAAAAAAAAAAAGCTACGTCAGCGGGGAAAGTGGGGAAGAGAGGGGAGATAGGGTGGGGTGCGCGAGGCAGTGAAGAGGGGGGAAGGGAGAGAGGGGAGGTGGGGGGGAGGGGTGCCTTCGTCGGCGGCGGGTGAGAAGAAGGGGGGGGGGGGGGAGAGAGGGGAGGTGGGGTGGGGTGGGGTGGGGTAAGGTGGGGTGCGCGAGACTGTGAAGGGGGGGGAGAGGGGGGAGAGAGGGGAGGTGGGGTGGGATGCCTTCGTCGGCGGGGAAAGGGGGGAGAGAGGTGGGGTGGGGTGGGGTAGGGTGAGGTGGGGGTGGGGGTGAGGGGTGGGTGCGTTGCAGAGAGAAGAAATGCGGGGGGAGAAAGGGGGCGGCGGGGGGTCAAGGGGAAAATGGGGAGGGTAGTTAGTTTTTATATGTAGGGTTTAATTTTTTTTTTTTAATGTTTGGGATTAATTGTTTTTTGAAAATAATTTTTGTTTTTTAAGTGGTTGGGATTATTTTTTTTTTAAATTCTTTGTTTTTATTATTATTTTTTTAATCCTTTGTTTTTAATTTGTTTTTTAAATGGTGGAGATTAATTTTTTTTTAAATCGTTTGTTTTTAATTTTTTTTTTAATCCTTTGTTTTTATTTTTTTTAAATTGTTGGGATTATTATTTTTTAAAATCGTTTGTTTTTAATTTTTTTTTAATCCTTCGTTTTTACATTTTTTTTAAAATCCTTTGTTTTTAATTTTTTTTTATAAATGGTTGGGAATAATTTTTTTTTAATCGTTTGTTTTTAATTTTTTTTTAATGGTTGGGATTATTTTTTTTTAAGTGGTTGAGATTTAATTTTTTTTTAATCCTTTGTTTTTAATTTTGTTTTTTAAATGGTTGAGATTATTATTATTTTTAAATCCTTTGTTTTTACATTTTTTTTAAATCCTTTGTTTTTAATTTTTTTTAAATGGTTGAGATTAATTTGGATTCAACTTGTACACTTTGTAAATTTAAGTTTTAGTGGTAATTTATTGTTTAAATAATTATTTTTTTTTCTTACTTTTGGTAACAATCGTATTTTCTTTTTTGAAAAGTATGGAATATACCGATTGCACTTCGAGGGGTCGCAATTTCACTGTTCAAGAGGATATTGCTTTATGTCAGGCCTTCATCGCAATTAATGAAGATCCTATTATCGGGCGAGACCAAACAATAACAACAATGTGGAACATAAATCTTGAAAAATTTGAAGAGTTTAACCCCCCGAACTATCCAACTGAAAAGAGGACATCAAAAAGTCTGAAATGCCAATGGTCGCCCATAAGTCAAAATTGTACACAATTTGCAGAGTGTATTGCTCAAGTACATTTGAGACCGAGGAGCGGAGCAAATACTATCGACAACGTAAGTTTTTCATATATTATTAATTTTATATTGTAGATGTTATATAATATATTAGACTTTGCAAAATTAATTTCTAAATATTTGTTGAATTGTTTTTTAGTTGAATGACACTCGACACGTATACTCTGCTGCCGGTGGAAAAAGTTTTACCATGGAACATTGTTGGGAAATTTTACAACATGGTCAAAAATGGAAAAAAATTATCAATGTTCAATCCACACTGAATGTCAATGATCCGCATGCGTCAGTGACTCAACCCGAAACTCCATTTGAAAATCCAAATTCTCTCGATAATGATTATCTCAATGAGTCGGTGGCGGAAACCCAAAGCAATCCTACATCGTCAAGGCCGATGGGAAACAAGAAGGCTAAAAAATTAAAAGGTAAGGGCAATGTTGATGATATCCTTGAAGAAGCAAGAAATATGGGAAAAATTATGAAGAAGTACACAGATAGGTATGGAGAATTTGCAGATACGAAGACTATGAGTATAAAGACTTCGACAATCGAAACTCCGGAAAGAAGAGCATTTTTGATTGAGCAACAAAGGGTCATTATTGCAAGAAAGACCGCCTGTTCAATAGACTTTAACAATGATGTATACCAATCCTATGGATGTTATTTGGATAAGAGATTTGAGATAAGAGATAAGAAACGTACGGACGAGATTGATTTTCACAAAATCCAATCCTATGGGTATTATTTGGATAAGAGACTTGAGATAGAGATAACAAATGGACGGTTGAGATTGAATCAAGAAAATTCAACCCAATAAATTAAATATAAATTAATTCACAAAAGGTAATATAATAAAATTAAAAAATACAAATTGAGTGTAATTAAACGTCATCTTAATTAAAAATTAAATAATTTTTTGGTCCAAATGTTCGTAAAAAAAAGTTATGATTATGACGATAATAAATTATCCCAAAAAAATTAACACACGAAAAAAAAAACATATATTCAAATTAGTTTGTAAAATTAAATTTAACACAATATAGAGCCTCAATTTTATAGAGCCCCTCATTGGGGATGGATTTTTTTTAGAGCCCCTAAAAAATACTTTGGGGCTCTATATGGGATTCTAAATTGCTAAGGGGCTCTAAATTAAATTTTAGAGCCCTTCAATTTAGAGCCCCCATTGAAGATGACCTAAAAACAACAACTACAACTAGTTTAATGCGCGAAAAATGCCTAACTAATACTCACATAGTTCAAACTTTTAAGACGGACACTTAAGCTCACACCGAACTACAAGCTAGAAATTCCTATTTATCGAAAATCACTACTAATCCTTCCGAGATTAATATTTCTATTTCTCAGAGTTCCTATACTCTCATCAATCCAATGAGACTTACTCAGGCTCAGAATTTGAACCAAAACCCAACAAATCACAACCTCAAAAAATCATAATGAGTAGTAAAAATCCAAAAAGCACCTAGCTTGACTTGTTGTATTTAACTAAAACAAAAATTAAATATTAAAAAAAAAATGACACACCAACTTTAATCAAATTTTCTTTTTTTAACTTAAAAACAGAAAAGATCAAATTTTGAGACATGGGTTTGATAAACAAAATGAAATTAATAAGAAATGTGCAAGATTGAGTAAAAATAGAACACCTTGCGATGGATGAAAGTGAAGTGAGAAGAACATCCTTGGCATTGTGGGCCATCTGCCACCCAATTGCTTCCTCTCTGTGATGGCTTTGTAGGCAACCTAATTTTCTCCAACATTTTTTATTTTTATTTATTTGTGTAAAATAAGAATATTATAGAAAAATTAAGTAAAAAGAAAATATATGGAATGGTTCTGAAGATCGAAGAAAAAGTAAAACGAGATCAACAGCTTTCTTTGAAGCTGCTTTTGCTGACAACTTCACTCGTGGAACGGCGACGTTTTGTTGCCATAAGAGTACTTTTTTTTTTTTTTTTTGGTCAAGCCTTAGTACTTAAAATGTTAAATGATGATGTTATCTTTTTAATTTCTATTTCCGGTAAATAACCTTCTAACATTTTAACATTAAGATTTTTTTTCTCCAATATTTATTTCGTATTACTTAAATTTAACAAAATGTTATTAACCCTCTCTAATATATGGCCCAAGTTATTACAATCTGTATATATTAAAGTACTAAAATATTACGAACTATTTTTCTTACGATTAAATGAGATCTCTCTTTTACTGAATCACGTTGACTTTGTGAACTTTTGGAAAACTTTTTTTTGGCGGATTGGATTATTTCAAATACAAAAATTAGAGGTGAAAAGCAATATACATGAAAAACAATGTATGTTAGTTTCAGATTTTGTTAGAAGAAGAAAACCCTTAGTGATCATAGCCATTTACATTATTAAAATATAAATCACAGTTATCAAGTTTGTTGAATTAGTAACCTTTAGAAATGAATATATGAACAGTAATTGTTAATCTCCATTGAAAGTAATAGGATAGGATAGGATAGGTACAAAGTACTCCCTCTATCATAAAAAAAGAAAAAAAAAAGCCAATTTTGTTTGCCATAGTTAAAAAAAAGCTAATAGCATGAACTACTCAAAAATAAAATACAAAAAGACACCCATCTATGTACTATTTCACATACTAATTTGGAGTAAAACAGGAAACACATAAATAATACTCTCTTTGCAATGTTAAAGTAGATATTATAGTGAAATAATTGTTAAAAAAAGTCGGACTGTCTTTTTGAGTAGAAAAAAAAATATGAATCTATTGCTATTTTAAAATTAACGAACCAATTTATTTAAGGAAAAAAAATATATGTTTTTACCATCCAAACCTACCCCTCCCCATCTCCCAAAAAAAAAAAAAGAAGAAGAAGAAGAAGAAAAGCAAAAAAAAAAGAAAAAGAAAGAGAAAAACACAAGCTCCTCTTCTACCTCTATAAGGGCATATTTGCAAAGCATAACATTAGAGGCGTAAATCTAGCCGAAGGCTATTTTAGGTTAAAGAAATAACAGTATCGATTTGATCAACTATTTCTTCGGTTATGTGCTAATGTCCAAATTATAGCGGATTAAATAGTAACATTCAAAAAACTTGAGTTGTGTGTAGCGATGGCAATGGGGTAGAGAGACTTATTCCCACGCCTCGCTCTATCACCTTAAAAATCATTTAAAAGTCCATCCTGCCTTACGTCTTTCATAAACTAAATTATAATAAATGATGAATATAAATACATGTGTTAAATAAAACTCAAATGTAGTAAATAAAACTCAAATGTGGATGAAATTAATATTGAGTTGTATGCTTCCAACTAGAATACTAGATAGCAAAATTAACATTACATGAATGAGTTTTAGGGATCTAAAATAATTTTTGACTACGACGACCATTAATATTTCGTTGTGATATTGAATATGCATTAATTACCAAAAAAAAATTATTTTTTGTTATTGGATGTCCACGTATTAGTAGCGACCACAAATTTATTTTTAAATATTGGTATGTATATTCTATTTTTTCACATCATAAATTTGTCACTTTAATTCTAGTTTTTGAAACTATCTTGAATCACTGTTGAAAACTACTAACAAATTTCTTAAACCCACTAAAATCAATAGCCAATAGCGGACATTCATGTAAAATAATTTCAAAAGCTAAAGTAATGATGTGTAGTTTCTTAATCAAAAGAATGATTATATAATTATTTTGAGTCATCATTCATTTCCTCTCCAATTGTAATTAAATTTCGTCTAATTACATTGTTCTAGGTTTTCATATTTATAATCTTAAAATTTAGTAAATGTGTAAAAATTAATAATATAAAAGTACTACGAGGAGGGAAATGCTTTCCTCGCCCCTGCAGGATTGAAAGTTAATTTCGCTACTCTATTCCTCATTTTTCAACTCAAATCTCCTGCCTTATTTGGGGAAAGGGCAGGATAAGTATCCACAAAATCCATTCTTATTACCACCCCTATGTTGGGAAAATACATGACAATTAAAATAATTGCGTAGCGAAAAATAATATCATGTATTCGTCCATGTTTAATTATGCAGATCTAAATCAGATAATAATTTAATCTAATTAAATTAAATCTGCTAACATTCAGGATTACCTCTTGAAGCGTAGATCGATGTAGAATCTGAATCAAGCTCCCCACGTGTGAAGCCTCCAAGATTGATCCACACAGAATCTGCACTCGCTAGCTATTTCTCTGTCAGAATAGTTCTATATATAGGAAACACATATGACCTAAGTCATAAGTGGACTGGTCTTAAACTTACCAGTCTTTGACTCCACATCAATCAGATCACCATTTAATTACTACAAGCCCAATTTATGACAATCCTAAATTTAATTTAATCTTTTTCTCTAGTCCAATTAATCTGCAAATTCTATTTGTGTGTGACCTCTCGGGTTCATAATTAATCGGTAGCGAATAATTAATTCAACTAATTAATTACATTAGAACTCTTTCTAATTAATTCGAAAATCATGAGTGACACCTAGCAGTGTATCACGATTACCCAATTAAAGATGAAGTGCAAGCATGCAAACCCAAATAGTAATTTATATACAATCAAATCCTACTGTCTGAATTATCCCGATCAAGCCAGAGTCATGGATTGGGTCGTCAAACTCTCTTACTCGACCATATGCCAAAACTCAATTAATCAGTGACTAATGAATAATTCGTGAAATGACTTCCACTATTCCACATCGGCCAATGATTTCAAGTCACTCAATTAATCAGATTGCATAGGACACCCAATTGACAGTTTCCGTGTCTACACATACATTTCTCCATGACAGAATAAATCACAACCACTGAATACATTGTCTAATCCATGATTAGGACTAGCTTATTCGTACCAGCAAATAATGACATTCTTAATCATGAGATAATCGTAGTGTCTCAGGTCTAAGGACTAATTGCATAATTACATGATACAACGAACCATTGACATTCCATGTAATTCATTGTATCAGTGGTCATGTCCAGTTACTTATTCATAATAAGTACTTATACATCTATTATAACGATATGAGACAAATCGCCCAAATTGATATCTCATATAATTTGATTAATAGACAGTAATCCGATCTTTCCGGATAAACTAACGCCCAACTAATTTATCCTATGATCGGAGACAACCTTTTTAGAATATATTTATGATTATAGATTTCGTCACTCATATCCTTACTTCTAAGAATAAAATCTATAAATAGTATTCTAACGACTTTATTTATTTAATCAAGACATTAATAATAAATAAATAAACTGCCAATATTAAATGAATTAATAAGTTAAATAACACATTATCCATAATTTCAAAATACAATTTATTGGCTTTTTGGACATTATTCCTAACACCCTAGTCATGTGAGCTTGCATATCAAAGATTAAAAGAATCTTGAATTATGTAAAATCAGTACTGATAGGGGTAAAAGTCTCAAGTCCCCGAACTAATGATAAAAATACCGATTAGTTTCCAGTTTAATATGAGAAAATTATGGTAGGGATATCTTGATTGAAAATGTCTAATCTGGGAGGACATGGTTCGAGTACCCGACCTCTTTTGATACTTAGAATTTATTTACCCCATTCATTGTTAAAGACATATACTTAACACTCTGCAAAAAGCGGGGGAATTTTGAGTCTATACCACAAATTCATGGAATACTGTCTAGGAATACTCTTCTTAAGCAAGGGAAGTAAGACCTCAGGTTGTCACCTCAGCCCCCGCAAAATTCAAGGAAAAATAGTATAAATATGACATTCATCTACAATAACACATAAAAAATTATCCTTTTTACTTCTTGATGAAAATATTTTAACTCAAGACATTCAGATTATTAACTAAGGTGTCGAAGCTATCCCCAAAATTGAGCTCAAACTATTTCTTTTTGTGCAAGATTAGCTCGAATTTTGTTCTAAGACCAACTCCAACAGTTCCCCTATTTTTAACCAATCCCTTATTTTATAGAATCTTTATTTTAGTTTTACTCCAACAGCTCCCCTATATAGAAAATTCCTACTTCTATAATATTAAAAACTATGAGAGATGGGATGGGGGAGAGATTTGATCCCCCAGCAATAGGGGATCCAAACTTTAAATCATTTATCTCTTAAAATATAGGGGATCATTTGAAAGAGCTGTTGGAGCTCTATAACACCAACAACTCCCCCAAATTTAATAGTTTTGGATATTTGGGAGAGCTGTTGAAGCTCTCCTAAGAACCAAGTAGAATTTTAAATTAAGTTCACTTTGTTGACTCATTAATGCACTCGGATTCCAATATGTAGGAAGCCCAAAAAGACAATCACTGTTATCAAAAATGTTTGTCGTTCGTTTATTTCCATGATAATTAAGATGCATTGGGTTAGTACAAGGTTGTTAGTAGGCTTAGGTTTGGGTTCTGATTATTCAAATCTTTATTATTTTTTAATAGCTTCACCTTCCAAATGACATACATTATCGAGAATCCATATTTTGCTTTCTTACACTTGGACATAATTGTTTATGTAACACACCTCTCACATTCATTTTGTATAAATATATGTTCAATATATAACGACATAAGTTTTTTTTTATTGAAATTTAAGTATTTTAAATTAATTAATTAAATTTAATATATTGACGTATTTGTAATTGAACTCGAGTCATGTCAATTTATGCTTCATTCACCTTACATCTTCATTGCAGTCTTCGTAATGCTGGGAAGAACTAATTAAGCTGGACATATTGCACGTCCGACTCTAACATTTTTAAGATTTTTTCCCCTTACAAATATTCACACACATGAAGCTGTGTGAGTGAGCCCCTCATTGTGCATGTTGTTAGCCGCGTTAGTCGCTGTCTTATTTTGTGATTGTGTGGACTTGGCTCGATACTCGGTAAATATATCCTTTAGAAACATCCATTGGATTATATTAATGCACATTTAAGATTTTTGAATAAGGAGAAGACAAAGATCATGACCTTAATTGTCTGAGCCCCTATACATATATTCTTATTATTTATACACCTTCTTGTTGATTAGTGATGTACGACATTTTGAAATTAAAATGTCGAATGCTTTCATGAACATGGGAAAGGCCAATTTCTTTCTCTACTTGGATATGGACAAAACTTACAGAGTCTGAGATTCTAGAATGACTTTATTTTGTTCAACCTATGTAGTTTTTTTTGTCCCTCCAATTTCTTGATTGCATTTATTGGTCAAGGAAAAGTTTGTACGAATTATAAACTCAGTAATGTTTTATGTCACTCGAGTGATCGTTTACCCTCCTCATTTCTTCTGGAACTAGGCTCCTAACTTGCAACCGATGCAGGTTAATAACGATTTGCAATTAAGAGCAAGTTCATTATAAAACATGACGTGTGATTTCTTCTGTGATGATTCTTTTAAAATATGCAGAAAAAAAAAAGGATTTGATTTTCCATTGCTGGTAGGTTCATTTTACAGACTCTAAACATGATACATTTGAAGATATATCTTTCAATTAATTATCGGCAGAGTGCAGGCAATGATCTGCCCTTGGTCGGACTGCATAATCTTGTTTCCGAGCTGTGTTTTTTACTGGTTTGCATCTTCCAGAAGACTTTTCTGCATTTTCTTCGAGATTCAAGCTTGTTCTTGTAACACATAGGCATGTAGCTAGGTAGCTCGCGCGATTGTTTGCCCGTGTCAAGAGTCCTGAACTCGGCCTGCTGAGACACAAGAGCCGCGTCTCCTGCACACCCTCCTGGAAAATTAGCATTTTGAGCCTGATGTATCAATGATCCTGCTGAGAGCTTGTCATAGTTCAGGGCACAACAGAGTGTTATCTTTTCTTCTTCACAGAGATTGTTATGGACCTGCCAAAATTCTAATGTCAGTAAATAGGAACTAATTTATTCAAAATTTGGTAGATTAACTTCAAATTGAACAACGCAAAAATGCATTTTACTCCCTTGTGTTTTCGTACCTTGAGATATAAGTCAATTGCCTCGTATATTCTGTCATGAGAATCTCTAGCAGAATCTGGCAGCGCGGTAGCTAAAACGACAAACTTAGAAGGCTTAAGAACTGGATCAGGAGCCACTTCTACAATGTACGAATCCATCAAGCAAGCAACTTTCTTCAATCTATGTATGAAAAATTGCTCGCTGCTTTTGCTGAGGAAATGTTTCAGCAACCTCAGGACTAGATTTACATCATATGCATAACTTTTTCGATGCGAAGGAACAAGTAGATCATCTAGTGATGCTTCATCTAGCTTGTTGCCTATCATACTTTCTAACTTGTTTATCCAACAATCCCTCAGTTTCAAAGTAGACGCCGCCTGAAGGATGCGTAGTAGGCCTTTAAGAGGTATGAAGCTTACGTCAAGCAAATAGAGCAAATTGATTACAGTTTCGATGATCATGCTCTTTTCATCTTGTGAAGAAGCAAGAAATTTTACTCTTTGGTAATAGAAGAGGAAGGAAGATATCATAACATGATCTAGATTCTGTGAAATCATCGTCTCTACCACCTTCTCCAACAATGAAATACTCAAGAATTGAAGATCTTTAAACCACCAAGAAGTTTGAGAATTATAGCTCCTCGTGCTGTCAATGCTTATATCACCAGAGAACTCTACACTAGAACTCTCCCAGGAAGATGTGGACGGACGACGACTAGGAATGTGAGGAAGGAGAACCCTGTCTACATGACATTCCAGGATATGTTGAAGCGTACGCGAATCATTCAAGACAGGCAGTAATTTTTGGCACTGCTTCAAACAAGAAAGTAGCTCCAGCCAGGTGAAGCAATGAACCCTTTCGAGGTACGTTTTGGTTTGGTGTATAAACCCAATTTCCCCATAGTGATCTTCATTCATTTCCATGAAATTGGCAGCAAAGTGCAGTAGAAGAACATTACAGGGGGTTATGTCAATTTTGCCTTGATCGTAGCAATACTTGACAATGAGTTCAAAGCCCTCTGCACCACCTGGAAAATCATGGAATATCACTTTGAGGCTTCTGGGATTTCCAGACAACTTATTGATGAATTTGTCTAGTCTGCCCGAGAAAGATGCAAGAATTTTCTGCAGAATAACAAAAAGCATTTAATGTAAAATAGCTAAAGCATTTACTGTAAAGGCACTAAAAGGTATATAGTCAATAGGCATTGACTTAGATTTTGTAACAAACTTACAAGAATATAGATTGTTACAAACACTAAAGACAAATAGAGGACATGAGAAGTACAAATGTTGATAAAATGACAAATCTCAAAGACAAGACAAGGATTCTCCTAAGAAAGTCAAATCTTCTATAATTGCTCCATGGCAACCAACTTCTAATCGAAGATGAGCCATTACGGGTCAGACTGATAAACCTTCTAACCTCACTCTCCGTTTCAAATATGCACATAGACCCATGCGCAAGACACAACAGGTCGTTTTGAAGATTTTTCCGGCCATTAGATATAGGACCAGAGACAGCATCAGTATTGCACCATGCATGGAAATTTAGAGAACAAAGAATGGTCAAAATGGCAAAAATGGCCAAACTCAAAACCCCTTGAAAAGAAACGAAACCGGAAACTTAATGAACATTGAGTGAAAGTAGAGACTAGAGACGCAGACGCTCAAAGGAAAACAAAAGATGGGTTGGAAACTTTACCTTGTCCACGAAGAATGTCTCTTCTCCATTGACATCTACTTCAAGATCACTGCAGAATTTCATGGTTTAGTGATGAATATAGTAAATGCATAAAATGACTCAACAGCTAGAGTATGGCCTTAAGTAACTGCTCTTTGTGTAAAACAGTAACAGTATAAAGCAAGAAAGAGACTGAGTTGGTTAAAGGCAATGCAGTCTCCCTATAAATGTAGAAAGAATAAAAGAAACACTCGTTTTGTAACATATAATATTACGTGCGTTATAATGAAATTTAAAACTCTATTTCATGAGTGATAATAATGAGTCTTTTACTGCATTTATGATGTTGGCTTAGTCAACCAGAGGACAGAAAAATGTTTGTCAAGATGTGGACATATCTAGGAATTAGAAGAATCTATGGCATTGAAAATGGCAAATTTCTTGTATAAAAAAATTGAAGGCTTTCCTAGCGGTATAGATAGACCCCCTTAAAAGTAATGTGACTTTTTCTCTCCCTTCACCCAAGATGCATAGTAGTTAGTATGCTAGAAATTGAGGTCTTGCCTATTTTAGCCCCAAAGAAAAAGTTTGTTGTTGCAAATGCCAGTCATGATTCACAACTTTTTTCCGTCAATCTAGGTGTTTGAATGAGCTGATTATGTAACAGTTAGCTACTGGCAGCCATAAAATTCCTCCATAGAAGATTATCGCTGCTCGGGTTATTATATTTATTAAGAAGCAAATAAATATATAAATTTTTTGAACAATTTTAATTTGTTGTAATTTTTGGATATTTACCATTTTGATCAACCACACAAATAACTTCGACGTTTACTAAAAAAGTATTTTAAAGGTGAAACATCCTTTAGATTAATCCATGTATAATCTCGACTTTATCCCTTAAAAACAAAATAAAAAAAGAGCTTCTTTTTCCTTTTTTTTTTCGCGTTGAAGGAATATTGGTGGTTGGAATATGGTGATGCAAGAAGCACTGAACCTTTCGTCAACAAGCTAAACTTTCCTTGTCAAACCTACACTGATGCTTTTTTTTTTTGCCCCTTGATTCCTTAGAGGTTGATAGCCGTGCTACTACAAAATAAATTTGAAGGTCGAGATATCACTTTTATCTCTATCAAGTAGATTCTTTATAAGATCAAGTGAACGATTAAGAAACTAATTTTGAAGTGAATATGTCAAACCAAAATTAGCAAGTCAATTCGACACTAATGCATCTTTTATCTAGAGCATATTCTTTCTATAATATGCTGTAGGCTATGAATTGGTGAATGAGGTAAGTTTTAACATATGTCAAGTCCTATCATACCTAGCTACGATTGCAGCATTATATATCCACGTAATATATCCACGAGCATGGTCATATTACTTTTTTCCTTTCCTTGTTAGATAATAGAATTTTATCCTTGTATGAAAGATTTGACACTGACTATATAAATTCTTTCTATATAAAACAAACATAAAAGGATAAAGAGGTGATATAAAATATAAATATTATCTTATATCCAAACATTCCCGAATTTTAAGGTCTATTGCCATATTTACTATCTAAACTATTGCAAAAAGGCTAAAAATTGTTACAAATAACTTTAACTGTTGTATATTGTCTTGTTGCAAATTCTCTACTGTAACGATGTTTATAAATAATAAGCTACATTTTAAAATTGTTGCAAAAAAGTAGTTTCATGAATAATTACTAGCAAAAAGACTAATATTTACTTTATACAACAATTAAAAACATTTACAAATAAGATACCTATTACAACACTTTTTTATTTATTTTCAGTAACAATTTTTTTATTTTTTAATTGAAGTGTTACAAAAGATCTAACATGTTATAATGAAAGTGAGTGAGTTTATTGGAGAGTAAACCGTAGGATGGATGAAAGAAAAATTTAGAACCTTGGCAATGTGAGGCACTTATTATGCACCAAAATTTTTCCGTTAGTGATGACTACAAAGCATAAGTATTAAAGGAAAAAAAAAATTAAAGAGCAAAAATGGTAAAACTATGGAATGGTTTTATAGATTGAACAAAATTGGAAAAGCAGTGGAGGATGTAGATCGGGACTGTGGGTGTTGCTGACCGCACAAAATAAATCATATAATATTTTCAATTTCAAAGATTAATTAATCCATTGATTTTAAAAAACACTTAACTCCTATAGGTACATTAACTTTTGTTTGTTCCAATAAGTTCAATAAGGTATAAGTTTTTCTTTTAAGGCTTTGCATGTTTAAACCAACATTGAAGAGGAAATAACAATTTATGTAAAGGGCGGCAAAAGAAGTTAAAAGTAAAACTAAAGAAGAAAGAGTACCATTAATGTACTAAAACCTCATGTAAAAAAAAATTCTAATTTGGTACTCTTCCTTGTTTATTGTTCATTTGTAAAGAGAATGGTAGAAACAAAAAAGAACCTTGTTTATTCCTTAGTTTATATGTTTTTTAAGTTAACTTTAATTTCGTCAATTGCAGCAAAAATAGTTGAAAGGGCATTTTCAACCACAAAAATTATAAAAAGTTGATTATGGATTAGCAGATCCAATGGAAGATCTTTTAATATATTATTATTATTTAGTAACATAAACTCCTCTCTTGAATAAAAAAATATATATATATTACTATAATACCCATAATGAGAAACTGTAATGATATAAGAATTTATATACATGTATATATAAAAGAAGAATCACTATATACGTAGTTATTTTTAGATTCACATATAGCAAAAATATTAAATCTGTCCCGAGGAAAAAGGTTGCTGACTCTTGGGGCTGTCACATTTGAACAACCTCCGAAACAATTCCATCTCTTATTAAAAAAAGATAGACGAGATGAAACATTCACAAGATGGATTTTAATGTAATTGCCCAGGCCTCTTTTGGGAGTGGGAGTGGGAGTGGGAGGGGGAGGAAGTTGCTGACCGCCTGACTCTTGGGGTTCCCTTGTGTTTTTCAGTAATTAATAATTAATACACATTTCTCATATGTAAAGCCGCGGCCATGACGGAACACCAACAGGTTCATTCCAATACGCAGCATTTTCACATTGTAGACCAAAAGTTGCATTTGTAGGAAGATGACACGCGAAAGTTCAGTTCTTTGGAGGGTAATAATCTATGGGAAAATAAACAAAAAGACTGCTAAAATTCGAGTTTATTCTCAAAATTACTTTATATAATTGTTAAATAACGTGTCATAAGTACTACTTCAACAGTGGATTTGGGTCCTCTGATATCAAATACCATTAATCTTGTCATCTTTGACTTTTTTAGATCAAACTAAATATTTTTATTTTGGAATTAAGATCCTCTCTTAACTAATGATTTATTCTAATATTCTAACATTTCATTCCGCCAGTGATTTAATTTTTAAATTACAAAAATAAAGTGTGAATTGAGTGACTGAGATCCAAGTTAGAATATTAGAATAAGCGCGTTAGGAGATCCTTATTTGTTGGTAAGCACTATATCTTGTTCTTGTTGGAGTATTCTCATAATATGAACAATTAAATAGTAATTTATGTAGTTTCACATGGTGCATATATTTGAATAAAAATAAGAATTCAATATTAATTATTGCTACAAAAATTTGCGTAATTAACCAATAATAATAATAATAATAATTGAGACGGACTCTAGGAAAGCAGAAAAGACTCACACATAGATGTTGACCCTTGAAGTAACAACAAGAAAGCAAAAGTAAAAGTTGGTCTATTTTGGAGTTAACTGTAATGTGTAAGAAAAAGCTTGGCTTTGGCAAAACAAAAAAGTCTATTGGGTCTAATTAAATATGTTAAAATAATTAGTAAGATAGGGGTAGATCAGCTAAATTAATTTAGAAATATATCGTATCCAACTAAAAGAGATCAAAATAATAAATTTCAAAAAAAAATAATCTGGGAATATAAACTAAAATCCTAAATCTATAGTTGTCTTTGATCAACCACCTAGTATGACGTTGGTCTCGAGCATACCCACGATTGTTGAATGGTTCAATTTCTCTAAGGATTGTTTGGTATGAGATTAGCTGGAACAAGCTATAAAAAATCGAACTGACCTCAAACTTTGCATTTGGAATATTTTGTGTAGTGAGGGTTGAAAATAACAAATGAATCTAATAAATTCATTTACAAGAGTTTAAATTTTTCAAATGAGATGCTAATTTAATAAAATATTAAAGTTTAGGTTATCAATCGTCCCAGGTTCAAGTTTTACTATTACTTTTTTTGAAAAATATTAAAACTGTTCACGTATAAGGCTAAAAAGCAAATATCACTTGAACATGCAAGGCGTGTTGAGAATAACAAATAAATATAATAAATTTCTCTCAAAGAGTTGGTGTTAAAAACAACAATTTCTATTTGGAAGAGTTACATAACAAAGGTAATGTAATAGCAAATGCAAAACGTCAACCCATGAAACAAAAATATATAGGCCCCATGTGAATGGACCATATTAGATTAAGATCCAAGTCTAATATCATATCATGAAATATATTAAGTAGAGTAACCTAATATCATATCAAGAAATATGTATCTTTTAAAAAAGTTTTATAAGTGTGTCAAATATGTAAGCACGATTGGATCACAGTACTGAAATAACAAGACAATCAAGCAGTGGTACTTCGCTGATAATTATTATGCTAAAGATTTGGAGCATAGAGAAACTTTTGACCGACAAATTCATGAAAAACATGGCTTTGACAAGTATATTATTCCTCATGTAGTAATTAATTTCTACTTATTATATAATTCAGCACCCTTTGATTTAACACCAATAATATAGTCGAAGGACTAGTATTTTTCTGTCAATTTATGATCCGTGCCAGCTAGTGAATTTACTAAAATAGCCATTTCTGCATGTATAAATCACAAAAGTAGCACTACTTTTACTCCTATAATGCACCCATATCGTAAGCTAACTTTTGTCTCAGCTTCATAGTACATATTGCACTCAATAAAGGAGGTAGATCAGTGTCTTACTATCTTAAACCTACTGAAAAAATTTGGAGCTAATCTTCTTGCTTGTGCGGGCGAGGACCGCTCGGCTAGGGCATGCAATAGGAGCTTCGAGTGACTTAATTCTTTGTCGAAGTTCAATTTGTGTTTATAGTGCATGCACTATACTACAAATGAGGTTTTTGTTGGATTTAGTAGCCTGCTGGGGCAATGCTACCCAACATGCTGCTCAGAAATCAGAGGTTGGTAGAGTTGTGCCAATGTCTTGTAGTAAAATGGACCCCGATAGGTGCAGCAAGTTGAGTGGTAAGAATTCAACAGCGGCGGCGCCACGGTGGCGGCCATCACTCTGCACAATCCTTGAGGATGATGTCGTCAAAACAAAGAAAGCACAAGGCAGTGTTAGGGGTTACAAGAAACATATGAAAGATGGTGAAGCAAAAACAAAGTGTCCAGTTTACACGCTAGAAAATGAACTAAGGTAAGTAATTTTTCTTTTTGTGATTTAAGAGAGACTTACAAGTCAATATTATATTATTTAGGATGTTAATTAACTACGAGAATCGATCTCGGGTTCTCACACTTGAAGCGAGAATTATACCATTAGACCAAATACCTAGTGTCAACTAAGGTAAGTAATTGCTCCAAAGATCAGCTTAACTTTACTTGCCTAAGCGTAGTGGTGTACTGTAAAAACTGCGGTTACAAATTAATCTACTTGTCAACACTTCTATTACGGAAACATGTCATTTTTCCCCCACGAGGAAATAACATTATACTAATCTTTCAACAAGTTTTAATTTTTATCCAAATTCTCTCACGTGTATACTGTTGGTGTCAAAAAAATTTAATGATCAACTAGTTGATCTTTTGCGATTACTCTTTTGTCATCCACTCATATCTCCATTCTCACTTACCCCACGAGTGTTAACCTATAGCCCACTTACCCCATAAATTTTAGCCTAAAGCCCAAAATTCTCCATGCATTAACTTTTAATATAGCAATGCTAATTCAATTTTCCTCCAAAAGTAATTGAAATTAAGGCTAGCCTTGTACACATGTGCCTTCCTCTTATAGGGGATATACACACATATATATGTATGTATGTGTGTGTCTTCCTCAATACTGCATGTTATTTATGCCTCTAGAGGAGTTAAACATCAATATAATGTGAATTTAATATACTTCTTGATTCATTTAAGTTAATTTTGACTTGAAAATTAACAATTTTGTGTAATATAACTTAAAAAGGCCAAACACATGTAGATTTAAAAAAAAAAAAAAAAAAATCAATGACCAATTAAGAAACATTGGGACATTTCATTCAACAGCTAGCCTACCATGCAATAAATTTACACAAAGTTTATATTTTTAAAATAAAAATTAGCTTCAATGTATCAAGAGTTATAACTAGGTTAAAATTATATTGTTGCTTAACTCTTAAAAACATAAACAAAACATAATTTGTCTGCATTAATGCATATGAATGAAGATCTATATATTACCTTGTAGAAGGAATTATGTGCATGTGTATATAAGACTAGTCTTTATTTTAGATAATTTTTTAAGGAAAAATTGAATTAGTATCATGGCATAAAAGTTAATGGGTGGAGGACTCCGGATTATAGGCTGAAACTCTTGTATAAGTGGGTTATAGGTTAAAATTAATGGGAATAAGTGATCAATGGAGATGTGAGAAAAGCTAAAAAGGGTAAAAAAAATAGTTGATTTTTATGAATATCTAAGTACAAATTAAAGTTCATAGAAGAATTGAGATAATATTATGGCCTCGTGGAAGAAAATGACATTTTCCCTTTCTATGTTGCGAGATTTCCTAATAATTCAAGTAATTTTTATCACTTGTTTATTAGTTAGCGTTGGAAGATGGTTGTAAACTTCCGGTTCTTACTTCAGGGTACAGGCCTTGCAGGCAAGCATGTTAACATTCTCCACAGCAACATTCTTTATCTGATTCACATCTACCCAGAGAGAGTGAAGCAGTTTTAGTAAATCCAGAATGTATTGTTGGTGAAACTTGTTACAAGTACTTCAAAATTTCAAGAAGCATTTTCTGTTTATTCTGTGCATACCATATGTATCTCAAGGAGCAGGATCCCTTTATAAGGGTATAACGTTACAAAAGTGATTCAATAACAATTCACAATTATTGAATTTTTTCCTTAATGTCATATATTAAGAGGGGATCGAAATCCATGGGCTAGCAGTCATTAATGATGCACCAAGATTAACCAACCCTATCTAAGGTGTTATCTGGTAATGACGACACGGATTAGCCTAACGATTCATGATTGTAAACCAAGATAGAAAATAACATCTCAGCCTATGAAAGCCATTTCTGCATAGAACAAATTATGTGGTTAACACGAGAAATAAATATAGCTTCTAAAATATCTATCTCAAACTTCACCAACCCCAAATTGGGTCTCCAAAGAAAAAAGATAAAATTGACATATTATTCTCACAAATTTTATGGTATACATCATAAAATCTAGAATCAAGGCTTCAACAACAAATTCATCAAGCAGCGGGAACTCCATTTTGCACCATAATGCCACTGATACAGAAAGGCCAGCAATTTAAGTGTCAAATGTATTTCCTATTACTTTCTGTAATCAAGTTTTTTATTGTCTTATTCTTTTTCCTAACTTCTCTTTCTGAAGAAGAAGATTTTTTTTCTTTTGGGTTGTGGCGGGGCAGGGGCAGGGGCAGGGGCAGGGGCAGGGGCGGGGGTGGGGGTGATGGGGGTAGAGGTGATGGATCTGAAGGGATCTGGACTCTTGAATCGGAGGAGCATGTCAAGTCTTAACATGCTCTAGCAATAAGAATGAATTATCCAAAGTCTTCACTCCTGCGAGTTCAGTGTTGTTAGCAGCTCGAATTTCTGAGAAATCTTCGCCCAAAATAAATGTCAATTGCCAGCAAACATCCCAATCGTTTCTGACACTCAGTAACCATTAATCTGGGGCCTTGGGGTGGGACCCGTCAACCTAGAAAAGGGCATCTGACCACGGCCAGGAAGGCTTCTCTGGGTAGAAAAACGTTCAGGAGTTGCTGGATCAGAAGAGACCGATCTTGAGAAGGCCTGGGCAAGCTCCACTGCAGAAGCTACTTTACCATAACGCAGTCCAGGACCATCAGGAGACGCAGGTTTTGGCCGGTCAACTGGCTTCCTCCAGGTCTCTGGTGAAGGTGGCCTTTCCTGAGACTGTGACTGCAGTTGCTGATGGCGTTTCTCAATTTCCCTGTTGTTTCTCCAATTCTCATTTTGCCAGTTCCTCCTCTGCATGTCTGTCCTATCAACATCATTACGAGGATCTCGCTTATCAGTATTCTTGGCTGTCCTACGATCAGTTGGGAGCTTCTCAACTTTGTTATCATAAAGATTAGCAACAGCATGCTGAGGTACTGTCTCAGTTTTAGGAGGCTCTTGTTTGACCCTGCACATGAGAATTGGTTTAGTTTGTGTTTTAGACCAAGGATGCATGACAAACCCATCTGAACTGACTTAAAATAAATCAACAACTTACCGATAAGAAGGTTGCCCTAGTTCAGGATTGTTTGCAGCAGTATCATCGATGCCCCGCCCCTTTAGCACCTAACAGCATATTAACATGACAAGAAACTGAAATGATAGTGCTACTGAAACACCAAGGGGAAGGGGACACGTAATATATTAGTTGAATAGAAGCAAAAGCCGAAGCATAAGGGCTTCAAGCCTTCATCAGAGATCATCTCGATAACACAGAAAATATACTTGTGTTCATGTTTCACTTTAGTTCTAATGGCATGAAATAACAGTTATCCCTTCAACACGTTTAGATTAAGCAGGTAAAGATAAATTCCTTATGTCTCTCCAGTAAGATGGGGATCCTCACAAGACAGAAGAAAAAACTGGACCTACATCCAAAAGAGTTGGACTGTTAGCTATCAGAGAGTCTAGACTTTGAAACTTATTGTGATATTTACAATTTGATCATTTCAAATTATCAATGTAACTTATTGTAGGTGTTAATGCATTTCTTCCATTCTGCTTGTCAAAGAAAAAGGATATTGAATGATCAACTCACCATTCTCGAATTAAGCCCAAAAAGACCAAGACTGTAGTATGCTAAGGCAGATCAAACGATAATTGATAAGCAAAATCGGCTGACTGAAAAAAAAAAAAAGAGCACGTTTTTCAACTCTGAAGCCCAGTGTCACCGATAACTCTCGTATCACCTTAATCCATTCTTTTGTTGAGAGTCGGGTGATGTTGCCTGCCCTTTATTTACATGTGAAGGCGAACCCTTGCTCAAATGCTCGAGTGTGGCCCACCAAACACCCCACCCTGGCATTCTAAAATTCATACAAGGGTTGAGCAAAACTACTGCACCTAGGAAGATGAAGAATGGCATTGGGAGCATAGTCTCAATAAACAGAATTAAAACCAACCAACAAATGGCAGATTTGGATGGAGTCTTGCAGAAGAAACTTCTTAATCTACAGAGGCAAAGCTCGTTACAACCAGAGACCCCTTTCTTGTTATTAGGATGATGGGTGCTTGAGCAAATCCTTAGATCATGGGAGGAAATGGACGAGAAGCAAGCCCACCCCACACAACCATCTTCTCTTTATCTAGTTCCTGGTCAAGTCCCATACCCACTCTTTACTCCAATCATCCCCGTCAAATCATAGTAAGGTAAGAGGGGGCCACCATCGGTTGAATAAGCAAATCAAAGACAATGAGGCCTAGCACTCTAGAGTACCATTGAGAAAGAGCAATAGAACAAGGTGGGAATAGGATATAACAAAATGAGATAATCAGTTTACATTCTTCACAGACTGGCCCAGTGATATCCAATAACTGCAATCGGCGGGACAAAAGAAATAAGGTAGGTAGAATTTTAAAGGAAGATTCAAGTACCAAGAGGGAAATGGAGCTTGAATCCATAACATTCTCCACAGACACACAATTCATTGCAGCGACCTTACTGTACATCATTACCACCAGCCATTTCACTCAAAAACGAAGTAATCATCATATAGGTGCCTTCCTATCCAACTTTGAGGCATTAAGATAGCTTTAAAGCGTGGATGATCTCGAGAGATTTTGAACATATCATAAGTTTCTTGTTCTTAAAAAGGCTTTTCCAACCCAGAAAGTGGCCAGAAATCCCATATTTGTCATTGAAGCAAATACTTTAATCTCAATCATATAGGTGTAAGCACATACATATATAATACTATGATTGCAAGGGAAACAGAAACTAAGCAAAAAAAGAACAGATGAAGAATTGAGTGTTAGAAAATGATTTTTTTTTCTTTTTTTTTGAAAGGTGAATCTTTTTTATTCAGCACACGGTAAACAAATTCTTGCAGAAACGTAACAGACGCATAGAACAATGAACTCACCAATTCTCGTGGGCGACCACCACCAAAAACTGATTTCCTGCAACGGGTAAACAAAAAAAGTCAGAATCACTTCAAAAATTCCAAGAAAAAGAAAAACAAGAAGTAAAACTCAAAGGAAAGAAAAGAGAACAAAATTTTACATAATCCAAGTCTAATCACAATAGATAGAGGCTACCCACACTGAACCGAAATCCTAATATTGGTTTATATTGAATATTTCTCACCCCTCATATAAAGGGATTTAGAATGTTATTTCGTGGTATTGGTTAGTCTTTAGATTATTAACACCATCATCCAACATAATGCTGGAATTGTCAGTTCACATCACAAATTATTTTTCAATTCCAAAATCATACTTCCAAATTCCCATTTTCAGAGAATGGAAGCCATCACTTCATTTCTATGTTCAAATTCATGGTGAATTCCACAAGATATGCAGGTGCTTCACCACCCTCATCTAATTTGTTCTTCACCATACCCCCACCCCTGACTCCCAGGTGTTTTGTCAAAGTTGCACGTTACCCTATACTATCGTGGTAATCTAAGAACCCCCCTATGATTTACCACAGGATGTAATGTGCAACGTCAACAAAACACAAGGGGTTGTTCGTAGTTTACCCAAAAATGGTAAAGAAATCAAAAAGTTCCTTTAATGTCAAATAGGCTAGAAACTTCTATTGCAAAGTGATACTCCATTAACACATTTCACTTTCTGTTCTGCAATAAAGATGACTTTGTAAAAAAAGAATGTAATACATTGCTGTGCTCATTTCTGAAACCTCCATAATCACAGAAATTTAAAAATTAAAATTGCCAAGGCCAAGAACACAACTATGAATTATAAAATCACAGAAATTTAAACGTAATAATCAACCCCAGAGAAACTAAAGCATGTAAAGTTGTCTCTAAGAAGCAATCTTGATCAAGTATAAACAAATTTGAATTACAAAAACTCACAGCTCGTTAAGATGGATATCTCCGTGCAAAGGGATGCAAAATCATGAACGAAACTTCGATAACAAATATATAGATCTACAGACTTTTGGGTTATGGCAGCTAGCCACATACTGTTCCAACCATAGGCTTAATTCCAAGTGTCTTGTAAGACCCATAAAAAGTGGCAGCCAATGCACCATTTAAGTTCATAACTTTGCATCAGAGATAGTTTATGACTATATTCTTCTTTTGAATGTTGGGACTTGCGCATCAGACTCGCACACACTAACACTCACAGAGAGAGAGACTGGATAGCTTCTTTATCAGATCACTAGCATATTTAATTCTACGATACTTGAGAGGCTCTCCTTAAACTAGGATGTATTTTGCCACTATGATATTTCTTTTGTTGGCATCAGGAGAAGAAAAAAGAAGGTTAATAATGTCCACACATTCTGAAAGGCAAAAAGCTAACAGGGCATCACTAGTAAGGCAAACAATATGAAGCTTCCCACCATGTAGAGGAAGTATTCTGTGTATATTTGCTCCAGCATGTAGTGCATGTAGGAGAGAGGGAGAATCTCAAAATCTCACTTATTTGAATTTTTTCTATGAAACAAGTATGCATACACCATGGAGAAGAGACGGAACAGAAGGAAACTAGATTCAATCAATGTTATCCGAAAACTGAAAAGGTCAAGCATGAGAAAAAATTGAAAGCACAGATTTAGGGCAGGGAGGAAGTAAGAATTAACAGATTCCGTACAATTCCCTATTTAATTCTTCAGTCAAAGCTTGTCTTTTTATCAAACAAAAAGTCCTAAAATTTGACATGCATCCTATTCCAGGGAAGACAAAGCCATCTCTCCCATCCCTAGACCCAGAGAGGAAGGTTTTCTCAATACATGCATGCAATCTCTTTGGACTTGTTTGTGTATGCACTTTGCACATCTCTTTGGACCTGTTTGGAAATGCACTTGAAATTCTTGGCGCATTTTTGTGAGTCAGACTTACATGAAGCTGGTGTTTGCAGAACCAATACAACATCAGAAGTGGCATAAATATGTAAACACAACAATCTTAAGAGGGTGCAGGTGCTCAGCTTTACTTGGAATGCTGCAACTGATTATCCAGAATTACTGAGCTAACCGTCTTTCCTATGTAAGAATGGCCCTACCACATGTACTTTAGCAGCTACCATTTCACTCTTTTTCTATTTCCCCTCTCTCCAAGAGATATAAAGGACTTCTTCCCCACAAGATCATGTAAGGGGGAACTCTAGCATAGGTCTATGAAATATTTGCCACAATTCTTTGCCCCCCACCCCCCCCCCCCCCCCCCCCCCCCCCCCTCTCTCTCTCCCCCCAACCCCCCAACAAGTAAATTTTCAACTCTATTTTTCTTTTCCCCAATCATGTAACCTATAGGATGTAGGCCAAGATTCCAGACAAATCACTGATAGCATGAGAAGTGCGAAAAGAAAGTGGAAGAAAAATTTAAAGGTAATAATATTCAAAGAAGCTGAAAGTAAGGTATTGCTGCATGCAGCAAGTTAGTTTGTAGACCTGTTGTTTTCACCGCTTCCTTTCAATGGTTCAAGAGGCTGCGATCGTGGCTTCAAGTTTAATTTTGGGCGATCCGTTCCTCGATCTACACTATCAGGTCCAACAAACCCTGTTCTCACAGTATTCACACATTCAAGTGATATACTGCCATTCTCCACATGCAGAGGCTCATTTGACTGCTGGTATCCCTGAATAAATAGTTAGAATGAAGCAGATGTGCATATAAAAAGAAAGTCCAATGGAAACACCAAAACTAAATCATGACAATCAAGACCTGCTTATAATCAACCGGTGGTTCCACATTTTCTAATGGCTTGGATCTTGGAAGTAACTTCAACTTGGGTCTCTCTGTTGTTTCCAATGGGACTGATGGTTGGGACTCATAACCGGCCAATTTACCAGCACCACGAGGAGATTGAAGGCTGTTAGCATTCACTAATGGGTTTCTCTCCTTTGCCTCCATATATGTAGGAGACCTAACCCTCTCATAAGCTGGAAACACTTTTCCAGGACCATGAATTCTATCATCAACAGTCAAACTCCTTTCAGCATGCCTTGCCAATGAAACATCATTATGGTCCATGTAGCCCGCCACCTCAGTGGTACTGTAGGCATCTTTGGCATAAATAACAGAGCCCCTGTATTGAGATCCTCTTTCTGGTTCCGGATGCCTAACAACCTCAACATCTATTTGAGAAGTAAGCTGCTGCTTTGAGTGCCATCTACCTGACGAGACCTTCTCGAGTGCACTAGCATGAGCCAACTTAGATGCAGCATCAGGAGCAGATAGAGCGGGAGAAACTGGCTCCTTCATAGCTACGGCCTCCTTCCTCAGTCCCCATGCATTTGGATATGACCCACTAGCCACCTGACCACTGTTTCCACCGACATTCTGATAATTGCCACCCACAATATTGCTGCCACCAGAACTTTGATAACCAGCTCCCACGTTATTCGCTTCAGTAAACCTCCCTGCATAAGAACCACTCATTGTACCACTTGAATACTGAGACGCAGGAGTAGTAGCTGGTCTAGTCACAGCTCTACTTGCTGCTGAATGATCCATCTTAGGCTCCACATGACTAGGGAGAGCTCGTATGCTGTCATCACTGATTGTTCTTCGAGGAGCTGACACCCCATCCAACGGCTTCCGCTCATCCTCATCAAAATTCTGTCCAATGTGCGCACTGTTACTGAAAAAAGGCGTCCTATCCTCAAAGTTCTTCACTGACCCAGCTGACCCAGGTCGCAACCGATGATCAGACCTCCCAGCCGGACTTCCCCAGGACGCCTGGCGGTCAAAACTACCACGATCCGGTTGCCTCACGATTCTGCCAAAATGTCAATTTTCCAAATTAGGGCTTTCAATTCAGATAGACACATGCATCCACAAGGCAATATATATTCATGATTATATGGGTTCCTCTTGCATCTGCATTTGCATATATAAATACATAATTTGTATATATATACGAATTCAAACTTAAATGCATAAACTGTACATGGTTAGGGAACCATACACTTAAAAACACTAACACACGAAAAGCACAAAATTTTACAAAAACTGACCGGGGATTTGATTAACCAGATCTAATAATTTGAACTGCTACATGAAATGACATGAAAAAGTTACAAACTGAAACTGAAGATTCATAAACAGAGAGGTCAGATCTAATATTTTGAACTAATATTCATATACCATTTCAACAAAAAATAAACCAAAAATCGAGCTCATATTACATTAAAGAGAGAAAAAATCGAATCTTTAATAGAAAAATATTCAATCACACACCATTACACTACAGAACAAAAACATATCGATTCACTTATACATATACAAACATATATACATAACGGCAAATTGAAATGAAATCAGAAGCTAAAAAGCCCAGCTTTTTGCAGAAATTAGGTTAAGAGTTTAAGATTTAAGAAGATAAAATTGAAATGAAATCAGAAGCTAAAAAATTCAGCTTTTTGCAGAAATTAGGTTTAAAGTTTAAGATTTATGCAGATAGTTATATGGGGTAAAAGAGGGAAACATACACGCCAGGAGCAGAAGGGAGATGAAGATCGGAAGGGATCGAACCGCCATGGAAGTCTTTCAGAGTCATGGTTGCTTTCTTCTTCGCCATTCTCTCTCTTTCTCCCTCTAAAACTATATGTATATATCTATATATAGATATATATATATTATAGAGAGAGATAGATATAAAGAAATACTAGTTAGGGATGTGGATTTTGTCTATGAAATTTCCCTTCCCTTCCCTTCCCTTCCCTCCCCTCTCCTTTGTTATTTTTCTCTCTCTCTCTAAATAAAAGAGAAAAGAAAAGAAAAAGAAGAATATTTCTCTCTCTAAAAATCAATCTAACTGTGTAAAAGACAGAAAAAGGGAAGCGTAAAGGAGGGGTTTGGGGTGTGAGTCTGCGTTTTAGGGTTGGGTCCCGTTTGGGCCCGAACGTTGCTCGGACAAGTCCAAGTTTTTTAGAGTTCTCACATTCTTTTCTTTTAAAAAATATATATATATATATATCAATCATACTACTCTCACTGTAGAGCCCTCATGTTAATGTCTCAGGCTTTACAATTTTTTCTCGAGCTAAATTGTCGATTTCTAAATTGAAAGTGAAATCAAAAATATTATACATGACGTTATGCTTCTTTGGTCGCATTAGTTTCTCTCTTGTTAGCTGATCAGCAAACGAAGTGTTCAATTATTTAGTTAGACTATTTAGGACTTAGTTTCTTCTTGTTGATTGGATTGTAAATCTTCTCTTCCACGTTCAAGCCTTACTTGCGGCTGATCGAGGGGCTGGTAGCATTGATTAACTTTCATTCTTTTATAATATATTTGATAATTTCTTACCAAATAAAAAAGAAAAATGAATAGAAAATGAATATTATTCACACTTGAGGCCTTCAACTTTTCATTGCATGATAATCACTTCTATACATTTATTTAGCAAAAAAAAAAAACTTTTCATTGCATGGATATGAAGTTGTTGCTACTTCAAAGTTCTCAATTGCTTCAAACAGGAGTTTATATGGCTATTTTTGGTGGAATTAGGGGACTTAGGCAGGGACCGCATATCTCCCTACCTATTTGTCCTTGTTTGCAAGTCTTAACTATTGAGAATCATGTATGGTATTTAAAATTTTATAATTAAATAAATATAACAGAAACAAATATAATTAATACTTATGCATCCGTTTATAATTAATTACGTAGATTACAACATGCATAAATAATCAACTATTAATTACGAATTAAAAATTTTAGGATTACCTTTCCAGTGACGAATCTGTTGTAGAATCTAAAAGCTCCTTAATTGTCACTACAAGAAATAAGTACTATTCACGGCGTTCATAATCCGGCAGAAATAAAATCGTCGATATTAGAGATTAGATAGTTTACTTTTAGCAGCGATTCTTTAAGTCGTCGTCTTCTATGATTATTATCGACGGTTATGACGGATCGTCGATATTTTTATATATGTTTTTTTTTTTTTGGACGAATTGATCAGATATACCACCCACGGCGCACATAGGTTAGATGACGATTTTGTAAATTAGCCGTCTTAGAGGCTAGAAAAACCAAACGAACGACACTTAGTTCACAGCTTTTAACGGCGATCTTTTAGACTGCCAACAAAAATAATTTAGGTTTGGACTTTTGAATTATGGAGAATCATTTACTTTAGCCTATTCTTTTTTTTCCTAGCACACAAAAAGCATAAGCAGCTTGAAGCAATATAAATTTGAAGAAGAAAGCAGTATCTTCCAACATATCTCACTCTAAGAGAGGTTAGATTTTTAAACTTTAATTCATTATGTTGATAGTTGGATTCCTTTACTTCATAAGCAACATGCTAGATAAAATGCGCCTAAGATGTTTGATAAAATGCTTATATCGATTAATCCATTGTACTATAGTTTTATTTTATTTTAATAAAGCTAGAATCCGATATTAAAGAAAATGAATACATATAGCGTACGTTTTGATGTAAAGGTTAGAATGCACACCTTACTTGATTCATTACAACGAAGGAAGAAGAACCAATCTATGATTTGCGAATATCCTTATAAGCCCTCATAGGGATATTAGAGCAGTGGCAATGTTCTTCAGGAAACAAATGATTATCCTTACTACATGTAAGTTATGTAACAATGTTTACAATTTATTAGGACGACGTCTATGTTACAAGCTGGTATGGCATAATGCAAATAATATAGTTTGATTAGTCGTAATAGGATCTTTTAATTTTTTGTATTTTGCTGACTTTTGAGTAGTGTCACTTGATTCTTGACTCACTTGATCTCCTTCAACCATTGAGACAACAGTACCAACAATTACCATGACTTATTTATTTGGTTATACTATAACATCACAGTTTGAATCAAGTTTGTGCCTTAGTCACAAGGTTTTAGGAATGAACAGGCAAAGAAGAACTTATGAAAACACTCTGTTGAAAAGGTTTGGAAGTAAGGACCTTATCCAATTGTTCTTCTTACCACAAAAGCACATAGATATCAATAGCTATATAAAGAGAATATAATTTGTTTGTATTAATTGGTATTCAGTAAATACAGTAAACAATGCTGCCTTATATACATGGTCACCTAGCTACGATTAAGGCATTTGTGAGCATCTGTTACAATTCTAAAGCTAAGTTAGTGGCAGATTTACAGTTATAGCTATTGACTCGAATCATTTGAAAGCTGATCACTTGCATTAATCCTTGACAGGTGCTGATTCTTTGTCCCACAAATGGTGCTCATTTGTCCCTTTGATGCAGGCGTAGTCATAGCCTTATTATGCCCGCTCAAGATAGGTGTTCCATCAAGAACACCCATCTTGCTGCGTTGTTTTTCTAGCAGGGGACGTGGTTGTTGTTTGGTGAGAGAGTCAGCTAGCTGGTCTGCTGAATGTACATGAGCGACGCGAAGCTTATTGTTGGCCACCTGATCACGGACAAAATGAAAATCAATAGCTATATGTTTCATACGTGAATGAAACACTGGATTTGCACATAGGTATGTGGCGCCAACATTGTCACAGTAGATAGTGGGATGTTGAGGATGCACGACACGAAGCTCCTGAAGAAGATTTTGGATCCAATTAATTTCAGCAATAGTGGATGTAATAGCGCCGTATTCTACTTCGGTAGATGATCGAGCTACTATCCTTTGTTTTTTGGATGACCAACTTATAGGATTTGTACCAATGAAAACAATATAAGCAGAGGTTGAAGTTCGATCATCAATATCCCCAGCCCAATCCGCATCAGAGAAGGCATGTAATGTGAAGTTTGATGAGTGACGCAGAAACAGACCATGATATAATGTATGCTTAAGATATCTGAGAACTCTTTTGGCTGCAGACCAGTGTGTTGTACTCAGATAATGCATAAATTGGGAAAGTTTATTGACTGCAAAAGAAACATCTGGTCGAGTTAGGCTCAAGTACTGAAGAGCGCCTCTGACCCTCCTATATTGAGTTGTATATGTTTTTAGAGATCTATCATTTAGACTTAGAGCTTCTATTGGTGAGAGAGGTATTCTGACTTCATTAGCTTCATGCATATTATTGTTTTGCAATAGATCTAGGATGTACTTTCTTTGGGAGAGAAATATACCATCCTTAGTGCGAACTACCTCTATGCCAAGGAAGTAGTCCAAGTCCCCTAAATCGTTCAAAGAAAATTGTGTCGCCAGTAAGTTGATGACCTTGTGAACCTCTTTAGAAGAGTTTCCTGTAACCACAATATCGTCAACATAGATTAATAAAAGAATTGTGAGTTGATCTTGATGAAGAATGAAGAGAGAGGTGTCACTGTGAGAACTAGTGAAGCCAATGGACATAAGGAAGCTCCGTAATTCTGTATACCAAGCCCTTGGAACTTGTTTCAGGCCATAGATTGCTTTTCGTAATTTGCAAAAATGATAAGGGAATTGAGCATTGATAAAGCCTGGTGGTTGTTCCATGAAAACATTGTCTTCAAGAGTACCTTGAAGAAATGCATTGTTAATATCAAGTTGGCGAAACGGCCAGCCTTGTTGAATTGCCAATGATAGAACAAGTCTGATTCTGGATGTTTTATGACAGGACTGAAAGTGGCTTGAAAGTCTATCCCCGGGTACTGATGAAAGCCTTTTGCTACAAGCCTGACTTTGTAACGAGAGACACTGCCATCTGGACTTCGTTTAACCCTGAAAACCCATTTGCACCCAATAACGTTAGTTACAGTAGTTGAAGGTATTAGCTCCCAAGTGTGATTTTTTACCAAAGCATTGAACTCTTCACTCATGGCTGATCTCCACTCAGCATGTTTCTGAGCTTGCAAAAAAGTTGTCAGTTCAACAATAGGTAAAGAATCAGAGTTGGCAGTGAGACACATTTTTTGAAGGGGTTTATAAATTTGATTTTTAGAATGAGTCACCATTGGGTGAGTAGGTACAGGAAGATCAATACTTACAGAGCAACATGGGATAGGAGAACGAGCTACCTCAGATGAGAGATTGGAGATTCCTTGTTGCTGACCCGATTGAGGAGCCATTTCTGTCAAAGGCGGATTATTGAAGCTTGTACTCGTGGGCTGCTCTAGACCTATTGGTAGAGTCACGATAGGTTGGTGATAGCTTGTAGAATTGATGAGAGTAGGAGTTGATTGTGATGGTGCAGGAATAGAGGTTAATGTAGGTAGAATGGGAGATATTTCGTCAAACTTGGGGTTAAGTGAGTGACTGGATTGGTGTAGTGGGGAAGATGGGAGAGGAAGAAAAATATTTGGGAGCCATTCGCGAAGGATAGATGCGGAAGAGAGTGTAGTAGATGACTGCTCTTTATATGGAAAAATAGATTCGACAAAGACCACATGTCTTGAAATGAAGAGATGCTTAGTTCGAATATCCAAACATTTGTATGCATTATGCTGAAGAGAGTAGCCTAAAAAAATGCAAGGGCGTGATTTTGGGTCTAGTTTATGATTGGTGTATGGCTTTAACCATGGAAAACATAGACATCCAAAAATTTTCAGTTTATTGTAGTTGGTTGTTCATGAAAGAGAAGCTCATACGGGGACTGATTGTTGAGATTAGGCGTGATGAGTCTATTGATTAAATAGACTGCCGTTTGGCACGCGGCAGTCCAAAATTGAAGAGGCAGTGATGAGTGGTGAAGGAGTGTAAGAGCAGTTTCAAGAATATCACGATGTCGACGCTCTGCAATGCCAACTAATTGAGGAGTGTGTGGTGGATATTATAAATCTTGAATACCATATTTTTTGAGAATATGACTAAGTCCAGTATATTCCCTACCCCCATCAGAATAAAGTGTTCGGATGGAAAGTTGAAAATAATTCTCAACCAAGGACTTGAAATTATCAAACACTAAGGTGGCGTCAGATTTTTGCTTTAACGGGTACAACCAAGTATACTTAGTGAAGTGATCCATAAATATGATATAATATTTATAGTTATCGAATGATAAAATGGGTGTAGGTCCCCAAACATCACTATAGATAACTTCAAGTGGTTTATTACTAGTGACATAACTAGTACTAAAAGGGAGCCTATGGCTCTTATTACACATGCATGAGTCACAATGAGTAAAAAGGAGTTTAGAGACAGGAAGAGAATTATTCTAGAGAATGTGCTGTAGAATTCTAGCGTGAGGGTGCCCGAGTCGTGAATGCCACTGAGAAAGAGAGGCACATGTAGCATTCAAAGCTCGAGGTGGAGTATGTGAAGTAGGCCATTCGTACAAGTTTCCCTTATTCCGGCCTTGGACAAGAACTGCTCTCGTATTCAGGTCCTTCACAACAAAGAAACATGGAAAAAATTCAATCGATGTGTTATTTGACTTGCAAAATTGAGAGACAAATAATAGATTATTGCGAATAGAAAGAGCACATAGAACATTATTTAAAACAAATTTAGAGGTCGGAGTGATAAGTGATGAAGTGCCAGTGTGAGTTATCGGAATACCCGTGCCATCTCCGATCAAGATACCATCACCTCTACCATATTCGGAATGAACAGGGAGATTTTGCAAGTCGGATGTAATATGGTGAGATGCACCCGAGTCAACAATCCAATTATTTGTGATAGATGAATCACGATTCAAGAAGTTGGCCTGTGGAACAGAAGGTGGTGTATAACGCCACCGACACTGTCGAGCTGTATGGCCAAATTTTGCACAGATTTGACATTGGACCTTTGGATTATTGGAATTGGCATTCTGTTTCCAGTTGGAGTTGTGAGACTTGTGGTTCATAGGAACTTGATTGTCATACCCATTTGAATGGTGAGGTGACGAAGAATGGAAGCCTTGTAATCCTTGAGAAAAACCTTGATTATAGTTCATGCCCTTCTTGTTTTGGTACTGGTTCCCTTTTCCTTTGTTATTAGTTTTCTGATTGTATTGAGCAGTGATAACAACTGAATCTTTACGCATCTCTTCTCGCTTCAGGAAAGACTTATGGTCAGCTAGCTTATCTGCAAGTTCTTCGAATATGATGACAGTGTCACGAGCCCACACCGCTGCACTTATTTATTTATAATCATCACCAAGGCCAGACAATACAGTAATGACAAGCTCATCGGCAAGAGCTAGTTCATCAGAGATTGATTTGATTTTGCTCAGATACTGAGAAACGGATTGAGTATCCTTTGTTGTTTTCATTAATGTGTTCCATAACCCATAGATGCGAGTCTTAGATTTATTGGCATATGTAGTGGATAGTTTTGTCCAAGCTTCATATGCCGTAATGGCCATGCTTATAGCGGGAGCAATGTGTAGCTCGACTTATGCGAGTATAGCATGTCGAATGAAACTATCTTGTCTTAACCAGGGTAGCAATGCGGGATTAGATTGAGAGGTACCATTATTATCAATTGTAGTAGGGGGACAGGAGAGAGTTCCATCAACATATCCCATGAGATCATAGCCGAAGAGTAGTGTTTGAAGTTGAGCCCTCCATGTTGGATAATTTGACCCGTTAAGTTTAAGAGGGAGTTGTGCAGCAGCATTGATAGAGATAATATTGGAAGAATTGGAAGAAGCATTTTAAGGGGTAAGTGATTGAGTAGGAAATGATGTATCTGCAGAGGTTGTAGACATTATTGTATAGCAAGAGTTATGAAAAAAAAAATAGAGGAATGGATCGAAGGAAGCTTGTGAGAGCTGTTTAGCAGGCTCTGTATACCATAAAGAGAATATAATTTGTTTGTATTAATTTGTATTCAGTAAATACAGTGAACAATGCTGCCTTATATACATGGTCACCTAGCTACGATTAAGGCATTTGTGAGCATCTGTTACAATTCTAAAGCTAAGTTAATGGCAGATTTACAGTTGTAGCTATTGACCCGAATCATTTGAAAGCTGATCACTTGCATTAATCCTTAACAGGTGCTGATTCTTTGTCCCACAAATGGTGCTCATTTGTCCCTTTGATGCAGGCGTAGTTATAGTCTTATTACTATATAGTCTGGATATAAGAGTTCATTATCACAACCTTGAAAACAACTATTTTCAAGTTAAAAATATCAAAAAGTTCACGATGAAAACTTAACAATTTTGTGTTATGTTAAGAT
Source organism: Ehretia macrophylla (assembly GCA_037974665.1). Lineage (NCBI taxonomy): Eukaryota > Viridiplantae > Streptophyta > Magnoliopsida > Boraginales > Ehretiaceae > Ehretia > Ehretia macrophylla. The sequence goes on along the minus strand of CM075769.1, from coordinate 53,447,042 downwards.
GTGAGATCTCTAACGCCCCTTGTATCAAATCATCCTCCAATATGTTGTGCACCATGTATATTATGCAATGCTTAGATTGAAAGGGACAAAGAAACTAAGGTCATCGATCCAATCTGTTTCAATTATTTCAACTTTGAGCACTAACTATTAGAATAGCATGTCGTTGGACAATAACATTAAGCTTATGCAAATTTGAATCTTTATCTCTACAAATGGTCTGGTACCTCATGTGCATAAGAATGTCTTTTATTTCAATTCAATGCATTATTTTTTGGCATCTACTTGATAATGACATATTTTTGGTACATGTGACTTTTTCTGATGAAAGTAGTTTATTTCAGTAAGCAACAAATGTTATATATAACCCCAACTTAGTCAAAAAGACCATATGGTATGCCAAAATGGGCACGATTTTTGTGAAATATATTGTTAACAATATTCACGATATAGTATTTACATATGAAACAGGGCAAAGCATACATGCATACCCTTCCTGCAATCAAGTCTTGAGTTCTTATATTAACTAGAGTATATCCAATTGCCTTGGTAGAGTTAGGGCACAGAGTGGTTCTCATTCCTTTCCCATAGATTAAGCACCTTTTTTGTATTGATTGCTCGTTCATCAATTTTTCCAGGTACGGGCACATTGATAAGTTTACTAAAATAAACAATTTTAATCATGCTTCCAATATAGCATTAAGCTTATGCTATATCATTTTCTTCTCCTCTCTTTAAGATCTTTGTTTTCCTTATAGTACAACTAAATGTTTGAATTGTTTATCCTTGCTCTTGCATTTCCCAAAATTTTCCACTCTAGATTTTTGGTTTTTCTCATTTGGTGTTATGGTTAACTTAGTTGGGTTGTGTAGGTGTTTTATAACACAATGGACGAAACATGGATTCAAAAACCAAGGAATACTATCGAATATAGACAAGGGGTTATGGAATTCATTGATTTTGCTTTTGAGAAAGTGTCACGTGATGGGACCATATTGTGTCCTTGTAAGGATTGTGTTAATTGTATTCGAAGGACACGTGATGATGTCATACAACATTTGATGTTTAGAGGTTTTTTGATTGGGTACACTAAGTGGCTTTATCACGGGGAGCCAGTTACTTCTGGAGTTAGAATACATGTTGATGTTCAACAAGCACCAGTCGAGATACATACTGATATGCACCATCTACTGCATGATGCATTTGGAATTCATGGCTTCAATGTGCAGCCAACTGAACAAAATGATGATAAACATGGTGAGAATCATGAGGAAATGTTAGATGATGATATATACATTGCTAGTCAAAATGAAGAACGTTCTGAATTTTACAAATACCTTGAAGATGCCAATCAAAGCCTTTATCCTGGATTCGATAGTTTCTCAATATTGTCCTTTATTGTGAAACTTCTAGAAATAAAATATAAAAACAAGTGGTCTGATAATTCAATGGATAAGCTTCTATAGTTACTTAAAACTGCATTTCCATATGCAAGAATGCCTTCTACAATCAAAGAAGCAAAAAAAATGATTAATGTTTTAGGCTTATACTATGAAAAAATTCATGTATGCCCGAATAATTGCATGTTGTATTTGGGTGAAAGGGACAATGAAGATTCATGTAGTGTTTGCAATGCCTCTCGGTGGAAATTGAATGGGGGTGAAAATATTCAACAAGATTGTGGCAATAGAAGGAACAAAAAGAAAGTATCCGTCAAAGTATTGCGTTACTTTCCATTAATTCCAAGGCTTCAGAGGTTATACGTGTTATCCAAAACATCCTCTTCTATGAGGTGGCACAACAAAGGTCGTCAAAAAGATGGAATATTAAGGCATCCAGCAGACTCATTAGCATGAAGATCATTTGATAAGCATTTTCCAGATTTTGCAGTTGATCCTCGTAATGTTAGGCTTGGTTTAGCATCTGATGGTTTTAATCCTTTTGGAATAATGAGTAATGCATACAGTATTTGGCCAGTTATTTTGATGTCTTATAATTTACCACCATGGATGTGCATGAAACAAGAATCTTTTATTTTGTCTATGATAATTCCAGGTGAAAAAGGACCGGGAGATATGTATTTTTACAACCCCTAATAGCTGAGTTGCTTGAATTGTGGGATGGAGTGAAGACATATGATGCATCCTCTCAACAAACTTTTAGGATGCCTGCTGCACTAATGTGGACAATCAATGATTTCCCTGCTTATGCTTATTTATCTGGGTGAAGCACTAAAGGAAAAACTGCTTGCCCATGTTGTGCTGATAATACTGATTCGAGATGGTTACGTAAAGGGCAGAAACATTGCTACCTAGGGCATCGTCGGTGGCTAAGTCCATCACACAAGTTTCGATCACAGAAACACCATTTTGATGGTACCGTGGAAATGAGATCACCACCTATTCCCATGTCTGGAGCTGATGCATTAAGACAATTAAAAAGAGTTAATTTCATATTTGAGTATCAACTCAATCAGAACAATGATAGAGGTTTATGGAAAAAGAAAAGTATATTCTTTAAGTTGCCATACTAGGAGCACCACATATTACGTCACAATCTAGATGTGATGCATATAGAAAAGAATGTATGCGAAAATGTGATTGGGACTTTGCTAAACATAGGAAACAAAAAGAAGGAAAATGAAAATCGCAAGAAGACATGGCTTTGATGGGTATAAGACCTCAGTTGCATTCTCAAATAGCGTCAAATGGGAAAAAAGTCATACCTCCTGTCTATTACCACATGTCAAGAGTAGAGAATGATGTATTTCTTAAAGTTCTAAAAGATATTAAAGTTCCTAATGGCTATTGTTCAAATATTTCTAGGGGTGTTAATCTAAAGGATCGAAAGCTTCAATCTTTAAAGAGTCATGATTATCACATCTTAATGCAAGGTCTTTTACCAATTGCACTGCGTTCATGTATGACTGATAATGTTACCAAAGTAATAACTGAATTAAGTGCCATATTTAAAGTTGTTTGCTCGAAAGCACTTAATGTTCAAGAACTCAAGGAAATGGAGTCTCGTGCAGCAATGACAATATGCCATATGCAGAGAATTTTTCCTCCATCTTTTTTCACTATAATGGTCCATCTTGTCATACATATTGTTGTTGAAGCTAAAGTTGCTGGACCAGTGCATTATAGGTGGATGCACCCCATTGAAAAGTACTTATTCATTTAGATAATATGTTTTTTAATAATTTCTAATTGTTTTTCAATTCTAATATGACTTGATTGACAAATGATAGGTGCTTAAAAGAGTTCAAGCAATATGTTGGCAACAAGGCACAACCTGAAGGCTCGATTGCTGAGAGATATATCGCCAACGAGTGTTTGACATTTTGTTCTAGATTCCTTGATGGAGTTGAGACAATATTTAATCGCCCACGTGGAAATCCTGATGCAATAAATCTTGAGGGAGATAAATATCTATTGGGATGTACTCCAAAAATAGTTGGAGCCAGTGAAGTGAAATTGTTGGATGAGAAAACATGGGTTCAAGCACATCGATACGTGCTATTTCAACATGAAGAAGTGACCAAATTTCAAGAGTAAGTTTAAATTTTCATTACTTGCAAGTTATGCTATTGTACTAAAATTAGTTCATCATTGATGTTTCTTGCAGAGAATTTAAGAGAATGATGAAAAGAAAACTTCGTCATAAAAGGCTAGCACCACATGTTCTCGATAAGATAGTGAATGAGGAGTTTCGCGATTGGTTTAAAAAATATGTAAGTATGAATAAATATTTTTATATGATATATTATGTAATTCTTTAGTTTTGTACTACTAACACTTTATATGTAAATTAGGGTTTTACATTAGAAGAAGGGGATGTATATGAGATTACAAAGCATCTAGCTATGGGACCTAATATATATGCAAAAAATTACAAAGAGGTGATAATGAATGGCACCAGATTTTATACGAAAGAAAGGGATATGGGGAAAAGAACACAGAACTCTGGAGTTGTTCTCAAGTCACAAACAACAAGTTATGCAACTGTCTGAGATCAATACCCAATTGATGGAGATGTAGATTTCTTTGGTGAGTTGACCGAAATAGTTGAGCTTGATTATTATGGACATTTCAAAGTTGTCTTATTTCGGTGTGATTGGGCTGATGTGACGAGAGGTGTAAAGAAAGATTAGTTTGGGTTTACAATGGTGAATTTTTCACGTTTGACACATACTGGGGAACACAAAAGTGATGATCCATTTATTTTATCTTCTCAAGCCCAACAAGTATTTTATGTACAAGATGCGAAATGTCCAGAGTGGCGTGTAGTAGTTAAAGTAACAACGAGGGATGTGTTTGATGTTGCTGATGAGAATCTTTTTCAAGGGTTAGCTCATGACGTCACTCAACATGATCATGAGTTTAATGATTCTGAATGGGTTCGAACAGATGTAACTGAAGATATTTACGTGCAAGATCAAACCATTTGAAGACCATTCGAAGAGCAAGGTAACTGACATATGTGTTTAGTTGTGATTGTTAAAATTGTTTGTTTATTCTTATATTTTTTGTAAGTCTTCTTGTTGTTTTCTAGATATCTACTTGTTGGGGTTTCTTTATTATGCAGAGGAGGATCATCGAAATGTTTTGCTAATTGATGATATTGTCTCCCATCTAGTGTCCAATTAAGCGTGAAAAGGAACTAGATGTTGGAATTTGTTTTCAGCTTTCATCGGTTTAGGATATTAGTGAGTAATTATGATATTGGTGAGTGATGATGATGGGAGGAGATTGAAAAACAATGTTATGATATCCAAAGTTGCAGAAATGCTAAGCTAATGTTGAATTGGCTTCTAGAGTACACTTTGCAAAAGCACAACATCATATATTTATAATGATGTTTAAGTCGGTGAACCAATTTCTACCCTTTTTTTTTGGTTGAATCTCTGACTACGTTGAGTCTATTCTGCTACAAATTTCAGAGCAAATATATTCTACAGGTTTCTTATTATTTATTTATTTTATCAAGATTATCTCTACAGATTTTTAATTTCATTTATTCTAGATCACTCTAGAAATGCACATTAATATTAACCACTAGAAACTGAAGTTGATTACTTATTAGAGAAGTAGCAGCAGTTGGAATAGAAACTGGGATGCTTCATTGTCCTAATTTATTGGATTTACCTTGCATCATATTGAAGCAACATATGCTCTCGAGACATCCATCTATATAAATTTTTATAACTCGAAGATTTTATTTGATTATAGCAAATGTAGATTCTTTCAAATTATATTCAAAGTTTATGATTTTTGTTTAAAATTTTTCGTTTATATTGTAAGCATAGCAAATTAGTACTGAGCAGCGTAAAATTATTTCCTTTGCGTAGTTTATGGTTCTTCCAAATTATATTCAAAAGATTTTTATCTAACTGCGAATAAGGGGATTAACTATGATGCAATACAATCCAACTGCAATTCTTATATATTTTTGATTCACACAGTAATACGTATTAGATATAAATCAAATAGAACTATATGCTAAGAATTTGTATCCTGCAATTATGATAACTACGATTCACTTAAATGGTGAAAGCTTATCCTCATCTTTTAAAATTTATTAAGAATTTATGCTAAAAAAAATTTGTTTATCAATTAAATGAACAATCTATTAGAAGTTGCTATTTAACTACTGACGTGGTATATTTGACCCAACTTGAGCTTGTAAAAAAGATAATCTCTACCAAACCAAACCTAATATGACTGAATTATTACCCGACCAGTCCAATCCCTCTATTAGCTCAATAATTTATGTCTATTGTATGCTTGACATCATACCCACACTTCAAATATCCTAGTCCACCGTTTGTTCGTTTTGCAGTGCAACTTAGTCGGCAAACTTATTCAGCCTGTTCAACAGATTTTATCTTACCATCTACTTTTAATCTAGCTTTCAATTATTTTAGGGATGAAAGTGATAGGGTTTAAATTTGAAACTGACAAATAGCTGACCAATTATAAAGATGATAATAAAATCGATAGAGTATTTAGTAGGGGTTAGTTTTTATAAAGGGTAACTGATATATTACCTACAAGTGTCGGTACTATACGCTAGAAAATATCGGAACTGAAAACTAATTACTAATTTATTAAGAATATGTACTCATATGACATAGGTATATTTTAGTGTCTATATTTAACTTAATCTTTTTTATTTTCTTTAAAGTATATGGTTCCCGTGAGTTTTTAAATACTTGACGATTTTGATCATGATTTGTGATTTTGAAAATTGTTGATATCCTTTGTGGTTTTGATTATAGGTATTGATCAACGACCATGGTTATCAAATTATTTAAAATGTAATAAATTTCTATTATTTAAATGTAATATTAAGGAATACTTGTTGTAAAGGAAACTAAAAATAAAAAATAAAATTATCCTACCCTTAGGGTTCCATTCATGACTCACCTGGTGCATCATTGGGTCAAATTTTTTTTCTTTTTTACAAACATTGAGGTCAAACTAATAAAGAAAAAAAGAAAAGAAATAGAGGTAGATCGTGTCTCGCAATGGAAAATGTACAAAAAATACCCAAATTATCAAAAAATAAAAAATAAAAACCTTACACCAAAAAACTAGTTGAACTACCGCTAACATTTTAGAGTCCCGCCAACTAATATATCTTTGATTTTGTCAAACACCAATCACTCTTCATCACTCAGCAAAATTCTCGCACGCACGAAACAATCTTTTCTCTGCAATTAGCCACTATAAATCTTTTAACATATCTTTCTTTATTTACTATCACTCACACAACTCTATCCTCACATCCCTTTACTGCAGCCATCAATTACAATATAAACTCCACGACTTCAACATCAGGTATGGATTTTTCTTTTGCTTACCTTGAGAACTTTCTCATAATGAATCGTGCCTTTTCAATTCTATGTCAATCTTTTGGAAAAAAAAGTTATAAGTTATTTTAAGGAATTCAATCTACTGTTTGCATGTTTTTTGAACTAATTTTTTTTTTATCTAAATATTTGTTCTTTTGCATAGACTATTTTGCAAGATCTCTAGCTATTATACAACTTTATTCGTACTATTACATTCATATAATTAATTTCTGCTTTGTTTTACCATAATCTTCATCTCTTACAAATTTGTGTAGTTCCTCAATCTTAATCTCTGCTGATCACATATATATACCGGTTACATCATGCTGCCCAAAAATTGACTGTTATGACTATCAATCGTAATCTCCATACTGAACTTTGTATGGCATATGTGACTTGAAAAACTTTTATTAGCTAGGGAAGGTTTTGTGCTCCTTTATGTGATTCTATCATTTGATATGCTCGTTTCATGAGTATTCAGAAAACTAATAATTACAGAGCAATGTTGCTTATTTGATCTCCACTTTAATAGTTTTGATAATTTTATCATGATTGTATCATTACTTAAACATAATTGATTTTTTTATAACGGTATAATGTTAGGAGAGGTAAAGTAATTCATCTTTATCCATTGTGTGTAATCGCAATTGTTATAGTTTAGTTCCTCTTGAAGCTCAGAAAATATGAGAAGATCCAAAAGAACTTTGTATGCCATCTCAAAAGCCAGCCTTCATGATGAAGTAGAGTGTACCAATGAAGGTTCCCAAAATGATGATGCACATGAAGACACAACCATGGAGCCTGGTAAAGAAATCTATTGTGGCTCAATTAAAATCCATGCATATTTTAGAAGTTCCTAATTTATTCAACTTATATAGATTTTTTTTTGGCTAAAATTTCAGAAAGTTCCCAACCACGAAAAAAAAGGGTCCAACGAAATGTGTTGCCATACAATCGCTACCGGATGACATGGTAATTCCTATTGTATGTAACAAGTACAAACAACCTGCATGTTCGTCATCAGTTGGATTACAAAGCTATCTAGGTACTATTGCAAGGAACTGGGAACTTTGCCCTTTGAATTATGATGACTAGAGATATGTGCCAAATATATGCAAAAACACCATGATTGAACTAGTTGAGGTTGGTTATTTCTTATTTATTTATAATTAAAGTAATTGATTTTATTTTGGGTTTTTAAAATTACTATTATCTTTATTTTAGGGAAAGTTTTCCTTTAATTCTTCAAAAAGTGAGATGGTCAGAATTGTTCTCCAATCCATTAATAAAAACTAGAAGGAACATAAAGGGGAACTTAAGTCACAATATTTTGATCCAATACTATTAGAGGAGGAGAATGTTAAGAACAAGCCTCGCGATTTGCCTATAAATTAGTGGAAGCACTTGGTTCATTATTTCATGTTAGAGAAGGGAAAGGTAAAAGATACATTTATGTAAAAGCTAAATATTTCGTGCAAGCATACAGATATAGATATATAAATTTTTTAAATTCATGGGTTTTACTCTTTGGAAAAATTGTAGAAACGTGCACAAGCAGGGGAAAAGGCTCGTGCTTGTCTAGAAGTAAATCAAACCTCAGGGAGAAAAGGGTTCCCTAGGCTGCTCAATGAACTGGTACTTTATTTCCACTTATAAATTCTTGGCCTTGTGTCTTATAATATTTTTTGTTAACTTCTAATGAGTTTAATTGTTCATATGTTACATAACATGTGTCTTGCAGGAGGAAAAAGTTGGAGCTCCCGTTGGTTCGTTAGAATTCTATGAAGCATCACACAAAAAGAAATCAGGCGGCATTGATGATGGAGTAGCGAAAAAATTGGTATGTTATACAAATTTGTGTAACACTTTTAACTTTTAATAATTACTAACTCATTTAATAATTGATTGTAATTTTCATTTTAGGAAATTGTTAGAACAAAAATTAGGGAGACAATTGAAGAATCAAATGGGTCTCTATCAGAGACTGATTTTGAAATGCAAAGAGAAGCATTTGTGAAAGTGTTTGGTAAGGAACATCCAGGACGTGTTAGAGGTCTAGGCTTGGGACCTATCCCATCTCATGTATATGGCTTTGGTAACACATGTCGAACTGAGAAGTCTACTGAAGTTCACGAGTTAAAAAGACATGTTGAACAAATGAAGAATGAGATGTTAAAGAAGGATGAAAAGATTAAAGAAACGGAGGAGATAAATGAGAAGAATTTAACAAAAGTGGAAGAAGAGATAAATCGTATGAGACGATTGTTTGACATTTATATACTTCCAAATCCATCTCAGGTATCTTATTTCCATAAATAATTATTTTTTGAAAAAATTTCATATAATATGCCCTTTATTATTTCTTTTGTTATAGGCCTTTGATATAATAAGTGTGAATCCAGAAGCTGATTCAAGTGAATATGTTAATCCTTCTTCGACTTAATATCAGTAGTGTCGATAGCTGAGAATTATAAGTTGTGTTTTTTTTATTAGTATCTTTTGAATGTGAACACTTTATTTTATGATAATTCTTAATTACTTTTTCGTATGAATGATTGATCAAATATAATTTGCTTATTTCTATTATAATAGCTGAGAATTATTAGTTGTGTTTTTTTTATTAGTATCTTTTGATGCTAGCTATTATAAATGTTACAGCAAAGTTCCATGGGAAATTTGCCATCTATTGACAGCACATTCCTCAATTATATTCAACACTAATTTTCAAAACAAACATATGCATGTTTCTTGTAAAAAATCCAAAATTGGCCAAATGGTGCAACTAAAAACTATTTCATATTTATAACTGGTTAAATGCAAAAGACCCCGTTATATTACAAAAGATATCTCGACGCTTTGTAATTGTCGGCATATTCATAAAGGTATCATGGCATTTTTCCATAAGCGTTGGTAAAGCTATAACACAAACGTCGACGATTTAGCAAAATGCCGCGAAATATGCAAAATCAATAGCGATGTTAAAGTGAAATAGTCATTGAAGATGCAATGGCTACGTCGATGCTTTCTTGATCCGTCGACAAAGATGCAACAGCTACGTCGACGCTATTCAGAAATGTCATCGTAGCTTTACTGACAAAAGATGACAGTTTGCTTGAATCGCCGATAAAATTTGCACATGCCGACGCTTTTCCAATCCGCCGTCATAGCCTTAAGACGACCATTCCCAAAACGATAATTATCCGGCAGTTTTGAAACTATCGGGAAGAGCAAAGTCGACGATTAAAAGCGTCGGCAAAGGTGAAAAGAACCGCCGTCATAGCCTGCTTTTGTTGTAGTGAAGCCTCCGAGAGTATCCACATAGAATCCGCACCCTTAATTGGATTTCACCCCCACTAAGTTTTTTAAAGAAATCCTACATATTATTCTGACTATGTTTTTGTGCTAGCTAAACCTGTCAAAATAGTATAATATATAAGAAACACATGTGGACTGGACTTAAACTAACCAGTCTTGGGTTCCATAATAACCAGATCAATATCAAGTTACTATGAGCCCAATTAAATTAATATTAGGATGATCCTAAAATTAATTTAATCTTTTCTCTAATCCAATTAATTTGCAAATTCCATTTATGTGTCACCTCTCGGGTTCAAAATTAATTGGCAGCGAAATAATATTAATCTAATTAATATTTAATTAGAACTATTCTAATTTAATTCTCGCAAGTCGTGAGTGATACCTAGCAGTATATCACGACTACCCAACTAATGATGAATTGAAATTCTAGGAACCCTTTAGTAACAATTATGCAATCAATTCCTTCTGTCTAAATTATCCCGATTGAATCAGAGTCATGGATAGGGTCGTCAAACTCTATTACTCAATCATATATCCAAATATATTTAATCAGTAACTTATGAATAATACGTGGAACGACTTCCACTATTCTACCTCGGCCAAGGATTTCTAGTTACTTGATTAATAGATTGCATAGGATCCCTAAGTAACATATTCCATATCTACACACACCTATCTCCATGACGGAATAGATCGTAACCACTAAGTACATTATCCAATCCTTGATGAGGACTAGTTTTATTGCACCAGCAAATTACGTTATCCTTAACACAAGATAATCGTGGTGTCTCAGGTCTAAGGACTAATTGCACCATTACACTATACAACGAATTATTGACCATTCTACGTAATTCGTTGTATTAGCGATCATGTGCAGTCACTTGTTCTCAACAAGCATTTATACATCTACCTTTACGATATGAGACTAATCGGCCAAATCAATATCCTATATTATCTGGATGGTAGAATGCAATCCGATCTTTCTGAATAAATTAACGCCCAATTAATTTATCCTATGATCGGGGACTATTTTAGAATATATTTATGAATATAGATTCTGTCACTCATATCCTTACTCTTAAGGATAGAATCTATAAATATTATTATAAGGACTCTTATTTAAATAATTAATCGCATTAATTATATTTAAATAAACTGCCCATATTAAACAAATAATATAATTATTATGTCATAAAATTGGCATTTAGGGTATATAATCCAACACTCCCCAACAAGCACTAAAACCAATTACTTTGGTATCTCATATCCATCTTCTCAATATGGTAATCAAATGACTGTTAAATCATTGCCTTAGTCAGTGGACTAGCACCGTCAACTGTTGACGTTATCTACTGCATTATATCATTCTTTCCACAATCTTTAATCGATGTGGTAATGCCTCTTTAACGAGCTTTGGATATCCAGTGAGACCTAGGTTCTTTAGCTTGCGCTACAACTCTATTGTCGTCACAACACTGCCCATTGACTTAATGGAAAGAACCATCATGAGTTTAGTTATGAACTCCTAGATCCAAATCGCTTCATCTTGTCACATCTGATGTAACGATATACTCAACCTCTGGAATTTGTAATTGTACCAATATTTAGAATATTTCCAAATATTTGTTTTTCCATTACAGGTGAGTATGAACTCAAATATGGATTTCCAATAATCCATTTCAGACTCTCAGCCTGAAACTGTGAAACTTTAAGTTTTGTCTTTCTCTATATGACAAGAACATTTTCCAGTGCTTCTCAAGTACTTAAGAATGTTCTTGATTGCTTCCCAACGTTCCTAACCTGGATCAGACAAATATTTGCTCATAACACTTATCGCATTTATGATATCATATCTTTGTACACAGCATGACATATATAAGATTCTTAATTGTTGCAGCACTTAGAACCTTATGTGTCCAGTCTCTCTCTCTTTAGCAATCTTAGGACTCACAGCTCTAGAGAGATAAATATCATATCTTAAAAGAGAACAATCTTTTTTTAGAATCTGTGTATATGTTAAACACCTTTAACACCTTTTTAGGAAAAATATTCATTAATCCTTTTGATCTATCGCTATAGATCATCTTCCAAGGATTTAGGCAGGTTATCTCAAAATTTTACCTGGAGAATTTATTTGAATGACTTAGACCTACTTGTGTAGTCGAGGTTTATCTTCATTCTTAATGAAGTCTAACCGAATGTTCTAGATTGTTTAGGCTTGGTTAAGTCCATTAATTGACCCTTTTAGTTTGCACTCTATATGACTCATCACTGGACTCAAAACATATTGGCAATCCCATATTAATGTCTTCATTAATGAAGTCATTATGGAATGTCGTTTTGACATCCATCTACCATATCTCATAACAGTAGTGTGCAACTATGCCAATAAATCATAATGAATTTCAACAATTGGTGAAAAGATTTTCTCATAGTCAACCCCTTGCCTATGACTATAATCTTTCACCATTTATCCTAAAGGTTTCCACCTTTATTCATTTAAGATTTTATGGCCTCAAGCCATTTAAGCTTATGTCAAACATAATTTTTCATAACTGACAAAAATCATCAACATGATTATTGTCATTTTACTAATCTGAAAAACTGTGAAATAATTAGTTGCTCTTGGATTGGGTTTACTAGAATCAAATCCTAGATTTGACTCGAGTTAGCTGGTTTGCTCAGTAACTCCTACTGAGTCATACTTTTCTTCCCATACTATCTTCTCAAATGAACTATTCTTCCAAGAAGAAGTTGTACTTGCTAACAGACTTTCTAGTTAGCAAGGGAATAAAACTTATATCCCATCAAATCCTTGGGATAACCAATTAATCTTGTCCAATCTCATTTCCAATTTATCAATCTAAAGCCTCTGATTGAAAACAGGATAACCCTCATTCTTAACACCTTAAGACTAGGTATTTTGTTTTCTCATATCCTATATGAAGTACTTAAGATTAACTTGGAAGTGACCTTATCCAAGAGATGGACTGCTATAAGAAGAATATAACCTCACAAGCTAAATTATAAATCAACATAGTTTATCATTTACTAGACCATGTCCAACAAGGTCCAACTTATTCTCTCCAACACTTCATCAAGCATTGGAGTACCAGAAGGAGTTAATGAAATACCTATGTTATTTTCCTTTGAGATACTATAAAAAATTGAAGTTAAGAACTCTCTATGATCTCATCATTGAGACTTACTTCTCATTTCTAGTTTTGATTTACTACTTTAATTCTGAATTCTTTGAATGTTTCAAATGGTTCAGATACACACTTATGACAATCATAAGTATATGTAAGGTAGCTAAATCCATATTGGGCTATTTTATTTTAATGGCCTATATACATCCCTATGTATAAACCCTAAATATTTGTGGTCCTTTGACTTTGTCCTACAAATGGTGATTTGATCATTTTAAAAACACAAGATTCACGTGTTGGGAATGTCCCGGGGCCTCAAGGGCTTACCAGTCCTTCATTCACCATTTGAGTGATTCTTGTTTATCCTCTATGACCTAATCGTAAGTGACACAATAATCTAGAGTTTTTAGTATCTCTAAATCTCTCATATTACTCGTTTATCGCGTTTTACATCATCCATATAAAACTTATTCATTAATTTACCCATGTTAATTCATTTATTTCCCAAATAAATGAAACACATAAATAACAATTATTCCAAAAATTAATGAACACCCAGATGGATAAACGAGAAGACGAGATGTACTTATAGAGGACACCCATTTCTCTTCAAACTCTTTGAAGTCCTTTGGATTTTCCTCTCCTAGTAATTCTCTTTTTCTTGCTGTGGAAATAATATCCTTTTAACAATTAATTTTTACCTTTCCAGAACTACCCTTGAGACATGACTCTCATATCAAAAAGTTGTGTCAAATGTATTCACACAGAAAAATCCATTGTGAATGATAAGAGAAAATTAAGAATTGACTTTGAGGATTAGATTTGTCTGCATATGTTAAACCATGAATAAACTCATGGACTCAAGATACTCATCTTGAGAACACATGTACTCAAATCAATTCCTCTAGTTATTCTTTGTAACAATTTTTTTTTTCTAGATATCTTATATCTACCACTAGATATCTTATACCTAGTTGTCCTATCTTGCATACTTCACAACTCTTGTGAATAATTAATGATGGATACATTATCCATGCTCTCTTGCATCTTTTGACAACTCATTTTTGCATCTAGAATGTGTATGACTTTCTCAGATTTGAGAATGATTCTCAAAACGTTGAGCTAGTCATCGAAGTTTGGTCTTAGTCAAAATAGAAGGTTGGGTTCCTATACGATATTATATAGGCAGTAATTTCTAAGGATGTTAGATAATTATATTATTAACCATTTGATTTGGGTCTTTAAATCAAACAGTAACCCCCACTAAATTTCTCGAATCCCACACTTCCCTAGTGAAAAACGGAAAAACAATAAGATGTTTTTCTTAGTGGAATTAGGGGCCCATTCATTTTAACCCACCTCACATTTTAGATTTTTGGTGAAGTTAAAACAAATAGGTGAATAACCTCTTTATTCAATGTATCTCATACAAATTCCAATTGTTCTTGCTTTTAATCATTTCGACCTCACATTATAGATTTTTTTGGTCTCCAAGATTGTTTAAGTTAAACCCATTATCTTGAAAATTTAGATCAATGCAATACCGACACCTCACATAATAGATTTTTGGTTGCCAGTAAGAATCCAAATTTTCCACACCTCATGCTTATATAGACTTAGTTCATTTGTTGATACAAATAAATAATCCCTATGTGTCCATAGTCAGCTACTTACTTGCCCAACACATAAACTAATCGACGATAACAGAAGATAATGATATGATATTCTCAAGACTACACCATTATTAACTTAATATTTAATTTGGGAAGATTTACTGGTCTTTAATTTAGGTCTCACTTTTCACATGCTTCTAATTTCAATTTATTGCATAAATAAAATAGAAACATACATGCATTCATCATATATTTATCGCATAAATAAATAAATAAATGCATAAAATAAAATAGGATGATCATAGACTAGGAGCACTATCAACTCGAGCCACTGGATTGGATACCTAAATCAAATAAAAGGCCCATAAGATAGATTCATGGGCTGCTCCTCATCGGCTTCACAAAACTCCTTTCGCGAACTAGGCCCACCAACTCTTGATGTCATCATCTTGATCTTCCATTACATTTATGTACATAGATTCCTAATCTAGTGGGGATACATAAATAAGAATGGGGGTTTTACATCTTTGAAACGAGGATAAGAGGCATGCAAGCCACATTTTAAAATATTACATAAAACACAAAATGGGTAAATAAATAAAATAATGATATTCATCCATTCATACATCTAAGATCAGTCCATTATCACCCACAAACATAGCAAATAAAGAAAAGTAATCCACGAATATAGCACAATTAATTTCATAATATAATCTCATTATATTAGGTTTATCCAATTAATAAACACTTTTTATTAATTTGGATCCTTAAATATCTCATATTTAAATAAATATAATCTCATTATATTTATAGTAATTAATTAATAAATAATTTATTAATTAACTACAAGTATAACACAATTAATTTTCTAATATAAACTATTTACATTAGATTTTCCAATTAATTAACTCTTTATTAAATTTATTCTATTTAATAAACTCTTTACTAAATTTATTCCATAAATATCTCATATTTACAAAATACAAATATAATTAAATTATAATTAATTAGTTAATAAATAATTTATTAACTTAAAGTGTCAAATATTATTTTGGGCTCCTTTAATTACTTTGTCAAACAAAATTATTTAGACTTCATAAAATAAGTCCAACTTATTTTATTAAATCCAAGTCCAAATAAAGATATAGCCCAAAATAGATATTAAGAGAAATAGTCCAAACTAATTCTCTTAAGTCTGAATTTCAACTTGGCCCATTATAGACCACTAAGAGGTCCATGCTAAATTTAAAACAACTTAAAATTAGCTCAAATCAGATATCAAAAGGAGTCCAACTACTTTTATTAAAATTTGAATTTAAATGGCCCATGTTCATATATGCCCATTAGCCCAAAAAGAAAGGAAAAACTTAACATATTAATTGACAGCCCAAGTCCATAAGCCCATTAAATATTTAAGAAAACCAATTATAAAATAACCCAACACTCATTGGGTCAGGTTTGGGTTCAGACCCTATCCGATTCGGATCCAGACCCGGACCCTAACCCAAAACACCTTTTTTTTTTCTTCTTTCTTTCCCTCCCAGCGCCATCGCCCATGCCTCTTCCATTTTCTTTGACCTTTCCTTGCAGCCACCGCTGCTGCTATCATGGCAGCGGCGTGTTGCTGCTATCCATGACAGCAATAGCAGCAGCGCGAGGCTTACTGTCTCGCGCTGATAGCTGCACACCAGCGCGAGACAGCGGCCTCGCGCCGATGGGCCGTGAGCTACCATGGCCGCTCACCACTTTGAGCAGCCATGGCCATTCTATGAGGAGTATCCCCACGACTGCTCCTCCCTTCTACTACCCGTAGGTGGTAGAGGTTGCAGCTATGCCACTATGGCTGCAACCTTGAGAAGAAGATAGGGCTTGTGCCCTTTTTTTTTTTTGAAAATTTTGAAAAATGATTTTTCAATTTTGATGAAACTGTTTTGAAACATAATAAAATATTATTATTATTATTATTATTTTATATATATATAAAATTAAAAAAATAGTTTCAAAACAATCTCAAAATAGTTTCAAAATAACTTTTTCGAAACTAAAACACAATTTTATAAAACCAATTAAATTGATTATGGGAGGAAATAAATGGATAATATTTAATCTAATTAAATTTAAGGGCATACAAATTAACAGATTTAGAATCTATTAATTCAATAATTTCACAAATTATTTAAATTGACACTATTGATTGTGTTATACAATTTTGTGCTAGAATCGAATAACCACGTAAAAGGCATGAACAATGGCTCTGATACCACTATTGAGAATCATGCATGGTATTTAAAATTTTATAATTAAATAAACGCAGCGGAAACAAATATAATTAATACTCATGCATCCGTTCATGGCTAATTACGTAGATTACAACTTGCATAAATAATCAACTATTAATTACGCATTAAAGATTTTAGGATTACCTTTCCAGTGATGAATCTGTTGTAGAATGTGAAAGCTCCTCAATTGTGAAGCCTCCGAGAGTATCCACACAGAATCTGCACCCTTAATTGGATTTCACCCCTACTAAGTTTTCTAGAGAAATCCTACATATTATTCTGACTATGTTTTTGTACTAGCTAAACCTGTCAAAATAGTATAATATATAGGAAACAGATGTGACCTAGGGCCACATGTGGACTGGACTTAAACTAACCAGTCTTGGGTTCCATAATAACCAAATCAATATTAAGTTACTATGAGCCCAATTAAATTAATATTAGGACGATCCTAAAATTAATTTAATCTTTTCTCTAATCCAATTAATTTACAAATTTCATTTGTGTGTCACCTCTCGGGTTCAAAATTAATTGGCAGCGAAATAATATTAATCTAATTAATATTTAATTAGAACTATTCTAATTTAATTCTCGCAAGTCGTGAGTGATACCTAGCAGTATATCACGACTATCCAACTAATGATGAAGTGAAATTCTACGAACTTTTTAGTAACAATTATACAATCAATTCCTTCTGTCTCAATTATCCCGATTGAGTCAGAGTCATGGATAGGGTCGTCAAACTCTATTACTCAATCATATATCCAAATCTATTTAATCAGTAACTTATGAATAATATGTGGAACGACTTCCACTATTCTACCTCGGCCAATGATTTCTAGTTACTTAATTAATAGATCGCATAGGATCCCTAAGTGACAGATTCCATATCTACACACACCTATCTCTATGCCGGAATAGATCGTAACCACTAAGTACATTATCCAATCCTTGATGAGGACTAGCTTTATTGCACCAACAAATTACGTTATCCTTAACACAAGATAACCGTGGTGTCTCAAGTCTAAGGACTAATTGCACCATTACACTATACAACGAATTATTGACTATTCCACGTAATTCGTTGTATTAGCGGTCATGTCCAGTCACTTGTTCTCAACAAGCACTTATACATCTACCTTTATGATATGTGACTAATCGCCCAAATCAATATCCCATATTATCTGGATGGTAGAATGCAATCTGATCTTTCCGAATAAATTAATGCCCAATTAATTTATCCTATGATCGGGGACTATTTTAGAATATATTTATGAATATAGATTCTGTTACTCATATCATTACTCTTAAGGATAGAATCTATAAATATTATTATAAGGACTCTTATTTAAATAATTAATCGTATTAATTATATTTAAATAAACTGCCCACATTAAATAAATAATATAATTATTATATCCTAAAATTGACATTTAGGGTATATAATCCAACAATAACCTGCTTTCTTAACGTTGTTACAAGGCGTAAAGTGTTCAAGTTTCACCTAAAATGGCAAAATGTAAAAGAGTTCATTTGAGTTTACTTATGCATGTTTTGTAGATGACTTCTTGATCTTCTCCAAGGCTGATATATATTGGGGCTTTTTCCATCACTAAGGAAGGTCCTCTACTTTGGGTATGACTTTGTCTAGAAAAAGATCACACGTGTTCTACAGATGGGATCAAATTATATGTTGAAAAAGCAAAATTGCCACGCCAACACTCTTCAGACAGTAATGATTAAATTAATTCCTTGCACCGTTCTTTACCACTTATGGGGGAAAAAACAAGAGGCTTCACCATAGTGACTGATGTGACTGTATTTGCAGCACTCAAACCTTGGTATTTGTACTATATTTGCATCTTTATTTGGGAATTATTGCAATACTTTTATATTTTCGATGCAATGTAGGATGATACCGAAAAGTGGAAAATCAGACTCAAAATGATCCAAATTACAAGTGAAGAAGTCAAGAATGGGGAAGCACGAGAAGTGGTTGAAGAATGAAGCTGATAGAGAAGAAATTTGGCTGAAACTAGCACGAAATTGGATTCAGAGCATTGACCCAGATGATCTCAAATAGTGACCCATGTCCGTTTTTGGCAAACCATATCTGTTTTTCGGGTAGAAACAGCAATCTGAGCAAAACACAGGACTTTTGTCCTGTGCGTGGCATGATTTTAGCCAAATTCCATCGTTTGGAGGGTCAAAATAGTGAAAATACCTGAAGATGCTGCGGTCAACGAACCGGTCAAAGTCAAAGACAAGCTCAAGTGTTGACCAAGAATTGAAGCCCGTAGAGGAAGAATTTGACCAAACGAAATGCGAAAACGGACTCAGAACGCCGAATAAACTTGGAATAGCATTGGTCAACTTTTTGGTCAATGCGTGAATAGTATCGGTCAACGCGTGAATAGTGATGGTCAATGCATGAACAGTAAAACTGCATGCAGAATACGTGAATAGTAGTCGCGTGAATAGTAGTCACGTGAATAGTAACTGCATGAATAGTAGCTGCGTGAATAGTAACTGCATGAATAGTAGCTAAATTTTCCTATAAATAGACATCAACCCTCTTCATATTTTCACACAATTTTTGAGAGCTTTGGAATATTTTTTCAATATTTTCAATTTTTGTCAAGTTAATTTTATAGTTCTTATTTAGGATTTTGCCTAAATAGCTATATACGGAGGAAGTCCTGCCTAGTGGCTCTTATTCAGGGGCATTCTGCTTGAATAGCTACTGTACAGCGGACATCCTAACATTTATTTTTGAGCCTTTGCTCAAAAATAGCACTTATTCGGGGGGAAGTTCTGCCCGAATAGCTATAGAATTTCTGTTCAGACCTGGAGTTCAGAAATACACGTTCGTCAATACGGGGGAGCCTTTCTTGACTCTCTTTTATTTGTATAAACTCGTATTTATTATGTCTGAGTAGAATTCTTATCTAGGGTAGGATATTGTAAATAATGGTCTTTTAATATATGGTCTCGGATTCGGATAATTTAGTTTTAATGCAATATATGACTTGTATTAATTAAATATTGTCTTTCATACATAATGCTTTTAAGTAGATGATATGATTGCTTTATTTTCGTGTCATATGTCTATGCTTTAATAGTGAATCAATAGCTTGACAACCTTCAAGATTCCAAGAAACTATAGGTAATGCTTTTAAGTAGACCATAGTTTCTAGACTAGTAAGGAGATGTTGATTACTTATGTTGAAACAGACCTTTTACACCAGGTTGTAAGGACATATCCATACTATGGCTATAAGCTCGTAGATGGAACGGCACTTACATCAGAGTTAGTAATCGGGATTTTAATAGACTAAGATAATTGACTAGGTTAATGCTTGTAGCTTAACCTCTTGTATAGAATTTGAGAATCCGGATGCCGAGCCTACATTAATTGCCTTATTTACATATTTGATCCCTAGATATTCTTCCGTACTTAGCTAAACAAAAACCTTAGCTTTTAGTTTACATTTTTTACTCGTTACTCAAACGTCATTTCAAACTGTCACTTACCGCTTTAAACACTTTCACACATTACACTAACTAACTAACGAGCTTCCCTGTGGATACGATTCCGCACTCTTTGCACACTACACTACAAGATCCGTGCACTTGCGGGTTATTAAAACTTGGTTATTTTGCACATATTTATAACACACACCAAGTAGCGATCAAGTTTTTAGCGCCGTTGCCGGGGAAGCACGGCCTAGTTTAGCTTTTGAATTATTTGTGAACTTGTTTTAAGTGTTGTAATTATTGTTTATATTGTTTATATTCGTTTTAAATTGTATAAATTTTATTGCTACTTGTAAAGTATATTATAAATATATTACATATAGTTTCATTTGGTATTAAAGTTTATAAATTTTGTATATTGTCTATATTATATTTGCACATAAACTATTTTTATTATTATTTTGTTAAAATAGATTACATATATACTTAGCTTATTTTCTGTCTTTATTTTAAGTACTCAGTTTATTTTCTGTAGTTACTTATTTCAATTAGCTTTAGTTTATTTTGCATGCACGGGCGTCGTTCCTTAAATCCGGAACTTGCCCATTTTGATCCCGAGCCTCATAAAACTCCGCGAAGGAGAGTCCAAGTCCCGATGGCAGAACAAGAAGGAAATATCCTACCTCTTCCAATAGCTCAGCCTGTTAATCAACCTGTGAACCAATCGATGACTTTACGTCAACATTTTTCACCGGGTGATTTTGACCCTGAATTTGCCATAGCCCCACCGGCTCTTGGTAATATAAATTTTGAGCTCAAAACAGGGACTATTTCAATGCTTCCTTCCTTCTATGGAAAAAACAATGAAAATCCTCACGCTCATATCGTGCAATTCATTGAAGCATGCACGACGCTTCATATTCCTAATGTGAGCCGGGAAAATATTCACCTGCGTCTGTTTCCCTTTTCATTGAAAGATAAAGCCAAACAGTGGCTAAATCATCTAGACGCAGGAGTGATCACTTCTTGGGGAGAACTTATTCGGAAATTCTTACATAGGTTCTTCCCAATGGCTAAGACTACTACTCTGCGAACAAACATCATGACATTCGCACAGTCAGACTTTGAGCCATTTCATGAATCATGGGAAAAGTTTAACGATCTTAAGAATCTGTGTCCTCATCATGGATTTGATCGTCCCGAACAGTTGCATTATTTCTTCAAAGGTCTTACCCCTCATAATAAGATGATAGTTAATGCAATGAGCAATGGAGGTTTTTATAACCTCACAGCGGATGAAGCTTGGAAAAGAATAGAGAATATTGCTGAAGACTCTCTCCAAAACACTGCTGATGACAAAGAGAGCAAGTGCACCCATAATCCCCAAAAAAGGGCATTGTTTGAAGTTAACTCTAGCTCCAATTCCCAATTGACTGACAAAGTAGATGCCCTAGCACAACAATTAGAAAAATTCATCTCTCTAGGGTCTTCTTCTTTTTCAGCTCCTCAAATCACGGAAGTTTGTACCGTATGTTCTGCAGTAGATCACTCTACTTTGGACTGTCCAATCGGTTCACAATTTCCTGAATTCATGCAAGAACAAGTCTGCGCCGCCCAAGGATATACAAGGAATTACAATCCGTATTCTAACACGTATAATCCTGGCTGGTGAGACAATCTCGCATTTTCATGGCGACAAGGGAATCATGAGACTCAGTTTCCTCAACAACAATATCAGAAACAACAAGGGAATTTTGAGTCTCGTTTCCCTCAGCAGCAATATCAAAGGCCTCAAAATTCTAACCCTCCTGGTTTTTACCAAGTCCAAAAAGATCCGTTCCGAACACAACGGAACAACTTTCCCGCTCTTCCTCCTGCACAGTCATCATCTGATGACAAGTTTGATAAACTCTTACAATTAGTCCAAGTTCAGCAACAGTCCATTGTTAAACTTGAAGGACAAATTGGGCCAGCAACAGTCCATTGTTAAACTTGAAGGACAAATTGGGCAACTGGCCCAAAATATAAGCAGGAGAGATGAAGGAAAACTCCCGTCTCAAACCGTGGAAAATCCACGAGGACAATGTAGTAATGTCCAAACTGAGACCGCCCACGAACAGGCTAAGGCCGTAACTACCCTTAGGAGTGGAAAAGTGATAGACAAGGAGGTTAGAAAAAAGGATAGGGATGTTCCTGAGGAGACAGAGGAATCTGCGATCGAGGTTTTAAGCAACGTTATAGATGACTCCCGTAAGAATAAAAATCCAACAATAGAGCCTTTAGTTGAACCTTCATCCAAAGTACCTTTCCCAACAGCTCTGTCTAGTCCGAAGCCGAGTGTTGATCCTACACAACTCAAGGTCTTAGAGCATCTGAAAGATATTAAGATCAATCTGCCTTTAGTAGAGGTAATCCAACAAATCCCTGCCAATGCCAAATTTTTGAAGGATTTGTGTGTGAAAAAAAGACGGACCAACTCCATTCCTAAGACAGTCCGTCTTACTGAAAATGTTAGTAGCATCTGCACTAGAGGGTTGCCTCAGAAATGCAGTGACCCAGGAGCTTTCACTATTCCATGTTTCATTCAGGACCAACGTATAGAAAATGCCTTGCTTGATTTAGGGTCTAGTGTTAACCTTATTCCTCACACAGTTTACCAAAGGCTAGGCCTTGGAGAGTTGACCCCAATAAATGTAACCCTCCAGTTGGAAGATAGATCTGAGAGAAGACCTCAAGGTATTGTAGAGGATGTCCTAGTCAGAGTAGGAGAATTTTTGTTCCCAGTTGACTTTATTGTGTTAGATATAGACTTAGGTCATGATAACAAGAATATTACTCCCGTTCTACTAGGCAGACCATTTCTAGCAACAGCTGATGCTGTTATCTATTGTAGAACGGGTATGATTGAACTGACTTTTGGGAACATGAGAACAAAATTGAGGGTTGCTGATGCAGCCAATAAGATGAACAAGGATGAGGAGGAAGAATGCTTTCATTTGGAAACCATTGGTTCTTGTATAGATGAATATGCCCACGCACTTTTGACCCCTAATGAGGAAATAGCAGAGCTTGAACGACTCTTATATGATTGCGATATTTCACCAGAAATGGTTGCCTCCACATCGCTTGTGAATGATTCGGGAGAGACTGGTCTAATAACAAACCCTCTCTCTATAGCTTTTGATAGTCCAAGAATTGAGTCTCCACCAGCTTTGGAACTCAAAACATTGCCCGAGCACCTTAAGTATGCCTACTTAGGCCCTGATAAGACCCTTCCAGTCATCATTGCTTCGGATTTAACCATCGAGCAAGAAGGTAAACTCTTAGAAGTCCTAGGTACTCATAAGAAGGCGATAGGATGGACAATCGCTGATTTAAGAGGAATTGATCCCTCTGTGTGCATGCATAAGATTCACCTCAAAGAAGGAGTTACTCCTTCTCGAGAATTTCAAAGGAGACTGAATCCAAATTTTGGTGATGTTGTCCATAAAGAGATAATCAAGTTACTTGTTGCTGGTATGATCTACCCAATCTCTGATAGCCCTTGGGTGAGTCCGGTACAAGTTGTACCAAAGAAATCTGGGATTACTGTGATCTCAAATGATAAAGGCGAGCTCATTCCTACACGTACTACCACTGGGTGGCGTGTATGCATTGATTACAGAAAGCTCAACTCCAAGACAAGGAAAGACCACTTTTCTTTACCCTTCCTTGATCAAATCCTAGATAGAGTAGCTGGACGGGGGTACTATTGTTTCTTACATGGATACTCTGGTTACAATCAAATTCCTATGTTTCTAAGAGATCAGGAGAAGACCACTTTCACTTGTCCTTACGAAATATTCGCTTACCGCCACATGCCTTTTGGGTTATGTAATGCACCAGCGATATTTCAACGGTGTATGATGGCCATATTTTCTAATATGATTGAGAAATTCCTAGAAGTCTTTATGGATGACTTCTCAGTTTTTGGAGCAGACTTTAATGAGTGTCTTAATCACCTTTCTTTGGTCTTAGATCGATGTGTACAAATGAATCTGGTCTTAAGTTGGGAAAAGAGCCATTTCATGGTTCAACAAGGGATAGTTCTTGGTCATGTAGTTTCTAGAGATGGGATCCATGTTGATCCAGCTAAGGTGGAGATAATAGAAAAGCTCCTTATTCCCAAAACTGTGAGGGATGTTAGATCTTTCTTAGGACACGCTGGTTTCTACAGGCGTTTCATCAAAGACTTCAGTCAAATTGCCGGACCTCTAACAAGGCTCTTAGTACATGATGCTCCCTTTAAAGTTGATGATGAATGTATTAAGGCCTTTGAGAAGCTTAAGTCTTTGCTATCATCTGCACCCATAATTCAAACTCCTGACTACAATCTGTCATTTGAAATCATGTGTGATGCCTCCGACTATGCTGTTAGAGTAGTTCTAGGACAACGTAGAGGCAAGTTGCCATACGTAATCTACTATGCTAGCAAAACTTTGGATGATACACAAAAGAACTACACAACAACTGAGAAAGAATTGTTAGCAGTGGTTTTTGCACTTGACAAGTTTAGGACTTATGTCTTGGGATCAAAAGTGGTTGTTTTTATGATCATGCTGCCTTGAAATATTTGCTCACCAAGAAGGATTCAAAACCTCGCTTAATCCGTTGGATACTCCTACTTCAAGAGTTTAACATTGAAATCAAAGATAAACGAGGTAGTGACAATTCTGTGGCTGATCATCTTTCACGACTTATGTTTCAATCACCAATAAATGCTCTTCCATTTCGAGATGTGTTTCCTGATGAACAACTATTTTCCATCTCTCAACGAACTCCGTGGTATGCCAACATTGTCAATTTTTTAGCAGCTAAGCAACTACCTCCATATTGGGGAAAAAGAGAGAAAGATCGATTCATGGCTCAAGTAAGGTATTTCTTTTGGGAAGACCCTTACCTATTCAAGATATGTGCTGATCAAGTAATCAGACGATGTATACCTGAAGACGAATTCACGAGTATACTCCAATTTTGCCACTCTGAAGAATGTGGTGGCCATTTTGGAGAAAAGAGGACAGCTGCCAAAGTCCTTCAAAGTGGGTTCTTCTGGCCCACTCTTTTCAAAGATGCCCAGCAAGTTTGTAAAAATTGCCCCCGATGTCAACAAGCTGGCTCTATCTCAAGAAGGGACATGATGCCCCTTACGCCCATTCTCATATGCGAAATATTTGATATATGGGGTATAGACTTCATGGGTCCTTTTCCTTATTCCTCAGGTTATACTTATATTCTTGTTGGTGTGGACTATGTGTCCAAGTGGGTAGAGGCAGTAGCAACCCGAACCAATGACCACAAAGTCGTGGTCAAGTTCATTAAAGAGAACATCTTTTCTCGATCCGGGGTGCTACGTGTACTTATAAGTGACGGAGGACAGCATTTTCGTCACAGGACACTATAAGCCCTTCTAAGAAAATACTCAGTCCACACAAGATAGCAACGCCTTACAACCCACAAACAAGTGGTCAAGTGGAGGTGTCGAATAGAGAAATCAAGTTAATTCTTCAGAAAATCATTAGGCCCGATCGCAAAGATTGGTCAAGTCATCTGCATGACGCATTATGGGCCTACCGTACTGCTTTCAAAACTCCTATTGGCATGTCCTCGTATAGATTAGTATACAGTAAAGCTTGCCATCTCCCTGTTGAACTAGAAAATAAAGCCTATTGGGCTATTAAGGCCCTGAACTTTGACTTCCAACAGGTGAGTGAAGGTAGGAAGTTGGCGTTGAGTGAATTGGAAGAGCTTCACTTCGAAGCTTATGAGAATGCCAAACTCTACAAAGAGATAATGAAGAAGATTCATGATAGATCTATTCTAAGAAAGACTTTATCACCTTTTGATAAAGTGTGGCTGTTTAATTCTAGGCTGAAGTTCTTCTCAAGCAAATTGAGAACAAAGTCGGATGGTCCTTATGAAGTGCTTAAAGCATATCCGTCTAGAGTAATCTTGATTAAACATCCCACAGATGGGCGTATTCTCACAGTCAATGGGCAACGATTGAAACATGCTTTCGATCCTAAGGTGGTCCCTCATGAAGTTGAATCTGTTGAACTTCTGGACCCTGTATACCTTCCATAAAACAGAATCTGCCTAACTGATGGCATTAAACTTAGTACAACCGTCTGGCTGAAGACGTTAAACTTAGCGCTACTAGGAGGCAACCTAGTACTCTTTTGTTTAAATATTTGTTTAATTTATGTTGTTTACATGTACTCTTTGAATCTTTCTCCAGCTTTAGGTAGTTTGTGTTTTAAGCCCTGATGAACATTTATAGAGGTACCAGTGTTGTTTTACTAGTTGTCACTGTATGTTTCTGTGTGCGGTTGGCTTAATTGTGCAACTCTGTCTTATAGTGTGAGCTACTCCACCAGCTTTATGTAGTTTGGGTCTGTTGGGTATTACTTGATAAGGTAGTTAGGAGTGTGAGCATACACCTGACGTAACGTCTGTAACGTAAAACCCCACTGTTCTATCCTTGACCCTGTGGAACTGGCTTTGGCCTTAAGTGTGCTGAAGGAAAGCACTAGATGTTGTGAGCTCAGGAACCTCTGGAAGAGCTAGTCTATTCAGTAGTATCACACTCTAGAACCCCAGAAAAGAGTCTAAATGGTCTGGGTAGTTTATTTATTTGCTTTATGTATTAGTTATTTTCCGTGACCATATTTCTTTTTGGTTTCTCCCCTATATATTTGTTTTGTCTATTTAGTATAACTAACTATTTTTGTTGTGTTGATGATAATCTGTAAAATGCTTTTTCCACTAATCTTTAATTGCAGAATGATACATCTTTTGACAAAAGTTAATAGAAAAGCTTTGACATCAACATAGAAATGCTTCACATCAGGTGATATCTTTCCTTACTACATTTCCCTTTATACCTGATCAACCTGCGGTGTAGAGTAAGAAAACCATAGGTTTGGGGATGTAGCATTTGTCATTATGTTATTATTTGCATATTACACTCTCACTTTTTTACATTGCTATTTGCTCGAGGACAAGCAAAGTTTTGGTGTGGGGGTGCGTACATTTCATGAAAAACTTTTTCAAAATATGCAAGAAATACACCATTTTTGTTTATGAGAATAGTAGTTTGCTACCTTACCTATGTAAAAACGATGATTTAGATGATTTTAGAACCTATTTTGTTAGCTATGTATTGTGAAAAACTCTAAGAGAACTCTGTAAGAAAAACTTTGGAGTACTGTATTCATGAGTAAACTTAGTTGTTCTTCTATTATTCAATTGATAGGTTTGTGATTATGAAAGGACTAAGATAGGATTACCGTTTGTTATGAGAACTCCTTGTGATTGAAACCTGAACCCTTATGCCATGTCTGTACAGTTTGTTATGTTACTCTGTCTGTATGTACACTCTGAAAAAAAGAAAAAGAAAAAACAAAGAAAACAATGAAAAAAAGAAAAAACAAAAAAGAGTTGTACATACCTTTACTGTTGAATAAATTTTTGGTGTAAATATGTTGTAAATCTCTAAGCACCACTATCCTAGACATTGTAATTTGGGATATGTGCTATAGTGTAAGGGTTCGAGCCTGGATATCTCGGGTGATTAAGGCACGTAGGGGTCCCTTTGAAACCTGGCAACCTCAGTCATAATGGCGGGGGATTGTTGGCCTTAAAGCCCGCTACATGGGATATTCAGAAAGCAAAGGAAACTGAACACTATATAGAGGTATTATTAGTTGTACTTTTATATTTCTGGCAAATGTTAAAGGGTTAAGGCATGATCAAGAGTTTGATTACAAATGTAGGTAAGAATATCAAGGTCCAATCTGTTTGCATAACTTGAAAGTTGGGAATTGAACGAACTTAATTTGCTTAGTTTACTTCTAAATATGTACTCCGAAGCAATCAATAGTCGATTTCCAATAAGAGTACCTATTTGTGAAAACTATGTACAAAGTTCTCTTATCATGTTTGTCATTCATTGCTGAATATGTTTAAGATGGTAGATTGCATTTCTCATGTTTCAGATTTGGAAAGTGTTTGACAAAAAGATAGGATAGATTACTTCATTTATTTTTGACTTGTAAAAATTCTGCAAAATCTACTTTCACATCTGTTTTAAAGACAGTCTTGCTTGAGGGCAAACAAGGTTTAGGTTTGGGGATGTTGATGTGACTGTATTTGCAGCACTCAAACCTTGGTATTTGTACTATATTTGCATCTTTATTTGGGAATTATTGCAATACTTTTATATTTTTGATGCAATGTAGGATGATACCGAAAAGTGGAAAATCAGACTCAAAATGATCCAAATTATAAGTGAAGAAGTCAAGAATGGGGAAGCACGAGAAGTGGTTGAAGAATGAAACTCATAGAGAAGAAATTTGGTTGAAACTAGCACGAAATTGGATTCAGAGCATTGACCCAGATGATCTCAAATAATGACCCATGTCCGTTTTTGGCAAACCATATATGTTTTTTGGGTAGAAACATCAATCTGAGCAAAACACAGGACTTTTGTCCTGTGCGTGGCATGATTTTAGCCAAATTCCATCGTTTGGAAGGTCAAAATAGTGAAAATGCCTGAAGATGCTGCGGTCAACGAACCGATCAAAGTCAAAGACAAGCTCAAGTGTTGACCAAGAATTAAAGCCCGTAGAGGAAGAATTTGACCAAACGGAATGCGGAAACGGACTCAGAACGCCGAATAAACTTGGAATAGAATTGGTCAACTTTTTGGTCAATGCGTGAATAGTATAGGTCAACGCGTGAATAGTGATGGTCAATGCGTGAACAGTGATGGTCAATGCATGAACAGTAAAACTGCATGCATAATACGTGAATAGTAATCATGTGAATAGTAGTTGCGTGAATAGTAGCTACATGAATAGTAACCGCATGAATAGTAACTAAATTTTCCTATAAATAGACATCACCCCTCTTCATATTTTCTCACAATTTTTGAGAGCTTTGGAATATTTTTCCAATATTTTCAATTTTTGTCAAGTTAATTTTATAGTTCTTATTTAGGATTTTGCCTAAATAGCTATATACGGAGGAAGTCCTGCCTAGTGGCTCTTATTCAGGGGCATTCTGCCTAAATAGCTACTGTACAGCGGACATCCTAACGTTCATTTTTGTGCCTTTGCTAAAAAATAGCTCTTATTCGGGGGGAACTTCTGCCCGAATAGCTATAGAATTTCTTTTCAGACCTGGAGTTCAGAAATACGCGTTCGTCAATACGGGGGAGCCTTTCTTGACTCTCTTTTATTTGTATAAACTCGTATTTATTATGTCTGAGTAGAATTCTTATCTAGGGTAGGATATTGTAAATAATGGTCTTTTAATATATGGTCTCGGATTCGGATAATTTAGTTTTAATGCAATATATGACTTGTATTAATTAAATATTGTCTTTCATACATAATGCTTTTAAGTAGATGATATGATTGCTTTATTTTCGTGTCATATATCCATGCTTTAATAGTGAATCAATAGCTTGACAACCTTCAAGATTCCAAGAAATTATAGGTAATGCTTTTAAGTAGACCATAGTTTCTAGACTAGTAAGGAGATGTTGATTACTTATGTTGAAACAGACCTTTTACACCAGGTTGTAAGGACAGATCCATACTATGGCTATAAGCTCGTAGATGGAACGGCACCTACATCAGAGTTAGTAATCGGGATTTTAATAGACTAAGATAATTGACTAGGTTAATGCTTGTAGCTTAACCTCTTGTATAGAATTTGAGAATCCGGATGCCGAGCCTACATTAATTGCCTTATTTACATATTTGATCCCTAGATATTCTTCCGTACTTAGCTAAACGAAAACCTTAGCTTTTAGTTTACATTTTTTACTCGTTACTCAAACGTCATTTCAAACTGTCACTTCCCGCTTTAAACACTTTCACACATTATACTAACTAACTAACGAGCTTCCCTGTGGATACGATTCCGCACTCTTTGCACACTACACTACAAGATCCGTGCACTTGCGGGTTATTAAAACTTGGTTATTTTGCACATATTTATAACACACACCAAGTAGCGATTAGTGACTCGCTTAATGAGGAACTGTTGTTTATTTGTATAATTTTCTATGTAAAGCACGAGGTGTATATATAACTAAACACTTTAGAAAAATAGGACTCTTAATCAACCTTTTTGTCGTGCATGGGATCATATTGATGCAAGTATCTTAGCAGGCCTCGATGTTCTTTGAACCCTTGAAGGGTTAATTTTTGTAAATACATTTTGAATCAATACAAGTATTTATTTACCTAGCTAATAAAAAAATATAAAGATATATTACTATTGTTATACTTAGTAAAAATCACATTGAGACTATTTACATTTTTACATTCAATTTTGAAAAATCATGTGCAATTTTTATGATTGGTCGAACTTTGAGTTTAACCATATATATTTATATATTAGACTCTAAAAATTAAAATTTTGTATCATCTCTTAGAATGGTTATTGAGTTTTCCTTGTAGAGTCTCTCACATTTTTTGTCTCCTCCACTAACTTTACCTCATTGTGCCTAAGCATGTTTAACATTCTAGTGATGGTGCAAATTTAGCTAATTTTACTCTTTTCGTATGTTGCAAAACTTTCGAAGGGTACAATCTTTTATTCAATTATCCATTTTCAATGATTCTTTTTTTTTTTTTTCTATTTGGGTAATATTTTGAGATCTAGGCACCTGCAAATTGCTGGCCAAACAATTTTGTTAAATTATAACCACCATTTTTCTAAGTTAATTTGCAATTCTAGTATAATTGACACTAAACTTCGAAATTAAACTAAAATATTTCAGACTACATAGGATGAAGAAATAAAAAAATAAGATAATTATAATATACCTGAGAAGTTTAATTTGACCTTAATGCTATTATTAGGTCGGATAAACTAACCCTACAAATTAATAGTTCTATACATATATATGTTTAAGTAACAAAGTTGTCAAATATTTACTTAGCTTAGTAGGAAACAAGAAGCTTTTAGTGTTGGAGTTTTTAGGATTTCCTAGAGGTTGGAGGTTTAAAATCAACATGGTTTATATATTTTTCTTCTTTTTTGATATTTAAAATTTTTTTGTTTTACTTTTCTCTGTTGAACATAGGCGGCAGCACTTATTTCTAGTATTTTATTTTTCTCAATTTTTTTTTATATATATTTCATCATTTTTTTAAAAGAAAAATGAAATTGAGCAAAGGTAGTTGTTCAAATATTTTTGCCGACTCCTGCACAAATGGCGGTTGATGCGGCAATGTTATACATGCCACATTTGCATAGGCAGCGATTTATAATCACCGCAAAAGGTACAAAAAAATCATTTTCTCTCTCTCTCTCTCTCTCTCTCTATATATATATATATATATATATATATTGTTAGATTTTGGTACGGGCCGCCCAACATGAATTGACCTGACCCGACCCATTTTATACGGATCAAAGAAAAGTTGTGGGAAGTTATATAACTTCCCACATCCTAATTTAAAAGAAAACAGAAAACGTCTGTTTTCTTCAAACGTTGAAAAATAAGACAGAGTGTTGTCTTCTCTGTTCTCTCTTTCAATCTCTCTACTGGTTACTATGTGTAAACCAACCATATCGAATAGGGCTCTTAAGTTGTGGCAGTTAATCCACTCCCTCGTGGTTTGGGTTTCGATTTGCAGTAATTTAACGGTGGAACCAACGTGTCTTTTTCTTACAATTTTTCCACTACCACTATGAGGTAAGTATACTTTATGGAATTATATTGGATACATATGTTGTGTATTTAATTCCAACATTGGTATCAGAGCCATATCGTTGGTTCTCCGTTAAAATTATGTGAATTTACG
This sequence comes from Ehretia macrophylla, assembly GCA_037974665.1. NCBI lineage: Eukaryota > Viridiplantae > Streptophyta > Magnoliopsida > Boraginales > Ehretiaceae > Ehretia > Ehretia macrophylla. The sequence continues at coordinate 53,414,492 of CM075769.1, read as the reverse complement.
AGATTTATGCGATTTATGTGATGAATATTGTAAATGATGATTTTAATGTATAAGTGATTTTATTTATGTTAAAATCATGAGAATTTGTTTCTTTAATCACTAGTATATAATCCATGTGATTATACTTGAGAAAAATGTATAAATCAATTGTTTCGCACATTTATTTTTCATAATTTTCGTAACTGTTTTTGGATTTTTTTTTTGTATCTGTAACATGTTCCAAAAATTGTGATTTTGGTATGTATGAAACGGGCTCGTCAAGAGCTTTCCGTGCATATATGGATCATTAAATTTGGCCTTAAAATGCGAAAGTTATGATTTTTTGAAGATATTTTGTAAATTTGAAAAAATTAGGGCTAGTGTGTGCGCGTTGAAAAACGTGAAACATGGCTGAACATGGGACTAAGTCGGCCAATCAGGGATCGCCACATGGCTATGATTTGGTGGTGTTATTATTTTAATATTAATATTATTAAATATCAAATTTTAAATTTTTGAAATTAGTTTTCTTTAAAAAAATTAAAAAAAAAAAAAAAATTTACTAACCACCATGCCACATGGCACATAGGGTCAGCCACGTGGCGCCACATGGCTATAACTTTATGTTATTTACGGTTTAACACTATAACTTTGTGTTATTTATGGTTTGACTTCATATGTTTAATTTTTTGAGGTTTGACCTCATAACTTTATATTATTTTTGGTTTATAGCTATAACTTTGTATTATTGACGGTTTAATCCTATAACTTTGTGTTATTTATGGTTTGACTCTATAATTTTGTTTTCTTTTTGGTTTGATCTCATAACTTTATGTTATTTACGGTTTGATCCTATAACTTTATATTATTTATGATTTGACCCCATAACTTTGTAAATAACTTTGTGTTATTTATGCTTTGACATCATAACTTTGTGTTATTTGTGGTTTAACCTCATAACTTTGTATTATTTACGATTTGACCCTAAAATGTTATATTATTTACAATTTGACCATATAACTATATATTATTTTTGATATAGCCCATTACCTTAGTGGTAATTTAGTTTTTCACCTCATGTTTTTCTTTTGGCCTATTATCTTTGTGATAGTGTTATTTTGGACCCCATGTTTCTATTTTAGACCATTATCTTTGTGATAATGTCATTTTTGACTTCCATGTTCTCAATTAAGGCCATTATCTCTGTGATAATTGTGCTTTTGGCCCCTATATCTCGCAAAGCAAGTGCATAATTTAAATTAATTTCAATTGAGACATGAAATCATGAGTGATTTCATTTAATTGCCCAAATTTCTTTGTGATTCAATTGTAATTATTACAATATAGGCATGAAATTCTTGAAATGCCTAAAATTTATGTAATTTCCTTGTAACATTTACGATTAAGGGCATGAAATTTTTGTAATTTCATTTAAATTCTAAAATTTGTATAATTACGTTGGAATCTTTGCAACAAGTGACATGAAATTTTTGTAATTTCATTTCATAGTATGAAATTTATGTCATTTTATCATACAACTTGTTGTGTACAATATTAATAGATGCTATGTGCACTATTAATTTTTGAAATTGATTGATTGGACCATTATGTACTAAAGTTGTTTATTTTTCTGAGGACTTTAGTGGTCATTCAAGGATTGTGCGAGTTAAACAAACCGCGAAAAATCCTCCCAACACTATAAACCATATGAACACACATTGTTGTGGGCCCAAAATGATTATCCCTTAAATCTTCTTATTTTTATAATTATGTGATGGGATAATTTGATGAACATGTGATAGTCATATGTGGTTTCATGCATAATGTTAGACAACACCCTTATTTCTCCTAACACGTAGAACCAAAATATGTCTTTTGGATCTCAATAAGTTTGAGATAGCTTATGTGTGTCTAATAGTCATAGTCTACATGTGTGAAGAGAATTCAATGTGTTAATTCTTGTGGACCGGACCGAGTTATAAACTGATGGAGAACATTGAGGAGTGCTTAATTATGTCTAACATTATTAGTTATTTATATGTTAAATACTTTTTCATGTTCATCTCATGATAATGTTTATATTTATCATCATACTCTTATTATAATCTTGTACTGCATATGTTATTGAATTAATAATTAGTTTATTAATCATTTATCTGAGTAGGAGTTCTATGCGTGTTAATCTGTGTGGTTATCGTATGGAACTTGATTTTCCTAAAAACATGAATTTGAGTAATTCGGTTTTTAGGGATGTTATTTTGCTAGGGTGAGTTTAGTTGTACATTTTAGATACCTGATTTATAGATGATGGCAGATCGTACTACGATCTGCTGATTTTATATCTTGTATCTATTAGTTACATTTAACACTTGATCTAGCAAAATTATTTAATATGTGCTAGTATTGAACATCTAATCGTCTATGTTAAGGTTATTAATAGTAATAGCCTAAAATATCATTATTGCCCTTCACCAAAGGAAAAATGAACGGATATGATTGCAGTGGCATCATAAAGATCAGAATATCCTTGAGGAACAACTAGGTGCTTGAATCACTGAGTTGTGTAGTAGTGAACCAAGTGGGTGTAACACTACTCAGCATAGGAGGTAGAGGCCTATCAAGTTGGAAAAATGACATTGCTCGCATTACATTGCTGGGCATCGTGCATAATACTCATTGCTTGTTACGAAATTTGACCTATTGATGTAGGGATTTCAAAAGCTTGAAAGAAAAGTTCAGTGGAATTTCTATTTTTAAGCTAAGTCAACTTATATTAAGTTCGACACATGTCACGAAAGTCTCAATGCTACTGAGTGATAGCATTTATGAGATGTCGAACATAATTTGAGAATTGAAGGCAATTGGCCTCATTCTCATTGATGGTCAACAAACGTATGTTGGTATCATATCCTTACCATCTGAGCTAAATGCACATGATTTTCATCTTGACACGAAAAGGAAATATTAACACATTCCAAAGGTTAAGCGTCAATTGGAGGTGGTGTAGAATGCCTTTTAGCTAGAAGGGTTACTGGTCAAGCTTATGTAGCCAAGACCAATAAGCAAGGATCATGTGGGTCCAAGTACAAAAGGGCAATACCACTGAGAAAACCAAAGAGGACAGACGTATATGTGGCAATTGCAATTTAACATTGTGATAGCTATGTGCTACAATTGTCACAAAAGGATCACTAAGCTCGAGATCGCCCTAAGCTGAAGATCAAACGTTTGTCCTCATGTCTAAAAACGTAGGAGCTTTTGTGGGATACCATTTGATTTTAGATCAAATCATGGTTATTTTGTAATAACTCAAGAGTTGAAGTCAAGGACATTGACACTTGATAAGTACCATTATGTGATGGTCTGTAACGCCCCAATCCCTCACGAGACCGGAGGCTCTAATAGCCATGCTAATCACAACCCAATTTCAACTCGGTCACAAAATTTAGGAAAAACGGACGGAGTTTCCCCTATTTATAGGACTATTTGGAAACCTGTAAACTACAACATACAACTACAAGACTATAATCCACAACTTCAATTTGTTTCATCCCTATCAGCATGCAAGTCAACTAAACAGAAGAGTAAACAATTGAAGTTATTACAAACCACTAGTACCTAATCATCAAACAAAACTAAAACTTTAATATTACATTCCTTGATATAACATCAATACATACATGGGCACAAAGTCTCAAATACAATACAAGCATATCATGATCACATTCTTCCATGTTTTACACACTGATAGACCAAGTGCGTCACACAGGAGGCAATCCAATCTTCAGCTTTTCCTGAAATATGTTGAAAAGAGGAATGAGTAACCAAGTTACTCAGTGAGGGATGTGATGCAACATACCGGGTGTGCATTATGATATGCATATACAAGAAATCATATATATAACATAAACAACAAGATTAAATAGCAAGTAGTTAACCACATTAAAAAGGATATGGTTCCACTTCAAGTCTTCAAACTCGAACCCCGAGCCACGAACTTCACGCAAGTGCCGACAAACCCTTACTCCAACAAGTTGCGATACTCCGGATGTATCCCGATCCTACGACCCTTTCTCCTGAGGTAGCACCATATGCCCAGCAGGTGAACCATGCCTCTGGGGTAGTGGAGTATGCTCAGCGAGAAAGGAAATAAGCACCATGGTAGTCGAGGGAGCACGGCAAGCCTGATGCCGCCCGTGTTCTCGACGCTACCATGTCCGAAAAGGTTGTGCAACCCAAAACATGATCACGAGAACCAAGTATATCAATTATCACATATGAGGGACTACAAAGTAGGCCGCCCTCGCAAGTAAGTTACAGTAAATAAGAAATATAACAATATAAACCAGAGACAAGTGTATATTTATTCAATTCATATCAAGGTATACATAATTATAAGTAAACATATCAAACTATACAATTTTATGAGCAGTAACTCCAATTAAGATGCACATAAGAATGTAACTCCCTCACATTTAATAAACCAAACTTGTAAAAGTCTAGCCTATAACCCCTCCAATTCAACTCCAAAGTATCAACACCTTCCAAATATTATTCAAGACTACTACCTAAACACAACAATACCATGCAACTTAAAGATAACTCAACCATATTATTCATATTCATGTTCAAGAATCAAGCTATTGTAAATATTCCATGGTATTCAACACTTCATTATTCCATCAATATGCATATGAACTAGATAACATGCTTAACTCAATTAAATGGAAGAAGAAATCTAACTAATCAATCAGCTAAATAGTTACCTTTAAACATTAACGAAGATCAACTAACGAATTACTTTCATGTTTTAAGATCATTTAATACGCACTAACTACTTTAGATTACAAAACATGTTAAAATGACACTCTTATTAGACATAGGGAAAGAAATGCATTTATCAACTAATTGAAAAGTTAACTATCAACTATTTAATAACTAACACATCATTTTAGCAAAATAACTATACTTCAAGCTAAGATTCTAACATATCACTAATAGGATCAACTTAAGTTAATTACATTTAACATATAATAGACAACTATCAACTTACAATTAACCTTACATGTAGGTTCAAAGAGCATTAAACACATTCTTTTACCTAGCTTACTTAATCCTTCTAAGTGTTCACTAGTTGCACATTGATAACAACAACTAATTCTAGTAATTGAATTGTTTAGCATATATAGAAATATTACCTATCTCTAAAGGTGGTGATCATCACAACTCTACTAGCATTTCTCATTTACAATCGAATCGAATAGCTTTCCATTTAAATTAACTTTACTAGCAATAAGATTTTAATTACAATTCATGAAGATAGCCTAACCATAAGAGCTCCATTACGCTACTAATCATCCAAGGACACTACACAATAAGATCTTGATCGAATACATCCAATTAGAATTGAATAATATCAACACTATAGCAAAATAACAACACAATTCAGATTCCCGCGTAACAGGGCAGTTCCGACACATCTCACCAAGACGATCATAACTTATTCTAGAAAAATCCGATTAATGCACCATAAAAAGTATTAGAAACTAGACTTGTAAGGCTTTCTAACGGTATATAATTCAACCCCTAATATTTTTCCAATTAATACAGTTTCAAGCTCGAAGTTGCCTTAGTTTTGCTAAAAAAGTCTGGACAGCCACGGTTGAACACACACACATGTGCACGCGTGAATTTTGCTTGGTTCCCTTACATTCCTAGCTAGTTTTAAACATTATTCAAGCATATATAGCTATTGAAAACTTCATTAAGCATTTTTATCAAACATCTAGCCTACACATGTCCAAAGATAGCAAATTGACAACAATAACAAATATAACAATAACAATAGAAGCAATTTCATATAACAATTAAACAAATTACAAAGGGCATATTCAAGATTCACATAGAACTATACCAAAAGCTCCAAAACATCTTGAAAACATATTTAAACACACAAGCAGTCATGTCAAGGTCTTAGAAGCTTGAGACAATCGAATTTGTACTTAAACCCCTTTGTTATTCAACCCGTTTTCCTTCCAAACTCAAGTTATGGTTCTAGATTAGCAAGCGACCTATGCCATGCTTCTAGTTAACCCCTTAGGCACCTTTACAACCCTCAAACACATTCAAATACTCGCAATTATCACAAAAGCCCCAATTTTTCCTCTTATGGCTTTGAACTACACATACCTTAACCGGGCTTCAAACAAGGGTTAGCAAAGCTTCTATAGCACCTAGGTAGCCTAAGAATACCAAATGTGAAGCTCAAATCCACCCGGATTAGCATTTACCCCGAAAGCCTTTTTAAAAAGTCGGCTATTTCACGTTTTATATAAGTTTAGAGCAATTCGAGGGCACGAGACTATTGGACTACCTTCATTAGCACCTAAGGCATCAATTAGAAGTAATGAATCAAGTTAATACACACAATTACACAAAACCCTAATAATCTATCACTATTCACCTCATAAAATGCGAACTAATGGCTTAAATGTGTTCTCTAGCACTTATATACAATGTACCATAGCATAGATAAGCATTTCAATAGCATTTGATAGCATTTCTAACAAATCAAGAAAAATATAACATTATTAATATGCAAAAAGAGCCATGAAATCCCTCACCTAAAGCGCGTAGGAGCACCTAGAAGGCTTGCACACACCCTAAACTACTTGTTCTAGGCTTGGAGAGGCTTGAATTGGAGATTTGATGAACAAAAGATCTCATTCTTGGCTGCTAAGGGTTGTTCGGATTTTGAACAGTAATTTCTGCATCTTTTTTTTTTTGGGTGTTTTTATGAGCTAAAATTGTTAAGTTGAATATATATTAGGTTAGAGTTATATTGGGTGCATAAGTTAACTACTAAAATGAGCCTAGTTGGCTTTAAAACGAGTCTAAAAGGGCAATTTAAATGATAGCTAATCAAAATACATAGTTTTGTTACGTAACACTATTCATTAGTTTCAATAAATCATTTTCTAAACGGATGCTCCTATCGCTTTTAGCTCAAATGCACATTTTTCTCATTCCTAAAACAATTAATATGATTTAAGAAAAATGCTAATTCGAATTAATTAAGTGGTTGAAAAGCGTGATGAATAGTAACCACATAAGCAACAAGCAATGCATAGTGAAAATGCGTAAATAGTAGATGCAACAGTAAATAAATGTACGGTGAAGTTCTCGGGCGTCACATGGTCAAACTCTATATTTTTCCACAATGTGCTAGAAGCTCCGGTTTTTCAAGTCAACTTGGTCTGTGCATGGAAATCCTTTTACGATTAGGTCTTATACTTTATAAGTACTCAATTGAATTGTTAGGAACAACTCATCATAAATTTGGCTACATTGTGGATGGTTTCCTTGTTCTATGCGCTGAACATCAAAACCGTTGTGTTATTTATGCTATATCTTTGAGATCTATAGCATAGCAAGCTAGGCATATACGGGCGAAATATAATGAACAGACTCACAAGAAAATGTCTTTTGAGACTATTATTAGCGCAATTCTACCTGCCCCTGTGTGAAATTTGCCTAGTCGATAACACCACAATAAATATGTAAGCTTGCGAGCTAGTTTTCCATTGCAATTAATTCATCCCGAAATTTCTTGGTTCAAAGAATATTAGGGCATGACAAGAGGCCTAATATTTCATTACTAATGATTTCATTAGTTTTGAGCTTATCCTTTCTGTTTTCTCACAAATCCAAAGATTTTATTTACTTTGAAAGTAATTTTAAACTCGTGAGAATCCATGAGATAGAAAATGAAATCGATAACTGACTGTGGTCCAGTATATCTATTTGATTAGTTCAAAGTCTTGTAATGAAAGGGGTCTAACACGAGAGCTAACTATTCCTAGAACTTTGCAACTATGAGATGTTGTAGAAAAATGAATAAAACTTCATTGGATATGGTTATGTATATGATGTGTCATATGAATTTTTCAATTTTGTGTTGAGAATACACAATTCTAATACATATACTTAACCAAATGCCCTTATAATTAGACACTACAAGATCCTATAAGTCATGGACAAATAGTGAACCAGTCCACAATGACTTATGACTCTGGGAGTTGGCTACTTTGTTCATAATATTTCTCATAAGCATGAGAAACTGAAACCGAAAGGAAATGAAGCATTTCCATTTGGTACATTGAAAGCTCCAAAAGGGAATGTTCATTGATGAACAAATAGTAGGAGTGTGTCTAAACTCAATATTCTTGGACAAACACCAATCACTGATCCAAGTGGGAGAACTTGTGGGAGACTCAGTTATTGGAATTGAAGACTCCTAATGGTCCTATTTCTCACAATCTTTCAGTAGGAATGGAGAATTTGTTTTCGTTCACTAATCCAAGTGGGAGATAAACACCGGTTGATCAATATGAATTTGTTTCATATATGAGTTTATTTCGCGATTAATGTGAGTTGCTTCATTAACCGGTTTGTGGATCATGTTTACTTGCAACAGTAATACCGATATGGTCAACTAGAACTTATCTCGTGATCAATGTGAATTTGTTTCATTATCGGGCGATTGTGAAAATAAGTTTTTCATAAAATTACTAGTTAAGATGATCGTGAGAAGTTGGATAAAAGCAATGGAAAAATAATTGTATTCAATATGAGATATTAAGCTCGCTAGGGGCTAAAAGTTGTAATCCAATTAGAGGGTAAAGCTTATGAGCAAACCTTATTTCATTGTTAAGATTGCATCTGTTCACTGATTTCTGGCCATGTCATTTTGTTCAACCTTAACTTACATCAGGTGGATGATAAGATGACATTTCTTTGTGGAGAAATGCATGAAGAATTCATTTTGTATAATCTTCAAATGGTTCAAGAAGATATTTTGTACATGTCACCTAATCAAGGAATAGATTTGTGATTCTATCTCTCTAGATGGATGACATATTGTTGGTCAGAAATGACAAAGAATATATAATCACTATTAGTAAGTGGTTGTTCTCAACTTTGTGGATGAAGGATAATGGTAGAGTAGTTTATATGTTTAGAGTCAAGATCCAGAGGGGTCGATCTAAAGATTCTTGTTGTGTAACAAGAGTCATGAATCAAGAATGTTCTTGAATGACTCTACGTATAAGTCTACAAACCTTTATATACTCTTGTAGTTAGAAGTGAAAGTCTAAGCTAAGGGATTATATCCCTAAATGCCAGAATAGATTGATGAGATAAAAATGTTTTCTATTCAAGCATCATAGAGGCCTAGTATATATTGTGGTATATACGTGGCTAGATGTTTGATCTTGTCATGAGATTGGTAAAGTGTTATCAATCAAAACTTTGATAAATTCATTGTATCGTTGTCAAAAGAATAGTGAGGTATTAAAGGGCAATTTAGTTTTGCCTATGCCGTTGAAGTGCTGATCTTTGTGGGAAGATATCCACATACGCTAACTTGGGTGGTGACCCAAATGAGCGATAAGATACCTCTTCGTACATGCTTTCTTGCTGATTATTGACGCTAATTCGTGGAGTAGCAAGAAGCAAAAATGCATAGTATTGTGGAACTGTGAAATTGAGTTGTTTGGTATGCTCAGAAACTATGCAAAATGTAGTATGGCTCGAGAGATTATGATGGACTTGAGATGAGTCAGTTGCTATACGAGCAATGATGATTTATTGTGTCCACTAATTAACCATCGTTATACTAAGGATCCTAAATTTCATGACAAGATCTGGTACATAGACGTTAAGTATGATTTTGTGTCATAAAAAGAAGTGACTGTGGATCACTTACCTACGCATGAGATAACAGTGACCTCCTTCATAAGCCTATCTCCAGAGATATGCATTTGTTGTAGTAAAATCTCTAGGGTTGCATAGGATTTGATAATGATGTTTAGTAAAGTAATGTGAAATTACTAATGTACTCATAGTGGTGAGTACTTGATGCCAGTTCTTAGTGAACAAATTTTCTTCATATGTTTGCTTAGTGCCTTATCATTGTGATAAGCTTTGAAAAAATTGAGTATGACTATACTAGTACATATTGGCATCGGAAAATATGTCGACAGGTTGATGAGATTGGTTCTCTCACACGAGCAATCGCTTCTGATGCAGTGAAAGCGTGCAGAGATGAGATGATATGAGTTGGTTAGTATTCGTCGGAAAATACTATACTTATATAAGATACGTCGCCTTAAGTATTGGTCTAGAATTAGTTTCTATGACATTATTAAGATAAGACCTCTTAATTATATATGTTATAATTATAAACTGATATGAGGTCGATATGGATTCCCATGATCCATATAACCTGTGAATAGCCAGATGTGAAACCTCGATTACTATGTGTATTAGGTTCAAGGATTTAGGTTGGTTACTAATTAATAACTGAACCAAGATTTGTACGGTATTTTGATCTAAGTGACGACATACGCCCCTTATAAGAGAAGTCATACCGTAACACATGTTTCATACCATGTGTGTTTTGCGACCGTATAAGGAAATGGGTGAATGGATCGCTGCTTCACTACTGTATGAGTCCTTGAAGCAATAAATGCTTCTTTGGGATACCCTTGGTGACCTACGCTCATAATCTAATAGGTTAATTTCAATGTTAGCTACTTTCATATGTTGCCTAAAGATCACATTAGATTCGATCATATGGGACATGTCCAGGAAAGCAGTTGACTTGACTTAGAAGGATATTAGAGCGAAGGGAAGACTGTTCGCATCTAGGCCCGCATGTGTTCATTGATCGACTAGTTATACAATCTTCGTGATTGAACAATCTTCGTGATTAAACATAACTATGAATATATGTCAGAGATTTAAAGGTCAAACATAGCCTAAGAGGGATAAGGTGTGTGTTGATTGATGTGAACTTAAAATTGGTCTAGGGTACAACGAGACATTTTCTTCCGTTGAAGACCGTAGCTCCCAGTCACCCTAACAGGTGCATGGTCGGAGCTTCCACTTGTTGTGTGCGCGTGAGTCGCACGACTTCTTTGCCTGTATGGATTTGATGGTGGTTCCCGACAAGGTCATAGAGAGATATAGTGGTGGATAAGGGTTTACCCATCTTGTGCGAGTGGGAGATGTTAGATTTTGGGACGGGTCGGCCAATATAGTTTGACCTGGCCCGACCCACTTTGTATGGGTCAAAGAGAAGTTATGGGAAGTTACATAACTTCCTACATATTAATTTAAAAGAAAACAGAAAACGTCTGTTTTCTTCAGACGTTGGAAAATAAGACAGAGTGTTGTTTTCTCTGTTCTCTCTCTCAATCTCTCTACTGGTTTACTATGTGTAAACCAACCATATCGAAGAGGTCTCTTAAGATGTGGCAGTTAATCCACTCACTCGTGGTTTGGGTTCCGATTCGCAGTAATTTAACGATAGAACCAACGTGGCTTTTTCCTACAATCCTTCCGCTGCTACTATGAGATAAGTATACTTTATGGAATTATATTGAATACATATGTTGTGTATTTAATTCCAACATATATATATAAAAAGAAAAGAGAATGAGATTCTAAGCGAAGATTGTCGTGCCTAATTTAAGTGGAATATAATTTTAAGGACAATAATAACCTAATCTTTTACATTAATAATTATACCCAACATTGTGAAAGTCTCACCAAATGAGTGTTAATTTTTATCCAAGCATCCATAATCAGACTTATGATATGCTCCCGAGCAACCCCTTCTGAAACACTTGCTTCTCTCATGTAGCATAGGATTGATGATGGAGCATCGCCCCTCTCTAGTTCCGCCTATATAATCCCAACTATAAGAGCCAAGAAATTATTCCAAAAGAATTCGAGCGCTGTTGTGTATCAGCCGCGAGTGATGTTCTACCTCGCTCTATATGGTAAGAATTCTTACATACGAGAATTGACATTTACGATACAGATGAAGGATGAACAATTACCCGGTGGCATAAAGCATTACTCAAATAATTATATGAGTAGTTTGTGAGCCATCAAAAACAACTAATGAGGTAAAGTCATATTTGGTAGCTTTACATTTTTGGTGAGTCAAAAGAAGACAAAAAGTAATGGAAAAAGGAAGATTTGTGCATCAAAGTTTGGTGTAAAATTAGGTACATGAAAATCCTTTTCACACTACTATTTTTCTTTGATTTTGGGTATGTAATGAGCCTATAAATAGAAACTCATTCCTTACCATTTTGCATCACCAAACATTCCAAGATAAAGAGAAAACATAAGCTTTCTCTTGAGTAGTTCTCTTCCTCTTTTGTTGTTCTATATTTATGAGTGAGAGTTAGTTTCTCCTATTATTTGAGAGAGTGATATTGTTCTCTCCTTATATTAGAGAGAAGGTTATTGTAAAATACTCCATATCATAGTGAAATCCTCCATTACTTGCCCGTGGTTTTTCCCTCGATTTGTTTAAGGGTTTTCCACGTAAATCTTGTGTCTCTACTTTCTCTGTTCTCATTCATATTTTAGCTGCGTGATACTGTTTGTCCCCGACCATTCCGCTGCGCCGATACCCAACAGTGGTATCAGAGCCATTGGTTACGGGTCACTGGTATTCATACGGGGTTACTGTTCACGATTACTATTCATGCATACGGTATAGTACTATTCACCTATACGGTATCAATACTATTCCTGTATACGATTTTGGTACTATTCACGTATACGATACTATTCACGTAAATAGTACTATTCACAGTGAAATAGTAGGAGCCGGTTCAAAATTACGAAGCAGATCATCGTTAATACTATGGCGGCAAAATTTGAAATCAAGAAGTTCAACGGGAGAAATTTTTCCCTATGGAAATTAAAGATGAAGGCAATCTTGAGAAAAGAAAATTGCTTGGCAGCAATTGGAGACAGACCAGCGGAGGTGACGGACGACAAGTGGAAAGAGATGGATGACAACGCTATGGCTAATCTACACCTGGCATTGACAGATTCGGTATTGTCAAGCGTTGAGGAAAAGAAGTCAGTAAAAGAAATTTTGGATGCGCTGACCAAACTATATGAGGTCAAGTCACTTCACAACAAGATTTTCTTGAAGAGAAGACTCTATACCCTTCGGATGAGTGAGTCCACATCGGTGACAGATCACATCAATACCTTAAATACATTATTCTCTCAATTGACTGCAATTGGGCATAAAATAGTGGAGCTTGAACGTGCAGAAATTCTACTTCAAAGTATACCTGATTCGTATGATCAACTCATCATTAGTTACACTAACAATGTTCTTTCAGATTATATTATTTTTGATGATGTTGCAGCCGCTGTTCTGGAAGAGGAATCTAGGCGCAAAAGTAAGGAAGACAGAATTGAAAGTTCACAACAAGCAGAGGCATTATCAATAGTGAGAGGTAGATCAACGGAACGTGGCTCTAGTGGGAGCAACAACCAAGGTAGATCAAAATCAAGGAGTAGAAAAAATATCAAATGCTACAACTGTGGCAAGAAAGGGCACTTCAAGAAGGATTGTTGGAGCAACAAGAAGAATCCCGAGGTGACAAATTCTCAGGGATGTGTGGCGCCTGCACCAGATGATAGAGATATCTTGTACAACAAAGCAACAATTGTATCAAAAGGTATAACTAAGCTTAATAATGCTTGGATAATGGATTCGGAAGCAACATGACATATGACCTTTCACAGAGAATGGTTCCACACATATGAACCTGTCTCTAGGGTATCTGTGTTCATGGATAATGATCATGCCTTGGAGATTGCTGGCATCGGTACCGTCAAAATTAAAATGTATGATGGTACCATTCGCACCATTCAAGGGGTACGACACGTGAAGGGCTTGAAGAAGAACCTATTGTCCATTGGACAATTGGATGACCTTGGCTGTAAGACCCATATCGAAGATGGGATCATGAAGGTCGTCAAAGGAGCGCTTGTGGTGATCAAGGCAGAAAAGATTGGGGTAAATCTATACATGCTTTTGGGAGAAACGTTGCAGGAGGCAGATGTATCAGTTGCATCAGCCGGTCAAGAAGAATCAACTATAATGTGGCATCGCAGATTGGGCCACATGACAGAACGAGGCTTGAAGATTCTCGCTGAACGTAATCTCCTACCCGGGCTCAAGACGGTAAACTTACCTTTTTATGAGCACTGTGTTACCAATAAGCAGCATAGATTGAAATTTGGGAAATCTACTGCCAGAAGCAAACACATTCTAGACTTGATCCATTCAGACGTTTGGGAATCACCGGTTTTGTCCCTAGGAGGAGCCAAATACTTTGTATCATTTATTGATGATTACTCCAGGAGACTATGGGTGTATCCAATCAAGAACAAGTCAGATGTGTTTCCAATATTCAAAACTTTCAAAGTGCTGGTGGAACTTGAATCCGGGAAAATGATCAAGTGTTTGAGGACGGACAACGGAGGAGAATACACTGACGGGAGCTTCTTGGCATTTTGCAAGCAAGAGGGTATTCAGAGGCAATTTACTGTTGCACATACACCTCAGCAAAATGGTGTAGCAGAGCGGATGAACAGAACTCTTCTTGAAAGAATGAGAGCTATGTTGGAAACTGCAGGTCTAGCCAAATCATTTTGGGCAGAAGCAGCTAGAACTGCCTGTTACGTGATAAATCGGTCACCGTCAACTGCAATTGGGTTGAAGACACCAATGGAAATGTGGACCGGAAAACCCGCAGATTATTCTACCTTGCACATATTTGGGTGTCCGGCATATGTGATGTATGGTTCCCAAGAAAGAACAAAGCTGAATCCAAAATCCAAGAAATGTGTATTCTTGGGAAATGCTGATGGTGTTAAGGGGTATCGCCTGTGGGATTCCACTGCCCACAAGGTTGTCATCAGCAGAGATGTGATATTTGCAGAAGATATACTGCAAAGTGAAGACGACAGCAACACTTTAAAGGAGACTACTACAATACAAATTGAAGATAAGTCAGAACAAGGAGATGCTTCTTCTGAAGCTGCACCGGAGCACGAGGAACAAGAACCAGATGATGCTGAGGTTATAGAAGTTCGACGTTCATTGCGTCAGACAACAAGACCAACTTGGCATTCAAATTTTGTCATGGCGAGCAATGCTGCATACTGTCTTCTAACGGAGGATGGAAAGCCATCTACCTTTCACGAGGCAATAAAAAGCCCCGATGTTGCCTTGTGGATGATAGCAATATAGGAAGAAATTGAAGCTCTACATAGAAACAAGACGTGGGAGCTTGTTCCACTACCACCTGGACGGAAAGCCATTGGTAACAAATGGATCTACAAGATCAAGCGAGATGGTAATGACCAAGTGGAGCGATATCGTGCAAGACTGGTGGTGAAAGGATATGCTCAGAAAGAAGGAATTGACTTCAACGAGATATTTTCTCCTGTGGTAAGACTTACAACTATCAGAGTAGTCTTGGCCATGTGTGATGTGTTAGACTTACATCTAGAATAGTTAGATGTAAAGACGGCTTTTCTTCATGGTGAGCTTGAAGAAGAGATTTACATGCTTCAACCAGAAGGTTTTGTTGAGAAAGAAAAAGAAAACTTGGTTTGCAGGTTGACCAAATCTCTGTACGGTTTAAAGCAGGTGTCATGGTGTTGGTACAAGAGATTTGATTCCTTCGTGATTAGCCTTGGGTACAGCAGACTCAATTCAGACCATTGTACGTACTACAAGAGGTTTGGAGATAATGATTTTATCATTCTGTTGTTGTATGTGGGCGACATGCTGGTAGCAGGTCCCAGTAAAGATCGGGTCCAAGAACTGAAGGCACAGTTGGCTGGGGAGTTTGATATGAAGGATTTGGGACCAGCAAACAAGATTTTAGGGATGCAAATTCACCGAGACAGAAAAGGCAGGAAGGTATGGATTTCCCAGAAGAATTACTTGAAGAAAATCTTGCGGCGCTTCAATATGCAAGATTGTAAGGAAATCTCGACCCCGCTTCCTGTCAATTACAAATTATCCTCAAGTATGTGCCCTAGCACTGAAGCGGAGAGGATAGAAATGTCTCGAGTACCGTATGCATCAGCAGTGGGAAGTCTCATGTTCGCTATGATATGTACGAGACCAGATATTGCTCAAGCAGTTGGTGCTGTCAGTTGGTTCATGGCGAATCCTCGTAGAGAGCATTGGATTGCTGTTAAGAGGATCCTAAGATACATCAAAGGGACCTCGGATGTTGCATTATGTTTTGAAGGATCAGAATTTACTGTCAAGGGTTTTGTTGATTCTGATTTTGCAGGTGATACCGATAAACGGAAGTCCACTACAGGCTATGTGTTTACAGTTGCAGGCGGCGTGGTAAGCTGGATATCTAAATTACAGACTGTTGTGGCCCTATCTACAACAGAGGCTGAATACATGGCAGCTACACAAGCCTGTAAAGAAGCAATCTGGATTAAACGGTTAATGGAGGAGTTCGGGCACAAACAAGATAAAATTCCCTTGTTTTGTGACAGTCAGAGTGCCTTGCACATTGCAAAGAATCTAGCATTTCATTCCAGGACGAAACACATAGGTGTTCAATATCACTTTGTTCGAGAAGTAGTGGAGGAAGGAAGTGTAGATATGCAGAAGATTCACACCAACGAGAACCTAGCAGATGTCATGACAAAACCAATCAACGTTGACAAGTTTGTTTGGAGTAGATCCTCCTTTGGCCTAGCAAAGACGTAAGCAACATGGAATTGGCAAGTATGGAGAGATTTGAAGATCATCCAATATGACTTTAAGTGGGAGAATGTGAGCCATCAAAAACAACTAATGAGGTAAAGTCATATTTGGTAGCTTTACATTTTTGGTGAGTCAAAAGAAGACAAAAAGTAATGGAAAAAGGAAGATTTGTGCATCAAAGTTTGGTGTAAAATTAGGCACATGAAAATCCTTTTCACACTACTATTTTGCTTTGATTTTGGGTATGTAATGAGCCTATAAATAGAGACTCATTCCTTACCATTTTGCATCACCAAACATTCCAAGATAGAGAGAAAACATAAGCTTTCTCTTGAGTAGTTCTCTTCCTCTTTTGTTGTTCTATATTTATGAGTGAGAGTTAGTTTATCCTATTATTTGAGAGAATGATATTGTTCTCTCATTATATTAGAGAGAAGGTTATTATAAAATACTCCACATCATAGTGAAATCTTCCATTACTTGCCCGTGATTTTTCTCTCGATTTGTTTAAGGGTTTTCCACGTAAATCTTGTGTCTCTACTTTCTCTGTTCTCATTCATATTTTAGCTGCGTGATACTGTTTGTCCCCGACCATTCCACTGCGTTGATACCCAACATAGTTAAGATAGAAAAACTTTAAAAAAATGTAATTACCGAAAAAGTCCCTTGATCGTTACAAAGTCGAATGATGAGCGAGGTGTAGTATACTATCTCCTTGCTGTCTTCAAGCAATTGTATAACCTCCTTTGAATCATGAGATACACCTAATATTACGTGAAGGGCGATCAAAGGGCCAGACGATGATATCCATCCGTTGGTTAGATACTCTTGCAGGGATGGTGTATACCCTTTGTTGTCCCATTTTGCTTCCACGAGCAAGGATTTGCAAAAATCTGCCCCACTAAGTAAAGCAAAAAATCTTACTATTAGAGGCTTGAAGGAAATGATATAATGTGATGCCATAAGCAGTGGGGTTGCACTCCCCGTTAACTTCACAAATCTATAATTTTTTTAAAAATATATGACTAATTTAAGTTTAAAACATTTATTAGCTACCATCGGAACAATTATCATTTGTGAGTTTTTCAAATCATACATTATAATCTCTATCGGAAAAAATCTTTAGATCTGTCCCTACCCGTGAGAGTGATTTACTGTCACCAATGAGGTTGGATACGTACCGCTTTCTGTAAATAATTGAGCACCCAATCCCAACCAGTTTCCTTGTGAATTTCCTCAGCTATCTCCTTGGAGGTATCACACAATATCTGGAAACAAGTTTTCATGCAGTCTGGTAGTTGTTGTACGTACTTCCTTCAGATTCCACCTACAATAATTGAAGGGTTTAATTACTTCTCAGTTTCTTGAGAAAGAGCCGCGATTTGGAGTAAGAAAATATGGATCCCAGCTAAGTCTGTGGCCTCAGGATTAGATTTCTATTAAGGATAACATTCCGTGAAAGCTTAATTTGAAGGTGCTTGTGGGCAATGGTGAGGAATATCTTAATATGCTTTTAGTTTTAATTTTGTAATGAATTAAGCAGGTCCAATTAAATTTTTGTTTTATAAAATACAATAATTTAAAGTATTAGATTTTTTTTTTTTATTTGTTTAAAACGAAACTCAAAGCCAAAAACTTTTTGACAACCGGACTCCACCCCCCCCCCCCCCCCCCCCCCCCCCCCCCTTTATCTCTATCCAAAAGAAATTGCAATTCTATTTAAACATGCTTTATAGTATGGCTTCCAAGCAGGTGGCATAGTCCAAGATTTGCCAAAGAACGTAATTAGCAAATTGATTAGACCATTAAAAATTATTTTGTAACACAATATACTTATATATTTTGCAATTGTGCTAGCGGTAGTACTATTTAATGCTCCTTCGTAAGCTAAAACTACGTTCTTGTAAGCTAACCTCTCTATAGCATTAGTGGACTCTTCTAGTTCTTGAAGTGAACCATAAATGTCATAAACATCATCAATTATTAGTACAAACTGAATAACTTTGGCCAGCCACTTTCTTAGGTTTCCATGTCGAGGCTCAAAGGCCACTCCTGTTGCCCACAAAAAACTTTCAACCATGCGATCTCTCGTAAAGCTCAATTTTTCAGTGATTCCAAGATTCTTCCACCACCTAAAATTAGTTTCGAAAAAGTAACTTAGCAAAAATTTTATTTGACAATTTTTTTATATAGTAAGAATTCGAGAAGGTGCTTTATTACCCTAATGTTATTTCCTTGAGATCTTTTTGGTGTACAGCTTGAACTATGTTGAAGTTGAGTTTTGCCAAATTAAGTATATTCATAAATGTGTCGTCTGACTTGGTACCACCCCATTCTCCAATGCAATGGAATATCTAAGGCATGATTCAACTGTTTAGCAAGCTCGTCATCCAATTCTTCACTGAATTTTGTGAGATATTGAGTTGAGAACAATCTGGCATACTTCAATATGTTTTCACCCCCTGACCCAAGAATCGAGGTTTCAAAAAGCTGGCATAATGCTTCGACACTCAAGTTAGTTTTTAAAATGAATTTACTTTTACTGTCCATGAAGCCCAAACACATATCTGAATACGAAAAATGGAATGAAGTTAGATGGAGGGTTTTTTTTTTTTTGGTCATGAGATGGAGGGTTCAAACAGACCAAAAAGAGAGAAGAAAAGATTATCAATTCACAACCACGTGCACTGATTCAGTTGTATACCTTGTAGCCGTACTGCCTCAGAAGCCTAAAGCATAACGATGCAGCAGAGAGATAATTTCCAGTACTTGAGCTGTTGTTTATAGTGTCTAGAGGTTCTTTGATTTCATGCTCAAAGTGATCTGCGAGGCCTAATTTTGTAATGCAGTCAATGAGCTCCAGCTTAGCTAATTGGTCCACAGCTTCCATAAACATCCATCTCATTTCTTCTATAAGCTTCCCGGCTTCTCTTTTATATTTTTCTTCCTGCACAGCAAATTGAATTATACTTCTAAATCATTCTTGTAGACATAACGGAACTTAATTATATGTTGTGGATACAAGTATAGACCAAAGAAAAATTCCTGTAGACATAATGGATCTTATATGTTGTAGATGCAAGTATAGACCAAAGAAAAAAGAAATGAGGTGGATATGAGTCAAGGGCATGATCTAGGATTTTTGTTCGGTGAGAAGCTAAAAACACACAATTTAACACTTACGTATTAATATTTTTTTTTTAGTAAGGGTTAAATTAATTTCTTAACCTAAAAGTACTTTATCATATGAACTAGATTAAAAATGTTAGTCATCCTAAAATTAAAAATTATTTCTTGTCGCAAATATTCACTTGTAGCTTTCATAAAACTAAAAATTAGGTGAGTGTACAAATGCATGAGATGAATGCCATGCGAGTTAACTGGACAAACGTAATTTTTCTGTGAGAGTTTAATTTTTAGATGAAGTAATAAATTCATATAATATCACGATCATGTTAACAAAAGTTCAAATAAACCTTTTTAACAGCTTAAGCTGTTGTTTTCAACACGTATTTGGTGCAACAAAGCTAAATTCTTAGGAAAAATACGTATTAAGAATATGGTCTCACAGCATATTCACTGGCAAGAGACTGCAGGAGATTATGCTCCCAAATGTTTGGCTTGTAACTAGCATTCCGCCTTTGGTTGCTTTGATCTATCGTGCAAGTTTTTTTTTTTGGCTAAGCCTATCGTGCAAGTTATTGTCTCCATTAATGGCTGTGGAAGGCTTGTGAAACTCCGAGATTGAAGGGTCTATATATATATGGTGGAAGAGTTTTATATCTATTTGAAGAGATATATGTATATTGGAAGGATTGAAATGATAATCAAACCTTGGTTCATTCTCTTTATATAAGCAACCGATACAAATTAGTGACGTACGTTTTATGTGCGTCAGCAGCAATATTTTTGCGTAAATACCACGTACGTTCAGCATATAGTTAAGAGAGAAGGAAGAGTCATAGTCTTGTAAACGTTTTCCAATTTTTTTTTTTTGGTCTATGATTAATAAAGCCGTCAGAAAAGTACAGGGCTTGTTGAATAAGAGTATCTTCAATTGGGGGCTCTAAAATAGATTTTTAAAGTGTAATAATTGAAACAATTTAGAGACTTTGGTAAAAAAAAAAATATTACAATGAGAGTCTCTAAAACAAAAAATAGAGCCTTTAAAGACCCATTTTAGAGTCCTATTGAGGATACTCTAAATGATTGTGAAAGCAGTAAGCAAAGTTCAGGGCTGTTAAAGTCTCTTCATACGGAAAACTATGTGTAGTGAATGCCAAACTGTGACTCGAATTTAAAATATCTGATTATAATAGTCTCACCCAACTCATGAGTGTATTATTTCAGAATTTTGATGATACGGTTATTTGAACTTGTTGTCTATAGTTCAAAATATTTTATCATAATATAACGAGAGACGATAATAGGAGATGCGTTTGAATACCTTCGTTAAATTCATATCTAGAATGACTTTTTTTTTCTTTTTCTTTTGGATGACGTGCCAACCAAGCTAACGGAGTCTGACTATCAATTGGTAAACACTCGAGTGCAGTGGTGCATCTAAAAAATGCACCATGTCAGTCAAGGACAGAATACCAGAACAGTAAAAAGTGTTGAACCGATAACCTCACGATTTCACCTCATTACCACTAGATCGTTTACCTGGGGGACCATATTTTCTTTATATCTAGAATGACTTTGATCGCATTATGTGTTGAAGTAGGTTAATGGAGTGAGCAGAATTTAATTTTTGCTTTAAGCTAGCATTAGGGTGTGGAACAGAGTACGAGAGCAAAGGGGACCAGATGTATCCTGCTGAGTTTTTGGTTCAGAAATGTGTAGCACAATCTATTCTCCAGTCCCCACCAGCGTCATTAATCTTAATGGCTAGACCTACTTCTTTAACAATGACATGGTGGAAAAAGTAGAGTACTCATTAAAGCTGCAAACTTAAAACAAAATTAGCTGAAACGGAGATGGATAAAATTGAATCAAGACTCATCTTTAATACAATAATAGAAAATATGGAGTTTTGTGTAAAGTAGTGCAAGAACTTATATACAGGTCTTGAAATTTATGATTTTTCAACAATATTTGTTTGTTGATATTTAGTGGATGTTGATCAAGGCTTAACCTTTGTCATTAATATGAATTTGAAAACATATTTGTGTGATTGGTTGAGTAAAATATTAGAAGTTGTTACATGGTCGATCTGTTTCAAAGGATTGAAAGAGCCTCATATTAGAATATGTGTAAAGCAATATTATTCTAGAACAATGGGAAAGAGTTTGGAGGGAATGTATGAAGGCAGTCAAGATAACAGTTATGGGTATTTAATGGGAAAGAGTGTATAGGGTATCTCCAATGGGTATCACTATTCACAAATTTTTTTATTTTTGGTAATTTTTAGAAACCCGAGTCTCTATTTCACTCAAATCTACAATAGAGCCCACCACTTTTTAGAGATTTGAGTTAAAATAAAAACTCAATCACTTTTTGGGTTTCTAAATTTGTTGCCAAAAAAATAAATTGAGTCTCTATTTTAACTCAAATTTTTAAAAAGTGGTGGACCCCATTAGAGATTTAAGTTAAAATAGAGACCCGGGTCTCTTAAAATAACCAAAAATAGTAAATTTTTGTGAATAGTAGTGTCCATTGGAGATACCCTAAGCTGCAGCAAGTTGGGAATTACAAACTACTCTATTCAAACTTTCGTTCACCGCCTCTATTTATCATTTGTGGTTTGAGCTTAATGCTACAATCTTCAGAAATGAATTTACCAATGAAGATAAGGTATTACAAAATATCAAAAACCAAATCCGATGGAAGATGTTATCGGAGAAGAAAGTTACAAACAATCGAAAAAATAGGGAGCTATGCGAGCAATTGAAACTTAGTGATATTTTATAGTTATTTCAAGGTTTTTTTTATTTTGCTTGTTTGTGACACAATTGTACATTGGCTTGCCAAAATTTTTTGATAGTTGAATGAAATAGATGTACTTGTTGACCCAACAAAAAAAATAATTATTCGAGAACAACCATTAGAATCTTTGCATGAAAATGGTAAGAAGTTGAAAACTAATTGCCAAATTAAATTTCGCTATGTCACTCCCTCATCGTTTACTTTTAAGTAACCATCTTATCTAAAAGTTAATAATACCTTATTTAAAAGTTTAAGCTGTTAGAGAGAGGTTTATCATATTATTCAGTCATAGTTAATTTTTTAATATTACACTTAGATAATTTTAATGTTTTAAATGGGTTGCGATAAGTTTTGAACCTATGACCTTTTGATACTTAAATTCTGATACCATGTTAAGTAACCATCTCATCTAAATGTTTAAGTTGTTAAAGAAGGATTTATTATTTTATTTATTATCTTCAACATTTACTTACATAAAAAAAATATGACATTCCATATATAAATCTTATCATTCAAAGCAAATATATATATATATATATATATATATATATATATATATATATATATATATATATATATATATATATATATATAAGATATGTAACATTTAATACATGAATTTTTACCATATAAAAAAATATAAAAAATGACATATAATATTATTGAATCACCGAATCTTCGATCCTCATCTATAATTAAAATGTTTTATTTTTATTTTTTCGGTTGTACCTAAGATATGGAATATTCTCTCTCTCTCTCTCTCCATCCCCTTGAAAATTGAAGCCTCTATTATCTGAATCTTATATCGCATAGAATTGGAAATCTCATGCATTGACATGGAAACTTAACACGCATATCGTAGGACCTACATCAAATTTGTGAGACACGCCTGTCATAGGATAGCCAATGGTTTTCTGGGAGAGGAGTTGGCCTGTTTGAATGATAATTTTCAGGTTCTTTTTTCGTAACAGTGATGCACACATGCAACTACAGAAGAATGTCGCCAAAGCACAGTCACAGTGGCTGAGATTTTTAGGCAAATAATGACTTTCGTGATAACATAGTACTTCTCCGACAAAAAATAAAGAAAAAGAAAAAGAAAAAGTCACATACTACTTCAATGACAAACAAATACTTCGGGGATGGGTATAGATTTTTTATTCAGTGAGATAAAAATATACAATTTTGTACTTATATATTAATAATTTTCTTTTAGAGTGAAGGTGAATTAACTTTAATTTTTTATACTAATAATATTTTATAAAAAAATTGGAATCAATAATGGAGACTATAATTTCAACTCTCTCTTGAATATATCCTCCTCCGTACTAGCCACAGATCTTCTTCAAAATCTTTTAATCCCTACAAAATTAATTTTTTCATCACATTAATGTATAACATAAAACTCATAGGTAGAGGTCAAGCACCATGGAGATGATGTGCATCACATATTTGTGAATCAAAAATCACCATTCGGATATGCACGTATGGTCCACCTAATGATAGCTCGAACCAAACTTTTAATTTATCTAACAATTGTAGGAATAACCTCGAAATCGCTAATTTTGCATTGGCTATCCCCTTGTCTATCGCCCACCTAGTGATAGCTTAAAGCAAATATTTAATTTATCTAACAATTGATTGGAATAAATTTGAGATCTTATTGTTTGTTTGAATATGTCTCTACAGTGTAAACCTCTAAAGACATAAAAATATTTAGAGTATTGTTATATTCTATTTTAATTTTTACACTCAAATATCACTTCCTACATGGATACTTAGTTCGCATGCTAAAATAACAAACTTTTTTATTTCTCTCTCTTCTTTTAGCATGCCAACTAAGCATCCACGTAGGAAGTGGTATTTCACTACCACATTTTTTAGCTCTTGCAACATTTGAAAACCGTTACAGAAGAACTAAAAACCGTTGCAAATGACATTAGACAACGGTTTTCTTACCGTTGAATCCGCTTTCTTTGTCTAATCTCTACTGCAACAGTTTTTTATAAATAGATAGTAACGGTCAAAAAATTATTGCAACTGATTCTTTTTGCAACGGGTTTTTTTAAAGACTACATGATAAATTTTTTTCTATTTGCAACGGTTTTCAAAAGCATAAGCAACGGTTATCTTACAGTTGTAAGTTCACCATTCTTAAAAAATGAAGATATATATATATATATGAATGAGAGAGATTCTCTTTCTTTTTTTATTTATTGAGTTGCACTTAGATAATTTCTTCTACATAGGTAGTGATGAGACTCAAACTCAGGACCTTTTTGATAATGAACTCTATAACTATGTCAAACTAACAATCTCATCTAACAGTTAAGTTGTTACATAAAAGTTTATTATATTCATTTATATCTCTAATAGTCAACGCTTTTGTAATAATTTTTTGAAATATAAATATAGTATTTTACAACTACAATGCTCTTTTTCATAAACTTGTCTTGGATTTTTAACTAGTCGACAGTAGTATAGAATTAAGAAACAATGAAAAATCTAAATTTTGACCCAAAAAAAATTGTAGAAATAAAGGGGTAAAAAATGAAACCTAATTAATCAACTTTTTTTTTCAATTTTTTTTCTCTTTGTTTCAAATAATTAGTTGTGATAGTTTCTCATTTTCAATAACTAAAACTCAAATTTTTTTATGAACAAAATATCTCAAGATGTCTTACCAAATAAATATAAAATAAGCAATAGTTTTCTTGCGTTGCATTTAACCCAATACTTTTACATACCATTGCCTAAAACCAAATATGATACGCAATACTTAACAAAAATGGTAGTATATCGTAAATTTTACAACTGTAAGACTCAATACTAATAAAACTATTGCAAAAGAATTTATTTTATAAGTTGCAACTAATCCATAATTTTACAAACCGTTACAAAAAATGAATGAAATAAGCAACACTTCATAAAAAAAGCGTTGCATATTATAGATATTACAATAGTCTGATGCAAAGCGTTGCAAAATGTTATAGATATTGCAACAGTTAATTAAAACCATTGCAAAAGGTTATAGATATTGCAACAGTTAATTAAAATAGTTGCAAAAAGTTTTACTTTTAGACAACAGCTATAAAATTGTTACAAAATGACATTTCTAGCAACGGTTTTCTTACATGTTCAATTTAAGGGTTGTAAGAAGCCAAAAATGTTGTAGTGTTTGAGTGTGAAAATTAAAGTTGTATATAACATTTCTCGAATATTTATCTTTTGTATTGGCTATCCCCAACTCTATCACCCACCTAGTGATAGCTTAATTTATCTAACATCTTTTATAATGGGGTCAGGTAAGTGTGCGTGCATGTGTGGTGGATATATATCTAACAATTGGTTGGAATAAATTTGAGATCTTATTGTTTGAACGCGTCTCTTCAGTGTAAACCTCTAAAGACATAAAAATATTTATCTTTTGTATTGGCTATGCCCAACTATATCGCCCACCTAATGATAGCTTAATTTATCTAACATATTTTATAATGGGGTCAGGCAAGTGTGCGTGCATGTGTGGTGGATATATATCTAATAATTGGTTGGAATAAATTTGAGATCTTATTGTTTGAACACGTCTCTACAGTGTAAACCTCTAAAGACATAAAAATATTTATCTTTTGTATTGGCTATTCCCAACTCTATCACCCACCTAATGATAGCTTAATTTATCTAACATCTTTATAAAGGGGTCAGGCTAGTGTGCGCGCATGTGTGTTGGATATATATATATAGTGATTTTTCAAGGTTTTATTCTTTCCATGTGGGATAAGTATAAACCTATTTGTTCACACTTCTCAACTGAAAATAATAGACATATGAGTATAACATGTTTATCTACTCTGGAAGAGGAATATGTAGGCTTCTGGACCTTCTCACTTAGACACGCAAGACCTATCTAAAATTGAGTCAAAGAGGCCCTTTTACACAAATCTACATGTATAAACTCCAATAGTTCTTCACATAGTGCTACCAAATTCCTATGGTGATGGGGATTGTAATGGGCAAGAACCAGCTCACTTGTACGCACTGGTCCAAAGTCATAGTTAAGGGGGGCCCATGGCCTTCGTAGGGTGAACATAGTAGTTGGCTAAGCATATAACGTGAAGAAGGGAGAGGATCGACTCTAAGCAAGGAAGGAACAAGATATCCAGAAGTCAATGATGGGATAAGATGGATCCTCCAAGTATGGTAAGAAGTCCATTCATAGAGTCAATCATGGGATTAGATGGATCCTCCAAGTATGGTAAGAAGTCCATGCTCCAGCATTAAGTAAGAAGAGGGGTTGGCTATATAAAGGACAAAAAGGCTACACTTAGGGGGCATTTGGTTCACGGATATATTTTTCATTCTCGGGAATGACATTCCTATGAATGATATTCCCAGGAATGTTATTCCCGGGAATGTAGTTAAAAATGTTTAGTTTGTTAAAAATATTCCAGAGAATATTTTGTCAAGTTCCTAGCAATGTTATTTTATTATGTTTTGTTTAGACTCAGTATGATAAAAAGTCCATTCATGGAGTCAATCATGGGATTAGATGGATCCTTCAAGTGTGGTAAGAAGTCCATTCATGGAGTCAATCATAGGATTAGATGGATCCTCCAAGTATGGTAAAAAGTCCATGCTTTGACATTAAGTAAGAAGAAGGGTTGGCTATGTAAAGGACATAAATGCTACACTTAGGGATACAACGATCTTAACCTAAACACTCTTAACCCTACCCTACAGTAAAGCTACCTTCAGTTGTCATGGTCCTTGCCTGTCACTCGCTGGTCAGGACTCCATTCGATAAAAGGGATTGGGGCTTGCTTCAATATTAATTATAGGTTCCAAAGGTCTACATGGATTATGCATGGGTTTTATTATTCGTATAAATCATGTGACTTCGAGTTTTATTTTAAACAAATAATTTACTTCAAAACATACACAAAA
The DNA here is from genome assembly GCA_037974665.1 of Ehretia macrophylla. NCBI lineage: Eukaryota > Viridiplantae > Streptophyta > Magnoliopsida > Boraginales > Ehretiaceae > Ehretia > Ehretia macrophylla. Next base: position 53,387,011 of record CM075769.1, on the reverse strand, counting down.
TTATGACAAATGTTGTATAAAAGAATAGGTATTAAATAAACTTGAATAAAAATTATATATAATAAGTTTTATGCCTCCAAGTAGACAGTAAAATAAACATTAGAATAATCGAGATTGTAGCATTTAAAACAAGTTTCGACTAAAAACATTAAGTATAAGAACTACATGTCCAGTGTAAATGTTTTTCGCATATACAAATTTAAGTGAAATAGAATTCTAAGGACAAAACTACCCTTATCCTTTACAATACTAAGAAGGGTTAATACCGTGTTTGGTCTCTTATCTTTAACCTCATTGATGATATGGTCTCTTATCTTCAAAAGTGATACATTTCAATCCCTTATCTTTTCAACTTGGGACACCGTTAGCCCTTTTGTGTGTATTCGTTAAAAATCTAATGGTAGTCTTTTTTTTTCCAAAACACACATGTGTTGGACATATGCGTTTGCCCTCCAATTTTTAACGGATTCACACAAAAGGATTAATGATGTCCCAACTTAAAAAGATAAGGGACTGAAATGTATCACTTTCTTGTTAGTGCCAAATAATCTTAAGAGGGGGTGAATTAAGATTATAGCAAAATATTGCTTTTTAAAAATTTACTACAACCCACAAAAAACTCTTTGAGATAATTTATTAAACACCTTGTGTGAATAACTAGATAAATGATATTATGATGAATAGAATCACACCCAAGAGCAAGATAAATACTCTAAACAATATATATGACAATGAATGTAAATAGAGTAGGAAGAGAGAAATTGAACTCGGTATTTTCAAGTGGTTCAAACTCCGAAGGCCTAGTTCACCACCTAAGGTCTTTATCCCCTTAGAATTTCTTAAACTTCACTAAATCAATACTTCTTCAAATGTTGGGGAAGCACAAACCAACTTACAACAATTCTCTCTTGAGTCCAAAAGAGAAACATAAGCTTTTTCAAATGTAGGTAAGATTCCAACCTACTATCCCTCTTCCTTTGAGTTCACAAAGGATTTTTTCACACTCTTCTCTTTACAAGGATTCTCTCAATCATAATCTATAGTCCAGGAGTGTATACAATACAAAGATTTAAGTATTTGAATGCTAGTACAATGAAGAACAATCAAAACTCATCAATGAATAGATAATACAACTGAAATCTTTGAAAGCTCAATATATTTACAAGTTATAGCTCAACCTTGGTGTATATTGATTGAAATATATGAAATTTGAAGCTTAGAATCAACATATGATGTTTTGGAGTTGTTGGAAGAATTGTTTGATGAATGAGTTGGTTTGGTATATATAGAAAACATTACAACGGACAAATAACAACTAGTTTTTTAAACTGCTGCAGATTCGGTCGAGTGGACTCGTCTGGATATCTCTGCCACTGATCTGGTCGAGTGAACAGTATTCGATCGACCGGATGAATAATGTCATTTTTCAGCTTTGCGAAATTGAGCCCAAAATTCAATTTTTCGAAGGGAAAGCATTTAGCCACTTTAAAAACACTTCTTCTAAAGTGTTTCCAAACTTTTTGACACTTCAAAATATTTTCTAAACTCTTGTGGAAAGATAAAAGCCGATTTTTGTAATCAAAAGTTTAAAACATATTTTTTACCCGAAAATTCAATCTTTTAAAGATAAATCATTTGGACTTTTTAAGAGCACTTCTTCAAAAGATGTTCTAACCCAATTAACCTTTTAAAATATTTTCAAAACTCTTGAAAAAATATATAAGATAGCGATTGGTACAGTGGAATGAATTTAGGCAGAAATGGAATGAAATTGGGAATGGAATGAACTTTGGAATGAGAATAACATGTTTGGTATACTTTAGGAATTAAGAATAGTAATGCGAATGACTTGTATAATATGACAAAATTGTCCTCTTATTATTATAGTATTAAAAATAAGAATAAATATAAATATGACCGTAAACAATATAAACATAAATAATAATAATAATAATAACAACTACAACAACAACAACAACAATAATAATAACAAAGTAAAAGTAATAAATAATAAATAGTAATAATAACAACAACAACAACAAGAAATAATAATAAAAATAAAAATAAAAATAAAAAAAAAAAAAAATTATTATTATTAATAACAAAATAAAAATAATAATAATAATAATAATAACTACAACAATTATTATTATTATTATTATTATTATTATTATTATTATTATTATTATTATCATTATTAAATTGGTATTCTAATTTTTTTTTTATATTCATTTTTATTTTTATCATTATTATTTTACTTTATTATTATTATGTGTATTTTTTATTATTATTATTTTAATCACTATTATTATTTTTTATTTTTGTTTTTATTATTATTTTAGTATTTTATTTATTATTATTATTATTATTATTATTATTATAATATTATTATATTTTTAATAATTATTATTTTATTATTATTATTATTATTATTTATCACTGTTATTATTTATTATTTATTATTTTTATTTTCATTATAATTTTCATAATAATAATAATTATTATTATTTTTATAATAATTATTAAGGGTATAATAGTCAAGGTTATTCCTAAACACATGGGAATGAGCCATTCCCATGTATTTAGTCTGGAATTCCCATGTATGTGGGAATGAGATTCCCTTGGGAATGACATTCCTAAGTTCATTCCCTTATACCAAACATGGAAATTAAAATAGAACTGGGAATGTCATTTCATTCCTAACTTATTCCCACATACCAATCACTGCCTAAGAACATTTTTGAAAGATTACAAAGAGCTTGAACCATAAAATGCAAAACTAAGACAAACGACATTTTTAGGCCGCTACCCCTTATGTCGCCACGTCTCCATCCTTATAACACCATTTTATCTTCATGTCTTCAAATCTTGATTCTTGAAATATAATCTTCACGTCTTTAGCTCTTTAAGTCTTCATTTCTTCATACTTGTGGTGATCTTGCTCGTATATACAATAATGACCAATCTTCTTCAATTCTTTAATCACAACCATTTACCTTTTCATGCAAGATTCTCTTGCTCTTTTAACACCAAGCATCCACAATATATTTTGGGTTCCAATATCATAAGGACAATATAATCCTGGTTGAATAATACCGCTTATCCTAGTGAGTTTTACAGACCCACTGGACCAGAAGCTTCTCAAGCTTAAGCATTTACTTTTCTAGTTAGAGACCGTACAATTTGGCTTATAATGATATATACATTTAATGCACATAAGCCAACAAGTGTGTGTTTTAAACATGTAAACACATTAGCACAAACACACTTACAAATCCAATTTTTCATGATTTGTTATCATCAAAATCATATCTTTGGCATAAGGCCAATAACTTTTGAAAATAAAGGACTACATCGTCAATAAGATTAAAGATAAGAAATCAAAAGTGATATTAACCCTACTAAGAACGAACATTTTGGTGCCTTACATATAATTCGATTAGACAACAAGCATCCTGAAACAAAAATTAACATCCGCGAAATTTCTTCACTTGGTTGCAATAGGTTCGATCAAGTTGGATAGGACTTGGTCCCTTGTTTCACGATCTTGGACACCAAATCCATCTCCTTGTTGGTATATGCAGTGTGCTACTCGTTCTTCATTTACTTTATATTTAACTATATTTAACTAATTGTTGTTGTTCTTGAGGAAGACTGATCAAATGAGTGTTAACTTTTATCCATGCATCCATAATCAGACTTCTGATATGTTCTCGAGCAGTCCCTCTCCAGTTCAGCCTATTAAAATCATCATTAAACAATGATTTTAAGATCCCAATGAGATTTAAGAAATTATTCAAAATTAATTAGAGCGTTGTTGTATATTAGCGAAAAACTATGTCTAGTGGAATGAAATGATTAATTATTTGCTTAGTCAAAAAAAAAAAAAGTACAGTGTTGTTAAAGTCAAAATTTCATACAGAAAACTATGTCCAGTGAGAGCCAAGTTGTGGTTCAAACTTAAAACATCTAATTATAATAGATTACTATTTGAGAGTCTCACTCAACTCATGAGTGTATTATTTCACGATTTTGATGATACGATTATTTGAACTTTATTGTCTATAGCTCAAAATATTTTATCATAATTGCGTATCACTAATCTCCTCATAATCTAATGAAATTATAAGAGAATTAAAATCCCAAGGCGATAATGGGAGATGCATCTGAATACCTTCATTAAATTGGAAATTCATATCTAAGAATGACTTTTTTTTTGGATGACGTGACAACCAAACTGATGGAGTCCGACTATCAATTAGTAAATCTTTGGGTGCAGCAATGCGCCCTCACATATGCACCATGTCAGTTAAGGACAAAATTTCAAAACAATAAAAAATTTCGAATCCACAACCTCACAATTTTATCCCATTATTACTGAACCATGTTCCTAGTGCACTTGATAAGATTTTCTCATAATCTAGAATGACTTTGACCGCGTTATGTGTTGAAGTAGGTTAATGGAGTGACCAGAATTTAATTTTTGCTTTAAGCTAGCATTATGGAGTACGAGAGCAAAGGGGACCAGACTTATCCTGCTGATTTTTTGGTTCAGAAATATGTGACACACAATCTATTCTCCCGTCCCTAACAGGGTCAATATTCTTAATGGCTAGACCTACTTCATCAACAATGACGTGGTAGAAAAAGTAGGGTATTCCCTAAAGTTGCAAACCTAAAACAATAGTTGCAACGTATTTAGATAAGATCAGATCAAGACTCACATCTATAATAAGAAATATGAAAATTTCATAATGAGTAGTCAAAAAACTTATATTCAGGCATTGAAATTTATGATTCATTATAGATTTATGTGCGTCAATTTGATTCTCCAATAATAATTGTTTCCTGATAATATTTAGTGAACGTTGATCGTGGCTTAACCTTTGTCATTAATATGGAGTTGAAACATATTTGTATGATTAGTTGAATATATTAGAAGTTGTTACATGGTCGATCTGCTTCAAAGGATTGAAAGAGCCTCATATTAGAACGTTTGTAAAGCAATAATTATTCTAGAATAACCATTAGAATCTTTGCATGAAAATGGTAAGAAGTTGAAAACTAATTGCCAAATTAAATTTCACTATGTCACTCCTTCATCATTTACTATATTATAAATTTTTGTTATATACAAAAAATGATATGACATTCCATATATAAATCTTATCATCCAACACACGAAATATAATATATATATATATAGAAAAGTGATTTCACATTTAATACATAAATTTTTTACGGTATAAAAAAATGACATATAATATTTTTGAAATGTTTTTTTTTTTTTTTGGGTTGTACTTAAGATATGGAATATGCTCTCTCTCTCCATCCCCTTGAAAATTGAAGCCTACATTATCTGAATCTTATATCGCATAGAAGATGATTTTGATTTATGACCAAAATCAAAATCATCAAAGGCGAATGTATTTTTAGGGGAGTGGAGGTTGTTCCCCCATTGACCTCAATTTTTTCAAAACATATAAGTATTTATAAAGTTTTTTTTTTAATTGAATACTTAATTAGTCCCTATATAATGAAAAAATATTTTCATAATGTATCAAATTGAGTGTTATAATTCTCACTTAAATAAAATTTTAAATCCATCTATATTTATTATCAGTGGTAGATTACAGTTCCACTGGCCCCAAAAAAATAATAAAAAATCTATACTTTTTTAGCCAAAAAAATATAAAATATTTATGTATTTTTAAATAAAAAATTAGACAGCTCTCATTGGAAAAGAAATATATTCATTTAGTTAAAAAGTTATGTATTACAGTCCCCATTAAAAAAAGATTTTGAATCCATCCCTGACCATCATTCATAATTTAGTAAGAATTTCCTCCCATATCAAGTCCTCAAATATATTTCACCCCAAAAAAATAAGTCCTCATATATATCAATAAAGTTTAACCCCTCGAATTTTTAGATCACTTGCATGTAAAGGACTCCAGGGGTACTAAAGTGAAAATATCTAAGCATCAAATTTATCGGTTGAAATTAATTAAAGTACCATATTTGACAACTCAGAAATCTTATGTTCAGAAAGGAAAATGACCATCGCACTAGGTGACGCATACATAGACGTCATCAAGCAATAAATATTGTTGACCCTGGAGATTGTGTATCACATATTTGTACGTATGGTCCCCACGATCTGTTAATTTTGGACGATCATGGTCCCATGTCTATGCCCACCCAATGATAGCTTAAAACAAACATTTTTTTTTTTGATAATTCAGCTTGAAACAAACATTTAACTCATCTATCAATTGAATGGAATAAACTCAAGATCCTTACAGTTTGAACACGTCTCTAAAGCATAAACCTCTAAAGATTTTGTCGACCCTGGAAATGGTGTGTATCACATATTTGTGAATAAAAAATCACCATCAGGATATGTACGTATAGTCCCCACGCTCTGCTAGTTTTGCATTGGCTCCCCACGATCTGCTATTTTTGCATATCCTCAAATCTTTGCCCACCTAATGATAGCTTAAAGCCAAACATTTAACTTATCTAACAACTGATAGGAATAACATCTTACAAAGTTGCAGTATCATTGCACAGAGGAAGACATTGCAGACATCTATTGTTAAACTTATATTTTGTGCTTGTATTTATCATTTATGGCATGAGCGTAATACACGGATTTTCATAAATGAAGTTGCCAATGAGGAGCATGTCACTAATTTTATCTCTAATGATATACGATATACACTGATGTCAAAAGAGAGATTTAGAAACAACCGTTTCAATAGAAAATCTATAACCAATGGAAGTTTGGTGACTTACTAGTGTAGCCTCAGGAGGCTTTTTGCTTGTTTTTGGTTCTTGTATTTGGTGTAGCCATATTTTTTAATAGTGAAATGAAATCTTTCTTGTTGACCTAATAAAAAAAAAGTTGATAGGAATAAACTCGAGATTCTTAAGGTTTGAACACATATTGATAACGGTTTATATGTTTAAATTTCGAAACTTTGTTTATCTCTAAATTTGATTCTTGTTTATCAGTTTGTTACACTAGATAGGCCATTGCTGTATAAATACTGATTGTATGTCTGTAAACTAGTTAGTGAAACACAACACAATTTTCAATTGTACTCTTTCATGGTATCTGTGGTTTAATGACACACGTCGACTTCTTTTTTCCTCGCTTCCAACAGTGATTGATGATGATTGATGCGTGGACACTGGAGAATGAATAGAAAGTTGGTGGAGGTAGAACAATATTTTTGAGATTGGCAGCGCTGGTAAAAAAAAAATTGTACTCTTTCTGGTATCCGTGGTTTAATGACACACGTCTACTTCTTTTTTCCTCGCTTCCACGAATTTTTCTTCAGCTGCGCTGCCAATCTCAAAAATACTATTCTACCTCCACCGATTTTCTATTCATTCTCTAGTGTCCTACACGCATCAATCATCATCAATCACTGTTTCCGCTATTTTTTTCTATTCTTTGTTTCTATTGCCTTTTCTTTTAATTATCCCAACTCTCCCTTATTTACTCACATGGGTTCTTTTACTTCTCCTACCCTACTGTCGCCCCCACAATGTCAAAAGCTTTGTCACTGTCCTACTTGACAACACAAACTACCTAACTTGGCAAACTCAAATAATGCACAATGTGACTGTCAATGATTTAACAGGCTGAGGTATTGGACTACTGAAGGACTGTGTTATCTTGCGAGTGGTGTGGGTGTCCCATTGCAGCTGGATAAATAAACTGAGGCTCGTACCAGGCTGAGGTATGCTAGAATTTGTGTGGAGGTTGACCTCCAAGAGGAATTTCTTGACACAATTACGCTCGATTTAGAAGATGGTGAGAAAGCGGAGATTCCAATAGAGTATGCATGGAAACCACACATTTGCTCCAAATGTCGTGGGCTGGGCCATCTTGAATCTCAGTGTTCTGCTAAACCAACTTGGAAACTGAAGAATGTGCAAAATGCTCAAAAGGTTATCCCTGTGCAGACAGAAACTGGTGATAGAAACTTGAAGTTTGCTAATTCTCAAGAATACCTAAAACAAGTACCTCGAGGGAAAGGAATGAAGATTGAAGTGAGGTTACTAAAAAGAATTCATCATCGAGACCTGCGAGAGAAGTTGTTATTGGGGCTAGGGAACTTAGAGAGAGCCCTCCTATGGAGAATCAATTTGAGATGCTGAATGGGGTGGAGGAAAATCTCTCTGAGGTGATTTGTGATATGGTGGCAAAGGTACAACTAAAGCCGAAGGAAATGGGGAAAGACAAAGGGGGAGGGAGGGGGGGGGGGGGGCTTCCCCATCCTCTAAATGAAGTGTTTGAGCTGGAACATAAGAGGGCTGAATAAAGCCCATAAGCAGGTAGAATTAGCGCATATTATAAATAAGCATAATATTGACTTGGTGTGTATTTTGGAAACTAAAGTGAAACATGACAAAGCTCATTCGATCATCAAGAAAAAGGTTTATTAATTGGAACTTCATCAATAATTATGACTGTGCTCCTGAGGGTAAGGTCTGGATTCTTTGGAGAAATAATAGCATCAAGGTGAAGAGGATTGAAGTGGTTGATCAAGCTATCATGTGCTTAGTGGGGGATGGGAACTTAAGATTCTTCCTGACAGTAGTTTATGCTCACAATGAGGCTAAGGATATGGAACGACTTTGGAGAAAAATTGCGAAGTGGAGTGGTATCATCGTTAACCAGCCATGGGGTATTATGGGGGATTTCAATGAGATCTTAAGGTGTGAAGACAGGCTTAGATGTTCCTATCTCAATCAAGGGGTGAGGGATTTTGCGCTCTGTATGGAAGATAATGGCCTTGTTGAAATAAGTAGCACATGAGCTTTTTTTACTTTGTCAAACAAGAGTCAGGGTGACTGCTTGAGAGCTAGCAGATTAGACAGGGTGTTGGATAATAGTGATTAGATCACTTCATTCCCACAAGCTGACTTATTTGTTGATCTCCCGGGGATTTCGGATCACAATCCGCTGATTCTTATTGTGGGAAATAGTTACCAATCGAGACCAAAACCGTTCAAATTTTTCCATGTTTGGACTGAGCATAAGGAGTTTCTGGAAACTGTTAGAAGGGTTTGGAATCAAAGGATAAATGGTACACCTATGTTTGTGTTATTCCAGAAACAAAAGTTGTTGAAGCAAGAACTCAAGAGCTTCAATGCAAAATACTTTACTAATAGTTCTGATAAAATTCTTTTGCTCAGGAATAAACTTGACAGAATTCAGGCGGATTTACTTGTGAGATTTGACGAAAGTTTGGCCAGGGAAGAGAAACTGGTGATACATGATATTGAAAAAGCAATTAAAGAAGAGGAGGCCATTTTGTATTAGAAGTCGAGAGCGTTGTGGATGGAAAAAGGCAATGCAAACACTGTCTTTTTCCATAAGTGCATTAAAGGGCGTATTTCCAGGAATAAAGTTACTAGGCTTGTCCAGGAGGATGGTTTATGCCTAGAAGATCTATAAAACCCCGCACACATTCATGCATTTACTTATATGAGTTTATGAGTACTAACGTGCACTTGTATTATCTTACTTGCACTCACAGGCTTCTATGTGCACTTACATCGTTTTACGTGCATTGAGTGTTTCAGATAAAGTAGATATTAGTTAAATATCTTTTAATGTCTTATATATAAAATGTTACTAGGTACAGTAGAAATAAGTTAGAATTATAAGATTTAAGTAGAACAACTTCGGGGTAACATTGCAAATATTAGAAAACTTTTGGGGTCAAATTGCAATTATGAGAACTAATAGTTGGAGACCAAGTTTGGCATTTTAAACTGGATATCACATACACTAAATCGTACAAGGAACACCCCGGTCGAATTAGAGAGGAAACAGATAAACTTTTACATTTTAGAAAACATGAGGGGTTGATTAGCAAAACTTACAAACTTTAGGTGTAAGGCCCGGCACAAGATCACATGTGCATATAGATAATATCATACATAATTAAATCATTTTATGTGCTTTTATGCCAATTTATGTGCAATTATCTCAATTTATGTGCATTCTATCGTTTAACGTGCATTTGAGTAATTTATATCGCGTGGCTAGTAATTGAAACCAAATAAATTCAATAGCTAACTAGAATAATTAAATTAGAACCAAAGCAATTATAAATAAAGCTAGAATGGCATCCTAGTAAATAACCTTCTAGTTAGGAAGGCAGCTTAGGCAATTAAATGTTAGATATTTCATCCTCCTCGTACAGTATTCTATCCTAGGCAAAAACACACACAACACACATACAATCAGCCCACACAACACACACACACTTTGGAGCTTGGGAGAGAAGAAAGAAGAAAGAAGGAAGAGGAGAAATGACAAGTTATTTTCAACCATTTCCTTGCTTCTACTCTTGCTTGCTAGCATTCTATTTGCTCTATTTTCTTCTAGGCTTCAACACAAAGGCGAGAGTTCTTTCAAAATGAGTATTTATGATATACAAATGCATATTGATGGTTTTATGAGGCTTGTGTGGAGTTATAATTGCAAATCCATGGTTGAAATGTTATTGGAGCTTGTTATTGATGGTTTGAATCAAAGATGATGTTGCTGGAATTTTTGGGTGTTCTTGATGGTAAAACTTGTATCTAGCTATGTAGATATGTTTGATTATTGCTTATTTAGGTTGCTAGAGGTTGCTTGGTTGTATAGTAGTTGATGTTGATGATTTAGAAGCTAGAACATACAAGAATCTCGGAATGACCTTACTAGATAGATTTGTCCAACCAGAAATTTTAGCCCGTTTTTATAAATATATGATTTTATAAAAATCTGGAAAATGAAAAAATGAAGAAAACTCATAGAGGAACATTTCTTTAGTTGACCATGTCATGAGAAAAAATCTTTTTCATGCTCGAAAACACACAAGACAGTAGGTATTAGAAATTTTGCTGTCACTGGACAGATTTGTACAAACTCAAAATTTTAGCCCGTTTTTATGACTAGATGATTTTATAAAAATCTGAAAATTTCTGAAAATGTAGAAAACTCATATAGTAACATTTCTTCAGTTGGCCATATCATGATAAAAAATCTTTTTCATCCTCAAACAAACACTAGGAAGTAAGTTACGAAATTTTTGCTAAATCTGGACAGCTCACTGTCTTCGATTTCTTTTACATTGTAAAAATAGAAAACGATCTTGGAATTGAAAAAAAATTTCACAGTAGCTATATTAGGCAGTTAGGAACGAACTTCATGTTTTCTGGATCGTCAAATTCTATTGTTAAAATGCTCTAAATTTTCTATTCCCGAAATGACGCAAGAACAGCTTGCAATCTGGACAGAAAAATATAGTTGCATGAAATAGGTTATAACTCAGTCATTTTGGGTCGGAATTGAGTGTTTCTTGATTCCAGAATCATCTATACTCGAAGAAATTTAATTCTATACCAAAAACAGAGTAGTTGGAGTTTAGGAAGGTAGTTAACTGATTTGCTAAAGTTGGGTCAATGCAGTGACATAAAAAGTGGTGCTTAGCCTATTGACGAAATGGCTACGTTGCTTGTTCTTACTAATGTGAAATGATATTATCTAACTTCTAGATATGTTAGGACACTTGTGTGATCATTTATATGGATTATATTGCTTCTTGCTCGATAATTACCCAGATTGCTAGAAATGTATAACTATGTGAATGTTTTGAACTCGATGTCTATTTGAATGTTATAAATGCTCGTGTTACTTGAACTTGAATTTGAAATGGTGTCAAAAGGGGTTGCAACCACCTAGTCTTGGTATGGTAGTATGCATACTACGACGGACATCCTCGGGGTGTCGGTAATCTTATGTCTACTATGGTTTTATTCCCCTCTCGCTTGGGAACATTGATTTCCTTGGAGAATCGGGTCGTAGGTTTGAGTATTGTCCGGAATACTCTATTGGGGAGATAAGGAAGAAGATGTTGAACATCTCAATTAATAGTGAGGTAGACCACCTCCACCGCTTGATATATGATATATAATCACCATCTCGCTTGGGGGCATTGACTTCCTCGGAGATGTTGGAAAAAGTAAGTTATTTCTTACTTAGTATGTGATATATGACTTGAATATGTATAGTTGAATTGTTTCTTGACTGTAGATCTTGCGTGCATTGCATTCACGGATTTACAAAAAGATTTATGGAAAGGAAAAATATATTCGAAAACTCTTCCCAGATTCCCTCCACGCTGAGCTTGGGTGCCGGATAAGTTCACCCTCATTTTTTCCCCCATTTCAGGTGTAAGTGAGCCAGAGTACGATACTTGATGATTTTGTGCTAAGGAAAAAAATGTTCGTGGCTTTAAACTCTAGTGATGAAGTTGTATAATATGTGGTATTTGATTTAATGTAATGGTTGGATGTCGTACTTATATATAAGTTTTTGGTTATACGAATGATATATGTTTTACCTTGGAATTAGATTGTCAATTTAATATGTGTTGGACGAATTATATTGTGCTATTAGAAGTTGGGGTTGAGGAGTTGTAGTGAAGGATTTGGAGTTGTTGGTTTGAGGCTTTTCTGTTTGTAGGTTAAAACTGGAAAATCAAAATTACAGCTGTTGTACTGCCTGATTTTTTAGGAAACTAATAATAGGCTGAAATTTGACTAAGTATGGATTGGTAACTAAATCAACTAAGTTATAACAAGATTTAGTCCCTCGACTAAGGTAAATGAAATTGAATAATTTAGAATTTGGTAATTGGGATATAATTATTTAAAAGTCTTGAAATATTAAATTATGATAATAGTGCTCGGGCTATTGTAATTGTGCCTTAGTGGACTTAGGCAGAGCGATCTTCTTAAGCCCGTGGCATCACGATCCCAGGAATGTTGGTAGTTTATTTATGGTATCAGAGATTATTATTAGCGATTGGAAAATTGAGGTCGTGACAAGATCAGAACACAATACGGGAGAAAATTGTCAACTACTACAATGGGATCTTGGGGACGCCTAACACCCAGTACATCTACACGACAAATGATCTCAAATCTATTTTGGGAAAGGTGATTGATGAGTCTGAGAAGGAAGGGCTGATCACTTCTTTTTCGGATAAGGAGATCAAAAGGGTTATCTTTGATATGAATGATGATAAAAGTCCGGGCCCTGATGGATATACTGCTTGCTTCTATAAAAGAGCCTGGTCTGTTGTTGGGAACGATGTCACTAGAGCTATCAAGTCATTTTTTCAGTCTGGCAGGTTACTGGGAGAATGTAATTCAACGATCCTTTGCCTCATTCCTAAAGTTAGGACCCCTTCAAAGATTTCTGACTCCCCCCCTATTTCTTTGTAATGAGATTTACAAGGCCATTTCAAAGCTATTGGCAAATTAGTTGAAGATGACCCTTGGAAGTATTATCTCAGATTGTCAAGCTGTCTTCGTTCCTGGAAGAAATATTACTGCCAATATTATGCTGGGTCAAGAATTAATCAGGGGTTATGGAAGAAGGAATATCTCTTCGAGGTGTGCAATTAAAATTGATATTCGCAAGGCATACAACTCGGTAAACTGGCACTTTGTGGAGAAAACTCTTGAAGCGTTGAACTTTCATCCTATCTTTATTGGGTGGATCAAGACTTGTATCAATTCAGCTAGATACTCGATTGCGGTGAATGGAAGCCTTGAAGGGTACTTTAAAGGTGCCAAAGGTTTGAGACAAGGGGACCCAATATCCCCTTATCTCTTCGTTATTGTTATGGAGGTCTTCAGGTGTCTTATGAATAAGATAGCCAGCAAGAAGGAGTTCAAGTTCCACCCAAAGTGCTCCAAAGGTAAAATTTCTCACCTTTGTTTTGCAGATGATGTGATTTTATTTGCCAAGGTGGATGTCAAAACAGTTGAAGCCATCAAAAGTGCTTTTGATTTGTTTGAGAAGTTATCAGGTCTCAATGTTAATGAGGATAAGAGTTGCATTTTTTTTGGAGGCTGTGGACGTGTGCTTAGGAGCCAGATTCTTCAATGTGTGAACTTCTCGGAAGGACAAATCCCATTCCACTACCTTGGGATCCCTCTTTCTCCTAAGAGGATTAATAAAGGTTCCTACAAGGAACTATTGGAGTTAATGTCTGTGAGAATTTACCATTGGTCCTCTAGATGGTTGTCTTTTGCTAGCAGGTTAGTGCTGATCAAATCTGTTCTTATCAATATCCAAACATATTGGTCTGGGATTTTGACTATTCCTAAGGGTGTTATTCGTGAGATGGAGAGAAAATTAGCAAACTTCTTGTGGAGAGGCAGCAATGAGCAAGCTAAAGGTGCTAGAGTGAGTTGGGAGGATGTGTGTAAACCATTACAAGAGGGCGGTTTGGGTATTAGAAGCTTGGTTGATGCTAACGTGGCTGCATCCTTGAAACACATTTGGATCCTTCTTACCTTATCTTCATCAATATGGGCTAAATGGATTAGAGATTACTATCTGAAGGGCAAGAGTTTTTGGGATTACAAGTTGAGATTGAGTTCGATTATGTCATGGCAGTGGAAGAAATTACTCAAGCTAAGGCCAGTTACAAAGGAGTTGGTTAAAGCTCATATTGGTAATGGTCAGAAGATCTCCTTATGGCACGATCTGTGGCATCCGAGAGGCTGTCTAGTTGATGTTATGAATCATGACGTTATTGAGCAAAGTCCTCTGGAAGTTAACGCAAGAGTTGCTGATGTACTTAGGGACAGAGTTTGGAGGTGGCCAGACTTCCCTCCATTCAATTGTCTTGCGGATGAAGCTTAGTTATTAAGTGTGGGACATAATTCTGATGGTTGGGTGTGGATCATAGAAGGGAATAAACCTTTCTCCACTGCCGTTGCGTGGAATGCTATCAGGAGGAAATATGCAAAAGTCAATTGGTGGGGTTTGGTTTGGAGCAAGAGAATATCACCAAAGCAGAGTATTATTTCTTGGATGATTTTCCTCAATCGTCTTCCTACTAAGGTAAAATTGTTGTTTTGGGGTGTGACTGATAACTGCATTTGTGGTATTTGTGGCATTGCGACAGAAGATCGTGATCATCTCTTTTTTCAATGTGGTATGAGTAAGAGGATTTGGAGATTGTGTGCAGAGAATAGTCTCATTAATTCTATCCCATCTGACTGAGACTCGGTGGATAACTGGATTAGTTGATATTGCATTGGCCATGATTTGCAACCAACTTTATGCAGACTTTTCTTGTGTGGCATTGTGTATGAGATTTGGAGGAAAAGAAATAGTAAAATCCATAGTGAAGTCTTTAACCCCGAGGAGCATGTGTGGCGCAATATTTTTAATACTATAAAATATAGAATATGTATAGGAAGAAAATTCCATAGATCTAATACAAATGTTGATATTTGTAGGATATGGCAACTTGGCGATTGTTGTCTTGCCAGTTAATAGTTTTTGGATGATCGTTGAAGCTTTGTAAATTTTTTGAGATGGTTGATTTTAATGTAATACCCTTTGCTTTATTAGCAAAAAATGACTTAACAAGCTACATTGATGGCACTATTTCCAAACCTAGCAAAGCTACTACTACCTCTTCCTTCTCCTCCTCGCCTGGTCAATCTCTTCATGACAAACTCGTTTTGACAGCTTTGTCACTGCCTGCATAAAATCCACTCTTTTTGACTCTCTTGTGCACCAAGCCACTCGCCATGCTACTGTCTGCGACCTTTGGAAGTCTCTAAAAATTCCTACCTACAACAATCCTTGGCCCGTAAGTCCTTACTTCGAGCATAGTTACGTTCTCTTCGCAAAGGCACTCTCACCATCTCTGTCTACCTTCAACAAATTCATCAACTTTCTGCCGCGCTTGCAGCTATAGGTGACACTATCTCAGACTCGAATCTTATATTGGCCACACTTGACGGTCTTCCAATTGAATATTGTCCATTTGTGACCTCTATTGAGAATCTGAATCCTACTCCCTCCTTCTCTGATCTTACAGGAAAACTTCTTACGTATGAACAACGAACATTGCTAGATGATTTCCCGAAATCACTCTCTGAACGTTGTCAAATATTTACTTGAGAAGTTTAATTTGATCTTAATGCTATTAATAGGTCGGATAAACTAACCTTGCAAATTAATAGTTCTATACATATATATGTTTAAGTAACAAAGTTTTCAAATATTTACTTAGCTTAGTAGGAAACAAGAAGCTTTTAGTGTTGGAGTTTTTAGGATTTTCTAGAGGTTGGAGGTTTAAAATTAACATGATTTATATATTTTTCTTCTTTTTTGATATTTAATTTTTTTTTGTTTTACTTTTTTCTGTTGAACATAGGCAGCAACACTTATTTCTAGTATTTTATTTTTCTCATTTTTTTTATATATATTTCATCATTTTTTTTAAAGAAAAAAGAAATTGAGCAAAGGTAGTTGTTCAAATATTTTTGTCGACTCTAGCACAAATGGCGGTTGATGTGACAGTGTTATACATGCTACATTTGCATAGGCAGTGATTTATAATCACCGCAAAAGGTACAAAAAAATCATTTTCTATATATATATATATAAAGAAAAGAGAATAAGATTCTAAGTGAAGATTGTCGTGCCTAATTTAAGTGGAATATAATTTTAAGGACAATAGTACCCTAATCTTTTACATTAATAATTATACCTGACATTGTGAAAGTCTCACCAAATGAGTGTTAATTTTTATCCAAGCATCCATAATCAGACTTATGATATGCTCCCGAGCAACCCCTTCTGAAACATTTGCTTCTCTCATGTAGTATAGGATTGATGATGGAGTATCGCCCCTCTCTAGTTCCACCTATATGATCCTAATTATAAGAGCCAAGAAATTATTCATGTTGATTCAGAGTGAGATATTCACACATACCTCAAAATTGCGGAAACGAGTAATCAACGATCTGGTTTGTTCCATTGCATTAGCAAAGAGTCGTAGCGTGTAGTACAAGACCACCCACTAATTTGCCACAACCTAAAAGCCTAAAGTGTAGAGAGAGTTTGCTTTGTTTGTTGGAGACTAAAACCTACAGAACGTCTATTTCTGTTTTAGGTTTTTTCCCTTTTATATGGAGTAGTGGGCCTCCACTATTTAGGTCATATAATTGGGCCACCCCAACTTGGGTGCAATATGCCTAAAGTCCAACATCTCCAACTCACACAAGGTGGGGTCGGAACGTATCCCATAATATCTCTCTTGGAAACTAATTCCAAAATACTCATAAGTCATACTGGCAGATAGGTCGTGCAACTCGCGAGCTCGCACAAAGTGGAGGCTCTAAAACCGTGTACCTGTTAGGGATAACACAGGAGCCACTTCCTACCAATAAAGATAGAGTCTCACTGTTCCCTAGACAATTAAGTTCACATCCATCAATACATGTCCAATCCCTCCTAGGCCATGTTTGACAACTAAAATCTCAAGCATATATTCATAGTTATATGCGATCACTAAGATCGTTCAATCACAGAGATTGTATAATTGGTTGACCAATGAACATACGTAGCACTCAATGCAAACAGTTTTCCCTTCATCCAATATTCTTCTAAGTCAAGTCAACTGCTTTCCTGGACATGTTCCGTGTGACCTAATATATTGTGATCCTTAGGCAACATACCAAAGTAGCTAACATTGAACTTGAATTATTAGAATATAGATGTAGGTCACTAAGGGCACACCAGAGAAGCCTTCGAAGCTTCAAGGGCTCATACAGTGATGAAACAGGGATACATTTATCAACTCCCTTATGTAGTCGTTAAAACACTCACTGTACGATGCGTGAGCTATGGTGTGACTTCCTTCAAAAATAAGGTGTACGTCAAGATTTACTCAAACACCGTGCAGATCTTGGTCTGGTTATCACTTAGTAACCAACCTGAATCCTCGAACCTAATATACACAGTAACCGAGGTTTCACATCTGGCTAATGACAGGTTACATATGGATCATGGGTATCAATACCGACCATATATCAATCTTAAATTGCAACATATGCAAGAAGAGGTCTCATCTTGGTGATTGTCGTTAGAACTAATCATCGACAATATTCAAGGCGACGCTTGAATGAGTATAGTATTTTCGACTAACACTAACCAACTCATTCTGTCCCACTGCGTCAGAGGCGGTTGCTCGTGTGGGAGAGCCAACCCTTCTAACCCGTCGATGTACTTTTGATGCCAACAGTATGTGTTATTGTACTCATACACAGTTTCTCATATACATAGATCACAAAGAACCAACACATCTCAAGTGTACAAATATATTTCATTCATCAATAAGGCATCATAAATATATAAATGTATGAGCTTAAAAGGATAATCAAATCTCAACACATGAAACATATATATCAAGGTCTACGCAAGGCTAGAGCTTTTACATAAGACAAGTAAATATCTCTAGGAATGGGTTTGGTGAGAAGGTCGGCTACCATCTCGTGCGTAAAAATATGTTCTATGATTACATCATTTTTTATCACCATATCTCTTACAAAATTCTACTTAATGTCTATGTGTTTAGTCTTGCCATGATATTTCGGATCCTTGGTGTAGGCAATGGCTACTTGACTATCACAAAAGATTGTCACAGTTTTCCAACATTTGTGACCATTCCTAAATCTAATATAAACCCTTTAAGCCACACAGTTTCTTGTACCGCCGTTGAACAAGCCACAAACTTAGCTTCCATGGTAGATAGCGTTATGCACGTCTGTTTCTTGCTTACCCATGAAATGGCCCTACCATTTAGCAAGAAGGTATATTCGGAGGTGGATTTACGCTCGTCCGGGTCACCACCCCAGTCAGCGTCGGAAAAACCCTTAAGATTTAGATCACCTCCTTGATAGCATAGGCAATAATCGACGGTGCCTTTCAAAGATCGCATGATCCTCTTAACTACACTCCAATGGATTCATCCTAGATTGGATTGGTAACGACTCACCAATCCAACGGTAAAATAGATGTTCGGCGTTGTACATAACATGGCATACATCAGGCTGCCCATAGCAGCAGCATAATGAACTTCCTTCATCTCGTCTATTTCTTCTGGGGTTTCGGGACATATCCCTTGGTTTAAGCTTTCACCTTTGGCTATAGGAGTATCTATGGGTTTGGAGTCATACATTCTGAATCGTTCAAGCACATTTTTTATATATGACTCCTGTGATAAGACAATAAGCCTTTTGGTCCGATCCTTTTGGATATTGACTCCCAGCACATATGCTGCTTCTCCTCTATCCTTCATCTCAAAAGTTGATGATAACCACTTCTTAATAGTGATGAGGTACTCCTTGGTGCTTCCAACCAACAAGATATCGTCAACATACAAAGATAGAATCACATATCTATTTTGAGACCTTTTGACATATACACAGTGGTCTTCTTGAACAATTTCAAAACCATACGAAATGATTTCTCTATGGAACCTTAGATACCACTGTCTGGATGATTGCTTCAACCCGTAGATTGATCGCTGGAGTTTGTACACTTTGCTCTCCTGACCTTCTTCTACAAAACCTACTGGTTGTTACATGTAAATCTCTTCATTCAGTTCTCCATTGAGAAATGCCATTTTTACATCCATCTGATGCAATTCAAGATCTAGATGAGCGACAATGGCCAGAATCAACCGGATTGAGGAAAACCTAACTACCGGAGAGAAAGTTTTCTCATAATCTATACCCTCCAACTGGGTATATCTCTTAGCCACAATGCGAGCCTTATATATATCAATGGATCCATCTGCCTTTCGCTTGATCTTGAGAACCCACTTGTTCCCAATAGCTATTCTATTAGGCGGAAGATCAACCAAAAACCACACTTGGTTTTTCTTCATGGACTTCATTTCTTCTTCCATTGCTTTAATCCAACTATCCCGCGCCAAAGATGAGAGCGTTTCAGATACATTCTTGGGCTCCTTATCATCTTGTGTTGTATTCCTCTTCAACCTTAAAACGTCAACAATGAACACTCTTACGGTTGCTTTTCCTTACAGGAATCTATAGTGCACTCGATCCACCAACCAGTTCTAAAATTGATTCAGACTCAAAATGAGTAACCAGTGTTTCTCTCCCATTTAGACCAGGGAATGGAAGCACTACTTTTAGCCTGCCTGCAGGTGTAGAGGTACTAGGGACGTCCGGATTGTCCAACTCGATTAGCTGTACATTTCGATCAACGTTACCCCTATGCGGGAATTCTGTCTCTAAGAATGTTGCGTCTCGTGATTCTATCTCAGATAAACTCTCATCTGCTTGTTCTCTAATGAAAACATATCCCTTGGAGGGTTCAGAATACCGAATGAAAATGCATTTTTTCCTCTCGGTCCCAATTTGCCATGCATATGGGAACTATCATGAACATAAGCAGCTGCCCCCCAAGGGCGTAAATTGTTTAGGTCAGGTCGCTTACCTGTCCACAATTCGTAGGGAGTCGTACTCACAGACTTTGTAGGCACACGATTAAGTACATACGTGGATGTTAATAATGTGTCGCCCCAATACGAAATCAGAAGACTTGCTTGAGCCATCATAGACCTAACCATGTTAAGTAAGGTTTTATTCCTTCTTTTTGCTACACCAATTTGTTGCGGTGTTCCAGTAATAGTAAGCTGTCAAGCTATACCTTTTTCATCACAAATATTTTTGAACTGATCAGAAAGGTATTCCCGACCACGGTCGCTACGTAGTGACTTCACTTTTGCATCTAGTTGATTTTTCACGTAGACCACATACCTTTTAAAATAGTCCAACGCATCAGACTTATAGGACATTAGATAGACATGCCCATAACGTGTAAAACCATCTATGAAGGTGATAAAATAGAAGGCCCTATGCCTTGCCCTAACACTCATTGGACCACATATGTCAGAATGAATTAATTGCAATAGAAAATTGGCCCTCAAGCCTTTACCAAACGGTTTTCTAGTGGATTTTTTGGCAAGGCATTTTTCACAAACAGGCAAATTAACCTTTGTTAATGGCCCTAAAAGGCCTTCCTTGGCCAATCTATTCATGTGATCTTGGCCAATATGCTCTAACCTGCTATGCTATACATTCACATCCATATCCATAGTGCTAAAAGATGTATGAAATGACGAACATTCATTATTTGAAACATAACTAACATGTTCAACATCCAATACTAGGAATCCATTATAAAGAAAATCGTACCCATAAGAAATAGAATTTAGAAGAAGTTCAATTGTGACACCAGTTATGATTATAGTAAAACCCAAGCGTAAAACCAATGTGGAGACCAAATTCCGTCTAAAGTTCGGGGCATGAAGGACATTATGCAGTATGAGGGTTTTGCCGCCACGCAGCTGAAGTCTGCAAGTGCCAATGCCCTTGACTTCCACCCTTGCGTTATTGTCAACATATATCGACCGGGACCCAGCCGTGATATGTTGGTACTCCACATATGTTCGTTTGTCTCTAGCTATGTGGTCTGTCGTTGCTGAGTCAATAGTCCACAAAGGAAAAGATTCAGTCAATAGCACACAAGTAGAGACATATACCTCAGAAGAAGTTTTGGTAAAATACATTACCTGGGTCTTGGGCTCTGGGCAATCCCGAGCGTAATGACCCTTCTTTTGGCAATTGTAGCATTTAACTTTTGTAATGGTCCTCTTGCCATTGTTCTTGCCTTTCTTCTTCTGTTTCTTGTTCTTGTCTTCCGACTTATCATCTTTGTTTCCCTTCCTGCCAGATTGTTTCCCTCTTTTGCGTTTTGAGCCAGATGTTCCACGCTTGCTAGATTCAGCCACATAGGCTTGTCCAGTGGTCTTGATTGCTCGAAAGTTTTCTCGAAAATCGGGCAGCACAACGGCTATATTTTGGATTTTTCTAATTTTAACCTATAAACAGAAAAACCTCAAACCGACAACTCCAAATCCTTCACTACAACTCCTTAACCCTAACTTTCAATAGCACAATATAATTCGTCCAACACATATTAAATCAACAATCTAATTCCAAGGTAAAACATATATCATTTGTATAACCAAAAACTTATATATATATAAGTACAACATCTAACTATTACATTAATCCAAATACCACATATTATACAAATTTTATAAGATAGAATAGTGTATGTGGATGATGAAATATCTAACATTTAATTGCTTAAGTTGCCCTCCTAACTAGAAGGTTATTTGCTAGCATGTCATTCTAGCTTTATTTCTAATTGCTTTGGTTCTAATTCAATTATTCTCGTTAGCTATTGAACTTAGTTGGTTTCAATTACTAGCCACACAATATAAATTACTCAAATGCACGTTAAAAGATGGAATGCACGTAAATCGAGATAATCGCACATAAATTGTAATAAAAGAACATAAAATGATTTCATTATGTATGATATGATTTATATGCACATGTGGTCTTGTGCCGGGCCTTACATCTAAAGTTTGTAAATTTTGCTAATCAACCCCTCGTGTTTTCTAAAATGTAAAAGTTTCTATGTTTCCTCTCTAATTCGATTGGGGTGTTCCTTGTACGATTTAGTGTATGCAATATCCAGTTTAAAATGCCAAACTTGGTCTCCAAGTATTAGTTCTCATAATTATAATTTTGACCCCGAAAATTCCAAAGTCTCCAATTTTGCCCCTAATTCTTAAAGAGCTATTGATCTTGACTTTCTTTTCTAATTTCTTATAGTCTTAGGGTTCTAATGGAATTTTGAAGAGTTAATTCTTGATTTAAAGTGATTAATTGGCGTCCAAGTATAACTTTTCATAATTACAAGTTGACCCCAAAAATTTATAAGTTTTGCTATCTGATCCTAAGTGTTTTCTAGCTTTGTAATTATTCCTTTTTACTTTCCTTCCTATAGCCGGGTGTTTCAAGTTTAGTTTATAAGCTAATCCTAGTCCTATGTAGTTTAATTAGTGTTTAAGTCAAAGTTTAATTAATTGTACTTTGACCCCAAAGTTTTCTAATATTTACAATATTACCCCGAAGTTACTCTACTTAACTCCTATAACTCTAACTTAGTTTCTAACTTATTTCTATTGCACCTAGTAAACATTTAAGATATATATAGAGGGCATTAAAAGATATTTAACTAATGTCTACTTTATCTAACGTATGCACGTAAAACTAGGTGAATGCACAAAGAAGTCCGTGAAGGTAAGTAAGATAATACAAGTGCACATTAATACTTATAACTCATTTAAATAGGTGCATGAATGCTTGCGGGGTTTTACATCCTCCCCTTCTTAATACAATTGCGTCCTTCGAATTTCTTTATACATCCACTCATCTTCGAGCTGCAATGACTTTGACTGCATGAAATAGAATACTGATGATTGAATCCCGAATATCACCTGTCAAGCCGAACCCGTATACCAATTGCCAAGCTGAATTCCCAATTTCCATCACCGAAAATACCAACACTGGATGTCATATACCGTAAGGTATGCCAGTCAAGAATTCCAAATAAAAATGCCGAAGACCGAATACCAAGTAAGAATTCCCGAGTAAGAATATTAATTAATAGATGAGAATACCGAATGAGAATGCCAAGTACGAACACCATTCTGAATAAGAGTATGATCACCGGATAATAATTACGAGTAAAATGTAACGACCCCATTTCCTTAGTCTTTATAATGGTTCCTAATTCCAAAATAATGACACAGACGAGAATAAGCTTAACTTATGAAGGCTTTGAAATCTGGGATCGTGATGCCACGGGCTAAAAAAGATTACTCCTCTTAGGTCCGCAAAGGCACAAGACACTAGTATGAATTTCGATTTTTTTTTTCCGAACCAAACATTAGATGACATTCAAGTTGCTAATCATTACTATTACACCACTTGTTAATAATTTAATTCTAATAAACGCATTATACAAACTTCATCACTAATAAATAAAATTACAACCATCGAATCCAAAAGAATAATTACAATACATAAAGTTGTTCAATATTAATATAGCTTAACACCCTAAACCACATTAACAACAAGCATGATCACAACAAGCAAAAGTCCAACTTGCCACACATGTAAATCTCGTCCTCAGTTTGAGTCCATGGCTCGGGATCAGTCTCACCTGAAAGATTGTCATGGAAAGGGATGACCTACACTTAGCTCAGCGAGGGTTAAAAGTCTCGGTAGGTTTTCGTAAACATTTTTCAACATTTAGAAAACCCTTTTTGAAAAGTCATGTCATGCACATACAAAACAGCTGATAAGAAACAAGGTAAAAACATGATAAATGACCAGTTTAAGTATTTATAACAAGTAGTACTGGCAGAGAACATGTATCCCAAATCTTTAATGAAAAGATAACCAAATATGTAAACAACAAAATTAGACATGTGAACAAGTAATCAACTCTTCTCCCTGCGCAGAGCTGTCAAACATCCGGGCGCTGAGGCCTTAATCCGGTCGACTGGAAGAAGTAGGCAACGCCTGGATCGAAGCTTTCTGCCGGGCGTTGAGCCTTCTATCCGGGCGACCAGATAGAGGCGGTAACGCCCGGATCGCTGACGAGAAACACCCAAATTTTTACCCAAACCAACTAAATAACAACCAATCCTTCTACCAACACACAAACAAGTTCAATGAGGCTATTAGGCATCATATAAGGGTTCTAACTCAACCAAAACCACCCCACATCAAAATCAACAATACCCAATAATTCATATACAAGCTTCACAACATTGACACCCTCTACAAACTCAACACACCTCTTAACAAGTTCAAATATACATATATAACCACATGTAAGCACTCAATTAAGCTCTAAACACAAGTATAATCATACATCATGCTTAATGTATCTTGAAAAACATTTGAAAAACAACCCTCACCTCAAGGATGCAAGAAAATGCTAGAGTAGTGTAGTTGAAGGCAAGAGAAAGCTCATGAGTGGCTTGAAATGGCTGAAATCAACTTTCTTTCTTCCTCTTTCTTCTTCTTCCTCTTTCTTTTTCTCTTCTTCCCCTCTCTATCTCTTAGGCGTGTGTGGGTGTGTGTGTGTGCGTGTGCAGGATTTTAGTGTGTGTTGAGTATGTTGTGTGTGTTTTGAGTGGGAGAGAATAGTTTAAATTAGGTGATCAAAATATCAAATGGCCAAATGACCACCTTGCCCTCCAACTAAGTTATGTATTGCTAGTTTGCCATTTTGGTTGAATTGCAACTAATTAGTTACTACTCATGACTTATTTGAGTACTATTAATGCCTATGACATGTAAAACTCCATAATGCACGAAATTGAACATTTTGGCACGTTGAACATGAACATGTAAATGATATAAATTGCATATTAATTAATATAAATGCAATTTAAATGATGCAAAAATACATGAAATGTTATAAAATGTACATGAGCCTCGTCCGAGGTTTCACATCCTCCCCTCCTTAACAGAATTACGTCCTTGCAATTCATTCTTTATCCTTGGAATAACTCGAATGCCGAAGGCAGTTAACAGATACAACAAGCCAACCACCACTATTCATGCTAAGCTAATCTTTATGCATACAAAATCCCAATGAAGGCTGCAACAGCATCTCAACCAAAAGAATAAGAATCTGGTTCCATGTGAATAGCCAGTTAACTACGAATGCATCATTGCTTGTAAGAATTCAAACGGTCACCGAGAGAGAATACCAATTACCACATCTACCAAATAAGAATACCGAACTATAATATTTTGACTAAAAATTCCCAAGCAAAAACTCCACATATGAGTGTCGAACAGAAGAAGCAAGTGAAAACTCCAAATAAGAATACCAATTACCGAATGTCGAAAGAAAATACCGATAGAGAATATCGAATACCAAGTAAGAATTCTCAAAATAAGAATACCGATCGAAATTACCAAATAAGAGTCTCGAACAAGAATACCGCCGAAGAATACCAAATAAGAATATTAATAAAGATTCTCGAAGAAGAATCCCGACTAAGAATCCCATAGAAGAATACCGACTTCCAAGTACTGAATATCAAATACAGAATAAAAGTACTTCATACTACTCAACCACAAGTTTGATATCATACTAACTTCATTGTTATAAGATGATTTCTCAATTGATATGCCAACATGTTGCATTCAAGAAATACAATGAAATGATGCATACACCAATAACGAATAATACTTTAGTCAACTACTTTAAATTAAAATCTACCTTTAACCACGGTTGCTGCCAAAAGTCGGTTCATGTCTCTTCTGCCATCCGAGACAATTCTTAGCTTGATGGTCATCACCCCTGCATCTCAAACATCTGCCAGACTTCCTCCAACATTGGGCTTCAGTGTGCCCTCTTTTATTGCAGTGATCACATATAACATGCTGAGAGATAATCCTACCCTCTGATGGGCCACAAGTGGGTTGAGTGGCTGTAGTGCTAAGCTGCAGTCTAGTAGCAACTAGTTCCTTCTGGTTCTGACTCTGGCCTTGTGTACCTTCACTTATGGTCTGCTCTTGTGTCTTCCGCCGCTTTGGGCATTGCTTGGCTTTGTGTTGGTCACTACCGCAACCCATACACCTTCCCGATTTCTTCCAACATTCAACTTCCACATGACCCTTACATTTACAATAAGTACAACATGGAGTCAGCGCAAGTTTACCTCTAGATGGGCCCTGAGCTACAGAAGGAACAAAACCACTATGGCAAATCTTCTAAGCAGGTAGTTCATGTGTTTTCTAAATTGAAATTGGTTGACTTGACTCTGCCACTTCCATTTTCTTCCCTTTCTCTGCTATTGTTGCAAAAAAAAAGGCCTCACCATAAGTATAGAACTGTCAAAGACATAGATTATCTCGAATCTCTGGCCTTAACCCTTGAATGAACCTTTGGATCCTCTTTTCGGTAGTGTATACCATCCCCGGGGTATAATATGACAACTGAGTAAATCGAGCTTCATATTGTGCAACCGACAAGTCCTCTTGTTTGAAAGTCATGAACTCATTCCTCTGAAGTCTTCCCATCATTGCAAGAGTTCTTCCGGCCATACTTAATTCATCAAAAGGGAGGCACCCCATCATATGATATGTATGTATGCAACTATGTTATATGAGAAGCAAATATATACGCGTATAATCATATTTCATAAAAATAACTATGAGCCTATGCATGGTTACGTTATTATATAATACTACATTATCAATCAACTAATATGTACCTACACCCTAGCATAAAGAAAGAAATTGAATCATAACAAGCACTTAAAGTATATAGTGCACATGGATCCCACAAGCACGTTGATCACTTAAGACACATGGTTCCCATTTGACTTACTCTAGACATAATACATGCATACATCCCTCAAGACAAGTTCATATCAAAACTACTACTCGACAGTCCAAGATTTTTATCTCAGCCTATGAGTTTCCTAAGCTTCAATCTTCCATGGCCTTAAGTCCATCAAAGCCCTAGATCACTTTCACCAAGTCTGATTGATCATTGCCTATTGTCATAGTCATCTATGACCTTAAAGATTAGCTACAGATCATCTCATGCATGCAAACCACGTCACATAAAACAAAGCACATAGATTTCATATAAGCAAGAAGCATTAATGACATGATAGGCACATAAGATTCACACAAACATGTATAACTCATAAGCCATGTTAGGCAAATTACACGTAACACGTAAGGACATAAGTCTCATGGACACACGCATGTGATTAGAACATTTCCAAGTCAAGACATCTACCCAGGGACCTAAATTCAAAACCCGGACTACGCTAGCATATGCTAGCTCTGAAACCACTCTGTCACGACCCTATTTCCTTAATCATTATAATGGTTCCTAATTCCAAAATAATGACACAGACGAGAATAAACTTAACTTATGAAGGCTTTGAGATCTGGGATCGTGATGCCACGAGCTTAAGAAGATTAATTCTCTTAGGTCCGCAAAGGCACAAGACACTAGTATGAGTTTTGATTTTTTTTTTCCGAACCAAACATTAGGTGACATTCAAGTTGCTAATCATTACTGTTACACCACTTATTAATAATTTAATTCTAATAAATGTATTATACAAACTTCATCACTAATAAGTAAAATTACAACCATCGAATCCAAAAGAATAATTACAATACATAAAGTTGTTCAATATTAACATAGCTTAACACCCTAAACTACATTAACAACAAGCATGATCACAACAAGCAAAAGTCCAAGTTGCCACACATGTAAATCTCGTCTTCAGTTTGAGTCCTTGGCGCGTGATCAGTCTCACCTGAAAGATTGTCATGGAAAAGGATGAGCTACACTTAGCTCAGCGTGGGTTAAAAGTCTCAGTAGGTTTTTGTAAACATTTTTCAACATTTAGAAACCCCTTTTTGAAAAGTCATGCTATGCACATACAAAACAACTGATAAGAAACAAGATAAAAACATGATAACTGACCAGTCTAAGTATTGATAACAAGTAGTACTAGTAGAGAACATGTATCCCGAATCTTTAATGAAAACATAACCAAATATGTTAACAACAAAATTAGACATGTGAACAAGTAATCAACTCTTCTCCCTGAATGATAGTGGTTGAACATATAATAAAAGGATACGGGCAACGCTTTCCTCTGAGGACCTCAAGGGACCAAGTGAGAATGGTTACAAATGCTAGAGATGTCCAATCTCGCTGCTTCATCAATGTTATAACCCCATACACCAAATTACAAGGATGAAATCCGGATATACACCCTAATGCCACGGTAGCCTGTCCGTCCTGGCAAGCCCAATGCTGCCCAGGCGGTACTGGAACTTCTACCATAGGGTCCATTATATTTCTTAATTATATCATTTATATAACTTCCATCTCTCCAAGGAGAATTCATCAAGCGAGAATGAATTTCAAATGTATAAACAAGCTCGGAGGCAACAAAGTAGGTTGCCACCGGTTAGTGATAACAATTAAACACATACAGTATAATCATAATCCAATTAGAGTTCATATAACATATAAACATGCATGAGAAGATCAACCAACTAGGATTCCTCCGATAGCCAAGAATGATCACAAATGCAATAAGAAGTTCATGATAACTCGGTGCTCATAACTAGGTTCAAGGCAATGTATTTACATGTGTAAGGTGAAAGCTAACTTTTATGTTCAACTCCTACCCAATAATTTACCAAAAAGGGTCATGGAACAAGTTAGAAACAAAGGGACAAAGTGTGCAAAGAAAGAGCTAAGGTAGGCTAAGCAAGTGAAATGAAATAGAAGAGTTACACAAGACCTAACTTATACAGTTAGTTTATCTATGATCCCAACTTCCAAATAACTTGATTTTGGTATAGAATCGAAGCTTATCGAATGTAGATAGTTCTAGAATCAAACGGAACTCAATTTGGAATTAAAACAAATAAGATATGGCTTTCGTAAAATCCCTGCGCAGAGCTGTCAAACATCCGGCCGCTGAGGCCTTAATCCGGTCCACCGGAAAAAGCAGGGAACGCCCGGAGCGAAGCGTTCTGCCGGGCGTTGAGCTTTCTATCTGGGTGACCGGATAAAGGCAGTAACACCCGGATAACTGATGGAAAACACCCAAATTTTTACCCAAACCACCTAAACAACAACCAATCTTTCTACCAACATACAAACAAGTTCAATGAGGCTATTACGCATCATATAAGGGTTCTAACTCAACCAAAACCACCCTACATCAAAATCATCAACAATACCCAATAATTCATATACAAGCTTCACAACATTGACACCATCTACAAACTCAATACACCTCTTGGCAAGTTCAAATATACATATATAACCACATGTAAGCACTCAATCAAGCTCTAAACACAAGTATAATCATACATCATGCTTAATGTATCTTGAAAAATAACCCTCACCTCAAGGATGCAAGAAAATGCTAGAGTAGTGTAGTTGAAGGCAAGAGAAAGCTTATGAGTGGCTTGAAATGGCTGAAATCAACTTTCTTTCTTCCTCTTTCTTCCTCTTTCTTCTTCTTCCTCTTTCTTTTTCTCTTCTTCCCCTCTCCCTCTCTTAGGCGTGTGTAGGTGTATATTTTGTGTGTGTGTGTGTGTGCAGGATTTTAATGTGTGTTGAGTGTGTTGTGTATGTTTTGAGTGGGAGAGAATAGTTTAAATTAGGTGATCAAAATATCAAATGGCCAAATGACCACTTTGTCCTCCAACTAAGTTATGTATTGCTAATTTGCCTTTTTGATTGAATTGCAACTAATTAGTTACTACTCATGACTTATTTGAGTACTATTAATGCCTATGACACGTAAAACTCCATAATGCACGTAATTGAACATTTTGGCACGTTGAACATGAACACGTAAATGATATAAATTGCATATTAATTAATATAAATGCAATTTAAATTATGCAAAAATACATGAAATGTTATAAAATGCACATGAGCCTCGTGCGAGGTTTCACATAAAATGTCCCAATAAGAGTTCCAAGGCAGAATATCAATTAAGAATACCGACGAAATTGCTCCATAAGAAGGCCGAGCAAGAATTTCGAGATAAATACCGATTGTGATTGCCAAAGAAAAATACCAAATAAGGAGATCGCGTATGGCCCCAAATACTGGATATCAATTACTGAATAGAAGCCCCAAATAATAATTCCCAAGTAAAGTACCTCGTTTTTGCTTCATATACTACTCAATCATCAATTCAATGTCATGCACGTGTTTTACTTTCGTTATATAAGGCAACCTCTTTACTTACATGTCAATACGTTGTTTCCAAAGAAATGTACATAAATGATGGATGATACTGAGGCCAAGTAATATTTTACCCTACAAATTTAAAAATTAGTGGTTACCTTCAGTCATGGCTACCACTTGCAGTCTGCGCAAGGTTCTTCTGCTACCTCGGACAATTCCTGGCTCTATGTTGTCACTCCTACACCCTGTGTACTTACCAGACTTCTTCCAACTTTGGGCTTCAGTGTGCCCCTTCCTATTGCAATAATTACAGATAACAGGCTAAGGTATGGCTGTGCCTCTCGATGCATTATGAGTGAACTGGGTAACTGTGGTACCAGGCTGTAATCTTGCAGTTTCTGGTTTCTCTGGATTCTGGCCCTGACACTGGGTACTTCTTTCTGTAGCCTGTCCTTACACCCTTTGCTATTTTAGGCATTCTTTGATCTTATGTTTATTGCTACTGCAACCGTTACACCTTCTTGTCTACCTCCAACAGTTAATCTCTAGGTGACCCCTATGTGCACAATAAGTACAACATGGGATCAGAGTAGTAGTAACTCCTCCAGAAGAGCCTTGAGCTACAGGAATAACTAAACCACCCATGCAAACTTTCTCAACAGGTAGTTCCTCCGGGCTCTGAACTTGACTCAGTTGACTCAACCCTGCCACTTCCTGACTCTTTCCTCTCTCAGCCATTGTTGCCGCGAAAAGAACTTCACCGTAGATGAGAAACTGAAAATGAACCAAGCTATTTTGAATCTCGGGTCTCAACCCTCGGATAAATCTCTAGATCTTTTTCCCAATAGTCTGTACCATTCCCGGAGCATAATAGGACAATTGAATCAATCGGGTTTTGTACTGTACAACCATCAAATCCCCTTGCTCGAAGGTCACAAACTCATTTCTTTGAAGTCTCCCTCTAATTCCAAGAAAACTCTTCCAGCCATTCTTAATTCACCAAAAGAGGTAGCTCCATGATATGATATGTATTTATATATACAATTACGTTGCATGAGAAGCAAATGTGTACTTATATAATCATACCACATAAGAACAACTATATCTTCACGCATAAGGATGATAGAATACAATATTAACAATTAGTATATAGCCTAACATACAGGAAACCATTGTATCATAATAAACACTTAAAGCATACAGTGAACATGAATCACATAGGCACGTTGAGCACATAAAACATATTGTCCACTTTGGTTCACTTAACACATAATACATGCGCACACATCTTTCAAGACAACTTCCTATCAAGACTTATTCCCAAGGTCCAAGGGTTCTAGACCCGGCTTACACTTAGCTAACTAGCTAAGCTCTGATACCACCTGTCATGACCCCAATTTTTCAATCGCTAATATAATCTCTGATGCCATAAATAAACCACCAATATTCCTGGGATTGTGATGTCACGGGCTTAAGAAGATCGCTCCGCCTAAGTCTGCTAAGGCACAATTATAATAGCCTGAGCACTATTATCATAATTCAATATTTCAAGACTTTTAAATAATTATATCCCAATTACCAAATTCTAAATTACTCAATTTCAATTTCATTTACCTTAGTCGAGGGATTAAATCTTGTTGTAACTTAGCTGATTTAATTACCAATCCAAACTTAGTCAAATTTTCAACCTATTATTAGTTTCCTCGAAAATCGGGCAGCACAATGGCTGTATTTTGGATTTTTCCAATTTTAACCTGCAAACAGAAAAGCCTCAAACTGAAAACTCCAAATCCTTTACTACAACTCCTCAACCCCAACTTCCAATAGTACAATATAATTCGTCCAACACATATTAAATCAACAATCTAATTCCAAGGTAAAACATATATCATTTGTATAACCAGAAACTTATATATATATATAAGTACAACATCTAACTATTACATTAATCCAAATATCACATATTATACAAATTTTATCACTAGAGATTAAAGTCACGAACATATATTCCTTAGCACACAATCACCAAATATCGTACTCCGGCTCACCTATACCTGAGAAGGGGGAAAAAATGAGGGTAAGCTTATAACAACACTAAGCTCAGTGAGGGGGAAATTTGGGAAGGGTTTTCGAATACATTTTTCTTTCCTTTTCATAAACCCTTTGAAAATCTGTGGATGCAATGCAAGTAAGATCTGCAGTCAATAACAATTCAAGTATACATATTCAAGTCTTATATCACATACATAATAAGGAATAACTTACTCTTTACAAGCGAGTCCGATTCAAGCAATAGCAATTGAGATGTTCAACATCTTCTTCCTTATCTCACCCAAATAGAGTATTCCGGATAATACTCGAACTACGACCCAACATCTCCGAGGGCGGTACTGGTCCCAAGCGAGAGAAAGCTCTCTGAGGGCGGTAGTGGTCCCAAGCGAGAAGGGAATTCGAACCATGGTAGACATAAGATTACTGACACTCTTAAGATGTCCGGCATAGTATGCATACTACCATACCAAGACTAGGTGGTTACAACCCCTTTTGACACCAATTCAAATCCAAGTTCAAGTAATACGATCTTTCATAGCATATCGGGTAATTCAATAAGTAATCAAATAATATAATTCAAATTAAGGTCTCCACAAATATTCTAACACATATAGAGATCATATAATAACACTAACCATTAATAACCCACATTCATTTAAATAGCAATTTGCATTAGAGCTAAACTTATTAACTTAAAACGATGTTTATATCACTGCATTAGTCTAACTTTAGCTAATCAGTAACCTATCTTCCTAAGCTCCAAATTATTCGAATTAGGTATAGAATTAAAGAATTTCGAGTGTATATAATTTTGGAATCAAGAAAAGATCAATTCCGATCTAAATTGATAGAGTTATAACCAATTTAATGCATCTATGTCTTGACTGTCCAGATTGAAGACTATCCTAGGGTTATTTTGAAAATAAAAAATTCAGATATTTAAAACGATAGAATCCAATGATGTGTAAAACATGATATTGTTCCTAATTGCATAATATAGCTACTGTGAAAGTTTTGTTTGATTCCGAGGTCGTTTACTATTTTTGATGCGCAAAAGAAACGTAAGGCAGTGAGCTGTCAGATTCAACAAAATCCTGTAACCTACTGTTTTATGTGTTTTTGAGCATGAAAACGATTTTTTCTCATGATATGGCCAACTGAAGAAATGTTCTTATATGAGTTTTATAGAGTTTTAGAATTTTCCAGATTTTTATAAAATCATCCAACCATGAAAACGGGCTAAAATTTTGAGTTTGTACAAATCTGTCTAGTGGCAGCAAAATTTGTAATACCTACTGTCTAATGTCTTTTCAAGCATGAAAATGATTTTTTTCTCATAATATGATCAACTGAATAAATGTTCCTTTATCAGTTTTCTTCATTTTCTGAATTTTCCAGATTTTTATAAAATCATCTAGTCATAAAAACAGGCTAAAAGTTTTGGTTGGACAAATCTGTCCAGTAAAGTCATTCCGAGATTTCATTGCATGTTCTAACTTCTAATCATCAATATCAACTACTATACAACCAAATAACCTCTAGCAACCCAAATAAGCAAAAACCATCCACATTTGCATAGCTAGATCCAAGCTCTATCATCAAGAACACTCAAAAAATTCCAGCAACATCATCTTGATTCAAATCATCAACAACAAGGTCCAACAACATTTCAACCATAGATTTGCAATTATAACTCCATACAAGCCACATAAATCCATCAATATGCATTTATATCTCATAAATAATCATTTTGAAAGAACCCTCACCTTTGTGTTGAAGCCTAGAAACAAATAGAGCAAGTAGAATGCTAGCAAGCAAGAGTAGAAGCAAGGAAATGGCTGAAAATAGCTTGTCCTTTCTCCTCTTCCATCTTTCTTCTTTCTTCTCTCCCAAGCTCCAACGTGTGTGTGTTGTGTGGGCTGATTGTGTGTATGTTGTGTGTGTTTTTGCCTAGGATAGAATAGTGTATGTGGATGATGAAATATCTAACATTTAATTGCCAAAGTTGCCCTCCTAACTAGAAGGTTATTTACTAGCATGTCATTCTAGCTTTATTTCTAATTACTTTGGTTCTAATTCAATTATTCTCGTTAGTTATTGAACTTAGTTGGTTTCAATTACTAGCCACGCGATATAAATTACTCAAATGCATGTTAAACGATGGAATGCACGTAAATTGAGATAATCGCACATAAATTGACATAAAAGCACATAAAATGATTTAATTATGTATGATATGATCTATATGCACATGTGGTCTTGTGCCGGGCCTTATATCTAAAGTTTGTAAGTTTTGCTAATCAACCCGTCGTGTTTTCTAAAATGTAAAAGTTTCTATGTTTCTTCTCTAATTCGACCGGAGTGTTCTTTGTACGATTTAGTGTATGCGATATCCAGTTTAAAATGCCAAACTTGGTCTCCAAGTATTAGTTCTCATAATTACAATTTTGACCCTGAAAGTTTCAAAGTCTCTACTTTTGCCCCTAATTCTTAAAGAGCTCTTGATCTTGACTTTCTTTTCTAATTTGTTATAGTCTTAGGGTTCTAATGGAATTTTGGAGAGTTAATTCTTGATTTAAAGTGATTAATTGGTGTCCAAGTATAACTTTTCATAATTGCAAGTTGACCCAAAAAATTTATAAGTTTTGCTATTTGATCCCAAGTGTTTTCTAGCTTTGTAATTATTCCCTTTTACTTTTCTTCCTATAGCCGGGTGTTTCAAGTTTAGTTTATAAGCTAATCTTAGTCCTATGTAGTTTAATTAGTGTTTAAGTCAAAGTTTAGTTAATTGCACTTTGACCCCAAAGTTTTCTAATATTTATAATGTTACCCTGAAGTTATTCTACTTAACTTCTATAGCTCTAACTTATTTCTATTGCACCTAGTAAACATTTAAGATATATATAGAGGGCATTAAAAGATATTTAACTAATGTCTACTTTATCTAACGTATGCACGTAAAACTAGGTGAATGCATAAAGAAGTCCGTGAAGGTAAGTAAGATAATACAAGCGCACATTAATACTTATAACTCATTTAAATAGGTGCATGAATGAGTGCGGGGTTTTACATGTTTGATATGTCCCTGATGTATTGCTTCATGCTCACATCGGGCTTCTTCTTATAGGTGTCAAACTTGATTGTGAGTCGGCGCAGTCCTGAGGCGGAAGTTCTACCAAACTTCTCTTTCAAGGCTCTCCACATGTCTAAAGCTATCGGGAATACTTCAAACTCAGCTATCAGGTCATCATGCATTGTGCTCAGCAACGTAATACAAGCGATAAAATTATTTCGTTTCCAAACCTGGTAAGCTTCAGCATCCCTACGATGTTAGGCACTATTACCTTGCTCAAGTTCTTCCATTACATGGTTAAGTGTTTCATGGACTTCCTGTTCCTCAAGTATGTATTGGACTTTACAATGCCACACATCGTAATTGTCCTCGTTTAGTTTGTCACCTTTGTTTAGGTCAGCGAACATTGATTTTGATGTCAGTAGGGTGTTCTACATAGATGTTTGTAAGAGATATTAGGCACATACTGGTTTCTAATAATCTTGTTGGATTAAGTGTTAGAATGTAACTAGTAGAAACAAAATACAAAATCAGCGCATTGTAGTACAATTTGCCATCATCTGTAATACAAGTGTCTAAACTAAACTTATGTCAACAAAATAGCATTTCCTAAAATGAATCACTAAAGTTCATAATGTTAGGAAATAGCTCCATGTGGCAATCACACAGTCTACCATAGAACTCCCACTAGAATTAGACATTTGACATATTATTGAAAAGAGAATAGACATATTGTTTATTCAATAATATCTAAAGAAAAACACGTGGTAAAAATTCACCAATGAAATGCTACGCAAGAGTATTCAAAACACAAATTTAGAAGGTATTTCGCAGAAAGTATAAACTAATCATGCTTTCTACGTCCTTTATGCACTATCTTTTGCCATAAGAATTCTGAATCTGATCGATCATAACTTAAAGCATCTAATTCAGTTGTTATCTGTAGATCCTTAATTTTGTTCTTAGCCACTTTATTAAACATGAAGTCATTCTCATGCACACCTCTAACTTTTTTCATGTTGGAAGAAATAGATAGCAGGGCTGATAGTCTAAAACCTTGGAGCACACGTTGTCTCTCAAATAACTCTACTTCGCACACAGCAAAATCGAAGCACATATCTTCAGATTGAGATATCTTGTGTTTTACATGATCATACAAGTTTGGCAGGAAATTAAGTAAGCCTTCTAGTTCTTCACTTGTTCTAGGCGGAAAAAGAGCTAGTTGTTCACGAAATGATTTATCATCCGACCAACGTAGGCTCATATATTGCTTAAGTTCACGTCGCCTAGGTCTAGTGTCGGGACCAAATTTAATAGCTAGAGCCCTCCTGTCTCTCCTCTCAGTGCTACTCATCCTCACAGTCAACTACACAAATCCTGGGAGTAAAAAGAGAAACAAAACTTGTCTAGATTAAATCAAAAAAAAAAAAGATGATGTACACAGCATTTTTAATGTTGTACAAAACAATAAATAAAATTACACAAATTTTATGTATCATAATGAAATTACTAAAATTTTATGCCTCTGAGTTGTAAAATTCCAAGTTCCTTGGCTATACTCAAAATGAAATTTTACCCAAAAAATTTCATGCCTAGAAATGTAATTTTACAACGTATATCACTTAGATTGAGACATTATGTGGGAAATACCATAATTTCTCAATCTTAATTTGATTTAATTGAAGTTTCATAGTCTAGAGGTGAAAGTAGGAGCCTAATCAAGCATATCACTAAGATATATGACTTAAAACAAGTGACATAGGGCCAAAAATACAAATAAGGTAAAGTTTTGTGTGCATGGGGTCAAAACTGAAAATATCACAAAGATATGAGAGGGTAAAATAATATTTTATAACTAATATACAATACCTTTTTTTTTTTTTTTTTGTGGCTGGACAACAGCCGCCGTCCGGTGGCCGAACCGTCGGCGCCAGGTGGGGCCTGCCAGAAACCCTACGTGGCCACCACGTGGTGGCCACATGGCTACCCATGTGGCATGCCACGTGCCTACCATGTGGCGCCACTGGAGTGGTAGTCCAAAAACCTCTTCTTTTTTTTGATTTTATGATAAAAGAATATTTAAAACTCATTTTAAAATTCAAAACTAAATCAAAAAATAATCCCTCTCTGTCATGTGTCACTACAGGATTGGCCCTAGGGTTTCTCAACTTTTTGATGTAGCAGAAGCACGAAAAATACAAGCAAACATCATACAAAACAGTACACATTGAAAGGATTCAAAAATTCATAATAAATTCATACGACATCCAAAAATTATAAAATTTACGCCATTAGAATCCTTGAAACACATAGTTTCTACCAGTACTAATTATTTGCACAGATCTGATTATGAAAAATAACACAATTAAAAGAAAGAATATTATTCTAACTTCAAAAATTCATAATTAATTCTATACTTAGCAGAAAAATATAAAATCAACTGCGTTAGAACCCTTAAAACACGAGCTTTCTAGCAGTATTAATTTTATCCCCATATGAGACACTTCACAGAAACATTATTCTATAATTAATCCGCTAAAAAAACCATGAAAAACTGAAAAATAAGGATTCTATCGCATATAATTAAATATTGTACAGAGAACAAACATTAAAACTCTGATACCAATGTTGATTCAGAGTGAGATATTCACACATACCACTGCACTAACAAAGAGTCATAGCGTGTAGTACAAGACCACCCACTAATTTGCCACAACCTAAAAGCTTAGAGTGTAGAGAGAGTTTGCCTTGTTTGTTGAAGACTAAAACCTACAGAACGTCTATTTCTGTTTTAGGTTTTTTTTTTCCCTTTTATATGGAGTAGTGGGTCTCCACTATTTGGGTTATATAATTGGGCCACCCCAACTTGGGTACAATATGCCCAAAGTCCAACAATTCCAAAAGAATTCGAGCGTTGTTGTGTATCAGCCGCGAGTGATGTTTTATCTCGCTCTATATGGTAAGAGTTCTTACGTACGAGAATTGACATTTACGATACAGATGAAGGATGAACAATTACCTGGTGGCATAAAACATTACTCAAATAATTATATGAGTAGTTAAGATAGAAAAACTATAAAGAAATGTAATTACCGAAGACGTCCCTTGCTCGTTACAAAGTCGAATGATGAGCGAGGTGCAGTATACCATCTCCTTGCTGTCTTCAAGCAATTGTATAACCTCCTTCGTATCATGAGATACACCTAATATTACGTGAAGGGCGATCAAAGGGCCAGACGATGATATCCATCCATTGGTTAGGTACTCTTGCAGGGATGGTGTATACCCTTTGTTGTCCCATTTTGCTTCCACGAGCAAGGATTTGCAAAAATCTGCCCCATTAGGTAAAGCAAAAAATCTTACTATTAGAGGCTTGAAGGAAATGATATAATGTGATGCCATAAGCAGTGGGGTTGCACTCCCCGTTAACTTCACAAATCTATAATTTTTTTAAAAATATATGACTAATTTAAGTTTAAAACATTAATTAGCTACCATCGGAACGATTATCATTTGTGAGTTTTTCAAATCATACATTATAATCTCTATCGGAAAAAATCTTTAGATCCGTCCCTACCCGTGAGAGTGATATACTGTCACCAATGAGGTTGGATACGTACCGCTTTCTGTAAATAATCGAGCACCCAATTCCAACCAGTTTCCTTGTGAATTTCCTCAGCTATCTCCTTGGTGGTATCATACAATATCTGGAAACAAGTTTTCATGCAGTCTGGTAGTTGTTGTACTTCCTTCAGATTCCACCTACAATAATTGAAGGGTTTAATTACTTCTCAGTTTCTTGAGGAAGAGCCGCGATGGGGAGTAAGAAAATATGGATCCCAGCTAAGTCTGTGGCCTCAGGATTAGATTTCTATTAAGGATAACATTCCGTGAAAGCTTAATTTGAAGGTGCTTGTGGGCCTAAGATGAGGAATATCTTAATATGCTTTTAGTTTTAATTTTGTAATGAATTAAGCAGGTCCTATTAAATTTTTGTTTTATAAAATACAATAATTTAAAGTATTAGATTTTTTTTTTTTTATTTGTTTAGAACGAAACTCAAAGCCAAAAACTTTTTGACAACCGGATACTAGAGAAAGTTTTTCCCCCCTCCTATCTCTATCGAAAAGAAATTGCAATTCTATTTAAACATGCTTTATAGTATGGCTTCCAAGCAGGTGGCATAGTCCAAGATTTGCCAAAGTACGTAATTAGCAAATTGATTAGACCATTAAAAATTATTTTGTAGCACAATATACTTATTTTGCAATTGTGCTAGCAGTAGTACTATTTAATGCTCCTTCATAATTAAATATGATGCAACATACGCCAAAACTACGTTCTTGTAAGCTAACCTCTCTATAGCATTAGTGAACTCTTCTAGTTCTTGAAGTGAACCATAAATGTCATAAACATCATCAATTATTAGTACAAACTGAATAACTTTGGCCAGCCATTTTCTTAGGTTTCCATGTTGAGGCTCAAAGGCCACTCCTGTTGCCCACAAAAAAACTTTCAACCATGCGATCCTTCTCGTAAAGCTCAATTTTTCGGTGATTCCAAGATTTTTCCACCACCTAAAATTAGTTTCGAAAAAGCAACTTAGCAAAAATTTTATTTGACAATTTTTTTATATAGTAAGAATTCGATAAGGTGTTTTATTACCCTAATGTTATTTCCTTGAGATCTTTTTGGTGTACAGCTTGAACTATGTTGAAGTTGAGTTTTGCCAAATTAAGTATATGCATAAATGTGTCGTCTGACATGGTACCACCCCATTCTCCAATGCAATGGAATATCTAACGCATGATTCAACTGTTTAGCAGGCTCGTCATCCAATTCTTCACTGAATTTTGTGAGATATTGAGTTGAGAACAATCTGGCATACTTCAATATGTTTTCACCCTCTGACCCAAGAATCGACGTTTCAAAAAGCTGGCATAATGGTTCGACACTCAAGTTAGTTTTTAAAATGAATTTACTTTTACTATCCATGAAGCCCAAACACATATCTGAATACGAAAAATGGAATGAAGTTAGATGGAGGCCTTCAAATAGACCAAAAAATGAGAAGAAAAAATTATCAATTCACAACCACGTGCACTGATTCAGTTGTATACCTTGTGAAACATTGTAGCCGTACTGCCTCAGAAGCCTAAAGCATAACGATGCAGCAGAGAGATCATTTCCAATACTTGAGCTATTGTTTATAGTGTCTAAAGCTTCTTTAATTTCATGCTCAAAGTGATCTGCGAGGCCTAATTTTGTAATGCAGTCAATGAGCTCCAGCTTAGCTAATTGGTCCACAGCTTCCATAAACATCCATCTTATTTCTTCTATAAGCTTCCCGGCTTCTCTTTTATATTTTTCTTCCTGCACAGCAAATTGAATTATACTTCTAAATCATTCTTGTAGACATAACGGAACTTTATTATATGTTGTGGATACAAGTATAGACCAAAGAAAAATTCCTGTAGACATAATGGATCTTATATGTTGTAGATGCAAGTATAGACCAAAGAAAAAAGAAATGATGTGGATATGAGTCAAGGGCATGATCTAGGATTTTTGTTCGGTGAGAAGCTAAAAACATGCAAATTAACACTTACGTATTAATATATTTTTTTTAGTAGGGGTGAAATTAATTTCTTAGCCTAAAAGTACTTTATTATATAAACTAGATTAAAAACGTCAGTCATTCTAAAATTAGAAATTATTTCTTGTCGCAAATATTCACTTGTAGCTTTCATAAAAATAAAAATTAGGTGAGTGTACAAATGCATGAGATGAATACCATGCGAGTTAACTGGACAAACATAATTTTTCTGCGAGAGTTTAATTTTTAGATAAAGTGATGAATTTATATAATATCACGACCATGTTAACAAAAGTTCAAATAAACCTTTTTAACAACTTAAACTGTTATTTTCAACACGTACTTAGAGCAACAAAGCTAAATTCTTAGGAAAAATACGTATTAAGAATATGGTCTCACAGCATATTCACTGGCAAGAGACTGCTGGAGATCGGGCTCCCAAATGTGCGTCAGCAGCAACATGATTGTCTAAATGCACTGTACGTACAGCAAATAATAGAGAAGGAAGAATCAAAGTCCACGCACGTAAACGTTTTAGATTGCGCAAAGCATTTTACTTGTCAACTATGCAACATGATTGTCTAAATGCATTGTACATGCAGCAAATAATAGAGAAGGAAGAATCAAAGTCCACGCACTTAAACGTTTTAGATTGCGCAAAGCATTAAAGAGCATTTTAATTGTTGAATAAATGATTAAGAAAGCAGTCAAACAAAGTCTAGAGTGTTGTGAAATATTAAATAGTAGATATTCATTATTCAATAAAAAAATGAATATTTATATATGAATAAGTTATTGGCAGATGAATAGTATTATGTGAACAGTACTACTGACAGTTATTTTGTGAATAGTATTGTGCAAATAGTGCTGATTTGCGGGTACTGTGTAAATGCATAGTAATCATATTGTTCCTATAAATAGGGCTTCCTTGTATAATTCAAAATTTATAGTGAAATCAATAGAATTCTCTCTAGTTTCTCACAGTTCTCTCTTATATTATTGTATTTCTCGCGATTATTTTATAACAAGT
Organism: Ehretia macrophylla; assembly: GCA_037974665.1. NCBI lineage: Eukaryota > Viridiplantae > Streptophyta > Magnoliopsida > Boraginales > Ehretiaceae > Ehretia > Ehretia macrophylla. Next base: position 53,344,695 of record CM075769.1, on the reverse strand, counting down.
TATCAGTACGAAACTCTACCATAATAGGAAGGTACAGGTAGTCTAATCATTTTACTTCAATTCTCAGGAAGTTTCAAAGGTATATATAATTCTTCTCATTTTTCAATGACATTCTTAATATATTTTATAGATCAAAGTATTTTATATATACATACACATACACACACACACACACATATATATATATATACATGTACATATATTTATATATATATATACATATATTTATATATATATATACATATATTTATATATATATATACATATATATATATATATATATGTATATAGATCACCAATTATATATTTGGTGAATATAATATTCCAAAAAAGATAAATAACTGGATTGTAAACATGAAAAATTGATTATGGACGAAAAGGATCCCATGCTCGGATTTATAATTTTTTTTTTACAGTTTCCATTGTTGAAGAGGAATACTAGAATAATTTTGGACATAAATTTATGTTACTCACAAGAACATAGGATGACCCCATGAACAAGGATTTGGACATAGAATAATTTTAATTCTCAAATAATTATTTATATCTAATTTGACATAATGTTATCATATTTATAATGGCATTTTATTGAGATCATTATACATTCTGCATGCACAATGTGATAGTAATAACACTTATATTCAGTTCCTTTTAAAAAAAAATTATTTAACATTTCTTTACATGCCTAACGTATTTTTACTTAATCTCACATTTTATACTAAAATACAACTTAGTTTACTAAATAATTTATTCATTACAATTTATGTATTTATTTTATTAATCTAGAAGTTATACTCTTATCTTCTTATGAATTTCTATTAATTAAATTTTATTTGATATATTTTAGTATGATAATGTCAAATCTTACAAAGCTCGAGTTTACTGCCCTTGACATAACGGGCAATAATTATTTGTCATGGATAACGGATGCTGAAGTACATCTACAAGCCAAAGGTCTTGAAAAGACTATAGTTGAAGGTAATAAAAAATCTCCACAAGATCGCGCTAAGACGATGATATTTATTCGCCATCTGTAGAAACTAAAATATGGAATTGCCCGATTATTCAAGGGCCTGTGCATTAGCTTTTAAAGTGTTTACAACACAGTGGTTTACATATGATAGAACTCTACTAGAAGTACATATCAACAGTGAATAAAATACACTTGAATAGATACTAACTTATCCACACTTGGTCATGTGATAGAATCAGTTACAATGTTCCTTGACACCCCCCCCACAAGCGGATGGCGTGGAAACGACAGGAAACTTGTCCTGAAGAAGCACAAAACACAGTCGATATAATGGTTTAGTGAAAATGTCGGCCAGCTGGTCTTTCGTGGCTATGTATTGAAGCCTAAAGGTGTTGTCACTCACTTTTTCACGCACGAAATGGACATCAATCTCAATATGTTTGCTGCAATTATGGATAATGGGATTTGTTGCCTTGTACAAGGAGCTGACATCGTCACAATGGAGCACTGGTGCCCGAGGGAGTTTGATACGAAGAAACTGCAAGATGTGTAACCCATAACATTTCTGAAGTAAGAGCAGCCAACGCACGATATTCCACCTCTGAGCTTGATTTAGACACTGTCATTTGTTGTTTGGAGCTCTATGTGATCAAATTATGTTCGAAAAAAATGGCAAAGCCAGAGGTGGAGCGACGTGTAGCTGGGCAACCAGCCCAATCTGCGTCGCTATAGCCTGTGAGTTGCACGATGGAGGACGGGTTGAACAAGAGTCAATGGGTGAGTGTGTTTGACATAACGAAGTACCCATTTTGCAGCAACTAGATGCGGCATTCGTGGGGCATGCATGTACTGGCATATAGAATTCATAACATAAGATATATTCGGTCGTGTCATAGTCAAGTATTGAAGTGTTCCTACAACTTGGCAAAAACCAGATGGATCTGTCAGCAAATCACCATCAGTGGAATTAAGGCATTCACTAGCCATGGGAGAGTTGACAGGTTTCACACCATCAAGGCCAAATTGTTGAAGTAAATGAATAGCATACTTGGTCTGGTTAAGTAGAAAACCATTGGCACAACATTGAACCTCTATGCCAAGGAAGAAATTGAGAGGTCCGAGATCCTTCATTTCAAACTGTTGAGATAAAAGAGCAATAAAATCTGAAATATAAGATGTTGAATTGCCTGTGATGATAATGTCGTCTACATATATCAAGATAACAATGATATGATCAGTTGAGTGCCGAGCAAAAAGATAGGCATCATGGTGAGAATGAGAGTACCCAACTGAGAGTAGAAAAGTGCTAAACTTATGATACCAGGCACGGGGTGCCTATTTAAGACCATATAAAGAGTTGTGCAACTTGCAAACAAAATCTGGATGTGCCGAATCAATAAATCCTTGGGGCTGAACCATGTATACATTCTCGGTTAAGTCACCGTGAAGAAAAATACTATTCACATCAAGTTGTCGCAATGGCCAATTATGAGTGATAGCCAAACTAAGTATTCATCGAATAGTGCCTGGTCGAACCACAGGACTGAAAGTCTCCCCATAGTCACGTCCTAGTTGTTGTGTATACCCTTTTGCAACTAGTCGAGCTTTGTAGTGCTCGAGGGTACCATCAGATCTTTGCTTAACCCAATAAACCTACTTGCATCCTATGACATTATAATGCGGGGAAGGAGGAACAAGAGACCATGTTTTATTCTTTAGCAAGGAGTTGAATTCATCTGTCATGGCCAAGCACCAATTTGAGTCCCTACTAGCAATAGAATAGCGTGTTGGCTCATGCGGAAGGCTAGAAGTGGTAAAAACCAAACATATAGGCAATGGATATTTTGTTGAGAGCATTGCTTTGGGCTTTCGACTACCAGCCATCAATCGTGTCACCATAGGATGAGTTCGTATAGGAGCAGTTAGTGAAATAAGAGGACTTGACGAAGTAGCACTTTGATCATGTTACTCATTAGACTTTTCATACAATGGACCAGAGGCACAAGCAGTAGGTAAAGACTGATGCATAGGTGACAAAATATGGGTGTTTTGCAAAGACGTTGGCAAGGGACCATAATTGGTAGTACCAAAAGTCTCTGTGTGTATGACATACTCAATAGGTGCAGTAGTTGAATTTGAGACCAAGTGCTGCTGTTCGAGTAGGCCAGTTGGAAAAGGCCTGAGATTAAATGATGAAACAATTGGCGAAGAAGTTTACACACAATCAGCAGCTGGAAAAGTTATTTCGTCGAACACAACATTACGAGATAGCAAAACTTTGTTGGTAGCCGGACTAAAGCATTTGCATCCTTTATGATTGGGACTATATCCCAAGAAAATGCAACGTGCACTCTTAAAATCCAATTTTGTCCTGCCAAAAGTTGTAAGACAAGGAAAACAAAGTGAGCCAAAAACCCGCAAAATGGAGTTTTCGGGTGAGGTCCCGTGTACCATTGCATATGGACATTTATTCCCCAAGAGTGGCGTAGATAATCGATTGATGAGATAAACTATTGTGGAGAAGGAATAATTCTAGAAAGATCGAGACAGACGACTGTGAGCTAGAAATGTGAGGCCTATCTCAACGATATGTCTGTGCTTCCGTTCGGCAAAACCATTTTGCTCAGGTGTCCCAGGACAAGACAAACGATGAACAATACCATTAGCCTTGAAAAGATTTTGAACAGTAGAGGCCATAAATTCGCCCCCTGCATCACTTTGAAAATATTTAATCCGAGCATTATATATGTTCCGTACCATAGCAACAAACATAGGTAAGATAGTTGCAACATCCGACTTTCTAGCCATAGGATAGTACCAAGTAAAACGGGAACAATCATAAACTAAAATAAGATAAAATCTAAAACCATCCAAAGAAACAATAGATGCAGGGCCTCATACATCACTGTGTATAACAAAGAAAAGTGTAGTAGAATGAGAGTTTGATACATCAAATGGAAAACGGTGACTTTTGCCTAACTGACAACTACTGCATATTTCTTTGGTTGTTGAGAATGGCCAAAGTGGTAGAACTTTATTCAATTGTTGTAGAGCATGATCCGAAGGGTGTCCCAATCTAGCATGCCAAACAGAATTGAAGACTTTATTCGCCAAAAACAAGCTTTTAGGCGGCTGAGAGATATAATAGAGTCCACCCTTAATCTGTCCCTGGTGAAGTGTTTTCCCTATTTTTCTGTCCTTAATGCAGAAAGCAGAAGGTGTGAAAATGAAGTAGCAATCATGTTCTTGTGTAAATTGGGCAACAGACAATTAGTTCTTTGATAAAGAAGGAACTAATAAAGCATTAGAAGTCAAAACAGAGCCATTTGAAAGGGTAATAAGCGTCCGACATGAATGTGTAATTGCTAAGTTCATGCCATTTCCTACTAGCACAGAATCAGAACCAAGATAAGACTGCTTACCAGTAAGAGTGGGATCATCATGTGTCATTGTATGTGTTGTTCCAGTATCAACATACCACTCAGAGTCCGAAGAATTCGACACATTCATGGCACTAAAAGCTTTACTTGTTGCGGCGACGACATCCTCTAGAGCCCAACAATTATTTGCCTTGTTATAGAGATATCCACACCGGTAGCACACAACTGATGGGGAGCCTGGAATAGATAAGGGATGTGGAGCAACACCTCGTCCTTGGCCTTGCCACGATCACATCCACGACCACCTCTATTTCCACGATTTGAATTCAAACCACGCTGAAATTGGGGTAGCGTCATGTTGTTCGTATTGTTTGATGGTGATGAAAAACCCGTGTGGCCTTGTGCAGTAAAGGCCAAGGTAGTCAAAGATAACTTGGTAAAAGCATCAAGTCACATTTCAAAGTCTAACAACAAACCACATATTTTAGCGAAAGAGCGTGCAGCGGATCGCGAGTTAATTGTAGCGACTATGGGATCATAGTCAGAATTGAGACCTCGCAAAGTGCACAGAATAAGGTCTTCATCATCAATAGGTTTTCCAGTGGCAGCAAACACCAAAGACAAAGATTTAGCGTGTTGAACATGCGCATAAATAGAGGCAGTTCCTTTAACAAGTAACTGCAACTCAGTCTTGATTTGTTGAATCCTAGCGCGTGACTGTGAACCATACAAGAGCTCAAGAGCTCAAGAGTCTGCCAAACTTCACGGGCAGTGTGTTTGTCCACCACCTGCGCAAGAACTGAATCTGAGAGAGAGACCAAAAGCCAACCAAGAACCATTTGATCGTGACGCATCCACTGAGCAATAGCAACCGGGGGTTAACATGGGTATAGCTAAAGACCCATCAATAAACCCAAGAAGGCCATGACACCGAAGCACCGGATAAACCTGAGTTTTCCAAAGCAAGAGGTTGTCGCTGGTGAGTTTGAGAGAAACTTTTTGATGAATCTGCTTAACCACGGGCATAGACGCCATGGGTGTGGAAGAAGAGGATGGTACAGTTGAGGAGCTGGTGATGGAAGCCAAGGTAGCGGCGGAAGCCATTGGAGAAGATAGACTAATTTTTCCAGAAAGAAACCTAAGCAACTGATACCATGTAGAAACTCAAATATGGAATTGCCCAATTATTCAAGGGCTGTGCATTAGCTTTTAAAGTGTTTACAACACAATGGTTTACATATGATAGAACTCTACTAGAAGTATATATCAACAGTGAATAAAATACACTTGAATAAATACTAACTTATCCACACATGGTCATGTGATAGAATCAGTTATAATGTTCCTTGACACCATCATTTACATCAGGCATTAAAGACAGTATCTTACCGTAAAAGATCCATATGAATTATGGGTCAATTTGAAAGAAAGACACAACCATCAAAAAAACAATGCTCATTCCAATGCTCCATCACAAGTGAATATGTGTAGAGAAAAGATTACAGAGGATGACATGATAGAAAAAATACTCTACATTTCACGCTTCAAATATATTATTGGAACAACAATACAAAGAGCGTGGTATTAAGAAACATTCAGAGTTAATAGCATGTCTCTTAGTGGGGAGCTGAACAATGAATTTATTAATGAGGAACCACCAATCACGACTAACAGGCTCAAAACCATTTCCTGATATGAATGTTGTAGATTATTATAATCATGGTCGTGGTAGAGACCGTGGTCGTGGTCGTGCCTGTGGTTATGGTCGTGGTTATAATAACACTTGATATTATGATGATCCGAAAAAACTTTAATTTTAAAAGGCAACAAAACTACGACAAAGGGAGTGATTTACAAAAGAAACCATCCCAAGAAAGTAAATGTTATAGATGTGGCATGACAAGCCATTGGGAACGAACTTGTCGTACAACAAAACATCTCGTTAACCTTTACTAGGTCTCATTGAAAGGTAAAGAAAAAAGTGTAGAGACGATTTTGGTTGAACGTGATACTAGTTTCTTTAGAGATAACAATGAAGGCAGTGAACATCTGATTGTTGATGAAATAATGAAATAATAAAATAATAAAAATAAAAAAAATAAAAAAGTAAATAGAATATCATTTATTAAATTCTTAAGTTAAATTAATATTTTATAATTTAAAGTTTTATTTAAAATAAAATTTTTAAATGCTAAATTTTATTTTTTATATTTTCAAAATTAAAATATAAATATAAAAACAAATAAATAAAATATCTTTTATATATAACTTTAAAATAATAATAAAAAATAAAATCTTAAGAAAAATAAAATAATAAAATAAAATATGCGAAAAATTATCAATTTTTTAAGTTAAATTAAATTCTTATAATTTATATCTATATTTAAAATAATTTTTTTAATTTTTTAATTCTTAAGATTTTATCTATTCCGCATGTTACTGACTAATCCTAAGTCAAATGGTCAAATAAAAAATAGATAAACCTTTTGATTGGAAAAAAAATCCAAATTACTAAGGTTTCATTAAATCTGGGGTATAATATGTTTTTCTATATTTATAGTAATGATTTACAAATATATAATTTTTAATTTTTAAATTATATTTCAAAATTTAAAAATAAAACTAAAAAATAAATAAAAAAATTTTTAATTTTTAATTTTTCAAACATTTTTGAAAAAAAATTAAATTTTTAAAATTTGAAATTTAAAGTTACAATTTACAAACATAGAAATAAAGTTATTTTATTTGTATAAATTTGTTAGATATTTTCTTACTTGCGTATTGGCAAAAGTATACAAAGTGTATCATAAGTTGTATATTTTTTTTATGACATTCTTTGTTTTTCTGAGTTAGGGGCATTGTAGAAATTTTTTTCAAGATTCCTAATAATATTGAGTTTAAACCAAACATAATAATATAACATTTCTAAGAATTTGAAATAAATATTTTTAGAATATTTTTAACATAACAAACAGTTTTAAGCACATTCCCAAGAATAACATTATTGGGAATGTCATTATAAGGAATGTTATTTTCGAGAATGAAAAATTATTGTGTGAACCAAACACCCCCTATGTGTTTTTGACATATGAATATACTGTCAACGCAGTTCAAACTAAGTGGCTAAGCTTTGGTTTATCCTTATGACTAACAGACTCCTATAATGTAGTTTTTTGTTGTAAATCACTTAGTGATATATTCTTGTATATCGGATATCAAGTGTAACTAATGTAAATCTCTTATGAGGCTGTACTTTAAATATCAATGGAAAGCACATGTTTCATTGCGGCAAAATCTATCTTCACATGGTAAACAGAGCTTGAGGTTTTTTTTTACAACACATACACAGTCCACGTTTTTTTTCTCTTTTTCCATGGCGACTCCCTCCACATCTTCTGGCAGTGACAATGCTTCCGCTTCCATTGTGACATCCACTGTACCCGTGGCGTCTTTGCCCGAGGTCAAAACTATCCACCAAGAAATCTCTCTCAAGCTTGGTAGTGATAATTTTATTTTATGGAAAACACAGGTATACCTTGTTCTTCGGTGCCACGGATTGCTTGGCTTTATTGATGGTTCCATACCAAAGCCCGCACCTACTGCTGACACTATTGTTGCCTGGGTTTGTCTTGACCAAATGGTCCTAGGTTGGCTGCTGGTTTCACTCTCCGACTCCGTGCTCTCTCAGGTGGTTGATCAATCCACCGCTCGTGATGTTTGGGTGACCCTTGAATTGCTATATGGGTCACAGTCCAGAGCACGTATTCAACAAGTTAAAACGGAATTGCATTCATTGGCAAAGGGTGCACTATCCATTCACGCGTATGTCCAGCGTGTGAAGTCCTTGTCGTTGGTTCTTGCTAGTGCCGGGCGTCCTGTTGATGATGAAGATTTGGTCCTTTGGACATTGCGGGGTCTTGGTTAAGAGTTTGATCCCATCGTTGCTGCTATCAATTCGCGAGCTACCTGTCCCACTTTTGCTGAGACGTGTGGTCTCCTATTTGATTTCAAAATTCGCCTCGCTGCTGCTTCTTCCACTTCTGCAACAACAGTGGCTTTTTCCACGAGTCACCACCCACCATCACCAATGCAATCTATGTCCTCTCAATCGAACCGTGGTGCTCAATCAGGAAAAAAAGGAGGTCGCGGTGGTCGTGGTAAGGGACGAGGCAGGGGCCGTCAATCAACATCTTATCCTAACACCGACTCATCAAAGGTGGTTTGCTATAGGTGTGGGTATCCATACCATAAAGCTAACAATTGCTGGGCACCTGATGATGCGCTTAATAATACTACAAAGGCATTCTCGGCTATGCAAGTTAATGATTCCACTGATTCCGATTGGTTCATTGATACTATAGCAACCCATAATATGACCCCAGATAGATCCAATGTTACTGGTAAGCAATCGTATCTTGGTAAGGATCAAGTCTTGGTTGGTAATGGCTCGGGACTCTCTATTTCCCATACTGGTACATTACCTATTAATTTATCCACTGGTACTGTATTAACTTCTGAGGTCTTAGTTGTTCCTGCTCTTAGCAAAAGTCTTTTATCAGTTGCTCAATTTACTAAAGCAAACAATTGTTATTTTGTATTTACTCCATCTGGCTATTGCATTAAGGACTTGAAGACAGGCCACTTGCTTCACCAAGGGCGACTTAGCAATGGATTATATTATCTTCCTCAGCCGGCCAAATCTGTTTTCTTAGCAAATAAAGTGTCCGCAGAAGTTTGGCATGCACGATTGGGTCACCCTTCTAGCCAGATTGTGCAGAGTCTGCGTCAACTTCATCCCGACATTCCAGTTCAGTTTTTGTCATCTTTATGTGATAGTTGTCAGTTGGGTAAGAGCTATCGCTTGCCGTTTGAGAATCATGTAATTCGATCAACTCATGTACTCCAAATAATTCACTGTGATGTATGGGGGCCTGCCCCTACAAACTCCATGGATGGTTTTCGTTACTACCTTATTCTTGTTGATGATTTTTCGCGGTTTACTTGGTATTATCCTCTGTCTCGCAAGTCTGATGTTGCCACTATATTTCCGGACTTTATATCTATGGTGCAAAACATACACAATGCAAAAGTAAAATATATTCAAAGTGATTCTGGTGGTGAGTTTTTAGCGAATAGTCTACAACTTTTCTTTAAGCAACACGGTATTCTTCATAAACTTTCATGCCCAGGAACACCGAAACAAAATGGTATTGCAGAACGTAAACACCGTCATCTTGTCGAAACAGGTCTCACACTATTGGCACATAGTCGCTTGCCTCGAGAGTTTTGGAACCATGCTTTTTCGGCAGTAGTGTATCTAATTAATAGAATGCCCACTCCCTTATTGCACTATAAGTCGCCATATGAACTACTCTATGCCAAAACGCCTAATTATTCATTATTGAGGGTCTTTGGCTCGTTATGCTATATTTGCCTTAGCCCATTTGGTCGTGCAAAACTTGATTTTAAAAGTTGCCGTTGCATATTTCTGGGTTACAGTTCATCTCACAAGGGTTACAAGTGTTACAACCCAGTGACCAAGAAGATTATTATGTCTCGCCATGTCGTCTTTGATGAGACTCATTTTCCGTCAATCTCACCCCTACCTACTAACTCAAATACCACAAAATCCTTACTTATCGTCCTTTCCCGTCAAATTGCCTTAATAATGATTTGCTACTCCCGTATATAAACCAGATACAACCAAACCCATTTCCTACAACTTCAACTCCCAACCCAACCATCAACCCATATGCACCAACTCCAAATAACGTATCTCCAACATCCCCTCACAATGTGATGCTACCAACTTTAACTCTTATGCCTCCAGATAACTCCACAACAGACCTAAGTACACGTTCTATTCCTACATCTTTACCAACATCAAACACCAACCCTCTACCAACCTCAACCTGAGTCCATCCAATGACGACGCGAGCTATGGATGGCACTAAGAAACCCAAAATTTATCTCACTACTAGGCATCTTATTCCTTCGTGCTTTCTCTCAGAAATTGACTCTCTGCCAGTGGAACCTTCTTGTTTTTCACAGGCCAACAAAGATGTCAATTGGCGCAAAGCGATGGCGGAAGAATTTAACTCATTACTGAAGAATAAACATGGTTTTGGTGCAGCCTACTTCGGATATGAACATTATTGGTTGCAAGTGGGTTTATCGAGTGAAACAAAAATATGATGGGACTCTAGAGCGGTACAAAGCACGCCTTGTTGCTAAAGGCTATACTCAGCAGCCAGGTAGGGACTATGACGATACATTCAGTCCGGTTGTTCGCCCAGGAACTATTCGTTTGATCATTAGTCTTGCTCTTTCGAACAAATGGTCTATTCGACAATTGGATGTGAGGAACGCATTTCTTCATGGTGAGCTATCTGAAACTGTATTTATGTGTCAACCACAAGGTTTTGTTGATTCTACTCATCCAAATTATGTCTATCGATTGCACAAATCGCTATACGGATTGAAACAAGCACCGCGTGGTTGGTATCATAAATTCAGTAGTTACTTATTGTCGTGTGGTTTTTCTAATTCTCATCACGACGCATTACTCTTCATTCGATATTCAGCCAGCAATGTGATCATTTTGCTTATATATGTCGATGACATAATCGTAACTGGTAGCTCCACGGGTCTTGTCGATGCTTTTATTGGCGCCCTTTCAAAACAATTCGCATGAAAGATCTTGGTTCACTAAGTTTTTTTCTCGGCATAGAGGTTATTTCTCATGATGATGGGATTTTGCTAACTCAGAGGAAGTATTCCCTGCAGCTACTAAAACAATATGGTTTGGATGGGGCCAAACCAGTGACAACACCCATTGTTTCTACGCCTATGGCTGCACAAGAAGGTAGTCCATTGTCTGATCCTACAGAGTATCGCCAATTGGTGGGTTTGTTGCAATACTTAACAATGACGAGGCCTGACATCTCACATGTCGTTAACTCGGTTTGCCAGTTTATGCATGAACCTCGTGAGCCATATCTCGTTGCTGTCAAGAGAATTTTACGATACATCAAACACACTTTGGGCTATGGTCTTCTTCTTCGACCTTGCACAACTCCCAATCTTTCGGGATATAGTGACGCTGATTGGGCTGGATGTGTGGATTCTCGTCGCTCGACGACTGGTTATGCTATCTTTTTTGGGTCCGATCTTGTCGCATGGGGATCCAAGAAGCAGTCCACAGTTGCACGGTCTAGTTCGGAGGCAGAATATCGTGCTCTCGCGTCACTCACATCGGAACTTTTATGGTTTTTGCATATTGTTAAGTTCCTTCGACTTTCTCTTAAGCAGCCTACAGTGCTATATTGTGATAATGTTAGTACTATTTATATGGCCACGAATCCAGTTGTGCATCAACGAAGCAAATACATTGAAATTGATATTCATTTCGTGCGCGATAAGATCAATGATAGCACGCTAAAACTACAATACATTCCATCCTCTGATCAGCCTGCAGATGTTTTTACCAAGGCTTTGTATAGGTCCAGATTTGCAGTACTTAGGACAAGCTTCATGTGGTATCCTCCCCTTTAGCTTGCGAGGGGGTGTGAACGCAGTTCAAACTAAGTGGCTAAGCTTTGGTTTATCCTTATGACTAACAGACTCCTATAATGTAGTTCTCTGTTGTAAATCACTTAGCGAGATATTCTTGTATATCGGATATCAAGTGTAACTGATGTAAATCTCTTATGAGGCTGTACTTTAAATATCAATGGAAAGCACATGTTTCATTGCGGCAAAATCTATCTTCACATATACCACGTTCATATACTTTAAAAGAGGAACATGTAAGAGTTTTATACCTTCAAGTAGATAGTAAAATAAACACTAAAATATTCGAATTTCAAGCATTTAAAACAAGACATTTCGGTGTACAAATGTTTCGGTACACAATTTTAAGTGAAATAGAATTTTAAATAGAAAACTACCCTTATCTTTTACAATACTAAGAAGCAACATATATATATTGGTGGCTTGGTGCCTTGCATATAATTCGATTAGAAAACCAGCATCCTGAAGCCAAAATTAACATCCGCTAAATTTCTTCACTTGTTTGCAATAGGTTCGATCAAATTGGATAGGACTTGGTCCTTTGTTTCACGATCTTGGACACCAAATCCATCTCCATGTTGGTATATGCAGTGTGCTACTCGTGCTTCATTTACTATATATTTAACTAATTGTTGCTGTTCTTGAGGAAGACTGATAAAATGAGTGTTAACTTTTATCCAAGCATCCATAATCAGACTTCTGATATGTTGTCGAGCAACCCCTTCTGAAACATTTGCTTCTCTCATGTAGCATAGGATTGACGATGGAGCATCGCCCCTCTCTAGTTCAGCCTATTAAAATCATCACCAAACAATGATTTTAAGATCCCATTTATAAGATCCAAGAAATTATTTCAAAAGAATTAGATCTAGCATTGTTGTATATCAGCCGAATGATGCTTTACCTTGCTCTATATGGTAAAAGTTCTTATATACCGAGATTTGACATTTACCATACAATTTTGTATGACGAAAAATTACCCGTTTACGTAAAACATTAGTCAAAGAATTATTTCATTAGTTAACATAGCTGAAAAAACTACAAAGATATATATGTAATTTTACCGAAGAAGTCCCTTGATCGTTACAAAGTCGAATGATGAGCGAGGTGTAGTATACTATCTCCTTGCTGTCTTCAAGCAATTGTATAACCTCCTTTGTATCATGAGATACACCTAATATTACGTGAAGGGCGATCAAAGGGCCAGACGATGATATCCATCCGTTGCTTAGATACTCTTGCAGGGACGGTGTATACCCTTTGTTGTCCCATTTTGCTTCCACGAGCAAGGATTTGCAAAACTTTGCCCACTAAGTTAAGCAAAAAATCTTACTATTAGAGGCTTGGAGGAAATGATATAAAGTGATGCCATAAGCAGTGGGGTTGCAATCCCAACTAACTCTACAAAATTTATAATTTTTTTAAATATATTACTAATTTAAGTTTAAAACATTTATTAGCTTCCATCGGAAAAAATACCATTTGAGAGTTTTTGAAATCGTATATTATAATCTCTATCAAAGAATTTTCTAGATCTGTCCCTACCGGTGTCACCAAGGATCGAGGTTGGATACATACCGCTTTCTGTAAATATTTAAGCACCCAGTCCCAGCCAGTTTCCTTCTGAATTTCCTCAGCTATCTCCCTGGTGGTATCATACAATATCTGGAAACAAGTTTTCATGCAGTCTGGTAGTTGTTGTACTTCCTTCAGATTCCATCTAAAATAATTGAAGGGTTTACTTCTCAGTTTCTTGGGGAAAAGCCATGGTAGGTGGTAGGAAAATATGGAGAGCCAAGTCTATGCCCTCAGGATTTCTATTAAGGATAACATTCGTGAAAGCTTTGAAGGTGATTGTGGGCCTAAAGTGAGGAATATCTTAAGATGCATTTACTGTCAATTTTGTAATAAATTAAGGAGGTTCTATTAAATTTATGCCTTATATAAAGTATATGTTAAATATTTCATTTTAGATCATAAAAAATTATTCTTTAGCAAATTACACAAATTACGTATTATGAAATTTAGGCTTTAGACACCTAAAAATACTGCTAGTGAGTTTAGACGTTGATATTAATTTATTTGACCCATTTCTGAAAAAGGTTCTAGTAAGAGTTGAAGTTGAAAAAAGTTAAAAAAAATAAAAAGTTTCAAATTGAAATTCTTTAAAAGAAGCTTTTGCGAAACTCTTTTTTTACATAATGTGAGAAGCTTTTTTTTTTTTAAAATATACCCCTCCATATTTTTGAACATCCGATATTGCCCTAGAAATTTTTAAAAGGCCAACATTGCCTCAGATAAGCCAAACAATTAACTGATTTTGTTTAACAACACTTCTAACAAAAGATCTATTACTGCAAGCTCAACAGCTCAAAAATTAAAATTTTATAATTAGGCCAAACAGAGCCGTAGTCAGGACCAAAATTAAAGAGATACATAATTTTTTACGTTTAAATTTATCTTGTCATTTTCATCATGCATCTCAAGCAGATTATACCTATTGTCATTTATTTATTTATTTTCGTTTTGATACAATAAAAATCGAAGTTAGTAATTTGAAGTTATAACTACCATATTCCACCTAACTCTTGTACTAACAATACTATTTAATATTCCTTCATAAACATTATGTAAAAATGTTCTTGTAAAGTAACCTCTTTATAGCCTTGGTGAACTGCTCTAGTTCTTGAAGTGAGCCATAAATGTCATAAACATCATCAACTATTAGTACGAATTGAATAACTTTAGCTAGCCATTTTCTTAGGTTTCCATGTTGAGGCTCAAAGGCAACTCCTGTAGTCCATAAAAAACTTTCAACCACGCGATTCCTCGTAAAGCTCAACTTTTCGGTGATTTCAAGATTCTTCCACCACCTAAAATTAGTACATAAAAAGCAATTAAACGAGATTTTCTTTGTAATATGGTAAGAAAATCAACCACGCGATCCCTCGTCATTACCTTATTGTTATTTCCTTGAGATCTTTCTGGTGTACTGCTTGAACTATGTTGAAGTTGAGTTTTGCCAAGTTAAGTATTGAAGAGTTGGCCTTGTTCTCCTCATATGCATAAATGTGTTTTCTGACATTGTACCACCCCACTCTCCAATGCAGTGGAAGATCTAATGCGTGATCCGATTTTCCACTGAATTTTGTGAGGTATTGAGTTGAGAACAATCTGGCTTCCTTCAATATGTTTTCACCTTCTGAGCCGAGAATCGAGGCTTCAAAAAGCTCGTATAATGCTTCAACGCTCAAGTCAGTTCTTGAAATGAATTTACTCTTACTGTCCATGAAGCCCAAAAACATATCTGAATACGAAAGCAAAATGGGAGTTAGATGGAGGGTTCAAACAAACCAAAAAAAGAGAAGAAAAAATTGATTATTTACAACCACTGATTCAGTTGTATACCTTGTGAAACATTGTAGCCGTACTGCCTCAGAAGCCTAAAGCATAACGACGTAGCATAGAGATCATTTCCAATACTTGAGCTGTTGTTTATAGTGTCTAAAGCTTCTTTGAGTTCATGCTCAAAGTGATACGCGAGGCCTAATTTTGTAATGCAATCAATGAGCTCCATCTTAGCTAATTGGTCCACAGCTTCCGTAAACATCCACCTCACTTCCCCTATAAGCTTCCCAGCTTCTCTTTTATATTTTTCTTCCTGCACAGCAAAATGGTATTATACTTCTAAATTATTTTTGTAGGCATAACAGATCATATATGTTGTGGATACAAGTATAGACCAAAGAGGAAAAATATGATGTGGATACGAGTCAGGGGCTAATTTAAGATTTTCTTTACGTGAGTGGCTAAAAACATACAATCTAAACACTTGTATGTTAATAATTCTTTTTTAGTGAAAGTTAAGTAAATTTTTTAACCTAAAAATACTTTAAAAATACATACATTTTTTTAAAATAAAATTGGTACAAGTGAGGACTATAGTCCCACTTACCCTTAATGACTCCACCATTGATACGAGTTGTTTATTAGACTATGATAAAATGGGATGCACCATTCGAGTTAACACCATTCGAAATTCTTCACTACTCTAGAATTCTTCTCTTAACTGATCTAATGCATATGTGGGGTGCTCTCATGGATTTATCAGTTGATGGTCGAATTCTGTCGAATAATTCAGTAGTCGAACTTTGCTAACTGGGTTCTCACGTCATCCAAGAAAAATTCATGGGATGAATGCCATGCAGGCTTACTGGACCGACATAAAAGTTAAAATAAACTTTTTAAGTCATCTCCAGCCACCTTCCTATTTTTTTCTTATAAGGAACCAAACAAGTGACTCTATATTTTTAATCACTCTTTAATTTAATTCACTCCAACTCTCTCTATCTTGAACAATATAACCATTGAAGAGATTTTTGCTAGTATAGACATTCTCCCTGCATCTGATTGGAAAGAGAGGAGAATAGGGCTTGTAATTTTAGAGAGCCCCTACTAAAGAGTTGAAACATTTTTTCAGCACTTAGCCTCACATTTAGCCATTAGGTAAAGTGAGGGGATGCTGGCGTGCCACGCCTGCTCTTGTGGGTGGGATTAATCCGGTCCGGTCTTTATCTTGTGAATTGGATGAGTGGGGATATTTTTTAAGATTATCAAAAAAAAAAGGAAAAAAAAACAACTATGGAGTCATGTTAGTGAGGATGTTGGAGATGGCCTAACAGCTTAAGCTGTTGGCTTTAACACGTATTTGGTGCAACAAAGCTAAATTCTTTATGCAAATACGTATTAAGAAAATAGTCTCACGGCATATTCACTGGCAAGAGACTGCAGGAGATTGTGCTCCCAAATGTTTGGCTTGTAACTAGCATTCCGCCTTTGGTTGCTTTGATCTATCGTGCAAGTTTTTTTTTTGGCTAAGCCTATCGTGCAAGTTATTGTCTCCATTAATGGCTGTGGAAGGCTTGTGAAACTCCGAGATTGAAGGGTCTATATATATGGTGGAAGAGTTTTATATCTATTTGAAGAGATATATGTATATTGGAAGGATTGAAATGATAATCAAGCCTTGGTTCATTCTCTTTATATAAGCAACTGATACAAATTAGTGACGTAGGTTTTATGTGCGTCAGCAGCAATATTTTTGCGTAAATACCACGTACGTTCAGCATATAGTTAAGAGAGAAGGAAGAGTCAAAGTCTTGTAAACATTTTTCAATTTTTTCTTTTTTTTGGTCTATGTAAACGTTTTTCATAACGCGAAGCATTTTACATGTTGAATAAATGATTAATAAAGCCGTCAGAAAAGTACAGGGCTTGTTGAATAAATGATTGTGAAAGCAATCAGCAAAGTTCAGGGCTGTTAAAGTGTAGATTTGGAGGTTTATAATCGTACAATATATATATAATTAATAGGAATTGATCCCGTAACTTCTCGCAAATAAGCGAGTAATTTTATCACCAGACTAAAACCTTGGTGGCAACTGTGACTGCTTGAATTTAGAACATCTTATTATAGCAGTCTCACCCAACTCATGAGTGTATTATTTCAGAATTTTGATGATACAATTATTTGAACTTATTGTCTATAGTTCAAAATATTTTATCATAATATAACGAGAGACGATAATAGGAGATGTGTTTGAATACCTTTTTAAATTGGAAATTCATATCTTGAATGACTTTTTTTCCTTTCTCTTTTGGATGACGTGTCAACCAAGTTGACGGAGCCCGACAACCAACTGATAAATACTCGGATGCAGCAGTGCTCCCCGAAAATGCACCATATCAGTCAAGGACAGAACATCAGAACAGTAAAGAGTATCAAACCTATAACTTTATGATTTCACCTCATTACTAGTAGACCGTGTACCTTGGAGACCATATTTTCTTTATATCTAGAATGACTTTGATCGCGTTATGTGTTGAAGTAGGTTAATGGAGTGAGCAGAATTTAATTTTTGCTTTAAGCTAGCATTAGGTGTGGAACAGAGTACGAGGGCAAAGGGGACCAGATGTATCCTGCTGAGTTTTTGGTTTCAGAAATATGTTTAGCACAATCTATTCTCCAGTCCCCACCAGGGTCATTAATCTTAATGGCTAGACCTACTTCTTTAACAATGACATGGTGGAAAAAATAGGTAAAGGGGGCCAGATGTATCCTGCTGAGATTTTGGTTCAGAAATATGTGTAGCACAATCTATTCTCTAGTCCCCACCAGGCTCATCTTAATGGCTAGACCTACTTCTTTAACAATGACATGATGGAAAAACTAGATGACTTTTAAGTAACTATCTCATCTAAAAATTAACATTTTATAAAATTTTAAAGAAGAGTTTATCATATTATCATATTATTTATTATCTTCAACATGCTCCCGCAAGTGAAGACAGAGTTAATTTTTGAGTATTACACTTATACAATTTTAATGTTTTAAATAGATTGCGATAAGTTTTGAACCTAGGATCTTTTGGTACCTAGATTCTGATATCATGTTAAGTAACCGCCCCATCTATTTAATAAAAAGTGCAAAACTTTTTCTTGGATACTTTAGACAAAAAAATAATAATAATAAGCCGCAGTAGTTTGGGAATTACAAACTACTCTATTCAAACTTTCATTCACCGCCTCTATTTATCATTTGTGGATTGAGCTTAATGCTAGAATCTTCATAAATGAATTTACCAATGAAGATAAGGTATTACAAAAGATCAAGAACCAAGTCCGATGGAGATGTTATTGGAGAAGAAAGTTACAAACAATCGAAAAAATAGGGAGCTATGCTAGCAATTGAAACTTAGTGATATTTTATAGTTGTTTCAAGGTTTTTTTATTTTGCTTGTTTGTGACACAATTGTACATTGGCTTGCCAAAATTTTTTGATAGTTGAATGAAATAGATTTACTTGTTGACCCAACAAAAAAAAATAATTATTCTAGAACAACTATTAGAATCTTTACATGAAAATGGTAAGAAGTTGAAAACTAATTGCCAAATTAAATTTCACTATGTCACTCCTTCGTCGTTTACTTTTAAGTAATCACCTCATCTAAAAGTTAATAATACCTTATTTAAAATTTTAAGCTGTTAGAGAGAGATTTATCATATTATCATATTATTTATTATCTTCAACAAATTCTCGCAAGTGCAGGCGGAGTTAGTATTTTAGTCTTATACTTGTACAATTTTAATGTTATAAATGGGTGATTTCGCAAGTGCAGACGGAGTTAGTATTTTAGTCTTGTACACAATTTTAATATTTTAAATGGGTGACTTTTAAGTAACCATCTCATCTAAAAGTTAACAAATCATAAAATTTTAAAAAGGAGTTTATCATATTATTTATTATCTTCAACATGTGCAGGCAGAGTTAATTTTTGAGTATTAAACTTATACAATTTTAATGTTTTAAATGGGTTGCGATAAGTTTTGAACCTAGGACATTTTAATACCTAGACTCTAATACCATATTAAGTAACCACCCCATCTAAAATTCTAAATGTTTAAGCTGTTAAAGAATGATTTATCATTTTATTTATTATCTTCAACATTTACTATATTATAAATTTTGTATTATATATATAAAAAAAATATGAAATTCCATATATAAATCATATCATTCAAAGCAATATATATATATATAAAAGATTTAACATTTAATACATGAATTTCACCATATAAAAAAAATGACATATAATATTATTGAATCACCGAATCTTCGATCCTGATCTATTATTAAAATGTTTTATTTTTTTTTCGGTTGTACCTAAGATATGGAATATTCTCTCTCTCTTCATCCCCTTGAAAATTGAAGCCTATATTATCTGAATCTTATATCGCATAGAATTGGAAATCTCATGCATTGAGATGGAAACTTAACACGCATATCGTAGGACCTACATCAAATTTGTGAGACACGCCTGTCATAGGATAGCCAATTATGTTTTTCTGGGAGAGGAGTTGGCCTGTTTGAATGATAAGTTTCAGGTTCTTTTCTCGTAACAGTGATGCACACATGCAACTACAGAAGAATGTCGCCAAAGCACAGTCACAGTGGCTGAGATATTTAGCAAATAATGACTTTCGTGATAACATAGTACTTCTCCGACAAAAAAAAAAGAAAAAGAAAAAGAAAAAGTCACATACTACTTCAATGACAAACAAATACTTCGAGGGTCGGTATAGATTTTTTCTTCGGTGAGATAAAAATATATAATTTTATACTCATATATTAATAACTTTCTTTTAGAGTGAAGGTGAATTAACTTTAATTTTTTGTACTAATAATATTTTATAAAAAAATTGGGATCAATAATGGAGACTATAATTTCAACTCTCCCTTGAATATATCCTCATCTGTACTAGCCACAGATCTTCTTCAAAATCTTTTAATATCCCTTCAAAATTAATTTTTTCATCACATTAATGTATAACATAAAACTTATAGGTAGAGGTCAAGCACCCTGAAGATGGTGTGCATCACATATTTGTGAATCAAAAATCACCATTCGGATATGCACGTATGGTCCTCTCGATCTGTTAACTTTGCATTGGCTATTCCCAAGTCTATCGTCCACCTAATGATAGCTCGAACCAAACTTTTAATTTATCTAACAATTGTTGGAATAACCTCGAAATCGCTAATTTTGCATTGGCTATCCCCTAGTCTATCGCCCACCTAATGATAGCTCAAAGCAAATATTTAATTTATCTAACAATTGATTGGAATAAATTTGAGATCTTATTGTTTGAACACGTCTCTACAGTGTAAACCTCTAAAGACATAAAAATATTTATCTTTTGTATTGGTTATCCCCAAGTCTATCGCCCACCTAAGGATAGCTTAATTTATCTAACATCTTTTATAAAGAGGTCAGGCAAGTGTGCGCGCATGTGTGGTGGATATATATCTATATATATATATATATATATATATATATATATATATATATATATATATATATATATATATATATATAGTGATTTTCCAAGGTTTTATTCTTCCCATGCGGGATAAGTATAAACCTATTTGTTCACACTTCTCAACTGAAAATAATATCTCACGTATCTTCATTTTTAATCCAAAATTTTCATTCATCTCTATATGTTTTTGACATATGAGTATAACACGTTTATCTACTCTGAAAGAACATGTAGGTCTCTGGACCTTCTTATTTGGACATGTAAGACCTATCTAAAATTGAGTCAAAGAGGCCCCTTTACACAAATCTACATGTATAAACTCCAACAGTTCTTCACATAGTGCTACCAAATTCCTATGGCGATGGGGATTGTAGTGGGCTAGAACCAGCCAACTTGTACCTAGAAGTCAATCATGGGATAAGATGGATCCTCCAAGTATGGTAAGAAGTCCATTCATGGAGTCAATCATATGATTAGATGGATCCTCCAAGTATGGTAAGAAGTCCATTCATGGAGTCAATTGTGGGATTAAATGGATCCTCCAAGTATAGTAAGAAGTCTATGCTTCGACATTAAGTAAGAAGGGGGGTTGGCTATATAAAGGACAAAAAGGCTACACTTAGAGGGCGTTTGGTTCACAAATAGATTTTTCATTCCTAGAAATAACATTCCTGAAAATATCATTCCCATGAATGTTATTCCCGGGAGTGTAGTTAAAAGTGTTTAGTTTGTTAAAAATATTTCAGGGAATATTTTGTCAAGTTCCTAGCAATGTTATTTTATTATGTTTGGTTTAGACTCAATATTTCTAGAAATGTTTAGCAGTTTTTCAAAATTACCCCTAACTCAACAAAAAATAAGAATATCAAACAAACTATATAAATAATGATACATTTTTGCATACTTTTACTAATACGCAAGTAAAAAAAAATTTAACGTATTAATACAACAAAGTAAATTTATTTTTATATTTTATAAATTTTAACTTAACACTTAACAATTAGAAACTTAAATTTATTATTTTAAAAAAATTAAAAATATTTTATTTTATTTTTGAATTTTTATTATTTAATTTAAAAATTGAAAATCTACAATATAGCATTAAAAATAATTTTGAATATAAAATTCTAGTGTAACTTAGAAAATTGATAATTTTTATTTATTTCATTTTATTTTTTATTTTTATTTTTATTATTTTATTTATTCTAATTTTTTTTTTTTTATTTAGTTTTATTTTATTTTATTCTTACTAATTTTATTTTTTTTTTTTATTTTTTCTAAATATTTTATTTTGTGTGGTTTTATTTTATTTTTTTCTTACTTATTTTGTTTTATTTTCTTATTCTATTTTATCATTTAACTTTTTATTTTATTTAATTTTCATTTTATTTTATTATTTTTAATTTATTTAAATTTATTTAAATTTTTCTATATTATTTTTAAATTTATTTATTTTTATTTTATTTTATTTAATATTATTATTTTTTATTTTATTTTATTTTATTTTTTAGTTTTTTTCTTTTTTATTTTTATATTTATATTTTTTTATATTTTTCATTTTTTTATATTTTTTTTTGAATTATATTATTGTATTAATTTGAATTTTGTATTTTTTAAGATGGATATTTAAGTCTTTTATTTTCTCAAAGTTATTCTCATGACTTGAGAATGTGAAATCTCCACCCTTCACATGAGAATAGAAATTGATCAAATCATGAAAATATTGTATTATCAGGAATGTAATATTCTCAAGAATATATTTTTTTTATTTCGTGAGCCAAACATAGGAATGTTATATTCCAGACTTCACATTCTCAGAAATCTTGTAACATTTTGCGAATCAAACACCCCCTTATGGATACGACGATCTTAACCTAAACACTCTTAACCCTACCCTACAACAAAGCTACATTCAGCCGTCATGTTCCTTGTCTGTCACTCGCTGGTCGGGACTCTATTCGATAAAAAGGATTGGGGCTTGCTCCAATCTTAATTGTAGACTTCGAGAGTCTACAATTTGGCGCCCATCGTAGGGCCTCTGACCAACGTAGTGAACAAAGATCAGAGATGGCTGAACTTGTACTGGAAAACATGAAGCAACAACTAAACGCCATATGTATATCATGTAAAAACATTTGTTTAGGCCACGACCCCCATATTTCCTGTCATTGCATATATGAATGTAGAGACCAAAAGGAGAGGATATTTGATTTGCTTTACGTAACTGTTTGTGTTTTATTGTGTGAAAGAATGGAAGAAAGATCAGAAAAAGCACTGTTTATTTTTACACTGCTCCATGTCCGTCGTCGTTGTAGAAGTAGCTGTTGCAGTACGTACTACTACATATTAGATGACTACTTAATAATAAAGCCTCATTTTCGTCCGTTTTATCCCATCATTAAAGAATTGGTCAATGAGGTAATCATGAGCTCCATGTATATCAATGCCTTCAAAACCTATACAGTTTGGCCATTTAGGAGTTTAACTTACAGTATTGGCATGATGAAGGAAAATAATATATTCGCATAGTCCATAAGGAAGGTAATAAGGTATTAGAGAAGGTAAAACCCTTCAGTAATCATATGCTATAAATCAATACTAATTAATATAGTTATGTATGTATGTCATGCTTTGTTTTTGCTGTTGTAGTTAGCTATGTGTTCCGAGTATTTTCCTAATTTGACATTTAAAATATATAATTATAAGAAATATATGATTTAATGGTTAAAAAAACTAATTACTACTGATTTAAAATATGTTTGGTCATAGGAGAGAAGACTAACATGATTCATGTCATGGTATAGACATATGATTATTTCTAACAAATTATATATACATGATTGATGCACACTATATTCACAAAGTTGGCTAAATTATATATACATGATTGATGTCATACTACATTTACAAAGATTGACTAAATCATATATACATGATTGATGTCATTTACAAAGTTGACTAAATTATATATACATGATTGATGCGCCTTTATTAGTCTCTCGTGCTATTTTGGAGTTAAATTTTATTTTAATGAGATTTAGTTAAGCTTCCTTTTATCTAATGTTTATATTTTACTATAATATATACATATATGTGAAACTATGCACTTGTGGTTGCAGGAATATAGTGAAAACAGCAATCCACACAAGCCACGTGAGCTTCGGCAAGTTTTCAGGACTTCTTATATATGTCTATGCGACCCACTCAAGCCATAAGCACTGCAAGGGGTTGCAACTCTATTCAAGCATAAGCACCCTGTAATACCCGAGCTCGACCATGCATTAAAAATATTTATTTATATTTATTTCTTTCATTATTTTTGAAAAATATGCCTTTGTGATTATTTGTCTGCATTTAAATCAATTGGTATTACGATTAATAGTAACCTATTGTTAGATGTTCTTATAACATGAATTAACATGAAGTTTAAGGTCGTTACAGGGATGTAAAGTCCATATCGTGATCAAGTAAAACTTTTCAAGTGCTTACAAGAGTATGGGTGATTTCCTTTAACTTTTCGGGCCATTTCAGCTGTTTTCCCGACTTTAGGGGTTTTTGATCCGGAAAAAGGATTTCACTTCGGGGCCAATTATAGGAAAATCGGGATCCCGTTGCGAAAAACTGATATACGCCATTGAGTTTCTTTTAACTTGTACTACTTAACGATGAAGTTTGGCAAAATTATATCTCGGCTCGAAAATACGAAAATCAGGACACTTGTGCACGAAATGGGCAAAAAACGAAACGTTGGTGTCATTCTCGGGGAGTGACATGTGTCTCAGGACACGTGTCACACATGCGTGGACGTGCCACGCATGTGAGACACATGGAGGGACACGTGTCACACATGCGTGGACATGCCACGCATGCGTGATACGTAGGGGGACACGTGCCACACATGCGTGACATGCCATGCATGTGAGACACGTGGCGGGACACGTGTTTCCCCTGCATCAGCCTTGAAAGCCTATATAAAAGGGTCACTTGACCCCATGAAATCAAACAGGAAGACACTTTTCTCTGGCCTGATTCTACTAAATTATATCGATTTAGTTTAGTTAATGTTTCGAAAGTTTTAAAATCGGTCCAAGTCTTTTCCAATTTTCAGCATTTTAAGGTGAGATGATTTTATTAAAAATAGCATCTTATATGTTTATTTGATTATTTAATTATAATATGATTTTTTATTTTAATATTCTAGCCTAAGATACATATCATGTTTGTTAATATTCGATATTTATTAAACGTATTATTTGAACTGGAATTAACTTTGATAATATATTGTTCCGAAATTATTAGCTAGGAGCTAACTGTTTATGGAATTAAGTACTCCTTGTGGCTAATTGATATGATGTTGCTTCATTGAGTTGTTTGAACTTCCAGTGACTTAATATGTCTAATTGTTAAATGTGCTCATTCGAGGACAACCTCTTTTGTTGTTCTCCACCTACGTATTTATCAAATTACGTGATCATAAGATGTACAAATAATTATTGATTGTATGTTACGTGAATACGTGTGCATGCTTGTATGAAATTAGGGGTTGCAACCTCAGGCCCGATAGCTTGCACGAACGCCGGGCGGCATAGAGGTTGCCGGTGCTCCCGTGTCTATCGTGAACCTATTCCCTCTCTCGCTTCGTACTACCCTCGAGGAGTTGGGTCGTAGATTTTGGATACAATCCGGAGTATCCTCTTGGGAGATATAAGAAGTTGGAATTGTGATCAAGGCTGACCACCTCGTGAAATACTTGACTTGTTCCTACTCTCACTTGGTACCACCCTCGGAGAGTAGTGTTCTACTCTCGCTTGACATTCCACCCTCGGAGGGTAGGCTGATATGTGTTGTAGGTATATGCCACTAAATGTAATTATTGCAATATAAATAGATTATCTATCTAGATATTATTATTACTGCTATTTGATATGTGACTTGAACGGGATAGAAATTTCTACTTGTTATATATATATCTCACGTGGATAATGTGTTATACTGCCGTACGTGAATTGCATTATGATTTGCAAAAAAGACCGACCAGAAATGTTTTCAAAACTCTTCTATTCCATCCTCACTGAGCTTTCCCAGAGCTCACCCTCTTTTCTCCCCCCAGTGCAGGTACAACTTAGATTGAAATGGAAATTGACTTTGACTATTTACATGCTCGAAGCTTCTTGCTGTCATAGTTGGATCCAAGTTGTAAAAGTTAGAGTTTGTTGTATTAATTTCGGGAAAAGGGTATTTGTGTTAAAACCTCAGTTTGTATGATAGCCGGGTAGTTATCAAGTCTCAGATGTTGTAACACCCTTTTGTACTTAAATTATTATATAAAAGCTTGTTATTAAGTAATTCTTTATTTATTATTCCTTTTAATAGAAAGTTATGAACTCGCAATGACAATAAACGCAGACTTTGACCTAGTCTTGAAAAGGGCCAGGTTGGGGTCTTTACACACCCCAAAGGGTTACGGCTCTATTCAAGCCATAAAGCACCCCAAGGGGTTACGGCTCTATTTAAGCCATAAAGCACCCCCAAGGAGTTGCGACTCTACTCAAGCCATAAGCACCCCAAGGGGTTGCGACTCTATCTAAGCCATAAAGCATCCCAAGGTGTTGTGGCTCTATTCAAGCCATAAATCACCCCAAGGGGTTGTGGCTCTATTCAAGCCATAAGTACCCCAAGGGGTTGCGACCGAATGTGAAGCCATGCGCCCCTTGTCCGGACTCTCTAGGCCCATTATTCTAATGGACTTGAAGAGTGGGAGACTTATTGTAGTGGACTAGAACTAGCCCACTTGTACCCACTGGCCTAAAGTCATAGTTAAAAGGGGCTCATGACCTTCGTAGGGTGAGCATGGTAGCTGCCTAAATATATAATGGGAAAAAAAGGGAGGATCGACTCTAAGCAAGGAAGGAACAAGATATCTAGAAGTCAATCATGAAGTTAAACATAGGATAAGATGGATTCTCTAAGTGTGGTAAAAAGTCCATTCATGGAGTCAATCATAGGATTAGATGGATCCTCCAAGTGTAGTAAGAAGTTCATTCATGAAGTCAATCATGGGATTAGATGGATCCTTGAAGTATGATAAGAAGTCCATGCTTCAGCATTAAGTAAGAAGGGGGGTTGGCTATATAAAGGACAAAAAGGCTACACTTAGGGATACGACGATCTCAACCTAAACACTCTTAACCCTACCCTACATTAAAGCTACCTTCAGTTGTCACGGTCCTTGCCTGTCACTCGCTAGTCAGGACTTCATTCGATAAAAGGGATTGGGGCTTGCTCCAATCTTAATTGTAGATTCCGAAGGTCTACAGGGATTATGCATGGGTTTTATTATTCGTATAAATCATGTGACTTTGAGTTTTATTTCAAACATATAATTTACTTCAAAACATACATAAAATTATAACAAATGCTGTATAAAAGAATAGGTATTAAATAAACTTGAATAAAAATTATATATATTAAGTTTTATGCCTCCAAGTAGACAGTAAAATAAACATTAGAATAATCAAGTTTGTAGCATTTAAAACAAGTTTCGACTTAAAACATTAAGTATAAGAACTATATGTCCGGTGTAAATGTTTTTGGCATATACAAATTTAAATGAAATAGAATTCTAAGGACAAAACTACCCTTATCCTTTACAATACTAAGAAGGGTTAATACCGCGTTTGGTCTCTTCTCTTTAACCTCATCAATGATATGGTCTTTTATCATCAAAAGTGATACATTTCAATCTTTTATCTTTTCAAGTTGGGACACCGTTAGCCCTTTTGTGTGTATCTGTTAAAAATCTAACGGTAGTCTTATTTTTTCCAAAAGACATGTGCTGGACACGTACGTTTGTCCTCAAATTTTTAACGGATTCACACACAAGGACTAACGCACTCCCAACATAAAAAAATAAGGGACTGAAATCTATCACTTTCTTGTTAGTGCCAAATAATCTTAAGAGGGGGTGAATTAAGATTATAGCAAAATATTGCTATTTAAAAATTTACTACAACCCACAAAAACCTCTTTGAGATAATTTATCAAACATCTTGTGTGAATAACTAGATAAATGATATTATGATGAATAGAATCACACCCAAGAGCAAGACAATGAATGTAAATAGAGTAGGGAGAGAGAAATCGAACTCGGTATTTTCAAGTGGTTCGAACTCCGAATGCCTAGTCCACCATCTAAGGTCTTCTTCCCGTAGGATTTCCTAAACTCCACTAAATCAATACTTCTTCATATGTTGGCGAAGAACAAACCAACTTACAACAATTCTCTCTTGAGTCCACAAGAGAAAACATAAGCTTTTTTGAAATGTAGGTAAATCTCCAACCTACTATCATTTTTCTTTTGAATCCACAAAGGATTTTTTCACACTCTTCTCTTTACAAGGATTCTCTTAATCCTAATCTAGAGTCCACGAGTGTATACAATACAAAGATTTAAGTATTTGAATGATAGTACAATGAAGAACAATCAAAACTCATCAATGAGTAAATAATACAATTGAAATATTTGAATGCTCAATATATTTGCAAGTTATAGTTCAAGCTTGGTGTATATTGATTGAAATATATGAAATTTGAAGCTTAGAATCGATATATGATACTTTGGAGTTGTTGGAAGAGTTGTTTGATAAAATGAGTTGGTTTGGTATATATAGAAAACATTACAACAGACGAATAACAACTAGTTTTTCAAATTGCTGCAGATTCGGTTGAGGGGACTCGTCCGGATATCTCTGCCACTGATCCGGTCGAGTGAACAGTACCCGGTCGACTGGATGAATAGTGCCAAATAGTGCCATTTTTTAGCTTTGTGAAATTGAGCCCGAAATTCAATTTTTCGAAGCGAAAACATTTAGGCACTTCAAAAACACTTCTTCTAAAGTGTTTCTAACCTTTTTGACACTTCAAAACATTTTCTAAACTCTTGTGGAAAGATTAAAATCGATTTTTGTAATCAAAAGTTTAAAATATATTTTTTACCCAAAAATTTGATCTTTTGAAGATAAACCATTTGGACTTTTTAAGAGCACTTCTTCAAAAGATGTTATAACCCAATTAACCTTTTAAAATCTTTTCAAAACTCTTGAAAAAAGATATAAGAACATTTTTGAAAGATTACCAAGAGCTTGAATCATAAAATGTAAAACTAAGACAAACGACATTTTTAGGCCGCTTTCCCTTATGTCGCCACGTCTCCATCCTTATAACACTATTTTATCTTCATGTCTTCAAGTCTTGATTCTTGAAATATGATCTTTACGTCTTTAGCTCTTTAAGACTTCATTTCTTTATACTTGTGGTGATCTTACTCGTGTATACAATAATGGCCAATCTTGCATCAATTCTTTAATTACAACCATTTATCCTTTCATGCAAGATTCTCTTGCTCTTTTAACACCAAGCATCCACAATATATTTTGGCTTCCAATATCATAAGGACAATATAATCCACACAAGCCAAAATATTAAAGTACAATTTGGCTTATAATGATATATACATTTAATGCACATAAGCCAATAAGTGTGTGTTTTAAACATGTAAACACATTAGCACAAACACACTTACAAATCTAATTTTTCATGATTTGTTATCATCAAAATCATATCTTTTGGCATAAAGCCAACAACTTTTGAAAATAAATAACTATATCGTCAATGAGGTTAAAGATAAGGGACCAAAAGTGATATTAACCCTACTAAGAACCAACATTTTGGTGCCTTACATATAATTCGATTAGATAATAAGCATCCTGAAGCCAAAAATTAACATCCGCGAAATTTCTTCACTTGATTGCAATAGGTCGATCAAGTTGAATAGGACTTGGTCCCTTGTTTCACGATCTTGGACACCAAATCCTTCTCGTTGTTGGTATATGCAGTGTGCTACTCGGTTCTTCATTTACTATATATTTAACTAATTGTTATTGTTCTTGAGGAAGACTGATCAAATGAGTGTTAACTTTTATCCATGCATCTATAATCAGACTTCTGATATGTTCTCGAGCAGCCCCTCTCCAGTTCAGCCTATTAAAATTATCATTAAACAATGATTTAAAGATCCCAATGAGATCCAAGAAATTATTCAAAATGAATTAGAGCGTTGTTGTATATCAGCAAAAAACTATGTCTAGTGGAATGAAATGATTAATTACTTGCTTAGTAAAAAAAAAAAAGTACAGTGTTGTTAAAGTCTAAATCTCATACAGAAAACTATGTCTAGTGGAGAGCGAAGTTGTGGCTCAAACTTAGAACATCTAATTATAATAGGTTACTATTTGAGAGTCTCACTCAACTCATGAGTGTATTATTTCACGATTTTGATAATACGATTATTTGAACTTTATTGTCTATAGCTCAAAACATTTTATCATAATTGCGTACCACTAATCTCCCTCATAATATAATGATATTATAAGAGAATTAAAATCCCGAGGCGATAATGGGAGATGCATCTGAATACCTTCATTAAATTGGAAATTCATATCTAAGAATGACTTTTTTTTTTTGGATGACGTGATAACCAAACTGGCAGAGTCCGACCATCAATTAATAAATCTCTAAGTACAGCAATGCGCCCCCACATATGCACCATGTCAGTTAAGGATATAATTTCAGAATAATGAAAAATTTTGAATCCACAACTTCACAATTTTACCCCATTATTACTGGATCATGTTCCTGGTGCACTTGACAAGATTTTCTCATAATCTAGAATGACTTTGATCGCGTTACGTGTTGAAGTAGGTTAATGGAGTGAGCAGAATTTAATTTTTGCTTTAAGCTAGCATTATGGCGTATGAGAGCAAAGGGGACTAGACTTATCCTGCTGATTTTTTGGTTCAGAAATATGTGACACACATTCTATTCTCCCGTCCCCAACAGGGTCAATAATCTTAATGGCTAGACCTACTTCATCAACAATGACGTGGTAGAAAAAGTAGGGTATTCCCTAAAGTTGCAAACCTAAAACAATAGTTGCAACGTATATAGATAAGATCAAATCAAGACTCACATCTAGTACTATAATAAGAAATATGAAAATTTCATAATGAGTAGTCAAAAAACTTATATACAGGCATTGAAATTTATGATTCATTATAGATTTATGTGCGTCAATTTGATTCTCCAATAATAATTGTTTCATGATAATATTTAGTGAACATTGATCGTGGCTTAACCTTTGTCATTAATATGGAGTTGAAACATATTTGTATGATTAGTTGAATATATTAGAAGTTGTTTTACATGGTCGATCTGCTTCAAAGGATTGAAAGAGCCTCATATTAGAACGTTTGTAAAGCAATAATTATTCTAGAATAACCATTAGAATCTTTGCATGAAAATGGTAAGAAGTTGAAAACTAATTGCCAAATTAAATTTCACTATGTCACTCCTTCATCATTTACTATATTATAAATTTTTGTTATATACAAAAAATGATATGACATTCCATATATAAATCTTATCATCCAACACACGAAATATAATATATATATATATATATATATATATATAGAAAAGTGATTTCGCATTTAATACATGAATTTTTCACCATATAAAAAAATGACATATAATATTTTTGAAAATTTTTTTTTTTTTTTTTGGGTTGTACTTAAGATATGGAATATTCTCTCTCTCTCCATCCCCTTGAAAATTGAAGCCTACATTATCTGAATCTTATATCGCATAGAAGATGATTTTGATTTATGACCAAAATCAAAATCATCAAAGGCAAATGTATTTTTAGGGGAGTGGAGTTTGTTCCCCCATTGACCTCAATTTTTTCAAAACATATAAGTATTTATAAAGTTTTTTTTAATTGAATACTTAATTAGTCCCTATATAATGAAAAAATATTTTCATAATATATCAAATTGAGTGTTATAATTCTCACTTAAATAAAATTTTAAATCCATCTATATTTATTATCAGTGGTAGATTACAGCCCCACTGGCCCCAAAAAAAAAAAAATCTATGCTTTTTTAGCAAAAAAAATATAAAATATCTATGTATTTTTAGATAAAAAATTAGACAGCTCTCATTGGAAAAGAAATATATTCATTTAGTTAAAAAGTTATGTATTACAGTTCTCATTTAAAAAAAAATTGAATCCATCCCTGACCATCATTCATAATTTAGTAAGAATTTCCTCCCATATCAAGTCCTCAAATATATTTCACCCCAAAAAAAAAAGTCCTCATATATATCAATAAAGTTTAACCCCTCGAATTTTTAGATCACTTGCATGTAAAGGACTCCAGGGGTACTAAAGTGAAAATATCTAAGCATCAAATTTATCGGTTGAAATTAATTAAAGTACCATATTTGACAACTCAGAAATCTGATGTTCAGAAAGGAAAATGACCATCGCACTAGGTGACTCATACATAGACGTCATCAAGCAATAAATATTGTCGACCCTGGAGATTGTGTGTATCACATATTTGTACGTATGGTCCCCACGATCTGTTAATTTTGGACGATCATGGTCCCATGTCTATGCCCACCCAATGATAGCTTAAAACAAACATTTTTTTTTTTTGATAATTCAGCTTAAAACAAACATTTAACTTATCTATCAATTGAATAGAATAAACTCAAGATCCTTACGGTTTGAACACGTCTCTAAAGTATAAACCTCTAAAGATTTTGTCGACCCTGGAAATGGTGTGTATCACATATTTGTGAATAAAAAATCAAATAGTCCCCACGCTCTGCTAGTTTTGCATTGGCTCTCCACGATCTGCTAATTTTGCATATCCTCAAGTCTTTGCCCACCTAATGATAGCTTAAAGCCAAACATTTAACTTATCTAACAACTGATAGGAATAACATCTTACAAAACTGCAGTATCATTGTAAAGACGAATATATTGCAGATATTTATTATTAAACTTATGTTTTGTGCTTGTATTTATCATTTATGGCATGAGCGTAATACACAGATTTTCATAAATGAAGTTGCCAATGAAGAGAAGGTCACTAATTTTATCTCTAATGATATACGGTATACACTGATATCAAAAGAGAAATTTAGAAACAACCGTTTCAATAGGGAATTTGTAGCCAATGGAAGCTAGGTGACTTACTAGTGTAGTTTTAGGAGGCTTTTTGCTTGTTTTTTGTTCTTGTATTTGGTGTAACTATATTTTTCGATAGTGAAATGAAATCTTTCTTGTTAACCTAATAAAAAAAAAAAAAGTTGATAAAAATAAACTCAAGATCCTTAAAGTTTGAACACGTATTGATAACGGTTTATATGTTTAAATTTCAAAACTTTGTTTGTCTCTAAATTTGATTCTTGTTTATCAGTTTGTTACACTAGATAAGCTATTGTTGTATAAATACTGATTGTATGTCTGTAAACTAGTTAGTGAAACACAACAAAATTTTCAATTGTATTCTTTCATGGTATCCGTGGTTTAATGACACACGTCTTCTTCCTTTTTCCTCGCTATTGATGATGATTGATGCGGGGACACTGGAGAATGAATAGAAAGTCGGTGGAGCTAGAATAGTATTTTTGAGATTGACAGTGCTAGTAAAAAAAGTTGTACTCTTTCTGATATCCGTGGTTTAATGACACACGTCTACTTCTTTTTTCCTCGCTTCCACGAATTTTTCTTCACCTGCGCTGCCAATCTCAAAAATACTATTCTACCTCCACCGATTTTCTATTCATTCTCTAGTGTTCTACACGCATCAATCATCATCAATCACTGTTTCCGCTATTTTCTATTCTTTGTTTCTGTTGCCTTTTCTTTTAATTATCTCAACACTCCCTTATTTACTCACATGGGTTCCTTTACTTCTCCTACCCCACTGCCGCAACACAAACTACCTAACTTGGCAAACTCAAATAATGCACAATGTCACTTTCAATGACTTAACAGGCTACATTGATGGCACTATTTCCAAACATAGCAAAGCTACTACCACCTGCTGCTCCTCCTCCTCCTCCTCCTCCTCATCGCCTGCTCAATCTCTTCATGACTGGACTCGTTTTGACAGCTTTGTCACTGCCTGCATAATATCCACTCTTTTTGACTCTCTTGTGCACCAAGCCACGCGCCACGCTACTGCCTGTGACCTTTGGAAGTCTCTAAAAATTCCTACCTACAACAATCCTTGGCCCGCAAGTCCCTACTTCGAGCTTAGTTACGTTCTCTTCGCAAAGGCTCTCTCACCATCTCTGCCTACCTTCAACAAATTCATCAACTTTCCGCCGCGCTTGCAGCTATAGGTTACACTATCTCAGACTCCGATCTCATATTGGCCACACTTGACGGTCTTCCAATTGAATATTGTCCATTTGTGACCTTTATTGAGAATCTGAATCCTACTCCCTCCTTCTCTGATCTTACAGGAAAACTTCTTACCTATGAACAACGAACATTGCTAGATGATTTCCCGAAATCACTCTCTGAACGTTGTCAAATATTTACTTGAGAAGTTTAATTTGACCTTAATGCTATTATTGTGTCGGATAAACTAACCTTGCAAATTAATAGTTCTATACATATATATGTTTAAGTAACAAAGTTGTCAATTATTTACTTAGTTTAGTAGGAAACAAGAAGCTTTTAGTGTTGGAGTTTTTAAGATTTCCTAGTGGTTGGAAGTTTAAAATCAACATGGTTTATATATTTGTCTTCTTTTTTGATATTTAAAATTTTTTTGTTTTACTTTTTTCTGTTGAAGATAGGCGGCAGCCCTTATTTCTAGTATTTTATTTTCCACATTTTTTATTTTTTATATTTCATCATTTTTTTAAAAGAAAAACGAAATTGAGCAAAGGTAGCTGTTCAAATATTTTTGCCAGACTCCAGCACAAATGGCGGTTGATGCGGCAGTGTTATACATGCCACATTTGCATAGGCAGCGATTTATAATCACCGCAAAAGGTACAAAAAAATCATTTTCTATATATACTAGTTGAGCTTACCCGTGCATTAAACCCAATAAAATTATTATATATTGTTAATTACAAAGTTTTTAATTGCAGTTATATTTTTATACAAATTGGAAAAAATATTTTAAATTCTTAATGTAATTAAAAGAATTGGAATAAATGGTAAAAATAACTTTAAATCCATAAGACGATTAAGACAAAAAAGTAATTCCATAACATGATATTGTGAACTTCAAAATATAAAATAAGTAGAATTTAATACATTTTTACAAATTAGTGATTTACAAAAGAGTGATTAAGTAGGTAAAAAGTTAATTCAAAGTAGTGTGCCGATCAAAATTGCAATCTATTTTTTCCAAAAATTGGCCATTCACGATTCATTATACAAAGTGGCCATTTGTAACTGGGGATAAAACTCCTAGTCACAATGTTTACCACCATCAATCCAAGGTGGCTCATACTTAATTTTACATGGCTCCCGCAGATGCTTAACTCGAGAGCAATCAACATCATCAGAAAATAAAGTCTTCTAACAATATAAATAATTCACCAATAACAAAGATAAACAATGAGAAAATACATATAGAAAAAGATGAATAAAAATTAGACAATATATAAGAAATTCATCAATAGTAAAGATAAATAATAAGAAGATACATACTGGGAAAAAAAGAATAAGAATTAGAAATAGTACCTTAAGCAGTACTTCAAAAAAGAAGTCGAAAGGTAATCAGCAAAATCCTATTGACAAGGGTAAAAAATTGAGATAAACATTAATATAAAAGAAATATATCGTAAATGTTCAGCAAAAAGCTTGTAATATGTATTGTTTAACGATCCACCACTCTTAAGGTAAATAGTTAAATGATAATCAGTATAATAATTTAACCAAGGACTTGTAATCAAAAAGAGAAAGCCAACTAATAGAGAGAAAAAGAAAGCCAAAAAGATTAGAAAAAGAAAGTTTTCATGAATTTCATTCCTTTAGATGGTCATTTTCTAGTAGTGTCTAATGACAAAGATGATGAAGAATAAAGCATTGAACTTTATAAATTATAACCATTCCTCAAAATATGATAATTCCTCACCTAAAAGTACATAGTTTAATTCACATTGCCTTAAAAGTTTCAATTCTTGACACATATGTTCCGCAATATAGTCAATTGAACAAATGATACCATATTGAAACTAAGCAATTGCCGACTGTGGAACAAAACATGTAAAACCCTCTAGTAATATCCAACATCCAATATATGCCTATTTAAAAATACTAATCAAATAATTGGCACCTTAAACTCTATATTGGTTTGTTCAAAACTTGCTTGAAATAAGTTGGTAATTGGGCTCCGCCAACTGAGTTTCTAAGTAGGTTCAACATGACTGAAGTTCTTTAATTTATCAGATTTAATACAAATTGGAGTCCCTAAATATGACAGACGATATCCGCTGAACTCATGAACAAGAATAAAACACATCATTCAGAAGCATGTATACAAACAAAATATACAGAAGAATACCAGAATTCATATACTGTTGAAAAAATTGGTTAATTATCCTATTATCATGTTTTGCGACTATCATTATTGGGCAAAGTGAGTTATCTAGCCAAGAACATCTTGTTAACAATATTAGAAATCAAATCACTTCACAAGCTCAAACAATCCAATTCCTCATCAGCAACCACAGAAACCAATAAAAATTGACAAACCTCATCAGCAACCTCAAAAACCAATAAAAATTCATATGTTACCATGTTTTGTTATTTATCATTACTATGCAAATTCAGCTATCACACAAAGATCATCTTGTTCACAAAATATTAGAAATCAAAGCACTTTCATAAGCTCAAACCATCCAAGGAATCATCTAAACTATTTCGTACACTCATAACGACTATCAAAAATAGAAAAAGTTAGCATCCAAACGCAAGGATAGCAATACAATCTGTAAAAACTTAAAATAAGTAATTAAGTAAAGTAAATCAATCTTGAAATGCATCGATCTGAAAGAAATAAAAAAAATTAAAAAAAAGAAAAGACAGATCGATGTCCATTTAATTTGAGATGGACAAAAGGTAGAAAGTAGAGAAGCTAGCCTTACAAGTACTGCCGACAAGAAACAAAGAAACAAAATTTAAAAATTTAAAAAAATAAAAAAAGAAGAAAAAGAGCTAGACAGAAACAAAGAGAAAGAGAAAACACCAGTGAGAGAAAAAGAGAGAAAGAGATATAGAGAGCGCTAAGAGAGAAATATTTTTGGAGAAGCTTGTATGAAGAGAGTGAAAGAAACAAATAGAATTGTTGAGAAGCTTTGAGAAAATCTATGATGTGAAGAGAGAACGTTGAGAGATTTGAGAAATAAACGAGACGTCAGATTCCGCTAAAGGTCTTTTTTGGGCATACAAATGATTGTACAAAACTGTTAACACATAGTACAATCATGTTTATGCATTGATTAGTTACAAATATTTTCAATTGGACAATTTTGTCCAAGAATGTCACGGTCATACAATATGAAAAGTACAACAATGGTAACACATGGTATAATTCTCTTAATGCATCTACAACCTACAAATATCCATAACTTGACCACTTTGTCCTTTTATATTCTTTTATGTTATAATAGAGATATATATATCTCTATTAATACATAAAAGAATATGCAGGGGTATAATTGTCTAGACGTGTATATTTGTAGGTCGTCAATGCAATAAAGTGCTTGTACCATGTTATGATACTTTGGTACCTTTTGTTTTATGACCTTAATGCCCCTATGTCATATTAGAATATGCAGGGTTAAATTTTGTCCAAAAAAATATTTTGTAGTTTGCTGAATGCATTAAGTAGTTGTACCATGTGTTATAAATTTTAGACTACTTATTTTATGACCAAAATGCCCTTCACTCAGATAACTTTTGGGTGAAAAGACCCGAGCTTGCTTTACATTAAATGCTTGCTGATAAAATTACTGCTTAGCCCTTCACTAGAATATTCGAAACGCACTGATAAGAGGCTATTATGGTCTTTTTAACTTCTTTCCTTCACTTCCCGTTCTCTTTCTTTTTCTTCCACTGAAAACACATCTAAGCCTTGATCTTTCCTCAACCTTCTATTATATTCTAGATCTTCCACAGTTCTTGGCACAAAAAAAAAAAAAAAACTTCTATGGTTCTCTCTCTATCAGTATCAGTAAGTTTTCTTTTGTTTTCCTTCATCAGCAAATCTTTAATAATGTGCATATATATTAATCTTAACCGTATTTGTTGTATATATGTGCAACTGTGTATGTGTGTGGGTGTGTGAGGAAGTTTATGTAGTGTGTGTCTGTATGTAAAGGTTGGGAAGTCGGAGTGAGGGAAATGGAAGCATATGTGCTTATGAGTTGATGTATGTTAGAGTGTACCTATGGGTTGTTTTGTGAAAAAGATAGTGTAAGAAAATGGTTCGTTAGTTATATGTAGTGTGGTATGTGTATTAAGAAAGAAAAAGAACAAAACGTTGAAGATTGAAGATATGAAGCAAGAAAAGGTCAACTAAGGAAAGGAAAAGTCAAAATAAGAATAAGTATAAGGAAATGTTAACATAAGATAAACATATGATCTGATCATGTTTGTTTTCGAATCGTCACAAAGTAGTGAAAGTATTAAAGGTTATTAATATCTTTGTAGAAGGAGAAAACAAGTACAAATTGATTGCATTAATTTGAACCGGGTCAATAATAACAAAAAATGAGTATATTAACTACGATAATGAGGTCGTCGCCACGTAGGGTGCCTCGTTCTTTATCTTGATACTATAGTATCTATCAGCTTCATGCAATTTAGCAACTGCAGTCAGCTACTTAATTGAAGTGCCAGTGATCAAGAATTTGTACACTATGTTGCTTACTTTGACAGGGCAAATTGCTTATAGAAAATTGAAGGAGAGGTCGGACCAGTTTATTGCTAGAGGTTTGGTAAGAACAGAAGAGAGCAAGGCAAAAATTGGTAGAACAGTTAATGTTTACATTGGAGATATTAAAAATGCGGATAGCATTGTTCCAGCAATCCAAGGAATCGATGCTCTTATAATCCTTACTACTGTTGTGCCAAAGATGAAACCTGCTTTTGATCCAACTAAAGGTGGGAGACCAGAGTTCTACTATGAAGAAGGAGCTGTTAGGAATAATGCCCAAAAAGCTAATAAATTGTATTTTGGAATTATGGATAATGTGTTATTTAATTTATTAATTCATTTAATATGGGCAGTTTATTTATTTATTATTAATGTCTTGACTAAATAAATAAAGTCCTTAGAATACTATTTATAAATTCTATCATTAGGAGTAAGGATATGAGTGACGGAATCTATAATCATAAATATATTCTAAAAAGCTTGTCCCCAATCATAGGATAAACTAGTTGGGCGTTAGTTTATCCGGAAAGATCGGATTACAGTCTATTAACCAAATTATATGAGATATCAATTTAGGCGATTTGTCTCATATCGTTATAATAGATGTATAAGTACTTATTATGAATAAGTAACTGGACATGACCACTGATACAACGAATTACGTGGAATGTCAATGGTTCGTTGTATCATGTAATTATGCAATTAGTCCTTAGACCTGAGACACTACGATTATCTCATGATTAAGAATGTCATTATTTGCTGGTACGAATAAGCTAGTCCTAATCATGGATTAGACAATGTATTCAGTGGTTGTGATTTATTCTGTCATGGAGAAATGTATGTGTAGACACGGAAACTGTCAATTGGGTGTCCTATGCAATCTGATTAATTGAGTGACTTGAAATCCTTGGCCGAGGTGGAATAGTGGAAGTCGTTTCACGAATTATTCATTAGTCACTGATTAATTGGGTTTTGGCATATGGTCGAGTAAGAGAGTTTGACGACCCAATCCATGACTCTGGCTTGATCGGGATAAATGAGACAGTAGAATTTGATTGTATATAAATTACTATTTGGGTTCGCATGCTTGCACTTCATCTTTAATTTGGTAATCGTGATACACTGCTAGGTGTCATTCACGATTTGCGAATTAATTAGAAAGAGTTATAATTTAATTAATTGGTTGAAGTAATTATTCGCTGCCGATTAAAAATGAACCCGAGAGGTCACACACAAATGGAATTTGCAGATTAATTGGACTAGAGAAAAAGATTAAATTAAATTTAGAATTGTCCTAAATTGGGCTTGTAGTAATTAGATGGTGATCTGATTGATGTGGAGTCCAAGACTAGTAAGTTTAAGACCAGCCCACTTATGACTTAGGTCATATGTGTTTCCTATATATAGAACTATTCTGATAGAGAAATAGCTAGCACACTTTTCATAGTCAGAATTAAAATATAGGATTTCTCTAGAAAACCTAGTGGGGGTAAAATCCAGTTAGCAAGTGCAGATTCTGTGTGGATCAATCTTGGAGGCTTCACACGTGGGGAGCTTGATTCAGATTCTACATCGATCTACGCTTCAAGAGGTAATCCTGAACTGTTAGCAGATTTAACTTAATTATATTAAATTATTATCTGATTTAGATCTGCATAATTAAACATGGACGGATACATGATATTATTTTCCGCTGCACAATTATTTTAATTGTCATGTATTTTCCCAATAGTGGTATCAGAGCCATCGTTCATGTTTGTTATGCAATTTAACGTTTATGGCACAGTTTCCTATATATCTTATATTGAATTAAAGTTGTTTAATTTTGTGATTGAAAAATAGCCCATAATCTTCCTTCTCAATTTATATGAAAAAAGGGTTTTTTCATAATTAAAATTTTTAAGAAAAGCGTATTTCTGAAAATTTTAATTATTCTGTTTTTATGTATATTGTATATATTTTTCAGAATTTTGAAAAACGTTTTTTTTTAAAAAAAAAAAAAACAAAAAAGTTTTCCCCCACCCACCCTAGGCAGTGGCGCCGCCGCTGCCAACAGTGGCTAGGCCACTGCCGGCAGCGGCGCACGGCACTGCTGTGGCAGCAGCGAACAGCGCCTGATGGCGCTGCTGGGAACAGTAGCGCTGTGGCGCTGCTGCCATAGCAGCGCCGCAAGGCAGCAGCCACGCTGCCTGTGCAGCGCTGCACAAGGAGGCAGCGCCACTGCCTTGGAGGCAACGCCATTGCCGAGGCAGCTATCATGGCTGCAAGGTACAGCCATGGTGGAAAGGAAAAGGGGGGGGGGGGGGGGGGGGGAGGGGGGGCGCAGGGAAGAGAAGGGAAAAGAAAAAAAAATTTGGGTTAGGGTTTCCTGACCCAGATCTGGATTCGTTTTGGATCCGGATCCAGGTCTGAAACCCATGACCCAAGTGTCATGGGTTGATGGGTTTTGGGCCTTGCTTTGTTTTATTTTATTTCTTTTCTAATTGGGCTATTAAAGAGTTTTGGGCTTTGATGAGTTGTTTTAAAATAGTGGTTTTAAAATGTTTGGGCTAACTATGTTCTAATAAAAGGTTGGTTTTATTAATTTAGCCCATAACTTTATTTTAATAAAACACTATTTTATTTAAAAGCCCAAAAAGGATATTAAGAAATTTAATAAATAAATTGTTTATTAATTATATTATATATAAATAAAAGGTGTTTTATTTATTTTATGAGATATTTTTGTTTATTTAATAAATAGTTTATTAAATTTAGACAACTAGATATAATGAGATTATATCAAGGAAATTAATTGTGCCATATTCGTGGATTACCTATTTTATGATTATGTGCTTGGATGATCATGGACTAGAATGGATGAATGAATGGATGTATGTTTATTTATTTATTTATTCACTTGGGTTTTATATAATTATTTAAATGGGGCTTGCATGCCTCTTACCCATTTTGATAATGTAAAACCCCTATTCCCATTTATGTATCTCATTAGATTAGGAATCTATTTACATAAATGTAACAAGAAGATCAAGGAGTTGGTGGACCCGGTTCGCAGAAGGAGTTTTGTGAAGCCCAACAAGGAGTAGCCCAACTATTGGGCCCTAATTTATTCTAGGAATTCAACCCAGTGGCTTGGGTTGATAGTGCTCCTAGTCCATGGTCATCCTATTTATTTACATGCATTTATTTATTATACGATATATATTAAATGTGTGGATGTTTCTAGTTTAGTTTATATGATAAATTGAAACCAAAAGCATGTGAAAAGTGAGACCTTAATAAAAGACCGGCAAATCTTCCCATTCCAAATATTAAGTTAATAATGATGTAGTCTAAGAGTAGATTATATCATTGCCTTCTATTATCATAGATTAGTTTATATGTTAGGCAAGTAAGTAGTTGGCTGTAGACATATATGAGCTATTTATTTGTATTAATATGTAAACTAAGTCTATAAAACATGAGATGTAGAAGAATTTAGATTCTTACTGGCTACCAAAAATCTATCATGTGAGGTGTCGGTATTGCATTAATCTAAATTTCCTAGGATAATAGGTTTGACTTAAACAATTCTTAGAGACCAAAAATCTATAATGTGAGGTCAAGAGAATTGTAGGCAAGAAAATTGGGATTTGTATGTGATGCATTGAATAAGGTATTATTCATTCATTAGTGTTTGTATCACCAATAATCTATAATGTGAGGTGAAACAAAAATTAATGGGCCCTCAATCCACTAAGAAAATCATTTATTTGATTTTCCGTTTGCTACTAGGGAAGTGTAGAATTCGAAAAATTTTAGTGGGGGTACTATTTGATTTAAAGACCCAAGTCAAGTAGTTAATAATATGTTATCTAATTTCAATTAATTATTTTCTGTAGTTATATGTCAAAAATGAATCATCTTGCAACTATCCTAGATAAGAACTGTTTGACTGGACCAAACTATGCTGACTAGTTCCGCAACTTGAAAATCATATTAAGTTCTGAAACGATTGAGTACGTGCTTGATGGTCCACTTCCTGAAGAGGCTCAAGGGGCATCTGAAGAGGAACTGGAAACCATTAGGAAATGGCGAGATGATGCGTTGAAGGTCAAAAGCTACGTTTTGGCTTCAATGACAAATGAGATTCAACGTTAACATGAGGACATGGAAGATATCACTGAAATCATCAAACACTTACAAGAATTGTATGGTGTGAAGAACAGGGTTGCTAGGTATAAGATATCTAGGGAATTGTTCCGATTGAGGATGAGTGAGGGATCAGATGTCAATACGCATGTTCTTAAGATGATCGGTTTGATCGAGCGTCTTGAATCCTTGAATTTCTCTATGGATTCGAACTTGCAGACTGACTTGATACTTCAATCTCTACTTGAATCCTTCCATTCCTTTATTGTCAATTTCCAGATGAATGACATTGAGCGCACCTTACCTCAGCTCTTGAATATGTTGGTTATATACCAAGGGCAGATGAAAGGAAAATGTAAGGAAACTGTGTTGGCATTTGCCTCTTCTTCATCTGCTAAGAAGCAGAAAAAGAACAAGAAGAAAGGTAAAAAGGCCCCTCAGGGCAAGCCAACTGGAGGTGTGTCCAAGAAGAAAGGAAAGGTTGCAAAACCTGGAACTTGCTTTCACTGTGAGAAGGAAGGACATTGGAAGAGGAATTGTCCAGAGTACCTCAAGAGTTTGAAGGGAAAGGGCAAGGCTTCTGCAAGTATGTCTCGATTGCTCATGTTTGAGATTAGTCTTTCGATTAATCTTGATTCTACTTCATGGGTGCTAGATTCTGGCGCCACTTCTCATATTTGTACTTCTGTACAGGAACTGAGGAGAAGTAGAGTTTTGGGAGAAGGCGATGTAGTCCTGAAGGTGGGAAATGGAGCAATGGTTGCTGCGTTAGCTATTGGGACATGTTGTCTTACTTTGTCGTTTGAATTTACTTTAGTTCTAGATAATTGTTTATTTTTGCCAAATGCTTTGAGAAACATCATTTCCGTTTCAGTTTTAGTTCAAAATAGTTTTGAATTTAAGTTCATGGATAATGGATGTTTTATTTATTTGCGAAATAAATGTGTTGACACTGGCAAATTAGTAAATGGGCTTTATATACTTGATATAAAGAAAGACGACAATAAAAATGAGCAATGCATGAATGTACAGACTTTTAAAAGGTTTAGAGATACTATTAATTCTAAATATTTGTGGCACTTAAGATTAGGTCATATAGGGGAAGCTAGAATCACGAAGTTGGAGAAAGAAGGACTTATAAGCGCATGTGGCCCAAGTCCATTCCCAGTATGTGAATCTTGCATCTTAGGTAAAATGACCAAATCACCCTTTGTGGGACAAAGGCAAAGAGCCACAAACATTTTAGAATTAATACACACTGATGTGTGTGGGCCTTTTGGTGAATTGGCCCGAGGTGGGTTTGCCTACTTCATTACTTTTACTGATGATGTGTCTCAGTATGGGTATGTGTATCTTATGAAACACAAATCTAAATCATTTGAAAGGTTCAAAGAATACAAAGCAGAAGTAGAAAACCAAACTAGAAAAAGGATTAAGGCTCTTCGGTCTGATCGAGGAGGAGAATACCTTAGTACTGAATTCCAAGAGTATCTCAAAGAAAACGGTATAATCGTATCATTGACTCCACCTAGAACACCTGAGCTTAATGGTGTGTCAGAAAGGAGAAATAGGACTCTGCTGGACATGGTCAGATCAATGATGAGTTATACTGATTTACCTATTGGCCTTTGGGGCCATGCTCTTCTCACCGCAACATACATCTTGAATAGGGTCACTTCCAAATCAGTTATAAGCACTCCTTATGAGATCTGGAGAAATAAGAAGCCCAGCTTTAATCACATTAGAGTATGGGGTTGTCCTGCTTATATTAAAAGGCTTAAAACTGAGAAATTGGAAGCGAGATCTGACAAAGTTAGATTCATTGGTTATCCCAAAGA
The DNA here is from genome assembly GCA_037974665.1 of Ehretia macrophylla. Lineage (NCBI taxonomy): Eukaryota > Viridiplantae > Streptophyta > Magnoliopsida > Boraginales > Ehretiaceae > Ehretia > Ehretia macrophylla. The sequence goes on along the minus strand of CM075769.1, from coordinate 53,300,102 downwards.
TTCGTTGGGATACAATTTTTATTCCCTTACTGATCAGAGAGTCTTCGTCAGTAGACATGCCATATTCTTGGAAGAAGAGTTCATCCAAGGAGGTGGTTTGGGAAGAAAAGTAGAGCTTAATGAGGGAAACGTTGAGCAACCAATTGACCAGGTAGAAAACCAGGATTTGATCCAGGATGAAACTATTCAAGAAGAACCAACTGCTTCACCACAGATACGCAAATCTTTAAGGACTATTCGTCCCCCACAAGATATAGTTACATTCATAGCCAAGGACAAGAGTTGTTCACATTGGATGATGGTGATCATATTGATGATCCCCTAACCTATGAATAAGCTATTTCTGATAGGGACTTAGAAAAATGGCTTGAAGCCATGAAATCAGAAATGGATTCAATGCACACCAATCAAGTCTGGAATCTTGTAGACCCACCTTAGGGTATGGTACCTATTGGGTGCAAATGGGTTTATAAGAGAAAGAGGGGTGCAGATAGGAAGGTAGAAACCTTCAAAGCAAGGTTAGTGGCAAAAGGTTACCGTCAGAGACAAGGAGTTGTCTATGAGAAAACCTTCTCGCCAGTAGCAATGCTCAAATCCATTAGGATTTTATTGGCTATAGTTGCACACTATGATTATGAGATATGGCAGATAGATGTCAAAATGGCTTTTCTTAATGGCTTCATTGAAGAAGACATTTATATGGAACAGCCAATGGGTTTTGAATCTGTGGGTGAAAGTCACAAAGTGTGCAAGCTAAAGAGATCCATCTATGGACTCAAACAAGCCTCAAGGAGTTGGAACAAGCGTTTTGACGAGGTCGTCAGAACATTTGGCTTCATTAAGAATGAAGACGAGCCTTGTGTTTACAAGAAAGTCAGCAATAAAGCAGTTACATTCCTCATCTTGTATGTAAATGACATACTACTGATTGGGAATGACATTGGTATGATGACATCTGTCAAGGTCTGGTTATCAGGGACATTCTCCATGAAAGACTTGGGAGAAGCAACCTATATCCTAGGAATTCGAATATATAGAGATAGATCGAAAGGATTGATAGGTCTCTCCTAGAGTACGTACATAGACAAGGTGTTAAAGAGGTTTAACATGCAAGATTCTAAAAGGGGACTGTTACCTTTTAGACATGGCATTCATCTCTCTAGGGCTATGAATCCTAAGTCAGCTAAAGAAAGAGAGAGGATGAATAGGATTCCATATACTTCAGCAATTGGAAGCCTTATGTATGCTATGCTATGTACTAGGCCTGATATCGCTCATGCTGTAAGTGTTACTAGCAGATATCAGTCAAATCCAGGTAAAGAACACTGGATAACAGTCAAGAATATCCTGAAGTACTTGAATAGGACTAAGGATATGGTCTTGATATATGGAGGAGGGGAATTGAAAATCGAGGGTTTCACTGACTCAGATTTTCATTCTGATGTGGATGATCGTAAATCCACATCTGGATTTATTTTCGTTTGTAATGGAGGAGCAGTCAGTTGGAAGAGTTCCAAACAGAGTACGACTGCAGATTCCACTACAGAAGCCGAATACATCGCAGCATCAGATGCAGCAAAAGAGGACGTTTGGATCAAGAAGTTCGTCTCGGAACTTGGAATGGTTCCCTCCATTGAGGTCGCAGTGTCGTTACATTGTGATAATAATGGAGCGATAGTGCAAGCTAAGGAACCGAGGTCTCACCAAAAATCCAAACATGTAGAGAGGCGTTACCACATTATCCGAGAAATTGTGGGGAGAGGCGACATAGTAATGCAGAAAGTAGCTTCAGCAGATAACACTGCTGATCCGTTGACCAAGGTTCTAACTTAGCAGTCTTTGGATCGACACTTAGAGGGGATGGGTATGAGATACCATTCTGATTGGCTTTAGTGCAAGTGGGGGATTGTTAGGAATAATGCCCAAAAAGCCAATAAATTGTATTTTGGAATTATGGATAATGTGTTATTTAATTTATTAATTCATTTAATATGGGCAGTTTGTTTATTTATTATTAATGTCTTGATTAAATAAATAAAGTCCTTAGAATACTATTTATAGATTCTATCCTTAGGAGTAAAGATATGAGTGACATAATCTATAATCATAAATATATTCTAAAAAGGTTGTCCCCGATCATAGGATAAACTAGTTGGGCGTTAGTTTATCCGAAAAAATTGGATTACAGTCTATTAACCAAATTATATGAGATATCAATTTGGGCGATTTGTCTCATATCGTTATAATAGATGTATAAGTACTTGTTATGAATAAGTAATTGGACATGACCACCGATACAACGAATTACGTGGAATGTCAATGGTTCGTTGTATCATGTAATTATGTAATTAGTCCTTAGACCTGAGATACTACGATTATCTCATGATTAAGAATGTCATTATTTGCTGGTACGAATAAGCTAGTCCTAATCATGGATTAGACAATGTATTCAGTGGTTGTGATTTATTATGTCATGGAGAAATGTATGTGTAGATACGGAAACTGTCAATTGGGTGTCTTATGCAATCTGATTAATTGAGTGACTTGAAATCCTTGGCCGAGGTGGAATAGTGGAAGTCGTTTCACGAATTATTCATTAGTCACTGATTAATTGGGTTTTGGCATATGGTCGAGTAAGAGAGTTTGACGACCCAATCCATGACTCTGGCTTGATTGGGATAATTGAGACAGTAGGATTTGATTGTATATAAATTACTATTTGGGTTCGCATGCTTGCACTTTATCTTTAATTGGGTAATCGTGATACACTGCTAGGTGTCACTCACGATTTGCGAATTAATTAGAAAGAGTTCTAATTTAATTAATTGGTTGAATTAATTATTCGCTGCCGATTAAAAATGAACCCGAGAGGTCACACACAAATAGAATTTGCAGATTAATTGGACTAGAGAAAAAGATTAAATTAAATTTAGGATTGTCCTAAATTGGGCTTGTAGTAATTAGATGGTGATCTGATTGATGTGGAGTCCAAGACTGGTAAGTTTAAGACCAGCCCACTTATGACTTAGGTCATATGTGTTTCCTATATATAGAACTATTCTGACAGAGAAATAGCTAGCACACTTTTCATAGTTAGAATTAAAATATAGGATTTCTCTAGAAAACCTAGTGGGGATGAAATCCAGTTAGCAAGTGCAGATTCTGTGTGGATCAATCTTGGAGGTTTCACACGTGGGGAGCTTGATTCAGATTCTACATCGATCTACGCTTCAAGAGGTAATCCTGAACTGTTAGCAGATTTAATTAAATTAAATTAAATTATTATCTGATTTAGATCTGCATAATTAAACATGGACGGATACATGATATTATTTTCCGCTGCGCAATTATTTCAATTGTCATGTATTTTTCCAACAGGAGCGTATCCTGAACAGGTAATAAATAGATAGCTTATTACTAGAAAGATGATAATTTGAGTTCTACTATGAAGAAGGAGCGTATCCTGAACAGGTAATAAATAGATAGCTTATTACTAGAAAGATGATAATTTAGCTATGAATCGTTTCACCTCCTGAGGTTTGGTAATACTGTTTCAGGTTGACTAGATCGAGCAAAAGAATCAAATAGATGCCGGTAAGGATTTCTTTTCCTAAATTAACTTTCTAAACAACTTTCCGTGATAAGAATTTTACTAAGATTAAAGATCCTTTACAGCTAAAGCTGCTGGAGTGAAGCATATTGTACTGGTTGGGTCAATGGGAGGAACAAATCCCAATCATCCACTGAACAGCTTAGGCAATGGGAAGATATTGGTTCGTGCATCTTGTTACTTATTTATGTTTTCTGTTCATTTTTCTCATTTGCCTTCTTCCGATATCTCAAATCATTCTCAAGAATCTATAAACTATCCATATTAATGATTGTTTTGGGTACTTTGTGGATTGAGGCGGTTTCATTGTATTTTTTCATCTTTTCTCTTTGAATTAATAGTATATGGATTACCTCTAAACTGTAAAATGATGTCTTTTCACGTTTAACAATTAATGCAGCTAGTAAAGGATCAAATTATATTTTATTTTGTTGAACATTTACTATATATTTCTTCTATATTAACATTTATTTCCATGTTTTACCGTTGTTAATAGGATTTTGCTGATTACCTTTGACTTTTTTTCGCAAGTACTTAAGGTACCAATAAAAGTTTTACCTAGAGTGGACGATCATTCAACAATACATATATTGCTTATTATTTTCTTTTTAGCATTGTGATCCTTATAATAATTCTTTTCAATAGTAATCAATGATTTTGTCTTTTCATCAGTTACAAGCCTTTTGCTTAACATTTACAATGTATTTCTTTTATATTAACGATTATCTCTATCTTTTACCTTTATCAATAGGATTTTACTGATTACCTTAGACTTCTTTTTTCAAGTGCTTAAGGTATTATTTCTAATTCTTATTCTTTTTTTCCCTACATGTATCTTATTATTTATCTTTATTATTTGTGAATTTCTTATATATTGTTTAATTTTTTATTTGTCTTTTTCTATATCTATCTTCTTGTTGTTTATCTTTGTTATTGGTGAATTGCTTATATAGCTAGAAGACCTTTATTTTCTGATTCATCATTTATTTGCTTTACATTGATGTTGACACAAATTATGTTATCTTCTTTAATCTGATGTTGTTTCCAAATATGCTAGCTATTCTTATGATTTCTTCATAACACTATGTCTTTCTAACTTTGTTGAAAGGATAACCATAATGAACAAGGACGACAAAAATTTAACTTTCTCACAACCTAAGAGGAAACGTTATTTTGAATCATCACGTGAGGAAAAATACAAGATTAATAAAAGAAAGCGAGAAAGATATGATTCACTATCTATAGACAAAAAACACGAACTTTCTTTGCAACGGAGTGCAAAAAGGAAATAGGCACAAGATCAGACGCACCGTTCCTTATCTTCGAAAGACGGTATATAAATTTCTTTTTGCCTATTGTGTCCTCTTATATTAGGAAGTCAACTATTATTATTCTTATTTACTAAAAGAGTCTTTTTATTTTTATTTACTTTCAAGTTCTAAATCAAATAGCACATTTAAAATCCAACCAGTAATTACTATTACAGACGTATGTTTGTTTTTCTCTCCTTTATGTTCATTTTATGATACTTGTTCACTTTGGGTATTTATAAGTTGGTAAATGTTTGAGAATATGCTATATTTTTGTTTTTTGTTGAATTTTATGTTGATCTTTTTCCTTTTTTGGGCTTTTTAGGATCTTAATTTAGTGTTGATTACATCAAAATTTGATCTTTGATGTGTTATTGGCTTTCTACTTTTGCATCATAGTCAGTTGTTTCTTTTTGCTATTTTGAGTTAAGGGTGTTTTTCTGAGTCCTTTTCATCTGTATATATTTTGACTTGATTCATGTATTTACTTTTATTAGAGATGCTTGTGTTGTTTTTCACTCGAAAGATTCCATTATACATGTTCAAGAGCTAATTCTAAGACTTATACATGCTTTTTTAAATTTATTATTGGCTTCTGATTGTGTTTAACAAAAAAGTAATTCCCTGGGTTGTTGATTTCTCATTGGTTTCGTTGTATAATGTCCATCCCACACTTTTCTTGTTTCTTTTGATCATTATGCTTCCAAGATGACGCCTTTACTTCTATCTAACTCGTTTAAATCTTTTCATATTCATAAATATATTTTTTCAACAATAATTAGCATTTAGATGTGTTTCATGTAATACAAAGCAAAATCTATTAACCATCTACGTCAATTACACACTAAATTTATTGTTGTCTTATTGTGTTGTGTTAAAGAGCTTTCGTTAAATAACATTTTCTGTTAATGTATTAATACTTGAAAACTCATGTTACCAATGGTTTCTCTAGGTACTTCATCTACTCCCATCATATGAAGGGAAATCAATTGTGGAGCTATAAGGTGGCATTGGTCGGTTCATTGGTGAATTAACTAAGAAGGGTGGCCGGGTTATTGCGCTTGACTTCATTGAAAGTGTAATAGAAAAGGTATGTAGCCTATACTTTAATGAAAAATATTTTTTTTTTCAAAGTTCATGCTTATGAAACTGTTACTCATGCTTCTTTCAAGAGGATTTCACCATAACTATTTATTCCTTGCAGAATGAGAGCGTTAATGGACATTATTTGTTAAGATGAACCTGCTGTTATGACCAAAATAAATAAATAAGATGAACCTGCTATGACTTCAAAAAAATTGTTAAAGGAGTAGATAAGCTTTCCAACTTTTTGGCTACGGGTGCTCGCTTTGGATTACCAATAAAATGAGTCGACGTCCTTTGTTCAAGTACCTTCAATTTCTTTTTTGAAATACTATTGGTGAATTCCTCATATTTTCTAATTTTTAATCAGCTTTTCTTATATGTATCTTCTTATTATTTATCTTTGTTATTGGTGAACTCCTTTTATTGCTAGAAGAGATTTATTTTTTCATGCATCCTTTATTTGCTTTACATTGATATCATAATTTGTCTTGTGAAAGAAAATTATTCACACACAACAAACATACTAACTCAAATTACTTGTATCAAAATTTATATCATTAAATCTACTTATTCCAATTTATTGATTCAAATTTATATTCATTATAAATAATTTTATTCATAATATTTTTTTAATACACATTGAGTTTAGCCCGTGCATATGCACGGGCCAACTTTAACTAGTATAAAAAGGAAAGAGAATGAGATTCTAAGCGAAGATTGTCGTGCCTAATTTAAGTGGAATATAATTTTAAGGACAATAATACCCTAATCTTTTACATTAATAATTATACCCAACATTGTGAAAGTCTCACCAAATGAGTGTTAATTTTTATCCAAGCATCCATAATCAGACTTCTGATATGCTCCCAAGCAACCCCTTCTGAAACATTTGCTTCTCTCATGTAGCATAGGATTGATGATGGAGCATCGCCCCTCTCTAGTTCCGCCTATATGATCCCGATTATAAGAGCCAAGAAATTATTCCAAAAGAATTCGAGCGTTGTTGTGTATCAGCCGGGAGTGATGTTTTACCTCGCTCTATATGGTAAGAGTTCTTACATACGAGAATTGACATTTACGATACAGATGAAGGATGAACAATTACCCGGTGGCACAAAACATTACTCAAATAATTATAAGAGTAGTTAAGATAGAAAAACTATAAAGAAATGTAATTACCGAAGAAGTCCCTTGATCGTTACAAAGTCGAATGATGAGCGAGGTGTAGTATACTATCTCCTTGCTGTCTTCAAGCAATTGTATAACCTCCTTTGTATCATGAGATACACCTAATATTACGTGAAGGGCGATCAAAGGGCCAGACGATGATATCCATCCGTTGCTTAGATACTCTTGCAGGGATGGTGTATACCCTTTGTTGTCCCATTTTGCTTCCACGAGCAAGGATTTGCAAAAATCTGCCCCAATAAGTAAAGCAAAAAATCTTACTATCAGAGGCTTGAAGGAAATGATATAATGTGATGCCATAAGCAGTGGGGTTGCACTCTCCGTTAACTTCACAAATCTATAATTTTTTTAAAATATATGACTAATTTAAGTTTAAAACATTTATTAGCTACCATCGGAACAATTATCATAAATCATACATTATAATCTCTATCGGAAAAAAATCTTTAGATCCGTCCCGACCCGTGAGAGTGATATACTGTAAATAATTGAGCACCCAATCCCAACCAGTTTCCTTGTGAATTTCCTCAGCTATCTCCTTGGTGGTATCATACAATATCTGGAAACAAGTTTTCATGCAGTCTGGTAGTTGTTGTACTTCCTTCAGATTCCACCTACAATAATTGAAGGGTTTACTTCTCAGTTTCTTGAGGAAGAGCCGCGATGGGGAGTAAGAAAATATGGATTCGAGCTAAGTCTGTGGCCTCAGGATTAGATTTCTATTAAGGATAACATTCCGTGAAAGCTTAATTTGAAGGTGCTTGTGGGCCTACGGTGAGGAATATCTTAATATGCTTTTAGTTTTAATTTTGTAATGAATTAAGCAGGTCCTATTAAATTTTTGTTTTATAAAATACAATAATTTAAAGTATTAGATTTTTTTTTTTATTTGTTTAGAACGAAACTCAAAGCCAAAAACTTTTTGACAACCGGATACTAGAGAAAGTTTTTCCCCCCTCCTATCTCTATCCAAAAGAAATTGCAATTCTATCTAAACATGCTTTATAGTTTGGCTTCCAAGCAGGTGGCATAGTCCAAGATTTGCCAAAGTACGTAACTAGCAAATTCCTTAGACCATTAAAAATTATTTTGTAGCACAATATACTTATATATTATGCAATTGTGCCAGCAGTAGTACTATTTAATGCTCCTTCATAATTAAATATGATAAAACATACGCCAAAACTACGTTCTTGTAAGCTAACCTCTCTATAGCATTAGTGAACTCTTCTAGTTCTTGAAGTGAACCATAAATGTCATAAACATCATCAATTATTAGTACAAACTGAATAACTTTGGCCAGCCATTTTCTTAGGTTTCCATGTTGAGGCTCAAAGGCCACTCCTGTTGCCCACAAAAAACTTTCAACGTTGAAAATAAATTTCATCTACGGAGACAGGTAATTTCCGTCTCCTTTTCAAAATTCTTCCACCACCTAAAATGGTTAACCATGCGATCTGTCGTAAAGTTCAATTTTTCGGAGATTTCAAGATTCTTCCAGCACCTAAAATTAGTTTCGAAAAAGCAACTTAGCAAAAATTTTATTTGACGATTTTTTTATATGGTAAGAATTGTATTTTTATTACCCTAACGTTATTTCCTTGAGATCTTTTAGGTGTACAGCTTGAACTATGTTGAAGTTGAGTTTTGCCAAATTAAGTAATGAAGAGTTGGCCTTATTCTCCTGTTATGCATAAATGTGTCGTCTGACATGGTACCACCCCATTCTCCAATGCAATGGAATATCCAAGGCATGATTCAACTGTTTAGCAGTCTCATCATCCAATTCTTCACTGAATTTTGTGAGATATTGAGTTGAGAACAATCTGGCATACTTCAATATGTTTTCACCCTCTGACCCAAGATTCGAGGCTTCAAAAAGCTCGCATAATGTTTTGACGCTCAAGTTAGTTTTTAAAATGAATTTGCTTTTACTGTCCCTGAATCCCAAAAACATATCTGAATACGAAAAATGGAAATAAGTTAGATGGAGGGTTCAAACAGACCAAAAAAAGGGAAGAAAAAATTATCTATTCACAACCACGTGCACTGATTCAGTTGTATACCTTGGGAAACATTGTAGCCGTACTGCCTCAGAAGCCTAAAGGATAACGATGCAGCAGAGAGATCATTTCCAATACTTGAGCTGTTGTTTATAGTGTCTAAAGCTTCTTTGATTTCATGCTCAAAGTGATCTGCGAGGCCTAATTTTGTAATGCAGTCAATGAGCTCCAGCTTAGCTAATTGGTCCACAGCTTCCATAAACATCCATCTCATTTCTTCTATAAGCTTCCCGGCTTCTCTTTTATATTTTTTTCCTGCACAGCAAATTGAATTATACTTCTAAATCATTCTTGTGACATAACGGAACTTAATTATATGTTGTGGATACAAGTATAGACCAAAGAAAAATTCCTGTAGACATAATGGATCTTATATGTTGTAGATGCAAGTATAGACCAAAGAAAAAAGAAATGATGTGGATATGAGTCAAGGGCATGATCTAGGATTTTGGTTCGGTGAGAAGCTAAAAACACGCAATTTAACACTTACGTATTATTATTATTATTATTTTTCAGTAGGGGCGAAATTAATTTCTTAGCCTAAAAGTACTTTATCATATGAACTAGATTAAAAACGTCAGTCATCCTAAAATTAAAAATTATTTCTTGTCGCAAATATTCACTTGTAGCTTTCATAAAACTAAAAATTAGGTGAGTGTACAAATGCATGAGATGAATGCCATGCGAGTTAACTGGACAAACATAATTTTTTTGTGAGAGTTTAATTTTTAGATGAAGTGATAAATTCATATAATATCACGATCATGTTAACAAAGTTCAAATAAATCTTTTTAACAGCTTAAACTGTTGTTTTCAACACGTACTTAGAGCAACAAAGCTAAATTCTTAGGAAAAATACGTATTAAGAATATGGTCTCACAGCATATTCACTTGCAAAAGACTGCTGGAGATCGTGCTATCGAATGTTTGGCTTGTAACTAGCATTCCGCCTTTCATTGCTTTGGTCTTTCGTGCAAGTTATTGTCTCCATTAATGGCTGTGGAAATGCTTGTGAAACTCTAAGATTGAAGGGTCTATATATATATGGTGGAAGAGTTTTATATATATTAGAAGAGATATATGCATATGGGAAGAATTGAAATGATGATCAAGCCTTGGTTCATTCTCTTTGTATAAGCAACTTATACAAGTTAGTGACGTAGCTAGGTTTTATGTGCGTCAGCAGCAACATGATTGTCTTAATGCACTGTACGTGCAGAAAATAATAGAGAAGGAAGAATCAAAGTCCACGGACGTAAACGTTTTAGATTGCGCAAAGCATTTTACTTGTTAACTATGCAACATGATTGTCTAAATGCACGGTACGTGGAGCAAATAATAGAGAAGGAAGAATCAAAGTCCACGCACGTAAACGTTTTAGATTGCGCAAAGCATTTTACTTGTCAACTATGCAACATGATTGTCTAAATGCATTGTACATGCAGCAAATAATAGAGAAGGAAGAATCAAAGTCCACGCACTTAAACGTTTTAGATTGCGCAAAGCATTAAAGAGCATTTTAATTGTTGAATAAATGATTAAGAAAGCAGTCAAACAAAGTCCAGAGTGTTGTGAAATATTGAATAGTGACTATTCATTATTCAATAAAAAAATAAATACTCATGTATGAATAAGTTATTGGCAGATAAATAGTACTATGTAAACTGTATTACCGACAGTTATTTTGTGAATAGTACTGTGCAAATAGTGCTGATTTGCAGGTACTGTGTAAATGCATAGTAATCATATTTTTCCTATAAATAGGGCTTCATTGTATAATTCAAAATTTATAGTGAAATCAATAGAATTCTCTCTAGTTTCTCACAGTTCTCTCTTATTTATTATATTTCTCGTGATTATTTTATAACAATTTATCAGCACGAAACTCTACCATAATAGGAAGGTAGAGGTAGTCTGATCATTTTACTTCAATTCTCAGGAAGTTTCAAAGGTATATATAATTCTTCTCATTTTTCAATGACATTCTTAATATATTTTATAGATCAAAGTATTTTATATATACATACACACACACACACTCATCTATAAACATATATTTTATATATATGTATACATATATATATGTATACATATATATATGTATATAGATCACCAATTATATATTTGGTGAATATAATATTCCAAAAAAGATAAATAACTGGATTGTAAACATGAAAAATTGATTATGGACGAAAAGAATCCCATGCTCGGATTTATAATTTTTTTTTACAGTTTCCATTGTTGAAGAGGAATACTGGAATAATTTTGGACATAAATTTCTGTTACTCACAAGAACATAGGATGACCCCATGAACAAGGATTTGGACATAAAATAATTTTAATTCTCAAATAATTATTTATATCTAATTTGACATAATGTTATCATATTTATAATGGCATTTTATTGAGATCATTATACATTCTGCACGCACAATGTGATAGTAATAACGCTTATATTCAATTCTTTTTTTTTAAATTTATTTAACATTTCTTTACATGCCTAACATATTTTTACTTAATCTCACATTTTATACTAAAATACAACTTAGTTTACTAAATAATTTATTCATTACAATTTATGTATTTATTTTATTAATCTAGAAGTTATACTCTTATCTTTTTATGAATTTCTATTAATTAAATTTTATTTGATATATTTTAGTATGATAATGTCAAATCTTACAAAGCTCGACGTTACTGCTCTTGAGATAACCGGCAATAATTACTTGCCATGGATAATGGATGCTGAAGTACATCTACAAGCCAAAGGTTTTGAAAAGACTATAGTTGAAGGTAATAAAAAATCTCCATAAGATCGCGCTAAGGCGATGATATTTATTCACTATTTGTAGAAACTCAAATATGGAATTGTCCGATTATTCAAGGGCCTGTGCATTAGCTTTTAAAGTGTTTACAACACAGTGGTTTACATATGATAGAACTTTACTAGAAGTATATATAAACAGTGAATAAAATACACTTGAATAGATACTAACTTATCCATACGTGGTCATGTGATAGAATCAGTTACAATGTTCCTTGACACCCCCACAAGCGGATGGCGAGGAAACGACAGGCAACTTGTCCCGAAGAAGCTCAAAACGCGACCGATATAATGGTTTAGTGAAGATGTCGGCCAACTGGTCTTTCGTGGCTATATATTGAAGCCTAAAGGTGTCGTCACTCACTTTTTCACGCACGAAATGGACATCAATCTCAATATATTTGCTGCGATTATGGATAATAGGATTTGTTGCCATGTACAAGGAGCTGACATTGTCACAATGGAGCACTGGTGCCCGAGGGAGTTTGATACGAAGAAACTGCAAGATATGTGTAACCCATAACATTTCCGAAGTAAGAGCAGCCAACGCACGATATTCCGCATTTGAGCTTGATTTAGACGCTGTCATTTGTCTTTTGGAGCTCCATGTGATCAAATTATGTCTAAAGACAATGGCGAAGCTAGAGATAGAGCGACGTGTAGCTGGGCAACTGGCCCAATTTACGTCGCTATAACCTGTGAGTTGCACAATGGAGGACGGGTTGAACAAGAGTCCATCAATGAGTGTGTGTTTGACATAACGATGTACCCGTTTTGCAGCAACTAGATGCGGCATTCGTGGGGCATGCATGTACTGGCATATAGAATTCACAGCATAAGATATATCCGGTTGTGTCATAGTCAAGTATTGAAGTACTCCTACAACTTGTCGAAAACCAGATGGATATGTCAGCAAATCACCATAAGTGGAATTAAGGCGTTCACTAGCCATGGGAGAGCTGACAGGTTTCACACCATCAAGGCCAAATTGTTGACGTAATTGAATAGCATTTTTGGTCTGGTTAAGTAGAAGACCATTAGCACAACGTTGAACCTCCATGCCAAGGAAGAAATGGAGAGGTCCGAGATCTTTCATTTCAAACTATTAAGATAAAATAGCAATAAAATTTGAAATATAAGACGTCGAACTGCCTGTGATGATAATGTCGTCTACATATATCGAGATAACAATGATATGATCAGTTGAGTACCGAGCAAAAAGAGAGGCATCATGGTGAGAGTGAGAGAACCCAGCTGAGAGTAGAAAAGTGCTAAACTTATGATACCAGGCACGAGGTGCCTGTTTGAGACCATATAAAGACTTGTGCAACTTGCAAAAAAAATCTGGATGTACCGAATCAATAAATCATTGGGGCTAAACCATGTATACATTCTCGGTTAAGTCACCGTGAAGAAAAGCATTCTTCATATCAAGTTGTCGCAATGGCCAATTATGAGTGATAGCCAAACTAAGTATTAATTGAATAGTGCCTGGTCAAACCACAGGACTAAAAGTCTCCCCATAGTCATGTCCTGGTTGCTGTGTGTACCCTTTTGCAACTAGTCGAGCTTTGTAGCGCTTGAGGGTACCATCAGATCTTTGCTTAACCCGATAAACTCACTTGCATCCAATGACATTATAATACGGGGAAGGAGGAACAAAAAACCATGTTTTATTATTTAGCAAGGAATTGAATTCATCTGTCATGACCAAGCACCAATTTGAGTCCCTACTAGCAATAGAATAACACGTTGGCTCATGCGGAAGGCTAGAAGTGGTAGAAACCAAACATGTAGGTAGTGGATATTTTGTTGAGAGCATTGCTTTGGGCTTTCGAACACCAGCCATCAATCGTGTCACCATAGGATGAGTTCGTATCAGAGCAATTGGTGAAATAAGAGGACTTGATGAACTAGCACTTTGATCATGTTACTCATTAGACTTTTCATACGATGGACTAGAGGCACGAGCAGTAGGTGAAGACTGATACATAAGAGACAAAATATGGGTGTTTTGCAAAGATGTTGGCAATGGACCATCATTGGTAGTACCAAAAGTCTCTGTGTGTATGCCCTGCTCAATAGGTGCAGTAGTTGAATTTGAGACCAAGTGCTGTTGTTCAAGTATGCCAATTGGAAAAGGCCTGAGATTAAATGATGAAACAATTGGCGAAGAAGTTTGCACACAATCAGCAGCTTGAAAAGTTATTTCATCGAACACAACATTACGAGACAGCAAAACTTTGTTGGTAGCCGGATTAAAACATTTGTATCCTTTATGCTTGGGACTATATCCCAAGAAAATGTAACGTGCACTCTTAAAATCCAATTTTGTCCTGCCAAAAGTTGTAAGACAAGGAAAACAAAGTGAGCCAAAAACCCGCAAAATGGAGTAATCAGGTGAGGTGCCGTGTTCCATTGCATATGGACATTTATTACCCAAGAGTGGCATAAGTAATCGATTGATGAGATAAACTGCTGTGGATAAGGAATAATTCCAGAAAGACCGAGACAGACGACTGTGAGCTAGAAGTGTGAGGCCTATCTCAATGATATGTCTGTGCTTCCGTTTGGCAAGACCATTTTGCTCAGGTGTCCCAGGACAAGACAAACAATGAACAATACCATTAGCCTTGAAAAGATTTTGAACAGTAGAGGCCATAAATTCCCCCTTCCCCCCTGCATCACTTTGAAAATATTTAATCCGAGCATTATATATGTTCCGTACCATAGCAACAAACATAGGTAAGATAGTTGCAACATCCGGCTTTTTAGCCATAGGATAGTACCAAGTAAAATAGGAACAATCATCAACTAAAATAAGATAAAATCTAAAACCATCCATAGAAACAATAGGCGCAGGGCCCCATACATCACTGTGTATAATAGAGAAAAGTGTAGTAGATTGAGAGTTTGATACATCACATGACAAACGGTGACTTTTGCCTAACTGACAACTACTGCATATTTCTCTGGTTGTTGAGAATGGTCGAAGTGGTAGAACTTTATTCAATTGTTGTAGAGCACAATCCGAAAGGTGTCCCAATCTAGCATGCCAAATAGAATTGGAGACTTTATTCGCTAAAAACAAGCTTTTAGACGGCTGAGATATAGAATAGAGTCCACCCTTAATCCATCCCTGGTGAAGTGTTTTCCCTGTTTTCATGTCCTTAATGCAGAAAGCAGAAAGTGTGAAAATGAAGTAGCAATCATGTTCTTGTGTAAATTGGGCAACAGACAATAAGTTCTTTGATAAAGAATGAACTAATAAAGCATTAGAAGTCAAAACAGAGCCATTTGAAAGGGTAATAGGCATCCGACCTGAATGTATAATTGCTAAGTTCATGCCATTTCCTACTAGCACAGAATCAGAACCAAGATAAGGCTGCTTACCAGTGAGAGTGGGATCATCATGTGTCATTGTATGTGTTGCTCCAGTATCAACATACCACTCAGTGTCCGAAGAATTCGACACATTCATGGCACTAAAAGCTTTACTTGCTGCAGTAACGACATCCTCCGGAGCCCAACAATTATTTGCCTTGTGATAGAGATGTCCACACTGGTAGCACACAACTGATGGGGAGCCTAGAGTAGAGGAGGGAGGTAGAACAGCACCTCGTCCTTGGCCTTTGCCACGATCACGTCCGCGACCACCTCTATTTCCACGATTTGAATTCGAACCACGCTGAAATTGGGGTGGCGCCATGTTGTTCGTATTGTTTACTGGTGATGAAAAACCCGTGTGGCCTTGTGCAGTAAAGGCCAAGGTAGTCGAAGATAACTTGGTAGAAGCAACAATTCGCATTTCAAAGTCTAACAACAAACCACATACTTCAGCGAAAGAGCGTGCAGCGGATCGTGAGTTAATTGCAGCGACTATGGGATCATATGTTAGATCTAGATCTATAATTTAAATACTTGTTAGATCTAAATCTGAAATTTATGCCTTGTGATATTAGATCTACAGATCTAGATTTAAATTTATGCTTCGTTTAGATTATCAAGATTACATAATCAAATGATAAGAATGACATACCCGAATCCATGACGACGAGATAAATATGATCCGAAAAAAAGTCTTCCACAAGCTCACACTTCTCTCTTACTTGATGTCTCTCAAATATGGGATTGAAGACTAGAGAATTAGGTGTGGCCTTGGGGACCAATCCCATGTTATATAGGTAACTTAACTAGAGACCCATTAACTCTAGTTAGGTTCTCTATTATTGGTACAACACATTACAAAGTCCATACGTTATAAGATGTTAATTAAGATCAACTATATTGGATCACTTAATTATCCTAATTAAAATAGAAGTCCAAATATAACTGTGAATGATTTGTAAGCTCATATTAAATTATTAATAATAATAACCCAATAATCTCCCACTTGGGCTACAAATTGATACCGAAGACTATTATATTTGTTAACTGTAGGTGCGCACAAAATTACTTTCTATTCTTAAAACATCTTCCAAATCAATCTGGTTCATCTCATATACCAGCATGAGACCAAAGCGACCTTTGTTACATTTCATCGTAACTCAATCCATCAATGATCACCATACCAAATATATTTAATGACATAGATCGAGTATGGATGTGTGGCTGGAAATTACATGCAATGTGATCTCAGACATGTCTATTTCCAATTGGTCCTTAACTTTATTCCGTAGTGAGATCAAACCTTAGTCTTTCAAACTTTATACTAAACCGCAATTGAAAGATAACACATTCAGAGTAATAACTAACAGTAAAACCATCAACTTTATTCTGCAGAAAAACTGAACATACTGTGTCAAGAAAGGAACTGACGATATACATAGACTCCCACTAAAACTGCATACCATCAAATAACACAACACCCATATGAGCAATATGCTCATGAAAGACCTTGGGTGATAAACCTTTAGTAAATGGATCTGCAAGCATGGAGTCTGTCCCTAAATGTTCAATTGACACTAACTTACTCTGCACTCGTTCCTTAACAACTAGAAATTTAATGTCTATATGCTTAGACTTTGACGAGCTTCTGTTGTTGTTGGAATATAGAACTGCCGATAGATTATCACAATATACTTTAAGTGGTCTTTCAATACCATCTACAATACGTAGTCCAGTGACAAAATTTCGCAGCCATATCGCATGATTAGTTGCCTTATAACATGCTATGAATTCTGCTGCCATAGTGGAAGGAGCTATAAGTGACTGCTTAATACTCCTCCAGGAAATAGCACCTCTAGATAACATGTAAACATAGCCAGAAGTAGATCTTTTAGAATCTTGGCAACCCGCAAGATCGGAGTCAGAATACCCAATGATCTCCAAATTATCTGACTTTCGATAGGTGATCATGTAATCTTTTGTTCTCTTTAAGTACCTCATAACTCTTTTGACTGCTTTCCAATGATCCATCCTAGGGTTACTTAAGTATCTTCCTAACATACCAACAATGTACGCTAAATTCGGACGCGTACATATTTGAGTATACATAAGACTCCCTACAGCCGATGCATAGGGAACCTTTTGCATCTCTTTTCTTTCAATTTCATTCTTGGGACATTGGTTGAGACTAAACTTGTCTCCTTTAGCAACGGGAGTATTTCCTTGTGCACAATCTATCATGACAAATCTAGCAAGTACCTTATTGATATAGCTCTTTTATGATAACCCAAGGACATCCCGAGAGCGATCTCAATGTATCTTAATTCCTAATACAAAAGAGGCCTCACCAAGATCTTTCATTTCAAAATGCTTAGCTAGAAATGTCTTGGTTTCGTGCATTAAGCCTATATCGCTGCTAGCCAGTAGTATGTCATCGACATAGAGTACTAGGAAGATAAATTTACTCCCACTGAACTTCTGATATACACAGTCATCAACAACATTAACCTCAAAACCATACGAGACAATGACTTGATGAAACTTGTGATACCATTGACGGAAAGCTTGCTTGAGACCGTAGATGGACTTCTTGAGTTTGCAAACCATAGACTTTGAGTCATCTAATACAAAGTTTTCTGGTTGCACCATGTATATGGTTTCCTCAATGTCACCATTGAGAAAAGCCGTCTTAACGTCCATCTGATGTAGTTCTAAATCAAAATGAGCCACAAATGCCATTATCGTTCTAAAAGAGTCTTTCGTAGAAACTGGAGAAAAAGTCTCTTTATAGTCAATGCCCTCCTTTTGAGTGTAGCCCTTAGCAACTAGACGTGCCTTATATCTTTCAATATTGCCCTTTGAATCCCTCTTGATTTTAAATATCCATTTACAACCAATGGGCTTCGCACCTTCAGGCAACTTGACGAGATCCCAAACGTCATTATCCTTCATGGACTTCATTTCCTCATTCATGGCATCGATCCACCTTTGACAATTAGCACTTTGTTTAACTTGTTGGAAGTTGATTAGATCATCTTCCATTGTTCCTATGTCAAACTCATGCTCTTGAAGAAATACAATATAATCACTTGAAATCACACTTCTTCTTTCTCTAGTGGATCGCCTAAGTGGCACTTCCTCTTGAGGTTGTTGAGTTTGTTCTTCTGGAGCAACACCTTGATTTTGAGTAGGAAGGTTTATAGGGATATCCTCATTGTTGTCTTGAATTGTATCTTGAACAATGTCAGTAGGCTGATCACTGTCAATAACAATGTTTGGAAAATGAATAGATTCCTCTTCAAAGACAATATTCCTAACCTTATCTTCCCCCTCAAACACATCCTCAAGAAATCTCGCATTTCCCGTTTCGAAAAAGGACTTAGTTGAGGGATTATAAAACTTAAAACCCCTTGACCGTTCAGCATACCCAACAAAATAGCAGCTAATTGTTCTTGAGTCCAGTTTCTTTTCATGTGACCTATAAGGCCTCGCCTCAGCTGGACAACCCCAAATGTGTAAATGCTTTATGCTAGGCTTCTTGCCTAACCATAATTCATAAGGAGTTTTAACTACTGCTTTACTAGGTACTCTGTTCAGTATATATACTGCAGTCTTTAGTGTCTCTCCCCAGATTGACTCTGGTAATGAAGAATGACTAATCATGCTTCTTACCATATCCATAAGAGTCCTGTTTCATCTTTCAGCAACACCATTCATGCTAGGTGAACCCGGCATTGTGTATTGTGGGACGATTCCACATTCTTCTAGGAA
Source organism: Ehretia macrophylla (assembly GCA_037974665.1). NCBI lineage: Eukaryota > Viridiplantae > Streptophyta > Magnoliopsida > Boraginales > Ehretiaceae > Ehretia > Ehretia macrophylla. The sequence goes on along the minus strand of CM075769.1, from coordinate 53,280,863 downwards.
TTTAGCAAAAGTCCCTAGACGTTGTTCACCTGAGCCATCATATTTGCCATAATATTCACCACCAGGGTCAGATTTGACGGCTTTAATCTTCTTGCCTAGTTGATTTTCAACTTCGGCTTTGAAGGCCTTAAAAATGTCCAAGGATTGTGACTTCTCATGTATTAAGTATAAGTATTCGTAACGAGAATAATCATCTATAAAAGTGATAAAATACTGTTGACCATTCCAAGAAGCCGTAGGGAATGGACCACAAATATCAGTATGAATCAATTGTAAGACACTAGAACTTCTCTTGGCACTTAACTTTCTGTTATTTGTCAGTTTCCCTTTAATACAATCAACACACACATTATGGTCTGTGTAATCAAGGGGTTCAAGTATTCCGTCTGACACAAGTCTTTGAATTCTCCTTTCAGAAATGTGACCTAAACGCTTGTGCCATAATGTGGCGGAATTCTCATTTGTTAATTTGCGTTTTGTACCTTTTGAACTTATTTGCAAGGATTCATTAAATGAAGCAATGGTATTGAACATATATAGTTTATCAATTAAGGAGCCAGTTGCAACTAGAGTAGAATTGAGGAAAAGACTAACTTTATTGTTTCCAAATGAACAAGAATAACCATATTTGTCCAAAACAGAAACAGAAACCAAATTTCATCTAAATGACGGTACAATATAAGTCTCTCTCAATTCAACATAATGACCAGTCTCAAAAGATAATCTAAAAGTCCCAATGGCTTCAACCGGAACTGCTTTGCCATCGCCCACATAGATGAATTTTTCAACATCACTTGGCAGTCGGCTCCACAGGTATCCCTGCATAGACATATTTGTATGAGTAGTAGCATTAGAATCTACCCACCAAGTATTACTAGGTACATAAGTTAAATTAACTTCAGAAAAAACCAAAGTGAGAAACATACCTTTCTTTACACGCCATGTGGCGTACTTGGAACAATCATTCTTCACATGCCCAGGTTTCTTGCAAAAGAAACAGGTAAATTCCTGATCCTTATTCTTTTGAAGTTTCTTGGGTTGTGATGTTCTTACTGCAGCTTCTTTACCTTTATTCCTTTGAGGTAGTTGCAATATGAGCACTTTCGATATTCTTATCTCGCTTCAATCTATCCTCTTCTTGCCCACAGTGGGAAATGAGCTCATTAAGAGTCCATTTATCCTTTTGAGTGTTATAACTCACAATAAATTGTCCATAGTGTGCAGGAAGGGATATAAGTACCAAATGCACGAGCAAGTCATCAGACAGCTCTAACTTTAGTGCCTTAAGTTTTGAAGCGATATTAAACATCTCCATAATGTACTCCCTTATGTTTCCTTTTCCTTTATACCTCATCTGGACAAGGTTAGCTAAAAGCTTGCTTGTCTCAGCCTTTTCGTTCTTTGCAAAACGTTTTTCAATTTCTTGAAGGAAACCTTTAGCAGTTACCTCATCGGGCATACCGCCCTTGAATGCATCTGGAACGCTGCGCTTTAGCATCATTAGACTAATACGATTGGAACGATCCCACTTCTCAAAGTTCCCTTTTTCCTCAGTGGAACTTGACTCCGTAAGAGAAGCAGGTTGTTCTTTTCTTAATGCATAATCTAAATCCATGCAGCCGAGAACCAACTGAACGTTCTCTTTCCAGTTCTTAAAGTTTGTGCCGTTAAGCATAGGGATTGAGTTTATGTTGGCAGTAACATTAGCAGCAGTAGCAGTAACTGAATCCAAAATAGAGAATAAATAAATAACATAAGCTCACAAATAAAATTTATATCAAGACACATATACAAGTTAAAACCAAATAAACATGTAAATGCAAGACATAATTTTTCATACAACTGTAGTGATGGGCCCATTAAATAAGATACCTAGCACAATATCAATGACCTTCCTTTGGGCCGATCATTAACTTGTAAGTGGTACTCTCCATGTAGAAATCAAATGTTGATAATAAATCCAGTCAAACAATAGCCTTCCTTTGGGCCGACGTATTGTCCACATAGAAATTTTATAATTATCACACATTTATTTCCACATGTGTGTTTGCTATTTGGCCAATTAATGACCTTCCTTTGGGCCGATCATTAATTGCATAAACAACAAACACACACATCTAATTATCTCAAAATAAACCAATCTATGCAAAAGAGGTTACTTTGGCAACATTAAGCTTCAATCAATTTATTTTTAGATAAAAGACGCAAGTTCAAAATTTTAAATTAATTATCAAATCTTATTTTGCACATTAGTCCATTTAGCATGTATCAAATATAAGACAACTAAATAAACATATATGCAACAACATGAACTTGGTGGATCATGGACTTAGTGGTTGATCAAATCCGAGCTATATAAATTGGATCAATCACAAAACCTAAGCAAATAGTTCAAAAAATCTTCAACAACTCCAAGTTCATCAACTCCTTGATTGATCTTGTACCGCTTGCAAGGTAGATTATATAATTATTACATCATATGTCTCACTACAAATCACACTCTTGTAAGAAAAATAAAAATGAGACTTATGTCTCAATTACAAACTAAATGAATGAAAAAAAAATATTATTACAATCATTCAACCATTCGTCTATAAGTCCATGATCCATCCAAACATCCATAATGTCAAGTTATAATTAAAACAATTAACTTGCACAAAAGACATAAGGGCAGAAAAATAAAATTAAAACCTTAATTTTCTGTTACAACCAAATATCTAAGTATATATTTGATGGTCCAATTTAAACATAAGTTTAAGTGTGGCGTTGCTGCTCAAAAGCTTTAATTTCACGCAGAAGGTCGTGTGTTCAAATCACAGTAGAGGCTTCTGTTTGGTTTTATTTTCCTTAATTTTCTGTTGGAGCCAAATACCTAAATATATGCAATTAGTGGTCCAATATTGACACAACAAAGGGCCTAGTCCAGCTGGATAAGAGTTCCATTATTAGGCAAAAGGTCTTGTGTTCGAACCATGCTACACCCGCATCATTTAAGTTATTATTTTTAGTCTTTAGTTACAAAAATAAACTAAAGGAACTATTACATAGTTGGGGTTCGAACTTAAGACCTCAAGATCACATTGCAAGCTTCTAACCGCTGTGACAGCCTCAGCTATTGATATAAAAAACGCAAGCTTAATAATATAAACCCTTTGGTTTCACGTCATAGAAAAACAACAATTCCAGACTAGCAAGAATCGAACCCAGGACCTCAAGACAAAATACATGCTGTTAACCACCAGACCAAGATAGCATATTTGTATCAAATTTTACCGAATATAATGATATAACCGTTGACAGTCAAAACAGTACATTCGAATTTCATACTAAATCTATGCATCAACCATGTATAGATCTAAAGATCATAAATCATAAACTTCATAGATCTAAGATCTAAAATCATTCTCAAACCAAATCAATTATGTGAATCATGTATAGATCTAAAGATCATAAATCATAAACTTCATAGATCTAAGATCTAAAATCATTCTCAAACCAAATCAATTATGTAAATCATAAATAATGAAGATCAAAATAGATCATACACATAATTATGTATCAAATCCTAAAATCATATGGATCTAAACATACAATCATGTGTATTGTGATATAATTATAAGATCTACATTAATCATAATTAGATCTACATAATCAATCCTAATAATCTAATACGAAGGTGGCTCTGATACCACTTGTTAGATCTAGATCTATAATTTAAATACTTGTTAGATCTAAATCTGAAATTTATGCCTTGTGATATTAGATCTACAGATCTAGATTTAATTTCATGCTTCGTTTAGATTATCAAGATTACATAATCAAATGATAAGAATGACATACCCGAATCCATGACGACGAGATGAATATGATCCGGGAAAAGGTCTTCCACAAGCTCACACTTCTCTTTTACTTGATGTCTCTCAATTATGGGATTGAAGACTAGAGAATTAGGTGTGGCCTTGGGGACCAATCCCATGTTATATAGGCAACTTAACTAGAGACCCATTAACTCTAGTTAGGTTCTCTATTATTGGTACAACACATTACAAAGTCCATACGTTATAAGATGTTAATTAGGATCAACTATATTGGATCACTTAATTATCCTAATTAGAATAGAAGTCCAAATATAATTGTGAATGATTTGTAAGCCCATATTAAGTTATTAATAATAATAACCCAACATCATAGTCAGAACTGAGACCTCGCAAAGTGCACAGAATAAGGTCCTCATCATCAATAGGTTTTCTAGTGACAGCAAGCACCAAAGACAAAGATTTAGCGCGTTGATCATGCGCATGAATAGAGGCAGTTCCTTTAACAAGTGACTGCAACTCAGTCTTGATTTGTTGAATCTTAGCGCGCGACTGTGAACCATACAAGAGCTCAAGAGTCTGCCAAACTTCACGGGCAGTGTGTTTGTCCACCACCTGTGCAAGAACTGAATCTGAGAGAAAGACCAAAAGCCAACCAAGAACCATTTGATCATGACGCATCCACTGAGCAATAGCATCTGGGGGTGACGTGGGTATAGCCAAAGACCCATCAATAAATCCAAGAAAGCTATGACACCGAAGCACCGGATAAACCTGAGTTTTCCAAAGCAAGAAGTTGTCGCTGGTGAGTTTGAGAGAAACTTTTTGATGAATTTGCTTAACCACGGGCATAGACGCCACGGGTGTGGAAAAAGATGATGGTGCAATTGAGAAGCTGGTAGTGGAAGCCAAGGTAGCGGCTGAAGCCATTGGAGAAGAGAGACTAATTTTTTCAGAAAAAAACCTAAACAACTGATACCATGTAGAAACTCAAATATGGAATTGCTCGATTATTCAAGGGCCTGTGCATTAGCTTTTAAAGTGTTTACAACACAGTGGTTTACATATGATAGAACTCTACTAGAAGTACATATCAACAATGAATAAAATACACTTTACTAGATACTAACTTATCCACACGTGGTCATGTGATAGAATCAGTTAAAATATTCCTTGACACCATCATTTACATGAGGCATTAAAGACAGTATCTTACTGTAAAAGATCCATATGAATTGTGGGTCAATTTGAAAGAAAGATACAACCATCAAAAAAACAACGCTCGTTCCAATGGTCCATCACAATTGAATATGTGTGGAGAAAAGATTACAGAGGATGACATGCTGGAAAAAACAATCTACATTTCATGCTTCAAATATATTATTGGAACAACAATACAAAGAGCGTGGTATTAAGAAACATTTAGAGTTAATAGCATGTCTCTTAGTGGCGGAGCTGAACAATGAATTTACTAATGAGGAACCACCAATCATAACTAACAGGCTCAGAACCATTTCCTGAAATGAATGTTGTAGATTATTATAATCATGGTCGTGGTAGAGACCGTGGTCATGGTTGTGCCTGTGGTTATGGTCGTGGATGGGATCGTAAAGGTGGTTGTGGTTATAATAACACTTGATATTATGATGATCCAAAAAACTTCAATTTTAAAAGGCAACAAAACTACGACAAGGGGAGTGGTTTACAAAAGAAACAATCCCAAGAAAGTAAATGTTATAGATGTGGCATGACAGGCCATTGGAAACGAACTTGTCGTACGACAAAACATCTCATTAACCTTTACTAGGTCTCATTGAAAGGTAAAGGAAACAGTGTAGAGACGAATTTGGCTAAACATGATACTAGTTTCTTTGAGGATAACAATGAAGGCAGTGAACGTCTGATTGTTGATGAAATAACGAAATAATAAAATAATAAAATAATAAAAAATAAAAAAGTAAATAGAATATCATTTATTAAATTCTTAAGTTAAATTAATATTTTATAATTTAAAGTTTTATTCAAAATTAAAATTTTAAATGCTAAATTTTATTTTTTATATTTTCAAAATTAAAATATAAATATAAAAATAAATAAATAAAATATATTTTTATATATAACTTTAAAATAATAATAAAAAATAAAATCTTAAGAAAAGTAAAATAATAAAATAAAATAAAATAAAATAAAATTTTTAAAATTTTAAGTTTAATTAAATTCTTATAATTTATATTTATATTTAAAATACTTTTTTAATTTTTAAATTCTTACGATTTTATCTATTCCACATGTTACTGACTAATCCTAAGTCAAATGGTCAAATAAAAAATAGATAAACCTTTTGATTATAAAAAAATCCTAATTTCTAAGGTTTCATTAGATCTGGGGTATGATATGTTTTTCTAGATTTATAGTAATGATTTACAAATATATAATTTTAAAATTTTAAATTATATTTCAAAATTTTAAAATAAAACTAAAAAATAAATAAAATAATTTTTAATTTTTAAATTTTGAAACATTTTTGAAAAAAAAAATTAAATTTTTAAAAATTGAAATTTAAAGTTACAATTTACAAACATAAAAATAAATTTATTTTATTTGTATAAATTTGTAGATATTTTCTTACTCGCGTATTGGCAAAAGTATACAAAGTATATCATGAATTGTATATTTTTTATGACATTCTTTGTTCTTCTGGGTTAGGAGCATTGTAGAATTTTTTTTCAAAATTCCAAATAATATTGAGTTTAAACCAAACATAATAATATGACATTTCTAAGAAATTGAAAAATATATTTTTAGAATATTTTTAACGTAACAAACAGTTTTAAGCATATTCCCAAGAATAACATTCTAAGAATGTCATTACAAGGAATGTTATTTTTGAGAATGAAAAATCATTGTGTGAACCAAACAACCCCTATGTATTTTTGACATACGAATATACCACGTTCATATACTTTAAAAGAGGAACATGTAAGAGTTTTATACCTTCAAGTAGATAGTAAAATAAACACTAAAATATTCGAATTTCAAGCATTTAAAACAAGACATTTCGGTGTACAAATGTTTCGGTACACAATTTTAAGTGAAATAGAATTTTAAGGAGAAAACTACCCTTATCTTTTACAATACTAAGAAGCAACATATATATATTGGTGGCTTGGTGCCTTGCATATAATTCGATTAGAAAACCAGCATCCTGAAGCCAAAATTAACATCTGCGAAATTTCTTCACTTGTTTGCAATAGGTTCGATCAAATTGGATAGGACTTGGTCCTTTGTTTCACGATCTTGGACACCAAATCCATCTCCATGTTGGTATATGCAGTGTGCTACTCGTGCTTCATTTACTATATATTTAACTAATTGTTGCTGTTCTTGAGGAAGACTGATAAAATGAGTGTTAAGTTTTATCCAAGCATTCATAATCAGACTTCTGATATGTTCTCGAGCAACCCCTTCTGAAACATTTGCTTCTCTCATGTAGCATAGGATTGACGTTGGAGCATCGCCCCTCTCTAGTTCAGCCTATTAAAATCATCACCAAACAATGATTTTAAGATCCCATTTATAAGATCCAAGAAATTATTCCAAAAGAATTAGATCTAGAATTGTTGTATATCAGCCGAATGATGCTTTACCTTGCTCTATATGGTAAAAGTTCTTATATACTGAGATTTGACATTTACCATACAAAGGAAGGACGAAAAATTACCCGTTGACGTAAAACATTAGTCAAAGAATTATTTCATAGAAAAAACTATAAAGATATATATGTAATTACCGAAGAAGTCCCTAGATCGTTACAAAGTCGAATGATGAGCGAGGTGTAGTATACTATCTCCTTGCTGTCTTCAAGCAATTGTATAACCTCCTTTGTATCATGAGATACACCTAATATTACGTGAAGCGCGATCAAAAGGCCAGGCGATGATATCCATCCGTTGCTTAGATACTCTTGCAGGCGTGGTGTATACCCTTTGTTGTCCCATTTTGCTTCCACGAGCAAAGATTTCAAAAAATTTCCCAAATAAGTAAAGCAAAAAGTCTTACTATTAGAGGCTTGCAGGAAATGATATAAAGTAATGCCATAAGCAGTGGGGGCTGCAGTCCCAACTAACTCTACAAAATCTATAATTTTTTTAAATATATTACTAATTTAAGTTTAAAACATTTATTAGCTTCCATCGGAAAAAATACCATTTGAGAGTTTTTGAAATCGTATATTATAATCTCTATCAAAGAATTTTCTAGATCTGTCCCTACCCGTCTCACCAAGGATCGAGGTTGGATACATACCGCTTTCTGTAAATATTTGAGCACCCAGTCCCAGCCAGTTTCCTTCTGAATTTCCTCAGCTATCTCCCTGGTTGTATCATACAATATCTGGAAACAAGTTTTCATGCAGTCTGGTAGTTGTTGTACGTCCTTCAGTATCCATCTACAATAATTGAAGGGTTTACTTCTCAGTTTTTTGGGGAAAAGCCGTGGTTGGTGGTAGGAAAATATGGAGAGCCAAGTCTATGGCCTCAGGATTTCTATTAAGGATAACATTCGTGAAGGCTTTGAAGGTGATTGTGGGCCTAAAGTGAGGAATATCTTAAGATGCATTTAATGTCAATTTTGTAATAAATTAAGAAGGTTCTATTAAATTTATGCCTTATATAAAGTATATGTTAAATATTTCATTTTAGATCATAAAAAATTATTCTTTAGCAAATTACACAAATTACGTATTATGAAATTTAGGCTTTAGACACCTAAAAATACTTCCAGTGAGTTTAGACGTTGATGCTAATTTATTTGACCTATTTCTGAAAAAGGTTATAGTAAGAGTTGAAGTTGAAAAATGCTAAAAAAAAATAAGAAGTTTCAAATTGAAATTCTTTAAAAGAAGCTTTTGCAAAACTCTTTTTTACATAATGTGAGAAGTTTTTTTTTTTTTCAAATATACCCCTCCATATTTTGAACATCCGATATTGCCCTCGAAGTTTTTAAAAGGCCAACATTGCCTCACATAAGCCAAACAATTAACTGTTTTTGTTCAACAACACTTCTAACAAAAACTCTATTGCTGCAAGCTCAACAGCTCAAAAACTAAAATTTTATAATTAGGTCAAACAGAGCCGTAGTCAAGACCAAAATTAAAGAGAAACATAATTTTTTACGTTTAAATTTATCTTGTCATTTTCATCATGCATCTCAAGCAGAATCTATTGTCATTTATTTATTTATTTTCATTTTGATACAATAAAAATCGAAGTCAGTTATTTGAAATTATAACTACCATATTCCACCCAACTCTTGTACTAACATTAATACTATTTAATATTCCTTCATAAACATTATGTAAAAATGTTCTTGTAAACTAACCTCTCTATAGCCTTAGTGAACTGCTCTAGTTCTTGAAGTGAGCCATAAATGTCATAAACATCATCAACTATTAGTACGAATTGAATAACTTTAGCCAGCCATTTTCTTAGGTTTCTATGTTGAGGCTCAAAGGCAACTCCTGTAGTTCATAAAAAACTTTCAACCACGCGATTCCTCGTAAAGCTCAACTTTTCGGTGATTTCAAGATTCTTCCACCATCTGAAATTAGCACATAAAAAGCAATTAAATGAGATTTTCTTTATAATATGGTAAGAAAATCAACCACGCGATCCCTCGTCATTACCTTATTGTTATTTCCTTGAGATCTTTCTGGTGTACAGCTTGAACTATGTTGAAGTTGAGTTTTGCCAAGTTAAGTATTGAAGAGTTGGCCTTCTTCTCCTCATATGCACAAATGTGTTTTCTGACATTGTACCACCCCACTCTCCAATGCAGTGGAAGATCTAAAGCGTGATCCGATTTTCCACTGAATTTTGTGAGGTATTGAGTTGAGAACAATCTGGCTTACTTCAATATGTTTTCACCTTCTGAGCCGAGAATCGAGGCTTCAAAAACCTCGTATAATGCGTCAACGCTCAAGTAAGTTCTTGAAATGAATTTCCCCTTACTGTCCATGAAGCCCAAAAACATATCTGAATACGAAAGCAAAATGGAAGTTAGATGGAGGGTTCAAACAAACCAAAAAAAGAGAAGAAAAAATTGATTATTTACAACACTGATTCAGTTGTATACCTTGTGAAGCATTGTAGCCGTACTGCCTCAGAAGCCTAAAGCATAACGATGTAGCATAGAGATCATTTCCAATACTTGAGCTGTTGTTTATAGTGTCTAAAGCTTCTTTGATGTCATGCTCAAAGTGATCTGCGAGGCCTAATTTTGTAATGCAATCAATGAGCTCCAGCTTAGCTAATTGGTCCACACCTTCCGTAAACATCCACCTCACTTCCCCTATAAGCTTCCCAGCTTCTCTTTTATATTTTTCTTCCTGCACAGAAAAATGGTATTATACTTCTAAATTATTCTTGTAGGCATAACGGATCATATATGTTGTGGATACAAGTATAGACCAAAGAGGAAAAATATGATGTGGATACGTGTCAGGGGCTAATTTAAGATTTTCTTTAAGTGAGCGGCTAAAAACATATAATCTAAACACTTGTATGTTAATAATTATTTTTTAGTGAGGTTAAGTTAATTTTTTAATTTAAAAATATTTTAAAAATACGTACATTTTTTTAAAATAAAAAATTGGGATGAATGAGGACTATAGTCCCACTCACTCTTTAATGACTCCACCGTTGATACGAGTTGTTTATAAGACTATGATAAATGGGATGCACCACCATTCAAAATTCCCCACTGCTCTAAAATTCTTCCCTTAACTAACCTAATGCATATGTGGGGTGCCCCCAAAAATTTACCAATTGGTGATCGGACTCTATGGAATAATTCGAAAGTCAAACTTCGCTAAGTTGCTTCCCACATCATCCAAGAAAAATGCATGGGATGAATGGCATGCGGCCTTTGGGGACGGACATAAAAGTTAAAATAAACCTTTTAAGTCATCTCCAGCCGTCTTCCAATTTTTTTCTTATAAGGAGCCAAACAAGTGACTATATTTTTAATCACTCTTTAATTTAATTCACTCCAACTCTCTCTATCTTGAACAATATAACCATTGAAGAGATTTTTGCTAGTATAGACTTTCTCCCTGCATCTGATTGGAAAGAGAGGAGAATAGGGGCTTGTAATTTTAGAGAGCCCCTACTAAAGAGTTGAAACATTTTTCCAGCACTTAGGCTCACATTTAGCCATTAGGTCAAGTGAGGGGACGCTGGCGTGCCACGCCCGTTCTTGTGGGTGAGATTAATTCGGTCTCCCTTTTGTGGGTTGAAAGAGTGGGGATGTTTTTTAGGATTATAAAAAAAAAAAAAAAAAAAAAAAAAAAAAAAAAAAAACCGACTATGGAGTCATGTTAGTGAGGATGTTGGAGATGGCCTAACAGCTTAAGCTGTTGTTTTCAACACGTATTTGGTGCAACAAAGCTAAATTCTTAGGAAAAATACGTATTAAGATCAATATGGTCTCACAGCATATTCAGTGGCAAGAGACTGCAGGAGATTGTGCTCCCAAATGTTTGGCTTGTAACTAGCATTCGGCCTTTGGTTGCTTTGATCTATCGTGCAAGTTTTTTTTTTGGCTAAGCCTATCGTGCAAGTTATTGTCTCCATTAATGGCTGTGGAAGGCTTGTGAAACTCCGAGATTGAAGGGTCTATATATATATGGTGGAAGAGTTTTATATCTATTTGAAGAGATATATGTATATTGGAAGGATTGAAATGATAATCAAGCCTTGGTTCATTCTCTTTATATAAGCAACTGATACAAATTAGTGACGTAGGTTTTATGTGCGTCAGCAGCAATATTTTTGCGTAAATACCACGTACGTTCAGCATATAGTTAAGAGAGAAGGAAGAGTCATAGTCTTGTAAATGTTTTCCAATTTTTTTTTTTTTTTGGTCTATGTAAACGTTTTTCATTACGTGAAGCATTTTACATGTTGAATAAATGATTAATAAAGCCGTCAGAAAAGTACAGGGCTTGTTGAATAAGAGTATCTTCAATTGGGGGTTCTAAAATGAATCTTTAAAATGCAATGATTGAAATAATTTAAAGACTTTAGTGAAAAAAAATATACTACAATGGGAGTCTCTAAAACCAAAAATAGAGCCCAACTCTATTTTTAGTTTTAGAGACTCCCAATGTAATTTTTTTTTTTTACCAAAGTCTCTAAATTGGTTTAATAATTACATTTTAGAGATCCATTTTAGAGCCTCCATTAAGGATACTCTAAATGATTGTGAAAGCAGTCAACAAAGTTCAGGGCTGTTAAAGTCTAGATTTCATACGGAAAATTATGTGTAGTGAATGCCGAAACTATGATTCGAATTTAAAATATCTAATTATAATAGTCTCACCCAACTCATGAGTGTATTATTTCAGAATTTTGATGATGCGGTTATTTGAACTTTCTATAGTTCAAAATATTTTATCATAATATAATGAGAGACGATAATAGGAGATGCGTTTGAATATCTTCATTAAATTGGAAATTCATATCTAGAATGACTTTTTTTCTTTTTCTTTTGGATGACGTGCCAACCAAGTTGACGAAGTCCAACTATCAACTAGTAAACACTCAGGTACAGTAGTGCGTCCAAAAAATGCACCATGTCAGCCAAAGATAGAACACCAGAGCAATAAAGAGTGTCGAACCCATAACCTCACAATTTCACCTCATTACTACTAGACCGTGTACCTGGGGGACCATATTTTCTTTATATCTGGAATGACTTTGATCGCGTTATGTGTTGAAGTAGGTTAATGGAGTGAGCAGAATTTAATTTTTGCTTTAAGCTAGCATTAGGGTGTGGAACAGAGTACGAGAGCAAAGGGGACCAGATGTATCCTGCTGAGTTTTTGGTTCAGAAATGTGTAGCACAATCCATTCTCCAGTCCCCACCAGGGTCATTAATCTTAATGGCTAGACCTACTTCTTTAACAATGACATGGTGGAAAAAGTAGAGTATTCATTAAAGCTGTAAACTTAAAACAAAATTAGCTGAAACGTAGATGGATAAAATTGAATCAAGACTCACCTTTAATACAATAATAGGAAATATGGAGTTTTGTATAAAGTAGTGCAAGAACTTATATACAGGTCTTGAAATTTATGATTCTCCAACAATATTTGATTGTTGATATTTAGTGGATGTTGATCGAGGCTTAACCTTTGTCATTAATATGAATTTGAAAACATATTTGTGTGATTGGTTGAGTAAAATATTAGAAGTTGTTACATGGTCGATCTGCTTCAAAGGATTGAAAGAGCCTCATATTAGAATCTGTGTAAAGCAATATTATTCTAGAACAATGGGAAAGAGTTTGGAGGGAATGAATGAAGCCAGTCAACATTTACTAAGATATGAAATATTCTCTCTCTCTCCATACCCTTGAAAATTGAAGCCTATATTATCTGAATCTTATATCGCATAGAATTGGAAATCTCATGCATTGAGATGGAAACTTAACACGCATATCGTAGGACCTAGATCAAATTTGTGAGACACGCCTGTCATATATAGGATAGCCAATTATGGTTTTCTGGAAGACAAGTTGGCCTGTTTGAATGATAATTTTCAGATTCTTTTCTCGTAACAGTGATGCACACATGCATATATATATATATATATATATACATATATATAGATATATATATATACATATATAGATATATATATATATAGTGATTTTTCAAGGTTTTATTCTTTCCATTTGGGATAAGTGTAAACCTATTTGTTCACACTTCAACTGAAAATAATATCTCACGTATCTTCATCTTTAATCCAAAATTTTCATTCATCTCTATGTGTATTTGACATATGAGTATAACATGTTTATCTACTCTGGAAGAGGAACATGTAGGCTTCTGGACCGTCTTACTTAGACACGCAAGACCTATCTAAAATTGAGTCAAAGAGGCCCCTTTACACAAATCTACATGTATAAACTCCAATAGTTCTTCACATAGTGCTACCAAATTCCTATGGCGACAGGGATTGTAGTGGGCAAGAACCAGCTCACTTCTACCCACCGGCCCAAAGTCATAGTTAAGGGGGGCCCACGGCCTTCATAGGATGAGCATGGTAGCTGGCTAAACATATAACAGGAAGAAGGGGGAGGATCGACTCTAAGCAAGGAAGGAACAAGATATCCAGAAGTTAATCATGAGATAAAATGGATCCTCCAAGTATGGTAAGAAGTCCATTCATGGAGTCAATCATGGGATTAGATGGATCCTCTAAGTATGGTAAAAAGTCCATTCATGGAGTCAATCATGAGATTAATTGGATCCTCCAAGTATAGTAGGATGTCTATGCTTCGGCATTAAATAAGGAGGAGGGTTGGCTATATAAATGACAAAAAGGCTACACTTAGAGGGCATTTGGTTCACGGATAGATTTTTTATTCCCGAGAATGACATTCCTGTGAATGAAATTCCTAGGAATGTTATTCCCAGGAATGTAGTTAAAAGTGTTTAGTTTGTTAAAAATATTCCAGAGAATATTTTGTCAAGTTCCTAGCAATGTTATTGTATTATGTTTAGTTTAGACTTAATATTTCTAGGAATGTTGAGCAATTTTCCAATATTGCCCCTAACTCAAAAAAAAAAAAGAATATCAAACAAACTATATAAATAATGATACATTTTGCATACTTTTACTAATACGCGAGTAAAAAAAAATTTAACCTATTAATACAACAAAGTAAATTTATTTTTATATTTTATAAATTTTAACTTGACACTTCAGAATTAAAAACTTAAATTTATTATTTTAAAAAAATTAAAAATAAAATTTAACAATAATTTATTTTATTTTTGAATTTATATTATTTAATTTAAAAATTGAAAATCTACAATTTAGCATTAAAAATAATTCTGAATATAAAATACTAGTGTAACTTAGAAAATTGATATTTTTTATTTATTTTATTTTTATTATTTTATTTATTCTAAATGTTTTTATTTTATGTATTTTTATTTTATTTTAATCTTACTAATTTTATTTTTATTGTATTTTCTTTTTTTTATTTTTTATTTTTTTCTAAATATTTTATTTTGTGTGGTTTTATTTTATTTTATTCTTACTAATTTTAATTTATTTTCTTATTCTATTTTATCATTTAACTTTTTATTTTATTTAATTTTCATTTTATTTTTAATTTTTAATTTTTTAAATTTTTTAAATTTTTTAAATTTTTTAAATTTTTTTAAATTTTTTATTTTTTCTATATTATTTTTAAATTTATTTATTTTTATTTTTATTTATTTTATTTAATATTACTATTTTTTATTTTATTTTATTTTTTACATTATCTTATTTTATCTTAGTTTATTTTCTTTTCTTTTTTAGTTTTTTTTCTTTTTTCTTTTTATATTTATTTTATTATATTTTTCATTATTTTTTATTTTTTATTTTTTTGAATTATATTATTGTATTAATTTTAATTTTTTATTTTTTTAGATGGGTATTTAGATCTTTTATTTTCTCAATGTTATTTTCATGACTTGAGAATGTGAAATTCCTAACCCCTCACATGGGAATATAAATTGACCAAATCATAAAAATATTACATTATCAGGAATGTGATATTCCCATGAATATTTTTTTATTCCGTGAACCAAACATGTGAATGCTATATTCCAAACTTCACATTCTCAGGAATCTTGTAACATTCTGCGAACCAAACACTCCTTTAGGGATACGACGATCTTAACCTAAATACTCTTAACCCTACCCTACAACAAAGCTACATTCAGCTGTCATGTTCCTTGTCTATCACTCGCTGGTCGGGACTCAAATCGATAAAAAGGATTAGGGTTTACTCCAATCTTAATTATAAACTTCGAGAGTCTACAATTTGGCGCCCACTGTCTGGCCTCTGACCAACGTAGTGAACAAAGATCAGAGATGGTTGAACTCGTACCGGAAAGCCTGGAGCAACAACTAAACGCCATATGTATATCATGTAAAAACATTTGTTTAGGCCACGACCCCCATATTTCTTGTCATTGCATATATGAATGTAGAGACCAAAAGGATAGAATCTTTGATTTGCTTTAAGTAAGTGTTTGTGCTTTATTGTGTAAAAGAATAGAAAAAAGATCAGAAAAAGCACTATTATTTGTTTTTACACTGCTCCATGTTCGTCGTCGTTATAGAAGTAGCAGTTGCAGTACGTACTACTACATATTAGACGACTACTTAATAATAAAGCCTCATTTTCGTCCGTTCGATCCCATCATTCAATAATTGGTCAATGAGGTAACCATGAGCTCCATGTATATCAATGCCTTCAAAACCTGTACAGTTTGGCCATTTAGGAGTTTAACTTACAGTATTGGCATGATGAAGGAAAATAATATATTCGCATAGTCCATAAGGAAGTTAATAGGGTATTAGAGATGGTAAAACCCTTCAGTAATCATATGCTATAAATCAATACTAATTAATATAGTTATGTATGTATGTCATGCTTTGTTTTTGCTATTGTAGTTAACTATGTGTTCCAAGTATTTTCGTAATTTGAGATTTAAAATATATGATTTAATGGTTAAAAAAGCTAATTACTACTGATTTAAAATATGTTTGGTTGTCAGAGAGAAGACTAACATGATTCGTGTCATGTTATAAACATATGATTATTTCTTACAAATTATATATACATGATTGATGCATACTATATTCACAAAGTTGGCTAAATTATATATACATGATTGATGTCATACTACATTTACAAAGATTGACTAAATCGTATATACATGATTGATGTCATTTACAAAGTTGACTAAATTATATATACATGATTGATGCGCCTTTATTAGTCTCTCATGCTATTTTGGAGTTAAATTTTATTTTAATGAGATTTAGTTAAGCTTACTTTTATCTAATGTTTATATTTTACTATAATATATACATATATATGGAACTATGCACTTGTGGTTTTAGGAATATAGTGAAAACAACAATCCACACAAGCCACGTGAGCTTTGGGAAGTTTACAGGACTTCTTATATATGTCTCTGCCACTCACTCAAGCCATAAGCACCTCAAGGGGTTGCAACTCTATTCAAGCCATAAGCACCCCAAAGGTTTGCAGCTCTATTCAAGCCATAAAGCACCCCAAGAGGTTGCGATTCTATTCAAGCCATAAAGCACCCCAAGGGGTTACAGTTCTATTCAAGCCATAAAGCATCCCAAGGGTTACGGCTCTATCATAATTGCGTATCACTAATCTCTCTCATAATATAATGATATTATAAGAGAATTAAAATCCCGAGGCGATAATGGGATATGCATCTGAATACCTTCATTAAATTGGAAATTCATATCTAAGAACGACTTTTTTTTTTTTTTTGGATGACGTGACAACCAAACTGGCGGAGTCTGACCATCAATTAGTAAATCTCTAAGTGCAGCAATGCGCCCCCACATATGCACCATGTCAGTTAATGACAGAATTTCAGAATAATGAAAATTTTTGAATCCACAACCTCACAATTTTATCCCATTATTACTGGATTATGTTCCTGGTGCACTTGACAAGATTTTCTCATAATCTAGAATGACTTTGATCGCGTTATGTGTTGAAGTAGGTTAATGGAGTGAGCAGAATTTAATTTTTGCTTTAAGCTAGCATTATGGCGTACGAGAGCAAAGGGGACCAGACTTATCCTGCTGATTTTTTGGTTCAGAAATATGTGACACACATTCTATTCTCCCGTCCCCAACAGGGTCAATAATCTTAATGGCTAGACCTACTTCATTAACAATGACGTGGTAGAAAAAGTAGAGTATTCCCTAAAGTTGCAAACCTAAAACAATAGATGCAACGTATATAGATATGATCAGATCAAGACTCACATCTAGTACTATAATAAGAAATATGAAAATTTCATATTGAGTAGTCAAAAAACTTATATACAGGCCTTGAAATTTATGATTCATTATATATTTATGTGCATCAATATTCTCCAATAATAATTGTTTCCTGATAATATTTAGTGAATGTTGATCGTGGCTTAACCTTTGTCATTAATATGGAGTTGAAACATATTTGTGTGATTAGTTGAGTATATTAGAAGTTGTTACATGGTCGATCTGCTTCAAAGGATTGAAAGAGCCTCATATTAGAACGTTTGTAAAGCAATAATTATTCTAGAATAACCATTAGAATCTTTGCATGAAAATGGTAAGAAGTTGAAAACTAATTGCCAAATTAAATTTCACTATGTCACTCCTTCATCATTTACTATATTTATAAATTTTTGTTATATACAAAAAACGATATGACATTCCATATATAAATCTTATCATCCAACGCACGAAATATAATATGTATAGATATATATATATATATATATATATATATATATATATATATAAATATATATATAGAAAAGTGATTTCACATTTAATACATGAATTTTTCACCGTATAAAAAAATGACATATAATATTTTTGAAATGTTTTTTTTTTTGGGTTGTACTTAAGATATGGAATATTCTCTCTCTCTCCATCCCCTTGAAAATTGAAGCTTACATTATCTGAATCTTATATCGCATAGAAGATGATTTTGATTTATGACCAAAATCAAAATCATCAAAGGCCAATGTATTTTTAGGGGAGTGGAGGTTGTTCCCTCATTGACCTCAATTTTTTCAAAACATATAAGTATTTATAAGGTTTTTTTTTTTTTAATTGAATACTTAATTAGTCCCTATATAATGAAAAAATATTTTCATAATGTATCAAATTTAGTGTTATAATTCTCACTTAAATAAAATTTTAAATCCATCTATACTTATTATCAGTGGTAGATTACAGTCCCATTGGCCCCAAAAAAATAATAAAAAATCTATGCTTTTTTAGCCAAAAAAATATAAAATATCTATGTATTTTTAGATAAAAAATTAGACAGCTCCCATTGGAGAAGAAATATATTCATTTAGTTAAAAAGTTATGTGTTACAGTCCCCATTAAAAAAATATTTTGAATCCATCCCTGACCATGATTCATGATTTAGTAAGAATTTCTTCCCATATCAAGTCCTCAAATATATTTCACCCCAAAAAAAAAAGTCCTCATATATATCAATAAAGTTTAACCCCTCGAATTTTTAGATCACTTGCAGGTAAAGGACTCCAGGGGTACTAAAGTGAAAATATCTAAGCATCAATTTATCGGTTGAAATTAATTAAAGTACCATATTTGACAACTCAGAAATCTTATGCTCAGAAAGGAAAATGTCCATCGCACTAGGTAACTCATACATAGACGTCAAGCAATAAATATTGTCGACCATGGAGATGGTGTGTATCACATATTTGTACGTATGGTCCCCAACGATCGTGGTCCCCACGATCTGTTAATTTTGGACGATCATGGTCCCCAAGTCTATGCCCACCCAATGATAGCTTAAAACAAACATTTAACTTATCTATCAATTGAATGGAATAAACTCAAGATCCTTACGGTTTGAACACGTCTCTAAAGCATAAACCTCTAAAGATTTTGTCGACCCTGGAAATGGTGTGTATCACATATTTGTGAATAAAAAATCACCATCAGGATATGTACGTATAAGCCCCACGCTCTGCTAGTTTTGCATTGGCTCCCCACGATCTGCTAATTTTGCATATCCTCAAGTCTTTGCCCACCTAATGATAGATTAAAGCCAAACATTTAACATATCTAACAACTGATAGGAATAGCATCTTACAAGGCTGCAGTATCATTGCAAAGACGAAGATATTGCACACATCTATTGTTAAACTTATATTTTGTGCTTGTATTTATCATTTATGGCATGAGCGTAATACACAGATTTTCATAAATGAAGTTGCCAATTAAGAGAAGGTCATTAATTTTATTTCTAACGATATACGATATACACTGATATCAAAAGAGAGATTTAGAAACAACCGTTTCAATAGGAAATCTGTAACCAATGGAAGCTTGGTGACTTACTAGTGTAATTTTAGGAGGCTTTTTGCTTGTTTTTGGTTCCTGTATTTGGTGTAACCATATTTTTCGATAGTGAAATGAAATCTTTCTTGTTGACCTAATAAAAAAAAAAAATTGATAGAAATAAACTCGAGATCCTTAATGTTTGAACACATATTGATAACGGTTTATATATTTAAATTTCAAAACTTTGTCTATCTCTAAATTTGATTCTTGTTTATCAGTTTGTTACACTAGATAAGCTATTGTTGTATAAATACTGATTGTATGTCTGTAAACTAGTTAGTGAAACACAACACAATTTTCAATTGTACTCTTTTATGGTATCCTTGGTTTAATGACACACGTCTTCTTCGTTTTTTCTCGCTATTGATGATGATTGATGCGGGGACACTGGAGAATGAATAGAAAGTCGGTGGAGCTAGAATAGTATTTTTGAGATTGACAGTGCTGGTAAAAAAAAAATTGTACTCTTTCTGATATCCATGGTCTAATGACACACGTCTACTTCTTTTTTCCTCGCTTCCACGAATTTTTCTTCACCTGCGCTGCCAATCTCAAAAATACTATTCTACCTCCACCGGTTTTCTATTCATTCTCTAGTGTCCTACACGCATCAATCATCATCAATCACTGTTTCCGCTATTTTCTATTCTTTGTTTCTGTTGCCTTTTCTTTTAATTATCCCAACACTCCCATATTTACTCACATGGGTTCCTTTACTTCTCCTACCCCACTGCCGCAACACAAACCACCTAACTTGGCAAACTCAAATAATGCACAATGTCACTTTCAATGACTTAACAGGCTACATTGATGGCACTATTTCCAAACCTAGCAAAGCTACTACCATGGGGAAACTATTAAAAATGCTAAAGTGTACCAAAACGTCTAGACAGCTGTGCCTTTTTTTTTTTAATATAATATATATTATATAATGACTAAACTAACCCCTCAATTGAAAGATGATGAGCACGGATAATAGTCTACTTTACCCTCAAAGTAAAATTACATTGTTGACCTTTTCATGTTTTACGAGAACAATACCAAAGCAAGCAACAATCAAATCAACGTCTTTCACACCTGCAAAAGAACTGTTCATCTTCTCCGCAACAACTATCACAAACGATTTAGAAAAAAAAACTATCACAAAGGCCTCTCATCTCTCTAATCTTCTAATACTTACAAAAAAATAAACTCCTAATACTTACAAAAAAAATTAAATACAACTTTTTTCTATCTAAAAACTAACCTGATATTCTTTCCTTCTTCTTCCTTTCTCTTTGACTAAACTGGCTATTACAATTCGTGAATTTTAATTGGATAATTACGCATTATAATATTTGTCTCCGAATATTGAAATTGAAACAACAAATAAACATACCACATGTATTATTCTTTACAAACCATTTCATATTTCAGACGCATAAAAATTTCATTTGCATTTAACACAATTTAATTTGATGTGATGTTTATCTAGTGGTGGTAGTTATATTTGAAATTTAATTTGATTGGACATTACGCATTGTAATGCTTGACTACGGATATTGAAATTTAAACAACAGATAAACATGCCCCATATACTATTCATTACAAACCATTTCATATTTATAATGCATTAAAAAATTTTTTTGCATTTAACACAATTTAATTTGATTTGATGTTTGTATAATGGTAGTAGTTACGTTAAAATTTTATTGGACTAGACAATTACGCATTATAATAATTTTCTAGGGATATTGAAACTTAAGCAACAGATAAACATAACACATATACAAAAAATTACTAACCATTTCAGACTTAAACTTTGGGCGGGATTATTTTATGTTGGAGGGAAATTGACTTTGGTTGCATTTAATGTTGCAGAGGGCTACTATAGTCTTTTGAGACTTATTTTGTCTTTATACACATTAGTATTCAGTCCATTTTAGTAATTATGCATAATTAGTTGGGGATAAAATGGTAAAAATGTCCAATTCTAATAATGACACCAAGTCAATTCAATGGGTCCCACCGCAATTCCATAAATTTTGCATTTATAAGACAAAGGGTAATTCGGTAAAGTCACATTTAATGAGAGCTTTCCAATGTCAACCACTACATCCACGTGGCACGCATTTATTGGATCATTACATGACTAACCTACACTTTAGCGTTTTTAATAGTTTCCCACTACGACCTCCTCCTCCTCCTCCTCATCGCCTGCTCAATCTCTTCATGACTGGACTCGTTTTGACAGCTTTGTCACTGGCTGCATAATATCCACTCTTTTTGACTCTCTTGTGCACCAAGCCACGCGCCATGCTACTGCCTGTGACCTTTGGAAGTGTCTAAAAATTCCTACCTACAACAATCCTTGGCCCGTAAGTCCCTACTTCGAGCATAGTTACGTTCTCTTCGCAAAGGCTCTCTCACCATCTCTGCCTACCTTCAACAAATTCATCAACTTTCCGCCGCGCTTGCAGCTATAGGTGACACTATCTCAGACTCCGATCTCATATTGGCCACACTTGACGGTCTTCCAATTGAATATTGTCCATTTGTGACCTCTATTGAGAATCTGAATCCTACTCCCTCCTTCTCTAATCTTACAGGAAAACTTCTTACGTATGAACAACGAACATTGCTAGATGATTTCCCGAAATCACTCTCTGAACGTTGTCAAATATTTACTTGAGAAGTTTAATTTGACCTTAATGCTATTATTAGGTCTGATAAACTAACCTTGCAAATTAATAGTTCTATACATATATATGTTTAAGTAACAAAGTTGTCAAATATTTACTTAGTTTAGTAGGAAACAAGAAGCTTTTAGTGTTGGAGTTTTTAGGATTTCCTAGAGGTTGGAGGTTTAAAATCAACATGATTTATATATTTTTCTTCTTTTTTGATATTTAAATTTTTTTTGTTTTACTTTTTTCTGTTGAACATAGGCGGCAGCACTTATTTCTAGTATTTTATTTTTCACATTTTTTTTTATATATTTCATCATTTTTTTAAAAGAAAAACGAAATTGAGCAAAGGTAGCTGTTCAAATATTTTTGCCGACTCTAGCACAAATGGCGGTTGATGCGGCAGTGTTATACATGCCACATTTGCATAGGCAGCGATTTATAATCACCGCAAAAGGTACAAAAAAATCCTTTTCTATATATATAAAGAAAAGAGAATGAGATTCTAAGCGACGATTGTCGTGCCTAATTTAAGTGGAATATAATTTTAAGGACAATAATACCCTAATCTTTTACATTAATAATTATACCCAACATTGTGAAAGTCTCACCAAATGAGTGTTAATTTTTATCCAAGCATCCATAGTCAGACTTCTGATATGCTCCTGAGCAACCCCTTCTGAAACATTTGCTTCTCTCATGTAGCATAAAATTGATGATGGAGCATCGCCCCTCTCTAGTTCCGCCTCTATGATCCCAATTATAAGAGCCAAGAAATTATTCCAAAAGAATTCGAGCGTTGTTGTGTATCAGCCGCGAGTGATGTTTTATCTCGCTCTATATGGTAAGAGTTCTTACATACGAGAATTGACATTTACGATACAGATGAAGGATGAACAATTACCCGGTGGCATAAAACATTACTCAAATAATTATATGAGCAGTTAAGATAGAAAAACTATAAAGAAATGTAATTACCGAAGAAGTCCCTCGATCGTTACAAAATCGAATGATGAGCGAGGTGTAGTATATTATCTCCTTGCTGTCTTCAAGCAATTGTATAACCTCCTTTGTATCATGAGATACACCTAATATTACGTGAAGGGCGATCAAAGGGCCAGACGATGATATCCATCCGTTGGTTAGATACTCTTGCTGGGATGGTGTATACCCTTTGTTGTCCCATTTTGCTTCCACGAGCAAGGATTTGCAAAAATCTGCCCCACTAAGTAAAGCAAAAAATCTTACTATTAGAGGCTTGAAGGAAATGATATAATGTGATGCCATAAGCAGTGGGGTTGCACTTCCCGTTAACTTCACAAATCTATAATTTTTTTAAAATATATGACTAATTTAAGTTTAAAACATTTATTAGCTACCATCGGAACAATTATCATAAATCATACATTATAATCTCTATCGGAAAAAATCTTTAGATTCGTTCCCACCCGTGAAAGTGATATACTG
Organism: Ehretia macrophylla; assembly: GCA_037974665.1. Taxonomy (NCBI): domain Eukaryota; kingdom Viridiplantae; phylum Streptophyta; class Magnoliopsida; order Boraginales; family Ehretiaceae; genus Ehretia; species Ehretia macrophylla. Next base: position 53,256,919 of record CM075769.1, on the reverse strand, counting down.
TCACCAATGAGGTTGGATACGTACCGCTTTCTGTAAATAATTGAGCACCCAATCCCAACCAGTTTCCTTGTGAATTTCCTCAGCTATCTCCCTGGTGGTATCATACAATATCTGGAAACAAGTTTTCATGCAGTCTGGTAGTTGTTGTATTTCCTTCAGATTCCACCTACAATAATTGAAGGGTTTACTTCTCAGTTTCTTGAGGAAAAGCCGCGATGGGGAGTAAGAAAATATGGATCCGAGCTAAGTCTGTGGCCTCAGGATTAGATTTCTATTAAGGATAACATTCCGTGAAAGCTTAATTTGAAGGTGCTTGTGGGCCTACGGTGAGGAATATCTTAATATGCTTTTAGTTTTAATTTTGTAATGAATTAAGCAGGTCCTATTAAATTTTTGTTTTATAAAATAAAATAATTTAAAGTATTAGAATTTTTTTTTATTTGTTTAGAACGACACTCAAAGCCAAAAACTTTTTGACAACCGGATACTAGAGAAAGTTTTTCCCCCCTCCTATCTCTATCCAAAAGAAATTGCAATTCTATTTAAACATGCTTTATAGTATGGCTTCCAAGCAGGTGGCATAGTCCAAGATTTGCCAAAGTACGTAATTAGCAAATTCATTAGACCATTAAAAATTATTTTGTAGCACAATATACTTATATATTTTGCAATTGTGCTAGCTGTAGTACTATTTAATGCTCCTTCATAATTAAATATGATGCAACATACGCCAAAACTACGTTCTTGTAAGCTGACCTCTCTATAGCATTAGTGAACTCTTCTAGTTCTTGAAGTGAACCATAAATGTCATAAACATCATCAATTATTAGTACAAACTGAATAACTTTGGCCAGCCATTTTCTTAGGTTTCCATGTTGAGGCTCAAAGGCCACTCCTGTTGCCCACAAAAAACTTTCAACGTTGAAAAGAAATTTTGTCTATGGACACGGCTAATTTCCGTCTCCTTTTCAAGATTCTTCCACCACCTAAAATGGTTAACCATGCGATCTCTCGCAAAGCTCAATTTTTCGGTGATTTCAAGATTCTTCCACCACCTAAAATTAGTTTCAAAAAGCAACTTAGCAAAAATTTTATTTGACGATTTTTTTATATGGTAAGAAATGTATTTTTATTACCCTAATGTTATTTCCTTGAGATCTTTTAGGTGTACAGCTTGAACTATGTTGAAGTTGAGTTTTGCCAAATTAAGTAATGAAGAGTTAGCCTTATGCTCCTGATATGCATACATGTGTCGTCTGACATGGTACCACCCCATTCTCCAATGCAATGGAATATCCAAGGCATGATTCAACTGTTTAGCATTCTCATCATCCAATTCTTCACTGAATTTTGTGAGATATTGAGTTGAGAACAATCTGGCATACTTCAATATGTTTTCACCCTCTGAGGTCAGAGTCGAGGCTTCAAAAAGCTCGCATAATGTTTTGACGCTCAAGTTAGTTTTTAAAATAAATTTACTTTTACTGTCCATGAAGCCCAAAAGCATATCTGAATACGAAAAATAGAATGAAGTTAGATGGAGGCCTTCAAACAGACCAAAAAAAAAGAAGAAAAAATTATCAATTCACAACCACGTGCACTGATTCAGTTGTATACCATGTGAAACATTGTAGCCGTACTGCCTCAGAAGCCTAAAGCATAACGATGCAGCAGAGAGATCATTTCCAATACTTGAGCTGTTGTTTATAGTGTCTAAAGCTTCTTTGATTTCATGCTCAAAGTGATGCACGAGGCCTAATTTTGTAATGCAGTCAATGAGCTCCAGCTTAGCTAATTGGTCCACAGCTTCCATAAACATCCATCTTATTTCTTCTATAAGCTTCCCGGCTTCTCTTTTATATTTTTCTTCCTGCACAGAAAATTGAATTATACTTCTAAATCATTCTTGTAGACATAACGGAACTTAATTACATGTTGTGGATACAAGTATAGACCAAAGAAAAATTCCTGTAGACATAATGGATCTTATATGTTGTAGATGCAAGTATAGACCAAAGAAAAAAGAAATGATGTGGATATGATGTAGGAATCTTGGTGTTGGTGAATAAAAATATTTTATTGCAAGGAATCTTGAAACAATGTAAAAGTTCAGCATGCTTGCAATAAAATAATAAATTGTGCAGCAGGCTTTATTATTTTCCGTGGAGCATGCTTTTAGTATATTAATTTTTTATTCTATCAGAATATTTTGGCAATGATAACTCCCATTAAGAATTGACTATAAATAATTGGGTATGTTAGCTGAAACAGAGAGGAACAAGAACGAAAAATTGAACAAGCAGAACAAATAATTTCATTTTATCATTGTGTCCAATAGAGAGAGTTTGTTATATTCAGTTCAATAGTTTCGTAGTTTGGTGTGCTCCTACTACGAAGAAAATATCGTTGTATCCTGGGAGACTTGCGTTAATCAACCGAAAGCACCGTAGCGGGACGTTAAAGTCTTAAGGACATCGAGTCTAACTCGAGCCTCGATATCATCTGTATTTGGTTTATTTCTACATCCTTAAATTTTAATATTGTTAATTGTATATTCTGTTATTTTAATCTTTATTGCACATCTTGTATTTATATTTACAGCACTTCTCTCATTTTAATTTGTCCAACAATCTTAAGACTTTTAAGTAATAATTTCTTTAATATGATTATGTGAAGTATAACAAACTGGAAAATAAATTACATTTCCATATACCTCTTAATTTTCTGATGTTAATGGTGAAATTTTCATCAAATTTGGACTTAAAATGAGAAAGATATGAATTTTTTAAGGACCTAATCTTGAACTGTTCAATACCAATTGCACGTTTCTTTGTTATCGTTTTCTTGCTATTACTGCATTCGCATACGCTTTGCTGAAAGATGAATCTTGCATTATAATATATATATATATTATATTAACATGCAGTGACTTTATATATTATAATATATATTATTTGTATATTAACTAATATATATATTTATATTAATTGTATATTATATTAAGTTATTGCTGAAAGACAACTTTGCATTATAATATATATAGCTTTTGATGCAGTAGCATTATATATATATATATTATATTAGTTGCAGTAGCTTTATATTATTTTAGTAATATATTATATTAGTCATTGTAGCTTTTGATGCAGTAGTATTATAATATATTGTTCATTTGAGAAGCAAAATTTTAATTGTTCTTGCTGCTACATAGGTTTGATCCCAGGACCTCAAGGTTACTAATGAGAAGAGTCTACCACCGAACCAAATGTTACTTCTTGGTTCTTAAGTGACAAAATAATTTATTAGTACACTGTTCTCTAACTGATTCGAGAAAAGCTAATTTGAGTAACTGTTTTACTTATTTTGTTTGGATTATTTACTTGACTGTCTAATAGAAATATATATATACATATAGTAAACTGTGTAATTTTAATATTTCTTTTATTTTTGTATTAGAAGTATTATTTCCTTAATTGTTGATTTAAAATTAATTTTAGTATTAAGTTATTTTGCGACTAACTTGATTTTTGTGTAGAAGTATTTGGACTTAAAACAAATAATATTAATCATGAATACCGAAACTGGAAATTTGAATTATGGACAATCATTTGGACCTAACAACCCAAACGTGCCCTTGACTGGAAGTGGATCAATCGATGGATCTACAGGACATGAGAATGTACCTTTGGCTAGGCCATCGGTGACTGTTGCTTCGGCTGTGCCATTTGTGGCGTCAACTCCTGTTGGACATGGCGAGAGGCCAGAAAAGTTCAACGGGAGGGATTTTAAGAGGTGGCAACAGAAAATGTTGTTCTACTTGACCACCTTGAATCTTGCTCGATTTTTGAAAGAGGATGCACCACAGTTGGGTGACGATCCTGATATGCAGACTGTTGCTGCTGTTGATGCTTGGAAGCATGCAGACTTCCTTTGCAAAAACTATATCCTCAACGGGTTGGACAACGCATTGTATAACGTCTACAGCCCAATGACAACTGCTAAGGCACTGTGGGAATCTTTAGAGAAGAAGTATAAAACGGAGGATGCGGGCACAAAGAAATTCGTTGTGGCCAGATTCCTTGACTTCAAAATGGTAGATTCCAAGCCTCTGATGCCACAAGTAGATGAGTATCAGGTACTCATTCATGAGTGTCATGCAGAAGGTATAAATATGGGAGAACGTTTTGAATCTGGTGCACTTATTGAGAAGTTGCCTCCCAACTGGAAAGACTTTAAGAGTTATTTAAGGCATAAGCGAAAGGAGATGACTCTTGAAGATCTAGTTCTGAGATTGAGGATTGAAGCAGATAACCGCAAATCTGAAAAAAGAGTTGGTTTTCCGCCTTTGGAATCAAAGGTTAATGTGGTTGAGCATGGTCCGAGCAACAAAAAGAGAAAATTCTCCAACCAAAGTCAAAAAGGGGGAGAACATAAGAAGCAACAGTTCGGTGGGAATTGTTTTGTCTGTGACAAGCCGGGACACAAGGCAAAAGACTGTAGGCACCGCAAGAACCAGGGCAATCTGAAGAAGAGGAAAGCTCAGGCAAATGCTGTGGAAGACCTGGGCAATGATCTCTCTGACATCAATCTGTCAGCTGTCGGGGCAGAAGTCAATCTGATGGGGAATCCAAAGCAATGGTGGGTGGACACTGGGGCCACTAAGCATGTTTGCTCTGATAGGAGAATGTTCACTACATATCAAAATGTTTCTGAAACCCTTTACATGGGTAACTCCGCCACTTCGAAGGTGGAAGGAACTGGAAAGGTAATCTTGAAGTTTACCTCTGGAAAGGAGCTGACACTCAACAATGTGCTGCATGTCCCAGACATCCGAAAGAATTTGGTTTCTGGATCCTTGTTGAGTAAGAACGGATTCAAATTGGTGTTTGAGTCTGGTCAATTTGTGTTAACCAAATTTGGAATGTTTGTAGGCAAAGGTTATGAGTGTGATGGCTTATTTAAACTCAATGTAATGACTATTGCCCCAACTGTTGTAAAGGCTAATGAGCCTACTAAATTTGGTATGAATAAGAATAAGTCTGTTGCTTATGTCTTGGATTCTCCTAATTTATGGCATGATAGATTAGGACATGTGAATTTTGATTCTTTGCAAAAATTAATCAATTTAGATCTAATACCTAAAGCTGATTAGAACATAAATAAAAAATGTGAAGTATGCGTAGAATCAAAATTAACGAGAACTTCATTTAAATCAGTAGAAAGGAGTTCAGAACCTCTGGATTTAATTCACAGTGATATTTGTGATTTAAAATTTGTACAAACTAGAGGTGGGAAAAAGTATTTTATTACTTTTATTGATGATTGCACAAGATATTGTTATGTTTATCTACTCAGAGGCAAAGATGAGGCTCTGGAAGTATTTAAACTATACAAAAATGAGGTAGAAAATCAACTCGGCAAAAAGATTAAGATGTTGAGAAGCGATAGAGGAGGAGAATATGTATATCCCTTTGAGGAATACTGTGCTGAACATGGAATTGTTCATCAAACAACGGCTCCTTACTCTCCTCAACAGAATGGCATTGCTGAACGTAAAAATCGAACTCTTAAAGAGATGATGAATGCTTTGTTGATTAATTCGGGTTTACCTCAGAACTTGTGGGGGGAGGCAGTGTTAACTGCGAACCATATTCTTAATAAGGTACCCCACAAGAAATTAAGCAAGACACCTTATGAGTTGTGGAAAGTTCGACCACCTTCCTATAATTACTTAAGAGTGTGGGGGTGTCTAGCTAAGGTAGGAGTTCCAGCTCCTAAAATGGTCAAAATAGGTCCAAAGACTGTGGATTGTATCTTCATTGGATATGCACACAACAGTGCTGCATACAGGTTTCTTGTGTATAAGTCAGAAAAAACTGATATACATGTGAATACAGTTATTGAATCAAGGAATGCATAATTTTTTGAAGAAAAATTTCCTTGTAAAAATACGCAAGAATCAAGTTCTACGAAAAGAACATATGATGAGAGTTAAAAATTAGATATAGATGATGAGGCTATATCTAAAGATATTGAAGATGAACCAAGACGTAGCAAGAGGGCTAGAACATCTAAGTCTTTCGGTCCAGATTTTCTAACATATTTGTTAGAAAATGAGCCTCACACTTTTAATGAGGCAATGTCTACTCCTGAAGCTCCTTTATGGAGAGAGGCAGTAAATAGTGAAATTGAATCCATCATGCAAAATTATACATGGGAACTGGTAGATCTACCTCCTGGAAATAAACCTTTAGGGTGTAAATGGATTTTTAAGAGGAAGTTGAAGGCTGATGGATCAATAGAAAAATACAAGGTCAGACTTGTCATTAAGGGATATAGACAAAAAGAAGGTCTTGATTATTTTGATACATATTCACCAGTCACGAGAATTACATCCATACGGATGTTGATAGCTATCGCAGCTATCAATAATCTTGAGATACATCAAATGGATGTAAAAACAGCATTCTTAAATGGAGATCTAGATGAAGAGATCTACATGGAACAACCTGAAGGGTTTGTAGTTCCTGAGAAAGGGAAAAAGGTTTGTAAGCTTGTAAAATCCCTTTATGGACTAAAACAGGCGCCTAAACAATGGCATGAGAAATTTGATAAAGTCATGTTGTCAAATGGCTTTAGGATTAATGAATGTGACAAGTGTGTCTATGTAAAAGGCACGGGTCAAGAATATGTCATTGTTTGTCTCTATGTAGACGATATGCTTATTATCGGGAACAATGATAGTGTCATTAAGTCTACCAAGAAGATGTTATCCAGTAACTTTGATATGAAGGATATGGGTATGGCAGATGTGATTCTGGGTATTAAAATTACCAGAACATCTGACGGACTAATCTTGTCACAGTCCCATTATATAGAGAAAGTACTGGACAAGTTTAATAAAAATGATGCTAGTCTCGCGAAGACACCTATAGATGCAAATGTACATCTTACCAAAAATACTAGTGAAAGAATATCTCAATTAGAGTATTCAAGGATTATTGGTAGTTTGATGTACATTATGAATTGCACGAGGCCCAATATAGCATTAACTGTGAGCAAATTGAGCAGGTATACGAGCAATCCAGGGAAAGACCATTGGGTAGCTATAATAAGAGTTCTAAGGTATCTGAGATACACATTGAACTTTGGGCTGCACTATACCCGATATCCAGCTGTACTAGAGGGATACAGTGATGCCAACTGGATATCGGATACTAATGACTCCAAATCCACGAGTGGATACATTTTTACTTTAGGAGGAGCAGCCGTCTCTTGGAAATCCACTAAGCAAACATGTATAGCCAGATCCACGATGGAATCTGAGTTTATAGCTTTGGATAAAGCTGCAGAGGAAGCCGAATGGCTTCGACAGTTCTTAGAGGATATTCCAAACTGGCCCAAACCTGTGTCAGCTATCTGCATACACTGCGATAGTCAATCTGCTATTGGAAGGGCACAGAGTAGCATGTACAACGATAAGTCTAGACATATACGTCGTAGACATAATACCGTCAAACAATTGCTCTCTAATGGGGTTATCTCAATTGACTACATAAAGTCAAAAGATAACATTGCGGATCCGCTTACTAAAGGTTTGAACAGAGAGCAAGTTTACAAATCGTCGAGGGGAATGGGTCTAAAGCCTATGACTAAAGAGTCATCATAGTGGAAAACCCTACCTACGTGACAGGAGATCCCTGGAAGTAGGTTCAAAGGGAAAAACTGAGCTATGAATGATTCATCGGGAGCACTGTGGGGGTAATACTCCCACCTATTCCTATGACGAGCAGACAGTGCTGCCTGCATGTGGTTTAGGATAAGCTATGCTTTTAATGATACTTATAACTTGGAAAATCCAAGTGGGGTATTACAGGGTTACTCTTAATAAGTGATTACCTATGTGAGTAGGGAGTGGGCCACTCCTACGAGAATCTCTAAGGCTGAATTCTCTAGAGTACTCATGAAACTGGAAATTGTTGAGGGCCAAAATGAACACAACCGTAAGAACTGAAGTATGGTTAAGAGGATACTGTGTAAGTTCTATTGTCTTGGTTTACACAAAAGCTGAACAGTTCAAGACATCGCGTTCACTGGACAGCAAGTAAATCCGATAGCTCTCACTACGGAAGGTTCAAGGCCAAAAGCTACCTATCCGGAAGCAGTATCATTCTTTTAAACTCTCTCTAGTGTCTGCATAGTGTCTCTACTTTGTGCATTGTCTGATTTCCATTCATGTGGGGGATTGTAGGAATCTTGGTGTTGGTGAATGAAAATATTTTATTGCAAGGAATCTTGAAACAATGTAAAAGTTCAGCATGCTTGCAATAAAATAATAAATTGTGCAGCAGGCTTTATTTTTTCCGTGGAGCATACTTTTAGTATATTAATTTTTTATTCTATCAGAATATTTTGGCAATGATAACTCCCATTAAGAATTGGCTATAAATAGTTGGGTATGTTAGCTGAAACAAAGAAGAACAAGAACGAAAAATTGAACAAGCAGAACAAATAATTTCATTTTATCATTGTGTCCAATAGAGAGAGTTTGTTATATTCAGTTCAATAGTTTCGTAGTTTGGTGTGCTCCTACTACGAAGAAAAATATCGTTGTATCCTGGGAGACTTGCGTTAATCAACCGAAAGCACCGTAGCGGGACGTTAAAGTCTTAAGGACATCGAGTCTAACTCGAGCCTCGATATCATCTGTATTTGGTTTATTTCTACATCCTTAAATTTTAATATTGTTAATTGTATATTCTGTTATTTTAATATTTATTGCACATCTTGTATTTATATTTACAGCACTTCTCTCATTTTAATTTGTCCAACATATGAGTCGGGCATGATCTAGGATTTTTGTTTGGTGAGAAGTTAAAAACACGCAATTTAATACTTACGTATTAATATATTTTTTTTCAGTAGGGGCGAAACTAATTTCTTAGCCTAAACGTACTTTATCATATGAATTAGATTAAAGACATCAGTCATCCTAAAATTAGAAATTATTTCTTGTCGCAAATATTCACTTGTAGCTTACGTAAAAATAAAAATTAGGTGAGTGTACAAATGCATGAGATGAATGCCATGCGAGTTAACTGGACAAACATAATTTTTCTGCAAGAGTTTAATTTTTAGATGAAGTGATAAAATCATATAATATCACGACCATGTTAACAAAAGTTCAAATAAACCTCTTTAACAACTTAAACTGTTGTTCAACACGTACTTAGAGCAACAAAGCTAAATTCTTAGGAAAAATACGTATTAAGAATATGGTCTCACAGCATATTCACTGGCAAAAGACTGCTGTAGATCGTGCTCCCAAATGTTTGGCTTCTAACTAGCATTCCGCCTTTCATTGCTTTGGACTTTCGTGCAAGTTATTGTCTCCATTAATGGCTGTGGAAATGCTTGTGAAACTCTAAGATTGAAGGGTCTATATATATATGGTGGAAGAGTTTTATATATATTAAAAGAGATATATGCATATGGGAAGAATTGACATGATCAAGCCTTGGTTCATTCTCTTTGTATAAGCAACTTATACAAATTAGTGACGTAGCTAGGTTTTATGTGCGTCAGCAGCAACATGATTGTCTAAATGCATTGTACGTGCAGCATAGATTGCGCAAAGCATTTTCCTTGTCAACTATGCAACGTGATTGTCTAAATGCATTGTACATGCAGCAAATAATAGAGAAAGAAGAATATGTAATGATCCCACATCGGAATCTCACTCTTATAAGGGGTGCTTCTTAAGTATAAGGGGTTCTCCTACCTAACAGACTAGTCTTTTGTGATGGACTCTTCCTTTGGACTTAAGTTGTTACATTCTTGGGCTTATTTTATTACATTGGTACTTTCGTTGAGAGTGGCCTCCATGGTGGGTAGACTATAAGCTAGATTAAAGTGTGGTAAATGTCATACTGAATACTGATAGGTGGGTGCAGCTGCCAAAAAAGAAAAGAAAAGGGCTACCGTCGGGTCAGTATCGATAGGCTAGCCCGACGTGGACGTCAGCTCTTAATTTAAGGGAGTATGGAATATAATGATCCCACATCGGAATCTCACTCTCACAAGGGGTGCTTATTAAGTATAAGGGGTTCTCTCACCTAACAGACTAGTCTTTTAGGATGAGTTCTTCCTTTGGGTTTAAGTTGTTACATTCTTGGGCGAGAAAATAAAAGAGATAATAAATATCAACTATCTATCACATTTCACTTGTTATTATTTGGGGTTAAGTTGTTACATTTTTGGGCGAGAAAATAAAAGAGATAATAGATATCAACTATCTATCACATTCCACTTGATAGTATATATAACTGCTCAGCGTACGACTTATCAGCAAGGCATCTTTATATAACCCACTAAGTCACATATTCCGCCAGGTGTCTTGGGCTGATCTTGGTTCTCTGACTTCTTCGTTGGATTTCCAATCTTGGGCCTGGGTCAATTAGCTGGTCATGAAGTTCAACATCTGTTCTCATAAGTGGGCTTTCGGCTATGTGTGTTACATTGCCCCGTCATCCACAAGAACCTTGTCCTCAAGGTTCCACTTCGAATAAGTGTCGTTAAAAGCTGCCAAATCTTCCCAAGTTGCTTCTTCTTGAGGTAAGCCTTGCCATTGCACAAGTATTTGTGGAGATACAGTACCATGTTGCACAATATTTCTTTTCCCTAACACAGCTTGAGGAATTAGTTGAGGCATATCCGGATGAGGTTGTATGATGATTGGCGTGTTGCTAAGTCCTGAAGTTCCAAGAGCCTTCTTCAATAATGATACATGAAAGACAGGATGAAGCTTAGCTGATTCCGGCAACTGTAAACGATATGCAACAGGACCAATTCTTGCAAGCACCTTGAATGGACCAAAGTATTTTCTTCCAAGCTTTTGATTCCCATGACCGCGGACAAATAATTGCCTGTATGGTTGGAGCTTAACCAATACCCATTCCCCTACTTCGAAGACTCTTTCTTGCCTATGTTTGTCAGCCTGTTGTTTCATTCTGTGTTGCGCTTTGAGAAGGTTATGTTTTAACTATACAATAACGGCATCTCGAGCCTGTAACTCTTGATCCAAAGCTTCATTAGGAGTGGACAAAGGAAGGTAACGGGTTAAGCATGGTGGTTCCCTTCCGTAGACTGCCATAAACGGTGTCATTCCGATAGAAGAGTGAAATGCCGTGTTATATTAAAATTCTGCCCATGGAATGATCTTAACCCAAAGAGTCGAATTGTCCATTACAAACCCTCTCAAGTACATCTCCAAAGTTCAGTTTAAGCGTTCTGTTTGCCCATATGTTTGAGGATGGTATACACTACTGAGGTTTAAGGTGGTGCCATGTAATTTGAAGAGCTCACGCCAAAATGAACTAATGAAGATCTTGTCGCGATCGCTAACAATGCTTCGTGGTAGTCCATGCAAGCGGACTATCTCTTTGACAAAAGTGTTTGCAACCTGAGCACTATTGGCATGACTAGTGAGAGGAATAAAATGCCCGTACTTAGATAAGTAATCAACTACCACCATAATTTCTGAAAAGCCCCTGGACTATGGAAAACCCGTAATAAAATCCATAGCTACATCTTCCCATATCCGAGTCGGCATTGGAAGAGGATTTAGTAAACTAGCAGGTACAACATTATCAGCTTTAATTTGTTGACAAGTTAGACAAGCTGCCATATATATTTTTACGTCTTGTCGCATTGTTGGCCAAAAACAATTCATCACCAATCTTTGAAATGTGCGCAAAAACCCACTGTGACCTCCCAAAATAGAATCTTGAAATAACTGTAATGCCATAGGTCGCAATGAAGTAGGCACCACCAATCGATTTTTGAACAAGAGAACACGATTTTGAGTTACATAATTACCTGGCATTGTCTCTGGCTCCATGAACAATTTATGATGTAGCTTTGCCAACTCTGTATCCTGTTGATTGACTGTCTTTATGGATTCAATAAAAGGAATTTGTGGTGTAGAAAATGCTAGGTAAGATCCCTCAATGGGCTGTCGCGACAATGCATCAGCTGCAAGAGTTGCTCTACCAGGCTTGTAACGTATTTCAAAATCATAACCCAACAGCTTATTCAACCTCCGTTGTTGATCCGGTGTTTGAATTGTTTGTTCCATGAGGGATTTTAAGCTCTGCTGATTAGTCCGTATGATGAAACGCCTCCCCAACAAATACTGCCTCCACTTTGCCACTGCGGTAGTAATAGTGTACATCTCCCGTTGATAAGTCGATGCCGCTTGCATTTTCGGACTTAGTTTTTGGCTGAAATATGCCACCAGATGTTCATCTTGAAGTAATATGGCTCCGATTCTGAACCCTGAAGCATCAGTTTCGAGTACAAATGGCAAGTTGAAGTTTGGTAAGCACAAAACTAGGGCAGTAGTTAACACCTCTTGCAATTTCTTAAAAGATTGAGTTGCCTCCTCATTCCAACAAAAAGCATATTTTTTTAACAGATTAATTAGAGTGGCTGCAAGAGATACGAAGTGGCGAACGAATCTCCGATAATAACCAGCCAAGCCAAGAAATCCCCGTAGTTGCTTGATCGTCTTAGGCTCTAGCCAAGATTGCACTGCCTGAATTTTGTTAGGGTCCATAGCTACACCTCGACCCGAAATAATGTGTCCCAAAAACTCAACCTGTGATTGTCCAAATACATATTTTGACAACTTTGCAAAGAAACGGTTAGTAAGCAAAATATGTAAAACTTGTTCCAAGTGTTGCTCAAAATTGGGACTATAAACAAGTATGTCATCGAAGAAAACTAACACACATTTTCGTAGTAGAGGCTAAAAGGTTTCATTCATCACTACTTGAAATGTTGATGGAGCATTGGTGAGGCCAAAGGGCATAACAAAGAATTCGTAATGGCCTTCATGTGTTCTAAAAGCAGTCTTATGTACATCTTCAGCTTTCATGCGAATTTGATGGTATCCCGACCTTAGATCTAATTTCGAGAAAACACTAGCTCCATGTAGCTCATCTAACAGTTCATCCACCGTTGGTATTGGAAATTTGTCCTTGACAGTCACAGCATTTAACGCACAATAGTCCGTGCAAAACGCCACGTCCCATCCTTTTTTTTACTAAAAAGAACTGGGAAAGAAAAAGGACTATGTCTGGGTTGTAAAACTCCTTCGACAAGCATTTCAGACACCAGTTTAGTGATTTCTTCTTTCTGAAAGTATGGGTAGCGGTATGGCTTTACTATTACTGGACTAGTGCCTGATTCCAAATGTATAGCATGATTAGTGTCTCGCACTGGTGGCAACCCATATGGTTTATCAAAAACTACCTTGAACCTCTTCAACAATGATTACATCTTCTTATTGTCATGCGTGAGTTCTTGCTAGGACTCTAATGTCATGAGCAAACTGAAGTAAGCCGCTATTGATCCATTAAATGACATCCTTTTCATACCGCAATAAGGCACCTACGTGATTGCTAAAGGTTTGTCACCATGCAGAGTTATCGATTTGCCTTCCACAGTAAATTGCATAGTTGGCTTTGAGTAATCGAACATTATCGAACCCAATGTAGCCAACCACGACACTCCCAAGACAATATCGGATCTGACCAATGGCAAAACATGTAAATCATCAATTATAATCTGACCTTGAATGAGTAACTTCGCCCCACGAACCAGTCCATTACTTAAGAGTCGTTGTCTGTTTCCAACAACTACGGACAAATGAGGTGTCGACTCAACGGGTAACCCCAAGTGAGTAGCTACGCGCGATTACATGAAGCTGTGTGTGTGCTTCCACTATCTACCAAAATCTGTACTGATTGACCAGTGAGCTTACCCGTGAAACGTAATGTGGTCGCTGTGTGCTTCCCAGATAAAGCATTCAATGATATTTCAGGTGACGGTGCAAGTTCCTCAAGTTGTAGTTGTGTAGCCATATGCTCATCAATTCTAGCTAGGACTTCTTCAATATCGTCACTAGCAAGAATAAAAAATTGGGGTCGGGACTTGCAACGATGTCCAACAGTGAATTTCTCGTCACAATTGTAACATAAGTTCTTTTCTCGCCTGAGTTGCATTTCCTTAGGAGTCAATCGTGTTATGGTGTAAGGTACGGATGGTGAGGCAGTAGTTATTGTTGAATTTGTTTGTGGGGTAGGTGGTGCTCTGTTTGTTTGGCAAGTGTTTGAAGCTGTATGAGAATAGGCCGGTGGGTAATGGGTTTGGGCAGTATAGTGGTTTGGTGTTTGGGTAGTGTATGTAGGTTGGGTCTGTTTGAAGTGGCTAAAGTGTATGGGTTGGTCATTGGGCCATCGGAATTTATCATTTTTTTGGGTCATACGCTTTTGATCAATGAGTATAGCTTCTTGTAATTTGGCTAAGCTAATGACGTGAGATATGGTCATGGGTCGAAAGGCCATAACTTCCGATCTTAATTCGGGTTTTAATCCAGCTACGAAGTAACTCACGAGAAAGGAAGGAGTTAAGCCTACGGTTTGGTTGGCTAGCAATTCAAATTGACTTTGGTATTCTTCAACTGACCCAATTTGAAGCAACTTGGCATGGGCGCCTTTGTGGTCTTCAAATTCGGATGGCCCGAATCGTATTTCAAGTGCACGAGCAAATTGTTCCCATGTGGAAAATTGTTTATTTTTCGTCATCCATTGAAACCATTGAAGAGCTCGGCCGTCCATATGGAAGGACATAATTAGCAGTCGTTGATCATCAGGCGTATAGTGGTATGCAAAGAATCTTTCGGCTTTAAAAATCCATCCTGTGGGATCTTCTCTATCAAATTGTGGAAACTCAAGTCGCATCTGTCTAGCTTGAAGGCCGTAAGCTAAACCCGGTGCTCCTTGGTTGTTAATTGATCTGTTGACCCCTGCTGCTGGCGATGACGCTACTGCGGTATTGTGGACTGGAAGTGGCAGATGAGGCACAGGAGTTGCGGTGCCTACTGGGGATGTTGGACCACTAGCAGAACCCCCATTTCCTTGTGCAACCTCAGCTTTTTCTGTAAGCAAATGAATGGTCTGCTCAAGTTTGCCATCCAATACAGTCACTTTTGCCACTACATCACCCAAAGCTTGTTGATAATCATTTAATCTTTGCGAATTTGCAATAGTATTCTCTTGCATATTTTTCATTGTTTCATCCATAGTTTTCAACCGTGTTCCTTCCGCCATCTCTCAATGAGAGCACCAAAAATGTAACGATTAAACTAAATGGACAATATATGAGAACGAAGTGTTTGTTTAATTGACAGGTTCTGCTATTGAAAAGTACATGACTGACTTGAAGGAAAAAGAAATTAATAGAGAAAATAAAAGAGATAACAAATATCAACTATCTATCTCATTCCACTTGCTAATATATACAACGACTCATCAGCAAGGCATCTTTCTATAACCCACTAAGTCACATATTCCGCCAGGTGTCTTGGGCTGATCTTGGTTCTCTGATTTCTTCGTTGGATTTCCAATCTTGGGCCTAGGTCAATTAGCTGGTCATGAAGTTCAACATCTGTTCTCATAAGTGGGCCTTCAGCTATGTGTGTTACAGAATCAAAGTCCACGAACTTAAACGTTTTAGATTGCGCAAAGCATTAAAGAGCATTTTAATTGTTGAATAAATGATTAAGAAAGCAGTCAAACAAAGTCGTGGATAGTCATTATTCAATAAAAAAATAAATACTCATACATGAATAAGTTATTGGCAAATGAATACTACTATGTGAACAGTACCACTGACAGTTATTTTGTGAATAGTACTATGCAAATAGTGCTGATTTACAGGTACTGTGTAAATGTATAGTAATCATATTTTTTCTATAAATAGGGCTTCATTGTATAATTCAAAATTTATAGTGAAATCAATAGAATTTTCTCTAGTTTCTCACAGTTCTCTCTTATAGTATCATATTTCTCGCAATTATTTTACAACAAGTTATCAACACGAAACTCTACCATAATAGGAAGACACAGGTAGTCTGATCATTTTAGTTCAATTCTCAGGAAGTTTCAAAAGTATATATAATTCTTCTCATTTTTCAGTGACATTCTTAATATATTTTATAGATCAAAGTATTTTATATATACATACATACATACATATATATATATAGATCACCAATTATATATTTGGTGAATATAATATTCCAAAAAAGATAAATAACTGGATTGTAAATATGAAAAATTGATTATGGACGAAAAGGATCGCATGCTCGGATTTATAATTTTTTTTTTTACAGTTTCCATTGTTGAAGAGGAATATTGGAATAATTTTGGACATAAATTTCTGTTACTCACAAGAACATAGGATGACCCCATGAACAAGGATTTGGACATAAATAATTTTAATTCTCAAATAATTATTTATATCTAATTTGACATAATGTTATTATATTTATAATGGCATTTTATTGAGATCATTATACATTCTGCACGCACAATGTGATAGTAATAACGCTTATATTCAATTCTTTTTTTTTTAAATTTATTTAACATTTATTTACATGTCTAACGTATTTTTACTTAATCTCACATTTAATACTAAAATACAACTCAGTTTACTAAATAATTTATTCATTACAATTTACGTATTTATTTTATTAATCTAGAAGTTATACTCTTATTTTCTTATGAATTTCTATTAATTAAATTTTATTTGATATATTTTAGTATGATAATGTCAAATCTTACAAAGCTCGAGTTTACTGTCCTTGACATAACTGGCAATAATTATTTGCCATGGATAACGGATGCTGAAGTACATCTATAAGCCAAAGGTCTTGAAAATACGATAGTTGAAGGTAATAAAAAATCTCCACAAGATCACGTTAAGGCGATGATATTTATTCGTCATCATTTACATGAGGCATTAAAGACAGTATCTTACCATAAAAGATCCATATGAATTGTGGGTCAATTTGAAAGAAAGACACAACCATCAAAAAAACAATGCTCCTTCCAATGCTCCATCACAATTGAATATGTGTGGAGAAAAGATTATAGAGGATGACATGCTAGAAAAAACATAGTCTACATTTCACGCTTCAAATATAATATTGGAACAACAATACAAAGAGCGTGGTATTAAGAAACATTCAGAGTTAATAACATGTCGCCTAGTGGCAGAGCTGAACAATGAATTTATTAATGAGGAACCACCAATCACGACTAACAGGCTTAGAACCATTTCCTAAAATGAATGTTGTAGATTATTATAATCATGGTCGTGGTAGAGACCGTGGTCGTGGTCGTGCCTATGGTTATGGTCGTGGATGGGACCGTGGAGGTGGTCATGGTTATAATAACACTTGATATTATAATGATCCGAAAAACTTCAATTCTAAAAGGCAACAAAACTACGACAAGGTGAGTGGTTTACAAAAGAAACCATCCCAAGAAAGTAAATGTTATAGATGTGGCATGACAGGCCATTGGGAACGAACTTGTCGTACGACAAAACATCTCGTTGACCTTTACTAGGTCTCATTGAAAGGTAAAGGAAAAAGTGTAGAGACGAATTTGGCTGAACTTGATACTAGTTTCTTTGAGGATAACAATGAAGGCAGTGAGCGTCTGATTGTTGATGAAATAATGAAATAATAAAATAATAAAAATATAAAAAATAAAAAAGTAAATAGAATATCATTTATTAAATTCTTAAGTTAAATTAATATTTTATAATTTAAAGTTTTATTTAAAATAAAATTTTTAAATGCTAAATTTTATTTTTTATATTTTCAAAATTAAAATATAAATATAAAAATAAATAAATAAAATATCTTTTATATATAACTTTAAAATAATAATAATAAATAAAATCTTTAGAAAAGTAAAATAATAAAATAAAATAAAATATGCAAAAAATTATCAAAATTTTAAGTTAAATTAAATTCTTATAATTTATATTTATATTTAAAATAATTTTTTAATTTCTAAATTCTTAAGATTTTATCTATTCCACACGTTACTGACTAATCCTAAGTCAAATGGTCAAATAAAAAATAGATAAACCATTTGATTAGAAAAAAATCCCAATTAATAAGGTTTCATTAGATCTGGGGTATGATATGTTTTTCTAGATTTATAATAATGATTTACAAATATATAATTTTTAATTTTTAAATTATATTTCAAAATTTAAAATAAAACTAAAAAATAAATAAAATAATTTTTAATTTTAATTTTCCAAAATTTTTTGAAAAAAAGTTTAAATTTTGAAATTTTGAATTTTAAAGTTACAATTTACAAACATAAAAATAAATTTATTTTATTTGTATAAATTCGTTAGATATTTTCTTACTCGCGTATTGGCAAAAGTATACAAAGTGTATTATGAATTGTATATTTTTATGACATTCTTTGTTTTTCTGAGTTAGGGGTATTGCAAAAAAATTGTTCAAGATTCCTAATAATATTAAGTTTAAACCAAACATAACAATATAACATTTTTAAGATTTTGAAAAAATATTTTTAGAATATTTTTAACGTAACAATAAGTTTTAAGCACATTCCCAAGAATAATATTCCTGGAAATGTCATTACAAGAAATGTTATTTTTGAGAATGAAAAATCATTGTGTGAACCAACACACACACCCCCCCCCCCCCCCCCCCCCCCCCCCTACCTATGTGTTTTTGACATACGAATATACCACATTCATATACTTAAAAAGAGGAACATGAAAGAGTTTTATACCTTCAAGTAGACAGTAAAATAAACACTAAAATATTCGAATTTCAAGCATTTAAAACAAGACATTTCGGTGTACAAATGTTTCGGTACACAATTTTAAGTGAAATAGAATTTTAAGGAGAAAACTACCCTTATCTTTTACAATACTAAGAAGCAACATATATATATTGGTGGCTTGGTGCCTTGCATATAATTCGATTAGAAAACCAGCATCCTGAAGCCAAAATTAACATCCGCGAAATTTCTTCACTTGTTTGCAATAGGTTCGATCAAATTGGATAGGACTTGGTCCTTTGTTTCACGATCTTGGACACCAAATCCATCTCCATGTTGGTATATGCAGTGTGCTACTCGTGCTTCATTTACTATATATTTAACTAATTGTTGCTGTTCTTGAGGAAGACTGATAAAATGAGTGTTAAGTTTTATCCAAGCATTCATAATCAGACTTCTGATATGTTCTCGAGCAACCCCTTCTGAAACATTTGCTTCTCTCATGTAGCATAGGATTGACGTTGGAGCATCGCCCCTCTCTAGTTCAGCCTATTAAAATCATCACCAAACAATGATTTTAAGATCCCATTTATAAGATCCAAGAAATTATTCCAAAAGAATTAGATCTAGAATTGTTGTATATCAGCCGAATGATGCTTTACCTTGCTCTATATGGTAAAAGTTCTTATATACCGAGATTTGACATTTACCATACAAAGGAAGGACGAAAAATTACCCGTTTACGTAAAACATTAGTCAAAGAATTATTTCATTAGTTAACATAGCTGAAAAAACTATAAAGATATATATGTAATTTTACCGAAGAAGTCCCTTGATCGTTACAAAGTCGAATGATGAGCGAGGTGTAGTATACTATCTCCTTGCTGTCTTCAAGCAATTGTATAACCTCCTTTGTATCATGAGATACACCTAATATTACGCGAAGGGCGATCAAAGGGCCAGACGATGATATCCATCCGTTGCTTAGATACTCTTGCAGGGATGGTGTATACCCTTTGTTGTCCCATTTTGCTTCCACGAGCAAGGATTTGCAAAACTTTGCCCACTAAGTAAAGCAAAAAATCTTACTATTAGAGGCTTCGAGGAAATGATATAAAGTGATGCCATAAGCAGTGGGGGTTACAATCTCAACTAACTCTACAAAATTTATAATTTTTTTAAATATATTACTAATTTAAGTTTAAAACATTTATTAGCTTCCATCGGAAAAAATACCATTTGAGAGATTTTGAAATCGTATATTATAATCTCTATCAAAGAATTTTCTAGATCTGTCCCTACCGGTGTCACCAAGGATCGAGGTTGGATACATACCGCTTTCTGTAAATATTTGAGCACCCAGTCCCAGCCAGTTTCCTTCTGAATTTCCTCAGCTATCTCCCTGGTGGTATCATACAATATCTGGAAACAAGTTATCATGCAGTCTGGTAGTTGTTGTACGTCCTTCAGATTCCATCTACAATAATTGAAGGGTTTACTTCTCAGTTTCTTGGGGAAAAGCCATGGTAAATGGTAGGAAAATATGGAGGGCCAAGTCTACGACCTCAGGATTTCTATTAAGGATAACATTCGTGAAGGCTTTGAAGGTGATTGTGGGCCTAAAGTGAGGAATATCTTAAGATGCATTTAATGTCAATTTTGTAATAAATTAAGGAGGTTCTATTAAATTTTTGCCTTATATAAAGTATATGTTAAATATTTCATTTTAGATCATAAAAAATTATTCTTTAGCAAATTACACAAATTACGTATTATGAAATTTAGGCTTTAGACACCTAAAAATACTTCCAGTGAGTTTAGACGTTGATGCTAATTTATTTGACCAATTTCTGAAAAAGGTTCTAGTAAGAGTTGAAGTTGAAAAAAGTTAAAAAAAAAAATTAAGAAGTTTCAAATTGAAATTCTTTAAAAGAAGCTTTTGCGAAACTCTTTTATATAATGTGAGAAGTTATATTTTTTTTTTTCAAATATACCCCTCCATATTTTGAACGTCCGATATTGCCCTCGAAGTTTTTAAAAGGCTAACATTGCCTCACATAAGCCAAACAATTAACTGCTTTTGTTCAACAAAACTTGTAACAAAAACGCTATTGCTGCAAGCTCAACAGCTCAAAAACTAAAATTTTATAATTAGGCCAAACAAGAGTCGTAGTCAGGACCAAAATTAAAGAGAAACATAATTTTTTACGTTTAAATTTATCTTGTCATTTTCATCATGCATCTCAAGCAGAATCTATTGTCATTTATTTATTTATTTTCATTTTGATACAATAAAAATCGAAGTCAGTTATTTGAAATTATAACTACCATATTCCACCCAACTCTTGTACTAACATTAATACTATTTAATATTCCTTCATAAACATTATGTAAAAATGTTCTTGTAAACTAACCTCTCTATAGCCTTAGTGAACTGCTCTAGTTCTTGAAGTGAGCCATAAATGTCATAAACATCATCAACTATTAGTACGAATTGAATAACTTTAGCCAGCCATTTTCTTAGGTTTCCATGTTGAGGCTCAAAGGCAACTCCTGTAGTCCATAAAAAACTTTCAATCACGCGATTCCTCGTAAAGCTCAACTTTTCGGTAATTTCAAGATTCTTCCACCATCTGAAATTAGCACATAAAAAGCAATTAAACGAGATTTTCGTTATAATATGGTAAGAAAATCAACCACGCGATCCCTCGTCATTACCTTATTGTTATTTCCTTGAGATCTTTCTGGTGTACAGCTTGAACTATGTTGAAGTTGAGTTTTGCCAAGTTAAGTATTGAAGAGTTGGCCTTCTTCTCCTCATATGCATAAATGTGTTTTCTGACATTGTACCACCCCACTCTCCAATGCAGTGGAAGATCTAATGCGTGATCCGATTTTCCACTGAATTTTGTGAGGTATTGAGTTGAGAACAATCTGGCTTCCTTCAATATGTTTTCACCTTCTGAGCCGAGAATCGAGGCTTCAAATACCTTGTATAATGCTTCAACGCTCAAGTCAGTTCTTGAAATGAATTTACTCTTACTGTCCATGAAGCCCAAAAACATATCTGAATACGAAAGCAAAATGGAAGTTAGATGGAGGGTTTCAAACAAACCAAAAAAAGAGAAGAAAAAATTGATTATTTACAACCACTGATTCAGTTGTATACCTTGTGAAACATTGTAGCCGTACTGCCTCAGAAGCCTAAAGCATAACGATGTAGCATAGAGATCATTTCCAATACCTGAGCTGTTGTTTATAGTGTCTAAAGCTTCTTTGATTTCATGCTCAAAGTGATCTGCGAGGCCTAATTTTGTAATGCAATCAATGAGCTCCAGCTTAGCTAATTGGTCCACAGCTTCCGTGAACATCCACCTCACTTCCCCTATAAGCTTCCCAGCTTCTCTTTTATATTTTTCTTCCTGCACAGCAAAATGGTATTATACTTCTAAATTATTCTTGTAGGTATAACGGATCATATATGTTGTGGATACAAGTATAGACCAAAGAGGAAAAATATGATGTGGATACAAGTCAGGGGCTAATTTAAGATTTTCTTTAAGTGAGTGGCTAAAAACATATAATCTAAACACTTGTATGTTAATAATTATTTTTTAGTGAGGTTAAGTTAATTTTTTAACTTAAAAATATTTTAAAAATACATACATTTTTTTAAAATAAAAAATTGGGATGAGTGAGGACTATAGTCCCACTCACTCCTTAATTACTCCACCATTGATACGAGTTATTTATAAGACTATGATAAATGGGATGCACCATTCGAGTTAACACCATTCGAAATTCCCCACTGTTCTAAAATTCTTCTCTTAACTGACCTAATGCATATGTGAGGTGCTCTAAAAAATTTACCAATTAGTGATCAAACTCTGTCGAATAATCCGATAGTCGAACTTCATTAAGTGGATTCTCACGTCAACCAAGAAAAATGCATGGGATGAATGCCATGCAGGCTTACTGGACCGACATAAAAGTTAAAATAAACCTGTTAAGTCATCTCCTGCCGCCTTCCAATTTTTTCTTATAAGGAGCCAAACAAGTGACTATATTTTTAATCACTCTTTAATTTAATTCACTCCAACTCTCTCTATCTTGAACAATATAACCATTGAAGAGATTTTTGCTAGTATAGACTTTCTCCCTGCATCTGATTGGAAAGAGAGGAGAATAGGGGCTTGTAATTTTAGAGAGCCCCTACTAAAGAGTTTAAACATTTTTTCAGCACTTAGCCTCACATTTAGCCATTAAGTCAAGTGAAGGGATGCTGGCGTGCCACGCCCGTTCTTGTGGGTGGGATTAATTCGGTCTCTGTCTCGTGAGTTGAATGAGTGGGAATGTTTTTTAGGATTATCAAAAAAGAAAAAGAAAAAAAACACGACTATGGAGTCATGTTAGTGAGGATGTTGGAGATGGCCTAACAGCTTAAGCTGTTGTTTTCAACACGTATTTGGTGCAACAAAGCTAAATTCTTAGGAAAAATACGTATTAAGAATATGGTCTCACAGCATATTCACTGGCAAGAGACTGCAGGAGATTATGCTCCCAAATGTTTGGCTTGTAACTAGCATTCCGCCTTTGGTTGCTTTGATCTATCGTGCAAGTTTTTTTTTTGGCTAAGCCTGTCCTGCAAGTTATTGTCTCCATTAATGGCTGTGGAAGGCTTGTGAAACTCCGAGATTGAAGGGTCTATATATATGGTGGAAGAGTTTTATATCTATTTGAAGAGATATATGTATATTGGAAGTATTGAAATGATAGTCAAGCCTTGGTTCATTCTCTTTATATAAGCAACTGATACAAATTAGTGACGTACGTTTTATGTGCGTCAGCAGCAATATTTTTGCGTAAATACCACGTACGTTCAGCATATAGTTAAGAGAGAAGGAAGAGTGATAGTCTTGTAAACGTTTTCCAATTTTTTTTTTTTTTTTTGGTCTATGATTAGTAAAGCCGTCAGAAAAGTAGAGGGCTTGTTGAATAAGAGTATCTTTAATTGGGGGTTCTAAAATAGATTTCTAAAGTGTAATGATTGAAACAATTTAGAGATTTTAGTGAAAAAAAAATACTATAATAGGAGTCTCTAAAACCAAAAATAGAAAAATAGAGCCCGACTCTATTTTTGGTTTTAGAGACTCTCATTGTAATATATTTTTTTTTACAAAAGTCTCTAAATTGGTTCAATAATTATATTTTAGAGACCCATTTTAGAGTCCCATTAAGGATACTCTAAATGATTGTGAAAGCAATCAGCAAAGTTCAAGGCTGTTAAAGTCTCTTCATACGGAAAACTATGTGTAGTGAATGCCAAACTGTGACTCGAATTTAAAATATCTGATTATAATAGTCTCACCCAACTCATGAGTCTATTATTTCAGAACTTTGATGATACGGTTATTTGAACTTGTTGTCTATAGTTCAAAATATTTTATCATAATATAACGAGAGATGATAATAGGAGATGCGTTTGAATACCTTCGTTAAATTGGAAATTCATATCTAGAATGACTTTTTTTCTTTTTCTTTTGGATGACGTGCCAACCAAGCTAACGGAGTTCGACTATCAATTGGTAAAATCTCGAGTGCAGTGGTGAGCCCAAAAAATGCACCATGTCAGCCAAGGACAGAATACCAGAGCAGTGAAAAGTGTCGAACCCATAACCTCACGATTTTACCTCATTACCACTAGATCGTGTACCTAGGGGACTGATAAGGGATATTCAAATTCCCCATGATATGTGCTGTCTTCCTCTTCTATTAGCATAATATCCGATTGTATAGTTGTTGTTAGCATAATATCCGTTTGTATAGCTGTAGCGATATACTCGTTATTTGTATTGATTCTTTCCTATTATATAGGAGTACACACATTGTAATTTCTGTGTATATAATAATGAAGAGTGATCTCCTCATAGTGTGAGGGATTTCAATCATTTACTATGCATTGCAAACATCTTTATGGTATCAGTTTCAAGGTTTTTTTGTCGATTCTGACCATGGCTGAATCGTCTTCTTCACCTCTTACTCTTCCGCTCAACACAATAGTGCATATGCTCACCATTAAACTGACCTCCTCCAATTATCTATTGTGGAGAAATCAGTTTGTTCCTATGTTAGCCAATTACGAGCTTTTTGGTTATTTGGACGGTAGCATCACGGCTCCTTCTCCCACGATTACCACCTCTAATGGGACCAAAAAGTCGAATCCTGCATATACCTCTTGGCTACATACCGATCAGACGCTACTCAGTTTACACTATTCTTCTCTTACAAAGGAATCTATGAGTGTGGTACTGGGTTTCCGTCACTCCCATGAGGCCTGGCATGCGTTAGAAGTCTCATTTTCGCACCGATCGAAGACTCGCGAACTGCAACTCAAGGATGAACTCCAACTAATGCATCGTGGCTCTCAGTCCATTGCTAAGTTTTCTCGCACCTTCAAAGGTCTTTGTGATCAACTGGCTGCTATTGGTCGTCCTATTGATGACACAAATAAAGTCCATTGGTATCTACGTGCATTGGGACTCGACTACAAGATTTTTGCTACCACCATAATGTCACAACTTCCTCTACCATCTTTTGAAGAGATTGTTCCGAAGGCTTTGAGCCATGAAATCTTTGAACAGTCAGTTTCCCATTCGTCTTCCAACTCTGCTTATTTTGTGCAGCAGACTTTCAAAGCGGCTAGTCATAAGAAAGTGATGCATCGGTCCTCAGCTTCTCCTACACCATTTGCCAATTCGAAGTCATCATCCACCTCCTCCGTTCACTGTCAGTTGTGCGACAAGAAGGGTCACTTGGCCAAACATTGCTGGACCTTCCTGAAACTCAAGAAGAAGCAATCGGCTAACCTTGCTGAAGCATTTTTTGCTTGCTCGATTCAGGATCTGAATGATTCTGATTGGTTCCCTGACTCTAGTGCAACGTCCCACATGACTAGTGACACCGAAGGTATGGATCAACCGGCTGTCTATTCTGGTAATGAACGTGTCATGGTTGGCAATGGTCAGTCTTTAGCTATCTCTCACACTGGTTCCATTTCATCTCTTGTTCCGTCCAGTTCTCTTCTTTTATCTAATGTCTTAGTTGTTCCTGGAATTAAGAAAAATCTTATTTCTATTAGTCAACTTACTAAAGACAATAATTGTTATGTTACCTTCTCTTCCTCTGGTTTTACCATACAGGATCGGGTTACAAGAGTGGTACTGGGAGTCGAAAGATGTGAAAATGGTCTCTATGTGTTGGATCGTGTCATCATGCCTTCGTGTCCATTACTTCTACACCACGAGCATCTGTTCGTTTATGGCATGCTCGCCTTGGTCATCCACATTATCGTACTGTTGTTTCTCTTTCTAAATTAGGATCTATTTCCTACAGTAATAAATTGGTGAACAATGATTCTGAAGTTTGTGTTGGTTGTAAACTTGGCAAAAGCCACTGTTTACCTTTTTCTCTAAATGATGAACGTTGTGCCATGCCCTTTGATCGTTTACACTGTGACCTATGGGGTCTGTCACAGTTTCTTCTTTTATTGGATATAGATACTGTGTGGTTTTTATTGATGATTGTACCCGATTTAGTTGGATATTTCCTTTAAAACGCAAAAATGATTTCTTTGATACTTTCATCAATTTACAACGTTTTATTGAGACACAATTTTCTGCAAAAATCAAATCGTTTCAGTGTGATGGTAGAACTGAGTTTACTAATCATAAGTTCCGTTCTCATCTGCATTCTTGTGGCATTGATCTTCGTCTAGCATGTCCTTACACTCCTAGTCAAAATGGAATTGCCGAACGTAAGCATCGCCATGTCACAAAAATGGGTCTTACTCTTATGTTTCATGCTCATGTGCCGCTTTCTTTCTGGGTTGAGGCATTCTCTACTGTCGTATTTCTCATTAACCGACTCCCATCCCCTTCTCTTGTTGGTAAAACACCTTATGAGCTCATGTTTGGTAAGCAACCCGATTACTCGATACTTCGTACCTTTGGGTGTCTTTGTTTCCTTTATTTGAGAGATTACTCACCTAATAAATTATCTCCAAAATCTGTTCTTTGTGTCTTTTTAGGTTACAGTACCATTCATAAGGGATTTCGGTGCTTAGACCGTAAGACATATCATGTCTATGTTTCTCGACATGTGCAGTTTCATGAAAATACCTTTCCTTATAATGGTGATTCTGTGCAAACTCTGCCATCTAACCTTGACTATATTTGCAAACATCTTTAGGGACCATATTTTCTTTATATCTAGAATGACTTTGATTGCGTTATGTGTTGAAGTAGGTTAATGGAATGAGCAAAATTTAATTTTTGCTTTAAGCTAGCATTAGGGTGTGGAACAGAGTACGAGAGCAAAGGGGACCAGATGTATCCTGCTGAGTTTTTGGTTCAGAAATGTGTAGCACAATCTATTCTCCAGTCCCCACCAGGGTCATTAGTCTTAATGGCTAGACCTACTTCTTTAACAATGACATGGTGGAAAAAGTAGAGTACTCATTAAAGCTGCAAACTTAAAACAAAATTAGCTGAAACGTAGATGGATAAAATTGAATCAAGACTCACCTTTAATACAATAATAGAAAATATGGAGTTTTGTATAAAGTAGTGCAAGAACTTATATACAGGTCTTGAAATTTATGATTTTCCAACAATATTTGTTTGTTGATATTTAGTGGATGTTGATCGAGGCTTAACCTTTGTCATTAATATGAATTTGAAAACATATTTGTGTGATTGGTTGAGTAAAATATTAGAAGTTGTTACATGGTCGATCTGTTTCAAAGGATTGAAAGAGCCTCATATTAGAATATGTGTAAAGCAATATTATTCTAGAACAATAGGAAAGAGTTTGGAGGGAATGTATGAAGGCAGTCAAGATAACAGTTACGGATATTTAATGGGAAAGAGTGCTTAGGGTATCTCCAATGGGTATCACTATTCACAAATTTTTTCTATTTTTGGTAATTTTTAGAAACTCGGGTCTCTATTTCACTCAAATCTACAATGGGGCCGACCAACTTTTAGAGATTTGAGTTAAAATAGAAACTCAATCACTTTTTGGTTTTCTAAATTTGTTGCCAAAAAAGTAAATTGAGTCTCAATTTTAACTCAAATTTTTAAAAAGTGGTGGACCCCATTAGAGATTTAAGTTAAAATAGATACCCGGTCTCTTAAAATAACCAAAAATAGTAATTTTTTGTGAATAGTAGTGTCCATTGGAGATACCCTAAGCTGCAGCAAGTTGGGAATTACAAACTACTCTATTCAAACTTTCATTCACCGCCTTTATTTATCATTTGTGGTTTGAGCTTAATGCTACAATCTTCAGAAATGAATTTACCACTGAAGATAAGGTATTACAAAATATCAAAAACCAAATCTGATGGAAGATGTTATCGGAGAAGAAAGTTACAAACAATCGGAAAAATAGGGAGCTATGCGAGCAATTGAAACTTAGTGATATTTTATAGTTATTTCAAGATTTTTTTGTTTTGCTTGTTTGTGACACAATTGTACATTGGCTTGCCAAAAATTTTTGATAGTTGAATGAAATAGATTTACTTGTTGACCCAACAAAAAAAATAATTATTCTAGAACAACCGTTAGAATCTTTGCATGAAAATGGTTAGAAGTTGAAAACTAATAGCCAAATTAAATTTCACTATGTCACTCCTTCATCATTTACTTTTAAGTAACCACCTTATCTAAAAGTTAATAATACCTTATTTAAAAGTTTAAACTGTTAGAGAGGGATTTATCATATTATCATATTATTCAATCGGAGTTAATTTTTTAGTATTACACTTAGACAATTTTAATGTTTTAAATGGGTTGCGATAAGTTTTGAACCTATGACATTTTGGTACTTAAATTCTGATATCATGTTAAGTAACCATCTCATCTAAATGTTTAAACTGTTAAAGAAGGATTTATCATTTTATTTATTATATTCAACGTTTACTATATTATCAATTTTGTGTTATATACAAAAAAAAAAAATGACATTCCATATATAAATCTTATCATTCAAAGCAAATATATATATATATATATATATATATATATAAGATATTTAATATTTAATACATGAATTTTCACCATATAAAAAAATATAAAAAATGACATAATATTATTGAATCACTGAATCTTCGATCCTCATCTATAATTAAAATGTTTTATTTTTTTTTTCGGTTGTACCTAAGATATGGAATATTCTCTCTCTCTCTCTCCATCCCCTTGAAAATTGAAGCGTATATTATCTGAATCTTATATCGCATAGAATTGGAAATCTCATGCATTGAGATGGAAACTTAACACGCATATCGTAGGACCTACATCAAATTTGTGAGACACGCCTGTCATAGGATAGCCAATGGTTTTCTGGGAGAGGAGTTGGCCTGTTTGAATGATAATTTTCAGGTTCTTTTTTCGTAACAGTGATGCACACATGCAACTACAGAAGAATGTCGCCAAAGCACAGTCACAGTGGCTGAGATTTTTAGGCAAATAATGACTTTCGTGATAACATAGTACTTCTCCGACAAAAAATAAAGAAAAAGAAAAAGAAAAAGTCACATACTACTTCAATGACAAACAAATACTTCAGGGGTTGGTATAGAGTTTTTATTCGGTGAGATAAAAATATACATTTTTGTGTTTAGATATTAATAATTTTCTTTTAGAGTGAAGCTGACTTAACTTTAATTTTTTATATTAATAATATTTTATAAAAAAATTGGGATCAATAATGGAGACTATAATTTCAACTCTCTCTTGAATATATCCTCCTCTGTACTAGCCACAGATCTTCAAAATCTTTTAATCCCTTCAAAATTAATTTTTTCCATCACATTAATGTATAACATAAAACTCATAGGTAGAGGTCAAGCACCCTGGAGATGATGTGCATCACATATTTGTGAATCAAAAATCACCATTCGGATATGCACGTATGGTCCACCTAATGATAGCTCGAACCAAACTTTTAATTTATCTAACAATTGTAGGAATAACCTCGAAATCGCTAATTTTGCATTGGCTATCCCCTAGTCTATCGCCCACCTAGTGATAGCTTAAAGCAAATATTTAATTTATCTAACAATTGATTGGAATAAATTTGAGATCTTATTGTTTGTTTAAATATGTCTCTACAGTGTAAACCTCTAAAGACATAAAAATATTTAAAGTATTGTTATATCTTATTTTAATTTTTACACTCAAATATCATTTCTTATATGGATACTTAGTTGGCATGTTAAAATAACAAACTTTTTGATTTCTTTCTCTTCTTTTAACATGCTAACTAAACATCCACGTAAAAAGTTGTATTTAATTTAAGTATGAAAATTAAAATTATATATAGCATTTCTCAAATATTTATCTTTTGTATTGGCTATCCCCAACTATATCGCCCACCTAATGATAGCTTAATTTATCTAACATCTTTTATAATAGGGTCAGGCAAGTGTGCGTGCATGTGTGGTGGATATATATCTAACAATTGGTTGGAATAAATTTGAGATCTTATTGTTTGAACACGTCTCTACAGTGTAAACCTCTAAAGACATAAAAATATTTATCTTTTGTATTGGCTATCCCCAACTCTATCGCCCACCTAATGATAGCTTAATTTATCTAACATCTTTATAAAGGGGTCAGGCCAGTGTGCGCGCATGTGTTTTGGATATATATATTGTGATTTTTCAAGGTTTTATTCTTTCTACGTGGGATAAGTATAAACCTATTTGTTCACACTTCTCAACTGAAAATAATAGACATATGACATATAGACATATGACATATGAAAATAATAGACATTCTGGAAGAGGAACATGTAGGCTTCTGGACCTTCTCACTTAGACACGCAAGACCTATCTAAAATTGAGAAAAAGAGGCCCCTTTACACAAATCTGCATGTATAAACTCCAATAGTTCTTCACATAGTGCTACCAAATTCCTATGGCGATGGGGATTGTAGTGGGCAAGAACCAGCTCACTTGTACCCACTGGTCCAAAGTCATAGTTAAGGGGGGCCCATGGCCTTCATAGGGTAAGCATGGTAGCTGGCTAAGCATATAACATGAAGAAGGGGGAGGTCGACTCTAAGCAAGGAAGGAACAAGATATCCAGAAGTCAATGATGGGATAAGATGGATCCTCCAAGTATGGTAAGAAGTCCATTCATAGAGTCAATCATGGGATTAGATGGAACCTCCAAGTATGGTAAGAAATCCATGCTCCAGCATTAAGTAAGAAGAGGGGTTGGCTATATAAAGGACCAAAAGGCTACACTTAGGGGGCATTTGGTTCACGGATAAATTTTTCATTCCCGGAAATGACATTCCTATGAATGATATTCCCAGGAATGTTATTCCTGGGAATGTAGTTAAAAATGTTTAGTTTGTTAAAAATATTCCAGAGAATATTTTGTCAAGTTCCTAGCAATGTTATTTTATTATGTTTGGTTTAGACTCAGTATTTCTAGAATATTGAGCAATTTTCCAATATTGCCCCTAACTAAAAAAAAAAGAATATTAAACAAACTATATAAATAATGATACATTTTGCATACTTTTACTAATAGGCGAGTAAAAAAATTTTAACCTATTAATACAACAAAGTAAATTTATTTTTATATTTTATAAATTTTAACTTGACACTTTAGAATTAGAAACTTAAATTTATTATTTTAAAAAAATTAAAAATAAAATTTTAAAAATAATTTATTTTATTTTTGAATCTATATTATTTAATTTAAAAATTGAAAATCTACAATCTAGCATTAAAAATAATTCTGAATATAAAATTCTAGTGTAACTTAGAAAATTGATAATTTTTATTTATTTCATTTTATATTTTTATTATTTTATTTATTCTAAATGTTTTTGTTTTATGTAATTTTATTTTATTTTATTCTTACTAATTTTATTTTTATTTTCTTTTCTTTTTTTATTTTTTATTTTTTCTAAATATTTTATTTTGCGTGGTTTTATTTTTTTTTATTCTTACTAATTTTATTTTATTTTCTTATTCTATTTTATCATTTAACTTTTTATTTTATTTAATTTTCATTTTTTTAAGTTTTTAAATTTTTTCTAAAATTTTTTTTTTTTTTTTTTTTTTTTTTTCTATATTATTTTTAAATTTTTTTTTTTTCTTTTTTTTTTATTTTATTTTATATTATTATTTTTTATTTTATTTTATTTTTTACGTTATCTTATTTTATTTTATTTTCTTCTTTAGTTTTTTCCTTTTTTCTTTTTATAATTATTTTTTGTTATTTTATTATATTTTTCATTACTTTATTATATTTTTCATTATTTTCTTATTTTTTATGTTTTTGAATTATATTATTGTATTAATTTTAATTTTTTATTTTTTAAGATGGGTATTTAGGTCTTTTATTTTCTCAATGTTATTCTCATGACTTGAGAATATGAGATTTACACCCTCTCACATAGGAATAGAAATTGACCAAATTATGAAAATATTGCATTATTAGGAATGTGATATTCCCATGAATATTTTTTTATTCCGTGAACCAAATATGAAAATGTCATATTTCAGACTTCACATTCTCAAAAATCTTGTAACATTTTGCGAACCAGACGCTTCCTTAGGGATACGATGATCTTAACCCTACCCTACAATAAAGCTTTATTCAGCCGTCATGTTCCTTGTCTGTCACTTGTTGGTCGGGACTCTATTCGATAAAAAGGATTGGGGCTTGCTCCAATCTTAATTGTAGACTTCGAGAGTCTACAATTTGGCGCCCACCGTGGGGCCTCTGACCAACGTAGTGAACAAAGATCAAAGATAGCTGAACCCGACCCACTCAAGCTATAAGCACCTCAAGGGGTTGTAACTCTATTTAAGCCACAAGCACCCCAAAGGGTTGCGGCACTATTCAAGCCATAAAGCACCCCAAGGGCTTGTGGTTCTATTCAAACCATAAAGTACCCCAAGGGGTTATGACTCTATTCAAGCCATAAAGTACCTCCAAGGGGTTACGGCTCTATTCAAGCCATAAGCACCCCAAGGGGTTGCGACTTTATCTAAGCCATAAAGCACCCCAAGGTGTTGCGGCTCTATTCAAGCCATAAAGCACCCCAAGAGGTTGCG
The DNA here is from genome assembly GCA_037974665.1 of Ehretia macrophylla. Classification (NCBI taxonomy): domain Eukaryota; kingdom Viridiplantae; phylum Streptophyta; class Magnoliopsida; order Boraginales; family Ehretiaceae; genus Ehretia; species Ehretia macrophylla. The sequence continues at coordinate 53,224,099 of CM075769.1, read as the reverse complement.
GCTCTATTCAAGCCATAAAGCACCCCAAGGGGTTGTGTGGCTCTATTCAAGCCATAAGCACCCCAAGGGGTTGCGGCTGAATGTGAAGCCACGCGCCCCTTGTCCGGACTCTTTAGGCCCATTATTCTAATAGACCTGAAGAGTGGGAGACTTACTGTAGTGGGCAAGAACTAGCCCACTAGTACCCACTGGCCTAAAGTCATAGTTAAAGAGGGCTCACGACCTTCGTAGGGTAAACATGGTAGCTGGCTAAACATATAATGGGAAAAAAGGGAGGATCGACTCTAAGCAAGGAAGGAACAAGATATCCGGAAGTCAATCATGAAGTTAATCATAGGATAAGATGGATTCTCTAAGTATGGGAAAAAGTCCATTCATGGAGTCAATCATGGGATTAGATAAATCCTCCAAGTGTGGTAAGAAGTCCATTCATGGAGTCAATTATAGGATTAGATGGATCCTCCAAGTATGGTAAGAAGTTCATGCTTTGACATTAAGTAAGAAGGGGGGTTGGCTATATAAAGGACATAAATGCTACACTTAGGGATACGACGATCTTAACATAAACACTCTTAACGCTACCCTACAGTAAAGCTACCTTTAGTTGTCACGGTTCTTGCCTGTCACTCGCTGGTCAGGACTCCATTCGATAAAAGGGATTGAGGCTTGCTCCAATCTTAATTATAGATTCCAAAGGTCTACAGGGATTATGCATGGGTTTTATTATTCGTATAAATCAGGTGACTTCGAGTTTTATTTTAAACATATAATTTACTTCAAAACATGCACAAAATTATGACAAATGTTGTATAAAAGAATAGGTATTAAATAAACTTGAATAAAAATTATATATAATAAGTTTTATGCCTCCAAGTAGACAGTAAAATAAACATTAGAATAATCGAGTTTGTAGCATTTAAAACAAGTTTCGACTAAAAACATTAAGTATAAGAACTACATGTCCAGTGTAAATGTTTTTGGCATATACAAATTTAAGTGAAATAGAATTCTAAGGACAAAACTACCCTTATCCTTTACAATACTAAGAAGGGTTAATACCATGTTTGGTTTCTTATCTTTAACATCATTGATGATATAGTCTCTTATCTTCAAAAGTGATATATTTCAATCCTTTATCTTTTCAACTTGAGACACCGTTAGCCCTTTTGTGTGTATCCGTTAAAAATCTAACGATAGTCTTATTTTTTCCAAAAGACACACGTGTTGGACATATGCGTTTGCGCTCCAATTTTTAACGAATTCACACAAAAGGACTAATGATGTCCCAACTTAAAAAGATAAGGGACTGAATTGTATCACTTTCTTGTTAGTGCCAAATAATCTTAAGAGATGGTGAATTAAGATTATAGCAAAATATTGCTTTTTAAAAATTTACTACAACCCACAAAAACCTCTTTGAGATAATTTATCAAACACCTTGTGTGAATAACTAGATAAATGATATTATGATGAATAGAATCACACCCAAGAACAAGATAAATACTCTAAACAATATATATGACAATGAATGTAAATAGAGTAGGGAGAGAGAAATTGAACTCGGTATTTTCAAGTGGTTCGAACTCCGAAGGCCTAGTTCACCACCTAAGGTCTTTCTCCCCTTAGAATTTCCTAAACTTCACTAAATCAATACTTCTTCAAATGTTGGAGAAGCACAAACCAACTTACAACAATTCTCTCTTGAGTGCACAAGAGAAACATAAGCTTTTTCAAATGTAGGTAAAACTCCAACCTACTATCACTCTTCCTTTGAGTTCACAAAGGATTTTTTCACACTCTTCTCTTTACAAGGATTCTCTTAATCATAATCTATAGTCCACGAGTGTATATAATACAAAGATTTAAGTATTTGAATGCTAGTACAATGAAGAACAATCAAAACTCATCAATGAGTAGATAATACAATTGAAATCTTTGAATGCTCAATATATTTGCAAGTTATAGCTCAAGCTTGGTGTATATTGATTGAAATATATGAAATTTGAAGCTTAGAATCAACATATGATGTTTTGGAGTTGTTTGATGAATGAGTTGGTTTGGTATATATAGAAAATATTACAACGGACAAATAACAACTAGTTTTTTAAACTGCTGCAAATCCGGTCGAGTGGACTCGTCTGGATATCTCTACCACTGATCTGGTCGAGTGAACAATATTCGATCGACCGGATGAATAATGTCATTTTTCAGCTTTGCGAAATTGAGTCCAAAATTCAATTTTTCGAAGGGAAAACATTTAGCCACTTCAAAAACACTTCTTCTAAAGTGTTTCCAACCTTTTTGACACTTCAAAATATTTTCTAAACTCTTGTGGAAATATAAAAGTCGATTTTTGTAATCAAAAGTTTAAAACATATTTTTTACCCGAAAATTCAATCTTTTAAAGATAAACCATTTGGACTTTTTAAGAGCACTTCTTCAAAAGATGTTCTAACCCAATTAACCTTTTAAAATCTTTTCAAAACTCTTGAAAAAAGATATAAGGTAGCGATTGGTACACTGGAATGGATTTGGGCAGAAATGGAATGAGCCAAGGAATGGAATGAAATTGGGAATGGAATGAACTTTGGAATGAGAATAACATATTTGGTATGCTTTAGGAATTAAGAATAGTAATGTGAATGACTTGTATAATATGACAAAATTGTCCTCTTATTACTAAAATATTAAAAATAAGAATAAATATAAACATAACCGTAAACAATAAAAACATAAAAAATAATAATAATAGCAACTACTACAACAACAACAACAATAATAATAACAAAGTAAAAGTAATAAATAATAAATAGTAATAATAACAACAACAACAACAATAAAAAATAATAAAAATAAAAAAAAAAAAAAATAATTATTATTATTAATAACAAAATAAAAATAATAATAACAATAATAATAACTACAACAATTATTATTATTATTATTATTATCATTATTAAATTGGTATTCTAATTATTTTTTTATTTTTTTCATTATTATTTTACTTTATTATTATTATGTTTATTTTTTTATTATTTTAATCACTATTATTATTTTTTATTTTTGTTTTTATTATTATTTTAGTATTTTATTTATTATTATCATTATTATTATTTTTATTTTTTATTATTTTTATAATAATATTATTATATTTTTAATAATTATTATTTTATTATTATTATTATTATTTTTTATCACTATTATTATTTATTATTTTTATTTTTATTTTCATTATAATTTTCATAATAATAATAATTATTATTTTTATAATAATTATTAAGGGTATAATAGTCAAGGCTATTCCCAAACATATGGGAATGTGTCATTCCCATGTATTTAGTCTAGAATGGTTATTCCCATGTATGTGGGAATGAGATTTCCTTGGGAATGACATTCACAAGTTCGTTCTCTTATACCAAACATGGAAATTAAAATAGAACTGGAAATGTCATTTCATTCCTAACTTATTCCAACATACCAATCACTGCCTAAGAACATTTTTGAAAGATTACAAAGAGCTTGAACCATAAAATGCAAAACTAAGACAAACGACATTTTTAGGCCGCTACCCCTTATGGCGCCACGTCTCCATCCTTATAACACCATTTTATCTTCATGTCTTCAAATCTTGATTCTTGAAATATGATCTTCACGTCTTTAGCTCTTTAAGTCTTCATTTCTTCATACTTGTGGTGATCTTGCTCGTATATACAATAATGACCAATCTTCTTCAATCTTGCATCAATTCTTTAATCACAATCATTTACCTTTTCATGCAAGATTCTCTTGCTCTTTTAACACCAAGCATCCATAATATATTTTGGGTTCCAATATCATAAGGAATATATAATCCTGGTTCAATAATATCGCTTATCCTAGTGAGTTTTACGGACCCACTGGACTGAAAGCTTCTCAAGCTTAAGCATTTACTTTTCTAGTTAGAGACCATACAATTTGGCTTATAATGATATATATATTTAATGCACATAAGCCAACAAGTGTGTGTTTTAAACATGTAAACACATTAGCACAAACACACTTACAAATCCAATTTTTCCTGATTTGTTATCATCAAAATCATATATTTGGCTTAAGGCCAACAACTTTTGAAAATAAAGGACTACATCGTCAATAAGGTTAAAGCTAAGAAATCAAAAGTGATATTAACCCTACTAAGAACCAACATTTTGGTGCTTTACATATAATTCGATTAGACAACAAGCATCCTGAAACCAAAATTAACATCTGCGAAATTTCTTCACTTGGTTGCAATAGGTTCGATCAAGTTGGATAGGACTTGGTCCCTTGTTTCACGATCTTGGACACCAAATCCATCTCCTTGTTAGTATATGCAGTGTGCTACTCGTTCTTCATTTACTATATATTTAACTATATTTAACTAATTGTTGTTGTTCTTGAGGAAGACTGATCAAATGAGTGTTAACTTTTATCCATGCGTCCATAATCAGACTTCTGACATGTTCTCGAGCAGTCCCTCTCTAGTTCAGCCTATTAAAATCATCATTAAACAATTATTTTAAGATCCCAATGAGATTTAAGAAATTATTCAAAATGAATTAGAGCGTTGTTGTATATTAGCGAAAAATTATGTCTAGTGGAATGAAATGATTAATTACTTGCTTAGTCAAAAAAAAAAAAAAATACAGTGTTGTTAAAGTCAAAATTAAATACAGAAAACTATGTCCAGTGAGAGCGAAGTTGTGGCTCAAACTTAAAACATCTAATTATAATAGGTTACTATTTGAGAGTCTCACTCAACTCATGAGTGTATTATTTCACGATTTTGATGATACGATTATTTGAACTTTATTGTCTATAGCTCAAAACATTTTATCATAATTGCGTATCACTAATCTCCTCATAATATAATGAAATTATAAGAGAATTAAAATCCCAAGGTGATAATGGGAGATGCATCTGAATACCTTCATTAAATTGGAAATTCATATCTAAGAATGAATTTTTTTTTTGGATGACGTGACAACCAAACTGATGGAGTCTGACCATCAATTAGTAAATCTTTGGGTGCAGCACCCCCACATATGCACCATGTCAGTTAAAGACAAAATTTCAAAACAATAAAAAATTTCGAATCCACAACCTCATAATTTTATCCCATTATTACTGGACCATGTTCCTAGTGCACTTGACAATATTTTCTCATAATCTAGAATGACTTTCATCGCGTTAAGTGTTGAAGTAGGTTAATGGAGTGAGCAGAATTTAATTTTTGCTTTAAGCTAGCATTATGGCGTACGAGAGCAAAGGAGACCAGACTTATCCTGCTGATTTTTTGGTTCAAAAATATGTGACACACATTCTATTCTCCCGTCCCCAACAGGGTCAATAATCTTAATGGATAGACCTACTTCATTAACAATGACGTGGTAGAAAAAGTAGGATATTCCCTAAAGTTGCTAATCTAAAACAATAGATGCAACGTATATAGATAAGATCAGATCAAGACTCACATCTAGTACTATAATAAGAAATATGAAAATTTCATATTGAGTAGTCAAAAAACTTATATACAAGACTTGAAATTTATGATTCATTATAGATTTATGTGCGTCAATTTGATTCTCCAATAATAATTGTTTTCTGATAATATTTAGTGAACGTTGATCGTGGCTTAACCTTTGTCATTAATATGGTGTTGAAACATATTTGTGTGATTAGTTGAGTATATTAGAAGTTGTTACATGGTCGATCTGCTTCAAAGGATTGAAAGAGCCTCATATTAGAACGTTTGTAAAGCAATAATTATTCTAGAATAACCATTAGAATCTTTGCATGAAAATGGTAAGAAGTCGAAAACTAATTGCCAAATTAAATTTCACTATGTCACTCCTTCATCATTTACTATATTATAAATTTTTGTTATATACAAAAAAAGATATGACATTCCATATATAAATCTTATCATCCAACGCAGGAAATATAATACAAACATATATATATATATATATATATATATATATATATATATATATATAGAGAGAGAGAGAGAGAGAGAGAGACAGAGACAGAGAGAGAGAGACAGACAAAACAGTTTTCACATTTAATACATAAATTTTGCACCGTATAAAAAAAATAAAAAAATGACATATAATATTGTTGAAATGTTTTTTTTTTTTTTTGGGTTGTACTTAAGATATGGAATATTCTCTCTCTCCACCCCTTTGAAAATTGAAGCCTACATTATCTGAATCTTATATCGCATAGAAGATGATTTTGATTTATGACCAAAATCAAAATCATCAAAGGCGGATGTATTTTTAGGGGAGTGGAGGTTGTTCCCCCATTGACCTCAATTTTTTCAAAACATATAAGTATTTATAAGGTTTTTTTTTTTAATTGAATACTTAATTAGTCCCTATATAATGAAAAAATATTTTCATAATGTATCAAATTGAGTGTTATAATTCTCACTTAAATAAAATTTTAAATCCATCTATACTTATTATAAGTGGTAGATTACAGCCCCACTGGCCCCAAAAAAAAAAAATCTATGCTTTTTTAGCCAAAAAAATATAAAATATCTATGTATTTTTAAATTAAAAAAAATTAGACAACTCTCATTGGAGAAGAAACATATTCATTTAATTAAAAAGTTATGTGTTACAGTCCTCATTAAAAAAAGATTTTGAATCCATCCCTGACCATCATTCATTATTTTGTAAGAATTTCCTCACATATCAAGTCCTCAAATATATTTCACCCCAAAAAAAAATAAAAAAGTCCTCATATATGTCAATAAAGTTTAACCCCTCGAATTTTTAGATCACTTGCATGTAAAGGACTCCAGGGGTACTAAAGTGAAAATATCTAAGCATCAATTTATCGGTTGAAATTAATTAAAGTACCATATTTGACAAGTCAAAAATCTTATGTTCAGAAAGGAAAATGACCATCGCACTAGGTAACTCATACATAGACGTCAATCAATAAATATTGTCGACCCCGGAGATGGTGTGTATCACATATTTGTACGTATATATGGCCCCCACGATCTGTTAATTTTGGACGATCATGGTCCCCAAGTCTATGCCCACCCAATGATAGCTTAAAAGAAACATTTAACTTATCTATCAATTGAATGGAATAAACTCAAGATTCTTACGGTTTGAACACGTCTCTAAAACATAAACTTTTAAAGTAGCGATTGATATATTTGAATGAATTTAGATAGGAATGGAATGAGTCAAGGAATTGAATGAAATTGAAAATGAAATGAACTTGAGAATGAGAATGACATGTTTGGTATGTTCTATGAATTAAAAGTAGTAATATGAATGACTTTTATAATATGACAGAAATGTCCTTTCATTATTATAGTATAAAAAATAAGAATACATATAAAAAAATTGTAAATAATATAAATATAAATAATAATAATAATAATAATAACAATAAATAATAATAATAATAAAATAATAAATAATAAATAATAACAACAACAACAATAAATAATAATAATAATATATTATTATTATTATTATTATTTATTGTTGTTGTTATTATTATTTTTTTTGTTTTTATTTTTGTCTTTATTATTTTACTTTTTATTATTATTATTTTATTTTATATTTTTATTTTTTATTTTTTATTTTTTATTTTTTATTATTTATTATTTATTATTATTATTATCATTTTTTATTTTTTATTTATTTATTTATTTAATTATTTTTTATTATTATTATTATTAGTATTATTATTATTATTATTATTATTATTTTAATAATATTATTAATTATACTTTTTACATTATTTTTTTTATTATTATTTAATCACTATTTTTTTGTTTTTATTTTTATTTTATTTTTATTTTCATAATAATTATTATATTTTTTTGTTATTATTATTATTATTATTATTATGATTATTGTAATTATTTATATAAGTTATGTTATATAATAGGTGTATATAGTAATCAAGTCTATTCCCAAATACATGGGAATAAACTATTCTCAGGTATTTGGTCTGAAATGGCTATTCCCATGTATGTGGGAATGGGATTCGCTTGGGAATGAGATTCTCAAGTTCATTCTCTCACACCAAACATGGGGATTAAAATAAAATAGATAATCTTATTTCATTCCCAACTCATTCCTACATATCAATCACTGCATAAAGATTTTGTCGACCCTGGAACTGGTGTGTATCACATATTTGTGAATAAAAAATCACCATCAGGATATGTACGTATAGTCCCCACGCTCTGCTAGTTTTGCATTGGCTCCCCACGATCTGCTATTTTTGCATATCCTTAAATCTTTGCCCACCTAATGATAGCTTAAAGCCAAACATTTAACTTATCTAACAACTGATAGGAATAATATCTTACAAGGCTGCAGTATCATTGCAAAGATGAAGACATTGCAGACATCTATTGTTAAACTTATGTTTTGTGCTTGTATTTATCATTTATGGCATGAGCGTAATACACGGATTTTCATAAATGAAGTTGCCAATGAGAAGCATGTCACTAATTTTATCTCTAACGATATACGATATACACTGATGTTAAAAGAGAGATTTAGAAACAACCGTTTCAATAGAGAATCTGTAACCAATGGAAGCTTGGTGACTTACTGGTGTAGCCTCAGGAGGCTTTTTGCTTGTTTTTGGTTCTTGTTTTTGATGTAATCATATTTTTTAATAGTGAAATGAAATCTTTCTTGTTAACCTAATAAAAAAAAGTTGATAGGAATAAACTCGAGATCCTTAAAGTTTGAACACATATTGATAACGGTTTATATGTTTAAATTTCAAAACTTTGATTATCTCTAAATTTGATTCTTGTTTATCAGTTTGTTACACTAGATAGGCCATTGTTGTATAAATACTGATTGTATATCTGTAAACTAGTTAGTGAAACACAACACAATTTTCAATTGTACTCTTTCATGGTATTTGTGATTTAATGACACACGTCGACTTCTTTTTTCCTCGCTTCCAACAGTGATTGATGATGATTGATGCGTGGACACTGGAGAATGAATAGAAAGTCGGTGGAGGTAGAATAATATTTTTGAGATTGGCAGCGCTGGTAAAAAAAAAAAAATTGTACTCTTTCTGGTATCTGTGGTTTAATGACACACGTCTACTTCTTTTTTCCTCGCTTCCACGAATTTTTCTTCAGCTGTGCTGCCAATCTCAAAAATACTATTCTACCTCCACCGATTTTCTATTCATTCTCTAGTGTCCTACACGCATCAATCATCATCAATCACTGTTTCTGCTATTTTTTCTATTCTTTGTTTCTATTTCCTTTCCTTTTAATTATCCCAACTCTCCCTTATTTACTTATATGGGTTCCTTTACTTCTCGTACCCCACTGTCGCCCCCACAATGTCAAAAGCTTTGTCACTTTCTTACTTGACAACACAAACTACCTAACTTGGCAAACTCAAATAATGCACAATGTCACTTTCAATGACTTAACAGGCTGAGGTATTGGACTACTAAAGGACTGTGTTATCTTGCGAGTAGTGTGGGTGTCCAATTGCAGCTGGATAAATAAACTGAGGCTCGTACCAGGCTGAGGTATGCTAGAATTTGTGTGGAGGTTGACCTCCAAGAGGAATTTCTTGACACAATTACGCTCGACTTGGAAGATGGTGAGAAAGCGGAGATTCCAATAGAGTATGCATGGAAACCATGCATTTGCTCCAAATGTCGTAGGCTGGGCCATCTTGAATCTCAGTGTTCTGCTAAACCAAATTGAAAACCGAAGAATGTGCGAAATGCTCAAAAGGTTATCCCCGTGCAGACAGAGACTGGTGATAGAAATTTGAAGTTTGCTAATTCTCAAGAAATACCTGAAACGAGTACCTCGAGGGAAAGGAATGAAGATTGGAGTGGGGTTACTAAAAAGAATTCATCATCGAGACCTGCCAGAGGAGTTGTTATTGGGGCTAGGGAACCTAGAGAGAGCCCTCCTATGGAGAATCAATTTGAGACGCTGAATGGGGTGGAGGAAAATCTCTCTGAGGTGATTTGTGATATGGTGGCAAAGGTACAACTAAAGCAGAAGGAAACGGGGAAAGACAAAGGGGGGAGGGGGGCTTCACCATCCTCTAAATGAAGTGTTTGAGCTGGAACATAAGAAGGCTGAATAAAGCCCATAAGCAGGTAGAATTAGTGCATATTGTAAATAAGCATAATATTGACTTGGTGCGTGTTTTGGAAACTAAAGTGAAACATGACAAAGCTCATTCGATCATCAAGAAAAAGGTTTATTAATTGGAACTTCATCAATAATTATGACTGTGCTCCTGAGGGTAAGGTCTGGATTCTTTGGAGAAATAATAGCATCAAGGTGAAGAGGATTGAGGTGGTTGATCAAGCTATCCTGTGCTTAGTGGGGGATGGGAACTTAAGATTCTTCCTGACAGTAGTTTATGCTCACAATGAGGCAAAGGATATGGAACGACTTTGGAGAAAAATTGCGGAGTGGAGTGGTATCATTGCTAACCAGCCATGGGGTATTATGGGGGATTTCAATGAGATCTTGAGGTGAAAAGACAGGCTTAGATGTTCCTATCTCAATCAAGGGGCGAGGGATTTTACGCTCTGTATGGAAGATAATGGCCTTGTTGAAATAAGTAGCACATGAGCTTTTTTTACTTGGTCAAACAAGAGTCAGGGTGACTGCTCGAGAGCTAGCAGATTAGACAGGGTGTTGGTTAATAGTGATTAGATCACTTCATTCCCGCAAGCTGACTTATTTGTTGATCTCCCGGGGATTTCGGATCACAATCCGCTGATTCTTATTGTGGGAAATAGTTACCAATCGAGACCAAAACCGTTCAAATTTTTCAATGTTTGGACTGAGCATGAGGAGTTTCTGGAAATTGTTAGAAGGGTTTGGAATCAAAGGATAAACGGTATACCTATGTTTGTGTTATTCCAGAAACAAAAGTTGTTGAAGCAAGAACTCAAGAGCTTCAATGCAAAATACTTTACTAATAGTTCTGATAAAATTCTTTTGCTCAGGAATAAACTTGACAGAATTCAGGCGGATTTACTTGTGAGATTTGAAGAAAGTTTGGCCAGGGAAGAGAAACTAGTGATACATGATATTGAAAAAACAATTAAAGAAGAGGAGGCCATTTTGTATCAGAAGTCGAGAGCGTTGTGGATGGAAAAAGGCGATGCAAACACTGCCTTTTTCCATAAGTGCATTAAAGGGCGTATTTCCAGGAAAAAAGTTACTAGGCTTGTCCAGGAGGATGGTTTATGCCTAGAAGATCTGTAAAACCCCGCACACATTCATGCATTTACTTATATGAGTTTATGAGTACTAACATGCACTTGTATTATCTTACTTGCACTCACAGGCTTCTATGTGCACTTACATCGTTTTACGTGCATTGAGTATTTCAGATAAAGTAGATATTAGTTAAATATCTTTTAATGTCTTATATATAAAATGTTACTAGGTACAGTAGAAATAAGTTAGAAACTAAGTTAGTTTATAAGATTTAAGTAGAATAATTTCGGGGTAACATTACAAATATTAGAAAACTTTTGGGGTCAAATTGCAATTATGAGAACTAATAGTTGGAGACCAAGTTTGGCATTTTAAACTGGATATCACATACACTAAATCGTACAAGGAACACCCCGGTCGAATTAGAGAGGAAACAGATAAACTTTTACATTTTAGAAAACACGAGAGGTTGATTAGCAAAACTTACAAACTTTAGGTGTAAGGCCCGGCACAAGATCTCATGTGCATATAGATCATATCATACATAATTAAATCATTTTATGTACTTTTATGCCAATTTATGTGCAATTATCTCGATTTATGTGCATCTATCATTTAACGTGCATTTGAGTAATTTATATCGCGTGGCTAGTAATTGAAACCAACTAAGTTCAATAGCTAACTAGAATAATTAAATTAGAACCAAAGCAATTAGAAATAAAGCTAGAATGGCATGTTAGTAAATAACCTTCTAGTTAGGAGGGCAGCTTAGGCAATTAAATGTTAGATATTTCATTCTCCTCATACATTATTCTATCCTAGGCAAAAACACACACAACACACACACAATCAGCCCACACAACACACACACACGTTGGAGCTTGGGGGAGAAGAAAGAAGAAAGAAGGAAGAGGAGAAAGGACAAGCTATTTTCAGTCATTTCCTTGCTTCTACTCTTGCTTGTTAGCATTCTACTTACTCTATTTTCTTCTAGGCTTCAACACAAAGGTGAGAGTTCTTTCAAAATGAGTATTTATGATATACAAATGCATATTGATGGTTTTATGAGGCTTGTATGGAGTTATAATTGCAAATCCATGGTTGAAATGTTATTGGAGCTTGTTATTGATGGTTTGAATCAAAGATGATGTTGCTGGAATTTTTGGGTGTTCTTGATGGTAAAACTTGTATCTAGCTATGTAGATATGTTTGATTATTGCTTATTTAGGTTGCTAGAGGTTGCTTGGTTGTATAGTAGTTGATGTTGATGATTTAGAAGCTAGAATATACAAGAATCTCGGAATGACCTTACTGGATAGATTTGTCCAACCAGAAATTTTAGCCCGTTTTTATGAATATATGATTTTAAAAAAATCTGGAAAATGAAAAAAATGAAGAAAACTCATAGAGGAACATTTCTTCAGTTGACCATGTCATGAGAAAAAATCTTTTTCATGCTTGAAAACACACAAGGCAGTAGGTATTAGAAATTTTGCTGCCACTGGATAGATTTGTACAAACTCGAAATTTTAGCCCGTTTTTATGACTAGATGATTTTATAAAAATCTGAAAAATTCTGAAAATGTAGAAAGCTCATATAGTAACATTTCTTCAGTTGGCCATATCATGATAAAAAAATCTTTTTCATCCTCAAACACACACTAGGAAGTAAGTTACGAAATTTTTGCTAAATCTGGACAGCTCACTGTCTTCGATTTCTTTTACATTGTAAAAATAGCAAACAATCTTGGAATTGAACGAAAATTTCACAGTAGCTATATTAGGAAGTTAGCAATGAACTTCATGTTTTCTAGATCGTCAAATTCTATTGTTAAAATGCTCTGAATTTTCTATTCCCAAAATGACGCAAGAACAGCTTGCAATCTGGACAGAAAAACATAGTTGCATGAAATAGGTTATAACTCAGTCGTTTTGGGTCGGAATTGAGTGTTTCTTGATTCCAGAATCATCTATACTCGAAGAGCTTTAATTCTATGCCAAAAACAGAGTAATTGGAGTTTAGGAAGGTAGTTAACTGATTTGCTAAAGTTGGGTCAATGCAGTGACATAAACAGTGGCTTAGATGAATTATTTAAGTGCTAATGCTTAGCCTATTGACGAAATGGCTACGTTGCTTGTTCTTACTAATGTGAAATGATATTATCTAACTTCTAGATATGTTAGGACACTTGTGTGATCATTTATATGGATTATATTGCTTCTTGCTTGATAATTACCCAAATTGCTAGAAATGTATAACTATGTTTTGAACTCGATGTCTATTTGAATGTTATAAATGCTCGTGTTACTTGAACTTGAATTTGAAATGGTGTCAAAAGGGGTTGCAACCACCTAGTCTTGGCATGGTAGTATGCATACTACGACAGACATCCTCGGGGTGTCGGTGATCTTATGTCTACCATGGTCCTATTCCCCTCTCGCTCGGGAACATTGATTTCCTTGGAGAATCGGGTTGTAGGTTTGAGTATTGTCCGGAATACTCTATTGGGGAGATAAGGAAGGAGATGTTGAACATCTCAATTAATAGTGAGGTAGACCACCTCCACCGCTTAATATATGATATATAATCACCATCTCGCTTGGGGGCATTGACTTTCTCGGAGATGTTGGAAAAAGTAAGTTATTTCTTACTTAGTAAGTGATATATGACTTGAATATGTATAGTTGAATTGTTTCTTGACTGTAGATCTTGCGTGCATTGCATTCATGGATTTACAAAAAGGTTTATGAAAAGGAAAAATGTATTCGAAAACTCTTCCCAGATTCCCTCCACGCTAAGCTTGGGTGCCGGATAAGTTCATCCTCGTTTTTTTCCCCCATTTCAGGTGTAAGTGAGCTAGAGTACGATACTTGATAATTGTGTGCTAAGGAAAAATATGTTCATGGCTTTAAACTCTAGTGATGAAGTTGTATAATATGTGGTATTTGAATTAATGTAATGGTTGGATGTCGTACTTATATATAAGTTTTTGGTTATACGAATGATATATGTTTTACCTTGGAATTAGATTGTCAATTTAATATGTGTTGAACGAATTATATTGTGCTATTGGAAGTTGGGGTTGAGGAGTTATAATGAAGGATTTGGAGTTGTTGGTTTGAGGTTTTTCTGTTTGCAAGTTAAAACTAGAAAATCCAAAATACAGCCGTTGTGCTGCCTGATTTTTTAGGAAACTAATAATAGGCTGAAATTTGACTAAGTATGGATTGGTAACTAAATCAACTAAGTTATAACAAGATTTAGTCCCTCGACTAAAGTAAATGAAATTGAATAATTTAGAATTTGGTAATTGGGATATAATTATTTAAAAGTCTTGAAATATTAAATTATGATAATAGTGCTCGGGCTATTGTAATTGTGCCTTAGCGGACTTAGGCAAAGCGATCTTCTTAAGCCCGTGATATCACGATCCCAGGAATGTTGGTAGTTTATTTATGGTATCAGAGATTATATTAGCGATTGGAAAATTTGGGTCGTGACAAGATCAGAACACAATATGGGAGAAAATTGTCAACTATTACAATAGGATCTTGGGGATGCCTAACACCCAGCACATCTACACGACAAATGATCTCAAATCTATTTTGGGAAAGGTGATTGATGAGTCTGAGAAGGAAGGGCTGATCATTTCTTTTTCAGATAAGGAGATCAAAAGGGTTATCTTTGATATGAATGATGATAAAAGTCCAGGCCTTGATGGATATACTGTTTGCTTCTATAAAAGAGCCTGGTCTGTTATTGGGAACGATGTCACTAGAGCTATCAAGTCATTTTTTCAGTCTGACAGGTTACTGGGGGAATGTAATTCAATGATCCTTTGCCTCATTCCTAAAGTTAGGAACCCTTCAAATATTTCTGACTACCGCCCTATTTCTTTGTAATGTGATTTACAAGGCCATTTCAAAGCTATTGGCAAATTAGTTGAAGATGACCCTTGGAAGTATTATCTCAGATTGTCAAGCTGCCTTCGTTCCTGGAAGAAATATTGCTGCCAATATTATGCTGGGTCAGGAATTAATCAGGGGTTATGGAAGAAGGAATATATCTTCGAGGTGTGCAATTAAAATTGATATTCGCAAGGCATACAACTCGGTAAACTGGCACTTTGTGGAGAAAACTCTTGAAGCGTTGAACTTTCATCCTATCTTTATTGGGTGGATCAAGACTTGTATCAATTCAGCTAGATACTCGGTTGCGGTGAATGGGAGCCTTGAAGGGTACTTTAAAGGTGCCAAAGGTTTGAGACAAGGGGACCCAATATCCCCTTATCTCTTCGTTATTGTTATGGAGGTCTTTAGGTGTCTTATGAATAAAATGGCCAGCAAGAAGGCGTTCAAGTTCCACCCAAAGTGCTCCAAAGGTAAAATTTCTCACCTTTGTTTTGTAGATGATGTGATTTTATTTGCCAAGTCGGATGTCAAAATAGTTGAAGCCATCAAAAGTGCTCTTGATTTGTTTAGGAAGTTATCAGGTCTCAATGTTAATGAGGATAAGAGTTGCATTTTTTTTTAGGCTGCGGACGTGTGCTTAGGAGCCAGATTCTTCAATGTGTGAACTTCTCGGAAGGACAAATCCCATTCCACTACCTTGGGATCCCTCTTTCTCCTAAAAGGATTAGCAAGGTTCCTACAAGGAACTATTGAAGTTAATGTCTGCGAGAATTGACCATTGGTCCTCTAGATGGTTGTCTTTTGCTGGCAGGTTAGTGCTGATCAAATCTGTTCTTATCAATATCCAAGCATATTGGTCTGGGATTTTGACTATTCCTAAGGGTGTTATTCGTGAGATGGAGAGAAAATTAGCAAACTTCTTGTGGAGAGGCAGCAATAAGCAAGCTAAAGGTGCTAGAGTGAGTTGGGATGAGGTGTGTAAACCATTACAAGAGGGCGGTTTGGGTGTTAGAAGCTTGGTTGATGCTAACGTGGCTGCATCCTTGAAATACATTTGGATCATTCTTACCTTATCTTAATCAATATGGGCTAAATGGATTAAAGATTACTATCTGAAGGGCAAGAGTTTTTGGGATTACAAGTTGAGATCGAGTTCGATTATGGCGTGGCAGTGGAAGAAATTACTCAAGCTAAGGCCAGTTATAAAGGAGTTGGTTAAAGCTCATATTGGTAATGGTCAGAAGATCTCTTTATGGCACGATCTGTGGCATCCGAGAGGCTGTCTAGTTGATGTTATGAATCAGGACGTTATTGAACAAAGTCCTCTGGAAATTAACGCAAGAGTTGCTGATGTACTTAAGGACGGAGTTTGGAGGTGGCCAAACTTCCCTCCATTCAATTGTCTTGCGGATGAAGCTCAGTTATTAAGTGTGAGACATAATTCTGATGGTTGGGTGTGGATCACAGAAGGGAATAAACCTTTCTCCACTGCCTTTGCGTGGAATGCTATCAGGAGGAAATATGCAAAAGTCAATTGGTGGGGTTTGGTTTGGAGCAAGAGAATATCACCAAAGCAGAGCATTATTTCTTGGATGACTTTCCTCAATCGTCTTCCTACTAAGGTAAAATTGTTGTTTTGGGGTGTGACTGATAACTGCATTTGTGGTATTTGTGGCATTGCGGCAGAAGATCGTGATCATCTCTTTTTTCAATGTGGTATGAGTAAGAGGATTTGGAGATTGTGTGCAGAGAATAGTCTCATTAATTCTATCCCATCTGACTGAGACTCGGTGGATAACTGGATTAGTCGATATTGCATTGGCCATGATTTGCAACCAACTTTATGCAGACTTTTCTTGTATGAGATTTGGAGGGAAAGAAATAGTAGAATCCATAGTGAAGTCTTTAACCCCGAGAAGCATGTGTGGCGCAATGTTTTTAATACTATAAAATATAGAATATGTATAGGAAGAAAATTCCGTAGATCTAATACAAATGTTGATATTTGTAGGATATGGCAACTTGGCGATTGTTGTCTTGCCAGTTAATAGTTTTTGGATGATCGTTGGAGCTTTGTAAATTTTTTGAGATGGTTGATTTTAATGTAATACCCTTTGCTTTATTAGCAAAAAATGACTTAACAAGCTACATTGATGGCACTATTTCCAAACCTAGCAAAGCTACTACTACCTCATCCTCCTCCTCCTCGCCTGGTTAATCTCTTCATGACGGACTCGTTTTGACAGCTTTGTCACTGCCTGCATAAAATCCACTCTTTTTGACTCTCTTGTGCACCAAGCCAGGCGCCATGCTACTGTCTGCGACCTTTGGAAGTCTCTAAAAATTCCTACCTACAACAATCCTTGGCCCGTAAGTCCTTATTTCGAGCATAGTTATGTTCTCTTCGCAAAGGCACTCTCACCATCTCTGTCTACCTTCAACAAATTCATCAACTTTTTGCCGCGCTTGCAGCTATAGGTGACACTATCTTAGACTCGAATCTCATATTGGCCACACTTGACGGTCTTCCAATTGAATATTGTCCATTTGTGACCTCTATTGAGAATCTGAATCCTACTCCCTCCTTCTCTGATCTTACAGGAAAACTTCTTACGTATGAACAACGAACATTGCTAGATGATTTCCCGAAATCACTCTCTGAACGTTGTCAAATATTTACTTGAGAAGTTTAATTTGACCTTAATGCTATTAATAGGTCGGATAAACTAACCTTGCAAATTAATAGTTCTATACATATATATGTTTAAGTAACAAAGTTGTCAAATATTTACTTAGCTTAGTAGGAAACAAGAAGCTTTTAGTGTTGGAGTTTTTAGGATTTTCTAGAGGTTGGAGGTTTAAAATTAACATGATTTATATATTTTTCTTCTTTTTTGATATTTTTTTTTTGTTTTACTTTATTCTGTTGAACATAGGCAGCAACACTTATTTCTAGTATTTTATTTTTCTCATTTTTTTTATATATATTTCATCATTTTTTTTAAAGAAAAAAGAAATTGAGCAAAAGTAGCTATTCAAATATTTTTGTCAACTCCAGCACAAATGGCGGTTGATGCGACAGTGTTATACATGCTACATTTGCATAGGCAGCGATTTATAATCACCGCAAAAGGTACAAAAAAATCATTTTCTATATATATATATATATATAAAGAAAAGAGAATGAGATTCTAAGTGAAGATTGTCGTGCCTAATTTAAGTGGAATATAATTTTAAGGACAATAGTACCCTAATCTTTTACATTAATAATTATACCCGACATTGTGAAAGTCTTACCAAATGAGTGTTAATTTTTATCCAAGCATCCATAATCAGACTTTTGATATGCTCCCGAGCAACCCCTTCTGAAACATTTGCTTCTCTCATGTAGTATAGGATTGATAATGGAGCATCGCCCCTCTCTAGTTCCGCTTATATGATCCTAATTATAAGAGCCAAGAAATTATTCATGTTGATTCAGAGTGAGATATTCACACATACCTCAAAATTGCGGAAGTGGGTAATCAACGATCTGGTTTGTTCCATTGCACTAGCAAAGAGTCGTAGCGTGTAGTACAAGACCACCCACTAATTTGCCACAACCTAAAAGCCTAAAGTGTAGAGAGAGTTTGCTTTGATTGTTGGAGACTAAAACCTACAGAACGTCTATTTCTGTTTTAGGTTTTTTTCCCTTTTATATGGAGTAGTGGGCCTCCACTATTTGGGTCATATAATTAGGCCACCCCAACTTGGGTGGAATATGCCCAAAGTCCAACATCTCCCACTCACACAAGGTGGGGTGGGAACGTATCCCATAATATCTCTCTTGGAAACTAATTCCAAAATACTCATAAGTCATACTGGCAGATAGGTCGTGCAACTCGCGAGCTCGCACAAAGTGGAGGCTCTAAAACCGTGTACCTGTTAGGGATAACACAGGAACCACTTCCTGCCAAGAAAGATAGAGTCTCGCTGTTCCCTAGACAAATTAAGTTCACATCCATCAATACATACCCAATCCCTCCTAGGCCATGTTCGACAACTAAAATCTCAAGCATATATTCATAGTTATATGCGATCACTAAGATCGTTCAATCACAGAGATTGTATAATTGGTTGACCAATGAACATACGCAGCGCTCGATGCAAACAGTCTTCCCTTCATCCAATATTCCTCTAAGTCAAGTCAACTGCTTTCCTGGACATGTTTCGTGTGACCTAATATATTGTGATCCTTAGGCAACATACCAAAGTAGCTAACATTGAACTTGAATTATTAGAATATAGATGTAGGTCACTAAGGGCACACCAGAGAAGCCTTCGAAGCTTCAAAGGCTCATACAGTGATGAAACAGGGATACATTTATCAACTCCCTTATGTAGTCGCTAAAATACTCACGGTACGATGCGTGAGCTATGGTGTGACTTCCTTCAAAAATAGGGTGTACGTCAAGATTTTACTCAAACACCGTGCAGATCTTGGTCTGGTTATCACTTAGTAACCAACCTGAATCCTCGAACCTAATATACACAGTAACCGAGGTTTCATATCTGGCTAATGACAGGTTACATATGGATCATGGGTATCCATACCGGCCATATATCAATCTTAAATTACAACATATATAAGAAGAGGTCTCATCTTGGTGATTGTCGTTAGAATTAATCATCGACAATATTCAAGGCGACGCTTGAATGAGTATAGTATTTCTGACGAACACTAACCAACTCATTCTGTCCCACTACGTCAGAGGCGGTTGCTCGTGTGGGAGAGCCAACCCTTCTAACCCGTCGACGTACTTTTGATGCCAACAGTATGTACTACTGTACTTATACACAGTGTCTCATATACATAGATCACAAAGAACCAACACATCTCAAGTGTACAAATATATTTCATTCATCAATAAGGCAATAGAAATATATAAATGTATGAGCTTAAAAGGATAATCAAATCTCAACACATGAAACGTATATATCAAGGTCTACGCAAGGCTAGAGCTTTTACATAAGACTAGTAAATATCTCTAGGAATGGGTTTGGTGAGAAGGTCAGCTACTATCTCGTGCGTAAAAATATGTTCTATGATTACATCATTTTTTATCACCATATCTCTTACAAAATTATACTTAATGTTTATGTGTTTAGTCTTGCCATGATATTTCGGATCATTGGTTTAGGCAATGGCTGTTTGACTATCACAAAAGATTGTCACAGGTTTTCCAGCATTTGTGACCACTCCTAAATCTAATATAAACCTTTTAAGCCACACAGTTTCTTGTACCGTCGTTGAACAAGCCACAAACTCAGCTTCCATGGTAGATAGCATTATGCACGTCTGTTTCTTGCTTACCCATGAAATGGCCCCGCCATTCAGCAAGAAAGTATATTCGAAGGTGGATTTACGCTCGTCCGGGTCACCACCCCAGTCAGCGTCGGAAAAACCCTTAAGATTTAGATAACCTCCTTGATAGCATAGGCAATAATCTACGGTGCCTTTCAAATATCGCATGATCCTCTTAACTGCACTCCAATGGATTCATCCTAGATTGGATTGGTAATGACTCACCAATCCAACGGTAAAACAGATGTCCGGCGTTGTACATAACATGGCATACATCAAGCTGCCCATAGCAGCAGCATAAGGAACTTCATTCATCTCGTCTATTTCTTCTGGGGTTTCGGGACATATCCCTTGGTTTAAGCTTTCACCTTTGGCTATAGGAGTATCTATGGTTTGGAGTCATACATTCTGAATCGTTCAAGCACCTTTTTTATATATGACTCCTGTGATAAGACAATAAGCCTTTTGGCCCGATCCTTTTGGATCTTGACTCCCAGCACATATGCTGCTTCTCCTCTATCCTTCATCTCAAAAGTTGATGATAACTACTTCTTAATAGTGATGAGGTACTCCTTGGTGCTTCCAGCCAACAAGATATCATCAACATACAAAGATAGAACCACATATCTATTTTGAGACCTTTTGACATATACACAGTGGTCTTCTTGAACCATTTCAAAACCATACGAAATGATTTCTCTATGGAACCTTAGATACCACTATTTGGATGATTGCTTCAACCCGTAGATAGATCGCTAGAATTTGTATACTTTGCTCTCCTGACCTTCTTCTACAAAGCCTACTGGTTGTTGCATGTAAATCTTTTCATCCGGTTCTCCATTGAGAAATGTCGTTTTTACATCCATCTGATGCAATTCAAGATCTAGATGAGCGACAATGGCTAGAATCAAAATGATTAAGGCAAACCTAACTACCGGAGAGAAGGTTTCCTCATAATCTATACCCTCCAACTGGGTATATCCCTTAGCCACAAGGCGAGCTTTATATCTATCAATGGATCAATCTGTCTTTCGCTTGATCTTGAGAACCCACTTGTTCCCAATAACTCTTTTATTAGGCGGAAGATCAACCAAAGACCACACTTGGTTTTTTTTCATAGACTCCAATTCTTCTTCCATTGCTTTAATCCAACTATCCCGCGCCAAAGATGAGAGCGCTTCAGACACATTCTTGGGCTTCTTATCATCTTGTGTTGTATTCCTCTTCAACCTCAAAACGTTGACAATGAACACTCTTACGGTTGCTTTTCCTTACAGGAATCTGTAGTGCACTCGATCCACCAACCAGTTCTGAAATTGATTCAGACTCAAAATGAGTAACCGGTGTTTCTATCCCATTTAGACCAGGGAATGGAAGCACTACTTCTAGCCTGCCTGCAGGTGTAGAGGTACTAGGGACGTCCGAATTGTCCAACTCGATTAGCTGTACATTTCGATCAATGTTACCCCTATGCGGGAATTTTGTCTCTAACAATGTTGCATCTCGTGATTCTATCTCAGATAAACTCCCGTCTGCTTGTTCTCGAATGAAAACATATCACTTCGAGGGTTCACAATACCAAATGAAAATGTATTTTTTTCCTCTCGGTCCCAATTTGCCATGCATATGGGAACTATCATGAACATAAGCAGCTGCCCCCTAAGGGCGTAAAATTGTTTAGGTCAGGTCGTCTACCTGTCCACAATTCGTAGAGAGTCGTACTCACAGACTTTGTAGGCACACGGTTAAGTACATACATGGATGTTAATAAGGTGTCACCCCAATACGAAATCAGAAGACTTGCTTGAGCCATCATAGACCTAACCATGTCAAGTAAGGTTCTATTCCTTCTTTTTGCTACACCATTTTGTTGCGGTGTTCCAGTAATAGTAAGCTGTCAAGCTATACCTTTTTCATTACAAATATTTCTGAACTGATCAGAAAGGTATTCCCAACCACGGTCGGTCCGTAGTGACTTCACTTTTGCATCTAGTTGATTTTTCACGTAGGCCACATACATTTTAAAATAGTCCAATGCATCAGACTTATAGGACATTAGATAGACATGCCCATAACGTGTAAAACCATCTATGAAGGTGATGAAATAGAAGGCCCTATGCCTTGCCCTAACACTCATTGGACCACATATGTCAGAATGAATTAATTGCAATGGAAAATTGGCCCTCAAGCCTTTACCAAATAGTTTTCTAGTGGATTTTCCGGCAAGACATTTTTCACAAACAGGCAAATTAACCTTTGTTAATGGCCCTAAAAGGCCTTCCTTGGCCAATCTATTCATACGATCTTGGCCAATATGCTCTAACCTGCTATGCTATACATTCACATCCATATCCATAGTACTAAAAGATGTATGAAATGACGAACATTCATTATTTGAAACATAACTAACATATTCAACATCCAACACTAGGAATCCATTATAAAGAAAACCGTACCCATAAGAAATAGAATTTAGAAAAAGTTCAACTGTGACACCAGTTATGATTATAGTAAAACCCAAGCGTAAAACCAATGTGGAGACCAAATTCCATCTAAAGTCCGGGGCATGAAGGACATTATGCAGTATGAGGGTTTTGCTGCCACACAGCTGAAGTCTGCAAGTGCCAATGCCCTTGACTTCCACCCTTGCGTTATTGTCAACATATATCGACCGGGACCCAGCCGGGATATGTCGGTACTCCACATATGCTCGTTTGTCTCTAGCTATGTGGTTTGTCGTTGCTGAGTCAATAGTCCACAAAGGAAAAGATTCAGTCAATAGCGCACAAGTAGAGACATATGCCTCAGAAGAAATTTTGGTAAAACACATTACCTGGGTCTTGGGCTCTGGGCAATTCCGAGCGTAATGACCCTTCTTTTGGCAATTGTAGCATTTAACTTTTGTAATGGTCCTCTTGCCATTGCTCTTGCCTTTTTTCTTCTGTTTCTTGTTCTTGTCTTCCGACTTATCATCTTTGTTTCCCTTCCTGCCAGATTGTTTCCCTATTTTGCGTTTTGAGCCAGATGCTCCACGCTTGCTGGATTCAGCCATATAGGCTTGTCCAGTGGTCTTGATTGCTCGAAACCGACATTAGTTTTCTCGAAAATCGGGCAGCACAATGGCTGTATTTTGGATTTTTCCAATTTTAACCTATAAACAGAAAAGCCTCAAACCGACAACTCCAAATCCTTCACTACAACTCCTTAACCCCAACTTTCAATAGCACAATATAATTCGTCCAACACATATTAAATCAACAATCTAATTCCAAGGTAAAACATATATCATTTGTATAACCAGAAACATATATATATATAAGTACAACATCTAACTATTACATTAATCCAAATACCACATATTATACAAATTTTATAGGATAGAATAGTGTATGTGGATGATGAAATATCTAACATTTAATTGCCTAAGTTGCCCTCCTAACTAGAAGGTTATTTGCTAGCATGTCATGCTAGCTTTATTTCTAATTGCTTTGGTTCTAATTCAATTATTCTCGTTAGCTATTGAACTTAGTTGGTTTCAATTACTAGCCACGCAATATAAATTACTCAAATGCACGTTAAAAGATGGAATGCACGTAAATTGAGATAATCGCACATAAATTGAAATAAAAGAACATAAAATGATTTAATTATGTATTATATGATCTATATGCACATGTGGTCTTGTGCCGGGCCTTACATCTAAAGTTTGTAAATTTTGCTAATCAACCCCTCGTGTTTTCTAAAATGTAAAAGTTTCTATGTTTCCTCTCTAATTTGACTGGGGTATTCCTTGTACGATTTAGTGTATGCGATATCCAGTTTAAAATGCCAAACTTGGTCTCCAAGTATTAGTTCTCATAATTACAATTTTGACCCCGAAAGTTCCAAAGTCTCCACTTTTGCCCCTAATTCTTAAAGAGCTATTGATCTTGACTTTCTTTTCTAATTTCTTATAGTCTTAGGGTTCTAATGGAATTTTGGAGAGTTAATTCTTGATTTAAAGTGATTAATTGGTGTCCAAGTATAACTTTTCATAATTGCAAGTTGACCCCAAAAATTTATAAGTTTTGTTATTTGATCCTAAGTGTTTTCTAGCTTTGTAATTATTCCCTTTTACTTTTCTTCCTATAGCCGGGTGTTTCAAGTTTAGTTTATAAGCTAATCCTAGTCCTATGTAGTTTAATTAGTGTTTAAGTCAAAGTTTAGTTAATTGTACTTTGACCCCAAAGTTTTCTAATATTTACAATGTTACCCCGAAGTTACTCTACTTAACTCCTACAACTCTAACTTAGTTTCTAACTTATCTCTATTGCACCTAGTAAACATTTAAGATATATATAGAGGGCATTAAAAGATATTTAACTAATGTCTACTTTATCTAATGTATGCACGTAAAACTAGGTGAATGCACAAAGAAGTCCGTGAAGGTAAGTAAAATAATACAAGTGCACATTAATACTTATAACTCATTTAAATAGGTGCATGAATGCGTGCAGGGTTTTACATACTCCCCTTCTTAATAGAATTGTGTCCTTGTAATTTCTTTATACGACCACTCATCTTCGAGCTGCAACGACTCTGACTGCATGAAATAGAATACTGATGATTGAATCCCGAATATCACATGTCAAGCCGAACCCGTATACCAATTGCCAAGCTGAATTCCCAATTTCCATCACCGAAAATACCAACACTGGATGTCATATACCGTAAGGTATGCCAGTCAAGAATTCTAAATAAAAATGCCGAAGACCGAATACCAAGAAAGAATTCCCAAGTAAGAATATTAATTAATAGATAAGAATACCGAATCAGAATGCCAAGTACGAACACCATTCTGAATAGGAGTATGATCACCGGATAATAATTACGAGTAAAATGTCACGACCCCATTTCCTTAATCTTTATAATGGATCCTAATTCCAAAATAATGACACAGACGAGAATAAACTTAACTTATGAAGGCTTTGAAATCTAGGATCGTGATGCCACGGGCTTAAAAAGATTACTCCTCTTAGGTTTGCAAAGGCACAAGACACTAGTATGAGTTTCGATTTTTTTTTTCCCGAACCAAACATTAGGTGACATTCAAGTTGCTAATCATTACTATTACACCACTTGTTAATAATTTAATTCTAATAAACGCATTATACAAACTTCATCACTAATAAATAAAATTACAACCATCGAATCCAAAAGAATAATTACAATACATAAAGTTGTTCAATATTAACATAGCTTAACACCCTAAACCACATTAACAACAAGCATGATCACAACAAGCAAAAGTCCAACTTGCCACACATGTAAATCTCGTCCTCAGTTTGAGTCCTTGGCTCGGGATCAGTCTCACCTGAAATATTGTCATGGAAAGGGATGACCTACACTTAGCTCAACGAGGGTTAAAAGTTTCGGTAGGTTTTCGTAAACATTTTTCAACATTTAGAAAACCTTCTTTGAAAAGTCATGCCATGCACATACAAAACAGCTTATAAGAAACAAGGTAAAAACATGATAAATGACCAGTTTAAGTATTTATAACAAGTAGTACTGGCAGAGAACATGTATCCCGAATCTTTAATGAAAAGATAACCAAATATGTTAACAACAAAATTAGACATGTGAACAAGTAATCAACTCTTCTCCCTGCGCAGAGCTGTCAAACATCCGGGTGCTGAGGCCTTAATCTTGTCGACCGGAAGAAGTAGGTAATGCCCGGATCGAAGCTTTCTGCCGGGCGTTGAGCCTTCTATCCGGGCGACCGGATAGAGGCGGTAACGCCAGGATAACTGACGGGAAACACCCAAATTTTTACCCAAACTACCTAAACAACAACCAATCCTTCTACCAACACACAAACAAGTTCAATGAGGCTATTAGGCATCGTATAAGGGTTCTAACTCAATCAAAACCACCCCACATCAAAATCAACAACACCCAATAATTCATATACAAGCTCACAACATTGATACCCTCTACAAACTCAACACACCTCTTAACAAGTTCAAATATACATATATAACCACATGTAAGCACTCAATTAAGCTCTAAACACAAGTATAATCATACATCATGCTTAATGTATCTTGAAAAACATTTGAAAAACAACCCTCACCTCAAGGATGTAAGAAAATGCTAGAGTAGTGTAGTTGAAGGCAAGAGAAAGCTCATGAGTGGCTTGAAATGGCTGAAATCAACTTTCTTTCTTCCTCTTTCTTCTTCTTCCTCTTTTTTTTTATCTTCTTCCCCTCTCCCTCTCTTAGGCGTGTGTGGGTGTGTGTGTGTGTGTGTGTGTGCAGGATTTTAGTGTATGTTGAGTGTGTTGTGTGTGTTTTGAGTGGGAGAGAATAGTTTAAATTTGGTGATCAAAATATCAAATGGCCAAATGACCACCTTGCCCTCCAACTAAGTTATGTATTGCTAGTTTGCCATTTTGGTTGAATTGCAACTAATTAGTTACTACTCATGACTTATTTGAGTACTATTAATGCCTATGACATGTAAAACTCCATAATGCATGTAATTGAACATTTTGGCACGTTGAACATGAACATGTAAATGATATAAATGCAATTTAAATGATGCAAAAATACATGAAATGTTATAAAATGTACATAAGCTTCGTGCGAGGTTTCACATCCTCCCCTCTTTAACAGAATTGCGTCCTTGCAATTCCTTCTTCATCCTTGGAATAACTCGAATGCCGAAGGCAGTTAACAGATACAACAAGCCAACCACCACTATTTATGCTAAGCTAATCTTTATGCATACAAAATCCCAATGAAGGCTGCAACAGCATCTCAACCAAAAGAATAAGAATCTGGTTCCATGTGAATAGCCTGTTAACTACGAATGCATCATTGCTTGTAAGAATTCAAACGGTTACCGAGAGAGAATACCAATTACCACATCTACCAAATAAGAATACCGAACTATAATATTTTGACTAAAAATTCCCAAGCAAGAACTCCACATATGAGTGCAGAACAGAAGAAACAAGTGAAAACTCCAAATAAGAATACCAATTACTTAATGTCGAAAGAAAGTACTGATAGAGAATATCGAATACCAAGTAAGAATTCTCAAAATAAGAATACCGATCGAAATTACCAAATAAGAGTCTCGGACAAGAATACCGCCGAAGAATACCAAATAAGAATATTAATAAAGATTCTCGAAGAAGAATCCCGACTAAGAATCCCATAGAAGAATATCGACTTCCAAGTACTGAATATCAAATACGAAATAAAAGTACTTCATACTACTCAACCACGAGTTTGATATCATACTAACTTCATTGTTATAAGATGATTTCTCAATTGATATGCCAACATGTTGCATTCAAGAAATACAATGAAAGGATGCATACACCAATAACGAATAATACTTTAGTCAACTACTTTAAATTAAAATCTACCTTTAACCACGGTTGCTACCAAAAGTCGGGTCATGTCTCCTCTGCCATCCGGGACAATTCTTAGCTTCATGGTCATCCCCCCTGCATCTCAAACTTCTGCATTACTTCCTCCAACATTAGGCTTCAGTGTGCCCTCTTTTATTGCAGTGATCACATATAATATGCTGAGAGATAATCCTACCCTCTGATAGGCCACAAGTGGGTTGAGTGGCTGTAGTGCTAAGCTGCAGTCTAGTAGCAACTAGTTCCTTCTGGTTCTGACTCTGACCCTGGCTTTGTGTACCTTCACTTGTGGTCTGCTCTTGTGTCTTCCGCCGCTTTGGGCATTGCTTGGCTTTGTGTTGGTCACTACTGCAGCCCAAACACCTTCCCGATTTCTTCCAACATTCAACTTCCACATGACCCCTACGTTTACAATAAGTACAACATGGAGTCAGTGCAATTTTACCTCTAGATGGGCCTTAAGCTACAGAAGGAACAAAACCACTCTGGCAAATCTTCTTAGCAGGTAGTTCATGTGTTTTCTGAATTGAAATTGGTTGACATGACTCAGCCACTTCTTCTTTCTTCCCTTTCTCTGCTATTGTTGCAAAAAAAAGGCCTTACCATAAGTATAGAACTGTAAAAGACATAGATTATCTTGAATCTCTGGCCTTAACCCTTGAATGAACCTTTGGATCCTCTTTTCGGTAATGTATACCATCCCCGGGGCGTAATATGACAACTGAGTAAATCGAGCTTCATACTGTGCAACCGACAAGTCCCCTTGTTTGAAAGTCATGAACTCATTCCTCTGAAGTCTTCCCATCATTGCAAGAGTTCTTTCGGCCATACTTAATTCATCAAAAGGGAGGCACCCCATCATATGATATGTATGTATGCAACTATGTTATATGAGAAGCAAATATAGACGCGTATAATCATATTTCACAAAAGTAACTATGAGCCTATGCATGGTTACGTTATTATATAATGCTACATTATCAATCAACTAATATGTACCTACACCTTAGCATAAAGAAAGAAATTGAATCATAACAAGCACTTAAAACATATAGTGCACATGGATCCCACAAGCACGTTGATCACTTAAAACACATGGTTCCCATTTGACTTACTCTAGACATAATACATGCATACATCCCTCAAGACAAGTTCATATCAAAACCACTACTCGACAGTCCAAGATTTTTATCTCAGCCTATGAGTTTCCTAAGCTTCAATCTTCCATGGCCTTAAGTCCATCAAAGCCCTAGATCACTTTCACCAAGTCCGATTGATCATTGCCTATTTTCATAGTCATCTATGACCTTAAAGATTAGCTACAGATCATCTCATGCATGCAAACCACATCACATAAAACAAAGCACATAGATTTCATATAAGCAAGAAGCATTAATGACATGATAGGCACATAAGATTCACACAAACACGTATAACTCATAAGCCATGTTAGGAAAATTACACGTAACACGTAAGCACATAAGTCTCATGGACACACGCAAGTGATTAGAACATTTCCAAGTCAAGACATCTACCCAGGGACCTAAATTCAAAACCCGGACTACGCTAGTATATGCTAGCTCTGATACCACTGTGTCACGACCCCATTTCCTTAATCTTTATAATGGTTCCTAATTCCAAAATAATGACACGGACGATAATAAACTTAAATTATGAAGGCTTTGAAATCTGGGATTGTGATGCCACGAGCTTAAGAAGATTACTTCTCTTAGGTCCGCAAAGGCACAAGACACTAGTATGAGTTTCGATTTTTTTTTTTCCGAACCAAACATTAGGTGACATTCAAGTTGCTAATCATTACTATTACACTACTTATTAATAATTTAATTCTAATAAACACAGTATACAAACTTCATCACTAATAAATAAAATTACAACCATTGAATCCAAAAGAATAATTACAATACATAAAGTTGTTCAATATTAACATAGCTTAACACCCTAAACCACATTAACAACAAGCATGATCACAACAAGCAAAAGTCCAACTTGCCACACATGTAAATCTCGTCCTCAGTTTGAGTCCTTGGCTCGGGATCAGTCTTACCTGAAATATTGTCATGGAAAGGGATGAGCTACACTTAGCTTAGCCAGGGTTAAAAGTCTCGGTAGGTTTTTGTAAACATTTTTCAACATTTAGAAAACCCTTTTTGAAAAGTCATGCTATGCACATACAAAACAGCTGATAAGAAACAAGGTAAAAACATGATAAATGATCAGTTTAAGTATTTATAACAAGTAGTATTAGCAGAGAACATGTATCCCGAATCTTTAATGAAAAGATAACCAAATATGTTAACAACAAAATTAGACATGTGAACAAGTAATCAACTCTTCTCCCTGAATGAGAGTGGTTGAACATATAATAAAAGGATACGGGTAACGCTTTCCTCTGAGGACCTCAAAGGACCAAGTGAGAATGGTTACAAATGCTAGAGATGTCCAATCTCGCTGCTTCATCAATGTTATAAGCCCATCCACCAAATTACAAGGATGAACTCCGGATATACACCCTAATGCCCCAGTAGCCTGTCCGTCCTGGCAAGCCCAATGTTGCCTAGGTGGTACCGGAACTTCCACCATGGGGTCCATTATATTGCTTAATTATATCATTTATATAACTTCCATCTCTCCAAGAAGAATTCACCAAGCGAGAGTGGATTTCAAATGCAAAAACAAGCACGGAGGCAACAAAGTAGGTTGCCACCGGTTAGTGATAACAATTAAACACATACAGTATAATCATAATCCAATTAGAGTTCATATAACATATAAACATGCATGAGAAGATCAACCAAGTAGGATTCCTCCGATAGCCAAGAATGATCACAAATGCAATAAGAAGTTCATGCTAACTTGGTGCTCATAACTAGGTTCAAGGCAATGTATTTACATGTGTAAGGTGAAAGCTAACTTTTATGTTCAACTCCTACCCAATAATTTAACAAAAAGGGTCATAGAACAAGTTAGAAACAAAGGGACAAAGTGTGCAAAGAAAGAGGTAAGGTAGGCTAAGCAAGTGAAATGAAATAGATGAGTTACACAAGACCTAACTTATACAGTTAGTTTATCTATGATCCCAACTTCCAAATAACTTGATTTTGGTATAGAATCGAAGCTTATCGAATGTAGATAGTTCTAGAATCAAACAGAACTCAATTCGGAATTAAAACGAATGAGATATGGCTTTTGTAAAATCCCTGCGCAGAGCTGTCAAACATCCGGGCGCTGAGGCCTTAATCCAGTCGACCGGAAGAAGTGGGTAACGCCCGGATCGAAGCTTTCTGCTGGGAGTTGAGCCTTCTATCCGGGCGACCGGATAAAGGCAGTAACACCCGGATAGCTGACGGAAAACACCCAAATTTTTACCCAAACCACCTAAACAACAACCAATCCTTCTACCAACACACAAACAAGTTCATTGAGGCTATTAAACATCATATAAGGGTTCTAACTCAACTAAAATCACCCCACATCAAAATCATCAACAACACCCAATAATTCATATATAAGCTTCACAACATTGACACCCTCTACAAACTCAACACACCTATTAACAAGTTCAAATATACATATATAACCACATGTAAGCACTTAATCAAGCTCTAAACACAAGTATAATCATACATCATGCTTAATGTATCTTGAAAAACATTTGAAAAACAACCCTCATCTCAAGGATGCAAGAAAATGTTAGAGTAGTGTAGTTGAAGGCAAGAGAAAGCTCATGAGTGGCTTGAAATGGCTGAAATCAACTTTCTTTCTTCCTCTTTCTTCTTTTTCCTCTTTCTTCTTTTTCCTCTTTCTTTTTCTCTCCTTCCCCTCTCCCTCTCATAGGCGTGTGTGGGTGTGTGTGTGTGTGTGTGTGTGTGAAGGATTTTAGTGTGTGTTGAGTGTGTTGTGTGTGTTTTGAGTGGGAGAGAATAGTTTAAATTAGGTGATCAAAATATCAAATGGCCAAATGACCACCTTGCCCTCCAACTAAGTTATGTATTGCTAGTTTGCCATTTTGATTGAATTGCAACTAATTAGTTACTACTCATGACTTATTAGAGTACTATTAATGCCTATGACACGTAAAACTCCATAATGCACGTAATTGAACATTTTGGCACGTTGAACATGAACACGTAAATGATATAAATTGCATATTAATTAATATAAATGCAATTTAAATTATGCAAAAATACATGAAATGTTATAAAATGCACATGAGCCTCGTACGAGGTTTCATATAAAATGTCTCAATAAGAGTTCCGAGGCAGAATATCAATTAAGAATACCGACGAAATTACTCCATAAGAAGGCTGAGCAAGAATTTCGAGATAAATACAGATTGTGATTGCCAAAGAAAAATACCAAATAAGGAGATTGCGTATGGCCACAAATACTGGATATCAATTACTGAATAGAAGCCCCAAATAATAATTCCCAAGTAAAGTACCACGTTTTTGCTTCACATACTACTCAATCATCAATTCAACATCATGCACGTGTTTTACTTTCATTATATAAGGCAACCTCTTTACTTACATGTCAATACGTTGTTTCCAAAGAAATGTACATAAATGATGGATGATACTGAGGCCAAGTAATATTTTACCCTACAAATTTAAAAATTAGTGGTTACCTTCAGTCATGGCTACCACTTGCAATCTGCGCAAGGTTCTTCTGCTACCTCAGACAATTCCTGGCTCTATGTTGGTCACTCCCACACCCTGTGTACCTACCAGACTTCTTCCAACTCTGGGCTTCAGTGTGCCCCTTCCTATTGCAATAATTACAGATAACAGGCTGAGGTATGGCCGTGCCTCCCGACGCATTATGAGTGAACTGGGTGACTGTGGTACCAGGCTGTAATCTTGCAGTTTCTGGTTCCTCTGGATTCTGGCCCTGACACTGGGTGCTTCCTTCCGTAGCCTGCCCTTATACCCTCTGCTATTTTGGGCATTCTTTGATCTTATGTTGATTGCTACTGCAACCGTTACACCTTCTTGTCTACCTCCAACAGTCAAATCTCTAGGTGACCCCTATGTGCACAATAAGTACAACATGGGATCAGAGTAGTAATAACTCCTCCAGAAGAGCCTTGAGCTACAGGAATAACTAAACCACCCTAGCAAACTTTCTCAACAGGTAGTTCTTCCGGGCTCTGAACTTGACTCAGTTGACTCAACCCTGCCACTTCCTGACTCTTTCCTCTCTCAGCCATTGTTGTCGCGAAAAGAACTTCACCGTAGATGAGAAACTGAAAATGAACCAAGCGATTTTGAATCTCGGGTCTCAACCCTCGGATAAATCTATGGATCATTTTCCTAGTAGTCTGTACCATTCCCGGAGCATAATAGGACAATTGAATCAATCGGGCTTTGTACTATGCAACCATCAAATCCCCTTGTTTGAAGGTCACAAACTCATTCCTTTGAAGTCTCCCTCTAATTCCAAGAAAACTCTTCCAGCCATTCTTAATTCACCAAAAGAGTTAGCCCCATGATATGATATGTATTTATATATACAATTATGTTGCATGAGAAGCAAATGTGTACTTATATAATCATACCACATAAGAACAACTATATCTTCACACATAAGGATGATAGAATACAATATTAACAACTAGTATATAGCCTAACATACAGGAAACCATTGTATCATAATAAACACTTAAAGCATACGGTGAACATGAATCACATAGGCAAGTTGAGCACATAAAACATATTGTCCACTTTGGTTCACTTAACACATAATACATGCACACACATCTTTCAAGACAGCTTCCTATCAAGACTTATTCCCAAGGTCCAGGGGTTCTAGACCCGGCTTACACCTAGCTAACTAGCTAAGCTCTGATACCACCTGTCATGACCCTAATTTTTCAATCGCTAATATAATCTCTGATACCATAAATAAACTACCAACATTCCTGGGATTGTGATGCCACGGGCTTAAGAAGATCGCTCCGTCTAAGTCTGCTAAGGCACAATTATAATAGCCTGAACACTATTATCATAATTCAATATTTCAAGACTTTTAAATAACTATATCCCAATTACCAAATTCTAAATTACTCAATTTCAATTTCATTGACTTTAGTCGAGGGACTAAATCTTGTTGTAACTTAGTTGATTTAATTACCAATTCATACTTAGTCAAATTTTCAGCCTATTATTAGTTTTCTTGAAAATCGGGCAGCACAACGGCTGTATTTTGGATTTTTTCAATTTTAACCTGCAAACAGAAATGCCTCAAACCGACAACTCCAAATCCTTCACTACAACTCCTCAACCCCAACTTCCAATAGCACAATATAATTCGTCCAACACATATTAAATCAAAAATCTAATTCCAAGGTAAAACATATATCATTTGTATAACCAGAAACTTATATATATATAAGTACAACATCTAACTATTACATTAATCCAAATATCACATATTATACAAATTTTATCACTAGAGATTAAAGTCACGAACTTATATTCCTTAGCACACAATCATCAAATATCGTACTCCGGCTCACCTATACCTGAGAGGGGGGAAAAAAACGTGGGTGAGGTTATAACAACACTAAGCTCAGCGAGGGGGAAATTTGGGAAGGGTTTTCGAATACATTTTTCTTTCCTTTTCATAAACCCTTTGAAAATCTGTGGATGCAATGCAAGTAAGATCTGCAGTCAAGAACAATTCAAGTATACATATGCAAGTCTTATATCACATACATAATAAGGAATAACTTACTCTTTATAAGCGAGTCTGATTCAAGCAATAGCAATTGAGATGTTCAACATCTTCTTCCTTATCTCACCCAAAGAGAGTATTCCGGATAATACTCGAACTACGACCCAACATCTCCGAGGGCAGTACTGGTCCCAAGCGAGAGAAAGCTCTCCGAGGGCGGTAGTGGTCCCAAGCGAGAGGGGAATACGAACCATGGTAGACATAAGATTACCGACACTCTTAAGATGTCCGGCATAGTATGCATACTACCATGCCAAGACTAGGTGGTTACAACCCCTTTTGACACCAATTCAAATCCAAGTTCAAGTAATACGATCTTTCATAGCATATCGGGTAATTCAACAAGTAATCAAATAATATAATTCAAATTAAGGTCTCCACAAATATTCTAACACATATAGAGATCATATAATAACACTAACCATTAATAACCCAAATACTTAGTCATTCATTTAAATAGCAATTTGCACTAGAGCTAAACTTATTAACTTAAAATGATGTTTATATCACTGCATTAGTCTAACTTTAGCTAATCAGTAATCTATCTTCCTAAGCTCCAAATTATTCGAATTAGGTATAGAATTAAAGAATTTCGAGTGTAGATAATTCTGGAATCAAGAAAAGATCAATTCCGATCTAAATTGATAGAGTTATAACCAATTTAATGCATCTATGTCTTGACTGTCCAGATTGAAGACTATCCTAGGGTTATTTTGAAAATGAAAAATTCAGATATTTAAAACGATAGAATCCAATGATGTGTAAAACATGATATTGTTCCTAACTGCATAATATAGCTACTGTGAAAGTTTCGTTTGATTCCGAGGTCGTTTACTGTTTTTGATGCGCAAAAGAAACGTAAGGCAGTGAGTTGTCAGATTCAACAAAATCCCGTAACCTACTATTTTATGTGTTTTTGAGCATGAAAACGATTTTTTCTCATGATATGGCCAACTGAAGAAATGTTCTTATATGAGTTTTATAGAGTTTTAAAATTTTCCAGATTTTTATAAAATCATCCAACCATGAAAACGGGCTAAAATTTTGAGTTTGTACAAATCAGTCTAGTGGCAGCAAAATTTCTAATACCTACTGTCTTATGTCTTTTCGAGCATGAAAATGATTTTTTTCTCATAATATGATCAACTGAAGAAATATTCCTCTATGAGTTTTCTTCATTTTCTGAATTTTCCAGATTTTTATAAAATCATCTAGTCATAAAAACGGGCTAAAATTTTTGGTTGGACAAATCTGTCCAGTAAAGTCATTCCGAGATTTCATTGCATGTTCTAACTTCTAATCATCAATATCAACTACTATACAACCAAATAACCTCTAGCAACCCAAATAAGCAACAACCATCCATATTTGCATAGCTAGATACAAGCTCTATCATCAAGAACACTCAAAAAATTCCAGCAACATCATCTTGATTCAAATCATCAACAACAAGGTCCAACAACATTTCAACAATGGATTTGCAATTATAACTCCATACAAGCCACATAAATCCATCAATATGCATTTATATCTCATAAATAATCATTTTGAAAGAACTCTCACCTTTGTGTTGAAGCCTAGAAGCAAATAGAGCAAGTAGAATGCTAGCAAGCAAGAGTAGAAGCAAGGAAATGGCTGAAAATAGCTTGTCCTTTCTCCTCTTCCATCTTTCTTCTTTCTTCTCTCCCAAGCTCCAATGTGTGTGTGTTGTGTGGGCTGATTGTGAGTATGTTGTGTGTGTTTTTGCCTAGGATAGAATAGTGTATGTGGATGATGAAATATCTAACATTTAATTGCCAAAGTTGCCCTTCTAACTAGAAGGTTATTTACTAGCATGTCATTCTAGCTTTATTTCTAATTGCTTTGGTTCTAATTCAATTATTCTCGTTAGCTATTGAACTTAGTTGGTTTCAATTACTAGCCACGCGATATAAATTACTCAAATGCACGTTAAACGATAGAATGCACGTAAATCGAGATAATCGCACATAAATTGACATAAAAGCACATAAAATGATTTAATTATGTATGATATGATCTATATGCACATGTGGTCTTGTGTCGGGCCTTATATCTAAAGTTTGTAAGTTTTGCTAATCAATTTATCGTGTTTTCTAAAATGTAAAAGTTTCTATGTTTCCTCTCTAATTCGACCGGAGTGTTCTTTGTACGATTTAGTGTATGCGATATCCAGTTTAAAATGCCAAACTTGGTCTCCAAGTATTAGTTCTCATAATTACAATTTTGACCCCGAAAGTTCCAAAGTCTCCACTTTTGCCCCTAATTCTTAAAGAGCTCTTGATCTTGACTTTCTTTTCTAATTTCTTATAGTCTTAGGGTTCTAATGGAATTTTGGAGAGTTAATTCTTGATTTAAAGTGATTAATTGGTGTCCAAGTATAACTTTTCATAATTGTAAGTTGACCCTAAAAATTTATAAGTTTTGCTATTTGATCCCAAGTGTTTTCTAGCTTTGTAATTATTCCCTTTTACTTTTCTTCCTATAGCCGGGTGTTTCAAGTTTAGTTTATAAGCTAATCCTAGTCCTATGTAGTTTAATTAGTGTTTAAGTCAAAGTTTAGTTAATTGTACTTTGACCCCAAAGTTTTCTAATATTTATAATGTTACCCCGAAGTTACTCTACTTAACTCCTATAGCTCTAACTTAGTTTCTAACTTATTTCTATTGCACCTAGTAAACATTTAAGATATATATAGAGGGCATTAAAAGATATTTAACTAATGTCTACTTTATCTAACGTATGCACGTAAAACTAGGTGAATGCACAAAGAAGTCCGTGAAGGTAAATAAGATAATGCAAGCGCACATTAATACTTATAACTCATTTAAATAGGTGCATGAATGCGTGCGGGGTTTTACATGTTTGATATGTCCCTGATGTGTTGCTTCATGCTCACATCGAGCTTTTTCTTATAGGTGTCAAACTTGATTGTGAGTCGGCGCAGTCCTGAGACGGAAGTTCTACCAAACTTCTCTTTCAAGGCTCTCCACATGTCCAAAGCTGTCGGGAATACTTCAAACTCAGCTATCAGGTCATCATGCATTGTGCTCAGCAACGTAATACAAGCGATAAAATTATTTTGTTTCCAAACTTGGTAAGCTTCAGCATCCCTACGATGTTAGGCACTATTACCCTGCTCAAGTTCTTCCATGACATGGTTAAGTGTTTCATGGACTTCCTGTTCTTCAAGTATGTATTGGACTTTACGATGCCATACATCGTAATTGTCCTCGTTTAGTTTGTCACCCTTGTTTAG
Organism: Ehretia macrophylla; assembly: GCA_037974665.1. NCBI lineage: Eukaryota > Viridiplantae > Streptophyta > Magnoliopsida > Boraginales > Ehretiaceae > Ehretia > Ehretia macrophylla. The sequence continues at coordinate 53,186,148 of CM075769.1, read as the reverse complement.
GTCAGCGATCATCGATTTTGATGTCAATAGGGTGTTCTACATAGATGTTTGTAAGAGATATTAGGCACATACTGGTTTATAATAATCTTGTTGGATTAACTGTTAGAATGTAACTAGTAGAAGCAAAATACAAAATCAGCGCATTATAGTACAATTTGCCATCATCTGTAATACAAGTGTCTAAACTAAACTTATGTCAACAAAATAGCATTTCCTAAAATGAATCACTAAAGTTCATAATGTTAGGAAATAGCTCCATGTGGCAATCACACAGTCTACCATGGAACTCCCACTAGAATTAGACATTTGATATATTATTGAAAAGAGAACAGACATATTGTTTATTCAATAATATCCAAAGAAAAACATGTGGGAAAAATTCACCAATGAAATGCTACGCAAGAGTATTCAAAACACAAATTTAGAAGGTATTTCGCATAAAGTATAAACTAATCATGCTTTCTACGTCCTTTACGCACTATCTCTTGCCACAAGAATTCTGAATATGATCGATCATAACTTAAAGCATCTGATTCAGTTGTTATCTGTAGATCCTTAATTTTGTTCTTAGCCACTTTATTAAACATGAAGTCATTCTCATGCACACCTCTAACTTTTTTCATGTTGGAAGAAATAGATAGCAGGGCTGATAGTCTAAAACCTTGGAGCACACGTTGTCTCTCAAATAACTCTACTTCGCACACAGCAAAATCGAAGCACATATCTTCAGATTGAGATATCTTGTGCTTTACATGATCATACAAGTTTGGCAGGAAATTAAGTAAGCCTTCTAGTTCTTCACCTGTTCTAGGCGGAAAAAGAGCTAGTTGTTCACAAAATGATTTATCATCCGACCAACGTAGGCTCATATATCGCTTAAGTTCACGTCGCCTAGGTCTAGTGTCGGGACCAAATTTAATAGCTAGAGCCCTCCTCTCTCTCCTCTCAGTGTTACTCATACAGTCAACTACACAAGTCCTGGGAGTAAAAAGAGAAACAAAACTTGTCTAGATTAAATCAAAAAAAAAAAAGATGATGTACACAACATTTTTAATGTTGTACAAAACAACAAATAAAATTACACAAATTTTATGTATCATAATGAAATTAGTAAAATTTTATGCCTCTGAGTTGTAAAATTCCAACTTCCTTGGCTATACTCAAAATGAAATTTTACCCAAAAAATTTCATGCCTAGAAATGTAATTTTACAACGTATATCACTTAGATTGAGACATTATGTGGAAAATACCATAATTTCTAAATCTTAATTTGATTTCATTGAAGTTTCATAGTCTAGAGGTGAAAGTAGGAGCCTAATCAAACATATCACTAAGATATATGACTTAAAACAAGTGACATAAGACCAAAAACACAAATAAGGTAAAGTTTTGTGTGCATGGGGTCAAAATTGAAAATATCACAAAGATATGAGAGGGTAAAATAATATTTTATAACTAATATACAATACCTTTTTTTTTTTTTTGGCTGGACGGCCGCCACCATTCGGTGGCCGGACCGGCGGCGGCAGGTGGGGCAGGCTGAAAACCCTATGTGGCCACCACGTGGCTGCCCATGTAGCGTGCCACGTGCCTGCCATGTGGCGCCACTGGAGTGGTAGTCCAAAAACCTCTTCTTTTTTTTGATTTTATGGTAAAAGAATATTTAAAACTCATTTTAAAATTCAAAACTAAATCAAAAAATAATCCCTCTCTGTCATGTGTCACTATAGGATTGGCCCTAGGGTTTCTCAACTTTTTGATGCAGTAGAAGCACGAAAAACACAAGCAAACATCGCACAAAACAGTACGCATTGAAAGGATTCAAAAATTCATAATAAATTCATACGACATCCAAAAATTATAAAATTTGCGCCATTAGAATCCTTGAAACACATAGTTTCTATCAGTACTAATTATATGCACAGATCTGATTATGAATAATAACACAATTAAAAGAAAGAATATTATTCTAACTTCAAAAATTCATAATTAATTCTATACTTAACAGAAAAATATAAAATCAACTGCGTTAGAACCCTTAAAACACAAGCTTTCTAGCAGTATTAATTTTATCCCCATATGAGACACTTCACAGAAACATTATTCTATAATTAATCCACTAAAAAAACCATGAAAAACTGAAAAATAAGGATTCTATCGCATATAATTAAATATTGTACAGAGAACAAACATTAAGGCTCTGATACCAATGTTGATTCAAAGTGAGATATTCACACATACCACTGCCCTAACAAAGAGTCGTAGCGTATAGTACAAGACCACCTACTAATTTGCCACAACCTAAAAGCTTAGAGTGTAGAGAGAGTTTGTCTTGTTTGTTGAAGACTAAAACCTACAGAACGTCTATTTCTATTTTAGATTTTTTTTTCTCTTTTATATGGAGTAGTAGTCCTCCACTATTTGGGTTATATAATTGGGCCACCCCAACTTGGGTGCAATATGCCCAAAGTCTAACAATTCTAAAAGAATTCGAGCGTTGTTGTGTATCAGCCGCGAGTGATGTTTTACCTCGCTCTATATGGTAAGAGTTCTCACATACGAGAATTGACATTTACGATACAGATGAAGGATGAACAATTACCTGGTGACATAAAACATTACTCAAATAATTATATGAGTAGTTAAGATAGAAAAACTATAAAGAAATGTAATTACCGAAGAAGTCCCTTGATCGTTACAAAGTCGAATGATGAGCGAGGTGCAGTATACCATCTCCTTGCTGTCTTCAAGCAAATGTATAACCTCCTTCGTATCATGAGATACACCTAATATTACGTGAAGGGCGATCAAAGGGCCAGACGATGATATCCATCCATTGGTTAGATACTCTTGCAGGGATGGTGTATACCCTTTGTTGTCCCATTTTGCTTCCACGAGCAAGGATTTGAAAAAATCTGCCCCACTAGGTAAAGCAAAAAATCTTACTATTAGAGGCTTGAAGGAAATGATATAATGTGATGCCATAAGCAGTGGGGTTGCACTCCCCGTTAACTTCACAAATCTATAATTTTTTTAAAAATATATGACTAATTTAAGTTTAAAACATTAATTAGCTACCATCGGAACAATTATCATTTGTGAGTTTTTCAAATCATACATTATAATCTCTATCGGAAAAAATCTTTAGATCCGTCCCTACCCGTGAGAGTGATATACTGTCACCAATGAGGTTGGATACGTACCGCTTTCTGTAAATAATTGAGCACCCAATCCCAACCAGTTTCCTTGTGAATTTCCTCAGCTATCTCCTTGGTGGTATCATACAATATCTGGAAACAAGTTTTCATGCAGTCTGGTAGTTGTTGTACTTCCTTCAGATTCCACCTACAATAATTGAAGGGTTTAATTACTTCTCAGTTTCTTGATTAAGAGCCGCGATGGGGAGTAAGAAAATATGGATCCCAGCTAAGTCTGTGGCCTCAGGATTAGATTTCTATTAAGGATAACATTCCGTGAAAGCTTAATTTGAAGGTGCTTGTGGGCCTAAGGTGAGGAATATCTTAATATGCTTTTAGTTTTAATTTTGTAATGAATTAAGCAGGTCCTATTAAATTTTCGTTTTATAAAATACAATAATTTAAAGTATTAGATTTTTTTTTTTTATTTGTTTAGAACGAAACTCAAAGCCAAAAACTTTTTGACAACCGGATACTAGAGAAAGTTTTTCCCCCCTCCTATCTCTATCCAAAACAAATTGCAAATCTATTTAAACATGCTTTATAGTATGGCTTCCAAGCAGGTGCCATAGTCCAAGATTTGCCAAAGTACGTAATTAACAAATTGATTAGACCATTAAAAATTATTTTGTAGCACAATATACTTATTTTGCAATTGTGCTAGCAGTAGTACTATTTAATGCTCCTTCATAATTAAATATGATGCATCATACGCCAAAACTACGTTCTTGTAAGCTAACCTCTCTATAGCATTAGTGAACTCTTCTAGTTCTTGAAGTGAACCATAAATGTCATAAACATCATCAATTATTAGTACAAACTGAATAACTTTGGCCAGCCATTTTCTTAGGTTTCCATGTTGAGGCTCAAAGGCCACTCCTGTTGCCCACAAAAAACTTTCAACCATGCGATCTCTCGTAAAGCTCAATTTTTCGGTAATTCCAAAACTCTTCCACCACCTAAAATTAGTTTCGAAAAAGCAACTTAGCAAAAATTTTATTTGACAATTTTTTTATATAGTAAGAATTCGATAAGGTGTTTTATTACCCTAATGTTATTTCCTTGAGATCTTTTTGGTGTACAGCTTGAACTATGTTGAAGTTGAGTTTTGCCAAATTAAGTATATGCATAAATGTGTCGTCTGACATGGTACCACCCCATTCTCCAATGCAATGGAATATCTAAGGCATGATTCAACTGTTTAGCAGGCTCGTCATCCAATTCTTCACTGAATTTTGTGAGATATTGAGTTGAGAACAATCTGGCATACTTCAATATGTTTTCACCCTCTGACCCAAGAATCGACGTTTCAAAAAGCTGGCATAATGCTTCGACACTCAAGTTAGTTTTTAAAATGAATTTACTTTTACTGTCCATGAAGCCCAAACACATCTGAATACGAAAAATGGAATGAAGTTAGATGGAGGCCTTCAAATAGACAAAAAAATGAGAAGAAAAAATTATCAATTCACAACCACGTGCACTGATTCAGCTGTATACCTTGTGAAACATTGTAGCTGTACTGCCTCAGAAGCCTAAAGCACAACGATGCAGCAGAGAGATCATTTCCAATACTTGAGCTATTGTTTATAGTGTCTAAAGCTTCTTTGATTTCATGCTCAAAGTGATCTGCGAGGCCTAATTTTGTAATGCAGTCAATGAGCTCCAGCTTAGCTAATTGGTCCACAGCTTCCATAAACATCCATCTCATTTCTTCTATAAGCTTCCCGGCTTCTCTTTTCTATTTTTCTTCCTGCACAGCAAATTGAATTGTACTTCTAAATCATTCTTGCAGACATAACGGAACTTAATTATATGTTGTGGATACAAGTATAGACCAAAGAAAAATTCCTGTAGACATAATGGATCTTATATGTTGTAGATGCAAGTATAGACCAAAGAAAAAAGAAATGAGGTGGATATGAGTCAAGGGCATGATCTAGGATTTTTGTTCGGTGAGAAGCTAAAAACACACAATTTAACACTTACGTATTAATATTTTTTTTTTAGTAAGGGTAAAATTAATTTCTTAGCCTAAAAGTACTTTATCATATGAACTAGATTAAAAATGTCAGTCATCCTAAAATTAAAAATTATTTCTTGTCGCAAATATTCACTTGTAGCTTTCATAAAACTAAAAATTAGGTGAGTGTACAAATGCATGAGATGAATGCCATGCGAGTTAACTGGACAAACGTAATTTTTCTGTGAGAGTTTAATTTTTAGATGAAGTAATAAATTCATATAATATCACGATCATGTTAACAAAAGTTCAAATAAACCTTTTTAACAGCTTAAGCTGTTGTTTTCAACACGTATTTGGTGCAACAAAGCTAAATTCTTAGGAAAAATACGTATTAAGAATATGGTCTCACAGCATATTCACTGGCAAGAGACTGCAGGAGATTATGCTCCCAAATGTTTGGCTTGTAACTAGCATTCCGCCTTTGGTTGCTTTGATCTATCGTGCAAGTTTTTTTTTTGGCTAAGCCTATCGTGCAAGTTATTGTCTTCATTAATGGCTGTGGAAGGCTTGTGAAACTCCGAGATTGAAGGGTCTGTTGGGTATCGGCGCAGCGGAATGGTCGGGGACAAGCAGTATCACGCAGCTAAAATATGAATGAGAACAGAGAAAGTAGAGACACAAGATTTACGTGGAAAACCCTCAAACAAATCGAGGGAAAAACCACGGGCAAGTAATGGAGGATTTCACTATGATGTGGAGTATTTTACAATAATCTTCTCTCTAATATAAGGAGAGAACAATATCACTCTCTCAAATAATAGGAGAAACTAACTCTCACTCACAAATATAGAACAACAAAAGAGGAAGAAAACTACTCAAGAGAAAGCTTATGTTTTCTCTCTAATTTGCTATGCTTGGATGATGCTAAATGGTAAGGAATGAGCTTCTATTTATAGGCTCATTCTATACCCAAAATCAAAGCAAAATAGTAGTGTGAAAAGGATTTTTATGTGCCTAATTTTGCACCAAACTTTGATGCATAAATCTTCCTTTCCCATTGCCTTTTGTTTTCTTTTGACCAAATGCTTAAAGTGATCTTTAACTAACTCACATTCTCCCACTTAAAGCTCACTTTGGATGATCTTCAAATCTCTCCATACTTGTCAATTCCATGTTGCTTACATATTTGCTAGGCCAAATGAGGATCTACTCTAAACAAACTTGTCAACGTTGATTGGCTTTGTCATGACATCTGCTAGGTTCTCGTTGGTGTGAATCTTCTGCATATCCACACTCCCTTCCTCCACTACTTCTCGAACAAAGTGATATTGAACACCTATGTGTTTCGTCCTGGAATGAAATGCTGGATTCCTTGCAATGTGCAAGGCACTCTGACTGTCACAAAACAAGGGAATTTTCTCTTGTTTGTGCCCGAGCTCCTCCATTAACCGTTTAATCCAGATTGCTTCTTTACAAGCTTGTGTAGCTGCCATGTATTCAGCCTCTGTTGTAGATAGGGCCACAACAGTCTGTAATTTAGATATCCAGCTTACCACGCCGCCTGCAACTGTAAACACATAGCCTGTAGTGGACTTCCGTTTATCGGAATCACCTGCAAAATCCGAATCAACAAAACCCTTGACAGTAAATTCTGATCCTTCAAAACATAATGCAACATTCGAGGTCCCTTTGATGTATCTTAGGATCCTCTTAACAACATTCCAATGCTCTCTACCAGGATTCGCCATGAACCGACTGACCGCACCAACTGCTTGAGCAATATCTGGTCTCGTACATATCATAGCAAACATGAGACTTCCCACTGCTGATGCATACGGTACTCGAGACATTTCTATCCTCTCCGCTTCAGTGCTAGGACACATACTTGAGGATAATTTGTAATTGACAGGAAGCGGGGTCGAGATTTCCTTGCAATCTTGCATATTGAAGCGCCGCAAGATTTTCTTCAAGTAATTCTTCTGGGAAATCCATACCTTCCTGCCTTCTCTATCTCGGTGAATTTGCATCCCTAAAATCTTGTTTGCTGGTCCCAAATCCTTCATATCAAACTCCCCAGCTAACTGTGCCTTCAGTTCTTGGACCCGATCTTTACTGGGACCTGCTACCAGCATGTCGTCCACGTACAACAACAGAATGATAAAATCATTATCGCCAAACCTCTTGTAGTACGTACAATGGTCTGAATTGAGTCTGTTGTACCCAAGGCTAATCACGAAGGAATCAAATCTCTTGTACCAACACCTTGGCGCCTGCTTTAAACCATACAGAGATTTGGTCAACCTGCAAACCAAGTTTTCTTTTTCTTTCTCAACAAAACCTTTTGGTTGAAGCATGTAAATCTCTTCTTCAAGCTCTCCATGAAGAAAAGCCGTCTTTACATCTAATTGTTCTAGATGTAAGTCTAACACAGCACACATGGCCAAGACTACTCTGATAGTTGTAAGTCTTACCACAGGAGAAAATATCTCGTTGAAGTCAATTCCTTCTTTCTGAGCATATCCTTTCACCACCAGTCTTGCACGATATCGCTCCACTTGGTCATTACCATCTCGCTTGATCTTGTAGACCCATTTGTTACCAATGGCTTTCCGTCCAGGTGGTAGTTGAACAAGCTCCCACGTCTTGTTTTTATGTAGAGCTTCAATTTCTTCTTGCATTGCTGTCATCCACAGGGCAACATCGGGGCTTTTTATAGCCTCGTGAAAGGTAGATGGCTCTCCATCCTCCGTTAGAAGACAGTATGCAGCATTGCTCGCCATGACAAAATCTGAATGCCAAGTTGGTCTTGTTGTCTGACGCAATGAACGTCGGACTTCTATAACCTCAGCATCATCTGGTTCTTGTTCCTCGTGCTCCGGTGCAGCTTCAGAAGAAGCATCTCCTTGTTCTGACTTATCTTCAATTTGTATTGTAGTAGTCTCCTTTGAAGTGTTGCTGTCGTATTCACTTTGCAGTTTATCTTCTGCAAATATGACATCTCTGCTGATGACAACCTTGTGGGCAGTGGAATCCCACAGACGATACCCCTTAACACCATCAGCATTTCCCAAGAATACACATTTCCTGGATTTTGGATCCAGCTTTGTTCTTTCTTGGGAACCATACATCACATATGCCGGACACCCAAATATGTGCAAGGTAGAATAATCTGCGGGTTTTCTGGTCCACATTTCCATTGGTGTCTTCAACCCAATTGCAGTTGACGGTGACCGGTTTATCACGTAACAGGCAGTTCTAGCTGCTTCTGCCCAAAATGATTTGGCTAGACCTGCAGTTTCCAACATAGCTCTCATTCTTTCAAGAAGAGTTCTGTTCATCCGCTCTGCTACACCATTTTGCTGAGGTGTATGTGCAACAGTAAATTGCCTCTGAATACCCTCTTGCTTGCAAAATGCCAAGAAGCTCCCGTCAATGTATTCTCCTCCGTTGTCTGTCCTCAAACACTTGATCATTTTCTCGGATTCAAGTTCCACCAGCGCTTTGAAAGTTTTGAATATTGGAAACACATCTGACTTGTTCTTGATTGGATACACCCATAGTCTCCTGGAGTAATCATCAATAAATGATACAAAGTATTTGGCTCCTCCTAGGGACAAAACCGGTGATTCCCAAATGTCTGAATGGATCAAGTCTAGAATGTGTTTGCTTCTGGCAGTAGATCTCCCAAATTTCAATCTATGCTGCTTACTGGTAACACAGTGCTCACAGAAAGGTAAGTTTACCGTCTTGAGCCCGGGTAGGAGATTACGTTCAGCGAGAATCTTCAAGCCTCGTTCTGTCATGTGGCCCAATCTGCGATGCCACATTATAGTTGATTCTTCTTGACTGGCTGATGCAACTGATACATCTGCCTCCTGCAACGTATCTCCCAAAAGCATGTATAGATTTACCCCAATCTTTTCTGCCTTGATCACCACAAGCGCTCCTTTGACGACCTTCATGATCCCATCCTCGATATGGGTCTTGCAGCCAAGGTCATCCAATTGTCCAATGGACAATAGGTTCTTCTTCAAGCCCTTCACGTGTCGTACCCCTTGAATGGTGCGAATGGTACCATCATACATTTTAATTTTGAGGGTACCGATGCCAGCAATCTCCAAGGCATGATCATTACCCATGTACACAGATCCTCCAGAGACAGGTTCATAGGTGTGGAACCATTCTCTACGAGAGGTCATATGCCATGTTGCTCCCGAATCCATTATCCAAGCATCAGTGAGTTCATTTCTGCCTTTTGATATAGTTGCTGCTTCGCTGTATAAAATATCTCCATCATCTGGTGCAGTCGCCACACATCCCTGAGAATTTGTCACCTCGGGATTCTTTTTGTTACTCCAAAAATCCTTCTTGAAGTGCCCTTTCTTGCCACAGTTGTAGCATTTGATATTCTTTCTACTTCTTGATTTTGATCTACCATGGTTGTCGCTCCCACAAGAGCCACGTTCCGTTGATCTACCTCTCACCATTGATAATGCCTCTGCTTGTTGTGAACTTTCGATTCTGTCTTCCTTACTTTTGCGCCTAGATTCCTCTTCCAGAATAGCAGCTGCAACATCATCAAAAATAACAAAATCTGAAAGAACATTGTTAGTGTAACTAATGATGAGTTGATCATACGAATCCGGTATACTTTGAAGTAGAATTTTTGCACGTTCAAGCTCCGCTATTTTATGCCCAATTGCAGTCAATTGAGAGAATAACGTATTTAAGGTATTGATGTGATCTGTCACCGATGTGGACTCACTCATCCGAAGGGTGTAAAGTCTCCTCTTCAAGAAAATCTTGTTGTGAAGTGACTTAACCTCATACAGTTTGGTCAGCGCATCCCAAATTTCTTTTGCTGACTTCTTTTCCTCAACGCTTGACAATACCGAATCTGCCAATGCCAGGTGCAGATTAGCCATAGCGTTGTCATCCATCTCTTTCCACTTGTCGTCCATCACCTCCGCTGGTCTGTCTCCAATTGCTGCCAAGCAATTCTCCTTTCTCAAGATTGCCTTCATCTTCAATTTCCATAGGGAAAAATTTCTCCCGTTGAACTTCTCGATTTCAAATTTTTCCGCCATAGTATTAACGATGATCTGCTTTGTAACTTGAATTGGCTCCTACTATTTCACTGTGAATAGTACTATTTATGTGAATAGTACCGTATACGTGAATAGTACCAAAATCGTATACGGGAATAGTATCTATACCGTATAGATGAATAGTACTATACTGTATGTGTGAATAGTAATCGTGAATAGTAACCCCGTATGTATACCAGTGACCCGTAACCAATGGCTCTGATACCACTGTTGGGTATCGGCGCAGCGGAATGGTCGGGGACAAGCAGTATCACGCAGCTAAAATATGAATGAGAACAGAAAAAGTAGAGACACAAGATTTACGTGGAAAACCCTCAAACAAATCGAGGGAAAAACCACGGGCAAGTAATGGAGGATTTCACTATGATGTGGAGTATTTTACAATAATCTTCTCTCTAATATAAGGAGAGAACAATATCACTCTCTCAAATAATAGGAGAAACTAACTCTCACTCACAAATATAGAACAACAAAAGAGGAAGAAAACTACTCAAGAGAAAGCTTATGTTTTCTCTCTAATTTGCTATGCTTGGATGATGCTAAATGGTAAGGAATGAGCTTCTATTTATAGGCTCATTCTATACCCAAAATCAAAGCAAAATAGTAGTGTGAAAAGGATTTTTATGTGCCTAATTTTGCACCAAACTTTGATGCATAAATCTTCCTTTCCCATTGCCTTTTGTTTTCTTTTGACCAAATGCTCAAAGTGATCTTTAACTAACTCACAGGGTCTATATATATATGGTGGAAGAGTTTTATATCTATTTGAAGAGATATATGTATATTGGAAGGATTGAAATGATAATCAAACCTTGGTTCATTCTCTTTATATAAGCAACCGATACAAATTAGTGACGTACGTTTTATGTGCGTCAGCAGCAATATTTTTGCGTAAATACCACGTACGTTCAGCATATAGTTAAGAGAGAAGGAAGAGTCATAGTCTTGTAAACGTTTTCCAATTTTTTTTTTTTGGTCTATGATTAATAAAGCCGTCAGAAAAGTACAGGGCTTGTTGAATAAGAGTATCTTCAATTGGGGGCTCTAAAATAGATTTTTAAAGTGTAATAATTGAAACAATTTAGAGACTTTGGTAAAAAAAAAAATATTACAATGAGAGTCTCTAAAACAAAAAATAGAGCCTTTAGAGACCCATTTTAGAGTCCTATTGAGGATACTCTAAATGATTGTGAAAGCAGTAAGCAAAGTTCAGGGCTGTTAAAGTCTCTTCATGCGGAAAACTGTGTGTAGTGAATGCCACACTGTGATCCGTATTTAACATATCTGATTCTAATAGTCTCACACAACTCATGAGTGTATTATTTCAGAATTTTGATGATACGGTTATTTGAATTTGTTGTCTATAGTTCAAAATATTTTATCATAATATAACGAGGGACGATAATAAGAGATGCGTTTGAATACCTTCGTTAAATTAATATCTAGAATGACTTTTTTTTCTTTTTCTTTTGGATGACGTGCCAACCAAGCTAACGGAGTCTGACTATCAATTGGTAAACATTCGAGTGCAGTGGTGCATCCAAAAAATGCACCATGTCAGCCAAGGACAGAATACCAGAACAGTAAAAAGTGTTGAACCCATAACCTCACGATTTCACCTCATTACCACTAGATCGTTTACCTGGGGGACCATATTTTCTTTATATCTAGAATGACTTTGATCGCGTTATGTGTTGAAGTAGGTTAATGGAGTAAGCAGAATTTAATTTTTGCTTTAAGCTAGCATTAGGGTGTGGAACAGAGTACGAGAGCAAAGGGGACCAGATGTATCCTGCTGAGTTTTTGGTTCAGAAATGTGTAGCACAATCTATTCTCCAGTCCCCACCAGCGTCATTAATCTTAATGGCTAGACCTACTTCTTTAACAATGACATGGTGGAAAAAGTAGAGTACTCATTAAAGCTGCAAACTTAAAACAAAATTAGCTGAAACGGAGATGGATAAAATTGAATCAAGACTCACCTTTAATACAATAATAGAAAATATGGAGTTTTGTGTAAAGTAGTGCAAGAACTTATATACAGGTCTTGAAATTTATGATTTTTCAACAATATTTGTTTGTTGATATTTAGTGGATGTTGATCGAGGCTTAACCTTTGTCATTAATATGAATTTGAAAACATATTTGTGTGATTGGTTGAGTAAAATATTAGAAGTTGTTACATGGTCGATCTGTTTCAAAGGATTGAAAGAGCCTCAAATTAGAATCTGTGTAAAGCAATATTATTCTAGAACAATGGGAAAGAGTTTGGAGGGAATGTATGAAGGCAGTCAAGATAACAGTTATGGGTATTTAATGGGAAAGAGTGTATAGGGTATCTCCAATGGGTATCACTATTCACAATTTTTTTTTTTTTTTTTTGGTAATTTTTAGAAACCCGAGTCTCTATTTCACTCAAATCTACAATAGAGCCCACCACTTTTTAGAGATTTGAGTTAAAATAAAAACTCAATCACTTTTTGGGTTTTTAAATTTGTTGCCAAAAAAGTAAATTGAGTCTCTATTTTAACTCAAATTTTTAAAAAGTGGTGGCCCCATTAGAGATTTAAGTTAAAATAGAGACCCGGGTCTCTTAAAATAACCAAAAATAGTAAATTTTTGTGAATAGTAGTGTCCATTGGAGATACCCTAAGCTGCAGCAAGTTGGGAATTACAAACTACTCTATTCAAACTTTCGTTCACCGCCTCTATTTATCATTTGTGGTTTGAGCTTAATGCTACAATCTTCAGAAATGAATTTACCAATGAAGATAAGGTATTACAAAATATCAAAAACCAAATCTGATGGAAGATGTTATCGGAGAAGAAAGTTACAAACAATCGGAAAAATAGGGAGCTATGCGAGCAATTGAAACTTAGTGATATTTTATAGTTATTTCAAGGTTTTTTTTATTTTGCTTGTTTGTGACACAATTGTACATTGGCTTGCCAAAAATTTTTGATAGTTGAATGAAATAGATGTACTTGTTGACCCAACAAAAAAAATAATTATTCGAGAACAACCATTAGAATCTTTGCATGAAAATGGTAAGAAGTTGAAAACTAATTACCAAATTAAATTTCGCTATGTCACTCCCTCATCGTTTACTTTTAAGTAACCATCTTATCTAAAAGTTAATAATACTTTATTTAAAAGTTTAAGCTGTTAGAGAGAAGTTTATCATATTATTTAGTCGGAGTTAATTTTTTAATATTACACTTAGACAATTTTAATGTTTTAAATGGGTTGCGATAAGTTTTGAACCTATGACCTTTTGATACTTAAATTCTGATACCATGTTAAGTAACCATCTCATCTAAATGTTTAAGTTGTTAAAGAAGGATTTATCATTTTATTTATTATCTTCAACATTTACTATATTATAAATTTTGTGTTATATACATAAAAAAAATATGACATTCCATATATAAATCTTATCATTCAAAGCATATATATATATATATATATATATATATATATATATATATATATATATATATATATATATATATATAAGATATGTAACATTTAATACATGAATTTTCACCATATAAAAAAATATAAAAAATGACATATAATATTATTGAATCATATATATATATATATATATATATATATATATATATATATAAGATATGTAACATTTAATACATGAATTTTCACCATATAAAAAAATATAAAAAATGACATATAATATTATTGAATCACCGAATCTTCGATCCTCATCTATAATTAAAATGTTTTATTTTTTTTTTCGGTTGTACCTAAGATATGGAATATTCTCTCTCTCTCTCTCTCCATCCCCTTGAAAATTGAAGCTTCTATTTTCTGAATCTTATATCGCATAGAATTGGAAATCTCATGCATTGACATGGAAACTTAACACGCATATCGTAGGACCTACATCAAATTTGTGAGACACGCCTGTCATAGGATAGCCAATGGTTTTCTGGGAGAGGAGTTGGCCTGTTTGAATGATAATTTTCAGGTTCTTTTTTCGTAACAGTGATGCACACATGCAACTACAGAAGAATGTCGCCAAAGCACAGTCACAGTGGCTGAGATTTTTAGGCAAATAATGACTTTCGTGATAACATAGTACTTCTCCGACAAAAAATAAAGAAAAAGAAAAAGAAAAAGTCACATACTACTTCAATGACAAACAAATACTTCGGGGGTGGGTATAGATTTTTTATTCGGTGAGATAAAAATATACAATTTTGTACTTATATATTAATAATTTTCTTTTAGAGTGAAGGTGAATTAACTTTAATTTTTTATATTAATAATATTTTATAAAAAAATTGGGATCAATAATGGAGACTATAATTTCAACTCTCTCTTGAATATATCCTCCTCTGTACTAGCCACAGATCTTCTTCAAAATCTTTTAATCCCTTCAAAATTAATTTTTTTCATCACATTAATGTATAACATAAAACTCATAGGTAGAGGTCAAGCACCCTGGAGATGATGTGCATCACATATTTGTGAATCAAAAATCACCATTCGGATATGCACGTATGGTCCACCTAATGATAGCTCGAACCAAACTTTTAATTTATCTAACAATTGTAGGAATAACCTCGAAATCGCTAATTTTGCATTGGCCATCCCCTTGTCTATCGCCCACCTAGTGATAGCTTAAAGCAAATATTTAATTTATCTAACAATTGATTGGAATAAATTTGAGATCTTATTGTTTGTTTGAATATGTCTCTACAGTGTAAACCTCTAAAGACATAAAAATATTTAGAGTATTGTTATATTCTATTTTAATTTTTACACTCAAATATCACTTCCTACATGGATACTTAGTTCGCATGCTAAAATAACAAACTTTTTTATTTCTCTCTCTTCTTTTAGCATGCCAACTAAGCATCCACGTAGGAAGTGGTATTTCACTACCACATTTTTTAGCTCTTGCAACATTTGAAAACCGTTACAGAAGAACTAAAAACCGGTACAAATGACATTAGACAACGGTTTTCTTACCGTTGAATCCGCTTTCTTTGTCTAATCTCTACTGCAACGGTTTTTTATAAATAGATAGTAACGGTCAAAAAATCATTGCAACTGATTCTTTTTGCAACGGATTTTTTTAAAGACTACATGATAAATTTTTTTCTATTTGTAACGATTTACAAAAGCATAAACAACATCTTACAGTTGTAAGTTCACCATTCTTAAAAAAAATTTTATATATATATATATATATATATATATATATATATATATATATATATATATATATGAATGAATGAGAGAGATTCTCTTTCTTTTTTTATTTATTGAGTTGCACTTAGATAATTTCTTCTACATAGGTAGTGATGAGACTCAAACTCAGGACCTTTTTGATAATGAACTCTATAACTATGTCAAACTAACAATCTCATCTAACAGTTAAGTTGTTACATAAAAGTTTATTATATTCATTTATATCTCTAATAGTCAACGCTTTTGTAATAATTTTTTGAAATATAAATCTAGTCTTTTACAACTACAATGCTCTTTTTCATAAACTTGTCTTGGATTTTTAACTAGTCGACAGTAGTATAGAATTAAGAAACAATGAAAAATCTAAATTTTGACCCAAAAAAATTGTAGAAATAAAGGGGTAAAAAATGAAACCTAATTAATCAACTTTTTTTTTCAATTTTTTTTCTCTTTGTTTCAAATAATTAGTTGTGATAGTTTCTCATTTTCAATAACTAAAACTCAAATTTTTTTATGAACAAAATATCTCAAGATGTCTTACCAAATAAATATAAAATAAGCAATAGTTTTCTTGCGTTGCATTTAACCCAATATTTTTACATACCATTGCCTAAAACCAAATATGATACGCAACACTTAACAAAAAGGGTAGTATATCGTAAATTTTGCAATTGTAAGACTCAATACTAATAAACTATTGCAAAAGAATTTATTTTATAAGTTGCAACTAATCCATAATTTTACAAACCGTTACAAAAAATGAATGAAATAAGCAACACTTCATAAAAAAAAGCGTTGCATATTATAGATATTACAATAGTCTGATGCAAAGCGTTGCAAAAGGTTATAGATATTGCAACAGTTAATTAAAACCATTGCAAAAGGTTATATATATTGCAACAGTTAATTAAAATAGTTGCAAAAAGTTTTACTTTTAGACAACAGCTATAAAATTGTTACAAAATGACATTTCTAGCAACGGTTTTCTTACATGTTCAATTTAAGGGTTGTAAGAAGCCAAAAATGTTGTAGTGTTTGAGTGTGAAAATTAAAGTTGTATATAGCATTTCTCGAATATTTATCTTTTGTATTGGCTATCCCCAACTCTATCACCCACCTAGTGATAGCTTAATTTATCTAACATCTTTTATAATGGGGTCAGGCAAGTGTGCGTGCATGTGTGGTGGATATATATCTAACAATTGGTTGGAATAAATTTGAGATCTTATTGTTTGAACGCGTCTCTTCAGTGTAAACCTCTAAAGACATAAAAATATTTATCTTTTGTATTGGCTATGCCCAACTATATCGCCCACCTAATGATAGCTTAATTTATCTAACATCTTTTATAATGGGGTCAGGCAAGTGTGCGTGCATGTGTGGTGGATATATATCTAACAATTGGTTGGAATAAATTTGAGATCTTATTGTTTGAACACGTCTCTACAGTGTAAACCTCTAAAGACATAAAAATATTTATCTTTTGTATTGGCTATCCCCAACTCTATCGCCCACCTAATGATAGCTTAATTTATCTAACATCTTTATAAAGGGGTCAGGCTAGTGTGCGCGCATGTGTGTTGGATATATATATATAGTGATTTTTCAAGGTTTTATTCTTTCCATGTGGGATAAGTATAAACCTATTTGTTCACACTTCTCAATTGAAAATAATAGACATATGAGTATAACATGTTTATCTACTCTGGAAAAGGAACATGTAGGCTTCTGGACCTTCTCACTTAGACACGCAAGACCTATCTAAAATTGAGTCAAAGAGGCCCTTTTACACAAATCTACATGTATAAACTCCAATAGTTCTTCACATAGTGCTACCAAATTCCTATGGTGATGGGGATTGTAGTGGGCAAGAACGAGCTCACTTGTACGCACTGGTCCAAAGTCATAGTTAAGGGGGGCCCATGGCCTTCGTAGGGTGAGCATAGTAGTTGGCTAAGCATATAACGTGAAGAAGGGGGAGGATCGACTCTAAGCAAGGAAGGAACAAGATATCCAGAAGTCAATGATGGGATAAGATGGATCCTCCAAGTATGGTAAGAAGTCCATTCATAGAGTCAATCATGGGATTAGATGGATCCTCCAAGTATGGTAAGAAGTCCATGCTCCAGCATTAAGTAAGAAGAGGGGTTGGCTATATAAAGGACAAAAAGGCTACACTTAGGGGGCATTTGGTTCACGGATATATTTTTCATTCTCGGGAATGACATTCATATGAATGATATTCCCAGGAATGTTATTCCCGGGAATGTAGTTAAAAATGTTTAGTTTGTTAAAAATATTCCAGAGAATATTTTGTCAAGTTCCTAGCAATGTTATTTTATTATGTTTGGTTTAGACTCAGTATGATAAAAAGTCCATTCATGGATTCAATCATGGGATTAGATGGATCCTTCAAGTGTGGTAAGAAGTCCATTCATGGAGTCAATCATAGGATTAGATGGATCCTCCAAGTATGGTAAGAAGTCCATGCTTTGACATTAAGTAAGAAGAAGGGTTGGCTATGTAAAGGACATAAATGCTACACTTAGGGATACAACGATCTTAACCTAAACACTCTTAACTCTACCCTACAGTAAAGCTACCTTCAGTTGTCACGGTCCGTGCCTGTCATTCGCTGGTCAGGACTCCATTCGATAAAAGGGATTGGGGCTTGCTTCAATATTAATTATAGGTTCCAAAGGTCTACATGGATTATGCATGGGTTTTATTATTCGTATAAATCATGTGACTTCGAGTTTTATTTTAAACATATAATTTACTTCAAAACATACACAAAATTATGACAAATGTTGTATAAAAGAATAGGTATTAAATAAACTTGAATAAAAATTATATATAATAAGTTTTATGCCTCCAAGTAGACAGTAAAATAAACATTAGAATAATCGAGATTGTAGCATTTAAAACAAGTTTCGACTAAAAACATTAAGTATAAGAACTACATGTCCAGTGTAAATGTTTTTCGCATATACAAATTTAAGTGAAATAGAATTCTAAGCACAAAACTACCCTTATCCTTTACAATACTAAGAAGGGTTAATACCGTGTTTGGTCTCTTATCTTTAACCTCATTGATGATATGGTCTCTTATCTTCAAAAGTGATACATTTCAATCCCTTATCTTTTCAACTTGGGACACCGTTAGCCCTTTTGTGTGTATCCATTAAAAATCTAATGGTAGTCTTTTTTTTTTTTCCAAAAGACACATGTGTTGGACATATGCGTTTGCCCTCCAATTTTTAACGGATTCACACAAAAGGATTAATGATGTCCCAACTTAAAAAGATAAGGGACTGAAATGTATGACTTTCTTGTTAGTGCCAAATAATCTTAAGAGGGGGTGAATTAAGATTATAGCAAAATATTGCTTTTAAAAAATTTACTACAACCCACAAAAAACTCTTTGAGATAATTTATTAAACACCTTGTGTGAATAACTAGATAAATGATATTATGATGAATAGAATCACACCCAAGAGCAAGATAAATACTCTAAACAATATATATGACAATGAATGTAAATAGAGTAGGAATAGAGAAATTGAACTCGGTATTTTTAAGTGGTTCAAACTCCGAAGGCCTAGTTCACCACCTAAGGTCTTTCTCCCCTTAGAATTTCCTAAACTTCACTAAATCAATACTTCTTCAAATGTTGGGGAAGCACAAACCAACTTACAACAATTCTCTCTTGAGTCCACAAGAGAAACATAAGCTTTTTCAAATGTAGGTAAAATTCCAACCTACTATCCCTCTTCCTTTGAGTTCACAAACGATTTTTTCACACTCTTCTCTTTACAAGGATTCTCTCAATCATAATCTATAGTCCACGAGTGTATACAATACAAAGATTTAAGTATTTGAATGCTAGTACAATGAAGAACAATCAAAACTCATCAATGAATAGATAATACAACTGAAATCTTTGAATGCTCAATATATTTGCAAGTTATAGCTCAACCTTGGTGTATATTGATTGAAATATATGAAATTTGAAGCTTAGAATCAACATATAATGTTTTGGAGTTGTTGGAAGAGTTGTTTGATGAATGAGTTGGTTTGGTATATATAGAAAACATTACAACGGACAAATAACAACTAGTTTTTTAAACTGCTGCAGATTCGGTCGAGTGGACTCGTCTGGATATCTCTGCCACTGATCTGGTCGAGTGAACAGTATTCGATCGACCGGATGAATAATGTCATTTTTCAGCTTTGCGAAATTGAGCCCAAAATTCAATTTTTCGAAGGGAAAGCATTTAGCCACTTTAAAAACACTTCTTCTAAAGTGTTTCCAAACTTTTTGACACTTCAAAATATTTTCTAAACTCTTGTGGAAAGATAAAAGCCGATTTTTGTAATCAAAAGTTTAAAACATATTTTTTACCCGAAAATTCAATCTTTTAAAGATAAATCATTTGGACTTTTTAAGAGCACTTCTTCAAAAGATGTTCTAACCCAATTAACCTTTTAAAATCTTTTCAAAACTCTTGAAAAAAGATATAAGATAGCGATTGGTACAGTGGAATGAATTTAGGCAGAAATGGAATGAGCCAAGGAATGGAATGAAATTGGGAATGGAATGAGCCAAGGAATGGAATGAAATTGGGAATGGAATGAACTTTGGAATGAGAATAACATGTTTGGTATACTTTAGGAATTAAGAATAGTAATGCGAATGACTTGTACAATATGACAAAATTGTCCTCTTATTATTATAGTATTAAAAATAAGAATAAATATAAATATGACCGTAAACATTATAAACATAAATAATAATAATAATAATAATAATAACAACTACAACAACAACAACAACAACAATAATAACAAAGTAAAAGTAATAAATAATAAATAGTAATAATAACAACAACAACAACAATAAATAATAATAATAATAATAATAATAATAATAATAAATTATTATTATTATTAATAACAAAATAAAAATAATAATAACAATAATAATAACTACAACAATTATTATTATTATTATTATTATTATTATTATTTTTATTATTATTATTATTATCATTATTAAATTGGTATTCTAATTATTTTTTTATATTCATTTTTATTTTTATCATTATTATTTTACTTTATTATTATTATGTGTATTTTTTATTATTATTATTTTAATCACTATTATTATTTTTTATTTTTGTTTTTATTATTATTTTAGTATTTTATTTATTATTATCATTATTATTTTTATTATTATTATTATTTTTATAATATTATAATATTTTTAATAATTATTATTTTATTATTATTATTATTATTTATCACTGTTATTATTTATTATTTTTATTTTTATTTTCATTATAATTTTCATAATAATAATAATTATTATTATTTTTATAATAATTATTAAGGGTATAATAGTCAAGGTTATTCCTAAACACATGGGAATGAGCCATTCCCATGTATTTAGTCTGGAATTCCCATGTATGTGGGAATGAGATTCCCTCGGGAATGACATTCCCTCGGGAATGACATTCCTAAGTTCATTCCCTTATACCAAACATGGGAATTAAAATAGAACTGGGAATGTCATTTCATTCCTAACTTATTCCCACATACCAATCACTGCCTAAGAACATTTTTGAAAGATTACAAAGAGCTTGAACCATAAAATGCAAAACTAAGACAAATGACATTTTTAGGCCGCTACCTCTTATGTCGCCACGTCTCCATCCTTATAACACCATTTTATCTTCATGTCTTCAAATCTTGATTCTTGAAATATAATCTTCACGTCTTTAGCTCTTTAAGTCTTCATTTCTTCATACTTGTGGTGATCTTGCTCGTATATACAATAATGACCAATCTTCTTCAATCTTGCATCAATTCTTTAATCACAACCATTTACCTTTTCATGCAAGATTCTCTTGCTCTTTTAACACCAAGCATCCACAATATATTTTGGGTTCCAATATCATAAGGACAATATAATCCTGGTTGAATAGTACCGCTTATCCTAGTGAGTTTTACAGACCCACTGGACCAGAAGCTTCTCAAGCTTAAGCATTTACTTTTCTAGTTAGAGACCGTACAATTTGGCTTATAATGATATATACATTTAATGCACATAAGCCAACAAGTGTGTGTTTTAAACATGTAAACACATTAGCACAAACACACTTACAAATCCAATTTTTCATGATTTGTTATCATCAAAATCATATCTTTGGCATAAGGCCAACAACTTTTGAAAATAAAGGACTACATCGTCAATAAGGTTAAAGATAAGAAATCAAAAGTGATATTAACCCTACTAAGAACCAACATTTTGGTGCCTTACATATAATTCGATTAGACAACAAGCATCCTGAAACCAAAATTAACATCCGCGAAATTTCTTCACTTGGTTGCAATAGGTTCGATCAAGTTGGATAGGACTTGGTCCCTTGTTTCACGATCTTGGACACCAAATCCATCTCCTTGTTGGTATATGCAGTGTGCTACTCGTTCTTCATTTACTTTATATTTAACTATATTTAACTAATTGTTGTTGTTCTTGAGGAAGACTGATCAAATGAGTGTTAACTTTTATCCATGCATCCATAATCAGACTTCTGATATGTTCTCGAGCAGTCTCTCTCCAGTTCAGCCTATTAAATTCATCATTAAACAATGATTTTAAGATCCCAATGAGATTTAAGAAATTATTCAAAATGAATTAGAGCGTTGTTGTATATCAGCGAAAAACTATGTCTAGTGGAATGAAATGATTAATTATTTGCTTAGTCAAAAAAAAAAAAGTACAGTGTTGTTAAAGTCAAAATTTCATACAGAAAACTATGTCCAGTGAGAGCCAAGTTGTGGTTCAAACTTAAAACATCTAATTATAATAGGTTACTATTTGAGAGTCTCACTCAACTCATGAGTGTATTATTTCACGATTTTGATGATACGATTATTTGAACTTTATTGTCTATAGCTCAAAATATTTTATCATAATTGCGTATCACTAATCTCCTCATAATCTAATGAAATTATAAGAGAATTAAAATCCCAAGGCGATAATGGGAGATGCATCGGAATACCTTCATTAAATTAGAAATTCATATCTAAGAATGACTTTTTTTTTGGATGACGTGACAACCAAACTGATGGAGTCCGACCATCAATTAGTAAATCTTTGGGTGCAGCAATGCGCCCTCACATATGCACCATGTCAGTTAAGGACAAAATTTCAAAACAATAAAAAATTTCGAATCCACAACCTCACAATTTTATCCCATTATTACTGAACCATGTTCCTAGTGCACTTGACAAGATTTTCTCATAATCTAGAATGACTTTGATCGCGTTATGTGTTGAAGTAGGTTAATGGAGTGAGCAGAATTTAATTTTTGCTTTAAGCTAGCATTATGGAGTACGAGAGCAAAGGGGACCAGACTTATCCTGCTGATTTTTTGGTTTAGAAATATGTGACACACAATCTATTCTCCCGTCCCTAACAGGGTGAATATTCTTAATGGCTAGACCTACTTCATCAACAATGACGTGGTAGAAAAAGTAGGGTATTCCCTAAAGTTGCAAACCTAAAACAATAGTTGCAACGTATATAGATAAGATCAGATCAAGACTCACATCTATAATAAGAAATATGAAAATTTCATAATGAGTAGTCAAAAAGCTTATATACAGGCATTGAAATTTATGATTCATTATAGATTTATGTGCGTCAATTTGATTCTCCAATAATAATTGTTTCCTGATAATATTTAGTGAACGTTGATCGTGGCTTAACCTTTGTCATTAATATGGAGTTGAAACATATTTGTATGATTAGTTGAATATATTAGAAGTTGTTACATGGTCGATCTGCTTCAAAGGATTGAAAGAGCCTCATATTAGAACGTTTGTAAAGCAATAATTATTCTAGAATAACCATTAGAATCTTTGCATGAAAATGGTAAGAAGTTGAAAACTAATTGCCAAATTAAATTTCACTATGTCCCTCCTTCATCATTTACTATATTATAAATTTTTGTTATATACAAAAAATGATATGACATTCCATATATAAATCTTATCATCCAACACACGAAATATAATATATATATATATATATATATATATATATAAAAGTGATTTCACATTTAATACATAAATTTTTCACCGTATAAAAAAATGACATATAATATTTTTGAAATGTTTTTTTTTTTTTTTGGGATGTACTTAAGATATGGAATATGCTCTCTCTCTCCATCCCCTTGAAAATTGAAGCCTACATTATCTGAATCTTATATCGCATAGAAGATGATTTTGATTTATGACCAAAATCAAAATCATCAAAGGTGAATGTATTTTTAGGGGAGTGGAGGTTAACACCCCATTGACCTCAATTTTTTCAAAACATATAAGTATTTATAAAGTTTTTTTTTAATTGAATACTTAATTAATCCCTATATAATGAAAAAATATTTTCATAATGTATCAAATTGAGTGTTATAATTCTCACTTAAATAAAATTTTAAATCCATCTATATTTATTATCAGTGGTAGATTACAGTCCCACTGGCCCCAAAAAAATAATAAAAAATCTATGCTTTTTTAGCCAAAAAAATATAAAATATTTATGTATTTTTAAATAAAAAATTAGACAGCTCTCATTGAAAAAGAAATATATTCATTTAGTTAAAAAGTTATGTATTACAGTCCCAATTAAAAAAAGATTTTGAATCCATCCCTGACCATCATTCATAATCTAGTAAGAATTTCCTCCCATATCAAGTCCTCAAATATATTTCACCCCAAAAAAATAAGTCCTCATATATATCAATAAAGTTTAACCCCTCGAATTTTTAGATCACTTGCATGTAAAGGACTCCAGGGGTACTAAAGTGAAAATATCTAAGCATCAAATTTATCGGTTGAAATTAATTAAAGTACCATATTTGACAACTCAGAAATCTTATGTTCAGAAAGGAAAATGACCATCGCACTAGGTGACTCATACATAGACGTCATCAAGCAATAAATATTGTCGACCCTGGAGATTGTGTGTATCACATATTTGTACGTATGGTCCCCACGATCTGTTAATTTTGGACGATCATGGTCCCATGTCTATGCCCACCCAATGATAGCTTAAAACAAACATTTTTTTTTTTGATAATTCAGCTTGAAACAAACATTTAACTCATCTATCAATTGAATGGAATAAACTCAAGATCCTTACAGTTTGAACACGTCTCTAAAGCATAAACCTCTAAAGATTTTGTCGACCCTGGAAATGGTGTGTATCACATATTTGTGAATAAAAAATCACCATCAGGATATGTACGTATAGACCCCACGCTCTGTTAGTTTTGCATTGGCTCCCCACGATCTGCTATTTTTGCATATCCTCAAATCTTTGCCCACCTAATGATAGCTTAAAGCCAAACATTTAACTTATCTAACAACTGATAGGAATAACATCTTACAAAGTTGCAGTATCATTGCAAAGAGGAAGACATTGCAGACATCTATTGTTAAACTTATATTTTGTGCTTGTATTTATCATTTATGGCATGAGCGTAATACACGGATTTTCATAAATGAAGTTGCCAATGAGGAGCATGTCACTAATTTTATCTCTAATGATATACGATATACACTGATGTCAAAAGAGAGATTTAGAAACAACCGTTTCAATAGAAAATCTGTAACCAATGAAAGTTTGGTGACTTACTAGTGTAGCCTCAGGAGGCTTTTTGCTTGTTTTTGGTTCTTGTATTTGGTGTAGCCATATTTTTCAATAGTGAAATGAAATCTTTCTTGTTGACCTAATAAAAAAAAAGTTGATAGGAATAAACTCGAGATTCTTAAGGTTTGAACACATATTGATAACGGTTTATATGTTTAAATTTCGAAACTTTGTTTATCTCTAAATTTGATTCTTGTTTATCAGTTTGTTACACTAGATAGGCCATTGCTGTATAAATACTGATTGTATGTCTGTAAACTAGTTAGTGAAACACAACACAATTTTCAATTGTACTCTTTCATGGTATCCGTGGTTTAATGACACACGTCTTCTTCCTTTTTCCTCGCTATTGATGATGATTGATGCGGGGACACTGGAGAATGAATAGAAAGTCGGTGGAGTTAGAATAGTATTTTTGAGATTGACAGTGCTGGTAAAAAAAAATTGTACTCTTTCTGATATCCGTGGTTTAATGACACACGTCTACTTCTTTTTTCCTCGCTTCCACGAATTTTTCTTCAGCTGCGCTGCCAATCTCAAAAATACTATTCTACCTCCACCGATTTTCTATTCATTCTCTAGTGTCCTACACGCATCAATCATCATCAATCACTGTTTCCGCTATTTTTTTCTATTCTTTGTTTCTATTGCCTTTTCTTTTAATTATCCCAACTCTCCCTTATTTACTCACATGGGTTCTTTTACTTCTCCTACCCCACTGTCGCCCCCACAATGTCAAAAGCTTTGTCACTGTCCTACTTGACAACACAAACTACCTAACTTGGCAAACTCAAATAATGCATAATGTGACTGTCAATGATTTAACAGGCTGAGGTATTGGACTACTGAAGGACTGTGTTATCTTGCGAGTGGTGTAGGTGTCCCATTGCAGCTGGATAAATAAACTGAGGCTCATACCAGGCTGAGGTATGCTAGAATTTGTGTGGAGGTTGACCTCCGAGAGGAATTTCTTGACACAATTACGCTCGATTTAGAAGATGGTGAGAAAGCGGAGATTCCAATAGAGTATGCATGGAAACCACACATTTTCTCCAAATGTCGTGGGCTGGGCCATCTTGAATCTCAGTGTTCTGCTAAACCAACTTGGAAACTGAAGAATGTGCGAAATGCTCAAAAGGTTATCCCTGTGCAGACAGAAACTGGTGATAGAAACTTGAAGTTTGCTAATTCTCAAGAATACCTAAAACAAGTACCTCGAGGGAAAGGAATGAAGATTGGAGTGAGGTTACTAAAAAGAATTCATCATCGAGACCTGCGAGAGGAGTTGTTATTGGGGCTAGGGAACCTAGAGAGAGCCCTCCTATGGATAATCAATTTGAGACGCTGAATGGGGTGGAGGAAAATCTCTCTGAGGTGATTTGTGATATGGTGGCAAAGGTACAACTAAAGCCAAAGGAAATGGGGAAAGACAAAGGGGCAGGGAGGGGGGGGGGGGGGGGGGCTTCATCATCCTCTAAATGAAGTGTTTGAGCTGGAACATAAGAGGGCTGAATAAAGCCCATAAGCAGGTAGAATTAGTGCATATTATAAATAAGCATAATATTGACTTGGTGTGTATTTTGGAAACTAAAGTGAAACATGACAAAGCTCATTCGATCATCAAGAAAAAGGTTTATTAATTGGAACTTCATCAATAATTATGACTGTGCTCCTGAGGGTAAGGTCTGGATTCTTTGGAGAAATAATAGCATCAAGGTGAAGAGGATTGAGGTGGTTGATCAAGCTATCCTGTGCTTAGTGGGGGATGGGAACTTAAGATTCTTCCTGACAGTAATTTATGCTCACAATGAGGCTAAGGATATGGAACGACTTTGGAGAAAAATTGCGGAGTGGAGTGGTATCATCGTTAACCAGCCATGGGGTATTATGGGGGATTTCAATGAGATCTTAAGGTGTGAAGACAGGCTTAGATACACCTATCTCAATCAAGGGGCGAGGGAGTTTGCTCAGTGTTTGGAGGATAATAGCCTTGTTGAAATAAGTAGCACATGAGCTTTTTTTACTTTGTCAAACAAGAGTTAGGGTGACTGCTTGAGAGCTAGCAGATTAGACAGGGTGTTGGATAATAGTGAATAGATCACTTCATTCCCACAAGCTGACTTATTTGTTGATCTCCCGGGGATTTCGGATCACAATCCGCTGATTCTTATTGTGGGAAATAGTTACCAATCGAGACCAAAACCGTTCAAATTTTTCCATGTTTGGACTGAGCATAAGGAGTTTCTGGAAACTGTTAGAAGGGTTTGGAATCAAAGGATAAATGGTACACCTATGTTTGTGTTATTCCAGAAACAAAAGTTGTTGAAGCAAGAACTCAAGAGCTTCAATGCAAAATACTTTACTAATAGTTCTGATAAAATTCTTTTGCTCAGGAATAAACTTGACAGAATTCAGGCGGATTTACTTGTGAGATTTGACGAAAGTTTGGCCAGGGAAGAGAAACTGGTGATACATGATATTGAAAAAGCAATAAAAGAAGATGAGGCCATTTTGTATTAGAAGTCGAGAGCGTTGTGGATGGAAAAAGGCGATGCAAACACTGTCTTTTTCCATAAGTGCATTAAAGGGCGTATTTCCAGGAATAAAGTTACTAGGCTTGTCCAGGAGGATGGTTTATGCCTAGAAGATCTATAAAACCCCGCACATATTCATGCATTTACTTATATGAGTTTATGAGTACTAACGTGCACTTGTATTATCTTACTTGCACTCACAGGCTTCTATGTGCATTTATATCATTTTACGTCCATTGAGTGTTTCAGATAAAGTAGATATTAGTTAAATATCTTTTAATGTCTTATATATATAAAATGTTACTAGGTACAGTAGAAATATGTTAGAAACTAAGTTAGAATTATAAGATTTAAGTAGAACAACTTCGGGGTAACGTTGCAAATATTAAAAAACTTTTGGGGTCAAATTACAATTATGAGAACTAATACTTGGAGACCAAGTTTGGCATTTTAAACTAGATATCACATACATTAAATCTACAAGGAACACCCCGGTCGAATTAGAGAGGAAACAGATAAACTTTTATATTTTAGAAAACACGAGAGGTTAATTAGTAAACTTACAAACTTTAGGTGTAAGGCCCGCCACAAGACCACATGTGCATATAGATCATATCATACATAATTAAATCATTTTATGTGCTTTTATGTCAATTTATGTGCAATTATCTCGATTTATGTGCATTCCATCGTTTAACGTGCATTTGAGTAATTTATATCGCGTGGCTAGTAATTGAAACCAAATAAATTCAATAGCTAACTAGAATAATTAAATTAGAACCAAAGCAATTATAAATAAAGCTAGAATGGCATGCTAGTAAATAACCTTCTAGTTAGGAAGGCAGCTTAGGCAATTAAATGTTAGATATTTCATCCTCCTCGTACAGTATTCTATCCTAGGCAAAAACACACACAACACACATACAATCAGCCCACACAACACACACACACTTTGGAGCTTGGGAGAGAAGAAAGAAGGAAGAGGAGAAATGACAAGTTATTTTCAACCATTTCCTTGCTTCTACTCTTGCTTGCTAGCATTCTATTTGCTCTATTTTCTTCTAGGCTTCAACACAAAGGCGAGAGTTCTTTCAAAATGAGTATTTATGATATACAAATGCATATTGATGGTTTTATGAGGCTTGTGTGGAGTTATAATTGCAAATCCATGGTTGAAATGTTATTGGAGCTTGTTATTGATGGTTTGAATCAAAGATGATGTTGCTGGAATTTTTGGGTGTTCTTGATGGTAAAACTTGTATCTAGCTATGTAGATATGTTTGATTATTGCTTATTTAGGTTGCTAGAGGTTGCTTGGTTGTATAGTAGTTGATGTTGATGATTTAGAAGCTAGAACATACAAGAATCTCGGAATGACCTTACTAGATAGATTTGTCCAACCAGAAATTTTAGCCCGTTTTTATAAATATATGATTTTATAAAAATCTGGAAAATGAAAAAATGAAGAAAACTCATAGAGGAACATTTCTTTAGTTGACCATGTCATGAGAAAAAATCTTTTTCATGCTCGAAAACACACAAGACAGTAGGTATTAGAAATTTTGCTGTCACTGGACAGATTTGTACAAACTCAAAATTTTAGCCCGTTTTTATGACTAGATGATTTTATAAAAATCTGAAAATTTCTGAAAATGTAGAAAACTCATATAGTAACATTTCTTCAGTTGGCCATATCATGATAAAAAATCTTTTTCATCCTCAAACATACACTAGGAAGTAAGTTACAAAATTTTTGCTAAATCTGGACAGCTCATTGTCTTCGATTTCTTTTACATTGTAAAAATAGAAAACGATCTTGGAATTGAAAAAAAATTATATTAGGCAGTTAGGAACGAACTTGATGTTTTCTGGATCGTCAAATTCTATTGTTAAAATGCTCTGAATTTTCTATTCCCGAAATGACGCAAGAACAGCTTGCAATCTGGACAGAAAAATATAGTTGCATGAAATAGGTTATAACTCAGTCGTTTTGGGTCGGAATTGAGTGTTTCTTGATTCCAGAATCATCTATACTCGAAGAAATTTAATTCTATACCCAAAACAGAGTAATTGGAGTTTAGGAAGGTAGTTAACTGATTTGATAAAGTTGGGTCAATGCAGTGACATAAACAGTGGCTTAGATGAATTATTTAAGTGCTAATGCTTAGCCTATTGACGAAATGGCTACGTTGCTTGTTCTTACTAATGTGAAATGATATTATCTAACTTCTAGATATGTTAGGACACTTGTGTGATCATTTATATGGATTATATTGCTTCTTGCTCGATAATTACCCAGATTGCTAGAAATGTATAACTATGTGAATGTTTTGAACTCGATGTCTATTTGAATGTTATAAATGCTTGTGTTACTTGAACTTGAATTTGAAATGGTGTCAAAAGGGGTTGCAACCACCTAGTCTTGGTATGGTAGTGTGCATACTACGACGGACATCCTCGGGGTGTCGGTGATCTTATGTCTACTATGGTTTTATTCCCCTCTCGCTGGGGAACATTGATTTCCTTGGAGAATCGGGTCGTAGGTTTGAGTATTGTCCGGAATACTCTATTGGGGAGATAAGGAATGAGATGTTGAACATCTCAATTAATAGTGAGGTAGACCACCTCCACCGCTTGATATATGATATATAATCACCATCTCGCTTGGGGGCATTGACTTCCTCGGAGATGTTGGAAAAAGTAAGTTATTTCTTACTTAGTATGTGATATATGACTTGAATATGTATAGTTGAATTGTTTCTTGACTGTAGATCTTGCGTGCATTGCATTCACGGATTTACAAAAAGATTTATGGAAAGGAAAAATATATTTGAAAACTCTTCCCAGATTCCCTCCACGCTGAGCTTGGGTGCCGGATAAGTTCACCCTCATTTTTCCCCCATTTCAGGTGTAAGTGAGCCAGAGTACGATACTTGATGATTGTGTGCTAAGGAAAAAAATGTTCGTGGCTTTAAACTCTAGTGATGAAGTTGTATAATATGTGGTATTTGAATTAATGTAATGGTTGGATGTCGTACTTATATATAAGTTTTTGGTTATACGAATGATATATGTTTTACCTTGGAATTAGATTGTCAATTTAATATGTTTTGGACGAATTATATTGTGCTATTAGAAGTTGGGGTTGAGGAGTTGTAGTGAAGGATTTGGAGTTGTTGGTTTGAGGCTTTTCTGTTTGTAGGTTAAAACTGGAAAATCAAAATTACAGCTGTTGTACTGCCTGATTTTTTAGGAAACTAATAATAGGCTGAAATTTGACTAAGTATGGATTGGTAACTAAATCAACTAAGTTAGAACAAGATTTAGTCTCTCGACTAAGGTAAATGAAATTGAGTAATTTAGAAATTGGTAATTGGGATATAATTATTTAAAAGTCTTGAAATATTG
Source organism: Ehretia macrophylla (assembly GCA_037974665.1). Lineage (NCBI taxonomy): Eukaryota > Viridiplantae > Streptophyta > Magnoliopsida > Boraginales > Ehretiaceae > Ehretia > Ehretia macrophylla. The sequence goes on along the minus strand of CM075769.1, from coordinate 53,154,995 downwards.
AATTATGATAATAGTGCTCGGGCTATTGTAATTGTGCCTTAGCGGACTTAGGCAGAGCGATCTTCTTAAGCCCGTGGCATCACGATCCCAGGAATGTTGGTAGTTTATTTATGGTATCAAAGATTATTATTAGCGATTGAAAAATTGAGGTCGTGACAAGATCAGAACACAATACGGGAGAAAATTGTCAACTACTACAATGGGATCTTGGGGACGCCTAACACCCAGTACATCTACACGACAAATGATCTCAAATCTATTTTGGGAAAGGTGATTGATGAGTCTGAGAAGGAAGGGCTGATCACTTTTTTTTCGGATAAGGAGATCAAAAGGGTTATCTTTGATATGAATGATGATAAAAGTCCGGGCCCTGATGGATATACTGCTTGCTTCTATAAAAGAGCCTGGTCTGTTGTTGGGAACGATGTCACTAGAGCTATCAAGTCATTTTTTCAGTCTGGCAGGTTACTGGGAGAATGTAATTCAACGATCCTTTGCCTCATTCCTAAAGTTAGGAACCCTTCAAAGATTTCTGACTACCGCCCTATTTCTTTGTAATGAGATTTACAAGGCCATTTCAAAGCTATTGGCAAATTAGTTGAAGATGACCCTTGGAAGTATTATCTCAGATTGTCAAGCTGTCTTCGTTCCTGGAAGAAATATTGCTGCCAATATTATGCTGGGTCAAGAATTAATCAGGGGTTATGGAAGAAGGAATATCTCTTCGAGGTGTGCAATTAAAATTGATATTCGCAAGGCATACAACTCGGTAAACTGGCACTTTGTGGAGAAAACTCTTGAAGCGTTGAACTTTCATCCTATCTTTATTGGGTGGATCAAGACTTGTATCAATTCATCTAGATACTCGGTTGCGGTGAATGAGAGCCTTGAAGGGTACTTTAAAGGTGCCAAAGGTTTGAGACAAGGGGACCCAATATCCCATTATCTCTTCGTTATTGTTATGGAGGTCTTCAGGTGTCTTATGAATAAGATGGCCAGCAAGAAGGAGTTCAAGTTCCACCCAAAGTGCTCCAAAGGTAAAATTTCTCACCTTTGTTTTGCAGATTATGTGATTTTATTTGCCAAGGTGGATGTCAAAACAGTTGAAGCCATCAAAAGTGCTTTTGATTTGTTTGGGAAGTTATCAGGTCTCAATGTTAATGAGGATAAGAGTTGCATTTTTTTTGGAGGCTGTGGACGTGTGCTTAAGAGCCAGATTCTTCAATGTGTGAACTTCTCGGAAGGACAAATCCCATTCCACTACCTTGGGATCCCTCTTTCTCCTAAGAGGATTAACAAAGGTTCTTACAAGGAACTATTGGAGTTAATGTCTGTGAGAATTGACCATTGGTCCTCTAGATGGTTGTCTTTTGCTAGTAGGTTAGTGCTGATCAAATATGTTCTTATCAATATCCAAACATATTGGTCTGGGATTTTGACTATTCCTAAGGGTGTTATTCGTGAGATGGAGAGAAAATTAGCAAACTTCTTGTGGAGAGGCAGCAATGAGCAAGCTAAAGGTGCTAGAGTGAGTTGGGAGGAGGTGTGTAAACCATTACAAGAGGGCGGTTTGGGTATTAGAAGCTTGGTTGATGCTAACGTGGCTGCATCCTTGAAACACATTTGGATCCTTCTTACCTTATCTTCATCAATATGGGCTAAATGGATTAGAGATTACTATCTGAAGGGCAAGAGTTTTTGGGATTACAAGTTGAGATTGAGTTCGATTATGTCGTGGCAGTGGAAGAAATTACTCAAGCTAAGGCCAGTTACAAAGGAGTTGGTTAAAGCTCATATTGGTAATGGTCAGAAGATCTCCTTATGGCACAATCTGTGGCATCCGAGAGGCTGTTTAGTTGATGTTATGAATCATGACGTTATTGAGCAAAGTCCTCTGGAAGTTAACGCAAGAGTTGCTGATGTACTTAGGGACAGAGTTTGGAGGTGGCCAGACTTCCCTCCATTCAATTGTCTTGCGGATGAAGCTTAGTTATTAAGTGTGGGACATAATTCTGATGGTTGGGTGTGGATCATAGAAGGGAATAAACCTTTCTCACTGCCTTTGCGTGGAATGCTATTAGGAGGAAATATGCAAAAGTCAATTGGGGGGGTTTGGTTTGGAGCAAGAGAATATCACCAAAGCAGAGTATTATTTCTTGGATGACTTTCCTCAATCGTCTTCCTACTAAGGTAAAATTGTTGTTTTGGGGTGTGACTGATAACTACATTTGTGGTATTTGTGGCATTACGACAGAAGATCGTGATCATCTCTTTTTTCAATGTGGTATGAGTAAGAGGATTTGGAGATTGTGTGCAGAGAATAGTCTCATTAATTCTATCCCATCTGACTGAGACTCGGTGGATAACTGGATTAGTTGATATTGCATTGGCCATGATTTGCAACCAACTTTATGCAGACTTTTCTTGTGTGGCATTGTGTATGAGATTTGGAGGGAAAGAAATAGTAAAATCTATAGTGAAGTCTTTAACCCCGAGGAGCAAGTGGGGCGCAATGTTTTTAATACTATAAAATATAGAATATGTATAGGAAGAAAATTCCGTAGATCTAATACAAATGTTGATATTTGTAGGATATGGCAACTTAGCGATTGTTGTCTTGCCGGTTAATAGTTTTTGGATGATCGTTGAAGCTTTGTAAATTTTTTGAGATGGTTGATTTTAATGTAATACCCTTTGCTTTATTAGCAAAAAATGACTTAACAAGCTACATTGATGGCACTATTTCCAAAACTAGCAAAGCTACTACTACCTCTTCCTTCTCCTCCTCGCCTGGTCAATCTCTTCATGACAAACTCGTTTTGACAGCTTTGTCACTGCCTGCATAAAATCCACTCTTTTTGACTCTCTTGTGCACCAAGCCACTCGCCATGCTACTGTCTGCGACCTTTGGAAGTCTCTAAAAATTCCTACCTACAACAATCCTTGGCCCGTAAGTCCTTACTTCGAGCATAGTTACGTTCTCTTCGCAAAGGCACTCTCACCATCTCTGTCTACCTTCAACAAATTCATCAACTTTCTGCCGCGCTTGCAGCTATAGGTGACACTATCTCAGACTCGAATCTTATATTGGCCACACTTGACGGTCTTCCAATTGAATATTGTCCATTTGTGACCTCTATTGAGAATCTGAATCCTATTCCCTCCTTCTCTGATCTTACAGGAAAACTTCTTACGTATGAACAACGAACATTGCTAGATGATTTCCCGAAATCACTCTCTGAACGTTGTCAAATATTTATTTGAGAAGTTTAATTTGATATTAATGCTATTAATAGGTCGGATAAACTAACCTTGCAAATTAATAGTTCTATACATATATATGTTTAAGTAACAAAGTTTTCAAATATTTACTTAGCTTAGTAGGAAACAAGAAGCTTTTAGTGTTGGAGTTTTTAGGATTTTCTAGAGGTTGGAGGTTTAAAATTAACATGATTTATATATTTTTCTTCTTTTTTGATATTTAATTTTTTTTTTGTTTTACTTTTTTCTGTTGAACATAGGCAGCAACACTTATTTCTAGTATTTTATTTTTCTCATTTTTTTTATATATATTTCATCATTTTTTTTAAAGAAAAAAGAAATTGAGCAAAGGTAGTTGTTCAAATATTTTTGTCGACTCTAGCACAAATGGCGGTTGATGTGACAGTGTTATACATGCTACATTTGCATAGGCAGTGATTTATAATCACCGCAAAAGGTACAAAAAAATCATTATATATATATATATATATATATATATATATATATATATATATATAAAGAAAAGAGAATAAGATTCTAAGTGAAGATTGTCGTGCCTAATTTAAGTGGAATATAATTTTAAGGACAATAGTACCCTAATCTTTTACATTAATAATTATACCTGACATTGTGAAAGTCTCACCAAATGAGTGTTAATTTTTATCCAAGCATCCATAATCAGACTTATGATATGCTCCCGAGCAACCCCTTCTGAAACATTTGCTTCTCTCATGTAGTATAGGATTGATGATGGAGTATCGCCCCTCTCTAGTTCCACCTATATGATCCTAATTATAAGAGCCAAGAAATTATTCATGTTGATTCAGAGTGAAATATTCACACATACCTCAAAATTGCGGAAACGAGTAATCAACGATCTGGTTTGTTCCATTGCATTAGCAAAGAGTCGTAGCGTGTAGTACAAGACCACCCACTAATTTGCCACAACCTAAAAGCCTAAAGTGTAGAGAGAGTTTGCTTTGTTTGTTGGAGACTAAAACCTACAGAACGTCTATTTCTGTTTTAGGTTTTTTCCCTTTTATATGGAGTAGTGGGCCTCCACTATTTATGTCATATAATTGGGCCACCCTAACTTGGGTGCAATATGCCTAAAGTCCAACATCTCCAACTCACACAAGGTGGGGTCGGAACGTATCCCATAATATCTCTCTTGGAAACTAATTCCAAAATACTCATAAGTCATACTGCCAGATAGGTCGTACAACTCGCGAGCTCGCACAAAGTGGAGGCTCTAAAACTGTGTACCTGTTAGGGATAACACAGGAGCCACTTCCTACCAATAAAGATAGAGTCTCACTGTTCCCTAGACAATTAAGTTCACATCCATCAATACATGTCCAATCCCTCCTAGGCCATGTTTGACAACTAAAATCTCAAGCATATATTCATAGTTATATGCAATCACTAAGATCGTTCAATCACAGAGATTGTATAATTGGTTGACCAATGAACATACGTAGCACTCAATGCAAACAGTCTTCCCTTCATCCAATATTCCTCTAAGTCAAGTCAACTGCTTTCCTGGACATGTTCCGTGTGACCTAATATATTGTGATCCTTAGGCAACATACCAAAGTAGCTAACATTGAACTTGAATTATTAGAATATAGATGTAGGTCACTAAGGGCACACCAGAGAAGCCTTCGAAGCTTCAAGGGCTCATACAGTGATGAAACAGGGATACATTTATCAACTCCCTTATGTAGTCGTTAAAACACTCACTGTACGATGTGTGAGCTATGGTGTGACTTCCTTCAAAAATAAGGTGTACGTCAAGATTTACTCAAACACCGTGCAGATCTTGGTCTGGTTATCACTTAGTAACCAACCTGAATCCTCGAACCTAAAATACACAGTAACCGAGGTTTCACATCTGGCTAATGACAGGTTACATATGGATCATGGGTATCAATACCGACCATATATCAATCTTAAATTGCAACATATGCAAGAAGAGGTCTCATCTTGGTGATTGTCGTTAGAACTAATCATCGACAATATTCAAGGCAACGCTTGAATGAGTATAGTATTTCCGACGAACACTAACCAACTCATTCTGTCCCACTGCGTCAGAGGCGGTTGCTCGTGTGGGAGAACCAACCCTTCTAACCCGTCGACGTACTTTTGATGCCAACAGTATGTGCTATTGTACTCATACACAGTGTCTCATATACATAGATCACAAAGAACCAACACATCTCAAGTGTACAAATATATTTCATTCATCAATAAGGCATCAGAAATATATAAATGTATGAGCTTAAAAGGATAATCAAATCTCAACACATGAAACATATATATCAAGGTCTACGCAAGCTTATAGCTTTTACATAAGACAAGTAAATATCTCTAGGAATGGGTTTGGTGAGAGGGTCGGCTACCATTTTGTGCGTAGAAATATGTTCTATGATTACATCATTTTTCATCACCATATCTCTTACAAAATTATACTTAATGTCTATATGTTTAGTCTTGCCATGATATTTCGGATCCTTGGTGTAGGCAATGGCTACTTGACTATCACAAAAGATTGTCACAGTTTTCCAACATTTGTGACCATTCCTAAATCTAATATAAACCCTTTAAGCCACACAGTTTCTTGTACCGCCGTTGAACAAGCCACAAACTTAGCTTCCATGGTAGATAGCGTTATGCACGTCTGTTTCTTGCTTACCCATGAAATGGCCCTACCATTTAGCAAGAAGGTATATTCGGAGGTGGATTTACGCTCGTCCGGGTCACCACCCCAGTCAGCGTCGGAAAAACCCTTAAGATTTAGATCACCTCCTTGATAGCATAGGCAATAATCGACGGTGCCTTTCAAATATCGCATGATCCTCTTAACTGCACTCCAATGGATTCATCCTAGATTGGATTGGTAACGACTCACCAATCCAACGGTAAAATAGATGTTCGGCGTTGTACATAACATGGCATACATTAGGCTGCCCATAGCAGCAGCATAAGGAACTTCCTTCATCTCGTCTATTTCTTCTGGGGTTTCAGGACATATCCCTTGGTTTAAGCTTTCACCTTTGGCTATAGGAGTATCTATGGGTTTGGAGTCATACATTATGAATCGTTCAAGCATATTTTTTATATATGACTCATGTGATAAGACAATAAGCCTTTTGGTCCGATCCTTTTGGATCTTGACTCCCAGCACATATGCTGCTTCTCCTCTATCCTTCATCTCAAAAGTTGATGATAACCACTTCTTAATAGTGATGAGGTACTCCTTGGTGCTTCCAACCAACAAGATATCGTCAACATACAAAGATAGAATCACATATCTATTTTGAGACCTTTTGACATATACACAGTGGTCTTCTTGAACAATTTCAAAACCATACGAAATGATTTCTCTATGGAACCTTAAATACCACTGTCTGGATGATTGCTTCAACCCGTAGATAGATCGCTGGAGTTTGTACACTTTGCTCTCCTGACCTTATTCTACAAAACCTACTGGTTGTTACATGTAAATCTCTTCATTCAGTTCTCCATTGAGAAATGCCATTTTTACATCCATCTGATGCAATTCAAGATCTAGATGAGCGACAATGGCCAGAATCAACCGGATTGAGGAAAACCTAACTACCAGAGAGAAGGTTTTCTCATAATCTATACCCTCCAACTAGGTATATCTCTTAGCCACAAGGCGAGCTTTATATCTATCAATGGATCCATCTGCCTTTCGCTTGATCTTGAGAACCCACTTGTTCCCAATAGCTATTCTATTAGGCGGAAGATCAACCAAAAACCACACTTGGTTTTTCTTCATGGACTTCATTTCTTCTTCCATTGCTTTAATCCAACTATCCCGCGCCAAAGATGAGAGCGTTTCAGATACATTCTTGGGCTCCTTATCATCTTGTGTTGTATTCCTCTTCAACCTTAAAACGTCAACAATGAACACTCTTACGGTTGCTTTTCCTTACAGGAATCTATAGTGCACTCGATCCACCAACCAGTTCTAAAATTGATTCAGACTCAAAATGAGTAACCAGTGTTTCTCTCCCATTTAGACCAGGGAATGGAAGCACTACTTTTAGCCTGCCTGCAGGTGTAGAGGTACTAGGGACGTCCGGATTGTCCAACTCGATTAGCTGTACATTTCGATCAACGTTACCCCTATGCGGGAATTCTGTCTCTAAGAATGTTGCGTCTCGTGATTCTATATCAGATAAACTCTCATCTGCTTGTTCTCTAATGAAAACATATCCCTTGGAGGGTTCAGAATACCGAATGAAAATGCATTTTTTCCTCTCGGTCCCAATTTGCCATGCATATGGGAACTATCATGAACATAAGCAGCTGCCCCCCAATGGCGTAAATTGTTTAGGTCAGGTCGCTTACTTGTCCACAATTCGTAGGGAGTCGTACTCACAGACTTTGTAGGCACACGATTAAGTACATACGTGGATGTTAATAATGTGTCGCCCCAATACGAAATCAGAAGACTTGCTTGAGCCATCATAGACCTAACCATGTTAAGTAAGGTTCTATTCCTTCTTTTTGCTACACCATTTTGTTGCGGTGTTCCAGTAATAGTAAGCTGTCAAGCTATACCTTTTTCATTACAAATATTTCTGAATTGATCAGAAAGGTATTCCCAACCACGGTCGGTCCGTAGTGACTTCACTTTTGCATCTAGTTGATTTTTCACATAGGCCACATACATTTTAAAACAGTCCAACGCATCAGACTTATAGGACATTAGATAGACATGCCCATAACGTGTAAAACCATCTATGAAGGTGATAAAATAGAAGGCCCTATGCCTTGCCCTAACACTTATTGGACCACATATGTCAGAATGAATTAATTGCAATAGAAAATTGGCCCTCAAGCCTTTACCAAACGGTTTTCTAGTGGATTTTTCGGCAAGGCATTTTTCACAAACAGACAAATTAACCTTTGTTAATGGCCCTAAAAGACCTTCCTTGGCCAATCTATTCATGTGATCTTGGCCAATATGCTCTAACCTGCTATGCTATACATTCACATCCATATCCATAGTGCTAAAAGATGTATGAAATGACGAACATTCATTATTTGAAACATAACTAACATGTTCAACATCCAATACTAGGAATCCATTATAAAGAAAATCGTACCCATAAGAAATAGAATTTAGAAGAAGTTCAACTGTGACACCAGTTATGATTATAGTAAAACCCAAGCGTAAAACCAATGTGGAGACCAAATTCCGTCTAAAGTTCGGGGCATGAAGGACATTATGCAGTATGAGGGTTTTGCCACCACGCAGCTGAAGTCTGCAAGTGCCAATGCCCTTGACTTCCACCCTTGCGTTATTGTCAACATATATCGACCGGGACCCAGCCGTGATATGTTGGTACTCCACATATGCTCGTTTGTCTCTAGCTATGTGGTCTGTCGTTGCTGAGTCAATAGTCCACAAAGGAAAAGATTCAGTCAATAGCACACAAGTAGAGACATATACCTCAGAAGAAGTTTTGGTAAAACACATTACCTGGGTCTTGGGCTCTGGGCAATCCCGAGCGTAATGACCCTTCTTTTGGCAATTGTAGCATTTAACTTTTGTAATGGTCCTCTTGCCATTGTTCTTGCCTTTCTTCTTCTGTTTCTTGTTTTTGTCTTCCGACTTATCATCTTTGTTTCCCTTCCTGCCAGATTGTTTCCCTCTTTTGCGTTTTGAGCCAGATGTTCCACGTTTGCTAGATTCAGCCACATAGGCTTGTCCAGTGGTCTTGATTGCTCGAAAGTTTTCTCGAAAATCGGGCAGCACAACGGCTATATTTTGGATTTTTCCAATTTTAACCTATAAACAGAAAAGCCTCAAACCGACAACTCCAAATCCTTCACTACAACTCCTTAACCCTAACTTTCAATAGCACAATATAATTCGTCCAACACATATTAAATCAACAATCTAATTCCAAGGTAAAACATATATCATTTGTATAACCAGAAACTTATATATATATAAGTACAGCATCTAACTATTACATTAATCCAAATACCACATATTATACAAATTTTATAGGATAGAATAGTGTATGTGGATGATGAAATATTTAACATTTAATTGCTTAAGTTGCCCTCCTAACTAGAAGGTTATTTGCTAGCATGTCATTCTAGCTTTATTTCTAATTGCTTTGGTTCTAATTCAATTATTCTCGTTAGCTATTGAACTTAGTGGAGTTCAATTACTAGACACACAAAATAAGTTACTCAAATGCACGTTAAAAGATGGAATGCACGTAAATCGAGATAATCGCACATAAATTGTAATAAAAGAACATAAAATGATTTCATTATGTATGATATGATTTATATGCACATGTGGTCTTGTGCCGGGCCTTACATCTAAAGTTTGTAAATTTTGCTAATCAACCCCTCGTGTTTTCTAAAATGTAAAAGTTTCTATGTTTCCTCTCTAATTCGATTGGGGTGTTCCTTGTACGATTTAGTGTATGCAATATCCAGTTTAAAATGCCAAACTTGGTCTCCAAGTATTAGTTCTCATAATTATAATTTTGACCCCGAAAGTTCCAAAGTCTCCACTTTTGCCCCTAATTCTTAAAGAGCTATTGATCTTGACTTTCTTTTCTAATTTCTTATAGTCTTAGGGTTCTAATGGAATTTTGGAGAGTTAATTCTTGATTTAAAGTGATTACTTGGCGTCCAAGTATAACTTTTCATAATTACAAGTTGACCCCAAAAATTTATAAGTTTTGCTATTTGATCCTAAGTGTTTTCTAGCTTTGTAATTATTCCCTTTTACTTTTCTTCCTATAGCCGGGTGTTTCAAGTTTAGTTTATAAGCTAATCCTAGTCCTATGTAGTTTAATTAGTGTTTAAGTCAAAGTTTAGTTAATTGTACTTTGACCCCAAAGTTTTCTAATATTTACAATATTACCCCGAAGTTACTCTACTTAACTCCTATAACTCTAACTTAGTTTCTAACTTATTTCTATTGCACCTAGTAAACATTTAAGATATATATAGAGGGCATTAAAAGATATTTAACTAATGTCTACTTTATCTAACGTATGCACGTAAAACTAGATGAATGCACAAAGAAGTCCGTGAAGGTAAGTAAGATAATACAAGTGCACATTAATACTTATAACTCATTTAAATAGGTGCATGAATGCTTGCGGGGTTTTACATCCTCCCCTTCTTAATAGAATTGCGTCCTTGTAATTTCTTTATACGACCACTCCTCTTCGAGCTGCAATGACTTTGACTGCATGAAATAGAATACTGATGATTGAATCCCGAATATCACATGTCAAGCCGAACCCGTATACTAATTGCCAAGCTGAATTCCCAATTTCCATCACCGAAAATACCAACACTGGATGTCATATACCGTAAGGTATGCCAGTCAAGAATTCCAAATAAAAATGCCGAAGACCGAATACCAAGTAAGAATTCCCGAGTAAGAATATTAATTAATAGATGAGAATACCGAATGAGAATGCCAAGTACGAACACCATTCTGAATAAGAGTATGATCACCGGATAATAATTACGAGTAAAATGTAACGACCCCATTTCCTTAATCTTTATAATGGTTCCTAATTCCAAAATAATGACACAGACGAGAATAAGCTTAACTTATGAAGGCTTCGAAATCTGAGATCGTGATGCCACGGGCTAAAAAAGATTACTCATCTTAGGTCCGCAAAGGCACAAGACACTAGTATGAGTTTCGATTTTTTTTTTCCGAACCAAACATTAGATGACATTCAAGTTGCTAATCATTACTATTACACCACTTGTTAATAATTTAATTCTAATAAACGCATTATACAAACTTCATCACTAATAAATAAAATTACAATCATCGAATCCAAAAGAATAATTACAATACATAAAGTTGTTCAATATTAATATAGCTTAACACCCTAAACCACATTAACAACAAGCATGATCACAACAAGCAAAAGTCCAACTTGCCACACATGTAAATCTCGTCCTCAGTTTGAGTCCGTGGCTCGGGATCAGTCTCACCTGAAAGATTGTCATGGAAAGGGATGACCTACACTTAGCTCAGCGAGGGTTAAAAGGCTCTGTAGGTTTTCGTAAACATTTTTCAACATTTAGAAAACCCTTTTTGAAAAGTCATGTCATGCACATACAAAACAACTGATAAGAAACAAGGTAAAAACATGATAAATGACCAGTTTAAGTATTTATAACAAGTAGTACTGGCAGAGAACATGTATCCCAAATCTTTAATGAAAAGATAACCAAATATGTAAACAACAAAATTAGACATGTGAACAAGTAATCAACTCTTCTCCCTGCGCAGAGCTGTCAAACATCCGGGCGCTGAGGCCTTAATCCGGTCGACTGGAAGAAGTAGGCAACGCCTGGATCGAAGCTTTCTGCCGGGCGTTGAGCCTTCTATCCGGGCGACCGGATAGAGGCGGTAACGCCCGGATAGCTGACGGGAAACACCCAAATTTTTACCCAAACCACCTAAATAACAACCAATCCTTCTACCAACACACAAACAAGTTCAATGAGGCTATTAGGCATCATATAAGGGTTCTAACTCAACCAAAACCACCCCACATCAAAATCAACAATACCCAATAATTCATATACAAGCTTCACAACATTGACACCTTCTACAAACTCAACACACCTCTTAACAAGTTCAAATATACATATATAACCACATGTAAGCACTCAATTAAGCTCTAAACACAAGTATAATCATACATCATGCTTAATGTATCTTGAAAAACATTTGAAAAACAACCCTCACCTCAAGGATGCAAGAAAATGCTAGAGTAGTGTAGTTGAAGGCAAGAGAAAGCTCATGAGTGGCTTGAAATGGCTGAAATCAACTTTCTTTCTTCTTTTCTTCTTCTTCCTCTTTCTTTTTCTCTTCTTCCCCTCTCTATCTATTAGGCGTGTGTGGGTGTGTGTGTGTGCGTGTGCAGGATTTTAGTGTGTGTTGAGTGTGTTGTGTGTGTTTTGAGTGGGAGAGAATAGTTTAAATTAGGTGATCAAAATATCAAATGGCCAAATGACCACCTTGCCCTCCAACTAAGTTATGTATTGCTAGTTTTCCATTTTGGTTGAATTGCAACTAATTAGTTACTACTCATGACTTATTTGAGTACTATTAATGCCTATGACACGTAAAGCTCCATAATGCACGAAATTGAACATTTTGGCACGTTGAACATGAACATGTAAATGATATAAATTGCATATTAATTAATATAAATGCAATTTAAATGATGCAAAAATACATGAAATGTTATAAAATGTACATGAGCCTCGTCCGAGGTTTCACATCCTCCCCTCCTTAACAGAATTACGTCCTTGCAATTCCTTCTTCATCCTTGGAATAACTCGAATGCCGAAAGCAGTTAACAGATACAACAAGCCAACCACCACTATTCATGCTAAGCTAATCTTTATGCATACAAAATCCCAATGAAGGCTGCAACAGCATCTCAACCAAAAAAATAAGAATCTGGTTCCATGTGAATAGCCAGTTAACTACGAATGCATCATTGCTTGTAAGAATTCAAACGGTCACCGAGAGAGAATACCAATTACCACATCTACCAAATAAGAATACCGAACTATAATATTTTGACTAAAAATTCCCAAGCAAAAACTCCACATATGAGTGTCGAACAGAAGAAGCAAGTGAAAACTCCAAATAAGAATACCAATTACCGAATGTCGAAAGAAAATACCGATAGAGAATATCGAATACCAAGTAAGAATTCTCAAAATAAGAATACCGATCGAAATTACCAAATAAGAGTCTCGAACAAGAATACCGCCGAAGAATACCAAATAAGAATATTAATAAAGATTCTCGAAGAAGAATCCCGACTAAGAATCCCATAGAAGAATACCGACTTCCAAGTACTGAATATCAAATACGGAATAAAAGTACTTCATACTACTCAACCACAAGTTTGATATCATACTAACTTCATTGTTATAAGATGATTTCTCAATTGATATGCCAACATGTTGCATTCAAGAAATACGATGAAATGATGCATACACCAATAACGAATAATACTTTAGTCAACTAATTTAAATTAAAATCTACCTTTAACCACGGTTGCTGCCAAAAGTCGGTTCATGTCTCTTCTGCCATCCGAGACAATTCTTAGCTTGATGGTCATCACCCCTGCATCTCAAACATCTGCCAGACTTCCTCCAACATTGGGCTTCAGTGTGCCCTCTTTTATTGCAGTGATCACATATAACATGCTGAGAGATAATCCTACCCTCTGATGGGCCACAAGTGGGTTGAGTGGCTGTAGTGCTAAGCTGCAGTCTAGTAGCAACTAGTTCCTTCTGGTTCTGACTCTGGCCTTGTGTACCTTCACTTGTGGTCTGCTCTTGTGTCTTCCGCCGCTTTGGGCATTGCTTGGCTTTGTGTTGGTCACTACCGCAACCCATACACCTTCCCGATTTCTTCCAACATTCAACTTCCACATGACCCTTACATTTACAATAAGTACAACATGGAGTCAGCGCAAGTTTACCTCTAGATGGGCCCTGAGCTACAGAAGGAACAAAACCACTCTGGCAAATCTTCTAAGCAGGTAGTTCATGTGTTTTCTGAATTGAAATTGGTTGACTTGACTCTGCCACTTCCTCTTTCTTCCCTTTCTCTGCTATTGTTGCAAAAAAAAAGGCCTCACCATAAGTATAGAACTGTCAAAGACATAGATTATCTCGAATCTCTGGCCTTAACCCTTGAATGAACCTTTGGATCCTCTTTTCGGTAGTGTATACCATCCCCGGGGTATAATATGACAACTGAGTAAATCGAGCTTCATACTGTGCAACCGACAAGTCCCCTTGTTTGAAAGTCATGAACTCATTCCTCTGAAGTCTTCCCATCATTGCAAGAGTTCTTCCGGCCATACTTAATTCATCAAAAGGGAGGCACCCCATCATATGATATGTATGTATGCAACTATGTTATATGAGAAGCAAATATATACGCGTATAATCATATTTCATAAAAATAACTATGAGCCTATGCATGGTTACGTTATTATATAATACTACATTATCAATCAACTAATATGTACCTACACCCTAGCATAAAGAAAGAAATTGAATCATAACAAGCACTTAAAGTATATAGTGCACATGGATCCCACAAGCACGTTGATCACTTAAAACACATGGTTCCCATTTGACTTACTCTAGACATAATACATGCATACATCCCTCAAGACAACTTCATATCAAAACCACTACTCGACAGTCCAAGATTTTTATCTCAGCCTATGAGTTTCCTAAGCTTCAATCTTCCATGGCCTTAAGTCCATCAAAGCCCTAGATCACTTTCACCAAGTCTGATTGATCATTGCCTATTGTCATAGTCATCTATGACCTTAAAGATTAGCTACAGATCATCTCATGCATGCAAACCACGTCACATAAAACAAAGCACATAGATTTCATATAAGCAAGAAGCATTAATGACATGATAGGCACATAAGATTCACACAAGCACGTATAACACATAAGCCATGTTGGGTAAATTACACGTAACACATAAGCTAATAAGTCTCATGGACACATGCAAGTAATTAGAACATTTTCAAGTCAAGACATTTACCCGAGACCTAAATTAAAAACCCGTACTACACTAGCATAAGCTAGCTCTGATACCACTCTGTCACGACCCCATTTCCTTAATTTTTATAATGGTTCCTAATTCCAAAATAATGACACAGGCAAGAATAAACTTAACTTATGGAGGCTTTGAAATCTGTGATCGTGATGCCACGGCTTAAGAAGATCATTCCTCTTAGGTCCGCAACGGCACAAAACACTAGTATGAGTTTCGATTTTTTTTTTCCGAACCAAACATTAGGTGACATTCAAGTTGCTAATCATTACTATTACACCACTTATTAATAATTTAATTCTAATAAATGCATTATACAAACTTCATCACTAATAAGTAAAATTACAACCATCGAATCCAAAAGAATAATTACAGTACATAAAGTTGTTCAATATTAACATAGCTTAACACCCTAAACCACATTAACAACAAGCATGATCACAACAAGCAAAAGTCCAACTTGCCACACATGTAAATCTCGTCCTCAGTTTGAGTCCTTGGCTCGGGATCAGTCTCACTTGAAAGATTGTCATGGAAAGGGATGAGCTACACTTAGCTCAGCGAGGGTTAAAAGTCTCAGTAGGTTTTTGTAAACATTTTTCAACATTTAGAAAACCCTTTTTGAAAAGTCATGCTATGCACATACAAAACAACTGATAAGAAACAAGGTAAAAACATGATAAATGACTAGTTTAAGTATTTATAACAAGTAGTACTAGTAGAGAACATGTATCCTGAATCTTTAATGAAAAGATAACCAAATATGTTAACAACAAAATTAGACATGTGAACAAGTAATCAACTCTTCTCCCTGAATGATAGTGGTTGAACATATAATAAAAGGATACGGGCAACGCTTTCCTCTGAGGACCTCAAGGGACCAAGTGAGAATGGTTACAAATGCTAGAGATGTCCAATCTCGCTGCTTCATCAATGTTATAACCCCATACACCAAATTACAAGGATGAAATCTGGATATACACCCTAATGCCACGGTAGCCTGTCCGTCCTGGCAAGCCCAATGCTGCCCAGGCGGTATTGGAACTTCTACCATAGGGTCCATTATATTGCTTAATTATATCATTTATATAACTTCCATCTCTCCAAGGAGAATTCATCAAGCGAGAGTGAATTTCAAATGTAGAAACAAGCTCGGAGGTAACAAAGTAGGTTGCCACTGGTTAGTGATAACAATTAAACACAAACAGTATAATCATAATCCAATTAGAGTTCATATAACATATAAACATGCATGAGAAGATCAACCAACTAGGATTCCTCCGATAGCCAAGAATGATCACAAATGCAATAAGAAGTTCATGCTAACTCGGTGCTCATAACTAGGTTCAAGGCAATGTATTTACATGTGTAAGGTGAAAGCTAACTTTTATGTTCAACTCCTACCCAATAATTTACCAAAAAGGGTCATGGAACAAGTTAGAAACAAAGGGACAAAGTGTGCAAAGAAAGAGCTAAGGTAGGCTAAGCAAGTGAAATGAAATAGAAGAGTTACACAAGACCTAACTTATACAGTTAGTTTATCTATGATCCCAACTTCCAAATAACTTGATTTTGGTATAGAATCGAAGCTTATCGAATGTAGATAGTTCTAGAATCAAACGGAACTCAATTTGGAATTAAAACAAATAAGATATGGCTTTCGTAAAATCCCTGCGCAGAGCTGTCAAACATCCGGGCGCTGAGGCCTTAATCCGGTCGACCGGAAAAAGCAGGTAACGCCCGGATCGAAGCTTTCTGCCGGGCGTTGAGCTTTCTATCTGGGTGACCGGATAAAGGCAGTAACGCCCGGATAACTGATGGAAAACACCCAAATTTTTACCCAAACCACCTAAACAACAACCAATCTTTCTACCAACATACAAACAAGTTCAATGAGGCTATTAGGCATCATATAAGGGTTCTAACTCAACCAAAACCACCCTACATCAAAATCATCAACAATACCCAATAATTCATATACAAGCTTCACAACATTGACACCCTCTACAAACTCAACACACCTCTTGGCAAGTTCAAATATACATATATAACCACATGTAAGCACTCAATCAAGCTCTAAACACAAGTATAATCGTACATCATGCTTAATGTATCTTGAAAAACAACCCTCACCTCAAGGATGCAAGAAAATGCTAGAGTAGTGTAGTTGAAGGCAAGAGAAAGCTTATGAGTGGCTTGAAATGGCTGAAATCAACTTTCTTTCTTCCTCTTTCTTCTTCTTCCTCTTTCTTTTTCTCTTCTTCCCTTCTCCTTCTCTTAGGCGTGTGTGGGTGTGTGTTTTGTGTGTGTGTGTGTGTGTGTGCAGGATTTTAATGTGTGTTGAGTGTGTTGTGTGTGTTTTGAGTGGGAGAGAATAGTTTAAATTAGGTGATCAAAATATCAAATGGCCAAATGACCACTTTGTCCTCCAACTAAGTTATGTATTGCTAATTTGCCTTTTTGATTGAATTGCAACTAATTAGTTACTACTCATGACTTATTTGAGTACTATTAATGCCTATGACACGTAAAACTCCATAATGCAAGTAACTGAACATTTTGGAACGTTGAACATGAACACGTAAATGATATAAATTGCATATTAATTAATATAAATGCAATTTAAATTATGCAAAAATACATGAAATGTTATAAAATGCACATGAGCCTCGTGCGAGGTTTCACATAAAATGTCCCAATAAGAGTTCCAAGGCAGAATATCAATTAAGAATACCGACGAAATTGCTCCATAAGAAGGCCGAGCAAGAATTTCGAGATAAATACCGATTGTGATTGCCAAAGAAAAATACCAAATAAGGAGATCGCGTATGGCCCCAAATACTGGATATCAATTACTGAATAGAAGCCCCAAATAATAATTCCCAAGTAAAGTACCGCGTTTTTGCTTCACATACTACTCAATCATCAATTCAACGTCATGCACGTGTTTTACTTTCGTTATATAAGGCAACCTCTTTACTTACATGTCAATACGTTGTTTCCAAAGAAATGTACATAAATGATGGATGATACTGAGGCCAAGTAATATTTTACCCTACAAATTTAAAAATTAGTGGTTACCTTCAGTCATGGCTACCACTTGCAGTCTACGCAAGGTTCTTCTGCCACCTCGGAAAATTCCTGGCTCTATGTTGGTCACTCCTACACCCTGTGTACTTACCAGACTTCTTCCAACTTTGGGCTTCAGTGTGCCCCTTCCTATTGCAATAATTACAGATAACAGGCTAAGGTATGGCTGTGCCTCTCGATGCATTATGAGTGAACTGGGTAACTGTGGTACCAGGCTGTAATCTTGCAGTTTCTGGTTTCTCTGGATTCTGGCCCTGACACTGGGTACTTCCTTCTGTAGCCTGCCCTTACACCCTCTGCTATTTTAGGCATTCTTTGATCTTATGTTGATTGCTACTGCAACCGTTACACCTTCTTGTCTACCTCCAACAGTTAATCTCTAGGTGACCCCTATGTGCACAATAAGTACAACATGGGATCAGAGTAGTAGTAACTCCTCCAGAAGAGCCTTGAGCTACAGGAATAACTAAACCACCCTGGCAAACTTTCTCAACAGGTAGTTCCTCCGGGCTCTGAACTTGACTCAGTTGACTCAACCCTGCCACTTCCTGACTCTTTCATCTCTCAGCCATTGTTGCGGCGAAAAGAACTTCACCGTAGATGAGAAACTGAAAATGAACCAAGCTATTTTGAATCTTGGGTCTCAACCCTCGGATAAATCTCTAGATCATTTTTCCAATAGTCTGTACCATTCCCGAAGCATAATAGGACAATTGAATCAATCGGGTTTTGTACTGTGCAACCATCAAATCCCCTTGCTTGAAGGTCACAAACTCATTCCTTTGAAGTCTCCCTCTAATTCCAAGAAAACTCTTCCAGCCATTCTTAATTCACCAAAAGAGGTAGCCCCATAATATGATATGTATTTATATATACAATTACGTTGCATGAGAAGCAAATGTGTACTTATATAATCATACCACATAAGAACAACTATATCTTCACGCATAAGGATGATAGAATACAATATTAACAACTAGTATATAGCCTAACATACAGGAAACCATTGTATCATAATAAACACTTAAAGCATACGGTGAACATGAATCACATAGGCACGTTGAGCACATAAAACATATTGTCCACTTTGGTTCACTTAACACATAATACATACGCACACATCTTTCAAGACAGCTTCCTATCAAGACTTATTCCCAAGGTCCAAGGGTTCTAGACCCGGCTTACACCTAGCTAACTAGCTAAGCTCTGATACCACCTGTCATGACCCCAATTTTTCAATCGCTAATATAATCTCTGATGCCATAAATAAACCACCAATATTCCTGGGATTGTGATGTTACGAGCTTAAGAAGATCGCTCCGCCTAAGTCTGCTAAGGCACAATTATAATAGCCTGAGCACTATAATCATAATTCAATATTTCAAGACTTTTAAATAATTATATCCCAATTACCAAATTCTAAATTACTCAATTTCAATTTCATTTACCTTAGTCGATAGACTAAATCTTGTTGTAACTTAGTTGATTTAATTACCAATCCAAACTTAGTCAAATTTTCAACCTATTATTAGTTTCCTCGAAAATTGGGCAGCACAATGGCTGTATTTTGGATTTTTCCAATTTTAACCTGCAAACAGAAAAGCCTCAAACTGAAAACTCCAAATCCTTCACTACAACTCCTCAACCCCAACTTCCAATAGTACAATATAATTCGTCCAACACATATTAAATCAACAATCTAATTCCAAGGTAAAACATATATCATTTGTATAACCAGAAACTTATATATATATAAGTACAACATCTAACTATTACATTAATCCAAATATCACATATTATACAAATTTTATCACTAGAGATTAAAGTCACGAACATATATTCCTTAGCACACAATCACCAAATATCGTACTCCGGCTCACCTATACCTGAGAGGGGGGAAAAAAATGAGGGTAAGCTTATAACAACACTAAGCTCAGTGAGGGGGAAATTTGGGAAGGGTTTTCGAATACATTTTTCTTTCCTTTTCATAAACCCTTTGAAAATCTGTGGATGCAATGCAAGTAAGATCTGCAGTCAATAACAATTCAAGTATACATATTCAAGTCTTATATCACATGCATAATAAGGAATAACTTACTCTTTACAAGCGAGTCCGATTCAAGCAATAGCAATTGAGATGTTCAACATCTTCTTCCTTATCTCACCCAAATAGAGTATTCCGGATAATACTCGAACTACGACCCAACATCTCCGAGGGCGGTACTGGTCCCAAGCGAGAGAAAGCTCTCCGAGGGCGGTAGTGGTCCCAAGCGAGAAGGGAATTTGAACCTTGGTAGAAATAAGATTACTGACACTCTTAAGATGTCCGGCATAGTATGCATACTACCATACCAAGACTAGGTGGTTACAACCCCTTTTGACACCAATTCAAATCCAAGTTCAAGTAATACGATCTTTCATAGCATATCGGGTAATTCAATAAGTAATCAAATAATATAATTCAAATTAAGGTCTCCACAAATATTCTAACACATATAGAGCTCATATAATAACACTAACCATTAATAACCCAAGTACTTAGTCATTCATTTAAATAGCAATTTGCATTAGAGCTAAACTTACTAACTTAAAACGATGTTTATATCACTGCATTAGTCTAACTTTAGCTAATCAGTAACCTATCTTCCTAAGCTCCAAATTATTCGAATTAGGTATAGAATTAAAGAATTTCGAGTGTATATAATTTTGGAATCAAGAAAAGATCAATTCCGATCTAAATTGATAGAGTTATAACCAATTTAATGCATCTATGTCATGACTGTCTAGATTGAAGACTATCCTAGGGTTATTTTAAAAATAAAAAATTCAGATATTTAAAACGATAGAATCCAATGATGTGTAAAACATGATATTGTTCCTAATTGCATAATATAGCTACTGTGAAAGTTTTGTTTGATTCCGAGGTCGTTTACTATTTTTGATGCGCAAAAGAAACGTAAGGTAGTGAGCTGTCAGATTCAACAAAATCCCGTAACCTACTATTTTATGTGTTTTTGAGCATGAAAACGATTTTTTCTCATGATATGGCCAACTGAAGAAATGTTCTTATATGAGTTTTATAGAGTTTTAGAATTTTCCAGATTTTTATAAAATCATCCAACCATGAAAACGGGCTAAAATTTTGAGTTTATACAAATCTGTCTAGTGGCAGCAAAATTTGTAATACCTACTGTCTAATGTCTTTTCAAGCATGAAAATGATTTTTTTCTCATAATATGATCAACTGAAGAAATGTTCCTTTATGAGTTTTCTTCATTTTCTGAATTTTCCAGATTTTTATAAAATCATTTAGTCATAAAAACAGGCTAAAAGTTTTGGTTGGACAAATCTGTCCAGTAAAGTCATTCCGAGATTTCATTGCATGTTCTAACTTCTAATCATCAATATCAACTACTATACAACCAAATAACCTCTAGCAACCCAAATAAGCAACAACCATCCACATTTGCATAGCTAGATACAAGCTCTATCATCAAGAACACTCAAAAAATTCCAGCAACATCATCTTGATTCAAATCATCAACAACAAGGTCCAACAACATTTCAACCATAGATTTGCAATTATAACTCCATACAAGCCACATAAATCCATCAATATGCATTTATATCTCATAAATAATCATTTTGAAAGAACCCTCACCTTTGTGTTGAAGCCTAGAAACAAATAGAGCAAGTAGAATGCTAGCAAGCAAGAGTAGAAGCAAGGAAATGGCTGAAAATAGCTTGTCCTTTCTCCTCTTCCATCTTTCTTCTTTCTTCTCTCCCAAGCTCCAACGTGTGTGTGTTGTGTGGGCTGATTGTATGTATGTTGTGTGTGTTTTTGCCTAGGATAGAATAGTGTATGTGGATGATGAAATATCTAACATTTAATTGCCAAAGTTGCCCTCCTAACTAGAAGGTTATTTACTAGCATGTCATTCTAGCTTTATTTCTAATTGCTTTGGTTCTAATTCAATTATTCTCGTTAGCTATTGAACTTAGTTGGTTTCAATTACTAGCCACGCGATATAAATTACTCAAATGCATGTTAAACGATGGAATGCACGTAAATTGAGATAATCACACATAAATTGACATAAAAGCACATAAAATGATTTAATTATGTATGATATGATCTATATGCACATGTGGTCTTGTGCCGGGCCTTATATCTAAAGTTTGTAAGTTTTGCTAATCAACCCGTCGTGTTTTCTAAAATGTAAAAGTTTATATGTTTTTTCTCTAATTCGACCGGAGTGTTCTTTGTACGATTTAGTGTATGCGATATCCAGTTTAAAATGCCAAACTTGGTCTCCAAGTATTAGTTCTCATAATTACAATTTTGACCCTGAAAGTTTCAAAGTCTCTACTTTTGCCCCTAATTCTTAAAGAGCTCTTGATCTTGACTTTCTTTTCTAATTTGTTATAGTCTTAGGGTTCTAATGGAATTTTGGAGAGTTAATTCTTGATTTAAAGTGATTAATTGGTGTCCAAGTATAACTTTTCATAATTGCAAGTTGACCCAAAAAATTTATAAGTTTTGCTATTTGATCCCAAGTGTTTTCTAGCTTTGTAATTATTCCCTTTTACTTTTCTTCCTATAGCCGGGTGTTTCAAGTTTAGTTTATAAGCTAATCCTAGTCCTATGTAGTTTAATTAGTGTTTAAGTCAAAGTTTAGTTAATTGCACTTTGACCCCAAAGTTTTCTAAAATTTATAATGTTACCCTGAAGTTATTCTACTTAACTTCTATAGCTCTAACTTAGTTTCTAACTTATTTCTATTGCACCTAGTAAACATTTAAGATATATATAGAGGGCATTAAAAGATATTTAACTAATGTCTACTTTATCTAACGTATGCACGTAAAACTAGGTGAATGCATAAAGAAGTCCGTGAAGGTAAGTAAGATAATACAAGCGCACATTAATACTTATAACTCATTTAAATAGGTGCATGAATGCGTGCGGGGTTTTACATGTTTGATATGTCCCTGATGTATTGCTTCATGCTCACATCGGGCTTCTTCTTATAGGTGTCAAACTTGATTGTGAGTCGGCGCAGTCCTGAGACGGAAGTTCTACCAAACTTCTCTTTCAAGGCTCTCCACATGTCTAAAGCTATCGGGAATACTTCAAACTCAGCTATCAGGTCATCATGCATTGTGCTCAGCAACGTAATACAAGCGATAAAATTATTTCGTTTCCAAACCTGGTAAGCTTCAGCATCCCTACGATGTTAGGCACTATTACCTTGCTCAAGTTCTTCCATTACATGGTTAAGTGTTTCATGGACTTCCTGTTCCTCAAGTATGTATTGGACTTTACAATGCCACACATCGTAATTGTCCTCGTTTAGTTTGTCACCTTTGTTGAGGTCAGCGAACATTGATTTTGATGTCAGTAGGGTGTTCTACATAGATGTTTGTAAGAGATATTAGGCACATACTGGTTTCTAATAATCTTGTTGGATTAAGTGTTAGAATGTAACTAATAGAAACAAAATACAAAATCAGTGCATTGTAGTACAATTTGCCATCATCTGTAATACAGGTGTCTAAACTAAACTTATGTCAACAAAATAGCATTTCCTAAAATGAATCACTAAAGTTCATAATGTTAGGAAATAGCTCCATGTGGCAATCACACAGTCTACCATAGAACTCCCACTAGAATTAGACATTTGACATATTATTGAAAAGAGAACAGACATATTGTTTATTCAATAATATCTAAAGAAAAACACGTGGTAAAAATTCACCAATGAAATGCTACGCAAGAGTATTCAAAACACAAATTTAGAAGGTATTTGGCAGAAAGTATAAACTAATCATGCTTTCTACGTCCTTTATGCACTATCTTTTGCCACAAGAATTCTGAATCTGATCGATCATAACTTAAAGCATCTAATTCAGTTGTTATCTGTAGATCCTTAATTTTGTTCTTAGCCACTTTATTAAACATGAAGCCATTCTCATGCACACCTCTAACTTTTTTCATGTTGGAAGAAATAGATAGCAGGGCTGATAGTCTAAAACATTCGAGCACACGTTGTCTCTCAAATAACTCTACTTCGCACACAGCAAAATCGAAGCACATATCTTCAGATTGAGATATCTTGTGCTTTACATGATCATACAAGTTTGGCAGGAAATTAAGTAAGCCTTCTAGTTCTTCACTTGTTCTAGGCGGAAAAAGAGCTAGTTGTTCACGAAATGATTTATCATCCGACCAACGTAGGCTCATATATTGCTTAAGTTCACGTCGCCTAGGTCTAGTGTCGGGACCAAATTTAATAGCTAGAGCCCTCCTGTCTCTCCTCTCAGTGCTACTCATCCTCACAGTCAACTACACAAGTCCTGGGAGTAAAAAGAGAAACAAAACTTGTCTAGATTAAATCAAAAAAAAAAATGATGATGTACACAGCATTTTTAATGTTGTACAAAACAATAAATAAAATTATACAAATTTTATGTATCATAATGAAATTACTAAAATTTTATGCCTCTGAGTTGTAAAATTCCAAGTTCCTTGGCTATACTCAAAATGAAATTTTACCCAAAAAATTTCATGCCTAGAAATGTAATTTTACAACGTATATCACTTAGATTGAGACATTATGTGGGAAATACCATAATTTCTCAATCTTAATTTGATTTAATTGAAGTTTCATAGTCTAGAGGTGAAAGTAGGAGCCTAATCAAGCATATCACTAAGATATATGACTTAAAACAAGTGACATAGGGCCAAAAACACAAATAAGGTAAAGTTTTGTGTGCATGGGGTCAAAACTGAAAATATCACAAAGATATGAGAGGGTAAAATAATATTTTATAACTAATATACAATACCTTTTTTTTTTTTTTTTGTGGCTGGACGGCAGCCGCCGTCCGGTGGCCGAACCGTCGGCGCCAGGTAGGGCCTGCCGAAAACCCTACGTGGCCACCACGTGGTGGCCACATGGCTACCCATGTGACATGCCACGTGCCTGCCATGTGGCGCCACTGGAGTGGTAGTCCAAAAACCTCTTCTTTTTTTTGATTTTATGGTAAAAGAATATTTAAAACTCATTTTAAAATTCAAAACTAAATCAAAAAATAATCCTTCTCTGTCATGTGTCACTGCAGGATTGGCCCTAGGGTTTCTCAACTTTTTGATATAGCAGAAGCACGAAAAACACAAGCAAACATCATACAAAACAGTACACATTGAAAGGATTCAAAAATTCATAATAAATTCATACGACATCCAAAAATTAAAAAATTTACACCATTAGAATCCTTGAAACACATAGTTTCTACCAGTACTAATTATATGCATAGATCTGATTATGAACAATAACACAATTAAAAGAAAGAATATTATTCTAACTTCAAAAATTCATAATTAATTATATACTTAGCAGAAAAATATAAAATCAACTGCGTTAGAACCCTTAAAACACGAGCTTTCTAGCAGTATTAATTTTATCCCCATATGAGACACTTCACAGAAACATTATTCTATAATTAATCCGCTAAAAAAACCATGAAAAACTGAAAAATAAGGATTCTATCGCATATAATTAAATATTGTACAGAGAACAAACATTAAAACTCTGATACCAATGTTGATTCAGAGTGAGATATTCACACATACCACTGCACTAACAAAGAGTCGTAGCGTGTAATACAAGACCACCCACTAATTTGTCACAACCTAAAAGCTTAGAGTGTAGAGAGAGTTTGCTTTGTTTGTTGGAGACTAAAACCTACAGAACGTCTATTTCTGTTTTAGGTTTTTTTTTTCCCTTTTATATGGAGTAGTGGGTCTCCACTATTTGGGTTATATAATTGGGCCACCCCAACTTGGGTACAATATGCCCAAAGTCCAACAATTCCAAAAGAATTCGAGCGTTGTTGTGTATCAGCCGCGAGTGATGTTTTACTAGCTCGCTCTATATGGTAAGAGTTCTTACGTACGAGAATTGACATTTACGATACAGATGAAGGATGAACAATTACCTGGTGGCATAAAACATTACTCAAATAATTATATGAGTAGTTAAGATAGAAAAACTATAAAGAAATGTAATTACCGAAGAAGTCCCTTGATCGTTACAAAGTCGAATGATGAGCGAGGTGCAGTATACCATCTCCTTGCTGTCTTCAAGCAATTGTATAACCTCCTTCGTATCATGAGATACACCTAATATTACGTGAAGGGCGATCAAAGGGCCAGACGATGATATCCATCCATTGGTTAGGTACTCTTGCAGGGATGGTGTATACCCTTTGTTGTCCCATTTTGCTTCCACGAGCAAGGATTTGCAAAAATCTGCCCCACTAGGTAAAGCAAAAAATCTTACTATTAGAGGCTTGAAGGAAATGATATAATGTGATGCCATAAGCAGTGGGGTTGCACTCCCCGTTAACTTCACAAATCTATAATTTTTTTAAAAATATATGACTAATTTAAGTTTAAAACATTAATTAGCTACCATCGGAACAATTATCATTTGTGAGTTTTTCAAATCATACATTATAATCTCTATCGGAAAAAATCTTTAGATCCGTCCCTACCCGTGAGAGTGATATACTGTCACCAATGAGGTTGGATACGTACCGCTTTCTGTAAATAATTGAGCACCCAATTCCAACCAGTTTCCTTGTGAATTTCCTCAGCTATCTCCTTGGTGGTATCATACAATATCTGGAAACAAGTTTTCATGCAGTCTGGTAGTTGTTGTACTTCCTTCAGATTCCACCTACAATAATTGAAGGGTTTAATTACTGCTCAGTTTCTTGAGGAAGAGCCGCGATGGGGAGTAAGAAAATATGGATCCCAGCTAAGTCTGTGGCCTCAGGATTAGATTTCTATTAAGGATAACATTCCGTGAAAGCTTAATTTGAAGGTGCTTGTGGGCCTAAGGTGAGGAATATCTTAATATGCTTTTAGTTTTAATTTTGTAATGAATTAAGCAGGTCCTATTAAATTTTTGTTTTATAAAATACAATAATTTAAAGTATTAGATTTTTTTTTTTTATTTGTTTAGAACGAAACTCAAAGCCAAAAACTTTTTGACAACCGGATACTAGAGAAAGTTTTTCCCCCCTCCTATCTCTATCCAAAAGAAATTGCAATTCTATTTAAACATGCTTTATAGTATGGCTTCCAAGCAGGTGGCATAGTCCAAGATTTGCCAAAGTACGTAATTAGCAAATTGATTAGACCATTAAAAATTATTTTGTAGCACAATATACTTATTTTGCAATTGTGCTAGCAGTAGTACTATTTAATGCTCCTTCATAATTAAATATGATGCAACATAGGCCAAAACTACGTTCTTGTAAGCTAACCTCTCTATAGCATTAGTGAACTCTTCTAGTTCTTGAAGTGAACCATAAATGTCATAAACATCATCAATTATTAGTACAAACTGAATAACTTTGGCCAGCCATTTTCTTAGGTTTCCATGTTGAGGCTCAAAGGCCACTCCTGTTGCCCACAAAAAAACTTTCAACCATGCGATCCCTCTCGTAAAGCTCAATTTTTCGGTGATTCCAAGATTCTTCCACCACCTAAAATTAGTTTCGAAAAAGCAACTTAGCAAAAATTTTATTTGACAATTTTTTTATATAGTAAGAATTCGATAAGGTGTTTTATTACCCTAATGTTATTTCCTTGAGATCTTTTTGGTGTACAGCTTGAACTATGTTGAAGTTGAGTTTTGCCAAATTAAGTATATGCATAAATGTGTCGTCTGACATGGTACCACCCCATTCTCCAATGCAATGGAATATCTAACGCATGATTCAACTGTTTAGCAGGCTCGTCATCCAATTCTTCACTGAATTTTGTGAGATATTGAGTTGAGAACAATCTGGCATACTTCAATATGTTTTCACCCTCTGACCCAAGAATCGACGTTTCAAAAAGCTGGCATAATGGTTCGACACTCAAGTTAGTTTTTAAAATGAATTTACTTTTACTATCCATGAAGCCCAAACACATATCTGAATACGAAAAATGGAATGAAGTTAGATGGAGGCCTTCAAATAGACCAAAAAATGAGAAGAAAAAATTATCAATTCACAACCACGTGCACTGATTCAGTTGTATACCTTGTGAAACATTGTAGCCGTACTGCCTCAGAAGCCTAAAGCATAACGATGCAGCAGAGAGATCATTTCCAATACTTGAGCTATTGTTTATAGTGTCTAAAGCTTCTTTGATTTCATGCTCAAAGTGATCTGCGAGGCCTAATTTTGTAATGCAGTCAATGAGCTCCAGCTTAGCTAATTGGTCCACAGCTTCCATAAACATCCATCTTATTTCTTCTATAAGCTTCCCGGCTTCTCTTTTATATTTTTCTTCCTGCACAGCAAATTGAATTATACTTCTAAATCATTCTTGTAGACATAACGGAACTTTATTATATGTTGTGGATACAAGTATAGACCAAAGAAAAATTCCTGTAGACATAATGGATCTTATATGTTGTAGATGCAAGTATAGACCAAAGAAAAAAGAAATGATGTGGATATGAGTCAAGGGCATGATCTAGGATTTTTGTTCGGTGAGAAGCTAAAAACATGCAAATTAACACTTACGTATTAATATATTTTTTTTAGTAGGGGTGAAATTAATTTCTTAGCCTAAAAGTACTTTATTATATAAACTAGATTAAAAACGTCAGTCATTCTAAAATTAGAAATTATTTCTTGTCGCAAATATTCACTTGTAGCTTTCATAAAAATAAAAATTAGGTGAGTGTACAAATGCATGAGATGAATACCATGCGAGTTAACTGGACAAACATAATTTTTCTGCGAGAGTTTAATTTTTAGATAAAGTGATGAATTTATATAATATCACGACCATGTTAACAAAAGTTCAAATAAACCTTTTTAACAACTTAAACTGTTATTTTCAACACGTACTTAGAGCAACAAAGCTAAATTCTTAGGAAAAATACGTATTAAGAATATGGTCTCACAGCATATTCACTGGCAAGAGACTGCTGGAGATCGTGCTCCCAAATGTGCGTCAGCAGCAACATGATTGTCTAAATGCACTGTACGTACAGCAAATAATAGAGAAGGAAGAATCAAAGTCCACGCACGTAAACGTTTTAGATTGCGCAAAGCATTTTACTTGTCAACTATGCAACATAGATTGTCTAAATGCATTGTACATGCAGCAAATAATAGAGAAGGAAGAATCAAAGTCCACGCACTTAAACGTTTTAGATTGCGCAAAGCATTAAAGAGCATTTTAATTGTTGAATAAATGATTAAGAAAGCAGTCAAACAAAGTCCAGAGTGTTGTGAAATATTGAATAATAGATATTCATTATTCAATAAAAAAATGAATATTCATATATAAATAAGTTATTGGCAGATGAATAGTACTATGTGAACAATACTACCGACAGTTATTTTGTGAATAGTACTATGCAAATAGTGATGATTTGCGGGTACTGTGTAAATGCATAGTAATCATATTGTTCCTATAAATAGGGCTTCATTGTATAATTCAAAATTTATAGTGAAATCAATAGAATTCTCTCTAGTTTCTTACAGTTCTCTCTTATATTATTATATTTCTCGCGATTATTTTATAACAAGTTATCAGCACGAAACTCTACTATAATAGGAAGGTACAGGTAGTCTAATCATTTTACTTCAATTCTCAGGAAGTTTCAATGGTATATATAATTCTTCTCATTTTTCAATGACATTCTTAATATATTTTATAGATCAAAGTATTTTGTACACACACACACACACACACATATATATATATATATACATGTACATATATTTTTTTATATATTTGTATATAGATCACCAATTATATATTTGGTGAATATAATATTCCAAAAAAGATAAATAACTGGATTGTAAACATGAAAAATTGATTATGGACAAAAAGGATCCCATGCTCAGATTTATAATTTTTTTTTACAGTTTCCATTGTTGAAGAGGAATACTGGAATAATTTTGGACATAAATTTCTGTTACTCACAAGAACATAGGATGACCCCATGAACAAGGATTTGGACATAAAATCATTTTAATTCTCAAATAATTATTTATATCTAATTTGACATAATGTTATCAAATTTATAATGGCATTTTATTGAGATCATTATACATTCTACATGCACAATGTGATAGTAATAACACTTATATTCAATTCTTTTTTTAAAATTTATTTAACATTTCTTTACATGCCTAACATATTTTTACTTAATCTCACATTTTATACTAAAATACAACTTAGTTTACTAAATAATTTATTCATTACAATTTATGTATTTATTTTATTAATCTAGAAGTTATACTCTTATCTTCTTATGAATTTCTATTAATTAAATTTTATTTGATATATTTTAGTATGATAATGTCAAATCTTACAAAGCTCGAGTTTACTGCCCTTGACATACCGGGCAATAATTATTTGTCATGGATAACGAATGCTGAAGTACATCTACAAGCCAAAGGTCTTGAAAAGACTATAGTTGAATGTAATAAAAAATCTCCACAAGATCGCGCTAAGACGATGATATTTATTCTCCATCTGTAGAAACTCAAATATGGAATTGCCCGATTATTCAAGGGCTTGTGCATTAGCTTTTAAAGTGTTTACAACACAGTGGTTTACATATGATAGAACTCTACTAGAAGTACATATCAACAGTGAATAAAATACACTTGAATAGATACTAACTTATCCACACGTGGTCAAGTGATAGAATCAGTTACAATGTTCCTTGACACCCCCCCACAAGCGGATGACGTGGAAACGATAGGCAACTTGTCCTGAAAAAGCTCAAAACACGGCTGATATAATGGTTTAGTGAAAATGTCGGACAGCTGGTCTTTCGTGGCTATGTATTGAAGCCTAAAGGTGCAGTCACTTACTTTTTCACGCACGAAATGGATATCAATCTCAATATGTTTGCTGCGATTATGGATAATGGGATTTGTTGCCATGTACAAGGAGCTGACATTGTCACAATGGAGCACTGGTGCCCGAGGGAGTTTGATACGAAGAAACTGCAAGATATGTGTAACCCATAACATTTCCGAAGTAAGAGCAGCCAACGCACGATATTCCGCCTCTGAGCTTGATTTAGACACTGTCATTTGTCGTTTGGAGCTCCATGTGATCAAATTATGTCCAAAAAAAATGGCGAAGCCAGAGGTGGAGCGACGTGTGGCTGGGCAACTAGCCCAATCTGCGTCGATATAGCCTGTGAGTTGCACGATGGAGGATGGGTTGAACAAGAGTCAACGAGTGAGTGTGTGTTTGACATAACGAAGTACCCGTTTTGCAGCAACTAGATGGGGCATTCGTGGGGCATTCATATACTAGCATATAGAATTCACAACATAAGATATATCCGGTCGTGTCATAGTCAAGTATTGAAGTGCTCCTACAACTTGCCAAAAACCAGATGGATCTTTCAGCAAATCACCATCAGTGGAATTAAGGCATTCACTAGCCATCGGAGAGTTGACAGGTTCATACCATCAAGGCCAAATTGTTAAAGTAATTGAATATCATACTTCGTCTGGTTAAGTAGAAGACCATTGGCACAACGTTGAACCTCTATGCCAAGGAAGAAATGGAGAGGCCCGAGATCCTTCATTTCAAACTGTTAAGATAAAAGAGCAATAAAATCTGAAATATGAGACGTCGAACTACCTGTGATAATAATGTTGTCTACATATATCAAGATAATAATGATATGATCAGTTGAGTGCCAAGCAAAAAGATAGGCATCATGGTGAGAGTGAGAGAACCCAGCTGAGAGTAGAAAAGTGCTAAACTTATGATTCCAGGCATGGGGTGCCTGTTTGAGACCATATAAAGACTTGTGCAACTTGCAAACAAAATCTGGATGTGCCGAATCAATAAACCCTTGGGGCTGAACCATGTATACATTCTCGGTTAAGTCACCGTGAAGAAAAGCATTCTTCACATCAAGTTGTCGCAATGGCCAATTATGAGTGATAGCCAAACTAAGTATTCATCGAATAGTGCCTGGTCGAACCACAAGACTGAAAGTCTCCCTATAGTCACGTCCTGGTTGTTGTGTATACCCTTTTGCAACTAGTCGAGCTTTGTAGTGCTCGAGGGTGTTGGGTATCGGTGCAGCGGAATGGTCGGGGACAAGCAGTATCACGCAGCTAAAATATGAATAAGAACAGAGAAAGTAGAGACACAAGATTTACGTGAAAAACCCTCAAACAAATCAAGGGAAAAACCACGGGCAAATAATGGAGGATTTCACTATGATGTGGAGTATTTTACAATAACCTTCTCTCTAAAATAAGGAGAGAACAATATCACTCTCTCAAATAATAGGAGAAACTAACTCTCACTCATAAATATAGAACAACAAAAAAGGAAGAGAACTACTCAAGAGAATGCTTATGTTTTCTCTCTATTTTGGAATGTTTGGTGATGCAAAATAGTAAGGAATGAGCATCTATTTATAGGCTCATCTTGCACAAAAAGTCTTCCCACATGTAGTGTGAAATCAACCTAAAATTGTGTGTACCTAACTTTGCAACCAAAGAATTTTCTTCATTTCCCATTGCTTTTTGTCTTCTTTTGACTTGTACCAAAATCTTATTTGTTCACATTCTCCCACTTAAAATTTTGGTGACACTTCAAATCTCTCCATACTTGCCAATTCCATGTTGTTTACGTCTTTGCTAGGCCAAATGAGGATCTACTCCAAACAAACTTATCAACGTTGATTGGCTTTGTCATGACATCTGCTAGGTTCTCGTTGGTGTGAATCTTCTGCATATCCACACTCCCTTCCTCCACTACTTCTCGAACAAAGTGATATTGAACACCTATGTGTTTCGTCCTGGAATGAAATGCTGGATTCCTTGTAATGTGCAAGGCACTCTAACTGTCATAAAACAAGGGAATTTTCTCTTGTTTGTGCCCGAGTTCCTCCATTAACCGTTTAATTCAGATTGCTTCTTTACAAACTTGTGTAGCTACCATGTATTCAGCCTTTGTTGTAGATAGGGCCACAACAATCTGTAATTTAGATATCCAGCTTACCACGCCGCCTGGAACTGTAAACACATAGCCTGAAGTGGACTTCCGTTTATCGGAATCACCTGCAAAATCCGAATCAACAAAACCCTTGACAGTAAATACTGATCCTTCAAAACA
The DNA here is from genome assembly GCA_037974665.1 of Ehretia macrophylla. Classification (NCBI taxonomy): domain Eukaryota; kingdom Viridiplantae; phylum Streptophyta; class Magnoliopsida; order Boraginales; family Ehretiaceae; genus Ehretia; species Ehretia macrophylla. The sequence continues at coordinate 53,121,804 of CM075769.1, read as the reverse complement.
TAATGCAACATCCGAGGTCCCCTTGATGTATCGTAGGATCCTCTTAACAGCATTCCAATGCTCTCTACCAGGACTCACCATGAACCGACTGACCGCACCAACTGCTTGAGCAATATCTGGTCTCGTACATATCATAGCGAACATGAGACTTCCCACTGCTGATGCATACGGTACTCGAGACATTTCTATTCTCTCCGCTTCAGTGCTAAGGCACATACTTGAGGATAATTTGTAATTGATAGGAAGCGGGGTTGAGATTTCCTTACAATCTTGCATATTGAAGCGCCGCAAGATTTTCTTTAAGTAATTCTTCTAGAAAATCTATACCTTCCTGCCTTTTCTGTCTCGGTAAATTTGCATCCCTAAAATCTTATTTGCTGGTCCCAAATCCTTCATATCAAACTCCCCAGCCAACTGTGCTTTCAGTTCTTGGACCCGATCTTTACTGGGACTTGCTACCAGCATGTCGTCCACGTACAACAGCAGAATGATAAAATCATTATCGCCAAACCTCTTGTAGTACGTACAATGGTTTGAATTGAGTCTGTTGTACTCAAGGCTAATCACGAAGGAATCAAATCTCTTGTACCAACACCTTGGCGCCTGTTTTAAACCGTATAGAGATTTGGTCAACCTGCAAACCAAGTTTTCTTTTTCTTTCTGTACAAAACCTTCTAGTTGAAGCATGTAAATCTCTTCTTCAAGCTCACCATGAAGAAAAGCCATCTTTACATCTAACTGTTCTAGATGTAAGTCTAACACAGCACACATGGCCAAGACTACTCTAATAGTTGTAAGTCTTACCACAGGAGAAAATATCTCATTGAAGTCAATTCATTCCTTCTGAGCATATCCTTTTACTACCAATCTTGCACGATATCGCTCCACTTGGTCATTACCATCTCACTTGATCTTGTAGACTTATTTGTTACCGATGGCTTTCCGTCCAGGTGGTAGTAGAACAAGCTCCCACGTCTTGTTTCTATGTAGAGCTTCAATTTCTTCCTGCATTGCTGTCATCCACAGGGCAACATCGGGGCTTTTTATAGCCTTGTGAAAGGTAGATGGCTCTCCATCCTCCGTTAGAAGACAGTATGCAGCATTGCTCGCCATGACAAAATATGAATGCCAAGTTGGTCTTGTTGTGTGACGCAATGAACGTCAGACTTCTGTAACCTCAGCATCATCTGGTTCTTGTTCCTCGTGCTCCGGTGCAACTTCAGAAGAAGCATCTCCTTGTTCTGACTTATCTTTAATTTGTATTGTCATAGTCTCCTTTGAAGTGTTGCTGTCATTTTCACTTTGCAGTTTATCTTCTGCAAATATCACATCTCTGCTAATGACAACTTTGTGGGCAGTGGAATCCCACAGGCGATACCGCTTAACACCATCAGCATTTCCCAAGAATACACATTTCCTGGATTTTGGATCTAGCTTTGTTCTTTCTTGGGAACCATACATCACATATGCCGAACACCCAAATATATGCAAGGTAGAATAATCTACGGGTTTTTCGGTCCACATTTCTATTGGTGTCTTCAACCCAATTGCAGTTGACGGTGATTGGTTTATCACGTAACAGGCAGTTCTAGTTGCTTCTGCCCAAAATGATTTGGCAAGACCTGCAGTTTCTAACATAGCTCTCATTCTTTAAAGAAGAGTTCTGTTCATCCGCTCTGCTACACCATTTTGCTGAGGTGTATGTGCAACAGTAAATTGCCTCTGAATACCCTCTTGCTTGCAAAATGCCAAGAAGCTCCCGTCAGTGTATTCTCCTCTGTTGTCCGTCCTCAAATACTTGATCCTTTTCCCGGATTCAAGTTCCACGAGCGCTTTGAAAGTTTTGAATATTGGAAACACATCTGACTTGTTCTTGATCGGATACACCCACAGTCTCCTAGAGTAATCATCAATAAATGATACAAAGTATTTGGCTCCTCCTAGGGACAAAATCGGTGATTCCCAAACGTCTGAATGGACCAAGTCTAGAATGTGTTTGCTTCTGGCAGTAGATTTCCCAAATTTCAATCTATGCTGCTTACTGGTAACACAGTGTTCACAGAAAGGTAAGTTTACCGTCTTGAGCCCGGGTAGGAGATTACGTTCAGCGAGAATCTTCAAGCGACGTTCTGTCATGTGGCCCAATCTGCGATGCCACATTATAGTTGATTCTTCTTGATTGGTTGATGCAACTGATACATCTGCCTCCTGCAACGTATCTCCCAAAAGCATGTATAAATTTACCCCAATCTTTTCTGCCTTGATCACCACAAGCGCTCCTTTGACAACCTTCATGATCCCATCCTCGATATGGGTCTTGCAGCCAAGGTCATCCAATTGTCCAATGGACAATAAGTTCTTCTTCAAGCCCTTCACATGTCGTACCCCTTGAATGGTGCGAATGGTACCATCATACATTTTAACTTTGACAGTACTGATGCCAGCAATCTCCAAGGCATGATCATTACCCATGTACACAGATCCTCCAGAGGCAAGTTCATAGGTGTGGAACCATTCTCTACGAGAAGTCATATGCCATGTTGCTCCCGAATCCATTATCCAAGTATCAGTGAGCTCCTTTCTGCCTTTTGATACAGTTGCTACTTCGCTGTATAAAATATCTCCATCATCTGGTATAATCGCCACACATCCCTGAGAATTTATCACCTCGGGATTCTTTTTGTTGCTCCAACAATCCTTCTTGAAGTGACCTTTTTCGCCACAGTTGTAGCATTTGATATTCTTTCTACTCCTTGATTTTGATCTACCATGGTTGTTGCTCCCACTAGAGCCACGTTCTGTTGATCTACCTCTCACCATTGATAATGTCTCTGCTTGTTGTGAACTTTCAATTCTGTCTTTCTTATTTTTGTACCTAGATTCCTCTTCCAGAACAGCGGCTGTAACATCATTAAAAATAACAAAATCTGAAAAAACATTGTTAGTGTAACTAATGATGAGTTGATCATACGAATCAGGTATACTTTGAAGTAGAATTTCTGCACATTCAAGCTCCGCTATTTAATGCCCAATTGCAGTCAATTGAGAGAATAGCGTATTTAAGGTATTGATGTGATCTGTCACCGATGTGGACTCACTCATCCGAAGAGTATAGAGTTTTCTCTTCAAGAAAATCTTATTGTGAAGTGACTTGACCTCATATAGTTTGGTCAGCGCATCCCAAATTTCTTTTGCTGACTTCTTTTCCTCAACGCTTGACAATACGGAATCTGCCAATGTCAGGTGCAGATTAGCCATAGCGTTGTCATCCATCTCTTTCCACTTGTCGTCCATCACCTCCGCTGGTCTGTCTCCAATTGCTGCCAAGCAATTTTTCTTTCTCAAGATTGCCTTCATCTTCAATTTCCATAGGGAAAAATTTCTCCAGTTAAACTTCTCGATTTCAAATTTTGTCGCTATTGTATTAACGACGATCTGCTTCGTAACTTGAACCGGCTCCCACTATTTTACTGTGAATAGTACTATTTACATGAATAGTATTATATACGCGAATAGTACCAAAACCGTATACAGAAATAGTATTGATACCGTATAGGTAAATAGTACTATACCGTATGTGTGAATAGTAACTGTGAATAGTAACCCGTATGAATACCAGTGACCCGTAACCAATGGCTCTGATACCACTGTTGGGTATTGGCGCAGCGAAATGGTCGAGGACAAGCAGTATCACGCAGCTAAAATATGAATGAGAACAGAGAAAGTAGAGACACAAGATTTACGTGGAAAACCCTCAAACAAATCGAGGGAAAAACCACGGGCAAATAATAGAGGATTTCACTATGATGTGGAGTATTTTACAATAACCTTCTCTCTAAAATAAGGAGAGAACAATATCACTCTCTCAAATAATAGGAGAAACTAACTCTCACTCATAAATATAGAACAACAAAAAAGGAAGAGAACTACTCAAGAGAAAGCTTATATTTTCTCTCTATTTTGGAATGTTTGGTGATGCAAAATGGTAAGGAATGAGCATCTATTTATAGGCTCATCTTGCACAAAAAGTCTTCCCACATGTAGTGTGAAATCAACCTAAAATTGTGTGTGTCTAACTTTGCAACCAAAGATTTTTCTTCATTTCCCATTGCTTTTTGTCTTCTTTTGACTTGTACCAAAATTTTATTTGTTCACAGAGGGTACCATCAGATCTTTGCTTAACTCGATAAACCCACTTGCATCCAATGACATTATAATGTGGGGAAGAAGGAACAAGAGACCATGTTTTATTCTTTAGCAAGGAGTTGAATTCATCTGTCATGGCCAAGCACCAATTTGAGTCCCTACTAGTAATAGAATAGCGCGTTGGCTCATGCGGAAGGCTAGAAGTGGTAGAAACCAAACATGTAGGCAATGGATATTTTGTTGAGAGCATTGCTTTGGGCTTTCGAATACCAGCCATCAATCATGTCACCATAGGATGAGTTCGTATAGGAGCAGTTAGTGAAATAAGAGGACTTGACGAAGTAGCACTTTGATCATATTACTCATTAGACTTTTCATACAATGGACTAGAGGCACGAGCAGTAGGTAAAAACTGATGCACAGGTAACAAAATATGGGTGTTTTGCAAAGACGTTAGCAAGGGACCATCATTGGTAGTACCAAAAGTCTCTGTGTGTATGCCATACTCAATAGGTGCAGTAGTTGAATTTGAGACCAAGTGCTGCTGTTCGAGTAGGCCAGTTGGAAAAGGCTTGAGATTAAATGATGAAACAATTGGCGAAGAAGGTTGCACATAATTAGGAGCTGGAAGAGTTAGTTCTTCGAACACAACATTACGAGATAAGAAAACTTTGTTGGTAGCCGGATTAAAGAATTTGCACCCTTTATGATTGGGACTATATCCCAAGAAAATGCAACATGTACTTTTAAAATCCAATTTTGTCCTGCCAAAAGTTGTAAGATAAGGAAAACAAAGTGAGCCAAAAACCCACAAAATGAAGTGATTGGGTGAGGTCCCGTGTACTATTGCATATGGACATTTATTCCTCAAGAGTGGCGTAGATAATCGATTGATGAGATAAACTGCTGTGGAGAAGGAATAATTCTAGAAAGACCGAGACAAACGATTGTGAGCTAGAAGTGTGAGGCCTGTCTCAACAATATGTATGTGCTTCCGTTCGGCAAAACCATCTTGCTCAGGTGTCCCAGGACAAGACAAACGATGAACATTACCATTAGCCTTGAAAAGAGTTTGAACAATAGAGGCCATAAATTCGCCCCCTGCATCACTTTGAAAATATTTAATCCGAGCATTATATATGTTCCGTACCATAGCAACAAACATAGGTAAGATAGTTGCAACATCCGACTTTCTAGCCATAGGATAGTACCAAGTAAAATGGGAACAATCATAAACTAAAATAAGATAAAATCTAAAACCATCCAAGAAACAATAGACGCAGGGCCTCATACATCACTGTGTATAACAAAGAAAAGTGTAGTAGAATGAGAGTTTGATACATCAAATGGCAAACAGTGACTTTTGCCTAATTGACAACTACTGCATATTTCTTTGGTTGTTGAGAATGGCCAAAGTGGTAGAACTTTATTCAATTATTGTAGAGCATGATCCGAAGGGTGTCCCAATCTAGCATGCCAAACAGAATTGGAGACTTTATTCGCCAAAAATAAGCTTTTAGGCAGCTGAGAGATATAATAGAGTCCACCCTTAATTCGTCCCTGGTGAAGTGTTTTCCCTATTTTCATGTCCTTAATGCAGAAAGCAGAAGGTGTGAAAATGAAGTAGCAATCATGTTCTTATGTAAATTGGGCAATAGACAATAAGTTCTTTGATAAAGAAGGAACTAATAAAGCATTAGAAGTCAACAGAGCCATTTGAAATGGTAATAAGCGTCCGACCTGAATGTGTAATTGCTAAGTTCATGCCATTTCCTACTAGCACAGAATCAGAACCAAGATAAGATTGCTTACCAGTGAGAGTGGGATCATTATGTGTCATTGTATGTGTTGCTCCAGTATCAACATACCACTCAGAGTTCGAAGAATTCGACACATTCATGGCATTAAAAGCTTTACTAGTTGCGGCAACGACATCCTCTAGAGCCCAACAATTATTTGCCTTGTTATAGAGATGTCTACACCGGTAGCACACAACTGATGGGGAGCCTGGAGTAGATAAGGGAGGTGGAGCAACACCTCGTCCTTGGCCTCGCCACGATCACGTCCGCGACCACCTCTATTTCCACGATTTGAATTCGAACCACGCTGAAATTGGGGTAGCGTCATGTTGTTCATATTGTTTGATGGTGATGAAAAACCCATGTGGCCTTGTGCAGTAAAGGCCAAGGAAGTCGAAGATAACTTGGTAGAAGCATCAAGTCGCATTTCAAAGTCTAACAACAAACCACATACTTCAGCGAAAGAGCGTGTAGCGGATCGTGAGTTAATTGCAGCGACTATGGGATCATAGTCAGAACTGAGACCTCACAAAATGCATAGAATAAGGTCTTCATCATCAATAGGTTTTCCAGTGGCAGCAAGCACCAAAGACAAAGATTTAGCGTGTTGAACATGCGCATGAATATAGGCAGTTCCTTTAACAAGTAATTGCAACTCAGTCTTGATTTGTTGAATCCTAGCGCGCGACTGTGAACCATACAAGAGGTCAAGAGCTCAAGAGTCTGCCAAACTTCACGGGCAGTGTGTTTGTCCACCACCTGCGCAAGAACTGAATCTGAGAGAGAGACCAAAAGCCAACCAAGAACCATTTGATCGTGACACATCCACTGAGCAATAGCAACCGGGGGTAACATGGGTATAGCTAAAGACCCATCAATAAACCCAAGAAGGCCATGACACCGAAGCACCGGATAGACCTGAGTTTTCCAAAGCAAGAAGTTGTCGCTGGTGAGTTTGAGAGAAACTTCTTGATGAATCTGCTTAACCACGGGCATAGACGCCACGGGTGTGGAAGAAGAGGATGGTGCAGTTGAGGAGTTGGTGGTGGAAGCCAAGGTAGCGGCGGAATACCATGTAGAAACTCAAAAATGGAATTGCCCGATTATTCAAGGGCTTGTGCATTAGCTTTTAAAGTGTTTACAACACAGTGGTTTACATATGAAAAAACTCTACTAGAAGTACATATCAACAGTGAATAAAATACACTTGCATAGATACTAACTTATCCACACGTGGTCATGTGATAGAATCAGTTACAATGTTCCTTGACACCATCATTTACATGAGGCATTAAAGACAGTATCTTACCGTAAAAGATCCATATGAATTGTGGGTCAATTTGAAAGAAAGACAAAACCATCAAAAAAATAATGCTCCTTCCAATGCTCCATCACAATTGAATATGTGTGGAGAAAAGATTACAGAGGATGACATGATAGAAAAAACAGTCTACATTTCACGCTTCAAATATATTACTGGAACAACAACACAAAAAGAATGGTATTAAGAAACATTCAGAGTTAATAGCATGTCTCCTAGTGGCGAGCTAAACAATGAATTTATTAATGAGGAACCACCAATCACGACTAATAGGTACAGAACCATTTCCTGAAATGAATGTTGTAGATTATTATAATCATGGTCGTGGTAGAGACCATGGTCGTGGTCGTGCTTGTGGTTATGGTTGTGGATGGGATCGTGGAGGTGGTCGTGGTTATAATAACACTTGATATTATGATGATCTGAAAAAATTTCAATTTTAAAAGGCAACAAAACTACGACAAAGGGAGTGATTTACAAAAGAAACCATCCCAAGAAAGTAAATGTTATAGATGTGGCATGACAAGCCATTGGGAACGAACATGTCGTACGACAAAACATCTCGTTAACCTTTACTAGGTCTCATTGAAAAGTAAAGAAAAAAGTGTAGAGACGATTTTGGTTGAACATGATACTAGTTTCTTAAGGGATAACAATGAAGGCAATGAACGTCTGATTGTTGATGAAATAATGAAATAATAAAATAATAAAAATATAAAAAATAAAGAAGTAAATAGAATATCATTTATTAAATTCTTAAGTTAAATTAATATTTTATAATTTAAAGTTTTATTTAAAATAAAATTTTCAAATGCTAAATTTTATTTTTTATATTTTCAAAATTAAAATATAAATATAAAAATAAATAAATAAAATATCTTTTATATATAACTTTAAAATAATAATAAAAAATAAAATCTTAAGAAAAATAAAATAATAAAATAAAATATGTGAAAAATTATCAATTTTTTAAGTTAAATTAAATTCTTATAATTTATATTTATATTTAAATTAATTTTTTAATTTTTTAATTCTTAAGATTTTATCTATTCCACATGTTACTGACTAGTCCTAAGTCAAATGGTCAAATAAAAAATAGATAAACCCTTTGATTAGAAAAAAAATCCCAATTACTAAGGTTTCATTAAATCTGAGGTATGATATGTTTTTCTATATTTATAGTAATGATTTACAAATATATAATTTTTAATTTTTAAATTATATTTCAAAATTTAAAAATAAAACTAAAAAATAAATAAAATAATTTTTAAATTTTAATTTTTCAAACATTTTTGAAAAAAAAATTAAAATTTTAAAATTTGAAATTTAAAGTTACAATTTACAAACATAAAAATAAAGTTATTTTATTTGTATAAATTTGTTAGATATTTCCTTGCGTATTGGCAAAAGTATACAAAGTGTATCATGAGTTGTATATTTTTTATGACATTCTTTGTTTTTCTGAGTTAGGGGCATTGTAGAAATTTTTTTCAAGATTCCTAAAAATATTGAGAACCAAACATAATAATATAACATTTCTAAGAATTTTAAAAAAATATTTTTAAAATATTTTTAACATAACAAACAGTTTTAAGTACATTCCCAAGAATAACATTATTGGGAATGTCATTATAAGGAATGTTATTTTCGAGAATGAAAAATCATTATGTGAACCAAACACCTCCTATGTGTTTTTGACATACGAATATACCACGTTTATATACTTTAAAAGAAGAACATGTAAGAGTTTTATACCGTCAAGTAGATAGTAAAATAAACACTAAAATATTCGAATTTCAAGCATTTAAAACAAGACATTTCGGTGTACAAATGTTTCGGTACACAATTTTAAGTGAAATAGAATTTTAAGGAGAAAACTACCCTTATCTTTTACAATACTAAGAAGCAACATATATATATTGGTGGCTTGGTGCCTTGCATATAATTCGATTAGAAAACCAGCATCCTGAAGCCAAAATTAACATCCGCGAAATTTCTTCACTTGTTTGCAATAGGTTCGATCAAATTGGATAGGACTTGGTCCTTTGTTTCACGATCTTGGACACCAAATCCATCTCCATGTTGGTATATGCAGTGTGCTACTCGTGCTTCATTTACTATATATTTAACTAATTGTTGCTGTTCTTGAGGAAGACTGATAAAATGAGTGTTAATTTTTATCCAAGCATCCATAATCAGACTTCTGATATGTTCTCGAGCAACCCCTTCTGAAACATTTGCTTCTCTCATGTAGCATAGGATTGACGATGGAGCATCGCCCCTCTCTAGTTCAGCCTATTAAAATCATCACCAAACAATGATATTTAAGATCCCATTTATAAGATCCAAGAAATTATTCCAAAAGAATTAGATCTAGAATTGTTGTATATCAGCTGAATGATGCTTTACCTTGCTCTATATGGTAAAAGTTCTTATATACCGAGATTTGACATTTACCATACAAAGGAAGGACGAAAAATTACCGGTTTACGTAAAACATTAGTCAAAGAATTTTTTCATTAGTTAACATAGCTGAAAAAACTATAAAGATATATATGTAATTACCGAAGAAGTCCCTTGATCGTTACAAAGTCGAATGATGAGCGAGGTGTAGTATACTATCTCCTTGCTGTCTTCAAGCAATTGTATAACCTCCTTTGTATCATGAGATACACCTAATATTACGTGAAGGGCGATCAAAGGGCCAGACGATGATATCCATCCGTTGCTTAGATACTCTTGCAGGGATGGTGTATACCCTTTGTTGTCCCATTTTGCTTCCACGAGCAAGGATTTGCAAAACTTTGCCCACTAAGTAAAGCAAAAAATCTTACTATTAGAGGCTTGGAGGAAATGATATAAAGTGATGCCATAAGCAGTGGGGGTTGCAATCTCAACTAACTCTACAAAATTTATAATTTTTTTAAATATATTACTAATTTAAGTTTAAAACATTTATTAGCTTCCATCGGAAAAAATACCATTTGAGAGATTTTGAAATCGTATATTATAATCTCTATCAAAGAATTTTCTAGATTTGTCCCTACCGGTGTCACCAAGGATCTAGGTTGGATACATACCGCTTTCTGTAAATATTTGAGCACCCAGTCCCAGCCAGTTTCCTTCTTAATTTCCTCAGCTATCTCCCTGGGGGTATCATACAATATCTGGAAACAAGTTATCATGCAGTCTGGTAGTTGTTGTACGTCCTTCAGATTGCATCTACAATAATTGAAGGGTTTACTTCTCAGTTTCTTGGGGAAAAGCCATGGTAAATGGTAGGAAAATATGGAGGGCCAAGTCTACGACCTCAGGATTTCTATTAAGGATAACATTCGTGAAGGCTTTGAAGGTTATTGTGGGCCTAAAGTGAGGAATATCTTAAGATGCATTTAATGTCAATTTTGTAATAAATTAAGGAGGTTCTATTAAATTTTTGCCTTATATAAAGTATATGTTAAATATTTCATTTTAGATCATAAAAAATTATTCTTTAGCAAATTACACAAATTACGTATTATGAAATTTAGGCTTTAGACACCTAAAAATACTTCCAGTGAGTTTAGACGTTGATGCTAATTTATTTGACCAATTTCTGAAAAAGGTTCTAGTAAGAGTTGAAGTTGAAAAAAGTTAAAAAAAAAATTAAGAAGTTTCAAATTGAAATTCTTTAAAAGAAGCTTTTGCGAAACTCTTTTACATAATGTGAGAAGTTTTTTTTTTCTCAAATATACCCCTCCATATTTTGAACGTCCGATATTGCCCTCGAAGTTTTTAAAATGCCAACATTGCCTCACATAAGCCAAACAATTAACTGTTTTTGTTCAACAAAACTTCTAACAAAAACTCTATTGCTGCAAACTCAACAGCTCAAAAACTAAAATTTTATAATTAGGCCAAACGGACCAAAATTAAAGAGAAACATAATTTTTTACGTTTAAATTTATCTTGTCATTTTCATCATGCATCTCAAGCAGAATCTATTGTCATTTATTTATTTATTTTCATTTTGATACAATAAAAATCGAAGTCAGTAATTTGAAATTATAACTACCATATTCCACCCAACTCTTGTACTAACATTAATACTATTTAATATTCCTTCATAAACATTATGTAAAAATGTTCTTGTAAACTAACCTCTCTATAGCCTTAGTGAACTGCTCTAGTTCTTGAAGTGAGCCATAAATGTCATAAACATCATCAACTATTAGTACGAATTGAATAACTTTAGCCAGCCATTTTCTTAGGTTTCTATGTTGAGGCTCAAAGGCAACTCCTGTAGTCCATAAAAAACTTTCAACCACGCGATTCCTCGTAAAGCTCAACTTTTTGGCGATTTCAAGATTCTTCCACCATCTGAAATTAGCACATAAAAAGCAATTAAACGAGATTTTCTTTATAATATGGTAAGAAAATCAACCACGCGATCCCTCGTCATTACCTTATTGTTATTTCCTTGAGATCTTTCTGGTGTACAGCTTGAACTATGTTGAAGTTGAGTTTTGCCAAGTTAAGTATTGAAGAGTTGGCCTTCTTCTCCTCATATGCATAAATGTGTTTTCTGACATTGTACCACCCCACTCTCCAATGCAGTGGAAGATCTAATGCGTGATTCGATTTTCCACTGAATTTTGTGAGGTATTGAGTTGAGAACAATCTGGCTTCCTTCAATATGTTTTCACCTTCTGAGCCGAGAATCGAGGCTTCAAAAACCTCGTATAATGCGTCAACGCTCAAGTCAGTTCTTGAAATGAATTTCCCCTTACTGTCCATGAAGCCCAAAAACATATCTGAATACGAAAGCAAAATGGAAGTTAGATGGAGGGTTCAAACAAACCAAAAAAAGAGAAGAAAAAATTGATTATTTACAACACTGATTCAGTTGTATCCCTTGTGAAGCATTGTAGCCGTACTGCCTCAGAAGCCTAAAGCATAACGATGTAGCATAGAGATCATTTCCAATACTTGAGCTGTTGTTTATAGTGTCTAAAGCTTCTTTGACTTCATGCTCAAAGTGATCTGCGAGGCCTAATTTTGTAATGCAATCAATGAGCTCCAGCTTAGCTAATTGGTCCACACCTTCCGTAAACATCCACCTCACTTCCCCTATAAGCTTCCCAGCTTCTCTTTTATATTTTTCTTCCTGCACAGAAAAATGGTATTATACTTCTAAATTATTCTTGTAGGCATAACGGATCATATATGTTGTGGATACAAGTATAGACCAAAGAGGAAAAATATGATGTGGATACGAGTCAGGGGCTAATTTAAGATTTTCTTTAACTGAGCGGCTAAAAACATATAATCTAAACACTTGTATGTTAATAATTATTTTTTAGTGAGGTTAAGTTAATTTTTTAATTTAAAAATATTTTAAAAATACGTACATTTTTTTAAAATAAAAAATTGGGATGAGTGAGGACTATAGTCCCACTCACTCTTTAATGACTCCACCATTGATACGAGTTGTTTATAAGACTATGATAAATGGGATGCACCACCATTCAAAATTCCCCACTACTCTAAAATTCTTTCCTTAACTGACCTAATGTATATGTGGGGTGCCCCCAGAAATTTACCAATTAGTGGTCAGTCTCTATCGAATAATCTAAAAGTCAAACTTCGCTAAGTTGGTTCCCACATCCTGCAAGATAAATGCTTGGGATGAATGCCATGCAGCCTTACTGACCGACATAAAAGTTAAAATAAACCTTTTAAGTCATCTCCAGCCGTCTTCCAATTTTTTTCTTATAAGGAGCCAAACAAGTGACTATATTTCTAATCACTCTTTAATTTAATTCACTCCAACTCTCTCTATCTTGAACAATATAACCATTGAAGAGATTTTTGCTAGTATAGACTTTCTCCCTGCATCTGATTGGAAAGAGAGGAGAATAGGGGCTTGTAATTTTAGAGAGCCCCTACTAAAGAGTTGAAACATTTTTCCAGCACTTAGCCTCACATTTAGTCATTAGGTCAAGTGAGGGGACGCTGGCGTGCCACGCCCGTTCTTGTGGGTGAGATTAATTCGGTCTCTTTTTTGTGGGTTGAAAGAGTGGGGATGTTTTTTAGGATTATAAAAAAAAAAAAAAAAAAAAAAAAAAAACCGACTATGGAGTCATGTTAGTGAGGATGTTGGAGATGGCCTAACAGCTTAAGCTGTTGTTTTCAACACGTATTTGGTGCAACAAAGCTAAATTCTTAGGAAAAATACGTATTAAGATCAATATGGTCTCACAGCATATTCACTGGCAAGAGACTGCAGGAGATTGTGCTCCCAAATGTTTGGCTTGTAACTAGCATTCCGCCTTTGGTTGCTTTGATCTATCGTGCAAGTTTTTTTTTTGGCTAAGCCTATCGTGCAAGTTATTGTCTCCATTAATGGCTGTGGAAGGCTTGTGAAACTCCGAGATTGAAGGGTCTATGTATATGGTGGAAGAGTTTTATATCTATTTGAAGAGATATATGTATATTGGAAGGATTGAAATGATAATCAAGCCTTGGTTCATTCTCTTTATATAAGCAACTGATACAAATTAGTGACGTAGGTTTTATGTGCCTCAGCAGCAATATTTTTGCGTAAATACCACGTACGTTCAGCATATAGTTAAGAGAGAAGGAAGAGTCATAGTCTTGTAAACGTTTTCCAATTTTATTTTTTTTGGTCTATGTAAACGTTTTTCATTACGTGAAGCATTTTACATGTTGAATAAATGATTAATAAAGCCGTCAGAAAAGTACAGGGCTTGTTGAATAAAAGCATATTTAATTGGGGGTTCTAAAATAGATCTTTAAAATGTAATGATTGAAATAATTTAGAGACTTTAATGAAAAAAATATACTACAATGGGAGTCTCTAAAACCAAAAATAGAGCCCGACTCTATTTTTAGTTTTAGAGACTCCCATTGCAATATATTTTTTTTCATCAAAGTCTCTAAATTGGTTCAATAATTACATTTTAGAGACCCATTTTAGAGCCTCCATTAAGGATACTCTAAATGATTGTGAAAGCAGTCAGCAAAGTTCAGGGCTGTTAAAGTCTAGATTTCATACGGAAAATTATGTGCAGTGAATGCCGAAACTGTGACTCGAATTTAAAATTTCTTATTATAATAGTCTCACCCAACTCATGAGTGTATTATTTCAGAATTTTGATGATGCGGTTATTTGAACTTGTTGTCTATAGTTCAAAATATTTTATCATAATATAATGAGAGACGATAATAGGAGATGCGTTTGAATACCTTCATTAAATTGGAAATTCATATCTAGATTGACTTTTTTTTCTTTTTCTTTTGGATGACGTGTCAACCAAGCTGACGAAGTCCAACTATCAACTAATAAACACTCGGGTGCAGTAGTGCGTCCAAAAAATGCACCATGTCAGCCAAAGATAGAATACTAAAGCAGTAAAGAGTATCAAACCCATAACCTCACGATTTCACCTCATTACTACTAGACCGTGTACCCGGGGGACCATATTTTCTTTATATCTGGAATGACTTTGATCGCGTTATGTGTTGAAGTAGGTTAATGGAGTGAGCAGAATTTAATTTTTGCTTTAAGCTAGCATTAGGGTGTGGAACAGAGTACGAGAGCAAAGGGGACCAGATGTATCCCGCTGAGTTTTTGGTTCAGAAATGTGTAGCACAATCTATTCTCCAGTCCCCACCAGGGTCATTAATCCTAATGGCTTGACCTACTTCTTTAACAATGACATGGTGGAAAAAGTAGAGTATTCATTAAAGCTGTAAACTTAAAACAAAATTAGCTGAAACGTAGATGGATAAAATTGAATCAAGACTCATCTTTAATACAATAATAGGAAATATGGAGTTTTGTATAAAGTAGTGCAAGAACTTATATACAGGTCTTGAAATTTATGATTCTCCAACAATATTTGATTGTTGATATTTAGTGGATGTTGATCGAGGCTTAACCTTTGTCATTAATATGAATTTGAAAACATATTTGTGTGATTGGTTGAGTAAAATATTAGAAGTTGTTACATGGTCGATCTGCTTCAAAGGATTGAAAGAGCCTCATATTAGAATCTGTGTAAAGCAATATTATTCTAGAACAATGGGAAAGAGTTTGGAGGGAATGAATGAAGCCAGTCAACATTTACTAAGATATGAAATATTCTCTCTCTCTCCATACCCTTGAAAATTGAAGCCTATATTATCTGAATCTTATATCGCATAGAATTGGAAATCTCATGCATTGAGATGGAAACTTAACACGCATATCGTAGGACCTAGATCAAATTTGTGAGACACGCCTGTCATATATAGGATAGCCAATTATGGTTTTCTGGAAGAGGAGTTGGCCTGTTTGAATGATAATTTTCAGATTCTTTTCTCGTAACAGTGATGCACACATGCATATATATATATACATACATATAGATATATATATATATAGTGATTTTTCAAGGTTTTATTCTTTCCATTTGGGATAAGTGTAAACCTATTTGTTCACACTTCAACTGAAAATAATATCTCACGTATCTTCATCTTTAATCCAAAATTTTCATTCATCTCTATGTGTATTTGACATATGAGTATAACATGTTTATCTACTCTGGAAGAGGAACATGTAGGCTTCTGGACCGTCTTACTTAGACACGCAAGACCTATCTAAAATTGAGTCAAAGAGGCCCTTTACACAAATCTACATGTATAAACTCCAATAGTTCTTCACATAGTGCTACCAAATTCCTATGGCGATGGGGATTGTAGTGGGCAAGAACCAGCTCACTTGTACCCACTGGCCCAAAGTCATAATTAAGGGGGGCCCACGGCCTTCATAGGGTGAGCATGGTAGCTGGCTAAACATATAACAGGAAGAAGGGGGAGGATCGACTCTAAGCAAGGAAGGAACAAGATATCCAGAAGTTAATCATGAGATAAGATGGATTCTCCAAGTATGGTAAAAAGTCCATTCATAGAATCAATCATGGGATTAGATGGATCCTCTAAGTATGGTAAAAAGTCCATTCATAGAGTCAATCATGAGATTAATTGGATCCTCCAAGTATAGTCGGAAGTCTATGCTTCGGCATTAAATAAGAAGGAGGGTTGGCTATATAAAGGACAAAAAGGCTACACTTAGAGGATATTTGGTTCACGGATAGATTTTTCATTCCCGAGAATGACATTCCTGTGAATGAAATTCCTAGGAATGTTATTCCTATGAATGTTATTCCCAGGAATGTAGTTAAAAATGTTTAGTTTGTTAAAAATATTCAGAGAATATTTTGTCAAGTTCCTAGCAATGTTATTTTATTATGTTTAGTTTAGACTTAATATTTCTCGGAATGTTGAGCAATTTTCCAATATTGCCCCTAACTCAAAAAAAAATAATATCAAACAAACTATATAAATTATGATACATTTTGCATACTTTTACTAATACGCGGAGTAAAAAAAAAAATAACCTATTAATACAACAAAGTAAATTTATTTTTATATTTTATAAATTTTAACTTGACACTTCAGAATTAAAAACTTAAATTTATTATTTTAAAAAAATTAAAAATAAAATTTAACAATAATTTATTTTATTTTTGATTTTATATTATTTAATTTAAAAATTGAAAATCTACAATTTAGCATTAAAAATAATTCTGAATATAAAATTCTAGTGTAACTTAGAAAATTGATAATTTTTATTTATTTTATTTTTATTATTTTATTTATTCTAAATGTTTTTATTTTATGTATTTTTATTTTATTTTATTCTTACTAATTTTATTTTTATTGTATTTTCTTTTTTTATTTTTTATTTTTTCTAAATATTTTATTTTGTGTGGTTTTATTTTATTTTATTCTTACTAATTTTATTTTATTTTCTTATTCTATTTTATCATTTAACTTTTTATTTTATTTTATTTTCATTTTATTTTTAATTTTTAATTTTTTAAATTTTTAAATTTTTTAAATTTTTTTAAATTTCTAAAATTTTTTATATTATTTTTAAATTTATTTATTTTTATTTTTATTTTATTTATTTATTTTATTTAATATTATTATTTTTTATTTTATTTTATTTTTTACATTATCTTGTTTTATTTTATTTTATTTTCTTTTCTTTTTTAGTTTTTTTCTTTTTTCTTTTTATATTTATTTTATATTATTTTATTATATTTTTCATTATTTTTTATTTTTTATTTTTTTTGAATTATATTATTGTATTAATTTTAATTTTTTATTTTTTTAGATGGGTATTTAGATCTTTTATTTTCTCAATGTTATTTTCATAACTTGAGAATGTGAGATTCCCAACTCCTCACATGGGAATATAAATTGACCAAATCATAAAAATATTACATTATCAGGAATGTGATATTCCCATGAATATTTTTTTTATTCCGTGAACCAAACATGGGAATGCTATATTTCAGACTTCACAATCTCAGGAATCTTGTAACATTATGCGAACCAAACACTCCTTTAGGGATACGACGATCTTAACCTAAACACTCTTAACCCTACCCTACAACAAAGCTACATTCAGCTATCATGTTCCTTGTCTATCACTCGCTGGTCGGGACTCTATTCGATAAAAAGGATTAGGGTTTGCTCCAATCTTAATTATAAACTTCGAGAGTCTACAATTTGGCGCCCACTGTCTGGCCTCTGACCAACATAGTGAACAAAGATCAGAGATGGCTGAACTCGTACCGGAAAGCCTGGAGCAACAACTAAACGCCATATGTATATCATGTAAAAAAATTTGTTTAGGCCACGCCCCCATATTTCTTGTTATTGCATATATGAATGTAGAGACCAAAAGGATAGAATCTTTGATTTGCTTTACGTAACTGTTTGTGCTTTATTGTGTGAAAGAATAGAAAAAAGATCAGAAAAAGCACTATTTGTTTTTACACTACTCCATGTTCGTCGTCGTTATAGAAGTAGCAGTTGCAGTACGTACTACTACATATTAGACGACTACTTAATAATAAAGCCTCATTTTCGTCTGTTCGATCCCATCATTCAAGAATTGGTCAATGAGGTAACCATGAGCTCCATGTATATCAATGCCTTCAAAACCTGTACAGTTTGGCCATTTAGGATTTTAACTTACAGTATTGGCATGATGAAGGAAAATAATATATTCGCATAGTCCATAAGGAAGTTAATAGGGTATTAGAGATGGTAAAACCCTTCAGTAATCATATGCTATAAATCAATACTAATTAATATAGTTATGTATGTATGTCATGCTTTGTTTTTGCTGTTGTAGTTAACTATGTGTTCCAAGTATTTTCGTAATTTGAGATTCAAAATATATGATTTAATGGTTAAAAAAGCTAATTACTACTGATTTAAAATATGTTTGGTTGTCGGAGAGAAGACTAACATGATTCATGTCATGGTATAAACATATGATTATTTCTTACAAATTATATATACATGATTGATGCATACTATATTCACAAAGTTGGCTAAATTATATATACATGATTGATGTCATACTACATTTACAAAGATTGACTAAATCATATATACATGATTGATGTCATTTACAAAGTTGACTAAATTATATATACATGATTGATGCGCCTTTATTAGTCTCTCGTGCTATTTTGGAGTTACATTTTATTTTAATGAGATTTAGTTAAGCTTACTTTTATCTAATGTTTATATTTTACTATAATATATACATATATATGGAACTATGCACTTGTGGTTTCCAGAATATAGTGAAAACAACAATCCACACAAGCCACGTGAGCTTCGGGAAGTTTACAGGACTTCTTATATATGTCTATGCCACTCACTCAAGCCATAAGCACCTCAAGGGGTTGCAACTCTATTCAAGCCATAAGCACCCCAAAGGTTTGCAGCTCTATTCGAGCCATAAAGCACCCCAAGAGGTTGCGATTCTATTCAAGCCATAAAGCACCCCAAGGGGTTACGGTTCTATTCAAGCCATAAAGCATCCCAAAGGGTTACGGCTCTATCATAATTGCGTATCACTAATCTCCCTCATAATATAATGATATTATAAGAGAATTAAAATCCCGAGGCGATAATAGGAGATGCATCTGAATACCTTCATTAAATTGGAAATTCATATCTAAGAATGACTCTTTTTTTTTTGGATGACGTGACAACCAAACTGGCGGAGTCTGACCATCAATTAGTAAATCTTTAGATGCAACAATGCGCCTCCACATATGCACCATGTCAGTTAAGGACAAAATTTTAAAACAATAAAAAATTTCGAATCCACAACCTCACAATTTTATCCCATTATTACTGGACCATATTCCTAGTGCACTTGGCAAGATTTTCTCATAATCTAGAATGACTTTGATCGCGTTATGTGTTGAAGTAGGTTAATGGAGTGAGCAGAATTTAATTTTTGCTTTAAGCTAGCATTATGGCGTACGAGAGCAAAGGGGACCAGACTTATCCTGCTGATTTTTTGGTTCAGAAATATGTGACACACAATCTATTCTCCCGTCCCTAACAGGGTCAATATTCTTAATGACTAGAACTACTTCATTAACAATGACGTGGTAGAAAAAGTAGGGTATTCCCTAAAGTTGCAAACCTAAAACAATAGATGCAACGTATATAGATAAGATCAGATCAAGACTCACATCTAGTACTATAATAAGAAATATGAAAAATTTCATATTGAGTAGTCAAAAAACTTATATACAGGCCTTAAAATTTATGATTCATTATAGATTTATGTGCGTCAATTTGATTCTCCAATAATAATTGTTTCCTGATAATATTTAGTGAACGTTGTCGTGGCTTAACCTTTGTCATTAATATGGAGTTGAAACATATTTGTGTGATTAGTTGAGTATATTAGAAGTTGTTACATGGTCGATCTGCTTCAAAGGATTGAAAGAGCCTCATATTAGAACGTTTGTAAAGCAATAATTATTCTAGAATAACCATTAGAATCTTTGCATGAAAATGGTAAGAAGTTGAAAACTAATTGCCAAATTAAATTTCACTATGTCACTCCTTCATCATTTACTATATTATAAATTTTTGTTATATACATAAAAAGATATGACATTCCATATATAAATCTTATCATCCAAAGCAGGAAATATAATACATATATATATATTTATAAAAAAAATGATTTCACATTTAATATATGAATTTTTCACCATATAAAAAAAAATGACATATAATATTGTTGAAATGTTTTTTTTTTTTTTTCGGTTGTACTTAAGATATGGAATATTCTCTCTCTGCATCCCCTTGAAAATTGAAGCCTACATTATCTGAATCTTATATCGCATAGAAGATGATTTTGATTTATGACCACATATTTTTTTTTTTTGGGAAATCTCATTGAGATGGAAACTTAACACACATCGTAGGATCAAATTTGTGAGACACGCCGGTCATAGGATGGCCAATGGTTAACTTGAATGATATTTTTGAGGTTCCTCTGTCGTAGTCTTGTAGACAACTACACAATAATGTCGCCAAAGCATTGTGCATGGCTGAGATTTTAGGGAAATAATGACGTCTGTGATCTAGCAATCACATTACTACTTCAGGGTCAGTTTAGATTTTTTCTTCCGTGAGATAAAATATATAATTTAGTACTTATATATTAATAATTTTTTTAGAGTAAAGGTTAATTAATATTTTCTTACTAATAATATTTTAAAATAAATATATATATTTTTATTAAAAAAATTAGGATCAATGCGTGCTACAATTTTGACTCTCCCTTGAATATATCCACCCTTGTACTAGCCACAAGTCTTCTTCAAAATCTTTTAATCCCTTCAAAATGAATTTTTCATCACATTAATGTGTAACTAAAGCCAAAAAGAACAAGAAAAAAAAATAGATAGCTTAACACGAATTACAAATAAGTGAATTCAATGAATCTCGTCATCAAAGGCGTATGTATTTTTAGGGGAGTGGAGGTTGTTCCCCCATTGACCTCAATATTTTCAAAACATATAAGCATTTATAGGGTTTTTTTTTTTTTTTTTAATTGAATACTTAATTAGTCCCTATATAATGAAAAAATATTTTCATAATGTATCAAATTGAGTGTTATAATTCTCACTTAAATAAAATTTTAAATTCATCTATACTCATTATCAGTGACAGATTACAGTCCCACTGACCCCAAAAAAATAATAAAAAATCTGTAATTTTTTAGCCAAAAAAATATAAAATATCTATATATTGTTAGATAAAAAATTAGATTATGTGTTATAGTCTCCATTAAAAAAAGATTTTGAATCCATCCCTGACCATCATTCATGATTTGTAAGCATTTTCTCCCATATCAAGTCGTCAAACATATTTCATCCAAAAAAAAAAGTCCTCAAATATATCAATAAAGTTTAACCCCGCGAATTTTTAGATCACTTGCATGTAAGGGACTCCAGGGATACTAAAGTGAAAATATCTAAGCATCAATTTATCGGTTGAAATTAATTAAAGTACCATATTTGACAACTCAGAAATCTTATGTTCAGAAAGGAAAATGACCATCGCACTAGGTAACTCATACGTAGACGTCAAGCAATAAATATTGTCGACCCTGGAGATGGTGTCTACCACAAACTTGTGAATCAAAAATCACCATCCGGATACGTACGTATGGTCCCCACGATCTGTTAATTTGCATTAACTGTCCCCAAGACTATGCCCACCTAATGATAGCTTAAAACAAACATTTAACTTATCTACAATTGAATGAAATAAACTCAAGATGTTTAAGGTTTGAACACGTCTCTACAACATAAATCTCTAAAGATTTTGTGGACCCTGGAGATGGTGTGTATCACATATTTGTGAATAAAAAATCGCCATCAGGATATGTACGTATAGTCCCCACGATTTGCTAATTTTGCATTGGTTATCCTCAAGTCTTTGCCCACCTAATGATAGCTTAAAGCCAAACATTTAACTTATCTAACAACTGACAGGAATAACATCTTACAAGACTGCAGTATCAGTGTAAAGAGAAAATTATTGGAGGCATTTATTGTGAAATTTATGTTTTGTGCTTGTATTTATTATTTATGACGTGAGCAAAATATACGGATTTTCATAAATGAAGTTGTAAATAAGGAGCAGGTCACTAATTCTATCTCTAACGATATATGATATATACTGATGTCAAAAGAGAAATTTAGTAACAACCGTTTCGATAGAAAATCTGTAACCAATGAAAGCTTAGTGACTTACTAGTGTACATTCGGGAGACTTTTTACTTGTTTTTGATTATTGTGTTTGGTGTAATCATATTTTTTGATAATAGAATAAAATCTTTCTTGTGACCCAGCAAAAAAAAAAAAATTAATAGGAATAAACTCAAGATCCTCAATGTTTGAACACATATTAATAACGGTTTATATGTTTAAATTTCAAAACTTTGTTTATCTCTAAATTTGATTCTTGTTTATCAGTTTGTTACACTAGATAGGCTATTGCTGTATAAATACTGATTGTATGTGTGTGAACTAGTTAGTGAAACACAATTCAATTTTCAATTGTACTCTTTTATGGTATCCATGGTTTAATGACACACGTCTACTTCTTTTTTCCTCGCTTCCACGGATTTTTCTTCACCTGCGCTGCAAATCTCAAAAATACTATTTTACCTCCACCCACTTTCTATTCATTCATTCTCTAGTGTCCTACACGCATCAATCATCATCAATCACTGTTTCCGCTATTTTATATTCTTTGAATCTAGTGCCTTTTCTTTCAATTATTCCAACTGCCCCTTATTTACCCATATGGGTTCCTCTACTTCTCCTACCCCAGTGCTGCCCCACAGTGTCAAAAGCTTTGTCACTATCCTACTTGACAACATAAACTACCTAACTTCGCAGACTCAAATAATGCACAATGTCACTTTCAATGACTTAACAGGCTACATTGATGGCACTATTTCCCAACCTTGCAAAGCTACTACCACCTCCTCATCACTTGTTCAATCTCTTCATGACTGGACTCGTTTTGACAGCTTTGTCAGTGCCTGCATAATATCCACTCTTTCTGACTCTCTTGTGCACCAAGCCACGGGTCATGCTACTGCCCGTGACCTTTGGAAGTCGCTAAAAAATTCCTACCTACCACAATCTTTGGCCCGCAAGTCCCTACTTCAAGCACAATTACGTTCTCTTCGCAAAGGCTCTCTCACCATCCCTGCCTACCTTTAACAAATTCATCAACTTTCCGGCGCGCTTGCAGCCATAGGTGACACTATCTCAAACTCGTATCTCGTATTGGCCACACTTGAGGGTCTTCCAATTGAATATTGTCCATTTATGACCTCTATTGAGAATCTGAATCCTACTCCCTCCTTCTCTGATCTTACAGGCAAACTTCTTACGTATGAACAACGAACATTGCTAAATGATGTCCCGAAATCACTCTGTGACAACTCTTCAGTTGCAGCCCTCAACAATCAATTTCATTCTTTTTCCCTTGGTCAACAGGGTTTACTTCTTACTTCAATTTTCTCCTATGTTGCATCTTCCTCTGGTCCCGTCAAGCACAATTCGTCCTCCGTTTCGGCTCATAACAATGGAAAACACTCATCGTCTGCTGCCTCTTGGATTCTTGACACTAACAACTCATCTCATATGAATGCGGACTCCTCTCTCCTTCATCAACTTCAGCCATATCATGGTTCCGATCAGGTTGTAGTCGGGGATGACATACCTTTGAATATTTCTCACACTGGTAATTCTTGCCTTTCTACTCCCTCTCGTAAATTTTCTCTAAATGATGTTCTCCATGTTCCTTAACTTGCTAAAAACTTGTTGTCTATGTCTCAATTTACCAAAGATAACTCTGTCTCATTCGAATTTTTTTCTTCTGGTTGTCTTCTCAAGGACCTCCGCACAGGGACTCATCTTCTCACGGGCCTTACTGAATCGAATCTTTACACTCTTCCAGTGTCCCCACTCAAGTCGGCTGGACCTTCCATGGCGTTGGTTGTTTCTCGTCTTTTATCCGTATTTGGCAAAAAGATTGGGTCATCCATCATAGTCCACTTTAGCATTCTTGAAATCTAGGAATTATGTTAGTTTTGTTGATGATTCTCCTATTTCTTGTTCGGCTTGTAATTCATGTATGATGGACAAGAGCCACAAGCTTCCCTTTCATACATCAAAATATATTGTGACATTTGGGGTCCTATTACGACTTGTTCTTTTTCTGGTTTCGTTATTTTATTATTTTTGTGGATGAATTTAGTCTTTTTTCATAGCTTTATTCGTTGAAAAATAAAGATGATTGTGTTGACTATTTTGTTAACTTCAAAAAATTAGTTCAAAATCAATTCTCTACAACCATTGAAATGTTTTCAATGCGACGGAGCTCGCGAACTCACTCAAGGTCGATTTAGGTCTATTGTTCAGTCTAGTGGCATTCAATACAGGATTTCTTGTCCTCACACTCCTGAGTAAAATGGAATGGTTGAGCGAAAAATTCGGCATAGTATAGAACTAGGCACTACATTGATGTTTCAAGCATCACTTCCCAAAAAATTCTGGCTTGAGTCGTTTAGGACTGTAGTTTATTTAATTAACTGACAACTTTTGTTTTACATTAGTATTCTCCGTTTCAAAAATTGTATTCTAAATTGCCTAACTATTCTCTGTTTCGTGTCTTTGGGTGCCTATGTTTTCCTTTTCTGGGTGATACAAAAAATGACAAACTTAGCCCTAAGTCTATCCGTGTGCATTTGTAGGTTATAGTGTTGGGGTTCTTCTTCTATGAGATATGTGGTAAATTTGTTACATTTACATAAATAAAAAGTGATTTAATTAGTTGATAAATGTTAATCAATTGTTATAAGTGGAGATATTATAGTAATTTATTTAAAACTCTGTAAGGTTAAATTAATAAAAAGAAAAATTTTAAATATTTTGATATAACATATTTGTACGATACAGACTAATGTGGATTAATTTTATAAAATAATAACGTAATATGTAACTGTGATAAATTTGTCACATGTCTCATAAAAAAAAATTTCAATAATGTTGATCATTTAGGCTGTCGGTGCTATAACATACAAACTGAAAAAATTCACCCGTGAAGACACGTCGTTTTTAATGAGAATTTATTTCCTTTTCGAATGACTCGTGAATCCTTACTTTTGCCTTTTTTTTTTTTTGTGGTAAAAATCCTTACTTTTGCCTGGGTCACCTATTGCTTCTACGTGTGATCTGGTCTCTAAAAATCCGCAGTGAGTTACGACTCATCCCTCTTCTTCTAATCTTGATCTGCAATATCACTACGTGCCAGTGTCAAACACGATTCCCACTTATCCTTCATCTGTCCATCAGCCACATGATTCAATCTCAGCGACTCCTTCTTCAAATGCCACGTGTTCATCTCCACCTCAACAAATTTCACCAAACCCATCAAATCCTATCTTGTTATCTAATTCTCCCCGGCATAACATTGTTCCGTCAGCCCCTCTCAATTCATGTGCTCTATAACTGTTTGCACATAACTCGGACCCACCCACATCTTCTACCCCCACGCGCCAGTAAAACATGTCTTCAGCTCAAGTGCGTCAGTCGTTTCTCGTCCCATCTAGATCCCCCGGTCCCCATGCGTCTCCTTTCTCCTCTTTGTTTGTCCCATCTTCGAACAATTTTACAATTCCCTCTCATACATTCAACAACTCTAATTATCTCTCCCAAATTTATTTAGCGTCTTCTCCCACAACTTTTGCGCTTACACTTTCTTCTACCATTGATTCACACCATCCAACGGTTACAAAAACCTGTGATAATACTCGACAGAAAAAAAAAGTTTGATGATTATGTCACATTTACTACTACTGCTCAGCCTTCGGTCACTGCCTCAACCATGGACTACGAACCTAAATCCTATTCAACTGCGTCCAATTTTTTTCACTAGTGAGAAGCCATGAGCAAAGAGTACAATGCCCTAATACAAAATAGCACTTGGTTGTTAGTCCCTAAACCACCAACTACCAACATTATTGAGTGTAAATAGGTGTTTAGAATTAAAAGGAAATCGGATGGCTCAGTAGATAGGTATAAGGCGAGATTAGTGGTGAAGGGGTTTAATCAGGAAGAAGGTGTTGACTATACAGAGGGTTCTTCTTCTATGAGACATGTGGCAAATTTGTCACATGCACATAGATAAAAAGTGATTTAATTAGTTGACAAATGTTAATCAATTGTTATAAGTGGGGACATTATAGTAATTTATTTAAAACTCTGTAAGGCCAAATTAGTAAAAAGAGAAATTTCAGACATTCTGATATAACATATCTGCACAATACAGACTAATATGAATTAATTTTATAGAATAATAACTTGACATGTGGCTGTGACAGATTTGCCACATGCTTCATAGAAGAATTTTCCCTATACAGAAACATTCAGTCCGGTAGTTAAACCCACTACTATTTGGATCATTCTATCTCTGACAATCTCTCGTAACTAGCCGATTCATCAAGTTGATGTGAACAATGCGTTCCTTCATGGTATGATCTTTAAAGATGTTTATATGTCTCAACCTCTGGGTTATTTCTGAATCATGTGTGCAAGTTGTAGAAAACAATTCTTGGGTTAAAACAAGTGCCACAGACTTGGTTCTCTTGGCTTAGTAGGTTCTTGGTACAACTTGGGTTTGTTCCAGCTAAGTCTGATACATCTTTGTTTACGAGTTATGGAGTTCATGATATAGTACTATTGTTGATATATGTGGACAACATCATTTTAACTGGCACAATTCTTGATGCCATACAGTCAGTTGCTACTGCACTCCATCGTCAATTTGCATTAAAAGACCTTGGGGATTTGTCATTCCTTTTGGGTATTCAGGTTACTCGTACTGCTGTTGGCTTATTACTCACTCAACAACGCTATATTAGTGATCTCTTGGCACGAACTAAGCTTGTTGATACCAAACCAATTGTCACTCCGCTTGCTACGTCGCAACAACTCTTATCTATTCCATGATCCAACTTTGTATCGTAGTGTGGTTGAAGTGCTTCAGTATCTTACGTTTACCCGACTTGAGATTAGTTTTGCAGTTAACAAGGTTTGTCAGTTTATGTATACTCCCCGAGACACTCATTGGTCAGCTATAAAACGTATTCTGCGTTATTTGAAAGGGATTAGCTCTCATAGGTTGTACTTTCGGTCCTCTTCTAACACAGTGCTTCACGCATACTCGAATTCCGACTGGGATACGTGTCCAGATGATAGGCACAATACTCACGATTACTGTATCTATCTTGGTCCAAATCTTGTCTCATGGTCTGCAAAGAAGAAACCAACCACCTCGTGTTCTAGCATAGAAGCGGAGTATCGAGCCATTGCTTTTGCTACTGCTGAACTTTGTTGGATATAGTCTTTTTTGCATGAATTGCAGATTGTGCCTCCCTCTCCACGTACAGATACTTTGGTGTGACAACATTAGTGCTACTTATCACTTGCTCGTCCAAGATTTATTTGAGAAAAATTGGCTTCGGGTGACTTGTCCATTCGATTCATCTCTATTGTTGACCAGCTAGCGGATGTTATGACCAAATCGCTTGGTCGTCCAAGATTTATTGCTTTACAAAACAAGCTCGCTGTCTTCGATCTAGCTTTGCTTGAGGGGGCGTGATAACGGTTTATATGTTTAAATTTAAAAACTTTGTTTATCTCTATATTTGATTCTTGTTTATCAGTTTGTTACACTAGATAAGCCATTGTTGTATAAATACTGATTGTATATGTGTAAACCAGTTAGTGAAATACAACACAATATTCAATTGTACTCTTTCACATATCTACAGCTCAAACCTCTAAAGATATTGTTGACCCTGACAGTGGCAAAACCAGGAACTTGAGATCAGGGAATGCACCCGTACAATGAGTGAGATCAGAAAGTGTACTCGTATTGTAAAAGTGTCCAATATAATAGGTTTTGAAAAAAAATAAAATATAATATTTTTTTTTTCAAGTTAGGATGGTGCACAAGCTTCGACCCTTATAGTGGCAGTGCCAAAAACCTATGATCAGGTGATGCACTCGTAGAATGAGAGATATTAGGTGGTGCATTCATACAGTAAAAATATTTAATATAATAATAATAAAAGATGTATTTTTAAGTTGAGGGGGTGCACAAGCTATTAAGTGACCACCACATCTAAAAGTTTAAAATGTTAGAGATAAATTTATTATATTATCGCCCCCGCAAGTGCAGACGGAGTTTGTTTTTGAGAAGGTGCACAAGCTTAGACCCTGACAGTGGCAGAGCCAGAAACCTAAGATCAAGGGATGCACTCGTATAATGAGAGAGATCAGGAGGTACATTCGTATAGTAAAAGTGTCCAATATAATAGTTTTTTAAAAAAATAAAAAATAATAAAAGACATATATTTTTTTTAAGTTGAAAGGGTGCACAAGCTGTTAAGTGACTACCACATCTAAAAGTTTAAAGTGTTAGAGAAAAATTTATTATATTTTCACCTCCGCAAGTGCAGATGGAGTTAGTTTTTGAGTCTTGCACTTGGACAGTTTTAATGTTTTAAATGGGTGATACTGAGTTTTGAACCCATGACCTTTTTGGCACCTAGACTCTGATATAGTGGTAAATGATCACCTCATCTAAAAGTTTAAACTGTTAGAGAAAGATTTATTATATTATTTATTATCTTCAATACAAACATCCCCTTACACCTATGTGGCTCTACCACTGGCCCCTAAAGAAGGTGTGTATCACATATTTGTGAATCAAAAATCACCATCCGGATATGTACATATGGTCCCCACAATCTGCTAATTTTGCATTGGCTATCCTCAAGTCTAACGTCCACCTAATGATGGCTTAAAGCAAATATTTAACCTATCTAACAATTGATTGGAATAAACTCAAAATCCTTAAGGTTTGAACACGTCTCTACAACGTAAACCTCTAAAGATACAAAGATATTTCTATTGCCCACCTAATGATAGCTTAAAGCAAACATTTAACTTATCTAACAATTGATTCAAATAAACTCGAGATCCTTATGATTTGAACACGTCTCTACAACGTAAACCTCTAAAAATACAAAGATTTTTTTTTTATAAAGGGGTCAGGCAAGCGTGCACGCATGTGTAGTGGATTTAGTCCACATCTTGGTGAGAGTTTTCACTTAGGCCACATGTGCTAAGGCAACTATATATATATATATATATAGTGACTTGCAAGGTTTTTTCTTCTTATATGGGGATAAGTGTAAACTTATTTGTTCACATTTCTCATGTATCTTCATCTTTAATCGAAATTTCTCATTCATCTTTTATGTATTTTTGACATATGAATATACTACATTCATCTACTCTGAAAGAGAAATATATAGGTCCCTAGACCTTCTCACTTGGACACGCATGACCTACTCTATTATTGAGTCAAAGAGTCCCCTTCACCCTAGTCTACATGTCAAAACTCCAACAGTTGCTATCAAAGTCAAGATTCTAGATATATATTTACACTTTAAAACCAAAATAAACCAAATTGAACCATGTTTTATCCAATTAGGTTGAGTCGACTATATGAATCTAACGACATCACTAGTTCATATTGAGAGTTATCTTTTTATTAGTTCCACACACACGAAATCTCGTCTAAGCTTATTTCTATCTAACTCATTTGTCTCACTTTCGGCGTACTACATCCACACATTCACATTTTCTATGTCTTAATGGGTCATTTTCAAACATGTCTAAATGCATCTCAAATAATTTTTTTCATCTTAGACACCGTTTGTTTGTCGTAAAATAATTTGTTGGGAAAAATATTTTCAGGAAAAAATATTTTTCTGAAAAATAGAATATTGAAAAATATTTTCTGGTGTTTATACAGTGAAAAATATTTTTCGACATGAGATTTTATAAAAAAAAATATACACATATAATATATATGTTAACCATGAGGATAGAGGGTGGGTGGGCCGAGGGAAGGGGTGGGGAGGATGGGGGTAGGGGGTAGGTGGGGTGGGGATGAAGTAGGTGAGTTTCAGAAAATATTTTCTTCTCCCAAAGGACAAGAAAATATTTTCCAATTTTTTGAACTAAAATTTTTTCTTGATCGGAAAATGTTTTCCGATTGACCAAATTTTTTGTGTTACCAAATATCGTAAAATTCAAAAAATATTTTTTAGAAAAATATTTTACTGCAAACAAACGGAGCCTTATTTTCAATCGGGAGCACCCTAACATAATTTTTTCGTATGAACTTGTTCTTAATCTTATCATTCGTTCATAGTTTTGCAACGCAAAAATTAAAATTTTGGTGAAGGTAAACTTCAGCTTTACTCTAGTGGCCGGGTGAAAACTAGCCAGAGCTTAATCGAGAAAACATATTCTCAGGCCTGTAACATTCCGATAGCCTTAAAATATGCCACAGACTGATCGTAAATTTCTTCAATGCCATACTTGAAACTGAATCCCTCTTTGACCAGCTTTTCTGATGAGATGATCGATTTGGCTTTTGTGGGGAAGTCTCCAAATCTGCAATGTTGGAAAAGAAACAGAAATTATGCTATTTTTTTAACTAAGCAAGTAACGTGTGTTATTTCATTTCAAAAACTCAATCCAATTTACAAAACTCCTACGCAAAACAACAATATTTACACAAGAATATCACTCAGTCTCCAGTTTCTACACAGCTCAATGTTAATATAATTCCTACTAAAGTTCTTTCCCAAGTAAATCTTCCTTCTAACCATATTCAAATCACTACAAAGATAAGTATATATTTTGAGGGAAAAATACAAGGAAATGATAGACTATGCCACATGGCGATCCTCTTAGGAGCGAAGTCAGAAATTTCATATTGGGGGCCAAGATTCAAATTGTTTTTTAAAAAGGAAAATGGGGGAATTCGAATAAGAAACTGGATTTAGGAAAAGGGAAAAAAATTTGGGGAGTCGTAGCATTTTTTCTTTTAAAAATATTACATATGTTAAAAAAAATTTAGAGACCTGGGCAGTTCGGGCTCCCTCTGGTCCCCTGGCTCCTCTAATACAGTGAATCATTGTATTTCGTTCCTTCCAAATAGAGTAAACAGATATGAAAAAGAACAACCTCAGCGAAGTGGTCCGGAGATCATTCCCTTTGCAGATATTTTGACTCTAGTCTTCAAGATAATGTTACGGCGAGTCATGAGAGTAGCGAGAATCACTGGGCTTTAACATATATGTATAAAATTCAATCTTAATCCCAAAATTGAAGATATTGGTCTTGAGGTTACACATGTATGTTAATTACTTCTTATTCTCCAAACGCAACCTTGATGTTTTGATTTTCTATCTGAAGTTATGTGTATCAAGCACTTAGGTGACAGTTGATATGCTAGAATAAGTTAGAAATGAATGTCATTTTCAATTTTTTTATTCAGTATGAAGTAATAAATATGGGGATCTCATCCCGAACAAAGTATATGAAATTAGTCCATTTCCTTTTTCTTGAAAATAAACTCGTTGTCACATGATCAAAATGCTCTCTCAAAATATAACATATTTCGTTCTTTAACTTATTCAATTTCTATTTGAATTCATTTCAAAATATCAATTGCCACCTTAGTGCTTTAGTTTTTTTTTTTTTTTAACATACCTTAGTGCTTTAGTGAGAGAGCTAAAAACGTCAAAAAAGAAGATCTAGAAAGAGATTTAGTATAATACTTACTCAGTTGTTGGGACTTTGTACATAGGGTATCGTTTGTTTAATATCTTTGCAAGCTCAGGAACACTGCTATTGAAAGCACAGCAAATATACCGTCCAGAAGCAGAATCTTTCTCAGCAACAAACATGTGGGCGCGACAGACATCCACCACATGTGAAATGGAGATCGAACCTGATAGCATTTGCATATTTTTCAGACCATTTATGAGGAATTCATTCCCTGTCAAATGTCGAATTGAAGCTGTTAGATGAGCTATACTTTGTTACCCTGATCAAATTTTTTTTTTTTTTAACCCCATCGAGATTTGAACTCTGGTCTTGTAACTGTTAAGAGAGTAACTCACCACTAAACTATTCTTTAATCTCCACCTGACCCCGCTAATGATCATTTGACAAATAGGAATATCCAAAACGACAACTATGGTTTATCTTTAAAGATTCAAAAGTAGTCTAGTAATAAGTTATTTTACCTGATAATTAAGTGACCAGGGTTCGAATCTTGTAGGGGTGGGGGTAAAAAAAGAAAACTATCTTGTACCTGTGATCAACGACATAGCAAGACGGATACTACTGGGAATATCTGGAGTAAGTGAAGGCCCAGCCATCAGAGGAGGGGTGACAGTAATAAGATTAAGACTATTTTCTTCGGCAAAGTTCCAGGCTGCCTTTTCAGCTAGTGTCTTGGAGACAGAATACCCCTGCAGATTGGAATACTGTTGTCATTTGGATTTGAAACGAAACGGGAAAGGAATATGGAAATTGAAGAATTAACTTGGAGCAAATAGAAGGTTTTTATGTTGGTTGAAATAATTTAATTTTATTCCAAAATTTTAGAACATTTTTTTTTTTCCCAATAAACATCTCCGTTGCAATGGACACAGTTGGTCAGAAAAAGTTTCACATCTTTTATGACAGGTATTAAGAAATCTATGAATATCAAGTGCAC
The DNA here is from genome assembly GCA_037974665.1 of Ehretia macrophylla. Taxonomy (NCBI): domain Eukaryota; kingdom Viridiplantae; phylum Streptophyta; class Magnoliopsida; order Boraginales; family Ehretiaceae; genus Ehretia; species Ehretia macrophylla. The sequence continues at coordinate 53,088,912 of CM075769.1, read as the reverse complement.
TAATATTTTTTAGACATTCATTATCTCGTTCATACATTCAAAGTTCGTAATTTTGTCAGTACATCGAAAAGAAAGAGTTTTATATTATTTGGTTCGCTGTATCTAAATAGTTTGGAGTACCCTTACCTTTAGATGAAGATTATTGCACTCTAAGATACTAGTGTCATTAAAATGTAAGCACCGTAGCAGGGGAATAAAGTTTTAAACAAGATTGAATCAAATTCAAACATCGATATATCTTACTTCATTTATTTTGCATTTTTGTCAAAATTATGTTATTATCCAAATGCAAGCCTTGCTATTTGCAACCTGCATAATTACTAGAGTACAATTCAAGGCAAGATGTGCAAAAAGGATCAAGTGATTACCCAAGTAGGTGGCTTCACAGATGTCAGAAACTCAACGTCAGTCCAGTTAGATTCATCCATGACCATGCCTGTGCCATTGAGCTGATTGATGGTTACAGCAGCTGCTGATGATGTTAAAATGACTCGTTTAACTGTCCCAGCTTTTGCACAGGCTCTCAAAACATTCCCAACTCCTTGGATTGCTGGTCTTATCATGTCATTCTGGAGTAGGGACCAAAGAGTTAGGTGAAATGGTCTGGTAACGACATGTTGTAATCAAAAGTTTCTGAATTTTAACCATACTTCGGCCTCTTTTGTACCAAAAGAAATAGTAAAAAGAAAATCATGGACTTAGTTTTGATCTTAATGCTATCATCTGAATTCTATACCTCTGGATCTTCAGAAGCAAAGTTGATTGGTGTGGCAACATGGAAAACAAGTGCACAACCTGATATAGGGGCTTCGAAGCTGGCTTGATCGGTCAGGTCCGCTTTAAAGATTTTTAAGTGTCCTAATTTTTGCAATTCCAGAAGGTGATAAATTTTCTTCTGATTCTCTGCAGGGAAAACATCATGAGATGAAACCGTTAATTTTTTGACGTGATCAAAGGACCAACAATGATGAAACTAACATAGATAATTAAGGGACCAAAAACTAACATTTTTTAAGATAGAGAACCAATGTATCAAATACGGTTAAGGTAATTAATTTATCCACCCAATATTATTTGAAAAAAGATGACAATACATGTTAATTTGTCAGTTATTTCTTTTACTATTTTCTCAGTTTTTGCAATGTTCACTCGCAGTCTTTTACTTCTTTCTTTTTTTCTTTTTTTTTTTTTCTCATTCTCTTTCGTACCTAATACCTTGTTGACCTTTCACTTTAAGCGTTTGGACCACCAATGAATCATACTGCAGGCTTATGACCAGGTGCATTAGTGCACGAGTAAAACATAATACAAAAAATGCAGTGGGCAGAGGGAAATATGCACGTATAATGTCACCGATTATTTGGTTTAGTAGTATGATTTTCTCTTTAAATTTTAGAGGTCTTGAGATCAATTCTCGTGTGTAACATCTCAAGTGTGATGTAAAATGGCTTACACCTCCGTTAAATAAAATAAATAAATAGATACAGAAAAAAACTACCGGGGTCCCGAACTGTCGTGTTGACTGAATAACCTTTCTCAAGCAACAACTTGACAAGCCACGATGCCATGAAGCCACTGCCTCCTATGACACAGGCCGTTTTCGACACAATTAGTTGTGCAGCCATGAATATTCTTTTGATAGCTTCAAATGATGATAATGATCAAGAAAGATTCTTAATTCTGGATAATCATAATGGTTAGCTTGTACAAGACAAGTTAAATGCAGATGGATGATTCGTCAAAGGAGTACATATATTTAGAGGGTTCAATGACGAGTCCTGAACGGAAGAAAATCATGTGAAATCACGAGTATTGTTATATATCATCATCCTTTTACTCTTTTAATTTTTTGTGTATAAATGTATGTTTTTCTATATACATAAGAGATTCGATATTCAATACTTAATTTTTACCACATAAAAATGGATGAAGAGTTGAAAGGATTACATAAAATAAAAATCTGGTTACCAACTAATTAAATTCACAGCTGAGATTTATAGCCCTCCAAGTAAAGGTTACAGATTCAAAGGTGTTTTTGAAAAGAAAAAATTGTCATTGAAATGCTTCCATAAACGAAATAGATATCACAAAGCAAAGCCAACGTATGATCAAATTTGAAAATCCGTGCAAATATATGCTATGATTATTTTTACTCTTTTAGTAGACCATTTTTTTGCCGTTATGTTTTCCGGCATTTAATTGAGATCTCGCAATTTATATCAGAGATCTCACCTTGCCTTCAGTGTTTGGTATGCAATTATTGTACAAAATATTAATATTATGTAAATAACCATTTCGTCTAGTTCACAAAATAAATGTCTTATATTGTTTTTTAAATTCGTTAATGGAAAATATTCTGAGATTGATATTTCAACATCTTGTGAGTTCTTGACATCTCGACGAAAATTTTAACCATTTTTTTTAAAAAGAAAAAGTTATAAATATGGAAAAAGGTTGTCTTAGGAAATTAAAAAGGAAGGAAATATGAAAGACCAATGGTTTGACTTGGTTGTTTTGATTGATTATTATGATTATTATTATTTTTTTTCGCTAAACAAGTAAGAGATTTTATAACACAAAAATATTTACAATGAGATCTTATACAAGAAAACTCTAGTCCATTTTCCTGGTTGTCAGCTGTCCACAATCCTTCAACAATTCAGGAGTACTTTAAACCTATCATCTACTGTAATACGGTGTATAAATGTGTAACTAAATTGTTATCAAGAACAATGCAACCCAACCCAAAATACCCCCAACCAACCCAACCTTGAGATCCAAGAGTAGCTTAGTGATATGTACTCTCCCTAGCAGTCGAGAGACGATTAAGATTCGAATATAATTGGGGTGGGGGGTTTAAAAAAAATGCAACCTTGGATTGGTAAACTTGTTTTAGATGTTCAAACAACATTTATTAAAGGTCGTAACATCTCAGATATTGTTTTCCTTGCTCAAGAACTTGTGAAGGGTTCTATGGTAATAAGATCAATGGTCCTTGATTATTATGATTGTTTGAAAGAAAGCTCATCATAATCTGAGATATACAAAGAATTTATACCAAATTAAATTAGCTAAATAATCAAAACCAATCAAGTTGAAAATCATTTGGCTATAAAAGAATAATATATTTATACTGTATAATATGAAATCGTCGTTTCATGCAGCTTTACCTGAATACACAAAGCCCGTCCACCATTTTACCTTTGTTGTGGACTTGGGGTATAATTTTTTCAGGTTTTACTCATTATCACATAATTATTTTTAATTTCTTATCCTGACAAAGTAAAATGTAGAGCATCGTATAAATTTCATAAGCAACTGCTTATAATAAGATGTCAAATGCATTTATTGTGGTACGAAAATATTATTGTACACTTGGTCTGCCCATACTAATTGGACTAGGCTCGGTACTGTTATGACCCAAAAAAAAGAAAAGAAAAGGGCTCAGAACTGCTATGACACAAAAAGAAAAAAAAAAGCTTGGAACTGCATCTTTTTTATTTTTTCTTTATTTAGTTACATGGAGGCAAGTGACAACATTGGAAATAAAAACTAAATTCTAGCCCATCTAGGGCTGTCACACCCCCCTTGTCCTTCTCTAATCGGTAGCATAATGGTGCAGGAACTAACTCAATAGTGCAACTCTCAAAAGGATAACGCAGGCCTATATTGGCCAATCAGTCCGCATATTAATTTGTCTCTCTATAAATATGGTAGATCAGACATCTTTGTTCTTTTGTGACCGTCATTTTTGCGTATTATCATACACAATTTGATCTATCACAATTCGATGACTAGCAATGAGGTCCAATACCTTTCAAGTTTTCAATGTCAAAATATATTAATCTCAATCTCAATGAATTGCAGTTATACACTTAGGAGGCGATATTGTCCTTTTAAATATTTGTTACTTGTTGAGGCAAAACATTCGAAAACACGTTGTACTTTGACATATGCTAGGCAGTCCAATGCTAAAAGATTATTCTTTGTGTAATTATCTCATATTCTTTTATTACTAAATTATTGTCCACGTTATAAATGGCCTTTGACATTATGAATAGAAAACTAGAAGTTTGTTTCGGCATAAACAGATAGGTGAATTCCTAGATGCTGCTACCTCTATTTTCATCTACCATTGCTTTCGTTTGAGTTAATGTCTTCGTAAATGTGTCTGTCTAATTGATGAAATTTCGCGGAAGACGTATATATACAAGGAATTCTTTCTTCTTGACTTTGTCTATGTAGTGGGCTTAATTGGGCCTATGCTTGAAGCCCAGACGAACAGAAGACTTGGGCCACAAAAAAATAGAAGCTTGAGTTGAGGCTTGCCAAAAGGCCCACAAGGTAAAATGTAGATTCATATATTTGTTGAACACAATTTTCAATTGAAGGACAAGACAAATTTGTATAGTCTAAACAAAATTCTAGTGGAAAATATGAAACAAATTGTCTGTAAACAATTCTACCTAAATAGTGAATGAAGTACTCACAGTTGCTTTCTACAATTTGCATATCACCACAAAGCATGGAAGAAGAGCTTTGGGGCTGAGTAAATATAGTTCTTCAATGTTGGAGTGAACACCAACTTTTCCAGCCAATGAATCAAATCCTGCTTGACCTGCAAATTCCTGGACATTCTCCAATGGTCTGTGAACTCTGCCTGCAATAACTCTGCATACTATCAAAGCCTTTCTAACAGATGGGTTCGCGTCGTTTAATTCAATAGATTCCAATGCTCTACTACTTGTTGAAGCTGTGAAAACACCAACACCACCCGAAAATTCTCTTTTCATTGAGAAACCATATCTTAGGATCCGGCAAGCGTTGCATCTGTCTGATGTGCAGAGCCTGGAAGAGCCATTCATCCCAAGAGAGCACTCGACTGTGGTGCCATAGAATCTTAACAGTTCATTTCCATCTGCTAAACAACGCGGATGTCTCTTTGGCAGTTTGTTTGCTTTGATCTTCACTATTTCTCTGTACTCCTCGAATTGAGCTAGTGTTTTTTGCATATTGTGGACCTTCAAGATTCTCTCAGTTCCTCCACTGTTGTTGTCAGATTTTGAAGAGTTCGTCCGGCAAATTATTTCCACGATCTTCCTGGAAGAGTCTCCTTCAACAAGTTCGGTGACTGCAGAGTAAGAAAAAAGATTGAACAAACCAATATTTCAAGATTCAAAGGACATAGATTAATTACAGAAGCATGAATAAAGATTTGAATATATAAAGTTACAGGAATTTTCAAATACAATTTTTTTGCTCGGCTCGAGAAGTTTTTGTTTTCATTGAAAGAATTAGCGAATGACCAATTAAAACAGCATAAAAATTAGTGTATGAATAAACTAGTACCACCATGTTTGATTACTTCTCCTTACCAGCATGTTTGGAGAGGTGATGCAGTTCCAGAGCTTCTAACTTTGTGAATTGCTCACCACATTTATGGCAAGTCAAAACTGAGAAACCATGAGAGTCTGCTCCAAAAGAGGACCTAGGCCTTGAGGCAATACCACCAAAGCCAGAGCCTCTACGCCCAGACAGATTACTTGATGTCCTTCTTACAGGACTAGCCGAACCTCTACCACTGCACGGGGGCACAAAATGATGGACTCCAGGGCCAGGAGTGCCCGGCTTTGCGGTTCCCACAAAGGTCGAAACACTCTGATCACCATTGCTACCATTGCCATCTGGGAAAGCATAATTAGTTATCTTGAGTTCACAAGTCGAATCGCTGAGGATTACTTCATGAGTAATCGTATTCAGAAGTTCACTGCTGCCAATCGATCTTGGACTGCAAATTGATGGCTTCTGTATATGTCTCTTGCTTCCATGAATGACAACATCTTTGAGATTCGCGATAGACCGCGAACAACCAGACCGGCTTAATTTCTTCGTGACTATGCTGCTTAGACTTTTACCGTCTTTAGGATCATGAACATCTGCTGGTTCTGATTTGCAGTGCAGTGACCTCTTTAAGGCAAACCAAACTTCTGGCATCTCCACCACGCTGCTTCAAAACCTCAAAAAGATTCAATCTTTCATCAACTTTTTCAATCTACATAAATGGTCCATGGACCATTCTAATATGTAAAAGAAATTAAGGAAACAAATCCTTTCTCCATGTTTTGTTACATGTTCTTGGACAGCATAAACCATATCTGCAACTTGTTTCCATTCATATGCCAATCATGGCTGAACTTATTATATATGGGAAAAGGGTAAACAGCACACTACCCTGTGGTTTAAGCCAAGTACACGTTTGCCCTCCATACTTTATAATGTGCATATTTGTCCTTATAGTTATAAAAAGTGTGCACATGTCGCCCCTCCGTTAGAAAACCATCCGAATTGATAGTGAATGTAATGCACGCGCTGATTTTGAGATGCTACAAGTTTTTTCTGTTTAAATACCCCCTCGCCGTCCCAACCCCAACCCACCTCCACCCTTCTCGCCACCGTGAAACTAAAATACTTAGCTGAAAATCTTTTTTTTTTTTTGGTTGCAATCTAATTTTTTTTGGCTAAAAATATTAAAAAGGGTATAATTGTTAAAGACCTATTTCCGTTAAAAAATCTAATGCCTAATTGACGGATGGCGACGTGTGCACACTTTTTAAAATTATAGAGGACAAACATGCACATTATAAAGTATAGAGGACAAACGTGTAACTTGACTAAAACCATAGGGGAGTGGTGTGCTGTTTATCCTATGAGAAAATTCTATATTGTCTCCATCAAACTCTCACATAGTTGATACAGTAAAATTGAAAAGTGTAAGTTACACTAATATGTGATAGATTATTGTTAATCCGGAATGATAGAATAATTTCCGAATACATGTGATCTGAGTTTATGGAAAGTTCTTATGATATATTATTTCAAACCCATGTCACTGAAACCAACGAAAAATTTGATGCGTCATTGATTAGACAAATCAGCATTTAATAATAAAAGATGCGAACCTTTTTTTTTTTGGGTAAACAAAGATGCGAACCTTTAACAGTAAAGAATTGATCATAATAGATCTTTGAACACAATTAGAATAACTCGAATGAAATTAATAACTTGAATAAATAATGGTAAGACCGTAGATTATGATAAAACTCCATCCACATGAATGGCAGCAAGGCTACTACTCACCCATAGACATGTATCTATTTAGCGTGACTCTTTTGTATTGCTTTTGACTAAGCCTCCATGTACACGAAAAAAGAAGACAAGGCTACTACTCGAAACAAAGTCTTGGCAAAATCCCCTAGGCTGAGAAGTAAAATATGGAATTTATGGTAATTTCATGTTTTCCGAGTTGTTTTATATCATGCCTCTATTCTTTCACCCTTCTCAATATAATAAAATATTTATTATATACATGAGAGATTTGATAATCAGTACATGAATCATTATCATAAAAAAAATAAAAAAAAGATTAACAAATAATATATAACAATGTTCGTAAAAGTATTGTCTTGAAAACTTAAACCAAGGAAAATAGAATTTAAAACTATGAGCGCTTTAGCTGAAATTTAAACAAATTTATTGTAAAAGAATGTCTCTTCAGTTTTTGTTAGTACATTACTGTATCAATCAGATTCAACGTATAATAGAAATTATAGGAGGGTGAACCTTTCAATTCTCCTTCTAAAAGGTTATAGATACATGAATAACTCTAGTTACATTGGACGGACCTGCCTTGAAATTGGTCTCTTTCATATTCATTTTTTTTTTTGTTAGTCTTTTTATTTCAATCCGGATTTTTTCACGGTTACTTTACCAATAGTAGTAAAGTGATAATGAACTTATGATGAAATGATATTTACAACACGAAACTGCATAAGTTGGTTAAAAATTTTTGTGTTAAGGTATAAATTCAATGTTGTCCTCCTAGCTGGAAATTGACCAGCAAAACAAGCAATCTCAGGGTTGTGTCCAGAGACCCTTTCGATACTTAAGTTAACGAGGTCAGGATGAAAGATTTAAGTAATATAAAGTGAGCGAGTACATGAAATAGTAGTTACCTTTCTTGGAATGCGTGCAAATATTTATACTAGTCACACATATGATAAATGATGTCACGTGTATTACCTTTAAGGCGGTTTATGCGATTTTCGGTCATTCCTGAAGCTCGGACGTCCCTGAAGCTCGGGCATTTTACACATTACGATCCAAATAAAGGGCCTTAAGAATCCGTCCCCAGCCTCGGGGTATTTTAATGGCCGGGATCCTCTTGCATGATTTTTTTTTTATCAAATGCCCATTTTACCCTTAGTAGATTCATCATCTCATATCAAATTGAATGAAAGTTTTCTTTTTATTGGGAAAAAAAAAAAGAAAAAAAAAATGATATGTACCATGGATCTCGCGTAATAAATTCTTCGTGGTCCTTCCCAAACATATTGGTACGGTTTTCATTTCTCCCTGTCAATCCTTGTATGGAAAAGATCTAGTGCAATATATACTTGGGATAAAGCCAAACAAGTTCCTTAGCCATTACCATAAATTCAATTAGATTCCTCAATTTTAATATATTTTGGCAGGTGCCTAACTACAGGACAATTTGGTCTTTTCGTAATAATTTAATTAAAAAAATGAAACAATTAAAAACTAACCTCATAGTTTAGAAAATTATGCACTCCCCCAAAAAAACAAAAGAATTGAGAGATAACCCTAAGATCCAAGAAATTATAGTATGGTGGTGGTGTTGATGTTGGTAGTTGGGGTTAGAGTTAAGATTAGGATCGATGGGTTTGTCAAAATATATGGGGTGGTAGTATTGGTGGTACGGTAGTGTTGATGTTGGCGTTTCTGTTGGAGTGATTGAATAATTTATTGGATTTATAAAATTAATTTTCAATTACATTTATTAAACTTATGATGGTAGGTTTTTATTTTTATTTTTATTTCTTATCTTTTTTTCATTCAACTATTACGGAAAAAACCCAATTTGCCCTTTTAATCAGAAACCTTTTCACGATAGATATATATATATATATATATATATATTTTTTTTTTTTTGTTTTTTTTTTTTTTGTTTTTTTTTGTTTTTTTGTTTTTTTGTTTTTGTTTTTGGGTTTGAATATTTTTTAAAACTAAGAGACAAGGGTTTATGCTCTCCTACCAAAATTTTTCATTCTACAAAAGTAGGCCTTACGCTTTTTAGGCTCCCAAAATTAATAAAAAATATGTATACCGAATTATCTTTTTTTAAAGGGGCTACTAAAAGGCTCGAAATATCTTTTTTTATGACAGTGACAAAACTTCATTCCGTTTCTCTCGAACCAAAACCAAGAAATGACAAAACAGTTTCCTCATTCGTTTTCAGTTGGGTTGGGGTAGTAGAAGGGGGCCAAGTCTGCCAGGTGATGAATATTAGCAATTTTGCAAGTTGTATGTAGTATTCGTTCTTATTATATATATATATATATATATATATATATATATATATATTTTTTTTTTTTTTTTTTGGTTGTGACTTATTAGATAGTTGATAGTGGTCCTCTCATATGATAACATGACAAGGTAACGTGGTCAGATTATTTATTTGGTTGGGAAAATGAGGGGACCAAACCCTATCCATACGCAGGTAACTCATTAAATCCTTGGATTGGAAGCTTCTTTCACACTGATACTACCTTCAAATTTGAAAGTGGACCATTTAAATACAGTCGACAATAGCGTCAAGACATCACATGTTGGTATGCAAAACACACTTCCAAGAAATTGATTAGGAAGAATCTTTACAATTCAATCATCACAGTTGCAAAATCGCTGTTTAAGATAATAAATTATTCTCTAACAATTTAAGTTTTTAAATGAGTTAGTTAATCAATATCATAGTTCAAATTACCAAGAAATCAGCGTTTAAGTCTCCCCACCAATTGTTTAAAAAAATAAATAAATGTCCACATACAATGTTTAATAGATAAATATTTCTTTAATAGTTTAAACTTTTAATTAAGTTAGTTTATTAATTAATAAACACGTTATTATGTTGAGATCGATTCCACAAGCCGATTCTTCTACAGCATTACAAGAGAGTGATTGACTTATATAAAGAATTATATCACGTCGTGTCCGGTACTATATAATCTCTGAATTAACAACGTTTAGCAACCCGTAATCATCGGATTATAAAATGTAATTGTTATTGAACTACAGCACATACAACCGCGATAGCCGTCGCGAATATTTGACCAAATCACCAGAAAAAACATATATGCCATTGTCATGACGCCAACGAAAACAACATTAGTTTAATTTCATCAAAGACAAGCTCCAGTTTGACAACGAATTATTCACGCCACCACAGTATTTCGATCCTTTTCTATCACGAGTGGACCAGAAAATTATCACCACAGAATAGCAAAGAGTGAAGACTAAGTTAGCTTGGCCTTGCATGCGAATGTTTGCAGGCAGTCTAGAGCTCCATGGGCATATGCAGCTGTCGGTGTACATGTTGCTTCAATTTTCAATTTTTACCCTACGTGTACAAACCTGGACATGGGCTGCTCGTAATGTTATAATGTGATAAAGCAAATGTAATGGTCGCTAACTATTTATGCTGTTATGATAAAATTTTTTGAACAATTCACAACAAGTTAATCTCCTTCGTAATGTTTTTGTTTTACTAGTTAAACAAGTGATTTTATTAAAAATCAACGAACCAAAAACCTTGTGGTACTCACAACTAAATCTTGGGAGCCCGAAACATTAACAGGAATCTCAAAAGTTGGTTTCCACCAAGATTCCAAAAAGAGCATATATCTCTATTCATATTTGTGTTAGCTTTGTAACCTAACTTCGTACCTAATATTATTCTTGATCCTTAGCATTATTAGATCTTGCAGTACTTGCAATTTCATGGTCAAAGACTCGTTTGTTTCTTTCACTCCATAAATGGTTAGTCTCTTCCATAATGTTATATGTTATAACGGGATAAACACGATGGATTAGTCATTTACTCTTCCTGTTTCCTTCTTGGACTTCCAGGTACAATCATTCTCTACCATATAGAAAAGGATACGATCTTTTATGACACGCTTAATTACTTCCAGCAACTGGTGCGGTCATGTTACACATTTATTAGGGACATGTTCTACAGACAGATTCCACAGGGAGAGAGAGAGAGAGAGAGACGGGTGGGAAGAGAGAAAGATATAGATAGAGTTATTAAATGTATTCAAACGTATCTCACTATCTCATCCAAATGACTAGCCTTTGACATACCGGAACAGACATGTCATTGTTAATCCAATCGTAGAATAGCTTAGACTACTAAAATCTTAATTTTGATCACATTTAGATCCAGATACAATCGGTTAAAAAATTTGTGATAAATAAAATGTATGAGGGCCCTACGGCCCAGCCCACTTGGAGAATTAGACTCTGATTTTTTTTTTTTTTTTGGGTAAAAAATTAGACAGTGACGAAAACACCAACCTCTACATACACATGAAATACACGATATTTGTTTGTTTGTTTTGTAGTTCTTTTGGTCAAAGAAAGTTGTGCAATGCAAATAAAACAAATTAAAATTGGCTCAGCCTATGCCCGAAGGCTCAATGTCAAAGTTAAGGAAGTCACGTAAGACATGTAGGGGGAGAATTTGAAATTCAATTAACCTGTACATCCTAACGAAGGAATAGCCCAAGGAAGGGATATAAGCTCCATGGTGTTGGATCTATTTAACTAGAGGCTGAACCTTTCAGTTCAAAGAGGTGTTAGGTGCTCTGACTTCGAAAATAGATCGAGCATCATTCTCAATAATGATAATTGAATTGTTGTTTTCCTTAACTAGTAAATAGGCATATCTTGTAGAAAAAGACTCACCGTGGTTGTTGAGCAAGGTGAGAAGCTCCAAACATTGCCATCAAGCAGATTACCTCATGATCTCTGCAAATGGCTGCAACTGTTGCCTTTCCATCTGGACTATAAGATGCATTACAATTGATTTTGATGCAGTGAGGAGGAAGGGTTCCAATGAGTTGTAGTGTTCATTGTTCATTTCCTCCTGCTCAGGAGAAGAGGCTTCGATTAAGATGTCCTAAGCATTTCAATATTCTTTCCAATTAGAATTAGCCTTAACGTAATAATGAAATCGAGAAAGTAATGCCGATCGATATTGTGTAAATTTTAACGTAAGTGCACGTATCACAACAAGTAATAAAATGATGAATAAAGATCGTTCCTACAAAGACTGAGATTATTAACTACCAAAATTGGTTTAGCTTTAATTTTATTCAGATGACCAAAATTTGAGAATTTGAAATTAAAAAACTAACGAGATAACAAAACTAATGAAAATAACAACTAAACAATTGCGAATTTGGTGAAAAATTTGATTCAAAAATTGGAGTGTTCTAGGGATTACGATTTCACTAAGATTTCTCCTACTCGAATTTGCTGATTAATTCCAATTGACGACTAGTCCTTATGCTGCCAGCAATTTCGCTAAGGTAAATATTAATTTTTCTCAAGCATCAATACCCTATCCCAATAAGCAAACTACCTACATCTCTGTGATAATTGTGAACTTATAAAATGCATTAAATCCTAGAAATTTATACGTTGCACTAGATCTCATAACTATCTCTAGCTTATGACAATTTAATGATACTCCACACATGGTCTAGTTTAGTTATCACTTCTCAGTCTCAAACTAAACCACAAAACAAGCAATTATTGGCCAGATAATCACAAGCATTAAGTATAGTGTAAATATTCAACATAAAAATAGAATAGTCAATCAATCAATCAATTCAACATAATTCGAGTAATCAAAATCTGGCTACATTGTAGCCCTAGAAAAGTAATCTAGCAACTCATAATAAATGTAAATGAAATTCCAAGTCTATTAAAATCCATGATGAGAGAGAGAGAGAAAATTAGAAATCTCAAGAAAGTCGTGGCTAAATCTTGTCTTTAATCCGTCCTTCCTCGTCAATCTTGTAGTTTTCTCGCGTTTTCTCCTTTCCAAACATTGATTTTTCTCTCTAGAACTAGTTGTCTCCAAAAACTCACCATCCAAAGTTTTTTATCCTCTTTTATCGTCGGGTTTTCTTCTTTTCGCGCCTTTTTACCAAATTGCCCTTAAAAATCCTGCGATACTGCACAGCTGCGCTATGACTGCGCTACTTCTATTTGTTCTTCAATTTCTCCACAAATTGCATAAAAGCCAATCCTTTGCAATTTCTCTTTAATCTTTGCCTCAAAACTCATGCTTCTTCATATAATTCACCTATATCGCAAAACAAATATGGAACCAATCAAATTGCTTATAAATTTCTCAAGAACTAACAAAATTTAAGTGAAAAGGCACTGAAATAATATAACAATATTACACCCAACAAACACCCCCAAACTTAAATTTTGTTTGTCCTCAAGCAAAAGACACAACTAAAGAAAGACACAAACTTAAAAACTAAAGACTCGACACAAAATAACTCATGAAAGCAATGCTGTAGGATGGTAAATTTTCACGGCCTCAGTAGCTTTTTTCCAACTCAATAGGTGACTTTCAATCATAAGCATGAGAAATAACAACTTCACATAAGTTTTATTTTACTTCAAATCCCCTAAGTGAGTGTGTGAATAGCCTCTATCCTAATCAATTGTACCCGGATGAGTTTATGCAAGTTAAGTGAATCATCAATATGGATCTTTTATTTTCAATCACTTAGGACTTCATAGGCTTACTTTTCATGCCACTCTCCACTAAGTTAATCATAACATTAAATATCAGTAGGACTTTACATTTGCTTGTAACGTGTGGCTAGGGTCAAGGTAAGATAATTGATATAATATAAGGCTAAATTACCTGTAAGCACACAACTATTCGAGGATGTTTAATGGAGCACATGCCGACTCTACTTCGTACCACCAAAACTATTCAACATATCTATTTTCTTTCATCTTTCATTTTACTTCCTCAACAATCATTCACAACATTTGAAAACACATAAAGAACCCACACTCCCCCAAACTTGCATTTTAATATTAATTACAAGGAGTGTAGCTCTTCTCGTTTCTTTTCATTCTTTTCTTTTTCTTTTGTTTTTCTCAATTTTTCATTTTTTTCTGAAACAAAACAACATATCACCAAATCATCAAACCTCCCATCATTCAATACAAAACATGGCTCCATATAATCATCCTAGAACAATCATATGTTACAGGTAGGAGCGTCATAATATGGAGAAATCAACTTGACAAGTTAAGGAACAATTTGTAGGTTGCACATGAAAGAAAAAGATAATTAGGCTCAAATTGGTGGACTAAGGATATTCAATTATTACAAGGGTTGGCTTAAAAAACTCAAACGATCCAAAGATGGCCTAAATCATTTCTCTAATGCTATGCAACCTAGGATTTCTCCTCGAGTGACAATCAAACAAGTTCTAAAGTCCTTTGATCATTCATTTTTCATTTTATTTTCATTTAAACTCACATAAACATTTTCTAAGCAACAACATAACTAGGCAAGGTTAAGTGCGTAGTAGGTGGAGATTTTCTGTAAAACGAAGCTATGTTTCAGTCAATTATTCTCATTACTATCATGTACTCCTTACGCTACTCATTATCAGCCTATTTCTTATCTTTTTAGCATTACTTTCAATATTTTTTTTTCTCAGTTTTTCAGCCTTTTTTTTTCAAATTTTTCTTATTTTTTTTCAACATAATAAAAATAACACAACACATCAAAAGAAAAACACATAATACGAATACTAAAAGAACAAGTTCACACAAGAAAACACATAATAATCGCCCCCAAACTTTAAACGAGACATTGTCCTCAATGGCAAAAATAAAGAAAAAAAAATAGAGGACTTCCATGAATATTCATGTCGTTCATTGTCTGAAGGCTTCGAGGATGTATCAGTTCCAATTATGCGAAACAGTTGTTCTAGTAGATGTCATTGGCATGTTGATATGCTAGACAATTTACTCCAATTGACACTACCCAACAAGCACAACTTCAACTGCAATCACTATTTGCTCTAACCAGGGAAACCACTTTACAAGTCAGTCACAACTCACAACTCACAACTCACTAACAAGCGAATAATGCCACACTAGCCACTATAACATAGCCCGAACCACCACAACAATGAAAATACAATGGAATCACAAAACACCCAACCAACACATCGATTCACAATAGAGACAGTCCTTAAAGCCACAAGATTTCCATAAAACTTTCTACCTCATTTAGAACTTTAATCAAGCCAGTAGTATGCATACAAAATTCCCAAAAGATTCTATCCAACAAACACAAATTTGACCTCCATTGTCACAACCTCAATGTTCTGCTAGTAGCATAATGCGCATGTGAACACAAAGTAGACTCATAAACACTAACACTCCATTGCATATCACAGAAACACAAATCACCTACAACTGTATTCTGAACTCAAGACACCTACTTGGATCCAATTTTTTTTCAAATCTAGTCTACAATCCAAACCAATAAAATTTACTTACGTGAGTAATGTGGGCTGAAAGAAATGACGACGACGTGAGCGTGGGAGATCTGAAGAGAAGCCATGGGTTCGTCATCTCCGTGAGCTTGTGGTTTTCGCTGTTTGAAGGAGCTTTACGTCATTGTCGTGAGCTCGTCGGCATTGGTGATCAATTGGTGGAGTTTGTAAGATTTTTTTTTTCTTGACTATGGCTGTTAAAGAGAGTGCATACGTGAGAAAGAAAGTGACAAAATGAAGGGTTCTGATTTGAGTTTTTTTAATTTGGGTTGATGTATGATGTGGTAGATGATGGGTCGGATCTGATTGGCAAGGTTTGTGGGTTTTAAAGTTTGGTTTAAAGAACGTGAGGTGAGATGGTTTTTGGGTCTGAAGCTTTTGCTGTGATAGGTGGGTTTATTAAATGGGTTGGGAGTTTGGGTTTTGATCTAAAGTGGGTTGTTGGGTAACTGAGTTGGGCCAAGAAAATTTTGTGATTTTTACTTTTTTTTTTTGGGAACGTCAAAGGACGTAAGCGCAGCTGCGCTACGCTTGCGCTACAATTTTTTTCTTCGAACGTCAACTGAAGAACGTAAGTGTAGCTGCGCTACGCTTGCGCTCTTTCTCTTCCAACAGCCGATCGTGAACGTAACTTTTATCACCGTGAGCGCAGCTGCGCTATATCATAGCGCAACAGTGCTACTTTCACATCTCTTATTTTCTTTGCTTTTCTCGTCAAGCACGTATCCCATGCAATCCAAACCCCTTTAATTTCACATTTTCTTCCTAAATTGACTTGATAGAACTACTATTTGCCTTGGCTTCTCCCAAACTTGTTCTTGAACCTAACATGACAATAAAAATTAATAATTAGTCACGACAACTATAACTCAAAAATTAACTAAAAATAACTAAAACTATTAAATCAAGAAAAGTAAGAAACTTCGGTTTGCCTCTCGAAAAGCGCTTGTTTTAACGTCGATAGCCCGACGGAGCAATTTTTCATGACGAGTTAAGATGGACAACGGTCTTGTGCTTATTGAACTCATCACCCAAATAAGTCTTCAACCGTTTTTCGTTGACTTTGAACGTCCCTTTCTCTGAATGGGTGACTTCTACAACACTATAGGGCAACACCTTAGTCACAACAAAGGGCCCAGACCATCTTGACTTGAGTTTTCCAGGAATCCATGGGTTATAAAGAAGTATTTGTTGCCCAGAAGAGAAATCTTTTCCCGAAACGGGTTTGTCATGCCACTCTTTTGTCATATCCTTGTAACTTCTTGAATTCTCATCTTCTTCATCACCTAATTCTTCCAACTCATTCAATTGCAACAATTCTTTCTCACCCATTACTTGTACACCTATGTTTAGTTGTTTAATAGACCAATATTCCTTGTACTCCAATCTCACCGGAACAAAAGAATCATCTTGTAACAAGCTAGCCTCTAAGGGATCCAATTGACCCCCATGGTTAGACACTATAGCTTGTATGGCATCAATGCGAAAACAATTGTCGCTGGCTTCTGGGTACTTGATAGCTTTGAAAATATTAAAGGTTACCTCTTCCTCTTGTACTTGCAACCTAAGTTCACCTTTTCGAACATCAATAAGTGCTCCCCCAGTTGCAAGGAAAGGTCATCCAAGAATGATATGAATTTCCTTGTCTTCCTCCATGTCTAGCATTATGAAATCTGCATGAAAGATGAATTTATCGACTTTGACTAGCACATCTTCAATGACTCTTCTGGGGTGCTTGAGCAAACGATTAGCTAACTGTAGTGTTACAGTTGTGGGTCTTGCCTTTCCTAAACCAAGCTTCCTGAAAATAGATAAAGGCATTAAATTAATGTTAGCACCTAAATCACACAAAGCTCGCTCAAAAACAACATTGCCAATTTCACAATGAATAGTGAAACTCCTTGGATCCTTGAGCTTTTGTGGTAGCTTCTTCTGTAGGATGGCGCTGCACTCCTCAATAAGTGCAACTGTCTCATAATCTCCAAGCTTCCTCTTATTCAAAATGATGTCCTTCACAAACTTCACATAACTCGACATTTGTTCAAGCGCATCCGTAAATGGAATATTGATGTGAAGTTTCTTGAATACTTCAAGAAATTTAACAAATTACTTATCAAGCTTATTTTTCTACAATCGTTGAGGGAATGGCACAACCATAGGTGGTTCCTGTGTAGGTTGTGGTTGCGCTTCTACTTTATCTTCATCTTTTGCCTCATTCTTCGCTTCACCTTTCTCAACCTTCTTGGCTCTCATTGGCTCCTCTAACTCTTTGCCGCTTATCAAAGTTATCACTTTACAATGCTTTTTACCCTTTCTTCTAGGATCCACCTCTGAAGTGTTAGGTAAATTCCTTTACTGTCTTTCTGAAAACATCGTAGCCATTTGGCTAAACTGTGCCTCTAAATTTCTGATTTGTGCAGACTGGTTCTGAAATTTTGTTCTTGTTTTATTCATGAATTGAGTATGCGAAGTCGCCAACTGAGCCAATGTATCCTTCAAGTTTACCTTCTTCTCTGGTGGTGGATAATTTTGCTCAGGCTGGAACACATTCTGATTATTTCTCCAGAAGAAATTCGGATGATTACGCCATGCTGGATTATATCTGTTAGAGTACGGATTGTGTTGCTGCCCATTAAAATTTCCCACATACTGTGCTTGTTTTGATGTGCCTTGCACAAATGGATTGCCAACCTGACATTTTGCACTATAATATGGACCACAACGAAACTCACACACCACTACCGCTTGGACAGCATTTGCAATCATTTGATTATTTTGCAACTGTTTTGCGAGATTGTCAATTTTCGCTATCAAGGCGGTCATGGCATCAATCTCATGAATCTTAGCTGTCTTCTTTGGTGTGACTCTCTCGCTTGACCACTGCTGGTGGATCAAAACAATATCCTCTAACAATGCATAAGCTTCATCTGGTGTCTTGTTCATTAAAGCTCCTCATGTTGATGCATTAATCAAAGTTCTTGTAGAGCTAATTAACCCATTGTAAAAATTATGAACTTGCATCCACCTAGGTACTCCATGATTAGGACACTTCCCACGCTTCACATAGAGTTTCTCCTTCATGTTGCGTAAAATTATTAACTCTATGTGCAACTTCACTGCCTTTCTAGGTGGGAAAAACCTTGACAAAAACTTGTGCACCAAGTCTTTCCATGTGGTGATTGAATCTGAAGGCAGCGAATTCAACCATTCCTTAGCTTGATCCCTCAAGGATAAAGGAAACAAGCGAATGTGCAAAGCTTCATCAGTGACTCCATTGTACTTAACAGTTCTGCAGACTTCTAAAAAATTCACGATGTGCTGATTAGGATATTCAGAAGGCAATCCATGTAACTGAATATTTTGAATCAACTGTAGCGTCACTGTCTTTAAGTCAAAATTATTCGCTTGAATCGCTGGTCTTCTAATAACAGGTTGAATACTAGTAGGTGGCAAAGCATAATCTCTCAGTGTTCTAGGCGGATTTTCCTGATGATTTCCTTCTTGTACTTGAATAATTGCAGTCATGGTATCTTGAAGATGGTGGGTAGTAACTCTTTTATCCAATCTATTTTTTCGACAAGTGCGTTCTATCTCAGGATCGAAAGGCAGCAAAGTACTACTTCCCAACTTTCGCATGCACTTAAAACACTATGTTCTTGAAATGCAAGTAACAAAGATAAGAAAACGAATAACTAAATAAAAATAAAATCCAATTAAAATTAAAGCTATATGGTATTGATATTAATAATGGCACAGTCCCCGGCAACGGCGCTAAAACTTTGTTGTATAAATTCTAACGCAAGTGCACGTAACGCAACAAATAATAAAATGATTAATAAAGATCGTTCCCACAAGAACTGAGATTATTAACTATCGAAATTGATTTAGCTTTAATTTTATTCAGATGACCAAAATTTGAGAATTTGTAATTAAAAACTAAAGAGATAACAAAACTAATGAAAATAACAACTAAACAATTGCGAATTTGATGGAAACTTTGATTAAAAAATTAGAGAGTTCTTGGGATTACGATTTCACTAAGATTTTTCCTACTCGAATTTGCTGATTAATTCCAATTGACGACTAGTTCTTATGCTGCCAGCAATTTCGCTAAGGTAAATATTAATCTTTCTCAAACATTAATACCCTATCCCAATAAGTAAGTTACCTACATATCTGTGATAATTGTGAACTTATGGAATGCATTAAATCCTAGAAACTTAAACGCTGCATTAGATCTCATAACTATCTCTAACTTATGACAATTTAATAATACTCCACACATGGTCTAGTTTAGTTATCACTTCTCAGTCTCAAATTAAACCACAAAACAAGCAATTATTGGCCAGATAATCACAAGCATTAAGTATAGTGTGAAATATTCAACATAAAAATAGAATAGTCAATCAATCAATTAATTCAACATAACTCGAATAATCAAAATCTGGCTACATCGTAGCCCTAGAAAAGTAATATAGCAACTCATAATAAATGTAAATAAAATCCAAAGTCTATTAAAATCCATGATGAGAGAGAGAGAGAAAATTAGAAATCTCAAGAAAGTCGTGGCTAAATCTTGTCTTTAATCTGTCATTCCTCGTCAATCTTGTAGTTTCCCCACGTTTTCTTCTTTCCAAACATTGATTTTTCTCTCTAGAACTAGATGCCTCCAAAAACTCACCATCCAACATTTTTTTATCCTCTTTTATCGTAGAGTTTTCTTCTTTTTGCGCCTTTTTACCAAATTGCCCTTAAAAATCTTGCGATACTGTGCAGCTGCACTATGACTGCGCTACTTCTATTTGTTCTTCAATTTCTCCACAAATTGCATAAAAGCCAATCCTTTGCAATTTCTCTTCTATCTTTACCTCAAAACTCGTGCTTCTCATATAATTCACCTATATCGCAAAACAAATATGGAACCAATCAAATTACTCAAGAACTAACAAAATTTAAATGAAAAGGCATTGAAATAATATAACAATATCACACCTAACAATCGACCTGGGGCTCAAAGCCTCAACTGATAGGTAGATAGGTATGGAGTTGCTCGACTGTCTTCAAGGCCTTTATTGGATTGCCTTCAAAAGTGAAGTTGTTCTTGTATTTCCACATTTGCTAGCAACAATTGGCTATTATAGTTTTAGCTTCTCCTTTCAAGTACCCAACTTCAACAATAATTGCTAGAAACATATGCAAAAATATCCAACTCTTTCCAGCAGAATTCTAGTGCTTGATATGAAGTTAATTAGATTTGTGCATACCTTGTTTCTTCTAGGTCCTATTAGTGCAAATTGATAGACTAAAATCATGAATTAAACACTCTGAACATGAGATAGGGAAGCCTAATACGAGTATGAAACTCCTAGTAAATGAGGGGTTCAGGGAAGGGTCAAACTCAATATATATATATATATATATGTCATGATATTCCTTTACTTTTGCCTATTTTTCTAGTGAGAGTCTTGTTTATTTTTATTGGTTTAGTAGGGGTACTCAATAATCTATTTTTTCAGTTTAAGAAAAAAATTTGAGACTAAATCTTTTTAAGAACAATTAATAAAATCTTTTAATTTCTTTCTTTCTTTTTAACTTCTTATGCACCATGCATGAATGTTATAGTTTCTAGTACCAAGGGTGGAACACCACGAGTAGATGAAAAAGCTAATCATGATTTGAATTGTAAATTTTAAGGAGTGCAACATTTAGATTAAACGGTCTCTGTCCAATTCCAATATCAATTATGGTGATTTTAAATGGGGTAGATCACTGAAATAGTTTATTTACATATGCTATAATATTCAAAATGAAAGGGTGGCATAATCTTGAAATATTGTAATAAATTTTTCATTGTGGAGTCCTAATTTTAAAAATAAGGATCTAAGCTCAATTTGGTCGATCCTATTGAATTGCATACTGATCTTTATCGATCAAATTTGACCTGATCTTTTTAGAATATTAAAATTTTCAAATCCTAACACCATTTGCATTAGTTGAAATTATTACTAAATTTCATCGGTCCACAGAGAATTACTATTATCAAATTATATTATTTCTAGATCAACAAATTTTCAGAAATGACATAAATAATTGTAAATATGCAAGATTGTATTGAAGTACTAGATTTCTCTCACTTCTAACACAGAACTACCACATTAATTATTAATTAACTTTCTAAAAAAGTGGAACTTCCAAAATTATATCAAATCTTATGCAATTTGCACAACCGACCTCAGTGTTATGATATTCCCACAAATATAAAAGCATATAGAGTCAAAGACAATAAATAATGTATGAATTTATGACCAACTATATCTGAATTTGTCTTGTAAGTATGCGGATTCTCTGCGTTTATGTTCTTAATTGATGTTTGTGGTTGTGTTATCGATTTGAGGTTTTCAACCTGTTGAATTTAGGAAGGTTATGACTTTTTAAGTACGCGACGTTTTGGGTTTGTCTTATTGATAGATTTGGGCGTCACAACATCAAATCAATTTTACACACGGTTTGAAACAAATAAATTTTATAAAATTTTATGAAATTCATTTATAAATTTAATTTTTGGTGTTTGGAAACACCCTTTTAAAGAATTAAAATTTAATATTTACAGATCCTGAATTTTCTTATATTTTACCCAGATTATTGCTTAATAGATGGAAGTTGCAAATTCATGTTTTTAAATTTGTTGCTCATATTTTGAGGACAAACAAAATTACCCTAAAATTTAAGAGATGGACTTTGGCTAAAATACGAAGATATGACCCCAAAAAAAATATTTGTCTCTGGCACTATTTCTCTTTTAGCAAAAAAAAAAAAAGAAAAAAGAAAAAAAAAAACAATGCCTCTCTCACCCTTTCTCTTAACATTATTTTTTTCATATTAAATGTATGATTGAACTTAAGGCTATTTTGTCACGTGAAATGTATGTATATTTTGTAATTTTGAACTGACGGTTGATGTTATGATTATTTTGTAATGTTTAACTTTATTGAAAATTTTTCTTTGTTGTTTTTTTGCTTTTTTTTTTAGACAATTTTATAATAATAGCAATAATTAATACTGGGATGAGATGATAACATTTATATGACAAGCCTAATTTGAATAGAATAAAAAATAGTATTTAAGTAAAATATAATTATTAATTTTAATTCCATATGTGCTCCAAACATAATTTATATTTGCAAATAATATAATTGACTTAATACTATTTTATAATTTCAAACAAGAGAATTTATTTGTAAATCCAAATTCTCGTAGAATTCATGTATAAATCAAATGAATTCCACAGCTCAAATACTTCCAAACACTATGTTATGCTCTATTTAGCCTAACTTTTAGATACTCAAAAGCACTTTTTGTGAGTTTAGAATCTGAAACTAACCTGTTTGGCAATTTTTTAAAATATTTTTAGGTAAAAGTTGAAGTTGAAAAAACCTAAAAAATAAGGAGTTTCAAATTGAAGTGTTTCAAAAAAGGCTTTTGCAAAGTTGTTTTATATAATTTGGGTGTTGAAGATAATAAATAATACAACAAACCTCTCTCTAACAGTTTAAGTTTTTAGATGAGGTGGTCACTTAATATGGTATCAGAGCCCATGCACCAAAAGTTTATGGGTTCAAAACTCACCGCCACTCATTTAAAACATTAAAATTACTCACCGCCATTTATTTAAAACATTAAAATTACCTCTCTCTAATAGTTTAAACTTTTAAATGAGGTAACTACTTAACAATGGGAAGTTATTTTTCTTTTTCTTTTTCAAATATACCATTTCCATATTTTTGAAAGTCCATAATTGTTCTCAAAATTTTTAAAAGTCCAACATTACCCAACATATATTGGTCAAATATTTAATGACTTTTATTAAAAAGTATTTCTAACCAAAACTCTATATTTCAAAAATTAAAACTTTACAATTAGACAAACAAAGTCTTAGGCTTCCTATTGCAATTGCCACGGGACTTGAAACCAATCATAGAACGAGGAAGGGCGGTATCAGGGGGGCCAGCGGCAGAAGGTTTTTATTATTTTTTCCTGCCCCCCAACGTTTTTTTTTTAAACATTATTTATGTAGTATCATTAAAAAAAATTATCGATCCTCCTATCTTTTAAAAAGTTGATGTAGTATCATTAAAAAAATATTTTAACCCACTAATATTAAATTTCTAACTCCGCCTCTAGAATGGGGTATTCAATTTTGATGCAGCTTAACCACTTTGATACTGGTTAATTTCTATTTTATTTCTATCAACAGGTTACGAGCCTATTTCTCACTTATTAGCTTAGGTAATTAATCCATAATTTGAAAGGCCGTATACCATTTGGACTCTACTGCCTATATATTTAAGTGATTATTTTGATTAGGGTCGACAAGTTCATACTTTTTTTTCCCTATTCCATGCATATATATATATATATATATATATATATATATATATATAAAATTTTCGGTTTCGCTATGTTACTGGATTGAATTTGGATAGCGTTTCATATTTCGTCTGGAAAATCGTGAGTCGTCGTGTGTGGTACGTTATTCTATTGAAATCTTTGAATTATACAGATCACCTTCTAGCAGTTTGATTTTCTGAAACGTGTACGTTTTTGTTCTTGATTTTAAATATTGTATATATAAAGGTAATTATGAGTTAATGGGAGTAATTAACATATTGTGCTTCCATTAATTTTTTTCAGGATAATTTGTTTAGGTCTTTTTGGTTTTACCATCTGTAAAATTAATGCACTTCAGCTAGTAGTGGATACAATATTGAATTTAATCATCTGTGGTTAATTAACGAGGGTTGGATATTCTTCAATCTGAGGTCAGTTCTAACCTACAAAACAGAGTAAAGGGACAACGGGTGTTGTTGTCCGCTCGTCTTCTGATGTGAGAGTGGGTTAGTTTGTCCGAACTTAAATAATTATTAAGAGAAAAAATAACAATTAATGAGGATTAGTTATTTTAGTTGGTGCATTCAATAGACTATTTATACAAACACTAATGACGGGCAAACATTTAATGTGCAATAGTGCCCCCTTTACACAAGTAAGGTTTCTTCCTTTATCCGGCAGATATTACATTTGTCTAGCGTGTAATGTCCGAGTTTCCCATCAAATCATTAGACAGACTCAGGTCACATCAATTGGATCGGGTCAATTCATGCCCATATTTAGGCCGGGTCAGTTTATACCCATATCAGAATGTTTGCTTATGATATATATAGATATTATTTGCATTAGATGATACTCTCCTTAAGAGAGAAGATTATTTTCCAAAGGCTTAAGATTTAATTTACCCTTGAAGCAATCCTACATCTTCTTTAATTGTTTTAGAGACCTTGTAAGATAAGTTGAGTTTTGTATAAGGGTAATTTACCGAAATAATTCTAGATTTTTGCCTTTTTTTAATATTTAAGTCCTTTATTTTTTATTTGTGATAAAATGGCCATTCATCTTTTATTTTTATGACAGTCGTTAGTCTTTGAAGTAAAATCTGTCCAAAAATAATGTTAGTAAGTACGTGGATGGCACGTGGATGACACATAGCAGAAAAATACATAAATCTTATGAAGCTTATATTTTACCACGTGACAATTTTACCACTTGAAAATTTGTACATTTTGTGGCCACGTGCTCACTAACGTTATTTTTTAACAGATTTTACTCCAAAAACTATCTGTTGTCATCAAAATGAAAAATAAAAAATTATTTTATCCAAAATGAAAGATAAATGACTTAAATGTCATAAAAGTAAAGTTTTAGAACCATTTTGATAAATTACACTTTGTATACTGTTGGCATGTTTTGACATGCACAACACTTTTTGCCTAGGTAAGTAAGATTTTCATATCACTTCAATATATAGCTACAAAAGCTCCCTCTCCATGATCAGTTCTTCCGTTAATAATCGGGAGTCAACCCTTAGGGGTAGCTTAATAATCGTGTATTCTTCGGTGCCTCTCTTGCCAATTTTGTAAATGCAAGTGGAGAAATCAGCTCTGAGGATTCTTTCTCTGAAGATTTTGCTAAGCCACTGGACCACAATGCTTTTTTGATCCTAGACTGCTGCAAGCATTGTTTCAAATACTACACTTAGTTACAATGTTGATATGTTAAACAGACGATGAGGTCTTAGCCTAGTGGTTAACGCTGAGTCTTCCTCTCTCAACGCTATACACGGGTTATTGTAATACCTTCCGTCATCCGTATCTGTTTTTCTTATAGGATGAGACAAGCTAATTAACATTTCCATGGAGCTTATTAGGCTCCTTTCTCTGATTTTTCCTATTGTTTTCTGGTAGAAATACACCCAGCAATCTTCGATTACGTTCGACTCAAATCCATGGAGCTGTCTTCTGTCAAGAGCCTGCCCCCTGAGTTGATCATTGAGATTTTGAGCTGGTTGCCACTGAAGTCACTATTGAGATGTAGATGTGTCTCCAATTTGTACTATGCTGCTACTCAGGAACACGAATTCATCAAGAAGCATAGAAGCCGCAATCGCTATCCATTCATTATCCCTTTCACTAGAGACGAAAATGGATGTTTATATACGATGGCGCATGAAGACATTTTCCAATATCTCGACCAATCCCAAGGTTTGATGCTGTTCGAGACGCATATGAATCGTCAATACCGTTTATGGAACCCCGCAACAGAAGAAATTTTCTATCTGCCTTCTCCCTCCAAGCCACGATTCGTCACTAGAATCTGTGTTCTTCCAACAACCAATCAATGTAAGTTAGTTCACGTGCACTGTCTTAAAGAAGAAAACACGATTCGAGTAGGTTGTGAAGTTCTCACAGTTGGGACTGATTCTGCGTGGAGACTTCTTACAATTTCTTGCTTCAATGATGTGCAAAATGAAGAAAAACTCTCAGACATAAGCATGATGTCTAAAGTTCTCTACATATTAAGAGTTTTCAAAGATGGACTAATGGGTGATTATTCTCGACTCGTTTGCTTGGAAATGGGAAATGAGCGTGTTACTACAATCAATATCCCGAGGCATTTCTTCTCAGATTGGGGATATATCGCGCTCTTGAAATGGAAGAAGAAACCATCGGTTGCTAGCATGGTTCAGTTCGAGCTCCATTTATGGCAGTTGGAAGATTACAAGAAGAAGAAATGGGCTGAGAAGAAGATTGTTATTTCTTTGACATTTTTGAATAAGTATCCAAACATGAGGGACTTTTATCATGTTGGAGCAAAAGGAGATGAATTGACTCTTCATAGTTGGAGTTGGGAAATACTAACGTATAATGTTCAATCGCAGAAAGTGAAATTCAATCCGCTTGTGCCATCCCGGAAAATTGCATGCTCCTTAAGACCTAGCCTAGCACGTTTCGAGGGAATGCAGTTAGAAGAGAAACCAGAAGGCTGCAATGACGACCTAGTGTTGTTCGGGAATCAATCCGTTCATGACGTTATTCTAAGCAAAATACAATAGTCATGAATTATTAATAACAGTTATGATGAAATGGTATAGTTAGTTCATAACTGTTGGATCCAAAGATCCTTACTTGCATCTCATTCTTTTTTATCACTCATTCTGTTTTTCACTTTTTCTATCAGAATCTTTTGTGACTAGACCGTGTTTATGGTTTCCTCTCTCGTTGCTTGATTTGATGTTGATGACAATAATTAAATTTCCTCTTCTTGATTTTGCTTGCAGATTTTAGCAGACATGAAAAAGGGACCAAAATTGGTTTTCAATATCTATATAAATCTTGTTTCGTATTTTTTAACTATGTAATGCTAAATGTTATATATTTTTATCACTTAAATATCATCTTCTACGTGTATATGTAGTTGGCATGTTAAGGGCTTTAAGCTAAGAAGATTAAAAACATAATATATGGAATGTATCTTTAGCAAAAATAAATCGATAAATGCGATAGAGATAAGATTAGACTCATAAAGAATACAAGAAAAAGAGAGTTTTAGATACTTGGACTATATGGTTCAACAAGATGAGGAGATAAATGCGGACGTTGATTATAGAATCAAAGCAGGATGGACGAAGTGGAGAAATGCGTCAGGAATCTTGTGTGATCGAAAAATACCACTTAAGCTAAAAGGGAAGTTCTATAAGATAGCCATTAGGCCTGCTATGTTATATAGTTCGGAGTGTTGGGCGGTGAAATATCAACATGTTCATAAAATATCGGTGGCTGAAATGAAAATGTTGAGATGGATGTGTGGCAAAACTAAAAATGACAAGATTAGGAACAAGGTGATACGTGAAAGAGTAGGAGTGGCTCCGATTGACAATAAGATGAGGAAAAATCGTCTGAGATGGTTTGGCCACGTATGAATCTCATAGAGGAGATGACTGTCGACAAAAAGGAATGATGTCGCATGATCTATATATAGCCGACCCTGTGACGTCCGAGATTTTAGCCGTGCATTCAATTACTGTTGCATCCCTTGTTTGCGCATTTCCTTCTGTGTAGTATTAACTGTCTTCTTAAATTACTATTCACTCTGTTTTTAACTTCATGCTATTAGCGAATTTGCATTTTTATTAAATCATATTAATTGTTAGAGTAGTGGGAAAAATGTGCATTTGAGCTAGAGGCGAGAGGAGAGCTCGTGTAGAAAATGATTTTTGTAGTTGTATGAATAGTGTTACGTAACATAATTTAGGGAATGAATTAGCTAGCATTCATTTTACTATCTAGGCTCGTTTTAAGCTAACTAAGCGCATTTAGTGAACCATTTAAGCAAGCAACTTAGCCCCATTTAATATATAACTCACACAACACACACATTAGCTCATAACTTAGCAAAAAAAAAAAAAAAAGAGAGCATGCTGAAAATACTGTAGCAAATCCGAGAATTGCATAGGAGAAGGAAAAGAGGAGATTTTGCTTCAACAACCTTGCATCTTGAGCTTCTAGATTGATCTTGGGAGGGTTTTGAGCAACCTAGGGACTTCTACAAGCTTCATCATCTTCAAAAATTGTGAGGGAGTTTCATTTTCTTGATTTTAAAGTTTATGTGCATATGTTAATTTTCTTGAATTGTCAATTATAGCTATATAACTTGTTATGAATGCTTCCTATGAGTTATTTAATGTCTCTAGAGCTAACTTTTGAGGGTTGATAACAAAGTTAATGGTTGAATGTTGAATTTGATCAAAGAGATGATAAATAGTGCCTAGAACTAGGGTTTTGAGAAAATTTGCTAATTGGCTTGAATTGATGCCTCAATTTGGTGCTCTAGACCCTAGGGAAGTTAGTTGAAAAGCCATGTTAGGTTGAATCACTCGAATTTGAACTTAATTGCATAATTAGCTTACTTTAAAAAGGGGGTTTTATACGATAAGAAATCCGGGCTAGTTTGGGCATCGATTTGGGTATCCTTGAGCTAAGGAAGCACCTTTGGTGCTTTCGTTTCGCGAAAATGGGGTTCGGTTAGTATGGCTATAGTTCAAACCCGTTCGGGGCCTTCCCGAACTTTTGCTTCAAAAATGAGTTTTAGTGACTTTAAAAGATCCCTTTGAGCTTAATTAGGAATATAGAAAGACTAGGGTATGATTGGGAATCTCGAACTATGCTTAGAAGAAAGAAAGCTCGGTTAAAGAAAGGGGAAATGTAGTTTTTAGCCATTTTAGTTGCATTTGGAACTTGTTGTGTGTTAGCAATGCCTTGCCTTGAATATTTAGGATGTATTTAAGTTATTTGAGTAGATTATTAGAATTAATTGTGTTGATTGCTTCTTTTGACATCTATTAGCTAATATCGTGCTTATATGAACTTTTATCGTGCATATATGTGAGGGCGGCCTACTTTGTTGTCCCTCTTATGTGTTATGTGTTATATTGATTGCTTGTGACTTGTTTTGGGTTGCACAACCTTTATCGGACATGGTAGCGTCGAGAAACACGGGCGGCGTCGGGCTTGCCGTGCTCCCTCGACTACCATGGTGCCTATTTCCTTTCTCGCTGAGGCATACTCCACTACCCCAGAGGTATGGTTCACCTGCTGGGCATGGACTTACCTTGAGAGAAAGGGTCGTAGGATCGGGATACCTCCGGAGTATCCCAATTGTGGTGTTTGGGGTTTGCTGGCATGTTCGTGATGCTCGTGGTTCGTGGCTCATGAATGAAGACTTAGAAGTGGAACCGTATCCTTTTTAAAGTGATTAATTGCTTAACTTATTGTCTTGTTGGTTTATGTGGATTATATATGTTTTCTTGTGTTTGCATATCATATTGCACGTTGGCATGTTGCATCACCTCCCTCGCTAGGCAACTTAGTTGCTCATTCCTCATTTAATATGTTTCAGGTGAAGCTGAGGTGAATCCTCAGCTGATAGAAGAAGAGGAAGAAGTGCTAGTTAAGCAATTTCGGTGACTTCTTGTGTGATAAGGTTGTCTAAAATGAGAAGCTTGCGTGGAGTTGTTGTTGATTGCCTTTTTGTGACCTTAGGTCTTGAGTATAATTGGTGAATGTAATAATTTGTAATCTTGTATGTTGGATATAAAGTGGAATGACATGTAATAATCCATAGGAAACTTATTCTTTGGCATGCTTGTGTGATTGACAAACTTGGAAGTAGAACTTGGCTAGTGTTGTATCTAACTACCTATAGTTAAAATTAGAAGAGGTTTGCTTGGTTGTGTGTTATATGCAATTGTTGTTCCAAGGCTCGAATGGCCTTGTGATCGTGGGTGGCTCATAAAAATCTTGGAGGATTGGTTATAAGAGTTGCTGTTTGTGGATCTAGCATCATGGGTGTCTTTGTGCAGGTACCAGTTTAGTCCTATAAACAGGGGAGACTCCGTCCATTTTTTCCTAAATTTTGTGCCCGGGGTTTGGAATTGGGTGAGAATAGCATGATAAATAGGAGTCCCGGTCTCGTGAGGGATCGGGGCGTTACAGAAGTGGTATCAGAGCTTAGCTAGTTAGCTAGGCGCAAGCCGGGATAGGGTCTTCGGCTTGTGGGGTAGTGGCCTTAGTTAGTTTCAATGTGTTTAGAAAGTGTATGTGCATGTCTTATGTGATAAGAGAGTTAATGTGATCAATGTGCTTATGTGATCAACATGTTTTATTTGTTGAGTGAACTAGTTATGATTTATGTGCTTGTGTGATAAGTGAAATGGATGTGATTAACGTGCCTTGTGTGAATTATGTGCTTTGTGTACTTGAGTGCTCGATATACTTTATATGACTAATGTGAATATGTGATTAACTTGTTTTATGTGAAGTTGTTATTTAAATGACTTAGTAGTTTATAATTTGTGTATGTGAACTTGTTGCTTATGTGACTTTATTTGTTATAAATTGCTAACGTGATCAATGTGTTTTATATATGAGGGTAACTCGCTTGTATGTGTAAGAATTGCGAGGACGCAATTAGTTTAAGGGGGAGAGGGTGTGACGTCCGAGATTTTAGCCGTGCATTCAATTACTGTTGCATCCCTTGTTTGCGCATTTCCTTCTGTGCAGTATTAAATGTCTTCTTAAATTATTATTCACTCTGTTTTTAACTTCATGCTATTAGCGAATTTGCATTTTTATTAAATCATATTAATTGTTAGAGTAGTGGAAAAATGTGCATTTGAGCTAGAGGCGATAGGAGAGCTCGTTTAGAAAATGATTTTTGTAGTTGTATGAATAGTGTTACATAACATAATTTAGGGAATGAATTAGCTAGCATTCATTTTACTATCTAGGCTCGTTTTAAGCTAACTAAGCGCATTTAGTGAACCATTTAAGCAAGCAACTTAGCCCCATTTAATATATAACTCACACAACACACACATTAGCTCATAACTTAGCAAAAAAAAAAAAAAAAAGAGAGCATGCTGAAAACACTGTAGCAAATCCGAGAATTGCATAGGAGAAGGAAAAGAGGAGATTTTGCTTCAACAACCTTGCATCTTGAGCTTCTAGATTGATCTTGGGAGGGTTTTGAGCAACCTAGGGACTTCTACAAGCTTCATCATCTTCAAAAATTGTGAGGGAGTTTCATTTTCTTGATTTTAAAGTTTATGTGCATATGTTAATTTTCTTGAATTGTCAATTATAGCTATATAACTTGTTATGAATGCTTCCCATGAGTTATTTAATATCTCTAGAGCTAACTTTTGAGGGTTGATAACAAAGTTAATGGTTGAATGTTGAATTTGATCAAAGAGATGATAAATAGTGCCTAGAACTAGGGTTTTGAGAAAATTTGCTAATTGGCTTGAATTGATGCCTCAATTAGGTGCTCTAGACCCTAGGGAAGTTAGTTGAAAAGCCATGTTAGGTTGAATCACTCGAATTTGAACTTAATTGCATAATTAGCTTACTTTAAAAAGGGGGTTTTATACGTTAAGCAATCCGGGCAAGTTTGGGCATCGATTTGGGTATCCTTGAGCTAAGGAAGCACCTTTGGTGCTTTCGTTTCGCGAAAATGGGGTTCGGTTAGTATGGCTATAGTTCAAACCCGTTCGGGGCCTTCCCGAACTTTTGCTTCAAAAATGAGTTTTAGTGACTTTAAAAGGTACCTTTGAGCTTAATTAGGAATATAGAAAGACTAGGGTATGATTGGGAATCTCGAACTATGCTTAGGAGAAAGAAAGCTCGGTTAAAGAAAGGGGAAATGTAGTTTTTAGCCATTTTAGTTGCATTTGGAACTTGTTGTGTGTTAGCAATGCCTTGCCTTGAATATTTAGGATGTATTTAAGTTATTTGAGTAGATTATTAGAATTAATTGTGTTGATTGCTTCTTTTGACATCTATTAGCTAATATCGTGCTTATATGAACTTTTATCGTGCATATATGTGAGGGCGGCCTACTTTGTTGTCCCTCTTATGTGTTATGTGTTATATTGATTGCTTGTGACTTGTTTTGGGTTGCGCAACCTATATCGGACATGGTAGCGTCGAGAAACACGGGCGGCATCGGGCTTGCCGTGCTCCCTCGACTACCATGGTGCCTATTCCCTTCTCGCTGAGGCATACTCCACTACCCCAGAGGCGTGGTTCACCTGCTGGGCATGGACCTACCTCGGGAGAAAGGGTCGTAGGATCGGGATACATCCGGAGTATCCCAATTGTGGTGTTTGGGGTTTGCCGGCATGTTCGTGATACTCGTGGTTCGTGGCTCGTGAATGAAGACTTGGAAGTGGAACCGTATCCTTTTTAAAGTGATTAATTGCTTGGCTTATTGTCTTGTTGGTTTATGTGGATTATATATGTTTTCTTGTGTTTGCATATCATATTGCACGTTGGCATGTTGCATCACCTCCCTCGCTGGGCAACATTGTTGCTCATTCCTCATTTAATATGTTTCAGGTGAAGCTGAGGTGAATCCTCAGCTGATAGAAGAAGAGGAAGAAGTGCTAGTTAAGCAATTTCGATGACTTCTTGTGTTATAAGGTTGTCTAAAATGAGAAGCTTGCGTGGAGTTGTTGTTGATTGCCTTTTTGTGACCTTGGGG
The DNA here is from genome assembly GCA_037974665.1 of Ehretia macrophylla. Taxonomy (NCBI): domain Eukaryota; kingdom Viridiplantae; phylum Streptophyta; class Magnoliopsida; order Boraginales; family Ehretiaceae; genus Ehretia; species Ehretia macrophylla. The sequence goes on along the minus strand of CM075769.1, from coordinate 53,056,009 downwards.
TCTTGAGTATAAATGGTGAATGTAATAATTTGTAATCTTGTATGTTGGATATAAAGTGGAATGACATGTAATAATCCATAGTAAACTTATTCTTTTGCATGCTTGTGTGATTAACAAACTTGGAAGTAGAACTTGGCTATTGTTGTATCTAACTACCTATAGTTAAAATTAGAAGTGCTTTGCTTGCTTGTGTGTTATATGTAATTGTTGTTCCAAGGCTCGGATGGCCTTGTGATCGCGGGTGGCCCATAAAAATCTTGGAGGATTGGTTATAAGAGTTGCTGTTTGTGGATCTAGCATCATGGGTGTCTTTGTGCAGGTACCAGTTTAGTCCTATAAACAGGGGAGACTCCGTCCGTTTTTCCCTAAATTTTGTGCCCGGGGTTTGGAATTGGGTGAGAATAGCATGATAAATAAGAGTCCCGGTCTCGTGAGGGATCGGGGCGTTACAGACCCCATCTAGTGGGACAAGACTTAGTTTGGTTTGGTTTGATTTTTTCAACGTGCCAACTAGATATATACATAAGAAGAATAATTGATTGATAAAAAGATGTTAACATCTCGCATTTCTGAAATATTTAATAGCAACAAAATCTCTAGTACACACAGCTAAACCCAAAGCAATCAAATAATTTTCAATTAAAGTAAAATCCTATTCACAATTATTTTCTCTCATACTTCTAACATGGGACTATGACATCAATTATAGCTTTCTAAAAATTGGAGCTTCCCAAATTGTAAGATGTTAAACACAATGAAAATGTAAGAATTTATTTTAAACTATATATGAATTTGTCTTTTAACCTTTAGAATTTACAAAGGTTTTTGTCTTTTAAGCACGTGATGTCTTAGGTTTCAGGTCTAATTTGATAGATTTGGACGTGACAATAATGGATAAAGTTTAGATTCTCCACTGCGTGGCAACGGAACTTAAACTCAACCCAATCATTTGAAACGAGACAATCCAATTCTTGATACAGCTTAACCAATTCATGTTCTAGCTAACTCCATTCCAATCTATTAGGCAATGTCTGTTCAATTGAGCTTCTATTAATCATCTAATTAGACGGCTTTAGTGGTTCATCTCTATTTAATTTCACCTCAAGAGTCACGATTCTACTACCGATCTTTTGGTCTAGTGATATGCTATTTACTGTAAGTACGAAAGATTGCGAGATATATTGTCATTACACTACCAGAAAAATCGGTCTCGGCGACGGGGCGTGGCCGTGCCCTCGCTTTTCGACGAGGGCTCGGCGAGGGAGACCTTGCCTTCGCCGCATCGGTGAGGGCACAATCCCGCCCTCTCCGATTCAGCGAGGGCGAGTTCATCGGCAAGAGCCGCCTCTTGCCCTCGCCGAATTGGAGAGGGTGGGATCTTGCCCTCGCTGATTTGGCAAGGGCCGGTTCTTGAGGGACGTGCCGTTCCGTCACCGAAACAGCGAGGGACAAGGACTTCCATCTCTGAATCAGCGAGGGACATGCATGCAAAACTGGTGTTTTGGGACTTGACTCGATTGATAAAACTATTTATTTACAATTACATTAGTTACAAAACAATTGCTTAATTCAATACTTTTAATATTTTAATAACTATTTAAACTATCATGTTTATATAATTAATTACATAATATTTATGGATTATTAAAATATTTTGAACTTGTATAACTTTTACTTTATATATATCATCCTACTTGAGAACTAATTCAATAATATAATCGGTTTGTTAATATGAAGATGTAATTTGAGAAATAATAAAAATATAATTAATATAATATTTAAATATAAAATCTACATACGATATTTGGATTTATGTGTTTTTTGAAAATTACTACATATAGTACTCAATTTGTGGTTCATAATCAATTTCGCGGATACATTAATGAATTAACTTCATTTACATTATAAATTAATTAAACAAGTAAAAAAGTTAAGATATTAATAAACAAAACAAAAGTAAAAAAACAAAATAATCACTAATTATTATACTAATTATGTTATTAAAATGTAAAAACAAATTAAAATGTAAAAAAAAAGTGAAAAAAAAACAAAGTCATATTTAATTAATATAATATGAATGATGAAAAAAATGTCAAACAAATTAACTATCAAAATAATTAAAAAAAAAGAAAAAAAAAAAGAAATAGGAGACGGACCTCCGTCTCCCTTATTATAATCCAATAGGCCTCCCCATTGGTTTCTGGGCGGCAGCCCAATCTCACGCTGGGCTGTCGCCTAGAATTTGTCGTGCCTTACCTGATCTGAAATTTCAAAAAAAAAAATACACGCATCTAACCCCCCACCCTCCCATTCCCGTAGCAGATGTACCCACCCCTCCCATACCCGCATCCCCTACCCTCCCACCCCACCCCACCATACTCGCCTCCCCTACCCCTTAACCCCCCCTACCCGTAGACCCACACCCCCCAATCCCCCTTAGCCGTGTACCCCTCCCCCCACCCCCTACCCGTGAACCCACCTCCCACCTCCCCTTACCCGTCAACCCACCCCTACCCGTCAACTTACCCTCAATCCTTTGCATCAAGGCTAGTTTTTTTTTTTTTTTTTTTGTTTTATATATATATATATATATATATATATATATATATATATATATATATATATATATATTAATTTTTTTTTTGTTTTGTAGTATTTAAGGTATGATTTTTATGTGTTATTATATTTTTTATTTTTTGTAATTTTTGTTTTTTTTTAATTTCTGAGATTTTTTTCATTTTCGGATTTATTTCAATTTTTATAACTTTATTTGTTTTGTTTGTCAAAATAGGTTCAAAAAGGAATAGGAGTCTAATCGGAAGCGGGAAGCTAAATCAAGTGAGGGATTCATGAGTTATTTGCATTTACTATGTGTGTTTAGTTTCTTTAATGTTGTAACTCTATGATTCAAAGCTCGTAACTAATTGAATGTATGATTTTTAACATGTTTTATGATTTGGGTGCTCTCTTTTGTATAATCTAAAAGTGTTGTAAGATTTCTCATAGTATTGTTAACATGTTAGTTATTGTTTTTGAGTTGAGCATGTGTTGTTTGATAAAAGGTTTCTAGGGGATGAGTTGGTGTTAACTATGATAAGATTAAGTGCAAAACAGTTTCACAAGCAAACGAATAAGCAAGTAATGATCTTTATGTTGGTGCATTCGCTTTCTAATTTGAAGTTAAATTTGATTATAATGAAAGCATGGAAAAAATGTCTCCTGAAAGTTTTGGAATGTCGCTTGATTTGTTTTTGAGAGGTTTAGCTTTTGTATAAGGAATCACCCGAGATTAATTTGAGACCATTTCTATTAAATGATATTTGTGAATGTGAGAATTCTATCATGCTACTATTTTTGTTTTGCTTGAGTTTCCTATGGGAAATCGAGGGATCACAAAGAATTTTAAATGTATTCATGAAGGTAGGATTTGGTTAATAATTTGAGTAATAACTGAGTTTTTGTTGATTGTTGGGCATTTATAATGTTTAAGAAGTATGACTCCTAAGTCAATAGATGATTCTTGATGAAGGCTTCTCAAGTTGTAGACTTTTGATTAAGTAGTGGAACAAGTATAGTGAATGAAGTTCACATAAAATGGTTTGTAGGATTAAAGAAACTCTTATTAGAAGGTTTTATTTTTGTTAAAGTCTGATAAAAGAAGCCTTCCAAAAATATGATGATCAAGAAGGAATGAAAAGAAACAATTTGTAACTCTTACAAAGTGAAAGTAATGAGTGAAGTTATATTTGTATTGTTTTTCCAATTTTTATTAATTGGAGATTCTTTCACATGATAATTTTCTTTAACTTGCCTACACTATGCTGGTTCTTGACTTGTCTGTCTACTTTTATATGTTTTAGGGATGACCATAGTCCAGGGCATGCTATTTGGGTAGTTATATCTGTATTGCTTTTCCATTTTTTATTAACTGGAGCTGTTTTGGCTACATGTTGCTGGTAAGAGCTTCTTGTGATTCAAATGGCTTTTTATTTATCTGCTACTGGAGACTTTCCTTTGTACCTTTTCTTAAGTTTCTGATCTTAGGTATGTTAAACATTTAAGATACTACGTTCTATAGCCATGAGTTCAAATTGCCTTATTATGTACATATACTAATTGAAACTCCAAGTAGTCACGCAGTAGAACAACGGGTGGAATGGTAAGTTCAGAAATATTCATCTATCACTATTTTTCTAAGTTTTATGTGCATGCAGTCTTTTTCATTTGCGCTTGCATTAGTTATTGAAGAGATATATTCTTTTTGATTTCATTCTATATTATTCTTGTTTCCTTTAATTTGTTTTACTTATTTTAGTGAAGTTATGTTTTTACCCATTGATTGAGAAGTATTGCTTTTCCATATGCTAACTTATTGTCTTTTCTATGAAGGCTGTATGCCTTTGATATACATTGCAACTCCTTCTTCCCCATGTTTATCCTGCTTTATGGTATGTGTAAAAGTTAATATAGATTGTACTTTTGGGACATTTTGGACCTCAATATATGATAAGAATCACTAATATCTTTGTTTCTCTGTGGCAGTCATACATTATTTTATATCACCTATTTTGGTTGCGCATGGTTTCATTCCTCTTTTGCTATCAAATTTGCTCTTCATGGTGGCTGCTTCCTACTATCATTACCTTAATTTTCTAGGTTATGATGGTAAGCTAATTTCGCCTCCAAAGTTATTATTGCTCAATTAGTTAAGTATTTCTTTCTAAGCAAATAAGTACTCTGTTACAAACTTATTTAGAAGCATCTCGTGCCAAACATCCCTTCTTAATGTGATCTTTAATCTAGAGATTGGGTTCATGGTATTTATGGTTGATAATTGAGGTAATTGTTTAACTCGGACCATTTGGTTGTGTACCTGGTGACTTTTTTGAATGTGAATAGTATATGAAGCACATTGTTTTCCTCCTCCAGTGAATAGTATATGATGTATACTATTCATAATTGTTTAAAGCATGTAACTGGTGACTTTTATTTGGTTGTGTACCTGGTGACTTTTATTTGGTTGTGTACTTGGTGACTTTTATTTTCAAGTTTCATAATTAGCATTATAATAGTATGATAAAATAGTCTATAGTTAGTAAGTTAAAGTATGTAATTAATCAATAGGTTATCTTAGAATAGTGCCCTGTAATAACTAAATTAATGTTTGGTTCCTTTTGGCAGTCCTATCCTACAATACTTATAGTCTATTTTACTTATAGGTTACCTTGGATTCATGTTTGTGTTTCTTTGCAAGGAAAGGTCATCCCAGAACTTGGAAAAGTGAAAGAAAGCCCCAAACATTAACTTTATAATACTCGCTCTATATGTGTGCAATCTTATAATTACACTTTTGGTGCATTTGAGTAACCAATTAGTTTTATTCATTCTTAGATTGAAAGAAGATAAAGAGCAAAAGATGAAGCTTCTGGCTCAGCAAAGGGATCTTTAGGTATATTTGTACTAGTGCTTCTTTGAACTTGCTTTACCATGTCATGTTCAGCATCTGCTTTTGGTTATATTCAATTAAGTAGTTCTTTAACATGCGAGCTCAGGTTTGATTATCTTTGTTCCACCAAGTAGTTCTTTGAACTTGCTTTACCATCACATAATTTTCTTTTGAGATGAATGTTTGGTTTGGTTGTGCAATAAAAAATTAATTGTTATCAGTTTGAAAATAGCTTGGGAAATATGATTTAAGATGTGCCTTGCTCTGATCTTTTGGCTAATATGTGGAATTGGTAGATTTGAGTGTGTCTTTAATTTTTATAGAAGATATATTATATGTTTTCTTTTAATGTCCTCTTGGTGCATTAATGTATGGTTTGTTGTGTATTGCATTTATCTTATAATTTTATTTATTATTTATTTGAGTTCTATTTCTAAATATGTATTAAAGTCCTCTAGGATCTTTCATGTTGACTGATAAAGGAAGAACAAAAGGAGGTGAAATTTCAATCTGAAAGGCTATCAAAAGTTCATCAATGACAAGAGCTTCTGGAGATTCAAAGCTCGTGAATAGTTTCGGAGAAGATTCAAATACATATGGTTAAGTTAGATTTTGGGGGATAGCTGTTTTGTAATTATATATGTAATTAAAATATTTTGTAATCATATATGTAATGAAAATACTTTGTAATATTAATTTTAAATTAAATTTTGATTGTCAAATTTTAATTAATTTAATTTTTATATGAAATTCATATTTATAAATTTTGTTCTCTAATTAATCGGCGATGGACAAATATTCGAGGGTTCAATGAGGGTATTGCGACAGAAAAAAAAAAAGGCGAGGGCACAGCGAGTGACGAAAAAAGTGAGGGCACGACAAGGGACGAAAACGGCGAGGGCACGGCAAATGACGAAAAAAGCGAGGGCACGGCAAGGGAAGAAAACAACGATGGCACGGCGAGTGACGAAAAAAGCGAGGGCACGGTGAGGGATGAAAACGGCGAGGGCATGACGAGTGACAAAAAAAGCGAGGGCACGGCAAGGGATAAAAAAGGCGAGGGCACGGTGAGTGCTTGTTGCCCTCGCATAGTAGTCACCAAAATGGTCCCTCGCCGAGCCATCTCCAAATGGCGTGAGGCCGGCGAGGGACTCCAATTCACTGACGAGCGTTTCGGAGTATCGGTGAGGGCCCGGTGAAGGGAATCGTCCCTCACCGAAACGCTATTTTGTTGTAGTGTTAGCTACATCGTTTGATTCATGTTATACAACTCAAGCCTGCCTTAAATAAAAAAAAAAAAAAAAGGTCACGACTCTATTTCCCACTAATTAGCTTGAGTAATGCATAAGTTGAGAGTCCTATACCTTTTGGACTGTATGTCCCTTTTTTATTAGGGTTTAACTAGTTCAATATTTCTGCCGCTATTCCGTGCATACGTATTGAAAATTCTCGGCTCTCCTATATTATTCGACTGTTAACTGGATTGAATTTGGATAGCCTTTCATATTTTGTTCACATAATCGGGTGATTATTGTTTATTTTCTCTTTTTGTTGGGTATGATAGAGGGAGACGAAACCACGGTTCGAATTCAGAATATCTGGATACAGCATGTCACTACTTGATCATTCTACTAAACTATTGGGTATTGTGATTCATCGTAGTTAGTGTACGTCATTCATTTGAAATCTTTGGATTATACATTTCCATCTAACACCTTGTGGCAGTTTTGTGTTTTGAGAAGTGTAGGTTCTGTGTTCAATTTGGAGTAATATATTACGCTAATTATGAGTCAATCGGAAAACTTATATACTGTGCTTCCATTAATGGTTTTTTTTCCAGGGATATTTTTATCGGTATGAGTCAATTGAAGAAATTATATATTCTGCTTCCATTAATTGTTTTTGTTTCCAGGATATTTTTTTCGGCCTTTTTATCAGAATCTCTCCAATATGTTTATTTCGCACTAGATTACCTGTGGGCAATTCCATGAGAAAGGTAACGTTCTCAGTTTACATAATTGCAGTGACCTATGGAAATAGTAGTTACGTGATTGACATATTCATTTGGTTTATATATCTATTTATTGAAGGGAGACATAAGTCATATAACACATATTAAGAATGTCGAATTAAACTTGCAATTTCTCGCACTTACCATGACAACCCTGTTGGTGGATTTTTATACTTGATTGGAAGCCCTTGTCTGGACTTTTTTATTAGCTAATAGTGGATACTTCTGAATTCAATCATCCGAGGCTAAGTAGGGAGCAAAAGACGGTATGTTTGCCTATGATAGTTTTTATTTGTTTGTGAGAAGATTGTTTTCCAAAGACTTGATTTACCTTGAAGCTAACCCACAGTTTTGTTTAATTATTTTAGTACCTTCCACTTCTTTCTTTCATTGCCCATCGCCTAAGTTGGTGACCTTCATTACACTTGAGACCTAGGCCATTTTATATCATGTAGGATGTTACACATGAGATTTAATTTTCAGACCTCTTGCATTGAGAATTATACCATTAGATTAAATGGCTAGTGGCAATGACACTATTGTTTTGATGCCTACTTACTATGCTTCCTTCTCTAACGTTTCTCATTGTTTTATGTTTGTAGAAAATCTATTGAGCAATCTTCGATTGCTTTCGACCCAAAATCCATGGAGCTCTCCTCTGTCAACAGCCTGCCCCATGAGATAATTATAGAGATTTTGACCCGGTTGCCGCTCAAGTCAGTACTGAGATGTAGATGTGTCTCCAATTTGTTCTATACCATTACTCAAGAACACGAATTCATCAAGAAACACAGACGTCGTGATCATTCCACTCTACCTCTGACCATAGATGAAGATGGACGTTTACTTGCGACTGTGCGTGAAAAAAGTTTTCGATATCTAGGTGACTCCCAAGGTTTATTGCTGTTAAAGACACGTGGAAATCGTCAACACCATTTATGGAACCCCACAAGAAATGAAATGCTCGATTTGCCTACTCCATCAAAGCGACGACGACTATATCACAATATTGCAATGTGTTTCCTTCCGACCACAAATCAATGTAAGCTAATCAATGTCTACTATGATCAGAAAGAAGAAAACGCGTTTGGTGTAGGTTGTGAAGTTCTCACAGTTGGGACTGATTCTGCATGGAGACCTCTTACTATTTCTTGCTTAGATGATGTGAGAGATGAAGAAGAGCTCTCAGATTTTAGAATAATGTCTAAAGTATTCTACATGGTTAGATTTTTCAAAGATGGAGGTTTGGGTGATCGTTATGTTTCTCAACTCATTTGCTTTGAAATGGGAAATGAGCATGTCACCATAATAAATATCCCGAGGCTTTTCTTCTAGTCAGATCATAAAAATCATGTCATGCTATTGAAATGGAAGAAGAAGCCATCGATTGTTAGTAAAGTTGAGGACGATCTCCATATATGGCTGTTGGAAGATTACAAGGAGGAGAAATGGGCTGAGAAGAAGATTGTTATTTCTTTGACATTTTTGAATGAGTATCCAAACATGAGGACCTTTAGAGGTATAGGAGCTAAAGGAGATGAATTGTCTATTTATAACTGCCGTGGGGAAACAGTGAGGTATAATGTTGAATCGCAACAAGTGATATACTCTCCACCTGTGCCATCCAGGGAAATTGCATACTGTGTAAGACCTAGCCTAGCACGTCTCAAGGGGATGAAGTCAGAAGAGAAACCAAAAGACTGCGATGACTTAGCGTAGGAGTAGTTGCTCTTCAGTCCTGCAAGCCGGACATCATTGTGTGGGCGCCTATACATGTGGCTCCCACCCTTTCACCTTCCGTCTGAACGGGATGTCTGGTTTTCCTATTTGAAGGTTTTTCTTTAGCATGGTTTAAGAGCAGTCTATTAGTAGATTACTCTCGCTAATAATTGAGAGAAAATAGTTCGTATCTCATGGAGATGAGAGACAGGTGAGGGTGGGGATAAAAAAAATATTGTTTTTCACTTTCTCTATTAAGATCTTTTTTGACCAGACCATGTTTATGGTTTCCTCTCGTTGCATGACGTTGATCACAATTACATTTCCTCTTCTTTGATTTTGCTTGCAACTGTTAGCAGCACAAAAAAAGGGACAAAATTGGCTTTGATAAATTTTCTTTTCGTATTTGTCGCATTCTTATGGTGAAATAGGGAATTGCATAGAGCACTAAGGTCTTGAGAGCTTCATTTTTGGATCAAAAGAGAAGAAAATGAGGAAAATTGAATTGGTGCTCTCTCCCTCTACTTTGCACTTTCGTGTTTATAAGCTATAGTGTCATGGCAACTTTACGGGACACGATTCCTCCCCATTGCCTCTCTCCTCAAATTTTTAACAATGTAGGCTTCTTGACGAAGTGTTAATTTATCTTGACTAATAGATTTTGGCTCCTTTGAATATATCTTTCCCCTTGTTTTTCTCATTGTAGTCTCGATTGATATATTCGTATTTTTAAGCCTACTTTCTGAATTTTAAAATTAATTATGCACATTTATTAGACTTTTTTTTTCTTTTCTTTTTTTTGGTCAAAAGCTTAGAGTACTAGTCTTAATTTTGATCGCATTTAGATCCAGATACAATCGGTTAAAATTTGTGATAAATAAAATGTATGAGGGCCCTACAGGCCAGCCCACTTGGGGAATTAGACAGTGATGAAAACACCAAGGTCCTGGGAGCAATGCATAGTCCATTGCGTCCGCTTATAGAGGATTGTCAGAGAATGACATTAGACAACCTGAGTTAAACTAATTCATGCGTTGATTGGATTACCAACTTTGGTATTAAGCAACCTTTTGGGAGCAGATTTTTAGATAGGATCCCAAATGTATTCCCTTTTATTTTAAAACGAGATAACATGGACGACATTACCCCGGACCGTTGTTGAATAGGTTTAAGGATTACTCATTGTTGTACTTCTGATTTTTTTATCTCCCTTTACACCTTAAAAAATAAAAAATAAAACACAACCTCTACATACACATGAAACATGCGATTTTTTTTTTTTTTTTTTGTGGTCAAAGAAAGTTTTGCATTGCAAATAAAACAAATTACAATTAGCTCAGCCTATGCCCGAAGGCTCAATGTCAGAATTAAGGATATTACATGAGATAGGAGGTGGGTTTAAAATCCAATCAACTTGTAAATTTCTACTAAGTCGCGATTTGGATATCTTTAAGGAATAGTTCAAGGAAGGGATATCAGCTGCATGGTTTTGGATATCTTTAATCACTGGCTGAACGTTGTTGGATGTCGTGACTCTGAAGACAGATTGAGCAAGGAGGAGGTTAGTTTTCGCACATGAACTCAGGCTGAGCCGGAATTATTATAAAGGGTAACGCATTCTCATTTATCAATTTGTTGTCAATAATGATGATTGAAGTGTTGTGTTACGGTCCTTAGCCAGTAAATAGGCATATCCCCGTAGCTAAAGCCTCACCGTGGTTGTTGAGCAAGATAAGAAGCTCCAAATATTACCATCATGTTGAAGTATCAATAATGATGATTGAAGTGATGGTGTAGCTAAAGCCTCACCATGCTTGATGGTAATATCTGGATAAACGAGTGTCATGAAAATAAACGAGTAGCATTGAAATTAAGAAAGTGATGCCTATCAACCTTAGACGACATGATACTCGTTTAATTTTTTTTTTTTTTTTCTAATGACAATCTCTCGTCTATTTTTATTGGTTTGGTAGGGTACTCAATAATCTATCTTCTCAGTTTTGGAAGACATAGTGATGAAAGCAAAAGGATACAGAGCAGCGATATCGGGCATGGCCAATAAAAACTGTGAAAATGACAATAAAGAAACACCCAATATTCATAAACATTCCAATAAAAGGAATATGACTATTCGAAGCAACATCTGAAATAATCCGACAAGAAGACGGTATATAGGACTTCTATTACTGCGAGTAAAAAATAAAATAAAAAATAAAGACTGTATAGGACTTCTATTACTAAATCTTTTTAAGAACAATTAATAAGATTTTTAATTTCTTTTTTTTTTAATTTAATTTTTTGACTTCTTATGTACCACGCATGAATGTTATAGTATCTAGTACCAAGAGTGGAACTCCACGAATAGATTAAAAGGCGAATCACTATTTGAATATGAATTATGGTGATTTTAAATGGGGTAGATCACTGAAATAGTTTATTTACATATAATATAATATTCAAGAAGAAAAAGTGATATAATCTTGAAATACTGTAATAAAATTTTCATCATGTAGTCCTAATTTTTAAAATAAGGATATAAGCTCAATTTGGTGGATCCTATTGACTTGTATACTGATCTTGGTACCTTTTGATTTATTACTATTATCAAATTATATTATTTCTAGATCAACCAATTTTAAGAATGACCTAAAAGATTGTAAAAAACAAGATTATATAGAATTTTGTATCTTTCTCTATCTCCTGATGATCCACATCTCAGAGTCAGGAGCGATGAACAAATTGAACTATCCATATGACTGAGAGTCCTTTACCAATTATCTCTATGAAATAGTGGAAGGGCAATTTGATGATACTTCATCATATGATTATACAAGGAAGGAAGTTCTAGGTCTTCGACTCCCTCAATCACTACGAATGTCCCCAATCAGTGCAATGGGATGTGTGATGTGTCTATTTATCCATCTATCTCCATTACTATCCCTAACTAAAAAAGTGTCATCAGATATGAAATTACGAATGCCCCCCATCATTACTATATTTGAAGCAGTTGTTCAAATTCCTTATGATATGCAACTAAGGATTTACATACACTAAAAATTGTTGTGATAATTGAAAATTAACTACCACATTAATTATTTATTAACTTTCTAAAAATGTGGAACTTCCAAAATTGTATTCAAACTTATGCAATCTGCACAACCGACCTCAGGGTTATGATACTCCCAATAAAAGCATGTAGAGTCAAAGACAATATTAAATATTGTATGAATTTATGTCCAACTATGTTGAAGATAATAACTAACGCAACAAACCTCTCTAATAGTTTAAACTTTTAGATAAAATGGTCACTTAACATGGTATCAGAGTCTAGATACCAAAAGGTCATGAGTTCAAAACTTAGATGAGATGGTCACTTAACAAACTATGTATAAATTTGTCTTGTAATTGTATATAGATTCTGGGTGCTTATGTTCTTAATTAATGTTTGAAGTCGTGTTATTGATTTCTGGGTTTCAACCTTTTGAATTTAGGAAGGTTATGACTTTTAAGTACGTGACATCTCATGTTTTAGGTTTGTCTTATTGATAGATTTGGACATCACAATATCAAATCAATCTTAGATTCTGTTTGACCTAATTTTTAAACACTTAAAAGTGCTTTCTGTGAGTTTAGAATTTTAAGCTAATTTGTTTAGTCCATTTTTTAAGTGTTTTTATGTAAAAGTTGAAGTTGAAAAAAGTTAAAAAAATAAGAAGTTACAAATTGAAACATTTCAAAAAAGGTTTTTGTAAACTTGTTTTTCCATAATCTGCGCAACTGTGTTTCTTTTTCTTTCACAAATATACACTTCCATAATTTTAAAAATCCAACATTGTCCTCAAAATTTTTAAAAATCTAATATTACCCAACATATATAAATCAAACAGTTAATGACTTTTATTAAAAAATATTTATAACCAAAACTCTATTGCTAAATCCGTATAGTTCAAAAATTAAAGTTAGGCTTCCTATTGCGTGGCCACGGGACTCGAACCCAATCAAAAAACGAGGCGATTCAATTTTGATGCAGCTTAACCACTTTTACAGTGGTTAATTTCTATTTGATTTCTATCAGCAGATCACGAGACTATTTCTCACTTATTAGATTAGGTAATCCATAATTTGAAAGGCCGTTTACCATTTGGACTCTACTGCCTATTTAAGTGACTATTTTGATTAGGGTCAACAAGTTTCATATTTTTTCCCTATTCCATGCATATACATATATAAAATTTTCGGTTTTGCTATGTTACTCGATTGAATTTGGATAGCCTTTCATATATCGTTTGGAAAATCGTGCGAGTCGTCGTGCGTGGTACGTTATTCTATTGAAATCTTTGAATTACACAGATCACCTTGTAGCAGTTTAATTAGTTTTCTGAAAAGTGTACATTTTGTGCTTGTAAAGCTAATTATGAGTCAATGGGAGTAATTAATTAATGTATTGTGCTTCCATTAAATTTTTTCCAGCATAATTTGTTTAGGTCTTTTTGGTTTTACCATCAGTAAAATTGTACTTCAGCTAATAGTGGGTACATTGAATTTAATCATCTTTGGTTAAATAACGAGCAAAAGAAGGTATGTTTGCATATGATAGTTATTATTTGCATTAGATCATACTCCCCTTGAGAGAGAAGATTATTTACCGAAGGCTTAAGATTTAATTTGCCCTTGAAGCAGTCCAACATCTTCTTTAATTGTTTTAGAGACCTTGTAAGATAAGCTGAGTTTTCGTCTAATGTTGGCATGTTTTGGCATGCACTACACTTTTTGCCTAGGCAAGTAAGATTTTCAATATTACTACAAAAGCTGCCTGATCTCCACGATCAGTTCTTTTTTTAATAATCGGGAGTCAACCCTTAGGGGTAACTTAGTTGGTCAGTCTTAGGTGTACGTGCTTCTTAGAGGTCACCCGTTCAAGTTTTCTCATGGTCATTTGAGGTTTATTGGCTCTGTAGAATTAGTTAAATAAAACCCAAATAACCCACCGCTTTCAAAAAGAAAAAAAAAAGAAAAAAAAAAAGAATATGTAGTCTTGTATCTCTTTGGTGCCTCTCTAGCCAATTTTGTAAATGCAAGTGAAGAAAGCAGCTCTTAGAACAGCAGCTCTGAATCTCTGCCGATTTTGCTAGGCCTGTTGGAAAATTGAGACAGAAGAATAATTTGTTGAATTCTTCCATTGCAAATAGTTACAATAATTATTGTTGAAGCACCATCTCTCCAACATTAATTAGAGATCATGGCCCTGGCCCTGTTGTTAGTGACTCAATATTTTTTGGAGCTCGTACGCTCTTGTTGGAGCTTTATGTGTTTAGCTCAAGTTTACAAATGATGATCAAGCCCTCTATTTATAGCATTCATAAGTCGGAGCTATGTTGATTCTTGAAGTTTCTATCAAGCATGTCAAAAATTTAACTGAAGATTCTAGCATGTCAGTTTAGAAACCGACTTAATCAAGATATATTAGTAGCTTCAATTCTAGATTATTCCTTGAAATGAGCAGCAATGTTTCAACAAGGCCACTGGATCACCACAATGCTTTTTTGATCCTAGACTGCTGCGAGCATTGTTTCAAATACGACACTTAGTTAATATGTTAAACAGACGATGAGGTCTTAGCCTAGTGGTTAACGCTGAGTCTTCCTCTAACACTATTATGTTACGGTGCCCGTGTCTGTTTTTCTTGTAATATGTGACAAGCTAATTAACCTTTCCATGGAGCTTATTACGGTCCTTTCTCTGATTTTTCCTATTGTTTTCTGGTAGAAATACATCCAGCAATCTTCGAATACGTTCGACTCAAATCCATGGAGCTCTCTTCTGTCAAGAGCCTCCCCCCGGAGTTGATCATAGAGATTTTGAGCTGGTTGCCACTGAAGTCAGTATTGAGATGTAGATGTGTCTCCAATTTGTGCTATGCTGCTACTCAGGAACACGAATTCATCAAGAAGCATAGAAGCCGCAATCGCTATCCATCCAAAATCCCTTTCACTACAGACGAAAATGGAGGTTTATATACGATTGCGCGTGAAGAAAACTTCCGATATCTCGGCCAATCCCAAGGTTTAATGCTGTTAGAGACGACGCATACCAATCGTCAATACCGTTTATGGAACCCCGCAACTGAAGAAATGCTCAATCTGCCTACTCCCTCCAAGCCACGATTCTTCATTAGAATCTGTGTTCTTCCAACAACTAATCAATGTAAGTTAGTTCATGTGCAATGTCTTAAAGAAGGAAACACGTTTCGAGTAGGTTGTGAAGTTCTCACAGTTGGGACTGATTCTGCGTGGAGACCTCTTGAAATTTCTTTATTAGATGATGTGCAAAATGAAGAAAAGCTCTCAGAAATAAGAATGATGTCTAAAGTTCTCTACATAATAAGAGTTTTCAAAAATGGAGATATGGGTGATTATGCTCGACTCATTTGCTTGGAAATGGGAGATGAGCGTGTTACTACAATCATTATTCCTAGGCATTTCTTCTTATCAGATTGCAGATGTATCAAGCTCTTGAAATGGAAGAAGAAACCATCGGTTGTTAGCATGGTTCGGGACGAGCTCCATTTATGGCAGTTGGAAGATTACAACAAGAAGAAATGGGCTGAGAAGAAGATTGTTATTTCTTTGATATTTTTGAACGAGTATCCTAACATGAGGGACTTTTATCATGTCCGAGCAAAAGGAGATGAAATGACTCTTCATAGTTGCAGTTGCGAAATACTGACGTATAATGTTCAATCGCAGAAAGTGAAATTCACTCCACTTGTGCCATCCCGGAAATTTAAGTGCTCCATAAGACCTAGTCTAGCTACCGCGTTTCAAGCGAATGCAGTCAGGAGAGAAACCAAAAGGCTGCAATGACGACCTAGCATTCGGGAAACAGTCATGATGAAATAATGTGGATAGTCCATAACGGTTGAATTTGAATTAAGGATCTTTGCTCGCATAGTTCGTCATTATTTTTTATGACTCATTCTGTTTTTCACTATTTCTAGCAGAATCTTTTGTGACTAGACCATGTTTATGGTTTCCTCTCTCGTTGCTTGATGTTGATCACAATTTACAATTACATTTCCTCTTTTTGATTTTGCTTGCAGATTTTAGCAGACTAAAAAGGGACCGAAATTGGTTTTTAATATATAAATCTTGTTTCATATTTGTCAACCGTGTAATGTTTAGATGTCACCTTATTTTTATCACTCAAATATTAATTCTTTCGTGTATTCTTAAGTTGCATGATAACTTAAGAAATTTTTTTAAATTTTTAATTTTTTAAATTTTCTTTCTTCTTTTAACACGCCAATTATAAGCACAGTGACGGAGCCACAGCCAAGGCCCTTCAATAACTGAGGGTATATTTGTAATTTTATATTTTATAGTATAAAAAATAAAAAAAGTAAATTTGGACAACACCAGCTGTCTCACGCCAACTCAGACATCATCATCATCTGATTCCTTTCTTTGGGTCACTTTTGACCAAAATCTTTTCTTTTTTTTAAAAAAAAAGTTATCAAAAAAAAAATATATATATATACTTCAAAGCTCAACCACTCTTAGAATAAAAATTCACAATTACACATGCACACTCCTTACCTCACTGCACAGGCGCACATCAGCCCCAGAAGAATCACGATTGTAAGTTCTTTTTTAATAGAAAATAAAAAAGATTGCTTGTAATATTTATTTTGAGTTCTCAGAATTTTTGTATATTGTCAGTTTTTCTTTTGTAAGTGTTCATTATTAGTTTATTTTCAGTTTAATTATAGTGCTTTTAATTTTTTATTTATGACTTTATAATTGATTATTATATAGTGTTGATAATTAATTATTAATTTTAATTTAGTTGTTATAATTGTTCTTTGTTTTAATTTACATGTATTGTTTTCATATTTTTATTTTAATTTATGTAATTTTTATTTTCACATATAAGTTGTTGATTTTTCGATTGATGGATAAATTTCTAAAAAATAAATTAATTTCCAAGCAAAATTATGATGAAATGGACTGTGAAGATAATGCAAAAAATTGGTCAAAACAACCTCGAATTGAGATTAACTTAGAAGATCTACAAGCATATCCTAGTTTACATCCCAAAATTTCAACTTAGAATATCGAAAATGAGTTGATCATTCAATACAACGGGTTCAAAATATGAAGTCACGCTTAGGACCAGTGCTTATTTCTTCATATGTGTTTTATTGCTTATATTTTTATAATTGTTATACTTGTTATATGCTTTAGTTCTTATTTCTTCATAAATTATTATAGTGTGCCTAAATAGTTTATATATAGATGAGCTTTCTCGATTCTTAGTTATTAACCACGGATTTTGGGTGCCTATAGTGCACACCCTTAACTCGGGTGCACAGCTCCGCCGCTATATAGGCATACATATATGATGTGATAATTGAATGATAAAAATAGGGTGACATCTAGCACTACTCAAACGTTTAATAGCAGCAAAATCTCTAGTACTGTAACGACCCACCATACGTCAAGGGATTTTAAGGCTATTTTTGTGGGCCATATTTGTTATTTAAGTTTTATTATCTAAGATATGGGAGATATTTTTGGGATCAAAATAACTATTGCAGATTAAGTTGTCAGTTACTTAAGGAAGCCAAACACTCTCTTCTTTCAAGCATTAAAATTCCAATAGGATTCCACAGTGACTACTTCACGTTAGTTTCATCGCTTAGAATTTTGGAAAGAAAAAAAAAATGGACTCTTTGTTGGAGAACTAATGCAGTATCAATTTTAAGTAGAACCATTGCTTGTGTAGAGGATTGTTGATCTCATAATGAGAGTCTTGAAAAATGAGGATCATTAAAGTCTTGAATGATGACGTTAGGATTGATGTAAGTAGGAACACCCTATTTTTCTTTGTAATACCCCTTTTAGTTTTGTAAAATACATAGATACATATACTTTGTTTTTATAGTATGAGCATTGTGTTATCCATTTATGTTGCATCAATTGCAAAGGTTAATAAAATTGTTGATTTATGTGTTAAATTATAAACTGTTTTGTTTATAGTACTTTAATCTTATATCTTTGATGCACTATATATATTGGTTTAAGAACATATATATTGGTTTAAGAACTATGAAATTGATTTGTGAACTTAAAAACTTTCGCATTTTTTTTGTGATCGGATCATTCTATTTTTTTCATTGAATGTATATGATTTAGTCCCTATAAGTTGTGATACCAATAGTGATGGTAATTTTTAGAAAAGTGATTTTCGCCATTGTTAGTCACAGTTCTAAAAGCTTGCATTTCATTACGTCTTTCGTTTCCTTAACTCAGTGTTTAAAAAAAAATGATTAGATATTCTTTTATTAATACTAAATATTATTCTTTTATTATTACTTAGTATTCTATTGTGATTAGGTGTTTTCCTTACTATTTTGTTGTTTTAATAAATGTTTTAACCGTGACTAACCCACATGCATAGTTGTCGAATCGTGAATCGTATCGTGAATCGAAATGTCATTTTTTTGAATCGTGAATCGAAACCAATCGTGAATCGCACCGATTCGGTCACAAATTTGAAACTAGTTGATATTTGACATATTATGTTTCTATTAACAGTTTTTAGTTGAGATTCTTTATTTGAATTAATATTAATATATGTTTTTGTTACTTTTCTAGATTGTTTACTACTTCACTTGTTTCTAGTAGCCCAAACAATTTCTGCATCATAATATCACACTATTTTTTTTGGTCGGAACAATATCACATTTCACAAGTATCCAAACTAGTGCTCAAAAGCTGTTGTAAACACAAGTGGTCCAATCAGTTACGAGTTTTGTGTCCCATTTTTTTACTAAAGTGGGCTTATTTTGTTAGCTACTTTGAAATATTTTGGGCTTTAAAAAAAAAAAATTGACCCGAATCGCGAACGATTCAGTGAATCGTACGATTCACACGATTCGGTACCGATTCACTTGCGATTCACGTTGATTCACAATTCTCCTATCCGATTCGTATCATTTTTTTAGTGAATCGTATCGAATCGTACGATTCGAATCGCAAATCGTACGATTCTGATTACACTGCCCACATGTATTTTGGATATTTTATTAATTGTTCTAAAAAGATTTAAATATTTTCTTGAGCTATTATTTTAACTATCCTTAAAGTATCAAAAAGAGTACAAATATCTTACGTTGTTTTCTAAGTAAAAGAATTAAAATATGAGGCTTAAGGTTTTTGTGCATTAAAAGTTTGTGAATGGTTCATTAAAAATATTTTCATACTTTATTGCATGATTGAGGGTAAAAATTATTTGGACCCGTATGCCATACACTTTGAGGCCGTGTCTTTGTTATTTGTTTGACCCTCGGTGGTGGGGATCGTACACCACTCTTTGGGTAGTGCACTACTGTTTTGTTGGGACTCCCGTTTGCTTTTGGTGGTATGTGCGATAACAAACCACTCTTTATCTTCGATCTGTGCTACCACAATTGTAGCCTCGGCCACTCACCTCTTTGAATTTTGACTTAGTGTTGGTATGGCATATCTTGGGTCATTTCGTTCTTCGTATATTTTGATAAGTAATAGTTTGTACCTTGCAACTTCCATAAGTAAGTATTCTTATTGTATTTTCGATAAGTGATGATTCGTCTGCATATTCTCGATAAATGATTTTCCCCACTTTGTTGTGTTTTATTAAAGCCTTTCAAAACTAAGTTTTTGCTTCTTATATACACATCATTGTTTCATTTATTAGCATTATGTGTTGCGCAAAAGATAATTATTTGGATAAAAGATTATTCTCATGTTATTTTTGGGGGTCACGCTACTTATTGAGATTTTTATCTCACTTTGTCGTTCGTCTTTCTTTGAAATTATGTTTTCGCGGATATAAGAAGTAGATACACTGGGACTTTGGGCTAGAGGACCTTTTGTGATGCTGGATATCTTCATACCTTCAGACTATTTAGATATCGTTTGATTTAAGAGTTACTTCATTTTAGTTCCTTTCACATTTGTTTGGATTTTTTCCTATTGAGTTATGTAGTGTGAAAATTATCCTTTAATTGTATTTGGAGATTCTAAATCATTTAAGTTTGGTCTTTTGGATTAGATGCTCTGAGACTTGTGCCTTTCTTATGGTCTTTAGATTATTTAATTTTTTTTTTGTTTTGTTTTTGAGCCTTGCGGGCTTAGGAAGATTTATCTTCTTAGGTTCGCGGGAGTCTCGTCCCCGAATTTTTCCGTTAAATTTGGGAGTGTATCAGAATGGTATCAGAGCTTAGGTTACGATCTTTTGGGTAAACACCCGTTTGGATATTTGAAACTTTATAAATGATTATGATGACATTAAAGCTTAATGTCTAACTGATGGTCGTGAAAGGAAATGGTGTTTCATTCTAAGGCTATCATCGTGGGATCTAAAGAATCTATTGATACCAATTTCAGTGACTCGAATTGGGACTTAGATTATGATCTGTGGTGGTAGGCATTAAAGATTTGGAGTATAAATACTTATGATGACATTTGAGTCTAATAGTTTTGCTTATATGTTTTGAGACTGTGATCATGTGATCTAAAGTATCAAATGATGTAGTGTAGGGATTGTATGGGTAAAGATACAACAAGGCACATGGTGGTTTGACCAAGAAAAAAAAAAAAAAGAAAGGAAAAGCATTTGGTGGTTGGGTTATCAACAGACTTTTGCTGGACAATCTACAACTGTAGAAAATAATGATTATAATCATACAAACTTTACTTCTGCATATAGTGCAATTTTGATCCTCCGTGATAATGTTTGAATTATTAACTCAAATTATAATCCTTATGACACCCATATCACTTACAGTTCCCATTTTCTTTAGGTTCGATTTAACATCCTTTACTTTGAGTTACTCATTCTTGTATTAGAGATATAAGATCAGGATGTGATCAGTTAAAAGCATAGTATAGTTTTAAATTTTTTTTCTAGGATTCAATGTGATATATTTTGATGAGTAGCTTAGCAAGAAACAACCTATTATGGAAGCACGCTTAAGGACTTAGTTGTGTCTTTTGAACTAAGTAATATCTTCTTAGCTACTCTTTCCATCTCCATAAAATATTTTGGATCTTATTATTTTGGAGTTGATCTTTTAATTCATAAGCCGTGGAGTGATACGCTAGTTGTTTATTGGTGGATTATTAATGTTTAAGGTGAAATTGAATTTAATTATATGTTATTAGATTCTCAACGAGACCTTAGCGTTGTTCCTCTTATCTAAGTAAGTTCCGAATAACTACTCTTATCAAATTGAGTTGTAAGGTATGTACCATTTTTAATAAATAATGTTGATATGCAGTCCTTGGACTATTATTATGTGGGGATGAAAATGTTATGATACGGGTCATCTATTGGTCAAAGGAATTATTGATTAATCATCTTATAAGGACAATGGCACCTAGAACGACTCTAGTTAAACAAGTTTATCACAATTATCTGCGTTTTTAGAGATGTAGAAATACAATGGTGGTTACTTTTTATTTCTCGTAATGATTAACTCTTCTAGAAATACTTCTTATATTTGACTGAAATATAGTTTGGGAGAGTTTCGAGTTTTGATATGAGGACTTTAAACTTTAAGGTCTAGAGATAAGTTTTGAGGACGAAACTTTTTTTTTAGAGAGGAAAGGATGTAACACCCTATATTTTGAGATTTAATTAAATTGTTTTATTTGGAGTAAGATTTGAAAATTATAAATTTTATTGATCTAGTTATACATACCTCATATTAAGTTGATAAGATGTAACAACCAAGTTCTGTGGACTTTTAAATCTCATGATATCAGGTCATCTAGCTAATTAAGTGGGTTAATTTAGAACATGGGGAATACACTAAGAAATTAAGAGAGGGTAGTAAGTTAAGTTTCGAGATAGGGTAGTAAGTTAAGTTTCGAGGAAGAAACTTTTTTTAAGAGGGGAAGAATGTAACGAGCCACCATACGTCAAGGGATTTTAAGGCTATTTTTGTGGGCCATATTTGTTATTTAAGTTTTATTATCTAAGATATGGGAGATATTTTTGGGATCAAAATAACTGTTGCAGATTAAGTTGTCAGTTACTTAAGGAAGCCAAACACTCTCTTCTCTCAAGCACTAAAATTCCAATAGGATTCTACAGTGACTACTCCACGTTAGTTTCATCGCTTAGAATTTTGGAAAGAACTCTTTGTTGGAGAACTAATGCAGTATCAATTTTAAGTAGAACCTTTGCTTGTGTAGAGGATTGTTGATCTTGTAGTGAGAGTCTAGCAAAATGAGGATCATTAAACTCTTGAATGGTTACGTTGGGATTGAGGTAAGTAGGAACACCCTTTTTTTCTTTGTTATACCCCTTTGAGTTTTGTAAAATACATAGATACATATACTTTGTTTTTATAGTATGAGCATTGTGTTATCCATTTATGTTGCATCAATTGCAAAGGTTAATAAAATTGTTGATTTATGTGTTAAATTATAAACTGTTTTGTTTATAGTACTTTAATCTTATATCTTTGATGCACTATATATATTGGTTTAAGAACTATGAAATTGATTTGTGAACTTAAAAACTTTCGCGTTTCTTTTGTGATCGGATCATTCTATTTTTTTCATTGAATATATATGATTTAGTCCCTATAAGTTGTGATACCAATAGTGATGGCAATTTTTAGAAAAGTGATTTTCGCCATTGTTAGTCACAGTTTTAAAAGCTTGCATTTCATTATATCTTCCGTTTCCTTAACTCAGTGTTTTTAAAAAAATGATTAGATATTCTTTTATTAATACATAATATTATTCTTTTATTATTACTTAGTATTCTATTGTGATTAGGTGTTTTCCTTACTATTTTGTTGTTTTAATAAATGTTTTAACTGTGACTAACCCACATGTATTTTGGATATTTTATTAATTGTTCTAAAAAGATTTAAATATTTTTTTTGAGTTATTATTTTAACTATCCTTAAAGTATCAAAAAGAGTACAAATATCTTACGTTGTTTTCTAAGTAAAAGAATTAAAATATGAGGCTTAAGGTTTTTGTGCATTAAAAGTTTGTGAATGGTTCATTAAAAATATTTTCATACTTTATTGCATGATTGAGGGTAAAAATTCTTTGGACCCGTATGCCATACACTTTGAGGCCGTGTCTTTGTTATTTGTTTGACCCTCGGTGGTGGGGATCGTACACCACTCTTTGGGTAGTGCACTACTGTTTTGTTGGGACTCCCGTTTGCTTTTGGTGGTATGTGCGATAACAAACCATTCTTTGTCTTTGATATGTGCTACCACAATTGTAGCCTCGGCCACTCACCTCTTTGAATTTTGACTTAGTGTTGGTATGGCATATCTTGGGTCATTTCGTTCTTCGTATATTTTGATAAGTAATGGTTTGTACCTTGCAACTTCCATAAGTCAGTATTCTTATTGTATTTTCGATAAGTGATGATTCGTCTGCATATTCTCGATAAATGATTTTCCCCACTTTGTTGTGTTTTATTAAAGCTTTTCAAAACCAAGTTTTTGCTTCTTATATACACAACGTTGTTTCATTTATTAGCATTACGTGTTGCGCAAAAGATAATTATTTGGATAAAATATTATTCTCATGTTATTTTTGGGGGTCACACTACTTACTGAGATGTTTATCTCACTTTGTCGTTCGTCTTTCTTTGAAATTATGTTTTCGCAGATATAAGAAGTAGATACACTGGGACTTTGGGCTAGAGGACCTTTTGTGATGCTCGATATCTTTATACCTTTAGACTATTTAGATATCGTTTCATTTAGGAGTTACTTCATTTTAGTTCCTTTCACATTTGTTTGGATTTTTTCCTATTAAGTTATGTAGTGTGGAAATTATCCTTTAATTGTATTTGGAGATTCTAAACCATTCAAGTTTGGTCTTTTGGATTAGATGCTCTGAGACTTGTGCCTTTCTTATGGTCTTTAGATTATTTTAATTTTTTTTTTTGTTTTGTTTTTGAGCCTTGCGGGCTTAAGAAGATTTATCTTCTTAGGTTCGCAGCAATCTCGTTCCCGAATTTCCCGTTAAATTTGGGGGCGTGACAAGTACACACAGCTAAACCCAAGGCAACCAAGTAAATTTTCAATTAAAGTAATATCTTATTCACAATTATTTTCTCTCATACTTCTAACATGGGAGTACGACCATCAATTATTTCCTAACTTTCTAAAAAATGGTTTTCCATATTGTAAGATGTTAATTTTATGCAATTTATTACATAATGAATGCTCAGTGTTACCTGGAGTGGAAGACAATGAAAATGTACGAATTAGGAACTAATGTTAAACTATATATGAATTTGTCTTTTAACCTTTATAATTTACAAAGGTTTTGCCTTTTAAGCACGTGATGTCTTAGGTTTCAGGTCTAATTTGATAAACTTGGACGTGACACGATAATGAATCAATTTTAGATTCTCCACTGCGTGGAAACAAGACTCAAATACAACCCATTTATTGAAACAAGACAATTCAATTCTTGATACAGCTTAACCAATTCCTGTTCTAGCTAACTCCATTCCAATCTATTAGGTAAGGTCTGTTCGATTGAGCTTTTATTAATCATCTAATTAGACGGCTTTAGTGGTTCATCTCTATTTATTTCGTCTCAAGAGTCACGACTCTACCACCAGTCCTTTAGTATAGTGGTATGTTCTTTGTCGTAAGTTTGAAAGATTGTTAAATAAATTCTTGTGAGTTACATCATTTGATACATATTATACAGCTCATGCCTTCCTTAAAAAAAAAGAAAAAAAAGTTACGACTCTATTTCCCACTAATTAGCTTGAGTAATCCATATGTTGAGAGGCCGTATACCTTTTGAACTGTGAAGTGTCTCTTTTGATTAGGGTTAACAAGTTCAATATTTCTGCCGCTATTCCATGCATACGTATTGGAAATTCTCGGCTTTCCTATATTATTCGACTGTTAACTAGACTGAATTTTGATAGCCCTTCATATTTAATCGCGTGAATGTCGTTTATTTTCTTTTTTGTGGGATATGATGGAAGCTAAAGTCATGGTTCAAACTTAGAACCTCTGAATATAACGTGTCATCACTTGATCATTCCACCCGACTATTAGGTATTGTGATTCATCGCTAGTGCATGTGGTACATCATTCATTTGAAATCTTTGGATTATACATTTCCATATAAATTACACCTTGTAGCAGTTTTGTGTTTTCGAAAGTATAGGTTTTGTGTTCAATTTGTAGAAGTATATTACGCTAAATACGAGTCAATGAGAGAAACTATACATTGTGCTTCCACTAATGGTTTTTTTTTTTTTTTCCAGGATTTTTTTTGGGTATAAAGTCAATCGGAGAAATTATATATTGTGCTTCCATTTTTTTGAGGATATTTTTTCGGCCTTTTTATCAGAATTTCTCCAATATGATTATTTCGCACTAGATTATCTGTGGGCAATTCCATGAGAAGTAACGTTCTCAGTTTGCATAATTGCAGTGACCTATGGAAATGGCATTTACGTGATTGACATATTCATTTGATTTCTATTTTTTGTTATTCAATGGAGGTATAAGCCATATAATATCGCCCATAAGAATTAATCTCGCAATTTCTTATACTAATAACGAGAAACATAAAACTTGATTTTTATACTTGATTGGAAACCCTTGTTTGGACTTCTTTATTAGCTTATAGTGGATACTTCTGAATTCAATCATCCGAGGCTAAGTAGGGAGCGAAAGAAGGTATGTTTGCATAAGATAGCTTTTATTTGTTTGTGAGAAGATTGTGTTCCAAAGATTTGATTTACCTTGAAGCTAAACCACAGTTTTGTTTAATTATTTTAGGATCTTCTGTTGGAAAATTTCAATACGTGGGGCCACACATGTAAATATTTAAATATGTTGTGCTATCTATTAATTAAGCCTAATTAAAGTGATTTAATTAAGAATTAAGTTTAGGCTTATGAGTATAATTGTCATGGAATTAATGTGTAGATACCTTAATGATATTTCTAATTTGATGAGGAGTCAAATTAAAAATATCTAAAACTTATAAGTTATATTAAAGTTATGCTCCCTAAATTGTACGTACGTTGTTTTTCTCTACATCCCCATCAACAGAGAAACCTTTGGCAAAAGTTCGTAACATTTTGGAAAATCACTACCCATTCATCTACCTTCAGCAATGGATTCAGGTACGCTTCTTCTTTCTAAACCTTCTTATTCTCTTGAATTGAAGTGGGTAATAACATAAGATTTTAAGGTTTGTTAAATAACTTGTGAAAACATGTCTTAAGTCTCTTTTGGATTGTATTTATTGTGGACTCGAAACATGTTGAATAAGGTTTGGAAAATCTTAACAAGTGGTATCAGAGCCACCCATGGTCGATTTATGAGAAGTTTGTTGAATTTTAGTTTTGGAAATTTTCTAAAAATTTAGGGTTTTGATCTTCTATGGTGAAATTTGCCTTAGTTTTTAGTATTTTTTTATTCAAATTATGCATGATTTATTCATTAATATACCATATAGTCTACTGTTTGGAGAATCTTAAGGATGTGTATAATCAATGGACTTCCACTGTTCCACGTTCTTAAAGATGTGCATAATCAGTGGACTTCCACTGTTCCACGTTGTTTTGTCATCAAATAAATATGATGTGGTTTGGATTCAGATCATAAAGCCTTTTGCTGCATTTAAAAAAATAAAAAAAAATAAAAAATTGATGTCATACGTAGCGCCGAAGCACTACTCTAAAAAAGATGATTAAAGAATGCATAGATGGACTCAACAACAGAAATAATGATCTTTATTCTTTGGCAATGATCAATTTTTTGTTTTAAGCTATAAGGATTCATAATTGATATAAACCTGTGTTTTCCTTTTGTCTGCGAACGGATTTGTGAAGAATGATTGTGTCGTGAGCTTTAATCATGTGCTTTAAAAAAAAAGGTGTGTAAACCTATTAACTGCCAAGCTTTGAGAACTCCAGATCTCTCAGTTG
This sequence comes from Ehretia macrophylla, assembly GCA_037974665.1. Taxonomy (NCBI): domain Eukaryota; kingdom Viridiplantae; phylum Streptophyta; class Magnoliopsida; order Boraginales; family Ehretiaceae; genus Ehretia; species Ehretia macrophylla. The sequence goes on along the minus strand of CM075769.1, from coordinate 53,028,836 downwards.
ACTTGAAGTTGCATTGCCATTAAGCTGAATCTCTAATCTGGTAACACAGACTTCTTTTATATATCTAATAGTTGGTGGATATGATTGTCCCGTCTGTGTGATTTGTGCCTGTGGCTTGAGAGTTGCTGCAATTAATTAGATCACATTAATTCCTTTTGTGACATATGGCGGCTGGTTTAATGATAATAAAAGGAAAACAATGCTGAATAAAGCTTTGCAAGATTTGAACTTGGGACCTCTTGAATGCTTATGTGGCTTCTTTACCACTAGTATAACGCATCGATCCCTCACGAGACCGGGACTCCTATTTATCACGCTATTCTCAACCCAAATCCAAACCCAGGCACAAAATTTTAGGAAAAACGGACGGAGTTTCCCCTATATGTAGGTCTATCTAGAAACCTGCCAACAGTCATATACAAGTCCTGAATCACAATCAATCATTCATATAACCTAACTTTCAAAATTTATAAAGTTAACCAGCTCTTCAAGGCCATCCGAGCCTTGGAACCCCACATCATATTACACAAGCATGCAAAATTAAATCCATTGAAGTTCTATCTTTTTATTCCACTTATCATACCACTCTATACTATCAATCAAACTTTCTTATAATTTGTGTCCAACCAACTAACTAGTTTTCATCGTCCACACAAGCATGCACTACTATGTAATAAAGTAAAGCAAATAAAAGATATTACAAGCCCACTAGTACCTAATCATCAAACAAACTAAAACTTTAATATTACATTCTTGGTATAACATAAATACATACATGAACACAAAGTCTCAAATACAATACAAGTATATCATGATCACATTCTTCCATGTTTTACACACTGATAGAGCAAGCAGGTCGCACAGGAGGCAATCCAATCTTCAGCTTTTCCTGAAATATGTTGAAAAGAGGAATGAGTAACTAGGTTACTCAGTGAGGGAGGTGATGCAACATACCGGGCATGCATTATGATATGCAAACACAAGAAATCATATACGTATAACATAAAGAACAAGATTTAAGTAACAAGTAGTCAATCACATTAAAAAGGATACGGTTCCACTTCAAGTCTTAAATTACGAGCCACGAACCACGAACTTCACGCAAGTGCCGGCAAACCCCTTACTCCAACAAGTTAAGATACTCCGGATGTATCCCGATCCTACGACCATTTCTCCTGAGGTAGGTCCATGCCCAGCAGGTGAACCACGCCTCTAGGGTAGTGGAGTATGCCTCAGCGAGAAGGGAATAGGCACCATGGTAGTCGAGAGAGCACGGCAAGCCCGACGCCGCCCGTGTTTCTCGACGCTACCATGTCCGAAAAGGTTGCGCAACCCAATATTCGATCACAATAATTCAAGCAATGGCAATATAATTCAAGAATCACATAAATGAGGGACAACAAAGTAGGTTGCCCTCGCACGTAGTTTACAATAAATAAGCCATATAACAATACAAATAAAAGACAAGTGTATATTTAGTCTATTCATATCAAAGTACACGTAATTATAAGCAATTATATTGAACTATACAATTCATGAGTAGTAAAACAAATTAAGATGCACAAAAGAATGTAATTCCCTCACCTTGGATTAGACGAATTATGTAAGAGAATCGCCTAGATTATTCACTCCAAATCTCCTTGAATTAGCTCAAATGTGCAACCTTAGCCTACTCATATAAATATAACACTTAGCCTTTAAACTAGCATAACACAATGCAAGTAAAACATTACTTAGTACGTACATGAAGTAAACAGTCCAAGTTAGAAGCAATTTAACTAGAATTTATAATTATGAAAAATCTAGAATCAATTACAGTTCAATTGATACGAGATCTTCGTGGTTAACTTATCTAGCATTCTGACAAGTTTACTTCACGAGAATATGTTTTGTCATCCATTTTGCAATTAACCTTGCATGTAGGGTTCAAGAGCTTTAAGAACATTCTCCCAAATATCTTTATTAGTCTTCCTAAGTGTGCACCAAATAACATTATACCTTAGAAAAACTCACAATTTAATTATTTAGCAACAACAATGGACTATACAAATAACAAATTAATGAAAATAGTTTAAGTTTCCTAGCAGAAGCTGACTTTAGCAAATCCGTAACCTAATCTATTGATCTCCAAATCCTCTGATTTTGACATAGAAAGAAAGCTCTTCGAGTGTAGTTAATTTTAGCCTCAAGCAGAACTCAATTCCGATCTAAATTCCACAAGTTAGTACCTTACTCGTGCAACTGCGCAAACTGCCCTACTTCAGCGAATTTCCAGACACATTTCTGAAATTGCTAAATCGGATGATCAAAACATTTGAATTAGCCTAAGCTTTAGAAATCAACATTTTCTCTAAACTGCCTAATCTAGCTTCTGTAAAAATTTCGTTAAGTTTCGAGCATGTTTACTATGTCAAAATGGCTCTAGAACTCACGGGCAGTAGACTGTCCAGATATTTGCTCATTTTGCATACTACACTTTTAGCTACTTTTTGCCATTACTTAGCATTTACACTTCATTGAAGGCTTTAAACAAACATCTAGTTTACAATTTCATTCATAGATAGCAAATCAACAACTACTTGTAAAACTAACAAAGTATGCACAAATATAGCAATATAATCAAAATAAAATACATATAAGATGATTCCCTCACCTTCAAAGACTAAAACATGCAAAATGCAAAGGCTTAGGTTGATTCTTCCTTTCTTTAACCAAGCTTTTCTTCTCCTAAGTGCGCATCCAGGTCACCAAACCATATTTTAATCATACTACATTCCTAGTTAAGCCAAAAGACACCTAATAAAAACCCTGTTTTAGAAACAAAAGTTCGGAAAGGCCCTAAGCGAGTTTTAACTACAACTATACTATCCGAAACCCAATTTCGCGTAACGAAAGCACCAATAGTGCTTCCATACCCCAAGGATACCCAAATCATAGTCCAAATGTGCCTGGATTGTATAACGAGAAAAGTCCTTTTTTTAAAGTTGACTAATTACGCAATTTAGCTCGGTTTCGGTTGATTCAACTTCACGTGGCTTTTCAACTAGTGTCACTAGGGCCTAGAGCATCTATTTGAAGTCTCAATTCAAGCTAATTAACAAATTATATCAAAAACCTTAAATTTTCAGATTTTACTATTTACTGCACTATTCACCTTCTCCTACATCTTTGATTCTCAAAATCAAACAATTACAATTGCAACCAAGCTCCAAAAGAGAGTTCTATAGGCTTCAAAGATCATATAACAAGCATTTATAACAAGAAAAATAGCTAAATTCAACAAGACAAGAAATTCAATATATATGCATTAACTTTAAAATTATGAAATATGCAATTCTCTCACTTGTATGGAGATGTAGACAAGTTGTAGATGCCCCCTAATGCTCCAATCTCCTCCTAGACCAATCCAAGAGCTCAACTCCAAGGTTTGATGAAGAAATTCTCCTTCTATGCCATTTTCGGATTTGCTACAGTATTTTCATCTTTCTCCTCTTTTTTTTTTTGTTTTGTTTTGGCTCTTATTATGTTATATAAATAATAGACTAAGGAAAATAATGGGTTGAGTTAGTAAATTGGGTCTAATTAAACATATTTAAGGGTCTAATAAAAGTCCAAAGTCTAGCTAATTCACTAGAAGTCCAAATAAAAATTCTACAAAAAGTTACTATTCTTTCGTAACACTATTCATTCAGGACGAAAACTATTTTCTAAATGCACACTCCCAACATTAAATACATAAAATAATATTTTTCACATACCTCTTACATGATATGTGACAGGAGAAAAATACAGTTTCAGAAAAATTAAACAATAAATTTCCCTTATGAATAGTTTCTTATGCTAAAAATTAAATAAATGCACATTTAATGCTCAAATATGACATTCAACAATTTAAAATGAATATAATGAGGTTCTCGGTCATCACAACTAGGCTAGGGATATCTTTTGTGTAGCAATGTGACATGAATAATACTTATAACTGTGGATAAGCTTTTGGTTTCTTCATGATCCCTTTTTTTTATTTAATATTAGTTATTGAGAATATGTTGCCATAACATATATTTAGAATATATATGGTCTAGTGAAAAAAGAGATTTTTAAAGGAAAATCAAGTTAAATTCAAATATTTTGGTACATCAATTATGACTTTTAAGGTTGTCTAACATTCTAAGTAGACTAATTGAAACAAGATGTCGCCAAAGTGACCTATCTTGAGTAGATTGTTCATGAGGAATGTTGGATGTTTGTGTGTGTATATTAATATGGGTATTAACCGGCCCAAAGAAAGGTTAATATTTGGCTGAATTGCACACACACCTGTGGTAGTAAACATGTGACGATTATAAAGTTTTACATGTGAGTAATAAGTCAATCCAAAGAAAGGCTTCTTATTTGACATGAGTTATTGTCAATGTTTGATCACTACACCGAGAGTACCACTTACAAATTAATATTATTGTCCAAAGACTTGATATTAATGTTGTGTTGGGTATCTTGTGATGGGGCTTACCAGTATTTGAATTTATTGATTTTTGAAATATGGATATTGTTTGAACATGTTTATTGATTGTTTATTTTATTCTCATTTCAGCTAGTATGTCTACTAATATTATATTTGCCAACATAAATTCAATTCCCATGCTTAATGGGATGAACTTCAAGGATTGGAAATAGAACATTTTAATTATTCTCGGCTGCATGGATCTGAACCTTGCACTTCGGATTGAGAAGCCCGCTTCTTTGACGGATGCAAGTTCTCCTAATGACAGGAGGAACTTTGAGAAGTGGGATCGCTCAAATCGCATGAGTCTCATGATCATTAAGCGCGACATTCCTAGTCGAAATTGGGAAGTGTTTTGCTAAAAACATTAAGGCAGAAACAAGCACGCTTTTGCAAAGCTTGATTTCCATGAAGTATAAAGGCAACTGAAATATCAGGGAATACATTATAGAAATGTCTCATATTGCTTCAAAAATTAAGGGTTTTAAGCTCGAGCTGTCTGATGACTTACTCGAGCATCTGGTATTAATCTCTCTTTCTGCACAATTCAGCTAGTTTAAGGTCAACTACAATTGTCAGAATGATAAATGGACTCTCGATGAGCTCATTTCTTATTGTGTACTAGAAGAAGAGAGATTGAAGCAAACTAGGACAAAAAGTGCTCATTTGGCTAGCACCTCTAAAGACAAGGGCAAAAAGAGAGAATATGAAGCTACTATGGGTCCAGAGCATAAGAAACCGCAGTAGGAAAATGAACGATGTTTCTTATGCAACTAACATGGACATAAGAAGGAGAGTTGTGTCAAATATCACGCTTGGCGTGCAAAGAAATGTACACTTCTCACTTTGGTATATTTTAAGGTTAATTTAGCTTCAGTACCTAGAAACACTTGTGGTTAGATTCTGGTGTTACTACTAACATAAGTGTTTCTATGTAGAGTTGAATAAGGCACCGAAAGCCAAATGATGCTGAAAGAATCATCTGTATGGGCAATGGAAAATCAGTAGAAGTTGAAGCAATAGACAATTTTAGGTTGTTGCTTAGAACTAGTTTCAATTTGAATTTGAAAGACACTTTGGTTGTATCGTCATTTAGACGAAATTTGGTTTGTATTTCCATTTTGGGACAAATCAAGATATTATTGTTCTTTTGGAAATAATAAATTTAGTCTTTCTTCAAATTCAAATATTGTTATTACTAGTTCATTATGCAATTGCAATAACCTATGTATATATATGATCAACCCTATTGCATCATAAAGTTAAACTCTACATGTGGAATCACATGGTATTAAGCGCAAATTAAATAAAGGAATTTAAGCTACATTATGACACTATGAGGAAAATCATTAAAGACTATAACTTATATTCTAAACAAAGTACCCACTAAAGCATTCTCACATTTGGGGATGTCCAATTAAGGCAAGGCTTTATAGGCCACGTAAAGAAAAATTGGACTCCAAAATAGTGAGCAGCTGCTTTATTTGGTATTATAAAGTGATTAGGGGCCACAAAACTTAAGATCCCACCATTAGGTCAGTTTTGAGACAGGAACTGCAACATTTTGAGGATATTGAGTATGGGGGAGAAATAAGGTTATGGACATTGTCTTTGAGGAGGAACCGGTTTCGATTCCTATTATTGCTTTTGATAATGTGCAGATTTCCACACCTGTCATTGATCAAGAAGCAAATCTGGAACCTCAAAAGACAATGTTGAACAACTCCCCATACAAGAAGAGGTAATTATTCCACAAGAACAAACTCAACAACCTCAAGAACCAACGCCACTAAGGAAATCTACAAGAGAAAGGAGAAATACAATTTCTCCAAAGAACATTAAGGAAAATAATGGAAGGGTGGGAGATGATTCAATCAATTTCCATCATGACATGCATGGTTCTAACTCTCAAAAGTGGATTAATATCAATCAAGAGTACAAGTTAATACAAGACAATAAAATTTGGGATCTTGTCCCATTACCAGTAGGTGTAAACCCCATTGGTTAAAAGCAAAGGGATTCGAAAGGTAATGTGAAAAGATATAAGACTAGTCTTATAGCTAAAGACTTTACTCAAAAGGAAGACATTAAATTTTTTAGAGACTTTCTCTCAAGTTTCAAAGAAAGACTCTTTCAGAATAATTTTGGGGAATGTTGCACATTTTGAACTTGAGTTACATCAAATGGATATTAAGACGGCATTTCTCAATGGCGACATTGATGAGACAATGTATATAGTGCAACCAGAAAACTTTGTGTTGAAAGACATAAAGAATATGGTTTGCAAATTAAAGAAATCCATCAAATGGATATTAAGACAACGTTTCTCAATGGAGACATTGATGAGACAATGTATATAGTGCAACCAGAAAACTCTGTGTTGAAGGACATAAAGAATATGGTTTGCAAATTAAAGAAATCCATCTATGTACTCAAGCGAACTTTCCGTTAATTGTACTAAAAAATTTCATCAAGTAATTATCTCGTTTGGTTTTGAGATAAATGTTGTTGATAATTGTATGTATCTCAGGTTCAGTGGGAGTAAGAATATCTTCTTGGTTTTATAAATTGATCACATACAATTTGCCACTAATGATATAGGCATGTTGCACAAAACCAACTTGGTGACGTCTCTTTTGAATTAGGGATTCAGATACACCGAGATTGCTCTTGGGGTATTCTTGGATTATAACAAAAGAGCTATATCGATAAGATACTTAAAAGTTTGGCATGCAGGACAATAAACCAGGTGACACCCCTGTCACTAAGGAAAATTCAGTTTCAGAAATGCCTAAAATGTGATGTTAAAGTTAAGGAAATTTAGAAGATCCCTTATACGTCAGATGTAGGGAATCTTAAGAAAACTCAAGTATGTACGTATGGCATGCAGGACAATAAACCAGGTGACACCCCTGTCACTAAGGAAAATTCAGTTTCAAAAATGCCTAAAAGGTTATGTTAAAGTTAAGGAAGTTCAGAAGATCCCTTATGCGTCAGCTGTAAGGAATCTTAAGAAAACTCAAGTATGTACGTGTCTTTATTGTGCGTACATAGTAAATATGTTAGGCAGAAACTAAAGAACCCTGTAATGGATCATAAAGTAATTAGGACACAAATGGGTTATAAAGAATTGACAGAGAATAAAAGATTACATGTTCACATATCGGAAGTCAGATCAGTTGGAAATCATTAAGTATTCTGATTCCGGTTCTTTGGGATTCGTAGTCATTGAAAGATCCATCAATTGTCTAGGTACTTAAGGAAAGAGTACAAAGTGTACAAATTTCTATAAAGCATATTGGGACAAACTCTACGATTGCGGATCCACTTACTAAGGAACTACTGCCCAAGGTCTTTAATGAGCACATTGTTCATAAGGGTGTAGTATTATATAAGGATATTACGGTTTAATGAGAGTTTGTATTTTGATGCTTTATGTCTGGTTTTGGACACACTTTGGTATTTGGTATTTGGATATTTTCTGCCGAAATAAAGTATTAAGTTCAGATTCACTCTGTTACACTATATTCGGTTTCGATCTCACTAAAGTAGGACCGGTTGGAAGTAGACATGTCTGGATCACATTTAATGTAATTTTTCATGCTACGCATCCATGATTGGTCTATGTCATTTGGTTGTATTGGTATACGTGACCATTGATGGGTTTAGTTACGCTAAATGTGACGAAAACCGCTTTGATCCTATATCGATATAGTCAATGGATAAGATTGTTCGGATATATCCTAAGGTTATGATAGTAAATTTTGGAGCTCATAAAGTTAAACACATTCGTAAGGTTACATATGTGGCCCAGTGGAAGATTGTTGAAAAGTTTCAATATGTGGGGCCACACATGTAAATATTCAAATGTGTTGTGCTATCTATTAATTAAGCCTAATTAAAGTGATCTAATTAAGAATTAAGTTTAGGCTTATGGGTATAATTGTCATGGAATTAATGTGTAGATACCTTAGTAATATTTCTAATTTGAAGAGGGGCCAAATTAAAAATATCTAAAACTTATAAGTTATATTAGGGTTATGGTCCCCAAATTGTACGTATGTTATTTTTCTCTGCATCCCCATCAATAGAGAAACCTTTGGCAAAAGTTCGTACCAATTTGGAAGATCACTACCCATTCATCTACCTCCAGCAATGAATTCAGGCACGCTTCTGCTTTCTAAACCTTCTTATTCTCTTGAATTGAAGTGGGTAATAACATGAGATTTTAGGGTTTGTTAAATAACTTGTGAAAACATGTTTTAGGTCTCTTTTGGGTTGTATTCTATAATTTCTTTATGTTATTGTGAACTTGAAACATGTTGAATAAGGTTTGGCAAATCCTAACACCTTCCACTTCTTTCTTTTATTTCCCATCGCCTAGCTAAGTTGGTGACCTCCATTGCATTGGTAGGAACGCCCGTCTAAGGTCAATCCAAGTGGTTGAATCTACGTCATAATTTGTTGCTAGCATGTTTTTGAGTGTAATGTTCATAATAAGGGATGATTAAGTCATTTTACATCATGTAAAATGTTATACACGAGACTTGATTTCAAGATCTCTCGCATCTAAAGCGAGAATTATAGCATTGGACCAAATGACTTGTGGTAATCACACTATTATTTTTATGCCTACTTAGTACTAACGTTTCTGATTGTTTTATGTTGTATATAGAAATAAATATTGAGCAATCTTCGATTGCTTTCGACTCAAATCAATGGAGCTCTTCTTTCTCAATAGCCTGCCCCCGGAGATAATCATAGAGATATTGACCTGGTTGCCGCTCAGGTCAATATTGAGATGTAGATGCGTCTCCAATTTGTTCTATACAGTTTCTCGAGAACACAAATTTATCAAGAAACATAGACGTCGTGATCATTCCACTCTACCACTGACCATAGATAAAGATGGATGTTTACTTGCTACTGTGCGTGGAAAAATGTTCGATATCTAGATGACTCCCAAGGTTTATTGTTGTTAAAGACACATGGAAATCGTCAACACCATTTATGGAACCCTACAAGAAATGAAATGCTCGATTTGCCTACTCCATCAAAGCGATGATATCACATCGCAATGTGTTTTTTTTGTTGGGTTATTTTAATAACTATTGTGGGTTTACAAATTATTAACAATTATATTTGGGCTTTTATTTTAATTAGGATAATTAAGTGATCTATTGTAGTAGATCCTAATAAGACATCTAATTTGGTATGAACTCTATAATGTGTGATATCCAATAACAATTTGGTTTATGATTAGTGAGATTCTAATCAGGCTGTCTATATAAAGAAGGTCTTGATCCCCAATGCTATTCATTGTATTCTTTCGTCTTCAATTCCCCATCTCTTGAGAGACATTCATTGAAAGAGTTTGATTAGTCTGTGAAAGATCTCGCCCTAATTCTCCAAGAGGTAATTTCGTCTTCTCATAAATTATCATTATGGATTTAGATATGCCATTCTAATTATTTTACAGTGCAATTATGATATTTTGAACGAAGTGTATGGTTTATGCAAATATATTAATTATGTTCTAACAAGTGGTATCAGAGTCATTCTTCGTGTTAGATTATTAGGATTGATCACGTGTGATTTTGATTAATGAATATTTTGTGTCTTTTCAGATAATACACATAATTAATTTTTGAAATCCATATTGTTTTAGGATTCGATAAAGAATTATGTGTAGATTAGATTTTTCAATAATCTTGATCATATGTTTAATCAATTTTGAGAATGGGTTTTTAAATCCATGAATTTAAAATAAAGAGAAAAGCAACCTAAGGCATAAGAAATACAATTGGCTTAGCGGTTGACTTGTGTACTGCAAGTTCTAAAAGTCATTATAATATGCTTTTCATTTTTTGGTATGTGCTGAATATATGATCTTTGCATTGAGATATAAATTTGAGAAGACATGCAATAAATATGTGATTTTGCTTTGCTTGCTGTTCCCGTTTGTCCTTTTTGTACGAATCAAACTAGAAAATGAAAAATAAGGCATAATGTTACAAATTAATTGCTGACAATTTCTTTCAATGTCAGATTGGAATAAAGGTTATGAGTATTTTATATTGAATTTGAGTTTTATAGAATTTGGGTTTTCCACTTAAGGAACAAATCTTGGTAACTCATATTTTAATGAGCGTCGTGATGCTATCCATTGGCGCCGCAGCGCCATTCAGGTGTAGGAAAAAAAAGAAGGGAATATCTATATACATTTTAAGGTTTTAAATTTTAAATTTTATTATGCATTTATGTCTTTTATCTTGGAATAAATTAATTGAAGTTTAACGTTGCCAAAATAACCTCTTTTGCGTAAATTAGTTTATTTTGAGATAATAAGATGTATGTGTTTGTTATTTATGTAATCAATGATCAGCCCAAAGGAAGGTCATTGATTGGCCAAATAGAAAACACACATGCGGAAATAAATGTGTGATAATTATAAAGTTTCCTTATGGACAACATGTTGGCCCAAAGGAAGACTGTTGTTTGACCGAATTTATTATCAATATTTGATTTCTGTATGGAGAGTACCACTTGTAAGTTAATGATCGGCCCAAAGGAAGTTACTTAATATTGTGCTAGGTATTTTGTTAAATGGGCCTACCATTACATTAGTATGAAAATTTATGTCTTGTATTTACATGTTTGTTTCGTTTTAAGTTGTACATATGTCTTGACATGAATTTTAATTAGTGAGCTTGTGTTATCTGTTTGTTCTCTATTTTTAATTACATCTACTGCTGTTAGTGTCGCTGCCAACATAAATTCAATTTTTGTGCTTAACGGCACAAACTTTAAGAGTTGGAAAGAGAACGTTCTATTAGTTCTTACCTGCATGGATTTAGACTATGCATTAAGAAAAGAACAACCCACTTCTCTTGCGGATGAAAGTTCACCTGAGGATAAAGTGAACTTTGAAAAGTGGGATCGTTCAAATCGCCTTAGTCTAATTATGCTAAAGAAAAGCGTTCCAAAAGCATTCAGAGGCGGTATGTTCGATGAGGTAACTGCTAGGGGTTTCCTTACAGAAACAGAGAAAACGTTCACTAAGAACGAAAAAGCTGAGACAAACAATCTTTTAGCTGACCTTGTCCAAATGAGGTATAAAGGAAAAAGGAAACATAAGAGAGTACATGCATTATGGAGATGTCTAACATCGCTTCAAAACTCAAGGCACTAAAGTTAAAGTTGTCTAACGACTTGCTCGTGCATCTAGTATTAATATCCCTTTCTGCACATTATGGACAGTTTATTGTGAGTTATAACACTCAAAAGGACAAATGGTCTCTTAATGAGATCATTTCCCACTGTGTGCAAGAAAATGATAGATTAAAGTGAGACAAGACTGAAAGTGCTCATGTGGCAACTACCTTAAAGAATAATAAGCGAAAAGGGAAAGACAATAAGGATGTTGCAGTAGGAACTTCACAACCCAACAAGCAACAAAAGACGTAGGATCAGGAATTCACCTACTACTTTTGCAAAAAACTTGGGCATGTGAAGAAGGATTGTTCTAAGTACGTCACATGGTGTGCGAAGAAAGGTACACTTCTCACTTTGGTTTATTCTGAAGTTAATTTAGCTTCTGTACCTGTTGATACTTGGTGGGTAGATTCTGGTGCTCATACAAGTATGTCTTTGCAGGGATGCCTATGGAGTCGACCGCCAAGTGATGCTGAAAGATTCATTTATGTGGGCGATGACAAAGCAGTTCCAGTTGAAGCAATTAGGACATTTAGATTATCTTTCAATACTGGTCATTTTATTGAGTTAAGAGAGACTTATATTGTACCGTCATTTAGGCAGAATTTGATTTATGTTTCTGCTTTGAACAAATATGGTTATTCTTGTTCATTTGAAAACAATAAAGTTAGTCGTTTTCTTAATTCTACTATTGTTACGACTAGTTCTTTGATTCATAAGCTATATAAGTTAAATACCATTGCTTCATTTAATGAATCCTTATAAACAACTTCTAAAGGTACAAAGCATAAATTAACAAATGAGTATTCTGCCACTCTATGGCACAAACGTTTAGGTCATATCTCTGAAAAAAGAATACAGAGACTTGTGTTAGACAGAATGCTTGAACCCCTTGATTACATAGACCATAAGTTGTGCGTTGAGTGTATCAAAGAAAAACAAACAAACATTAGGAAGTTAAGTGCCAAGAGAAGTTCTAACGTCTTACAGTTGATATATACTGATATATGTGGTCCATTCCCTACGGCTTCATGGAATGGTCAACAGTATTTTATCACATTCATAGATGACTATTCTCGTTATGGGTACTTATACTTAATTCATGAGAAGTCACAGTCCTTGGACGTTTTTAAAGCCTTCAAAGCCGAGGTGGAAAATTAATTGGGTAAAAAGATTAAGGTTGTCAAATCTGACTGTGGTGGTGAGTTCTATGGTAGATATGATGGATCAGGTGAACAACGTCTAGGGCCTTTTACCAAATTCTTAAAGGAATGTGGAATCGTCCCCCAGTACACAATGTCGGGGTCACCTAGCATGAATGGTGTTGTTGAGAGATGAAATAGGACTTTTAAAGACATGGTAAGAAGTATGATTAGTAATTCTTCTTTACCAGAATCACTTTGGGAAGAGACACTAAAGACTGCAGAATATATATTGAACAGAGTACCTAGTAAAACAGTAGCTAAAACCCCTTATGAACTATGGTCAGACAAGAAGTTTAGTATCAAACACTTACACATTTGGGGTTGTCCAACTGAGGCGAGGCCTTATAGGCCACATGAAAAGAAATTGGACTCAAGAACAATTAGCTGCTATTTTGTTGGGTATGCTGAATGATCGAAAGGTTATAAGTTTTATGATCCCTCATCTAGGTCCCTTTTCGAGATGGGAAATGCGATATTTCTTGAGGATTTTAAGTTTGAGGATGAAGATAAGGTTAGGGATATTGTCTTTGAAGAAGAATCTATTACTCTTCCTTTAGTTATTATTGACAATAATTAGCCCACTGACATTGTCCTAGACAACAATGAGGATTTTCCTATGGACCTTCCCACTCAAAACCAGGATGTTTCTCCAGAAGAGCAAACCCAACAACCTCAAGAAGAAGTGCCATTTAGGCGATCTACTAGAGAAATGAGAAGTGCAATTTTCAGTGATTACATTGTATTTCTTCAAGAGCATGAGTTTGACATAGGGACAATGGAGGATGATCTAATCAACTTCCAACAAGTCAAACAAAGTGCCAACTGTCAAAAGTGGATCGATGCCATGAATGAGGAGATGAAGTCCATGAAGGACAATGACATTTGGGATCTCATCAAGTTGCTTGAAGGTGCGAAGCCCATTGGTTGTAAATGGATTTTTAAGACCAAAAGGGATTCCAAAGGTAACATTGAGAGATATAAAACGCGTCTAGTCACTAAGAGTTTCACTCAGAAGGAAGGCATTGACTATAAAAATACTTTCTCTCCAATTTCTACGAAAGACTCTTTTAGAACTATAATGGCACTTGTGGCTCATTTTGATTTAGAGCTACATCAGATGGGCGTTAAGACAACTTTTCTCAATGGTGACATTGAGGAAACCATTTACATGGTGCAACCAGAAAACTGTCTTAGCTGACTCAAAGTCTATGGTTTGCAAACTCAAGAAGTTCATCTATGGTCTCAAACAGGTTTCCCGTCAATGGTATTACAAGTTTCATCAAGTTATTATCTCATATGGTTTTGAGGTAAATATAATTGATGACTGTGTATATCACAAGTTCAGTGGGAGTAAATTCATCTTCCTTGTGCTTTATGTTGATGACATACTATTGGCTAGCGGCGATATAGGATTACTACACGAAACCAAGAGATTTCTATCTAAGCATTTTGAAATGAAAGATCTTGGTGATACCTCTTTTGTATTAGAAATTAAGATACATCGAGATCGCTCTCGGGGTATCCTTGGGTTATCACAAAAGAGCTATATTGAAAAGATACTTGTTAGATTTGGCATGATAGATTGTGCACCAGGAGATACTCTCGTTGCTAAAGGAGACAAGTTTAGTCTCAGTCAGTGCCCCAAGAATGATATGGAACGACAAGAAGTGTAGAAGGTTCCCTATTCTTCAGCTGTAAGGAGTTTTATGTATGCTCAAGTTTGTACGTGTCCGGATTTAGCATACATAGTAGGTATATTAGGCAGATATTTGAGTAATCCTGGGATGGATCATTGGAAAGCAACCAAGCGGGTTATGAGGTACTTAAAGAAGACAAAAGGTTATATGCTCACTTATCGGAAGTCAGATAATTTGGAAATCATTGGGTATTTTGACTCTGATCTAGCAGGTTGCCAAGATACTAAAAGATCTACTTCTGGCTATGTCTACATGCTAGTTGGAGGTGCTATTTCCTGGAGGAGTGCCAAACAGTCACTTATAGCCCCTTTCACTATGGCAGCATAATTCATAGCTTGTTATGAGGCAACCAATCATGCGATATGGCTGCGAAATTTTGTCATTGGGCTGCTTATTGTAGATAGTATTGAAAGACCACTTAAAGTATATTGTAACAATTTATCAGTTGTCTTATATTCCAACAACAACAGAAGCTCGTCAAAGTCTAAGCATTTAGACATTAAGTTTTTAGTTGTTAAGGAAAGAGTTTAGAGTAAGATAGTGTCAATTGACCACATAGGAATAGATTCCATGCTTGCGGATCCGCTTACTAAAAGTTTACCACCCAAGGTCTTTCATGAGCATACTGCTTATCTGGGTGTTGTTTTATTTGATGGTATACAGTTTTAGTGGGAGTCTGTGTATGTCTTCAGTTATTTTTTTTGTCACTATGTATATTCAGTTTTCTGTAGAATAAAGTTGATGGTTTTATTTTCAGTTATTGCTCTGAATATATTATCTTTCAATTGTGGTTTAGTATGAGGTTTGAAAGACTAATATTTGATCTCACTACGGAATAAAGATAGGATCAATTGGAAATAGACATGTTTGAGATCACATTGCATGTAATTTTTGAGCCACACATCCATATTTGATCTATGTCATTGAATATATTGGGTATGGTGATCATTGATGGGTCCCGTTACAGTGTAATGTAACGAAGGCCGCTTTGGTCTCATACTGGTATAGGAGATGGACCTGATTGTTTCGGAAGATTTTTTTAAGAATAGATAGCAATTTTGTGTGCACCTATAGTTTTCAAATATAATTGTCTTCGGTATTAATTTGTAGCCCAAGTGGGAGATTGTTGGATTATTTTAATAACTATTGTGGGCTTACAAATTATTAAATTTATATTTGGACTTCTATTCTAATTAGGATAATTAAGTGATCTATTTTAGTAGATCTTAATAAGACATCTAATTTGGTATGGACTCTGTAATGTGTGGTATCCAATAACAACTTGATTTAATATTAGTGGGATTTTAATCAGGTTGTCTATATAAAGATGGTGTTGATCCCTAAGGCTATTCATTCTATTCTTTCGTCCTCAATTCCCCATCTTCCCCATCTTTTGAGAGACATCCATTGAGAAAGTTTGATTAGTCTGTGGAATATCTCGCCCCAATTCTCCAAGAGATAATTTCGTCTTCTCATAAATTAGCATTATGGATTCAAGTACGCCGTTCTGATTATTTTACTGTGCAATCTGTAACGACTTGAAATTTTAGGAAGAGATTTAATAGCAAAATTTAAAGGAACATAAAAGAGAATTTGTATTGAAATGCAAAAGCTGAAAGAAATTACAAAAAATATAACAAATAAAAGATACTTGTTTTTGCTTGCTTTGTTATGTGCCTTCCTTCTCCTTTTATAAGCTCAATACCTCACATACCAATTGCATTAGCCAATTTCAGTTACAACTAACTGGACACGTGGAGTCATTACATTACCTCTCCCATTTAAAAGAACCTTGTCCTCAAGGTTCAGCCCCGAGTACGAGTCAACAAATTTCTGCTGAATAGCATCCTTAAACCTCCCTTCATCTCCATCAATATCAGCATTGTACGGAGAAGTCACCGACAAATTTAAGCGGAAGGTCGAGTATGGCATGATCTTGATTCTGTGCCCCATTATAGACATTTTATGAAGACTAGGCTGCCTATTGAAGAGAACAAAGTTTCTATCATTCAAGTGGCGCTCCACCTTATATCCAAGTTCAAGATGTTGATCACTGCTCTTCTTCAGATAGAGAATAATACGACCAAACGAGAAAGGCACGAAGATGACGACTCCAAGGAATATCATATTGCTTGCAAGAACCGTGAATGCATTTTCAATCAAGTGGAATATCAAAGGAACAGAAAACCTGTTGTTTTCCAAGCAAGCGAAAGCATTAATTTTGGTAATACAAGTCCTCGGCATTCCCCGGAACTCCGACAGCAAGGAACAATTTTGCCAAACCATGAACTTTGCCCCCAGGCAGATTCAAACTTTCAGAAGTGGCTGTTGCAAAAGCAGAGATGCCACAAACTACTGAGGAGGAAACAGATAGAGGCCCCTGATATCCACGAGCACCAACAAGTTTTTCATTAAAGTAACAGGCCCCATCATCATAGATCTCAGTATACGAACCGGGTTTAAACCCAAATTCTTTTTCTGTAACATCTAGTATACGAATAGATAAGACTCTTAGCTTCTTATAACCAGCAAATAACAACTTCATCGTACTTGCACTTTGTTCTTTCCCCAACCAACCACCTACAAGAGAGAATAAAAATGATCTAAGTTGTTGAGTCAATTCTTTTCCCGCCATTGCCAATCCCTCACCATTTACCATGCAACCAATTTCTTCATCTAACCCAATGTAATTCAAGTCTCCATCTAACCCAATGTAATTCAAGTAAGCTTGGGCAGCAGCAACCTCACGAGGATCCCCTTGTGTTGGGTCACGAAGAACAAATATCTCTTTCTGACGGAAAGCAGCATTGTCTTCAAAATTGAGCTTTGCATCAGCAACTACCAACTGGTTATCAAAGGTCTCTGCCAGGGGATTGATTTCCGACAATGTGCAGTCACATTCACATAAAAGTTTATATAACTTCTTCACTTGTTCACTTGAAGCATTTCTGTCAGCCACCTTGGGAGCCAAACCATCGACCACCTTGGCAACATCCTCATTCGTGATTCCTTTGAAAACATCTATTGGTACCTTTATAATCATGTCTGGGAATTTCTCCACAAGGTCTTCGATACTAGTTCCTCCTTTTCTACAGGCAATAATAAGAGGACCAGCAGTTTTACGGTCAAGAATGATGGAGAAGTACATTTCATTGACTAGTGACAACTTTTGACACAGATAAACCTTGCTGACAATTTTTCCCTGGGGACCAATCTGTTTCCTAACAAGTATCTGTCCAAGCATCTTGCCAATAATGTCTTCAACTTGGTCCGCCTTGACAATGTGAACTCCACCTTGGAGGCCACTTTTGAATGTTCCCAACCCTCGACCACCAGCAAGGATTTGAGTTTTGACCAGAATCTCATTCTCGTTTGAGAACATTTCCTGCACTACCTTTCTCAGTTCTTCCACAGACAACACAACACGAGGCTGAATTTGATTGAGTGTGTAATGCGCAATCTCCTTTTGCTGCTTCGACACCACCAAAGGTAACGCCTCTGCCGCTACCATATCACGTTTTGTCATAGACGCATTAACCCGCAGCTTAGACACAGCCGAATCTTTCTCAGTCATTACATCAAACACCTTCCTCGCAGATTCTATTTCATCAATATTTTTGAGTTCCAATTGTGAAATTTTACAATCGTTTACCTCTTGCTCGAATTTCGAGAGCTTCTCCGAGTGTAACTGTGAGCGATTCAAAACGTCGTCGTAGTCTTGGGCTTGGGTTTCGAATTCGGGCTTGGCTTCGGAGTCCGCGAGCTTGAGATCTTCGCGGCTGTGAGTTGCAGCGCTACCCTTAGGCTTTGCCCTGTTCGTAATGGCTCCTACACGCCTTCTGTTGCGTTCACCAAGTACCATGACCATGTTTCCCATACTAGATTTTAAGAAGTCAACGAACTTGTTAGCCGCCAACTCTGACCGAACTTTGCAGTGCTTAAACTTGGATGCGGTATCCTTGATTGAGTGAAAACGGAGCCGACCCTTGGTGGCATTGAATGGTACTCGCCGCCCTGAGTGTTTGCCCGCCGCTGCTGGTGGTGTGGCTCTTCTCGGTTGTGATGTTGATGAAAAATGCGGAGTATTCATGGTGTAAACATGAGGATGATAGAGTGTTTGCACGTGGTGGTATGGATGAACAGCCTGGGGATAATAATGATGAGACAATTGTTGATATTGATGATAATGGTGAGAGGGGTAGTAGTGTAGATAGGGGTAGTATTGTTGCTGGTAATATTGTTGATAATCATCTTGTTGATAGGGATAGTATAGGCTCGTTCTTTCTGTCATGTTCGACTCTCAACGAAAGTACCAATGTAACGACTTGAAATTTTAGGAAGAGATTTAATAGGAAAATTTAAAGGAACATTAAAGAGAACCTGTATTGAAATGCAAAAGCTGAAAGAAATTACAACAAATATAAGAAATAAAAGATACTTGTTTTTGCTTGCTTTGTTATGTGCCTTCCTTCTCCTTTTATAAGCTCAACACCTCACATACCAATTGCATTAGCCAATTTCAGTTACAACTAATTGGACACGTGGAGTCATTACACAATCCTGATATTCTGAACGAAGTGTATGGTTTATGTGAATATATTAATTATGTTCTAACATTTTTCCCACAACGAATCAATGTCTACTATCAGAAAGAAGAAAACACGTTTGGTGTAGGCTGTGAAGTTCTCACAGTTGGGACTGATTCTTCATGGAGACCTCTTACAATTTCTTGCTTAGATGATGTACGAGATGAAGAAGATCTCTCAGATATTAGAATTGTGAGTTAGTTAAAGATCACTTTGAGCATTTGGTCAAAAGAAAACAAAAGGCAATGGGAAAGGAAGATTTTTTGCATCAAAGTTTGGTGCAAAGTTAGGCACATAAAAATCCTTTTCACACTACTATTTTGCTTTGATTTTGGGTATGGAATGAGCCTATAAATAGAAGCTCATTCCTTACCATTTAGCATCATCCAAGCATAGCAAATTAGAGAGAAAACATAAGCTTTCTCTTGAGTAGTTTTCTTCCTCTTTTGTTGTTCTATATTTGTGAGTGAGAGTTAGTTTCTCCTATTATTTGAGAGAGTGATATTGTTCTCTCCTTATATTAGAGAGAAGGTTATTGTAAAATACTCCACATCATAGTGAAATCCTCCATTACTTGCCCGTGGTTTTTCCCTCGATTTGTTTGAGGGTTTTCCACGTAAATCTTGTGTCTCTACTTTCTCTGTTCTCATTCATATTTTAGTTGCGTGATACTGCTTGTCCCCGACCATTCCGCTGCGCCGATACCCAACAGTGGTATCAGAGCCATTGGTTACGGGTCACTGGTATACATACGGGGTTACTGTTCATAGTTACTATTCACACATACAGTATAGTACTATTCACATATACGGTATTGACACTATTCTCGTATACGATTTTGATACTATTCACGTATACGGTACTATTCACGTAAATAGTACTATTCACAGTGAAATAGTAGTAGCCGGTTCAAGTTACGAAGAAGATCGTCGTTAATACTATGGCGGCAAAATTTGAAATTGAGAAGTTCAACGGGAGAAATTTTTCCCTATGGAAATTGAAGATGAAGGCAATCTTGAGAAAGGAAAATTGCTTGGTAGCAATTGGAGACAGACCAGCGGAGGTGATGGACGACAAGTGGAAAGAGATGGATGACAACGCTATGGCTAATCTGCACCTGGCATTGGCAGATTCGGTATTGTCAAGCGTTGAGGAAAAGAAGTCAGCAAAAGAAATTTGGGATGCGCTGACCAAACTGTATGAGGTCAAGTCACTTCACAACAAGATTTTCTTGAAGAGAAGACTCTACACCCTTCGGATGAGTGAGTCCACATCGGTGACAGATCACATCAATACCTTAAATACGTTATTCTCTCAATTGACTGCAATTGGGCATAAAATAGCGGAGCTTGAACGTGCAGAAATTCTACTTCAAAGTATACCGGATTCGTATGATCAACTCATCATTAGTTACACTAACAATGTTCTTTCAGATTCTGTTATTTTTGATGATGTTGCAGCTGCTGTTCTGGAAGAGGAATCTAGGCGCAAAAGTAAGGAAGACAGAATCGAAAGTTCACAACAAGCAGAGGCATTATCAATGGTGAGAGGTAGATCAACGGAACGTGGCTCTAGTGGGAGCAACAACCAAGGTAGATCAAAATCAAAGAGTAGAAAGAATATCAAATGCTACAACTGTGGCAAGAAAGGGCACTTCAAGAAGGATTGTTGGAGCAACAAAAAGAATCCCGAGGTGACAAATTCTCAGGGATGTGTGGCGACTGCACCAGATGATGGAGATATTTTATACAGCGAAGCAGCAACTATATCAAAAGGCAGAAAGGAGCTCACTGATGCTTGGATAATGGATTCGGGAGCAACATGGCATATGACCTCTCGTAGAGAATGGTTCCACACCTATGAACCTGTCTCTGGAGGATCTGTGTACATGGGTAATGATCATGCCTTGGAGATTGCTGGCATCGGTACTATCAAAATTAAAATGTATGATGGGACCAATTGCACCATTCAAGGGGTACGACATGTGAAAGGCTTAAAGAAGAACCTATTATCCATTGGACAATTGGATGACCTTGGCTGCAAGACCCATATCGAGGATGGGATCATGAAGGTTGTCAAAGGAGCGCTTGTGGTGATCAAGGCAGAAAAGATCGGGGTAAATCTATACATGCTTTTGGGAGATACGTTACAGGAGGCAGATGTATCAGTTGCATCAGCCGGTCAAGAAGAATCAACTATAATGTGGCATCGCAGATTGGGCCACATGACAGAACGAGGCTTGAAGATTCTTGCTGAACGTAATCTCCTACCCGGGCTCAAGACGGTAAACTTACCTTTCTGTGAGCACTGTGTTACCAGTAAGCAGCATAGATTGAAATTTGGGAGATCTACTGCTAGAAGCAAACACATTCTAGACTTGATCCATTCAGACGTTTGGGAATCACCGGTTTTGTCCCTAGGAGGAGCCAAATACTTTGTATCATTTATTGATGATTACTCTAGGAGACTATGGGTGTATCCAATCAAGAACAAGTCAGATGTGTTTCCAATATTCAAAACTTTCAAAGCGCTGGTGGAACTTGAATCCGGGAAAAGGATCAAGTGTTTGAGGACGGACAACGGATGAGAATACACTGACGGGAGCTTCTTGGCATTTTGCAAGCAAGAGGGTATTCAGAGGCAATTTACTGTTGCACATACACCTCAGCAAAATGGTGTAGCAGAGCGGATGAACAGAACTCTTCTTGAAAGAATGAGAGCTATGTTGGAAACTGCAGGTCTTGCCAAATCATTTTGGGCAGAAGCAGCTAGAACTGCCTGTTACGTGATAAATCGGTCACCGTCAACTGCAATTGGGTTGAAGGCGCCGATGGAAATGTGGAGCGGAAACCCGCAGATTATTCTACCTTGCATGTATTTGGGTCTCCGGCATATGTGATGTATGGTTCCCAAGAAAGAACAAAGCTGGATCCAAAATCCAGGAAATGTGTATTTTTGGGAAATGCTGATGGTGTTAAGGGGTATCGCCTGTGGGATTCCACTGCCCACAAGGTTGTCATCAACAGAGATGTGATATTTGCAGAAGATAAACTACAAAGTGAAGACGACAACAACACTTCAAAGGAGACTACTACAATACAAATTGAAGATAAGTCAGAACAAGGAGATGCTTCTTCTGAAGCTGCACCGGAGCACGAGGAACAAGAACCAGATGATGCTGAGGTTATAGAAGTCCGACGTTCATTGCGTCAGACAACAAGACCAACTTGGCATTCAGATTTTGTCATGGCGAGCAATGCTGCATACTGTCTTCTAACGGAGGATGGAGAGCCATCTACCTTTCACGAGGCTATAAAAAGCCCCGATGTTGCCCTGTGGATGACAGCAATACAGGAAGAAATTGAAGCTCTACATAGAAACAAGACGTGGGAGCTTGTTCCACTACCACCTGGACGGAAAGCCATTAGTAACAAATGGGTCTACAAGATCAAGCGAGATGGTAATGACCAAGTGGAGCGATATCATGCAAGACTGGTGGTGAAATGATATGCTCAAAAAGAAGGAATTGACTTCAACGAGATATTTTCTCCTGTGGTAAGACTTACAACTATCAGAGTAGTCTTGGCCATGTGTGGTGTGTTAGACTTATATCTAGAACAATTAGATGTAAAGATGGCTTTTCTTCATGGTGAGCTTGAAGAAAAGATTTACATGCTTCAACCAGAAGGTTTTGTTGAGAAAGGAAAAGAAAACTTGGTTTGCAGATTGACCAAATCTCTGTACGGTTTAAAGCAGGCGCCAAGGTGTTGGTACAAGAGATTTGATTCCTTCGTGATTAGCCTCGGGTACAACAGACTCAATTCAGACCATTGTACATACTACAAGAGGTTTGGCGATAATGATTTTATCATTCTGCTGTTGTACGTGGACGACATGCTGGTAGCAGGTCCCAATAAAGATCGGGTCCAAGAACTGAAGGCACAGTTGGCTGGGGAGTTTGATATGAAGGATTTGGGACCAGCAAACAAGATTTTAGGGATGCAAATTCACCGAGATAGAGAAGGCAAGAAGGTATGGATTTCCCAGAAGAATTATTTGAAGAAAATCTTGCGGCGCTTTAATATGCAAGATTGTAAGGAAATCTCGACCCCGCTTCCTGTCAATTACAAATTATCCTCAAGTATGTGTCCTAGCACTGAAGCGGATATGATATAAATGTCTCGAGTACCGTATGCATCAGTAGTGGGAAGTCTCATGTTCGCTATGATATGTACGAGACTAGATATTGCTCAAGCAGTTGGTGCGGTCAGTCGGTTCATGGCGAATCCTGGTAGAGAGCATTGGAATGTTGTTAAAAGGATCCTAAGATACATCAAAGGAACCTCGGATGTTGCATTATGTTTTGAAGGATCAGAATTTACTGTCAAGGGTTTTGTTGATTCTGATTTTGCAGGTGATACCGATAAACGGAAGTCTACTACAGGCTATGTGTTTACAGTTGCAGGCGGCGTGGTAAGCTGGATATCTAAATTACAGACTGTTGTGGCCCTATCTACAACAGAGGCTGAATATATGGCAGCTACACAAGCTTGTAAAGAAGCAATCTGGATTAAACAGTTAATGGAGAAGCTCGGGCACAAACAAGAGAAAATTCCCTTGTTTTGTGACAGTCAGAGTGCCTTGCACATTGCAAGGAATCCAGCATTTCATTCCAGGACGAAACACATAGGTGTTCAATATCACTTTGTTCGAGAAGTAGTGGAGGAAGGGAGTGTGGATATGCAGAAGATTCACACCAACGAGAACCTAGCAGATGTCATGACAAAGCCAATCAACGTTGACAAGTTTGTTTGGAGTAGATCCTCATTTGGCCTAGCAAATACGTAAGCAACGTGAAATTGGCAAGTATGGAGAGATTTGAAGATAATCCAAAGTGAGCTTTAAGTGGGAGAATGTGAGTTAGTTAAAGCTCACTTTGAGCATTTGGTCAAAAGAAAACAAAAGGCAATGGGAAAGGAAGATTTTTTGCATCAAAGTTTGGTGCAAAGTTAGGCACATAAAAATCCTTTTCACACTACTATTTTGCTTTGATTTTGGGTATGGAATGAGCCTATAAATAGAAGCTCATTCCTTACCATTTAGCATCATCCAAGCATAGCAAATTAGAGAGAAAACATAAGCTTTCTCTTGAGTAGTTTTCTTCCTCTTTTGTTGTCCTATATTTGTGAGTGAGAGTTAGTTTCTCCTATTATTTGAGAGAGTGATATTGTTCTCTCCTTATATTAGAGAGAAGGTTATTGTAAAATACTCCACATCACAGTGAAATCCTCCATTACTTGTCCGTGGTTTTTCCCTCGATTTGTTTGAGGGTTTTCTACGTAAATCTTGTGTTTCTACTTTCTCTGTTCTCATTCATATTTTAGTTGCGTGATACTGCTTGTCCCCGACCATTCCGCTGCGCCGATACCCAACAAGAATAATGTCTAAAGTTTTCTACATGGTTAGATTTTTCAAAGATGGAGGTGAGGGTGCATATTATAATTCTCAACTCATTTGCTTTGAAATGGGAAAGGATGAGCATGTCGTCACCACAATCGATATCCCGAGGGTTTTCTTTTCGTCAGATCGTAGAAATGTCATGCTGTTGAAATGGAAGAAGAAGCCATCGATTGTTAGCAAAGTTGAGGACGATCTCCATATATGGCAATTGGAAAATTACAAGAAGAAGAAATGGGCTGAGAAGAAGATTGCTATTTCTTTGACATTTTTGAATGAGTATCCAAACATGAGGAACTTTAGAGGTCTTCGAGCTAAAGAAGATGAATTGTCTGTTTATAACTACCGTGGGGAAACAGTGAGGTATAATGTTGAATCGCAACAAGTGATATACTTTCCACCTGTGCCATTCAGGAAAATTGCATACTGTGTAAGACCTAGCCTAGCACGTCTCAAGGGGATCATGAAGTCAGAAGAGAAACCAAAAGGCTGCAATGACTTATCGGAGGAGTTGCTCTTCAGTCCTGCAAGCCGGACATCATCGTGTGGGCGCCATATAGATGTAGCTCCCACCCTTTCACCTTCTGTCTAAATGGGATGTCAGGCTTTCTGATTTGAAGGTTTTTCTTTAGCATGGTTTATGAGTAGTCTATTGGTGGGTTACTCTCCTAAATGGTTTATGAGTTGTTTTTTTTTTTTTTTTTTGCTTGCAACTGTTAGCAGTGCATAAAAAGGGACAAATTTGGCTTTGATAATATATATATTTTTGTATTTGTATGTTGAATCACCATTTAGTGGGGCTACTAGGACTTGGGTCTCTTTCTTGGGTGGATTACCAGATCTAAGATTTTTAAAGTATCGGCATGAGCAAGCACAAGACCAGGTACTCTCGATGAACAAAGGAAAGCAAGAGAACTCTGTGAATAGGGGATTAAAGTTTTTCATTTCATTAAGCAAAAGTTGGGTTCTTATCTTACACCTTTCGAATTTTTGTTTTTCCATATAAATGAAATGTAGATTGACAAAAATCGACCCTATAAATGGGACCAAGCATGTTGCCGCTAGAAGCAGAATCCCGTATTTTTTCTAGAGCTTATGGTGAAACAGGGAATTGCATAGAGCACACTAAGGGCTTGAGAGCTTCATTTTTTTAGATCAAGAGAGAAGCAAATGAGGAAAATTGAATGATGCTCTCTCTCTACTTTGCATTTTCGTGTTTATAAGCTTATAGTGTCATGGCAACTTTACGAGACTCGAACGCAATCACAAAACGGGGAGATTCAATTTTGATGCAAACTTAACCACTTTTACAGTGGTTCAATTCTATTTGATTTCTATAAACAGGTCACGAGCTTATTTCTCACTTATTAGCTTAGGTAATCCATAATTTGAATGGCCGTGTACCATTTGGACTCTACTGCGTATTTAAGTGACAATTTTGATTAGGGTCAACAAATTGATCATACTTTTTCCTTATTCCATGGATATATATATAAAATTTCGGTTTTTCTATGTTACTCGATTGAATTAATTTGATAGCCTTTCATATTTCGTTTGGAAAATCGTGTGCGTCGTCGTGCGTGGTACGTTATTCTATTGAATATATTGGAATTATACAGATCACTTTGTTGCAGTTTGATTTTCTGAAAAGTGTAGGGTTTTGTGCTTAATTTTTAGTATTATATATATATATATAAAGCCAATTCAATTATGAGTCAATGGGAGTAATTAATATATCGTGCTTCCATTAATTTTTTTCCAGGATAATTTCTTTAGGTCTTTTTGGTTTATCATCTGTAAAATTGTACAGATGTACTTCAGCTAATAGGGGATACCTTTGAATTTAATCATCTGTTCAATAACGAGTAAAAGAATGTATGTTTTGCATATGATAGTTATTAGGGTAATTTATTGAAATGATCCTAGATTTTTGTCTTTTTTGACATTTAAGGCTTTTATCTTTTATTTTGGACAAAATGGTCCTTTATCTTTCATATTGGTGACAGCTATTAGTGTTTGGAATAAATTCTATAAAAAATAACGTTAAATGAGCACATGAATGGCACGTGGCTACAAAATGCATAAACTTTAGGGTGCTTATCTTTTATCGTGTGACAATTTTACCCCTGATGATTTGTGAATTTTGCAACCACGTGCCATCTACGTGCTCACTAACGATATTTTTTCGACGGACTCTGCTTCAAGGATTAACGATTGTCACCAAAATAAAAGATAAAAGACCATTTTGTTCAAAATAAAATATAGAGGATTTAAATGTAAAAAAAGGTAAAGATTTAGGAACATTTCAATAAATTACCTTAGTTATTATTTGCATTAGATGATACTCTCCTTGAGAGAGGATTATTTTCCAAAGGCTTAACATTTAATTTGCCCTTGAAGCAGTCCAACATCTTCTTTTATTATTTTTCAGCTTTAGGTTTCTGTCTTTTTTGCTTGCGCCCAGGCGAGTTTTTTATTTTCCCAGGCGAGAATTTTCAGCTTTAGCTTTGTGCCCTTTTTGCGCCCCATTTTTTTTCCCGCCGGCTCTTTTCAATTTTCTGTAATTCTTTCCTTGTTTTCTTTTGACCTCCTTGGTCCGTTGTCATACTTGTTTGGAAAATTAAACAATTGTATTGTTCTTCTCGATATATGAAATACACACATTTATTGAATTAGCAAGGGAAAAAAAAAACATCTTCTTTAATTGTGCTAGAGACATTGTAAGATAAGCTTAGTTTTGTATAATGTTGGCATGTTTTGGCATGCACTACACTTTTGGCCTAGTAAAGTACTAAAGTACGATTTTCATATCACTTCAATATATACACTGTTAGTCCGAAACTAGCACAAAAGTTTTGGTAAATCAAGATATAATATTATCAAGCTGGAAATAACTACAAAAGCTCCCTGTCCATGATAAGTTCTTCTTAAATAATCAGAAGTCAGCCCTTAGGGGTAACTTGGTCAGTTTTGGATGTTCTTCCTACAGGTCACCCATTCAAGTTATTTCATGGCCATTGGGCTTGTTTGGATTGGGGGTTTTGTGTGTGGGGGGTGGGGGTGGGGGTGGGGGTGGAGGGGAGGATGGATTGGTTTAGAAGGAGTTTTTAATTCTGTCCCCCTTGTTTGGATTGAGAGGGTTGGGGAATGATAGGTTAGTAAATGATTTGCAATCACCTTAAATTCCAGTCAGAACAAGTGATTTGAGATTAATGTATTTTAAATAATTATTAAATGACTATACTATCCTTACAAACAAGAAGAAGAAAGAAGTATGACATATTAAAAAGGCTAAAGAAGTCAATCCCGAGATGATCCTTTCTCTGATGTTTCCTATTTTAAAATTCCTGGTTGGTCTCCTATTATTATGCTCCTTTCTCTGATTTTTCCTATTGTTTTCTGGTAGAAATGTATCGAGCAATCTTCGAATACTTTGGACTCAAATCCACGGACCTCTCTTCTGTCAAGAGCCAGCTGCGCAACCCCCCCCGCGCCCCCCCGCGAGATGATCATAGAGATTTAGAGATTTTGAGTTGGTTGCCATTGAAGTCAGTATTGAGATTCAGGTGTGTCTCCAGTTTGTGCTATACTGCTACTCAGGAACATGAATTCATCAAGAAGCACAGAAGCCGCTATCGCTATCCATCCATTATCCCTTTCACTAGAGATGAAAATGGACGTTTACATGCCATTGTGGGTGACGAAAAGTTCCGATGGCTCTGCCAATCCCAAGGTTTAATGTTTTTAGAGACGACGCATACCAATCGTCAATACCGTTTATGGAACTCCGCAACAGAAGAAATGCTCAATCTGCGTACTCCCTCCAACCCACAATTCGCCATTAGAATCTTTGTCCTTCCAACGACCCATCAATGTAAGTTAGTTCATGTCTACTGTCTTGTAGAAGGAAACACGTTTAGGGTAGGTTGTGAAGTTCTCACAGTTGGGACTGATTCTGCGTGGAGACCTCTTTAAATTTCTTTATTAGACGATGTGCAAAATGAAGAAAAGCTCTCCGAAATAAGAATGTTGTCTAAAGTTCTCTACATAATAAGAGTTTTCAAAAATGGAGTTATGGGTGATTATGCTCGACTCATTTGCTTGGAAATGGGAGATGAGCGTGTTACTACAATCATTATTCCTAGGCATTTCTTCTTATCAGATTGCAGATGTATCAAGCTCTTGAAATGGAAGAAGAAACCATCGGTTGCTAGCATGGTTCGGGACGAGCTCCATTTATGGCAGTTGGAAGATTACAACAAGAAGAAATGGGCTGAGAAGAAGATTGTTATTTCTTTGATATTTTTGAATAAGTATCCAAACATTAGTGACTTTATCATGTCCGAGCAAAAGGAGATGAAATGACTCTTCATAGTTGCACTTGCGAAATACTGACGTATAATGTTCAATCGCAGAAAGTGAAATTCACTCCATTTGTGCCATCCCGGAAAATTGCATACTCCGTAAGACCTAGCCTAGCCAGTTTCGAGGTAATACAGTCAGGAGAGAAACCAAATGGCTGCAATGACAACCTAGCATAATTCGGGAATGGATCTACTCATGACGTTATGAACAAAATCCAAAAATTGTAAATTATTGATACAGTTATAGTGAAATAATGTTGACAGGTCATAACGGTTTGGATTCCAAGGATCCTTAGAGTTTGTCAGTCTTTTTTATCATGCATTCTGTTTTTCACTTTTATTTATCAGAATCTTTTGTGACTAGACCATGTTTTTGGTTTCCTCTCTCGTTGCTTGATGTTGATCACAATTTCCTCTTTTTCATTTTGCTTGCAGATTTTAGCAGACATAAAAAGAGACCAAAATTGGTTTTTAATATATAAATCTTGTTTCATATTTGTCATACGTTTAATAGCAACAAAATCTCTTGTACACACAGCTAAATCCAAGGCAATCAAATAATTTTCAATTAAAGTAAAATCTTATTCACAATTATTTTCTCTAATACAAAATCTTATTCACAATTATTTTCTCTCATACTTCTAACATGGGACTACGACAACAATTATTTTCTAACTTTCTAAACAATGGAGCTTCCCACATTGCAAGATGTTAATTTTATGCAATTTACATAATGAATGCTCAGTGTTATGATACTCCCACAAAAATAAAAGCGGCGTAAAAATCCTAGAGTCAAAGACAATGAAAATGTAGGAATTTATGTTAAACTATGGGAAAATATTACATTTAGTCCCTATTGTTTCAAAAGAGTTTTAATTTGGTTCCTATTGTTTAAAATTTTGCAATTTTGTCCCTATTATTTTTTTAAAAGTTTTAATTTAGTCCCTATTATTTAAAATTTCTCAATTTCATCCCTATTGTTTCTCTAAAAGTTTCAATTTCATCTCTATTATTTTTCAAAAGCTTTAATTTCATCCCTATTATTTTTCTAAAAGTTTTAATTCCTTCCTTATTGTTTTTTTAAAGTTTTAAATTCATCTCTATTATTCAATGACTAAATTAAAATTTTTTGAGAAACAAAAGGGGCAAATTTGAATTTTTTTAGAAAATAATATGAACTAAATTAACTAATTTTGAACAATAAGGAAAAATTTAAAATTTTAGAGAAATAATAGGGACAAAATTAAAACTTTTAAAAAAATAATAGGGATGAAATTGAATAATTTTAAACAATAAAGACCATATTAATTTTTTTTTAAACAATAGTGAATAAATGTGACATTTTTTCAAAAACTATATATGAATTTGTCTTTTGAGCTTTCGAATTTACAAAGGTTTTGCCTTTTAAGCACGTGATGTCTTAGGTTTCAAGTCTAATTTGATAGATTTGGACGTGACACAATAGTGGATCAATTTTAGATTCTCACTATGTGGCAATGAGACTCAAATTCAATCCCACCATTGAAACAAAAGATTCAATTTTTTATACAACTTAACCAACTCCTGTTCTAGCTAACTCCATTCCAGACTATTAGGCGAGGTGTGTTCGATTGAGCTTCTATTAATCATCTAACTACACGGCTTTAGTGGTTCATCTCTATTTATTTCGTCTCAAGACGACTCAATTTTCTACTAATTAGCTTTGAGTAATGCATATGTAGAGATGCCGTACACCTTTTGGACTGTACTCCCAAGTTAAGTGGCTCTTTTGATTAGGGTTAACAAGTTCATATTTCTGCCGCTATTCCATGCATACATACTGGCAATTCTCGGCTTACCTGGTTGCCGCTCAACTCAGTACTGAGATGTAGATGTAACTCCAATTTGTTCACATAATTGCGTGATTGTCGTTTATTTTCTTTCTTTGTTGGGTATGATAGAAGCAAAAGCCATTATTCGAACTCAAAACCTCTGGATACAACATGTCACTATTTGATTATTTCACTCAACTTTTGAGTATTGTGATTCATCGTTAGTGGTACGTCATTCATTTGAAATCTTTGGATTATACATTTCCATATAACACCTTGGGGCAGTTTTGTGTTTTGAAAAGTGTAGGTTTTGTGTTCAATTCGTAGTAATATATTATGCTAATTATGAGTCAATGGGAGAAATTATATATTGTGCTTCCTATTAAATGTTTTTTTCCAGGACATATTTTTCGGCCTTTTTATCAAAATTTCTCCAATATGATTATTTCGCTCTAGATTGTGGGAAATTCCATGAGAAAAGTACGTAACGTTCTCGCAATTTATCGTAAGAAACATATATATTACTAGACCAAAGATCTATTGGTGGATTTCTATACTTGATTGGAAATCCTTGTCTGGACTTCTTCATTAGCTAATAGTGGATACTTCTGAATTCAATGATATCATCCGAGGCAAAGTAGGGAGCAAAAGAAGGTATGTTTGCATTGCTCATAGTTTTTATTTGTTTGTGACCTTCCACTTCTTTCTTTCATTGCCCATCGTCTAAGTTGGTGACCTCCATTGTTTTATGTTGTAGAAAATATATTGAGCAATCTTTGGATTGCTTTCGACTCGAATCCATGGAGCTCTCCTCTCTCGAGAGCCTGCCCCCTGAGATAATTATAGAGATTTTGACCTGGTTGCCGCTCAAGTCAGTACTGAGATGTAGATGTGTCTCCAATTTGTTCTATACCATTACTCAAGAACACGAATTCATCAAGAAACATAGACGTCGTGATCATTCCACTCTACCTCTGACCATAGATGAAGATGGACGTTTACTTGCGACTGTGCGTGAAAAAAAGTTTCGATATCTAGGTGACTCCCAAGGTTTATTGCTATTAAAGACACGTGGAAATCGTCAACACCATTTATGGAACCCCACAAGAAATGAAATGCTCGATTTGCCTACTCCATCAAAGCCACGATATTACATTGCATTGTGTTTTCTTCCAACCACGAATCAATGTAAGCTAATCAATGTCTACTATCCGAAAGAAGAAAACACGTTTGGTGTAGGTTGTGAAGTTCTCACAGTTGGGACTGATTCTTCATGGAGACCTCTTACAATTTCTTGCTTAGATGATGTGAGAGATGAAGAAGAGCTCTCAGATATTAGAATAATGTCTAAAGTATTCTACATGGTTAGATTTTTCAAAAATGGAGGTTTGGGTGATTATAATTCCCAACTCATTTGCTTTGAAATGGGAAATGATGATGAGAATGTCGTCACCACAGTCAATATCCCGTGGGTTTTCTTCTCGTCAGATCGTAGAAATGTCATGCTGTTGAAATGGAAGGAGAAGCCATCGATTGTTAGCAAAGTTGAGGACGATCTCCATATATGGATGTTGGAAAATTACAAGAAGAAGAAATGGGCTGAGAAGAAGATTGTTATTTCTTTAACATTTTTGAAGGAGTATCCAAACGTGAGGAACTTTAGAGGTCTTCGAGCTAAAGAAGATGATTTGTCTGTTTATAATTGCCGTGGGGAAACAGTGAGGTATAATGTTGAATAGCAAGAAGTGATATACTCTCCACCTGTGCCATCCATGAAAATTGCATACCGTGTAAGACCTAGCCTAGCACGTCTCAAGGGGATGAAGTCAGAAGAGAAACCAAAAAGCTAGGAGTTGCTCTTCAGTCCTGCAAGCCGGACATAATTGTGTGGGCGTCACATACATGTGGATCCCAACCTTCCACCTTCCGTCCTAAACGGGATGTCGGGCTTTGATGAACTGAAAGTTTTCCTCTAGTATGGTTCATGATCATTCTTTATTTATCACTCATTCTGTTTTTCACTTTCTCTATTAGAATCTTTTCTGAGCAGACCATATATATGGTTTCCTCTCTCGTTGCATGATGTTAATCACAATTATCTCGTATGGTGAAATAGGGAATTGCATAGAGCACTAAAGTGATCTTGAGAGTTCTGTTTTTGGATCAAAACAGAAGAAAATGACGAAAATTGAGTTATACTCTCTCTCTACTTTGCACTTTCGTGTTTAGGAGCTATAGTGTTATGATAATTTTTAGGGGACACGATTCCTCTCCATTGCTTCTCTCCTCCAATTTTATCAATATAATGTAGGCTTCTTGACGAAGTGTTAATCTATCTTGACTAACAGATTTTGGTTCCTTTGAATATATATTTCCCCTTGTTTGTCTATTGTAGTCTCGATTGATGTATTTATATTTTTAAACCTATCTATATTTTAGAATTAATTATGCACATTCATCTAAAAATTTGATCACTTTATCAAAGAACAATTGGAGCAATATCTAAGAGAAAATTGGATAAGAAAAGGAGCAAAGGCTTTTTGATAAAGATTTATTGAAGAAATAAATAAATAAAGCAAAAGAAACAAAACAAAAAGAAAAAAAAAGTAATAATATAAAAGTATATAGAGAGTTGATCCTTGACCAAGGCTAAAACCTTGGCCAACGGTTTCTCTAAGTTAGACATGGCCTATATTGCTGCCATGATAAGGATTAACCCCAATGGGCCCCACAATTTTATGATTTAGTTTAGCAATTAGTTTTTTTAATTTAGGGGAGATTTAATACATACAACGTAACCAGACTCGAATTTATAATTTCTCGCATAATAACGAGTAATATTACTATTGGACCAAAGCCCTAATAGCAGCAATTGGTCTTTATATAAAGAACACATCAAGAGGGAAAAAGGAAGGAGCTTCAGCAACAGAAAAAAAAAAAAAAAAAGGCACTGCTACTAGGATTTTAGCCCACTGGTAATGTTATTTACTATTATGCAAGATGTTATGAATTTGAGTCTTGCTGGTGGGCCTCCCTTAAACAAAATGCATTTTTTTCTTTCTCCCATTCTTCAGCGCTTTGGTTCCAAATTGAGGATTCAACAAACAATTGGGATTTGATCAAGCTATAAACATTGTTTTTAACGGACTTGGACCTGTTTAATGGGAAATTTTATTTCAATGGTTGAGTAATTTATTGTTTAGGTTAGGATTTCTATGTAGTAGTCTTAATTTTTACGGTCTTGAATTTGGATTAATTATTTTGATGCCATTTTCAATATATGATTTATATGTTTTATTTTTTTGTCTTCTATTATTCCATTATGCTTGTAGCTAGTGCACAATAGAAACTCATCTGATAAATCATATATATATATATTTTGAACTTTATTGCAAAAAGTATAGGTTATATTATAGTTTTTCTACACTTAATTTATTAACGCTTTAGCATAAAAGATCCTCAATGTTTAGATACTCCCACAACAATAAAAGCGAAAAAGTATAAAGTGTCCAAGACAATAATGTTCAACCATATATGAATTTGTCTTGTAAGTTTGTAGATTCTCTGAGCTTTTTTCTTTTGGTTGTATTATTGATTTAAGGTTTTAAGGTTTGCCATAATTTTTTTTTTTTTATTGCCTAAGTCAATTTTTTAAAGGATGTTACACATTTTAAAAATCAATCTCTAAACCTCCAGCATTTAAAGCGAGAATTATATCACTAGACTAAATGCCCGATAGATTTGCCTTGTTGAACTCGAAAGGTTTTGTCTGTTTTAGTTCGTGGCATCTTACGTATCAGGATTGTCTCATTGACAAATTTGGACACTACAATATTGGATCAATCTTAGGTTCCCCATTGCATGGCTACCAGACGCAAACCCAATCATCGAAACAATTTAACCATCTGGTGAAGTGGTTCATCTCTATTTCTTCTTTTTTTTTCTTTTAATTTTTGGGTCGAGGTTCATTTGTATTTATTTCGTCTCAACAGGTCACGAGCCTATTTCTCACTTATTAGATTAGATAATCACTATTGGACTCTACCCACCCAGTTAAGTATCCCTTTTGAGTAGGGTTTACAAGTTCACACTTTTGCCGCTATTCCATGCATGTATATTGAATTTGTCTAGCCTTCATATTTTGTTCGCATAATCATGTGATTTATTATTATTTAAAGGTACGTTATTCATATGTCTCATTGGAGCAGTTTAGTTTTTTGAAAAGTGTAGCTTTGTGTTTAATTTGTTGTAATATATGAAGCTAATTATGAGTCAATCGGAGTAATTTTATATATATATATATTATAGTTATCGTGATTCCATTAATTTTTTCCAGGATAATCTTTTAGGCCATTCCAGCAGAATTTATCCAATATGATTTTTTTCGCATTGGATTATCTGCGGGCAATTCCATGAAGTGATAGATTTCCCTCATGTTATGCCCTTGTCAATAGATAAAAAGGCAGAGTGGAGAAAACTAAATTTTCATTTTTTTTTTTTTTTTTGTTACGATGGAGTCTGAAGTTGTGATTCTCATTCAAACCTCATTGATTACAACAGTTACACCCGACTCTTGGGTAACAATTTCAATTTACATAATTGCAGTGACCTATTGAAATAGCACTTACGTGATTGACATATTCGATGGATTTCTATACTTAATTGGGAGCCCTTGTTTGGACTTTATCAGCTAATAGTGAATCATCTGTGGCTAGTAGGAGCAAAAGAAGTTATGTTTGCATATGATAGTTAACATTTGCTTGAGAAAATATTATTTTCCGATGATTTGATTTACCTTTGAAGCTATCCAAAAGTCTTCTTTAATTATATTAACTAACTTCCACTTATTTCTTTCTCTTTGTTTTTGGTTTTTTCTTTTCTTGTTTTTTTCAATGAGGAACTCATTATAGGGAAGACCACATTAGGTTCACCCAAAACAAAAAACACCATGGTGCACCAGCATCATCCAAAGACAAGTTAATATTTGTGATAAAAGATATAAGTTTAAACTTGAGAGCTTTAATTACAAAAAGTCATTATTCGACCACTCTACTCATTTAATTCTTATTACCGACTTATTTATTTCTTTTTTGTTTCTTTTTTTTTTTTGACAAAGGAGGGATGGCACCCTTCAAAATTTTATTAATATCAAAAGAAAGTACAAAAATGGAGGGGGACGTAAGGCCTAAACTCTACGGGAGGATGGGAGACTTTCCTGCCCCATCGTCCAATCTAAACTAGAAGGGCACAAACCACTACTTCTTACAAAAGAACCTAGCCAAAAAAGAAAGTACAAGATAAAAGGCTATCTAATCCTAAAATGAGGCAAGTTTGCCTTTTCGGTGCAAACCATACCTTTAAGAATCTTAAAATCATGCAAATTGTAGATACAAGTCATCGACGATGCCTGAGCTCCCAAATTAGCAAGGAATTCTGCTAGTTGGTTTCCCTCCCTGAATATATGAGAAATGCAGGCATGTAAATCAACCATGAGCTTTCTACCCTTTTTGAGATCATAACAAAGTTCTCATGGTCCACTACTACCTGAATGAATGAGGTTGACGATGCTCTGGGCGTCCATATCAATCCAAATATCATGCAAACCATTATCTTTACACACTTCAAGACCCATCACCAATGCCAACAGTTTCGCTTTAAATGAGCTATTGCAATCAAAAGGACAAAAGAAAGCAATAACAAAGTCACCTTTCTAGTTTTGAATTATACCACCTCCCCTGCAAGGTTCCGGTTTATTTGGAAACTTCCATCAATATTCAATTTAAAATAATTTTCTCTCGACTTTCTCCAGTAAACAGCTTTGGGTAAAGGCTTCTGATCATTAACATAAAAACAGTAAAAGGATCGAGCTAAAAACACATCACATTTCCACTGCCACTTTTTAATGAGACTGACTTGGAAAGTTTGAGCAATAGCCCTTCTAACTTTCCAAATAATTCTAGAAGGGAAAAACCCCGTATTCCTGTGTTTAGCATCATTACGTTCAACCCACAGGAACTACAAGATATAGATAGGCAGAAGAATTCGAACATGCCCTTTACAAATGTAATCCCCTGAGAATAACCAAGCTGAAAACCAATGCTTAAAAGAACCAGAGTTTGGTAATTTAATATTGAAGAGGGAAGTAAAATGATTCCAGACCTGTTGAGCTGCACTACCATCCATGAAACAATGCTCCAAAGTCTCATAAGAATTGCAACATTGACATTTTGAGGCTAAGGATATGCCTTTACTTTGTAATCTTGCATCCACTGGAATCCAGTTGTGGAAAATTCTCCAAATGAAAAAAGAGATTTTAATAGGAATGGAGGGGCTCCAGATTTTGGAGAAAATCTGCTAAATAAAGTTGTGCTTCCCTGATTCATCCCAAGTATTCCATACTGAGAAACTACTATTTGGGGTGAGGGTCCACAAAGGAGTATCAGATTGATAGATATCCAAAGGCACTTGAGAAATTTTCTTAACAAAATTTTCTGGAAAAAATTCTCTTAGTTTACAAATATTCTAGTTGTCTTCCTTAAAGAAATGTTCAGCTTTAACAGAAGAATCTTTGAAAGCTGGAAAGTGAATGTGCAGGGGACCAACATCACACCAATTATCTTGCCAAAAGAAAATTTTTCATGTGCCTAATTCCCAACGAATGAACTTATCACAAACTAACGTTGTCACTTTCATTCTTCTCTAAAGAGGCG
This sequence comes from Ehretia macrophylla, assembly GCA_037974665.1. Lineage (NCBI taxonomy): Eukaryota > Viridiplantae > Streptophyta > Magnoliopsida > Boraginales > Ehretiaceae > Ehretia > Ehretia macrophylla. The sequence continues at coordinate 52,991,290 of CM075769.1, read as the reverse complement.
AGTCATGATTGGAGACCTTGACTGTTGATGGGTGGCTGCCTTGGCAATAATTATTCTGCATGAATTCAGACCACAGGTTGTTTACAGTTCGGAATCTCCACCACACTTTGAAATTCATTGCCACTATCATATCATCCAATTTATGCATGCCAACACCTCCTTCTTCATAAGGCAAACATAATGCTTCCCAAGAGGACCAGTGAATCTTCTTAGCATTGTCCTTGCTACCCCAGAGGAACCTATTAAAAATCCTTTCCATTCGTTGAATAACCTATTTAGTGGGGTTCAAGACTTGAAGCAAGTAAAGAGGCATTGAAGTAAGAGTGTTTTTCAGAAGAGTGATTCTTCCTCCATGAGTAAGAGTTTTTGACTCCCAGCTAGAAATTTTGCTAGAAATCTTTTTCATAAGATCATCAAAATAAACATATTTTTTGACGCCTTTAAAAATGGGAATTCCCAAATATGTGGTTGGGAAATCAAGTTTATCAAAACCTGTAGCATTTTCAATGATAGAACTTCGAATGGCAGAGGTGTTCTTACCCACCAGGAAACCACTTTTATCCACATTGATCTTTTTGCCTGATGCATCCTCATAATCTTTGAGAAAACACATGAGCCTCTCAAGCACTTGTTTACTACCATTTGTGAATATGATGACATCATCAGCAAATGAAAGATGTAAAACCATTAAAGATGCCCTTGTAAAATAGCACATAGATGGGAAATGTGAGAACAATTTATTAAGGCCCCTTGAAAGAAATTCAGCTGCAATTATAAAGAGAGCAGGGGAAATTGGATCTCCTTGACGGAGACCATGTTCTGATTTAAAATACCCTGTGGTTTCTCCATTTATGAGAAGCGAAAACCAGCAATTTGATATGCATCTCTTGATTTTAGACAACCATTCCTCATTCAAACCAAAAGAACGCAACGTAACCAAGAGAAAATTCCAATTAAGACGGTCATAAGCTTTCAACATATCCAGTTTAATAATAACACTTGAGTGTTGGATTATATGCCCTAAATGCCAATTTCAGAACATAATAATTATATTATTTATTTAATGTGGGCAGTTTATTTAAATATAATTAATGCAATTAATTATTTAAATAAGAGTTCTTAGAATAATATTTATAGATTCTATCCTTAAGAGTAAGGACATGAGTGACAGAATCTATATTCATAAATATATTCTAAAATAGTCTACGATCGTAGGATAAATTAATTGGGCGTTAATTTATCCGAAAAGATCGGATTACAATCTACCATCCAAATAATATGAGATATTAATTTGGGCGATTAGTCTCATATTGTAAGGGTAGATGTATAAGTGCTTGTTGAGAACAAGTGACTAGACATGACCGCTAACACAACGAATTACATGGAATGGTCAATAATTCGTTGTATAGTGTAATGGTGCAATTAAGTCCTTAGACCTGAGACACCACGGTTATCTTGTGTTAGGGATAACGTGATTTGCTGGTACAATAAAGCTAGTCCTCATCAAGGATTGAATAATGTACTCAGTGGTTACGATCTATTCCGGCATGGAGATTGGTGCGTGTAGATATAAAATCTATCAATTAGGGATCCTACACGATTAATTAATCGAGTAACTAGAAATCTTTAGCCGAGGTAGAATAGTGGAAGTCGTTCCACGTATTATTCATAAGTTACTGATTAAATAGATTTGGACATATGATTAAGTAATAGAGTTTGACGACCAATCGGGATGATTCAGACAGAAGGAATTAGTTACATGATAATTAATAAGGGTTCGTAGAATTTCACTTCATTATTAGTTGAGTAGTCGTGATATACTGCTAAGTATCACTCACGACTTGCAAGAATTAAATTAGAAGAGTTCTAATTAAATATTAATTGGATTAATATTATTTTGCTGCCAATTAATTATGAACCCGAGAGGTCACACACAAAAGAGATCGAAAATTAATCAACCAGAAAAGTAAATTAAATATTAGAAGAGTCTAATATTTAATTGGACTTAAAACTAATTAGATTGGAATATAAGTTCAATTATTTAATCAGTCCAAGTCCAGTAGTTAGGACTGGCCCAAAAGCTAGCCCTAATATGTACAGGGTTTCCTATAAATAGGAAACTATAGCAGATAGAAAAGCTAGCACAAATCCTGTCTTTCATAGCAAATATATTTTCTCTAAAACTCGTAGTCGGGTTTTTGCTGATTGATGGCTCGGATCTCGTATAGATATTTTCGGAAGCTTCAAAATTGGGGAGCTCTGGATTCGATCAATTTCTACCACATATTCGCCATCGAAGAAAGGTAATCCTAAAATCTTATTATGCGTAATTAATAGCGATTATTATGCATATATGTAATCTACGTAATTAGCCATGAACGGATGCATGTGCATTTATTTGTTTCCGCTGCGTTTATTTAATTATAAAATTTTAAAATACCATGCACGATTCCTAACAGTGGTATCAGAGCCACCGTTTATGCCTTTTACGTGGTTATTCGATTATGGCACATAATATAGCACAATTAAACATGTCAAATATAGTTTGTGAAACTATTTGTGAAATTAATAGTTTTTGAATCTATTAATTTTATGCCCATGTTTTAATTGGATTAAATATTAGACCTAAAGTTCTTCCCTCTATCAATTTCATAAAAGTAGTTTGTGAAATTGTTTTTCACTTTCATTAAAGGTTGTTTTTGAAATTGAATTTTTTTTTATATATAAAATTGTTTTGAATCTGTTTCAAAATTATTGAAAATCCAAATTTTGTAAAAGGTGTTTTGCAAAAGGGTTTTATTTTCTGAAATTGTTCAGCAATAAAAATAAAAAATTTGAAAACTAGTTTTTCAAAAATTGTAGAAAACCCCTTATCCATGTTCATCTTCCCAGCAACAAAGGAGGTATGCCACAAGAGTCACCATGGCTGCCCCACAGGCAGTAACGCGGAACAGCGACGCGGAGCAGCAAGGCTGCTCCGCGAATTAGTTACCAGCGCGAGGGCCATGGGGCGACACTCACGCTGTTGTCGCGGCTGTTGGAGACAGCTGCGCCGACCACTGTATGTGGTCGGAGCGGCTGTTATCTCATTGACAGCAGCGGCAACTGACAGCCATGGCTGCTGCCATGGTGGTAGCAACCATGGCTGCTCACGGTAGAGCAGCCACCAGCGCGAGGTGGAGACCTCACGCGGCGGTTGCAAATGGCAACAGCAACGCTGCTGCTATGGAACAGCCATCAGCGTGAGGTGGAGACCTCGCGCGGCGGCTGCGAACGGCAACAGCAACGCCGCTGCCATGGTGGCAGCAGCGATGCTACTTCACCCAAAGCAGCAAGGGCTGCTGCCACCATGGCTGCAGGTGACGTGTGAAGAAGAAGGGGTAAGGGGTAGAGTGGCGGCGCAAAGGGAAGAAGAAAGAGAAGAATTTTATTTTTTATTTTTTATGGGTTAGGGTTTTTAACCCGACCCAGATTCAGATCCGGGTTTGGATTTGGATCTGGGTCAAAATTCGAAACCCAAACCCAAGCTGTTGGGTTTAGTTAATGGGTTTTTGGGTTATTTTTATTTTGTTTTATTTTTCTTTTTCTTAATCTTTTGGACTAATAAGGGCATCTATTTTTTATTGGGCTCATTGAGGCTGATTAAATTTGGACTTTATTTTAGTGTGGACTAATTTTAAAGGTCTGAATTAGGCTAAATGGGATTATAATGTTTGGGATTGATTTGGGCTATTTTAAAGTGTTTAAAATTAGCATATTCCTTTTGGTTTATATTGGGCCAATCTCAATTCAGACTTAGGTATAAAATGGTATAGACTATTTTAGTGTTTGAATTGGACTATTGGTCTTTTGGACTTAGACTTAATTAAAATAGGTTGGACTTATTTTAATCTTAAAGTCCAGATTGTTTTATTAGTTTTGTTTGACAAATTAATTTAAGAAACCGAAAGGTATTTTGACAATTTATATTAATAAATAGTTTATTAATTATTAAATATAATTTGATTATATTTATATTTTGTAAATATGAGATATTTATGGATTAAATTTTAATAAAGAGTTTATTAAATAGATTAAATTTAATAAAGAGTTTATTAAATTAGAAAATCAAATATAAAAAGTTTATATTAGAAAAGTTAATTGTGCTATACTTGTAGTTAATTAATAAATTATTTATTAATTAATTACTATAAATATAATGAGATTATATTTATTTAAATATGAGATATTTGAGGATCCAAATTAATAAAGGTGTTTATTAATTGGATAAAGCCAATATAATTATATTGGGAGACTAATTGTGCTATATTCGTGGATTACTTTTCTTTATTATTTGCTATGTTTATTGGTGATCATGGATTAGTATTGTATGTATGAATGGATGAATGAATGAATGCATGAAAGTCATTATTTTATTTATTTACCCATTATGGGTTTTATGTAATATTTTAAAATGGGGCTTGCATGCCTCTTATCCTCGTTTTAAATATGTAAAACCCTATTCCCATTTATGTATCCCCACTAGGTTAGGAATCTATGTACATAAATGTAATGGAAGATCAAGATGATGACATCAAGAGTTGGTGAGCTCAGTTCGCGAAAGGAGTTTTGTGAAGCCAAGGAGGAGCAGCCCATGAATTTTTTCTTATGGGCCCTTTATTTGACTTAGGTATTCAACCCAGTGGCTCGGGTTAATAAGTGCTCCTAATCCATGATCATCCCATTTTATTTTATGCATTTATTTATTTATTTATGCGATAAATATATGATGAGTGCATGTATGTTTCTATCTTATTTATGCGATAAATTGAAAATTAGAATCATGTAAAAAGTGAGACCTAAACTAAAGACCAAAAAACCTTCCCAAACTAAATATTAAGTTAATAATGGTGTAGTCTTGAGAAAATTATATCATTGCCTTTCGTTATCGTATATTGGTTTGTGTGTTGGGCAAGTAAGTAGCTAGCTATGGACACATAGAGGTTATTTATTTGTATCAACATTTGAACTAAGTCTATATAAGCATGAGATGTGAAAATTTTGGATTCGTACTGGCAACAAAAAATCTATCATGTGAGGTGTCGGTATTGTATTGATCCAAATTTTTAGGATAATGGGTTTAACTTAAACAATCTTGGAGACCAAAAATTTATAATGTGAGGTCGAAAGGATTGGAGGCAAGAACAATTGGAATTTGTATGAGATACATTGAATAAGAGGTTATTTACCTATTTGTTTTATCTTCACCAAAAATCTAAAATGTGAGGTGGGTTAAAGTGAATGGGCCTCCAATTCCACTAAGAAAAACACATTATTTTTTCGTTTTTCACTAGGGAAGTGTGGGATTCAAAAAATTTAGTGGGGGTTACTATTTGATTTAAAGACTCAAATCAAATAGTTAATAATATAATTATCTGACATCCTTAGAAATTACTGCAAATATATAATATCATATGTGAACCTAACCTTCTATTTTCACTAGACCAAACCTCAATGACTAGTTCAATGTTTTGAGAATTGTTCTCAAGATCCGAGAAAGTCATACATGTTCTAGATGCCCAAAATAAGTTGTCAAAAAGAAGCAAGAGAGCATGGATAATGTATCCATTATTAATTACTTACAAGAGTTGTGAAGTAAGCAAGATATGACAACTAGATATGAGATATCTAGTAGTAGATATGAGATATCTAGAAAGTTGTTCAAAATAAAAGCTAACTAGAGGGATTGATTTGAGAGCATGTGTTCTCAAGGTGAGTATCTTGAGTCCATAAGTTTATTTATGGTTTATCATATGCAGACAAATCTAATCCTTAAAGTCAATTCTTAATTCTCTCTTGTCGTTCATAATGGATTTCTTCCTTGTGAATACATTTGACACAACCCTTGCAAATGAGACTTATGTATAAAGGGTAGATCTAGAAAGTTGAAACTTGATTGGTAATTATTTGAACTACAAGAAAGGAGAACTAATAATAGAGGAAAATCCAAAGGACTTCAAAGAGTTTGAAGAGAAATGGATGTCCTCTATAAATACATATCGTCTTCTCGTTTACCCATTCGGGTGTTCATTAATTTTGGAATAATTGTTGTCATGTGTTTCATTTATTTGGGAAATAAATGAGACGACACTAGTAAATTAATGAATAAAGTCTTATATGGATAATGACAGGATAAACAAGTAATATGAGAGATTTAGAGATACAGATAACACTAAATTATTGTGACACTTATGATTAGGTCATAGAGGAGAAAACAAGAATCACTCAATTGGTGAAAGAGGGACTGGTAAGCCCTTGAGGCCCTGGAACATTCCCAACACGTGGATCTTGTGTTCTTAAAAATGATCAAATCAGTCTTTGTGGGACAAAGTCAAAAGACCACAAATATTTAGGGTTTATACATAGAGATGTATATGGGCCTTTTGGCAAAATAGCCCAATAAGGATTTAACTGCCTTATATATATTTATGATTGTCATAAGTATGAATCTGAATTGTTTGAAGTGTTCAAGGAATTCAGAGCTAAAGTATTAAATCAAACTAGAAATGAGAAGTAAGTCTCAATGATGAGATCATGGAGAATTCTTAGCCTCAATTTCTAATAGTATCTCAAAAGAAAATAACATAGTTACTTCATTAACTCCTTTTGGTATTCTAATGCTTGATGAAGTGTTGAAGAGAATGGGTTGGACCTTGTTAAACATGGTCTATAATTGATAAACTATGTTGATTTATAATTTAGCCTGTGAGACTATATTCTCCTTATAGCAGTCCATCTCTTGGATAAGGTCACTTCCAAATTAATCTTAAGTATTTCATATAGAATATAAGAGAACAGGATACCTAGTCATAAGGTGTTAAGAATGGGGGTTATCTTGTTTTCAATCAAAGGCTTTAGATTGATAAATTGGAAATGAGATTGGATAAGATTAATTGGTTATCCCAAGGATTTGTTGGGATATAATTTTTATTCCCTTGCTGACTAGAAGTCTATTAGCAAGTACAACTTCTTCTTGGAAGAATAGTTCATCTGAGAAGATAGTGTGGGAAGAAAAGTATGACTCAATAAGGAGTTACTGAGCAACCAGTTAACCTAAGTCAAATCTAGGATTTGATTCTAGAAAACCCAATCCAAGAGCAGCTGATTATTTCACAGTTTTTCCAGATTAGAAAGATGACAATAATCATGTTGATGATTTTTGTCAGCTATGAATAGTTATGTTTGACATAAGCTTAAATGGCTTGAGGCCATAAGATCTTAAATGAATAAAGATGGAGACTTTTAGGACAAATGGTAAAAGATTATTGTCATAAGCAAGGAGTTGACTATGATGAAATCTTTTCACCAATTGTTAAAATTCATTATGATTTTTTGGTGATAGTTGCACACTACTATTATGAGATGAGGTAGATGGATGACAAAACGGCATTTCATAATGACTTCATTAATGAAGACATTAGTATGGATTTGCCAATACGTTTTGAGTCCAGTGATAAGTCATAAAGAGTACAAGCTAAAGGGGTCCATTAATGGACGTAACCAAGCCTAAAGAATCTAGAACATTCGATTGACTTCATTGAGAATGAAGAAGAATCTTGACTACACAAGTAGGTCTAGTTATTCAAATAATTCTCCAAGTAAAATTTGGGATAATCCGCTTGAATCATTGGAAATCGATCTATAGCGATAGATCAAAAGGATTAATGGGTTTTTCCAAAAGGGTGTTAAAGGTGTTTAACACGTACACAGGTTCTAAAAGAGGATTTTTTTCTTTTAAGACATGACGTTTATCTCTCTAGGGCTGTGAGTCCTACAACTGCTAAAGAGAGAGAGACTGGACACATAAGGCTCTAAGTGCTGCAGCAATTAAGAATCTTATATACGTCATGCCGTGTACAAAGACATGATATCATAAATGTTATAAGTGTTATGAGCAGATGTCTATCTAATCCAGGTTATGAACATTGAAAAACAATCAAGAACATTCTTAAGTACTTGAGAAGCACTGGAAAATGTTCTTAGTATATGGAAAAAGGTAAAACTTAAAGTTTTACAGTTTCAGGCTGAGAGTCTGAAATGGATTATTGAAAATCCATATCTGGGTTTATACTCACCTATAACGGAAGAACAATTATTTGGAAAGGTTCCAAATATTGTTACAAATGTAAATTCTAGAGGTTGAGTGCATTGTTGCATCAAATGTAACAAGAGGAAGCAGTTTTGGATCTAGGAGTTCGTAACTGAACTAAGGATGGTTCTTTCCATTAAGTCAGATAGGTAGTGCTGTGACGACAATGAAGTTGTAGCGCAAGCTAAAGAACCTAAGTCTCACTAGAGATCCAATCGCATTAAAGAGGCATTACCACATCAATCAGAGATTGTGGAGAGAACAATATTATGCAGTAAATAACGTCAATAGTTGACGGTGCTAGTCCGCTGACTAAGGCAATGATTCAGCAGTCATTTGATTACCATCTTGAGAATATGGGTATGAGATACCATAGTAATTAGTTTTAGTGCAAGTGGGGGATTGTTGGATTATATGCCCTAAATGCCAATTTTAGGACATAATTTATTTAATGTGGGCAATTTATTTAAATATAATTAATGCGATTAATTATTTAAATAAGAGTCCTTAGAATAATATTTATAGATTCTATCATTAAGAGTAAGGATATGAGTGACAGAATCTATATTTATAAATATATTCTAAAATAGTCCACGATCGTAGGATAAATTAATTGGACGTTGATTTATCTGGAAAGATCGGATTACAGTCTACCATCCAAATAATATGAGATATTGATTTGGGCAATTAGTCTCATATCATAAGGGTAGATGTATAAGTGATTGTTGAGAACAAGTGACTGGACATAATCACTAATACAACGAATTACATGGAATAGTCAATAATTCGTTATATAGTGTAATGGTGCAATTAAGTCCTTAGACTTGAGACACCACGGTTATCTTGTGTTAGGGATAACGTGATTTGCTGGTGCAATAAAGCTAGTTCTCATCAAGGATTGGATAATGTACTCAGTGGTTACGATCTATTCCGGCATGGAGATAGGTGCATGTAGATATGGAATCTGTCAATTAGGGATCCTATGCGATCTATTAATCGAGTAACTAGAAATCCTTGGCCGAGGTAGAATAGTGGAAGTCGTTCTACGTATTATTCATAAGTTACTGATTAAATAGATTTGGACATATGATTGAGTAATAGAGTTTGACGACCCTATCTATGACTTTGACTCAATCGGGATTATTCAGACAGAAGTAATTAGTTGCATGATAATTACTAAGGGTTCATAGAATTTCACTTCATTATTAGTTGGGTAGTCGTGATATACTGGTAGGTATCACTCACGACTTGTAAGAATTAAATTAGAAGAGTCCTAATTAAATATTAATTGGATTAATATTATTTTACTGTCAATTAATTATGAACCTGAGAGGTCACATACAAAAGAGATCGAAAATTAATTAGCGAGAAAAGTAAATTAAATTTTAGAAGAGTCTAATATTTAATTGGACTTAAAACTGATTAGATTGGAATATAAGTCCAATTATTTAATCAGTTCAAGTCCAGTAGTTAGGACTGGCCCAAAAGCTAGTCCTAATATGTATAGGATTTCCTATAAGTAGGAAACTATGATAGACAGAAAATCTAGCACAAATCATGTCTTTCATAGCAAATATATTTTCTCTAAAATTTGTAGTGGGGTTTTTGCTAATTGATGGCTCGGATATCGTGTGGATACTTTCGGAGGCTTCACAATTGGGGAGCTTTGGATTCGATCAATTTCTACCACAGATTCGTCATCATAGAAAGGTAATCCAAAAATCTCATTTTTTTGAATCGTAAATCAAATCGAATCATGAATTGTACCGATTCGGTCACAAATTTGAAACTAGTTGATATTTGACATATTATGTTTCTATTAACAGTTTTTAGTTGAGATTCTTTATTTGAATTAATATTAATATATGTTTTTGTTACTTTTCTAGATTGTTCACTACTTCACTTGTTCCTAGTAGCCCAAACAATTTCTGCATCACAATATCACACTATTTTTTTTGGTCGGAACAATATCACATTTTACAGTGTCCAAACTAGTGCTCAAAAGCTGTTGTAAACACAAGTGGTCCAATCAGTTACGAGTTTTGTGTCCCATTTTTTTTTACTAAAGTGGGCTAATTTTGTTAGTTACTTTGAAATATTTTGGACTTTAAAAAAAAATAAAAAAATTGACCCGAATCGCGAACGATTCAATGAATCGTATGATTCACTAACGATTCGGTACCGATTCACTTGCGATTCACATCGATTCACGATTCTCCTATCCAATTCATATTATTTTTTTAGTGAATCGTATCGAATCGTACGATTCGAATCGCGAATCGTACGATTCTGATTACAGTTCATGTATGTAATCTACGTAATTAGCCATGAACGGATGCATGTGTATTTATTTGTTTCCGCTGCACTTATTTAATTATAAAATTTTAAAATACCATGCACGATTCCTAATATTGAGCCCCTAACCTTTGCATCGATATGATGAACCATTTCTTGAGCAAGCAGAATGTTATCTCCAATCTGTCGGCCTGGTGTAAAACCACGACTTATTTATTTCTTTCTTTGCGTTTAATGTGCACATTTTTGCATGCACTACACTCTAATTACAATGTGGATATTGCAAGCTGCTGATAAGGGTCTTGACCTAGTGATTAACACTGAGTCTTTGAGTTTATAAGGCCTCAGGGTAATATCCCCACCACTATACGTGGATTATCGTGTACTCTCCATGCATCAGTTGGTTAAAGTTCTTGATCCCAATTGAGTTTCCAACATGTAACATGAGAGAAGCTACCATTTCCATATCATTTACTTTCGTGATCGTTGATATTGAAAAAGTCATTTTCTTACTTTTGTGTCAACTTATGATCAAAACGAGTCACACGTACACATGTTCTTAATTTGGTGTTGAGGGCATTCCCTAGTCTTAGATGATAAGGACTCCTGGGAAAATGACACTATTGTATTGATGCCTACTTACTATGCTTCCTTCTCTAACGTTTCCTAGTGTTTTATGTTGTAGAAAATATATCGAGTAATCGAACTAGACTCAAATACGGCCATGGAACTCATTTCTGTCAAGAGCCTGCCCGCTGAGATAATAATAGAGATCTTGAGCTGGTTGCCAGTGAAGTCGGTATTGAGATTTAGATGTGTCTCCAATTTGTGCTACACTGTTACCCAGGAACACGAATTTATCAAGAAGCATAGAAGCCGCAGTCGCTATCCACTCATTATACCGTTTACTATAGATGAAGATCATAAAAAGTTCCAATGTCTTTGTCAATCCCAAGGTCTACTGCTGTTAGAGACACATATGAATCGTCATTACCGTTTATGGAACCCCGCAACAGAAGAATTCCTCAATCTGCCTGCTCCCTCCAAGCCATGATTTGCCACTAATATATGTGTCCTTCCAACCACCAACGAATATAAGCTAATTTCTGTCTACAGTCATAAAGAAGGAAACACCTTGCGGGTAGGTTATGAAGTTCTCACAGTTAATGGGACTGATTCTGCATGGAGACCTCTTGATATTTCTTGCTTAGATGATGTGAGAGATGAAGAAGAGCTCCAAGATCAAAGCATGATCTCACAAGTTCTCCACATAATAAGAGTTTTCAAAGATGGAGTGGGTGATTATCCTCATCAACTGACTTGCTTGGAAATGGGAAATGAGCATGTCACTGTAATCAATATTCCGAGGCATTTCTTCTCAGATTGGGGATATGTCCACCTCTTGAAATAGAAGAAGAAACCATCCCTTACTTGCATAGTTGAGGACGAGCTCCATATTTGGCCCTTGGAAAATTACAAGGAGGAGAAATGGGCTGACGAGAAGGTTCTTATTTCTTTGACATTTTTGAACGAGTATCCAAAGATGAGGGACATTTGGCATCTCGAGGCTAAAGACGATGAACTTATGGTTTATAACTTACGTGGGGAAACACTGAGGTATAATTTTCAATCGCAAAAAGTGGATCACAACACATTCAACAGTACACAGTCTTCACCATCTGGGAGAATTGCATACGCTATAACACCTAGCCTTGCTCGTTTCAAGGGAATGCAATCGGCAGAGAAGCTAAAAAGCAGTGATCTAGCATAGTTTCATCAGTATATTTCATGACTCGTTTAGGGTTTAGGGTTCGTTGCATGATGTTCACAAGTACATTCCCTTTTTTTCAGAAAAAATAAAAAAAATTTGCTGGAAGCTCCTTTTGAAAATTGCAAAGAAACAAGAGCACTACGTTCTTTTTGTTGGTATTTGGGTTATTAGTTAATAATCCAAGAGGAACTCCATGTCTGGGTGTTGGAGAATTACAAGAAACAGAAATGGTCAGAGAAAAAGATTATTCCTTTAGCTTCTATGAAAGAATATCCAAAAGAAAAATAAATAAGTTTTCTCTCTTGATCTCCAGCTTCAGTAATGGTTTAATTTTGAAGTTATAAGCCTGTTAGAGGCCGTATTTTTCATTAGAAACTTTCTAATGTTTATGAGCTGACTCTGTTTTCTCTTTTAATCTGAGTACCATGTTGCTCTTACATCAATTACGAATGATAGTGAAAGGTTATCATGCCAAAAGATTAAGTATACACATTACCAATTGAATGACAGTGACACTCCTAAGTGTTGTCCATTAAAATTATTTGTACGTAAATCTTAAACTTTACATGTTGGGTTATTATTATTAATAACTTAATATGGGCTTACAAATCATTCACAATTATATTTGGACTTCTATTCTAATTAGGATAATTAAGTGATCCAATATAATTGATCTTAATTAACATCTTATAACGTATAGACTTTGTAATGTGTTGTACCAATAATAGAGAACCTAACTAGAGTTAATAGGTCTCTAGTTAAGTTGCCTATATAACATGGGATTGGTCCCCAATGCCACACACAATAATTCTCTAGTCTTCAATCCCATAATTGAGAGACATCAAGTAAGAGAGAAGTGTGAGCTTGTGGAAGACCTTTTCCCGAATCATATTCATTTCGTCGTCATAGATTCGGGTATGTCATTCTTATCATTTCATTATGTAATCTTGATAATCTAAACGAAGCATGAAATTAAATCTAGATCCGTAGATCTAATCTCACAAGGCATAAATTCTAGATTTAGACCTAACAAGTATTTAATTTATAGATCTAGATCTAACAAGTGGTATCAGAGCCACATTCGTATTAGATTATTAGGATTGATTATGTAGATCTAAATATGATTAATGTAGATCTCATAATTATATCACATATACACATGATTGTATGTTTAGATCCATATGATTTTAGGATTTGATACATAATTATGTGTATGATCTATTTTGATGTTCATTAATTTTGATCACATGATTGATTTGGTTTGAGAATGGTTTTAGATCTTAGATCTATGAAGTTTATGATTTATGATCTTTAGATCTATACATGATTCACATGATTGATTTGGTTTGAGAATTGTTTTAGATCTTAGATATATGAAGTTTATGATTTATAATCTTTAGATCTATACATGGTTGATGCATAGATTTAGTATGAAATTCGAATGTACTGTTTTGACTGTCAACGGTTATATCATTATATTCGGTAGAATTTGATACAAATATGCTATCTTGGTCTGGTGGTTAACAGCATGTAATTTTGTCTTGAGGTCTTGGGTTCGATTCTTGCTAGTCTGGAATTGTTGTTTTTCTATGACGTGAAACTAAAGGGTTTATATTATTAAGCTTGCGTTTTTTATACCAATAGCTGAGACTGTCACAGCGGTTAAAAGCTTGCAATGTGAACTTGAGGTCTTAGGTTCGAACCCCAACTATGTAATAGTTCTTTTAGTTTAATTTTGTAACTAAAGACTAAAATAATAACCTACATAATGCGGGTGAAGCATGGTTCGAACACAAGACCTTCTGCCTAATAATGAAACTCTTAACCAGCTAGACTAGGTCATTCCTTGTGTCAATTGTGGACCACCAAATTTATATATGTAGCTATTTGGTTCTAACAGAAATTTTAAGGAAAATAAAATCAAACAGAAGGCTCTACTGTGATTTGAACACACGACATTCTAAATGAAATTAGAGTTTCTGACCAGCAACGCCACACTTAAACTTATGTTTAAATTGGACCATCAAATATATACATAGATATTTGGTTGTAACAGAAAATCAAGGTTTTAATTTTATTTTTTTTGCCCTTATGTCTTTTGTGCAAGTTAATTGTTTTTATTATAACTTGACATTGTGGATGTTTGGATGGATCATGGACTTATAGACAAATGGTTGAATGATTGTAATAATATTTTTGCCATTCATTTAGTTTGTAATTGAGACATAAGTCTCATTTTTATATTTCTTGCAAGAGTGTGATTTGTAGTGAGACATTTGATGTAATAATTATATAATCTATCTTGCAAGCGGTACAAGATCAATCAAGGAGTTGATGAACTTGGAGGTGTTGAAGATTTTTTGAAGTATTTGCTTAGGTTTTGTGATTGATCCAATTTATATCGCTCGGATTTGATCAACCACTAAGTCCGTGATCCACCAAGTTCATGTTGTTTCATATATGTTTATTTAGTTGTCTTATATTTGATGCATGCTAAATGGACTAATGTGCAAAATGAGATTTGATAATTGATTTCAAATTTTGAACTTGCGTCTTTTATCTAAAAATAAATTGATTGAAGCTTAATGTTGCCAAAGTAACCTCTTTTGCGTAGATTGGTTTATTTTGAGATAATAAGATGTGTGTGTTTGTTGTTTATGCAATTAATGATTGGCCCAAAGGAAGGTCATTGATTGGCCAAATAGCAAACACACCTGTGGAAATAAATGTGTGATAATTATAAAATTTCTATGTGGACAACACGTCGGCCCAAAGGAAGGCTGTTGTTTGACCGGATTTATTATCAACATTTGATTTCTACATGGAGAGTACCACTTACAAATTAATGATCGGCCCAAAGGAAGGTCATTGATGTTGTGCTAGGTATCTTATTTAATGGGCCCATCACTACAGTTGTATAAAAAAATAATAATAATAATAATAATAAATAAATATATATATATATATATATGTCTTGCATTTACATGTTTATTTGGTTTTAACTTGTATATGTGTCTTGACATAAATTCTATTTGTGAGCTTATGTTATTTATTTATTCTCTATTTGGATTCAGTTACTGCTACTGCTGCTAATGTTACTGCCAACATAAACTCAATCCCTGTGCTTAATGGCACAAACTTTAAGAACTGAAAAGAGAACGTTCAGTTGGTTCTCGGTTGCATGGATTTAGATTATGCATTAAGAAAAGAACAACCTGCTTCTCTTACGGAGTCAAGTTCCACTGAGGAAAAAGGAAATTTTAAGAAGTGGGATCGTTCCAATCGCATTAGTCTAATGATGCTAAAGCGCAGCGTTCCAGATGCATTTAGGGGCGGTATGCCCGATGAGGTAACTGCTAAAGGTTTCCTTCAAGAAATTGAAAAACGTTTTGCAAAGAACGAAAAGGCTGAGACAAGCAAGCTTTTAGCTGACCTTGTCCAGATGAGGTATAAAGGAAAAGGAAACATAAGGGAGTACATTATGGAGATGTTTAATATCGCTTCAAAACTTAAGGCACTAAAGTTAGAGCTGTCTGATGACTTGCTCGTGCATTTGGTACTTATATCCCTTCCTGCACACTATGGACAATTTATTGTGAGTTATAACACTCAAAAGGATAAATGGACTCTTAATGAGCTCATTTCCCACTGTGTGCAAGAAGAGGATAGATTGAAGCGAGATAAGAATATCGAAAGTGCTCATATTGCAACTACCTCAAAAGACAATAAGCGAAAAAGGAATAAAGGTAAAGAAGCTGCAGTAAGAACATCACAACCCAACAAACTTCAAAAGAATAAGGATCAGGAATTTACCTGTCTCTTTTGCAAGAAACCTGGGCATGTGAAGAAGGATTGTTCCAAGTACGCCACATGGCGTGTAAAGAAAGGTATGCTTATCACTTTGGTTTGTTCTGAAGTTAATTTAACTTCTGTACCTAGCAATACTTGGTGGGTAGATTTAGGTGCTACTACTCATACAAGTATGTCTATGCAGGGATGCCTGTGGAGCCGACCGCCAAATAATGCTGAAAGATTCATCTATGTGGGCGATGGCAAAGCAGTTCCGGTTGAAGCCATTGGGACTTTTAGATTATCTTTTGAGACTGGTCATTATGTTGAATTGAGAGAGACTTATATTGTACCGTCATTTAGACGGAATTTGGTTTCTGTTTCTGTTTTGGACAAATATGGTTATTCTTGTTCATTTGGAAACAATAAAGTTAGTATTTTCCTCGATTCTACTCTAGTTGCAACTGGCTCCTTAATTGATAAACTATATATGTTCAATACCATTGCTTCATTTAATGAATCCTTGCAAATAAGTTCAAAAGGTACAAAACGCAAATTAACAAATGAGAATTCCGCCACATTATGGCACAAGCGTTTAGGTCACATTTCTGAAAGGAGAATTCAAAGACTTGTGTCAGACGGAATACTTGAACCCCTTGATTACACAGACCATAATGTGTGTGTTGATTGTATTAAAGGGAAACTGACAAACAACAAAAAGTTAAGTGCCAAGAGAAGTTCTGGTGTCTTACAATTGATTCATACTGATATTTGTGGTCCATTCCCTACGGCTTCTTGGAATGGTCAACAGTATTTTATCACTTTTATAGACGATTATTCTCGTTACGGATACTTATACTTAATACATGAGAAGTCACAATCCTTGGACGTTTTTAAGGCCTTCAAAGCCGAAGTTGAAAATCAACTAGGCAAGAAGATTAAAGCCGTCAAATCTGACCGTGGTGGTGAATACTATGGCAGATATGATGGATCAGGTGAACAACGTCTAGGGCCTTTTGCCAAATTCCTAGAAGAATGTGGAATCGTCCCACAATACACAATGCCGGGTTCACCTAGCATGAATGGTGTTGCTGAAAGACGAAACAGGACTCTAAAGGATATGGTAAGAAGCATGATTAGTCATTCTTCATTACCAGAGTCAATCTGGGGAGAGGCACTAAAGACTGCAGTATATATACTGAACAGAGTACCTAGTAAAGCGGTAGCTAAAACTCCTTATGAACTATGGTTAGGCAAGAAGCCTAGCATAAAGCATTTGCACATTTGGGGTTGTCCAGCTGAGGCGAGGCCTTATAGGCCACATGAAAAGAAACTGGACTCAAGAACAATTAGCTGCTATTTTGTTGGGTATGCTGAAAGGTCGAGGGGTTTTAAGTTTTATAATCCCTCAACTAAGTCCTTTTTCGAAACGGGAAATGCGAGATTTCTTGAGGATGTTGTGTTTGAGGGGGAAGATAAGGTTAGGAATGTTGTCTTTGAAGAAGAATTTATTCATTTTCCAAACATTGTTATTGACAGTGATCAACCTACTGACATTGTTCAAGACAACAATGAGGATATCCCTATAAACCTTCCTACTCAAAATCAAGGTGTTGCTCCAGAAGAACAAACTCAACAACCTCAAGAGGAAGTGCCACTTAGGCGATCCACTAGAGAAAGAAGAAGTGCGATTTCAAGTGATTATATTGTATTTCTTCAAGAGCATGAGTTTGACATAGGGACAATGGAAGATGATCCAATCAACTTCCAACAAGTCAAACAAAGTGCTAATTGTCAAAGGTGGATCGATGCCATGAATGATGAAATGAAGTCCATGAAGGATAATAACGTTTGGGATCTCGTCAAGTTGTCTGAAGGTGCGAAGCCCATTGGTTGTAAATGGATATTTAAAACCAAGAGAGATTCAAAGGGCAACATTGAAAGATATAAGGCACGTCTAGTTGCTAAGGGCTACACTCAAAAGGAAGGCATTGACTATAAAGAGACTTTTTCTCCAGTTTCTACGAAAGACTCTTTTAGAACGATAATGGCACTTGTGGCTCATTTTGATTTAGAGCTACATCAGATGGACGTTAAGACGGCTTTTCTCAATGGTGACATTGAGGAAACCATATACATGGTGCAACCAGAAAACTTTGTATTAGATGTCTCAACGTCTATGGTTTGCAAACTCAAGAAGTCCATCTACGGTCTCAAGCAAGCTTCTCGTCAATGGTATCACAAGTTTCATCAAGTCATTGTCTCGTATGGTTTTAAGGTTAATGTTGTTGATGACTGTATATATCACAAGTTCAGTGGGAGTAAATTTATCTTCCTAGTACTTTATGTCGATGACATACTACTGGCTAGCAGCGATATAGGCTTAATGCACGAAACCAAGAAATTTCTAACTAAGCATTTTGAAATGAAAGATCTTGGTGACGCCTATTTTGTATTAGGAATTAAGATACATCGAGATCGCTCTCGAGGTGTCCTTGGGTTATCACAAAAGAGCTATATCAATAAGGTACTTGCTAGATTTGGCATGATAGATTGTGCACAAGGAAATACTCCCGTTGCTAAAGGAGACAAGTTTAGTCTCAACCAATGCCCCAAGAATGAAATTGAAAGAAAAGAGATGCAAAAGGTTCCCTATGCATCGGCTGTAGGGAGTCTTATGTATACTCAGGTATGTACGCGTCCGGATTTAGCGTACATTGTTGGTATGTTAGGAAGATACTTAAGTAACCCTGGGATGGATCATTGGAAAGCAGTCAAAAGGGTTATGAGGTACTTAAAGAGAACAAAAGATTACATGCTCACCTATCGAAAGTCAGATAATTTGGAGATCATTGGGTATTCTGACTCCGATCTTGCGGGTTGCCAAGATTCTAAAAGATCTACTTCTGGCTATGTTTACATGTTATCTGGAGGTGCTATTTCCTAGAGGAGTGCTAAGCAGTCACTTATAGCTCCTTCCACTATGGCAGTAGAATTCATAGCATGTTATGAGGCAACTAATCATGCGATATGGCTGCGAAATTTTGTCACTGGACTACGTATTGTAGATGGTATTGAAAGACCACTTAAAGTATATTGTGACAATCTATCGGCAGTTCTATATTCCAACAACAACAGAAGCTCGTCAAAGTCTAAGCATATAGACATTAAATTTCTAGTTGTTAAGGAACGAGTTCAGAGTAAGTTAGTGTCAATTGAACATATAGGGACAGACTCCATGCTTGCAGATCCACTTACTAAAGGTTTACCACCCAAGGTCTTTCATGAGCATACTGCTCATATGGGTGTTGTGTTATTTGATGGTATGCAGTTTTAGTGGGAGTCTGTGTATATCTTCAGTTCTTTTCTTGACACTGTATGTTTAGCTTTTCTGCAGAATAAAGTTGATGGTTTTACTGTTAGTTATTACTCTGAATGTGTTATCTTTCAATTGCGGTTTGGCATAAAGTTTGAAAGACTAAGGTTTGATCTCACTACGGAATAAAGTTAAGGACCAATTGGAAATAGACATGTCTGAGATCACATTGCATGTAATTTCCAGCCACACATCCATACTTGATCTATGTCGTTGATTATATTTGGTATGGTGATCATTGATGGATCGAGTTACGATGAAATGTAACAAAGGTCGCTTTGGTCTCATGCTGGTATAGGAGATGGACCAGATTGATTTGGAAGATGTTTTAAGAATATAAAGTAATTTTGTGCGCACCTACAGTTAACAAATATAATTGTCTTCGGTATCAATTTGTAGCCCAAGTGGGAGATTGTTGGGTTATTATTATTAATAACTTAATATGGGCTTACAAATCATTCACAATTATATTTGGACTTCTATTCTAATTAGGATAATTAAGTGATCCAATATAGTTGATCCTAATTAACATCTTATAACGTATGGACTTTGTAATGTGTTGTACCAATAATAGAGAACCTAACTAGAGTTAATGGGTCTCTAGTTAAGTTGCCTATATAACATGGGATTGGTCCCCAAGGCCACACACAATAATTCTCTAGTCTTCAATCCCATAATAGAGAGACATCAAGTAAGAGAGAAGTGTGAGCTTGTGGAAGACCTTTTCCCAGATCATATTCATTTCGTCGTCATGGATTCGGGTATGTCATTCTTATCATTTCATTATGTAATCTTGATAATCTAAACGAAGCATGAAATTAAATCTAGATCCGTAGATCTAATCTCACAAGGCATAAATTTCAGATTTAGACCTAACAAGTATTTAATTTATAGATCTAGATCTAACATTACATTTTTAACTCTTACTAAATAAAAATTTTAAATTTGTACAAGAGTACGATCATTGACTTTTGCTCATCAAGTCCATATATAGTTAGAATTTTGATTCAGGAAGAAAGGGTTTTTGTTTCTGAGGGTTGATGCTGACCCTCAACGGTTGGGGTATGACGTGTAAGACTTGGGGTTTGATCGAAACAAAGTTGTAATATCTCATATCGGTGTAATATAATATTTATAAGTGATTTATAAATAGGTGTTGTGGATATTAAATATAACTTGTGTTAACCATTTTGGGTCAATAGAAAGAGGACCCAAGTAGTTATTTTCTTGTGCCTACAACACGAGTCTGGCTTGCGGGTCTGGGAGTCTGAGCTCCGGGGTGACAAAAATGATATCAAAGCCGGTTACTAGCTGGTGTGAGAGCTAACTACTATATGGGGTGAAGTGCTACATCAAGAAAGCGGTTGGAGCCACCTTTTGAACCTGTAGGAGCCACGTCTAGAATCTTGTACCACCAGGTTAGTTTTAGGTGTGTGTGTCCCTGACGAGAACGTCGGGTCCTTAATCGGGGGTGTGTGTAATATTTCACATTGGTAAAAAATTGTGAATATGTATGGTTTATAAGTAAGTGTTGTGGGTATAAGGAATAACTTAGGTTAACAATTTTGGGCCACTAGAAAAAATGTCAAAGTAGTTATTTTCTTATGCGTATAACACTAGTCTCGTCTATGGGCCTGAGAGTCTGAGCTCGGGGCGTGACAGAATATCGATGGAAATTTGTGAATATGTGTGATTTATAAGTGGGTATAAGGAATAACTTAGGTTAACCATTTTGGACCAATAGAAAAAGAATCAAAGTAGTTATTTTCTTATGCATATAACCCCAATCTCGTCTGCAGGCTTAGGAGTCTGGGCTCGGGGCTTGACAAAATGGTATCACAGCTGGTCACTAGTTGGTGCGGGAACTAAGTGCTATTCGGGACAAAATGCTACACCAAGACAGTGGGAGCCACATCTTGAACTCGTAGGAGCTACCTCTAGAATCATACACCATCTGGTTGGTTATGAATATATGTGTTCCTAATAAGGACGTCAGGTCCTTAACGGAAGGTGTGTGTAATATCCTACTTCGGTAGAATATAGTGTTTGTGAGTGATTTATAAGTGGATGTTAATATAAAGGATAACTTGAATCAACCATTTTGGGCCAATAAAAAAATGGGTCAAATAGTTATTTTTTTATGCTTATAACACCAGTCTCACCTGCGGACCTGAGAGTTTGGATTCGGGACGTGACAAAAGCTGAAATAAGAGTGGGACTTTGTCCTAATTGCATAACCCTTAATTAGAAAATATATTTAGAGTGCATTCGGTTTAACTATTTTACGTAATTAATTTAAAATATTAATGATCTGCAACACTGTAAAAGTTGTACCGAGAAAAATCAATAGAAATTTGTTTTCTTTTTTTGTTTTGAGTACAATATATAGATGCCCAATTCATAGTTCAACCTTAGTATATCTTATTACAACAGATCATTATTTGATTATTACACATAACTTTTAGATGTAGAAATTGCTTTTTTTATCTTTCTCTTTGTTATATTTTTCTCTTCACCTCCTATTGTGTTTCGATCTTTCTCTTAATTGCATAACAATCTGAAGCAAGCAGCTTTTGCCTATTTAACAAAAATGAGCTCGTTAGATAGAAGGAATACGTTTGAGAGAAGATATATATTTCGTGGAGCAAGGTAAGTAATAAACAAAATGCATCAATCTCAACAAGAGAGTTATGATGATTACAGCATTTGACAATAGAGGCACTACATGAAAAATTGACGACTACAAGAATTTAAGTGTCCGCTAGTTTATGGGTCTTTGATTACTGATTGACAGGTACAATCAGTGCATAGCACGACCATCCTTATGTTGTAAATTAGTCCAACAAACCAAATAAATTTTTTAACCGACAAATCTCACAATAGTTATCTTGTTTATATTTTGTCTCATTTTAATTTTTATTATTCTAAAAGTCATGTGATTGATCTTTATTGTTTATAGATGTACTACTATTAGTCCTCAATGTTCACATTTTGTCTCATTTTAGTTTTTATTATTTCAAAAATCAGACGATTGGTCTTCATTATTTATAAATGTATCATTATTAGTCTCCAATATTTTTTAAAAATAACCATACTAGTCCTCTACTCTAATTTTTTAAATGAAAAATTGGAAAGTAAAAAAAAAAAAAAAGACATTGCTAGTTTAAACTGAAAAAATTTGTATATATCCAATTTTTTAGGGGGCAAGCATTATAAATATATATATTTGACAAGACAATTTTTATTGGAAACTACGTTCGAGACTAATTCTTTTAGAACAAATATCTATTCTTATTTGACAAAGCAGTTTCAATTGAAAATATGTTCTAAGACCAATTTTTTTTATGGGCAAATTAAAAAAAAAATGATTTAGATATCATCAGATTCATTAATTAATGGAATGTTCAAGGACTAATAGTGTTATGTAAATAATAGGGAATAATAGTGGTATATTTATAAACAATAAGGATCAACCGCGTGATTTTTAAAAAATAGGAAATAAAATAGGACAAAATGTAATAATCGAGACTAATAGTGATATATTTGTAAATAATAGGGACCATTCGTGTGACTTTTAAAATAATAGGGACTAAAGTGAGATTAAATATAAACAATGGGGACCATTTGTGAGATTTTTTTTTTTAAAAAAAGGATAACATCGTGATTATAAAAAAAGAAAAAAGAAAAAAGAAAGTCATATGCAGTAAAACCTCTTTAAGTTAATAACGTTAGAACCACCAAATTCTATTAATTTAGCGAGATATTAATTTATCGATAAATTAATAACTATTAATTTATAGAGATATTTTTAATTTTTTGGCTTTATAGTAAATATATTATGATTATGATGTCTTTTTTTGAAAAGTGAATTGTATTTTTTGGGTCTAATTTGAAAGGATAAGTAATGAGAATAGAAGATAAAATTTAATTTAGTAAGATTAGAACAAAGTTTTTCTAATCTCGTATCCAAGTCGTTGTAGGATTAGGATGATAACTAATTTTTCGAATCTTGTATCCTAATCCTTGTAGGATTATCTCAATTTTTTCTCTTTAAATAATTAAATATGATATTCAATTAGATTTGAAATTCAACAAAAGACAAGTTACTCTTGATTCATATTTTAAGTAAACCTCATAGTCAATTTATTATCTACTTTTTAGCTAATTATTAATTTATGAAATATTTGGGTCAATAAAATACAAAGAAAATTTTTTAAATGTATTATTTTATAATTTTAGCGAATTTATCAACTTTTTACACTAGTCCCAAGTCGGGAGCAAATATTTTTATTAATTAAAATAGATTATTAATTTATCGAGTATTAATTTAAAGAGGTTATACTGTAATTAAGTTAATAATGTACCAAGTCGAATACCACAAATTGAAACACTAAAATGGTATGTCTACCAATTACAAGTAAAAAATTATATAATCAAGCCTAGTATTACTTCTTCTTCTTTTTTTTTTCTTTTTTTTTAAAATGTGAGAATCCAAGTGGTGTAACTTGCACTACAAGAAATTTCGCATTCGGAGACGACACATTTCCGTCTCTGATCCATCTCCAATTAGAAAAGGAGACGGAACGGAGACGAAACTCGAGCATCACCTTTTGGCCCGTCTCTTGTTTTGAGTTTCGTCTCTGTTTCGTCTCAAATGGAGACGAAAATATATTTCATCACCTTTTTGTCTTGCTCAAATTCGTCTCCAATTCATCTCCCTCACATTTTGTCTCTGTTCTGTCTCTCTTACATTTCGTCTCATTTCCATCTCCCTATAATTTCGTCTCAGTTCCGTCTCCGTTCACATTTCGTCTCCGTTTCGTCTCCCTCATATTTTATCTCATTTCCGTCACATTTTTTTAATTTGATTAAAAATAATAATTTAAAATAAAAAAAGTTATAAATTCGGATTATGTCAAAATTACTATAAAATTTTGAAATTTTTTACAAAAATTATACTAATTATATATATATATATATATATATATATATATATATATATATATATATATATATATATATACACACAATATATTTACATATATGAAAATTTAAAAAAATTAAATAAATAAATCTGAAATAAAGTATAATCAACTTAAAATCATGATTGAACTACAAAATATATATATATATATATATATATATATATATATATATATTTTTTATTTATTTATTTATTTATTTATTTATTTACCTAAATCTATCACTTATACACACACACACACACACACACATATATATGTATGAAAGGAAAAAAAAACTAAATAAAGCTGAAATTAAAAAAAAAAAAACCTTAAAATCATGAAAAAAAACTACCAAAACTATATATATTTACGTAAATCTATTATTTATACATACATATATACAACATATATACATAATACATATATAATCCAAACAAACGTAGTAGAATAAAAAAAAAATCTAAAATCATAATAAAAGAACACTATATACAAATATTTGACATTATATACAAACATATATATATAATGAACTAAACCAAAACAAATTCAAAAATTTAAATAAAAGTAAATAAAGAAATTACCTTAATGAAAGTATGAGTTAAGAGAAAGGGGAGGGGGGAGGGGGGGGGGGGGGGGGAGGGGGGGTTATGTTCAATTTTTTTTTTTAAAACATTTTCCCCCAAAATTCATTTGGGGGAAAATGAAAAAAAGGTTCAAGTGGCTGGAATTTTTCAGCCACTTGAACCGAGCCAAGTCATTTTAAAGGGCTTGGCACAAATCTTTTTTTTTTTTTTTTTTTGTATTTCTCCCCAAAATATTTTGGGGGAAAATGAAATAATGGTTCAAGTGGCGGTACAAGTCAAAAGGACTTGTTTGTACTTTTAAAAAAAAAAAAATTTCCCTCCAAAAATATTTTGAGAAGAATTTTTGAATTGGCTCAAGTGGCTGTATACAGCCACTTGAACCAAGCTTTTTGGTGACGGACCAATGGGTTCGTCTCCTTTTGGGAGATGGACCCATTGGGTTTGTCTCTTTTTTTTTTATGGGTCCGTTTCCTTTTGGAGACGGACCACTCCTTTTAGTTTTGGGAATTTTTTTTTATTTAATTAGTATTAATTTATTTATAATTTAATTACAAGTTTAGAGTTTAATGTTAATGATACTTTAATTATTAATTATTAATATTAACTTAAATAATTTTTTTCCTCTCCAATTTTCATTGTTAAATAAACTGGTAATATAACTTTTAGGCCAAAGGGTTTTACTCTCTTGTAGGATATACAGGAATTATGTTGCTGCCTAGAGTTTGTATTTAACTTGTCTTCTGACCAATGCCATAATATGACCTTGTCTTTCGTTTCATCAATTACTAACTGTAAGTTGGCCTGCATTCACAACAAGCTCAGAGGAAGAACAATTGTTTTGGGTGTGAAAGTTTTAACTATTGGGACTGATCTTGCTTGGAGACCCCTTGGTATTTCTCTCTCATATGATATCAGAAAAGACGAGACATTTATTGAAAGTTGTAAGGGATTGGTTTACACTGTTAAGTTTTGCAAGGCTGAATTGTAAAAAACAAGGATAATTAGCCTAATGATGGAAGATGAGATCCTCATGAAAATCAGCATCCCTCAGGGTTTTCAATCAGTTCGAAATAAACATAAGTTCACGACGTTTACTTGGGACGACAAGTTGTCCCTTGGGTTTATAATCCGAGAGAAGCTCCATGTCTGGGTGTTGGAGAATTACAAGAAACAGAAATGGTCTGAGAAGAAGATTATTCCTTTAGCTTTTCTGAAAGACTATCCAAATTTGAGAGACAATATTTTTCTCAATTTTTGTTCACGGGGTCAATTGCATGTTACTCTCAATTTCGACCATCAGCTGAGTTATGATATGGAATCCAAGAAAGTTATATCTGCTTCGTTTGCACCTCCTGGCAAAACACTTTTATACTCTATGGTACACAGCCTAGTATTCTTACCAGGAATGCACCCGGAAAAGAAACATAAATAGGTTTATTCTCTTCATCTTCAGCTTCAGTAATGATTTTTGAAGTTATAAGCCTGTTTAATTATTTTACGTAATTAATTTGAAATATTGATTCACATCATTTTTTTTTTTTTTGCAAAGAAAGCAAAATATGTTGTACGGAGAAAAATCAATAGAAATTTGTTTTTTGTTTTTGTTTTGAATACAATAGATGTTAATTTCGTGATTCAAACTCAGTATATCTCATTATAACATGTCATTATCGGATAATTTCACTTAATTCTTGGGTGTAGAAATTGTTTTTGTATCTTTCACTTTATTATATTTTTCTCTCCACCTCTTATTGTGTTTCTCTCTCTCTCTCTCTCTCTCTCTTAATTTCAGAACAACCTAAACCAAACAGCTTTTGCCTTTGTAACAAAAATGAGCTCTTCAGATAGAAGGAATAGGTTTGAGAGAAGGTACATATTTCGTGGAGCCATTGTATAAAGATTTTATGCAATAAGCCAATTACAACCGATGGGCCATAAATTGAAATCCAAAAATTATTAAAACAAAGCCCAGCAAAAAGACAAAGCTCTGGCCCAAACAGCGGCCCAAAGCTCTACTCACATGACCAATTAAGTCAAACAGCTTCAAACACGGTAAACCAATTTAAAGACAATCACAACAAACCCAACAAACATGCTCCTAGTGAGAACTTCGTAACCTACCTCCCCAAATTCCGATTCATCTCGATACACTGAGACCAACTTAAATACATAGTTAGGCTCGATACAAGAGAAGTTCATTCTAATGCTCAACTTATGCGGATCAGGTAGTTCAAGTACTTGGCGCAATGCAGGATTCCTGATACGATACCTTCCCGAAAAATTGCTTTCCTTAAGCAACAAGCCAGCAAAAAATTTTACCAGAGAAAAGTTTTCTTCAATTCCATTCCATTATGTACTTCAGAAGATCCAGAATCTTCAGCGAGTGGAATCGCGGTACCGCTCCTGATCAATTGCCTGTATATGAACTTGTTCTCTTGAATTATTGCGCGCCATTTCTTGCACACACATTTACATCTCAGCAAACAGATTACTGGTAACCAGCTCAAGATTTCGAAGAAAATTTCATCCGGGTGGTGTTGGTTAACTGATGAAGCCACAGTATGCTTGCTGGCTTTCGTTTTCTGTGATTTCTTGCGCAACTTCTCAGCTTCTTGACATATTGCTCACCTGGAAATCAATGGCACTTACTTTAATAAGCTCTTAGCGGCATGAAATAAGTACTATTTTTAGGTAGCGATTGGAATTAGGAATGAAATGAACCTAAGAATTAAAATACTTGGTATACTCTACAAATGAAGATATGAATCAATATATTGAATCTAAACTAATGTTTGGTAGTTAATATACAAAAGTAGTAATGAAAATAACTTATATAATATGACAGGATTGTCTTTTTATTATTATAATAAAAATAAAAATAAATATGAACATAACCCTAAATAACATAAACATAATAAACATAATAAACAATAATAATAATAATAACAACTATTATTATTATTGTTTTTTTTTAATAATGATAATAATTATTAGTATTATTTATTTTTATTAATTTTATTATTAATGTTATTATTATGTATTATTATTATTATTGTTATAATTATTATAATTATATTGTTATTATTATTATTATTTGTATTTTTGTTTTTAGTTTTATTATTATTATTGTTATTGTTATTTTATTTTCATTTTTATTATTAGTTTTTTATATTTTTATTTTAATTATTAAATTATTATTATTATTATTATTATTATTATTATTATTATTATTATTTATTTTACTATTTTTATTATTAATTTTATTATTATTTATTATGTTATTATTTTTTTTTGTTTTTTATTATTACTTTATTATTTATTATTTTTAGTATTCTTATTTTTATAATAATGATAATAATAACTATTATTTTATTATTTATTATTATTATTATATTATTTTGTACAGTTATTGTTATTGTTATTGTTTTATTTATTTATTTATTATTATTATTATTATATTGTTATTATTATTTTTATAATAATAATAATAATAATAATAATAATAATAATAATTGCAAAAAAATTTATATATAAAAGTTATGTTTTTATGGGGGTATATTAGTCAATTTAGAAATAAGTTTAATCCCAAGTACATGAGAATTGTCTAATTTCATTTGTTTATTCTGGAATGGCTAATCTCATGTACGAGGGAATGAGATTACTGAGAATATGATTTTCAAGTTCATTCTTTTATACCAAGCATAAGAATCTAATAGAATTGGAAATATCATTCCATTGCTAATTCAATTTCAATATATCAATCGCTACCTTATATACGGCACAAGAACTTTCCGTTTGATAATGAATATTATTTTATCATTAGTTCAAACTTGTGCTTAACTTGTTATTGTATCCTACTGCATCTCTACTTACTCGTTGTTGTAATCCTTTCCAACCGCTTGACATTAGCCATACGTGTATTATAATGTAAACTCTCACTGTATAATAAAACATACAGGATAATACATTTTTGGCACATAAAGTAACAAAATTAAGATTGTACCGGTGATGTGTTAGGACTCAACACATCAATGACACTTCAATTTTCTTGATGTAATATAAGAAAGCAGTTCCAAGTCTAGATATACAATAGAATCTCTTTATTAATACTTGATAAATTAATAATCTTTTATAAATAATAGAATTGTCCCGTCCTAAGTTGAGATTAGTGTAAAAAATTAATAATCTTCATAAAAGTATAAGATAATACATTAAAAATATTTGTTTTTGTATTTGATAGACACAAATATTTTATAAATTAATAATTACCTAAAACCTACATAATAAATTGACTATTTGTGTGCAATGTGTCGTGGGATTGCTTTCTCGTATTGCAATAAAGAAGTTTTGGAGTGTCATTAATACTTTCAATGCTTCATTGCTTGACACCGTTTTCAAAAGTTGTGTATCATAATCAATTTCAACTTCAATTTTATCTTGAGAAAGCCATGTCATGTGTTAATGACCTGATCTATACTCAAAACCATAGAGAAAATTCTATAGATGATTGATATATATTTTTTCACAGTATCTCAACTTATTGATTACGAACCCTGATTCATTTCTACCTTTATATATTAATAATTATTGATAAATTGATGATATCTCGCTAAATTAATAGAATTGGGTATTTTTTATCTAGAACCCCTTCACTTTTACATATATGAGACTTAGATCTCATACCTCTTCTATAACAAATCTGTTAATTTTTTTGTTAAAACCTCATAAAATGAC
Organism: Ehretia macrophylla; assembly: GCA_037974665.1. Lineage (NCBI taxonomy): Eukaryota > Viridiplantae > Streptophyta > Magnoliopsida > Boraginales > Ehretiaceae > Ehretia > Ehretia macrophylla. The sequence continues at coordinate 52,961,649 of CM075769.1, read as the reverse complement.
ATCCTTACCCTCACCAATCCCTAACGTCAATACACCTTAACCAATTTCATCTCTTTCTCACTCCAAAACAGCTAGTAACTTTTCTTGAAACACCCTAACCAACCCCTGCGCATCGCATTACCCCAACCGCCCTTACACAAAAACAAAAAAAAAATTACCACCTCATCCCCCTTCCTTCAATCTCAAATTCAACACTCCAAAATCCCAACCCTAACCCCCAGCCACAATATCACTAGCACTAATACCCTGCTTTCCATCCAAACAAGTGTATATGTGTGAGTCTGTCAAAATACTGAGTGTGAAGGTCGTTTGTGTTTAAGTGTGAGGTACTGTAGAGATATTTCATGTTCATAGGTGTATTTGTACTATGAGGTACCGTAGGGATGCGTGTGGTGAGTCTACTGTTATAACTGTGGTATGTGTCTGGATGTGAAAAGTGTGTGTTATTGTTTTGGTGAAAGAAGTGTGAGTTGACAAAGAACCGTGTGTTCAACAAAAAGACAAAGAAACAAAAAAAAAAAAAGAGACAAAGAACCAAGTGTGTTAAGTGGCGTTTTTCGGGTAGGATATTGGGTATGAGGTAGGGAAGGCAACGGATACCCGTTTTATCTGAAACCGACGGGTAACTATCCGATAAAAACCCAATAACAAAAATCGATGGACAATCCGTTAGGGTTTGGGTTTTATAAAAAAAAACTGATGGGTAAACCAATTGGTTTTGGTTTTTGATAAAATAAAATAAAAAAATAAAATCCGAAACTCGATTATTAATTTAATAAAAAAATCTAACCTATATAGATACACTTAAAATAATAGAGGACTAACTAAAATTAGTAATTAAAATGATAAAAATTTGAATTAAACTCAATTAAAAAAAAAGTGAACTAAGCTAAATTAAACGAGGTGGGTTAAGACTATTAGACCAATATTTATACTCTTAAAAATTATCAGCTTTACTTGCCGAAATGAAAGAAAAGATGTTTCTCACTTGGTGTTTGTGAATAAATTTCTTTTTCCATAAATTCTTGATTTTGATTTTTTCTCATAAAATTATTATGTAATCTATTTTAAGTTTTATCATTGGCTTGGATTCTTTTATTTTTGGTTTCTTTGTATTTAAACTAATTTTTCTTATATTTTTTACGATTTTCTTATTTAAACTAATTAATTTTTAGTTAAACGGTTATGATTACGCTTAACCGCAGTTTTTTGAATCCTTAAAGATTACAGTTATGGTTATTGTTTTTAAAAACCATTAGGTTTTGGTTACGATTTTATCATTTTTTGCACTTATCAGAATCGTTGTCATTCCAAGTATGAGGAGGGTAGAATTGTCATTAAAATATTTTTAACATAAAAGTTAATTAATTTTTGACAAGTATGAAGTGTAAGTCTCATTTTTTCAGTGGATGAAGGGGTATAAGTCTCATTTTTAAAAAAATATGGGATCTAAGTCTCATATATGTAAAAGTGGTGGGGGGGCTAGGTAAAGAAATATCCTAGTAGAATTAGGCGATTCCTAGCCTTATTAATTTAAAGAAGTGATACTGTACTTGTCATTAGTTTCCTAGAAAGATTTTACATATTTCGGCATTTATATTCATGTTTATTCCATGCATTTTTTTTAATTCAGGGGAGGCCTAAGGTCATACAACATAACAATCAGGACTTGATTTTACAATTTCTAACATACATAATGAGTAACATTACTATTGGACCAAAGCCCTAGACGCTCCAAGCATATTCTTTTGATTGGCTATAATATAGGTCATGGACCCTTACTTTGCGCTGCCTATAAGATGGAAAGTTTTCTCATTACAGACCTGTGTTTTAGGGTTTGCCTCCGTTCTATTGGTAGGACTTTCTGTGATTCTACAATTTGAGAAAATGGTCTATTGGGCGATCTCTAGCAATTAATCTTACTGGTACAACGCTTCTGCTAACATGTTTTTGTATACATTGGTATAAGCATCTAACGCTAGTATTTATCTAGAAAATCATCATCTTTTAATCTATCTTCTGAAAGGGCTATCCATGCGACCACACAAGAATATCTGTTTTATTTTGTCCTCTGATATATGTTCATTGTTTTCCAATTCTTGTGTTGTTCAATTTTCGTTGAGTCATTAACTACGAATGCAAACTATGTTAGTTGTTCGTTTGAAACAGTTGGAAAAAAATTTCTTACTTTTGTAATCTTTCTGTGATGCTTAGGTTTAATTTTTCACGACTACAAAGATTTCAATATGTGTTGTTGCAGGCTATGGGAATTACATTCTTATTCATTTAATTACGTTGGACCGATCAGTGTTTTTCTTGGTCAAAGACTGTTCAACGTTTGGTAAAGTTTTTTCCTCTCCAATTTGTTTTGAAATATATTTTTGGTAATTGAATTTCCGAGTACTGAATGGTGTCTCTTACTTTAGAATTTAATGTGCTTTACTTAGTTTCTATTTGATCTAACTGTGAAATTTTAACTTTTGAACTGTAGAGTTTTAGTTAGAAGTGTTATTAAAGCTTTGATTGTTTAGCATATGCTAGACAATATTGGTTTTTTAGAAATTTTAAGAGCAATGTTGAGTTTTTAAAAATATAAAGGAGAATATTTAAGAAAGAAAAGAAAAATTATTTCCGACATTATATAAAAATAGCTTCCGACATTATATAAAAATAGCTTAGTCTTTTTTGAAAAGTTTCAATTTGAAGCTTCTTATTTTTTAACTTTATTTAGCTTCAATTTTTACAAGTTTTTTAAAAAATGGGTCAAACAAATAAGTTTTAGCTTTGAAACTAAAGGGAATCATTTAATTTGCTTGCCTTGTTTAGAGTTGTAAATTCGGAAATCATTTACTGAAATCAGGATCGAGATTGATTAAATTATTTTTGATAGGTGATTGTATGCAATTTGTATGAAACTCAATGAAAAAAGAGTGTGAAAATTCTTACCAAACGCGGTGAGGTTTGACAAATAGGTCTAACAATGAATAAATTCTTCCTTTCGTTTGTCTTCTTTTTACTATTTTTCTTAGTGCAAGTAGTGGTGGTGTTTACATTTTTCTTTCTTTTAGATGGAGGCTTGATCTTTTTCATCGGCTCGATTGTATATTCTGCAATCAACAACTCTGTTGAAACAAGTTGAGCTAAAATTTAACCAGTTTGGGGAGTCAAATATGCCGAGAGCAAGTAGCAGAAAGAAAGGCCGAGCAGTTAGAGGCAAAGCAACCCCTGCCAGAAACAGTACTAAGAACAAGAAGATATGTTTGTCGGCCGAAGGACAAGAGTTCCTGCCTGATGAAATAATTATCGAGATCCTGAGCTGGTTGCCCGTGAAGTGGATATTGAGATGTAGGTGTGTGTGCAAGTTGTGGCATACTATGATTCTGGACAGGAAATTCGTTGACAAGCATATGCACCGAGGTAAACGTGAAAGTCATGTATATGATGAAAAAGGCAATTCAAATGATGGGGACGAGGAAGCATTCACATATTTACATAATATCCATGGACTATTGCTGGAGACATCAATTAAATCAACTGGAAAATATCGTGTAAGAAACCCCGCGACTAAACAAGTGGTTGAACTGCCTGATCCAGAAGTACATCGCCAGTTCATGGTCATGTGTTTCGTTCCATCAACTACAGACTATAAGTTGATTTGCTCTTACTACAAGAAGGGAACAACTGATTTAGGTGTGAAAATTTTAACTATTGGGACTGATCTTGCTTGGAGACCTCTTGATATTTCTCTCTCATTTGATAGCACAAGAGAAACGACATTTATCCGAGCTGGTTTTCAGGGGTTCGTTTACATTGTTAAGTTCTGTGAAGCAGAATTGGGAAAAACAGAGATAATTGGACTAATGTCGGATGATGAGAGCTTCCTAAAAATCAAGATCCCTCAGGGTTTTCCATCAGGTGGAAAACAGTTCACGCCGTTGGTTTGGAACGAGAAGTTGACGCTTGGGTGTATAATCCGAGAGGAGCTCCATGTCTTGGTGTTGGAGAATTACAAGAAACAGAAATGGTCGGAGAAAAAGATTATTCCTTTAGGTTTTATGAAAGACTATCCGAGTATGAGATTGAACATTTATCTTAGTTTTTGGTCAAGTGGTCATCGATTGCATTTTACTCTCAATTCCGAGCAGGAGCTGATTTATGATATCGATTCCAAGAAAGTTCAACATGTCACAACTGGACCTCTAGGCAATAAAGTTTTACAGTACTCTATGGTACCCAGCCTAGTATTCTTACCAGTTATGTGCCCCGAAGAGAAAATAAATAAAAGCACATGAGATATGAGATCAATTATTAAAATTTCACCTCTTAGTCAATCGGAGACACGAGTGAGTGACTGGAAGAAGATCCTAATAATCTAGTGGCTTTTGGTCTTTCTCCCTTCTTGGACTTCAGTAATGGTTGAAGTTATCTTAGCTTTGCCTGGAAGACTGTTAGAGGCCGTATTTCTTCATTGGAAACTATCAAATTGTTACAAGTGATTCTGTTTTCTCTTTAAAATGACTCTCAAAATGCTCTTACATCAATTACTGATGATTTATTTACATAATTACGCTTTCATCTATCTTTAGCATCTCTATTCAACAAATATAACGCAGCTTGCTACATACCTTTTGAGGTCTGGAATCATCAGAAGGCCCCGCAGGCTGCAGATTTTATTTTGGAATAAAGAATTCACTTCTTTGAACTTCCGAATACTTTTCCACCATAACTTTACAGACCAATTTTGCCATTAATTTTTCAAATCTCAATGTCAAAGAAACAAGTTGTGGAACTGTGGCGTGTCACAAACAGAAGAGAGGAATTCTACTTTTTTTTTTCCCGCTAAATAAGCATCAATCCTCGAGATATAAACCTCTTCTTCCTGAATCAAATCCTAATCAACTATGGACTTGATGAGTAAAAAGTCAGTGATCGTACTCCACATTGTATCAAAGGTTCTGTTCACTTCATCTTTTGCTCTTATAAGTATTCAAGAACTATTAGAATTACTTTGGTAAGTTCTGCTCCTGTTGAACTCTCATCACTCAAAAGAAATTACATGATCGATAAGGCTTAGTGTCACATTCGTTTTAATTGGTCATGCATATACTTAATCTTTTAGAAAAATTATCATCTTTCACTACTTGTAGCTACAAATTAATATTTGAGTAAAATGTACCATATACCCTTGTGTTTTTAAAAGTTGCGTCATAAACTCTATGTTTTAAAAAGTAGCGCTATAAACACTGTGTTATTGAAAACCTTGTACACTCGCCCCAAATAACAATTATGTTTAACTCCGTCCATTAACCTTCTTAAAAGACGAAACTGCCCTCGTTTAAAATTTATTAACCGTGACTCTTTAACTCAATTACCATTTTGCAAAACAAAAAATTGATCTCAATGTTAGAGAGAGAAACTCCTTGAAAACCCTACAGAGAGGAGCTCCTTCAAAGTTGATCTATGTTGATTTGAAGTTAATTTTGCACGATTTTAAAGACATAATTTGCTTGTAGAAGGGCGTGGCTTAAAGTGAAGGTACAATTGTTGCATAAACACTGTATAATTTTGGATTGTCTGATTTTCGATTTTTTGCCCTATTTTCTTGTTCTATTTCAAAGTGCTTTATCAATTGAGTAATTGCTGAAAGTTTTACCTATTTTCTCACTCTATTTGAAAGTGCTTTTATCAATTAGTTTTGCCATCTCCAGCAGTTTATCCTTTTTTTATCATCTCTTTCGGATTCTGTTTTTCACAATCATTTATGTGAACACTATATTTTGCCGCCTTTATAAGCACAGTTTGTAGATATAAGATTTTTACAGCTGGATTTTACGAATTTATGTATATATGTGGGAAAATTTTTGTTGGATTACGAATTTATGTAAATATTTTTCCTTATCACATTATTTTTCTACTAACAAACGAACACTTAGTAAAAAGTTTTAGAGTTTAACTTTGCACAAAATATACACAATCTAAACCTTGACGGAAGTACTAATATCATGAAACAAAGATGCTACAACACTAAACTCCTCTTCTTAATGACTTAATGGCAAAATCTTGGTGGCTGTCAGAAGTTGAACACTAAACTCCTACATGTACGGAAGTCGTTAGCACAAATGAGCTCACAATTTTCATATAAAAAAAGAACTAGAATTAGCCTCTCCAATACTTCATGTTAGATTTCAGGTAGTTGGCTATTAATTTTCTTTTTTTGGTCGAAAACATGGTGGCATTAATTTTCTTTTTTTTTGGTTGAATACATGCTGGCTAGTAGTTTGAAAAAAAAAAAAAAGTTTGTATATATGTTTGTAACTACTACTATGCTTATATCCTGTTTCAATTATTTATGCTTTTGTCTGCTACTGTGCAAAGATGTGTGTAGTCTATGGTTCAATGTACTAAATTGATATCATATTACTTTTTGGTAGGATGTCTTATGAAAGTGATGGTTTTATTGAGTTCACAGTATGGGTGGGTGGACACTTTGTGTATGACCCTAAGATTTCCTATCAAGGTGGCATAAATCAAAATTTTAAGGATGTTGAATTTGATAAACTGAGTAGGTTTGACTTTATAGATATGTACAATAAAATGGGAGGACAAAAGGCAAATGTCACTATATATCATCTACTTCCCAATTATTCTCTTGAGCATGGGCTTAGAAGAGTTGATGATGATGACAGTATAAGGGGCATACAGAGTGCGTTTAAAGACTTACATTACTATACAATATATATAAAGGAGGAAGAGGATCCTATTGCAATTGTTGACACTTAGGGAAATATTATCCAACCAAATGATTTTCAGCCAATACAACTCTTAGAGTGGCAAAGCGAGAGGTCATATGGTAGGGGAGATAGTGCATATCTTTTAGAGGTAGAAGTTGGCAGTGATGTAAACCAGGAGATAGATTTTGGTAGTGCACATCAGGAGGATAGAGATGATACAACACGACATGGGGCTGATTTTGATAGTGCACAATAGGGGGATAAACAAGGGGAAAACTTTTATTGGATTTTGGTTATTGGTCTTGTGGTGGTCCCTGACATTGGTTTTCACTTTTCGTTGGAATATTTTTTTGGTTGCTATTTCTTTACTACAAACCATGTGCTTGTTGAGTGGACCATGTGGTGGCAGCATTTTTTTTTTGTCTCTATGGTGGCAGCTTTTTTTTTTTTTGGTCGAAAACACTATTTTTTGCTATTATTTTGAAGTCTTGAACAATGCGTTTATGTTATTGTGCATTATATTTTCCCATTTTTCTTTTATCAAATCATTGTATGTTTTCGTTTATGTAGAGAGAAACTCCATGAAAATCCCAGAGAGTGGTAATTAAAATATTGTGGTATTTGCTGTATGTAGTAGGTTAGAAAACATTGGTAAATGATGCAAATAGGGATGGCATTTTCATTTTTTCTTTTGGGAGGGGATAATTTACAACTTTATAAAAAACACAGGGGTAATTAGTAACCTTCTCAAAGTCATAGGGGGCAATATGCATCTCGTACATAATCACAAGGAGTAAATTGCATAATTCATTATATCAGAAGGTGTAAACCAAGACATTTAATAATCATAGACAATTTTTTTCAAAATGCTACTACCAAAATACACCATTCAACATGCACGTCTATTGTTTGCAAATATAACACGGAACAACCAAATCTAACATCTCACTTTAATATCAAAATAACAAAGACCCCAACTAAAAATACACAAAAAATACGACACCAAGTAAGTTGCATCTTCATCTTCATCAACTCAATATCTTTCTTTTGTTGGGTGGGGTTTGTCTCAAATTCATTATTATACTTTGTATCGGAGCACATGACCTCTTCACCATCATCAACTTCATTATTCACAAATCTAGCAACATCTGCATGTGGAACAATAGGTAGCCCACTAGGATCTCATATTGCCGTATTTGGTTCACACCATTTGAAGAAATTGCATAAGATTTGCATATCATAATGAGATTATCTCAAATATTACAAACATAAAAAAATCGTGAGAGTCCAACATCTTTCATTAAGGTATTACATAATGAGATTAGACATCCTATATTTTACATTAACACAAACATCACGTGCAAAAGAATTCATTTATTCATGTCATTCACACAAATGTCTATCCCTTTTTGTATACCATCTAATTTTTTTTTTTTTTGAAAAAAAACTTTGAGCCTCTTCTTTTTCTTTTTGCTGCAAAATTTGAGTCGTATATCCTTTTTTCTCTATACTTAGATCCGCTTTCTCTGTACTCCAAAAGCTTATTTTGTTGCTCTCTTCTCTACATAAACGTCATCAAGGCTTTTACTTATGCATTGAAAAACTCTTGCCACATTGTTTGCATTCATAAGAAACCATATCAAATCTTTCTAAATTACACTCACAAAAAATATATATATATATACCTATAAAATATTATACACACAACTCAATTATTGAGAGAGAAAAACTAATTAGCATTAAAAGAGAGAGAAAAGTTACCTTGTGAAGATTGAGCTTGAAGAGAATCAAAGAGAAAATTTGCTTGAAGAAATAAAATCGTTTGTGAGCATGTGTTAGATTTAAAAGACGCCACTGATGTGAAGAAATGGGTATTTTCTTCATTCTGTATGTGTTTTATTGCTTGATACGTTTCATATTTGCATCAGATACGTGTGTATCACACCCACATTAAAAATGATGAAAAAACTGACGGCAGGGGTTTATTTGCAACATTTTCAATAACGCAGGGTTTATGGCTCTACTTTTTAAAATACAGGGTTTATGACGCAACTTTTTAAAAACACAAGGGTATATGGTGCATTTTACTCTTAATATTTTCAAATATTTTTTTCAATGTGCATGCAATTTTTGTTACATGTCCACTTACAAGACTTAATGTTTAGTATTTGTAGCATAACCCTCAATGGTAGAGGCATGTATAAGTGAGTTTTCACTTATTTTTTTTTAAACAAAATGTGTATTTTTAGTCTAAAAAATCAATTTGGCCCTCACAGAATGAAATTATTTGTACATGAATTTTAAACTTTGTTAGTCCTCACTGAATAAAAATCTTGAATCCACTCCTAATCATTGAATATTTCGAAGCTCATCATTATCAACTCGTACATCACATGAATGTGCATTCCTTTGACAGGAGATGCCATTCCATGAAATTTATTGAATCATGATTTAGCACCTTATAGTGATAGCTTTTCTATGACTAATAATGCTGCATGCGTGTTCACCCTAGAAAGCAATTAGAAAAAAGATGATGCGAAATGTCCAATTCTAGGTTACAGTTGATTGGATCTCTATAGAAAGTTTTTCAATTGCGTAGGATTTTTAAAATAATGAATAAAATTTTCCACTCAAAGAATCTTGCACTCATATGAGGTGGCGCGGAAACAAATAATAGATATGATACATCTTTAACAATTTAAACTTTTAAATAAAGTGATAAACTTACAAATATATATATTTTTAAGTCTACATCTCAAAATAAGCAATAATTTATGGTCAGACATAACAGGAGTTATTTATACATTCACCTTTACTAAAAGGAAGGGTGCAATCTTGTGCATCATTTAAATCAAGCTGACCTTATAAAAAGGAAGCAATAGAAGGGTGATATCTCATTTGCTAAATACTTTAATTGTTCTGTTCCTGAAATGAAAAGAAAAGATATTAAGGTTGTTAGGTGGCTGAAACCTTCCAATGATTACGTGAAACTTAATGTGGATGGGAGTGTTTATAGCCAAGCAAAGCTAGCAAGAGGAGGAGGTATCATCAGAGACAGTAAGGGTGACATGTTAAAATGTTTTTTTTTTGTCCTTTTGATACTCAATCTGCGTTAAAATCTGAACTTCTTGCATTAAATTTTGGCCTTAAATTATGCTTGGATTTGGGTTTTTGCAATGTTTGGGCAAAAATAGATTCTTTTAGTGCAGTACAACTTGTGTGTAGTGATAAATAGGGATCTTGGGACACTACTCACAAGCTAAGGAGAGCGAGAAGATACTTGGAGGCTTGCAAGGGGAAACTCACGCATATCTTTCGTGAAGGAAATCGATCGGCTGACTTTTTAGCCAACTTAGGAGCTACAACAATGCATGCTGTAACTCTTCAAGAAACGAAAGACTACAGAGATCTTCATGGGAATGATTAAGCTAGATAAATTAGGATTCCCTTGTTTTCGATTATGATTTAGGATTATTAGATTTAATTTTGATTTTATTTTATAGGATCTTGTAAAAAGGAGTGACTGTACTCCTTTTAGAATAGAAGGATGATGGAGCAGGTAAGTCCCCCATCCTCCTACGAAGGTTAGGCATTATGTTCCCCTTCATTTTTGTAACTTTCTTTTTAGTATTAATAAAATTTAAGTTGCATAAAAAGAAAACCTTTACTCATCTCTACTTCTCAATTATCTAAGTAAAGCGGATTAAATTCTAGAGTAAGATACACCATTAAGTGCTCTGAAATTCAATTACCAAAGTTTATATTTCAAACCAAATTGGTGAGGAAAAAAAAAGTTTCCATACGCTGAACAGGTCAACATAATTAAATGACTAGTACGATATAATTGTCTTAATCTGCAGAAACACACCCTAAAATCATTCTAGCCATGTGAAAAAAAGAACCAACTATTTTAAACGACAGTTAGAACTGTTATAAAACTAAAGAGAAATTAGAAGAGACAATAAAAATAAAGAGAGATCATATAATAGATATAAGAATTTTTATTCATATTGATGTATAATATTACAATATACAAGGTCCTATTTATAGGACAACGTAACTTACCCTCTAAATAATCTCTAAAAGGCTTTGGTCCTCATGGACTTGGTCTTGCACTCCAAAACTTTATAGATCGAAGAATGAATATCTACTTATATATTTTCATAACACTCCCCCTTGGATATTGTTGAAGATAATAAATAATACAATAAACCTCTCTCTAATAGTTTAAGATTTTAAATGAGGTGGTCACTTAACAAATATTCATTTATTCGATGAGAAAGTATTAAAGTAATAAAGCTTATACTTTGAGTGCCCCAATGGTTTGATCCTCGATATTAAAGAGGCCTTTCTCATCCTTAAGAAGAAACAAAAAAATTATGGTCCTGGAGTACCATAACTTAGAAATTTTCAGTCTTATTAGAAATAAATATAATTCACTACAAAAAAAACTAGAATTTACGACAGGCCGTCGCCATGCCGTCTGCTACACGGCGACGGTTTTGTGACGAGAAAGTTTGACGCAAGTTTTGTGAGGGGAAAGTAACGGCAAAATATCCACTGCAAAAAACCGTCATCAAGCTGTCACCGTTGGTGACAGCCGTCTTTGCCATCTTCAATTTCGTGACGAGAGTTGAATCCCGTCTCCACCAATCTTTTTTTTTTAAAAAGCTTGGAGACGGGAGTTCCCTTCTCCAATAATAAAAAAAATAGCTTGGAGACGGGAGTTGAATCCCGTCTCCACCAATTTAAAAAGATATATATATATATATATATATATATATATATATATATATATATATATATATATATATATATATGTATATAGCTTGGACCAATAAAAAAAAAATAGCTTGGAGACGGGAGTACTACTCCCGTCTCCACCAATCAAAAAAAATTGCTTGGAGACGGGAATTGAATCCCGTCTCCACCAATCTTTAAAAAAAAAAAAATTAAAGGACATCAGCCCCTCAATGGGGCTGATGTAATTTAAAAAATAATCACCCACCCCTACGTTCCCTACCCTCAATGCATGACCCTCCCACTCCCCCCCCCCCACCCCGCAACCCACCCCCATCCTAGTCCCCTACCCTTACCCCCCACCCCCGAGGGCTTCATTACAACTATAACATGTGCACCTTTCCTAATTGTGTTTGGCATTTTGCAGCTTATCAACTTGCACTTTCTGTTTTATTCATTTGTTAACGCATTTTGTTTCTGAATCAAACAAGTAAGATAAGTTTCCTTTGGTCATTTTTTATCCTTTGCATCAATAAATTGCTTTTAGGCCTCCTAATCATGATATACCTCGTGTGTGTGTGTGTTAGCTCTTTTGGACCAGTAAATGACTTCACTACACCATGTTACACCTCCCAATTCTTAAAGTGCTAATTTTTCTCAAATAACTATTACAATACCAAATGTTTATGCAGCCATTTGTATAGAGTTTATCCCAGTGCCCTAAACATGGATTACATAATCTGTTTAAATCACTAGATAGGTTTGCATTGCTTAATCTATTTTTTCCTTCTGTTTTCTTTTTCTTCATTAATGTAACTGTACCTCCTCATTTAGACTTAACATCAGTATGCCTAACAAGTCTCATGACATCCAACAAGCTCATTGATTTTAATACTAAAGTTTATCCATTCATATGAAGAAGCTTTCTTAACGAAACTTTTTCTTTTTTCAGATATCTTATGGTTGGACACATATCTAGGAAGACAACGTACATGCTTTCCCTGCCTGTTGTAATTCATCTAAATAGCAAAAGGTTGTTTAGTAGTATCTATTTATATTTGGTTTCTAAATTTTAATTTTCTTTATATTTGTGCGGCAATAACTAGGTTTTATGTATGAACTCAAATTAACTGTATTAGAATTTACATAATTAATATTATTTATTCTAATTTATTGATACAAGTTGATTCTCATTGCAAGTTATTTTATTTATAATATTTTATTAATATACATTGGGCTCATATGCACGGGTCAACCCTAACTAGTATGTGTATAAATGAGTTAGTTGTACATATATCATTCAAAGATGATGTACTTTTGCATTATACCCATTTTTGTAACAGATTTGTTTCTATTATAAAGAATTGTGATATATGAGACAAAGTAAGGATAATAATTAACCACATACACATACAGAGAGAGAAGGGGGTTTTGGGAAGAGAGAGTAGATAAACTGTTGCATGCAGTTTTGGTGAGGGCTTGGTGATGGTTGTTTTGGTGACGACATGGGGACGGGTGAAGTTGGCGAGGGCATGGTGATGGAAAATATTAGTGATGACATGGTGACGGGAATTGTTTGTGATGGCATGGTGACGGGAAATTTTTATGACGGCATGGTGACGGGAAACATTGGCAAGAGCTCGGTGACGGCAATCATTGGTGACGAGCCGTCGCAATACGGCGACGGCTTGGTGACTGGGAGGATTTTGGCGACCACCTCGTATCTAACAGACATTTCCCCTCACTGTGCCGTCACAAAGTCAAAATTCGCAATGACACGGTAAGAGGAACCGTTCGTCGCAGAATTCAATTTTTTTTGTAGTGATTGCATCCACCACAGGAGAATATATCTCTTTATAATTTAATTTTCAAAGTGTAACCACATAGCGCACTAGCCCATTCCCTGCTTATGTTATCCATTTTAAGCAGTTTGAGAGCTAGCCAACTGATGGTATATTCCTTGAACTTTCTAAGCAATATGAGATTGTTTTATTACGCTTCCCTCAATCCCATATATACATAAAGGTGTATTGATAAGATCAGTAGCTACTGTATATTCAATGATCATGATCAATTTCTTTTATCGGTTCCGTTCTTTTTGCAGTAGTAATATAACTGAGCGATATCTCTTTATTCTCAATATTTTCAATATACATATCATATTCAGTTACCTGATACTCTCTTTGAATAAATTTTTCTCAGCTATATTTTCTACTTTTTTTTTTTGTGTCTTGACATGTTCAGGATATCAAACACTTTCAAAAATGCCAATTTGTTTTATTTTTGCTCTTTTTTCGTTTGGAACCGATAGTTCTACCATGCTTCAGGCGTGTAATAGACTCGTTTCAATAATATTACTTCAAACAGGAGCATGTAAAGCTGGTATTGTGACTCAGTCACTTTTTCTAAATCTGAATGCATCTTTGAAAATAAATAATTTTATGAACTTCCATTTCATATTGAGTATGCGAGGATCAATATTTTGATGCATTCCATAAAAATTGTTATTTGTCTAGCTTTTATTTTTTCCCCCTGGTGCTAGAAATTTTATTTCAACAATTAGCAATAAATGCTATAAAAACAACTCCACTCAAGATTTAAATATTCAACAATTGATGGAGATTCAAATATAAGTTTCCAATTTTCTTTGTAAACTCATCTTTGTGTGTTGTGGTGGAGCATTGTGACATATATTGCACACTCATATTCTGTAAGGTGAGGGATTTGGTTTTTGACCAATAGGGAGTATTTATCATAAGCAGTTGGTCTAAATGTTGTCACATATGATATAATATGTTTCCAAGTAAAATAACTAAAAATTTTGCTAGACCTATATATATCCCCTTGAATTCATTCTAAAAATATATACAATTCAATATCAACTTTATTTGGGGATTGTCTAAGATAATTATTTTTCTTTGAAAACAAACAACACTTGAAATTTCACTTTTAAAAGAATCTTTTGATTCTTTAATGGGTGTTTATGTCAAATTTCGAGAATTTTTCTCATCGATTTTACACTCATACAACCTTTATGGTCGTGCCAAGAAATAAATAGTTCTTGGATCAAATAATATCTGGTTATTCAAAATATTGGAGTCCACTAGACTTGTAAAAACCAGAAGATAATGGTGGTAATTTTTTCATGTTATGCCTTTTGCCACAGATCAATGATATAATATAGAGATATTTTTCATTTTTTTCATACGTAGTATCAATATGAGAACCATTAAAATATATATCAATAAAATATAGTAGACCGCTTTATGATCTACTAGAATATAAATCATTGTTTACTTTTTAATTATGTTTATTCAAGAAACATAATATAAATTTTCAGAAACCTTCAACAATAGATTTTTCAAGAACCTTCAATCAAATATCCAGTAAATCCGTATTTCGTTAATCAATAAATAAATAAAGTAAAATATACACATATATTAAGTTCATGTTTTAAACATGTTAATTGAGATAAAATTGTTTTCATAATAAGGGGAAGTACTAAATATCAAAGTCAATGAGTCACTATATGAATACTCTTGATCATGTTGAAAACAGAAAGAATATCTACAAGTTAGTGTATACCATGAATATAATATCATTCTAATGTAAATTACATAATAAGAATGATGAAAACGTCAATAGATAGTATACTTACACATAATATGTATGAAGTATCATATATTTTTGATCGCATAATGCATATGTTAAACAACTAGAAACTCATATGCATGCATCATATATTCTAATAAATCAAGCATCATATATAGTGAGATAGAGTCAAGTAACTTATATTACATATGTCAAAAGCATGATGCGAGTATACTAAATTTTTATTCCAATGTCACCCTATATAAATGAACTGTTATTCATCTTTACAAGATAAGTAATTAATTAAAGAATACATCTAACTCAGTGCATGAGTCAACTTTTCAATTTTATTCGTTGTATTCAAATCAGTTTTCAATTTATAATTTAACATCATGTTCTCAAAATTTGATATATCTTATTAATATATAAATATAACCAAGTATATCCAAAATAAAACCAATCAAGTATCACATAATAATTGTACTTTAATTTTTTTTTCAATGTACAATTCCTTGCAAAAAACTGTAATACTTATTAAAGTTCAATAATTGTATGAAATACATATACTTCATACATGAATACAAATCAAAACCTGATTTAATTGCAATGTCTGCATTAGCTACATGTACATAACATGATGTAATTATTATACACATTATTTTTCGGTACTGAGCTCTCAATTTCCTTTCTTCTCAAAGTTAGAGAATTTTATCAATTTTATAATATACGTGGATGAGAAATTCTAGAACATAAGATAATACGTATACTTTTTATATAGTTAAGATATGCTAAATAGAAGTGACATCTAAAAGCTAAAATTTTATCACGACTTTAGAGCATGAAATAGTGACGGTTGACCAACGCATGCTATATAGTCTACATGCACACGAATGTGTATCTCATAAAGCATTAAATAATTCATGCAGATCCTACTATTCAAAAACTGATAATATTGAGAAAAGATAGCAAAAAAATTTGGTAGACGTTAACAAGACATATGACAAGTATATGTCTAATATCTTTTCAAGTCACATTATAAGCAATCATTAGGATTTCTTTTGTAGATATTTCTTTTGTCTTTTCATGTCTCTTCTAATTATTTTTTCAGCCTTTCTAAGATTTGAGTTGTTTATGATCATCATAATATTTATATAACCACAACCATGGCCACAATCACATCCATGACAATAAGATGATACACCATTCACTTCAGGAAATGGTTATAGGTCAATTGGCGTAATTGATGATGTTTCATCAAAGTTAATTATTTCGTTCAGTGGATGTGGCAATGAATCCAAATTTTTTTTTTTTAATGTTATGCTCTCAATATTGTTTAATTTAGGAACATATTCAAGGCATAAAAATATAATATACTTCTCTTTAACATATCATCCATTTTCATATTACTTCCACATAATTTTAATTGAGAAGTAATTAAAACATTGCGGAATTATGCTCGCTTACTATTTTAAAAATTCTGCAATTACAGAAAAATACATTCATAGCGAGTTTTTGGAAGATCATTGCCTTGTGATGATCATATATTTCTTCTCAAATTTTGCGAAAAGGATATATGTATCATTTACCATAATATATTTAGGCTTTAGCCTTCATGGAGATAATGATGAAACAATATCATTATTTTATCGCAATCCTTCAAGGATGTGTGATTTCCTTCTTAAAATTTTTTATCCAAAATTTTATCTATATGGATTTTACCTTCAAGGGTTTACAAATATGTATATATCAAAAGCGACGAACATCAGGTTCGTGACCATATGGATTTAAATATAAACTTTTCAGGCAATTTTCATTGCTCAATATATTAGAACCACAAACTTCTTGTTCGTGAGATTTGACATCATGAAGCATATATACTTTTAAAAAAAAAATTTGATGAAAGATTTAAAGAAAGTTTACCGAAAGTCGCAGTATGAAATATCCTCATACTGTCAATAATATTTTTTCTTCACAACCTTCATATTTGTCTCTTCCTCTTCTTGCCTCTAAGATTGATAGAGACTATTGTGTTAATAACGTGTTATGAAACTAAAGAGAAACTAGAAGAGACAATAAAATTAAAGAGAGATCATATAAGAGATATAAGAATTTTCATTCATATTGATGTGTAGTATTACAATATTCAAGGTTCTATTTATAGGAAAACATAACTTGCCCTCCGAGTAATCTCTAAAAGGCTTTGGTCCTCATGGACTTGGTCTTGGACTCCAAAACTTTATGGATCGAAGAATGAATATCCACATATATATTTTCATAACAAGAACACATTTTTTCCTAATTAATGCCTCAACGAAAGGCTAATTCAACGGCAAAATTAAAGTCTAGAATGTTGTGGTGGAAGAGTTTTGCGTAATGGCCATCAGAGGCCACAATCTTGATTGACCACCAGATGAGGTTCTCATTAGTCTTGTAGAGAAAGAAAAAAGTGGGAGTCATTCCCTAGATTTGTAACAGTGTAGGTGTCTTTTTTTATTTTTCGCCTCGTGCCTCCCTTGGAAATAAAAGAAAAAAAAAAAGAGTTTTGCGTAAATTGAAAGATGTGAATTCTTCATTCCAATTGAGCTGAGTAACCTTGATTAAACTTAATAAAGATGATAAGTGATTACAAGTTTACAACATGATTCCTTTGAATCAGGGGAGCAGAAAGATAGATGAATGCATGATAATATCATCAGTAAGTGATGTAAGAGCAATATGCTACTCAGACTAATTAAATGAGAAAACAGAATCAGCTCGTAAACATTAGATAGTTTCAAATGAAAAATTCGGCCTCGACAGGCTTATAACTTGAAAAACCATTAGCTTTCACACAAGCTTGCTACGATAACTCCAACCATTGAAGAAGCTGGAGAAGAGAAAAAGACCTATTTATTTTCTCTTCCGGGTGCATTCCTGGTAACAATACTAGGCTGGGTGCTATAGAGTTTAAAATTTACTTGCCTGGAGGTGCAGACGAAACAGATATAACTTTCTTGGATTAGATATCATAACTCAGCTCATGGTCGAAACTGAGAGTAACACATAATCGACCCCTTGAACCAAAAATGAAAAAAATATACTCTCTCAAATCTGGATAGTCTTTTAAAAAAGCTAAAGGAATAATCTTGTTCTCTGACCATTCTTGTTTCTTGTAATTCTCCAACACCCAAACATGGAACTCCTCTTGGACTATAAACCCAAGGGAGAGCTTGCCATCCCAAGTAAACGTCACGAACTGTTTATTATGACCTGATTGAAAGCCCTGAGGGATGTCGATTTTCATGAAGGTCTCATCTTCCAACATTAGGCCAATTATCTCTGTTTTTCCCAATTCAGCCTCGCAGAACTTAACAATGTAAACGAACCCAGAAGAACAACTAACAAATGTCTTCTCTGTATTGCTATCATATGAGAGAGAAATACAAAGGGATCTCCAAGCAAGATCAGTCCCAATAGTTAAAACTTTCACACCTAAATGGTCAGTTGTTCCAATCTTGTAGTAAATGCAATCCAAGATATAGTCAGCAGTTGATGGAACGAAACACAAGGCCATGGTATGGCGGGGTGCTTCTGGATCCGCCAATTCAAGAACTTGTTTAGTCGCGGGGTTTCGTATACGATATTTATCGTTCAATTCATTTGTCTCCCGCAAAAGTCCGTGTATGCAACACAGCCATTGGAATCCTCCCGTGTTTCCATTTGAATTACTGTCGACATATATCGCTTCACGTTTGCCTCGGCGCATATGCTTGTCAATGAATTTCCGGTCCTGAATAATAGTATGCCACAACTTGCAAATACATTTAAATCTCAGTACACACTTCACTGGCAACCAACTCAAGATCTCGATAATTATTTCATCAGTCAGGAACACTACTCCTTCGGGCGACAAACATATGTTCTTGTTGTTATTACTGTTTCTAGCGGGGCTTGTGTTGCCTCTAACTGTTCGACCTTTCTTTTTAGTTGTTGATCTCGGCGTATTTGGCACCCCAAAGCATGAAAATATAGCTCTAGTTATCTCATTGAAGTTGTTTATAATCGCAACACTGAAAGAAGGCACTAATGCACATTAGGATAGCATTTGTTGAAGTCAAATTACTAGATGCATTTTCTTAACTAAAGTAGCAGAAAGCAATGGAGAGAAAGAATGTATATATATTTAGACCTGTGTGTCAAACCCTATGAAATTTCGGTGAGAATTATCAAATCCTTATCTCATCAAGTTTTTTTATTTATTTATTTAAATTCGTGGGTATTTAAATTTCTTAACCCCTAAACTTAACTTAATAGTTGAGTAAACTTCTATTGGTCCTCAGAATGACGACCTTTAAGAAGCGCACCCAATGGCTGATCAACTAATCAACTACCCAGGCTTTTCTCATTGAGTTTAATAGGATTATAGCAATCAACTCCAAAAAAAAAAAAAAACAACAATATAATCTAAGAAGGCAAATAAAAAGAGATTTGCTCATTGACGTAAAGAGATTTCGTTTCACACTATTTATTATGTAAAGTTGGTAGTAACTGTTGGATTAAGAGATGGTAATAAAAAGTCTCTTCTTCACTAAATACAACGACTTTTTTGTTAAAACCGAAGAAAAATTCTAAAAATATAACGCTTGACGATAAAGATGTAATAAAGTTTTTTTTCTTTTCTTAAAGTAAGTAAATTTTATTGATTAAATAGTAAGTGAAATACAAAATCTTAAAGGAGAATATACCTCACGTGTATTGTACAAGAGAGTGAAACCTTTAGCCTACAAAAAATTAAGGGTAACCATCACACCACCTACTTGTGGTTTATGTCAGTTGCACATTTGTCTCCTATACTTTATAATGTGCACATCTGTCCCCTATGATTTTAAAAAGTGTGCACATTTGTCCCCTATGATTTTAAAAAGTGTGCATATATTGCCCATCCGTTGAAAGACAGCCATCCAAATTGATAGTGAATGTAATGCACACACTGATTTTGAAATGCTGCAAGTTTTTCTGTGATTATTGACTTAAAACAATACTTTTTTTTTTGGTAAAAGGAGAGGGACTTCCCTCCGCAATTTTATTAATTATCCAAAAAGGTAGTACAAAAGTGGAGGGGGAGATAGACTTTACCTCCACAGGAGGATGGGGGACTTACCTGCCCCATCGTCTAGCAGAAGAAGGCACAAACCGCCTTTTCATTACAAGAGTCCTATAAATACTATTCCTATAAAAATTGAAATATTACTAATAACGTGTTTAAAATCTAAAATGAGGAAGATTTGTTTTATCTAACCTTATCATTCCTCTGAGCTTTTGATGATATTGCAGGGATTCAATGATGGTGAGGCCCTTTGCAATCACTCCCAAATTTGCCAAAAAATCAGCTGGTTGATTCCCTTCTCTAAAAATGTGAGAAATGACAGCTCCATCGTCTTTGATTAATTCTTTTGCAAGACTAACTTCATGACATGTATTCCACGATCCTCTTTCATTTTTCTTTAAAAGATTGACAACCCCCAATGCATCCATTTCAATCCAAATATTTTGAATATTTCTTTCTTTGCAGAGTTGCAGACCTCGGATGAGAACAAGAATTTCAGTTTTCAAAGGAGTTTCACGTCCAAAGGAATCAAAGAAGCCAAAAATGAAGTCACCTTTCTAATTTCGCACAATACCACCACCTCCAGCTTGACTATTTTCTCCATGGACACTTCCATCTACATTGAGTTTGAAGAATCCTTCTTTCGGTTTTTTCTAAAGCACAATCTTTGGGTAAGATTATGAGATCTTTCAAAGAAACAAAAGAAAGAATAAGCAATTGTAAGATCACATTTCCAATGCCATTTTTTAATTAATCCAGCTTGAAACAGTTGAGCAATAAATCTTCTTATATGCCAGATAATTCTGGATGGATAGAATCTTGCATTATGGTGCTTAGCATCATTTCTTTCAACCCATAGGAACCAAAGAATGAAAATGGGAATAAGGGTTCGAATGTGACCTCTTCCCACAAAATCACCTGAAAAAAGCCAAGCTGCAAACCAATGCCTAATATTTATAGAATTTGGACATTTAACCCCAAAGATTTGAGCAAAGTGATTCCAAACTTGAGTTCAACTGTTACTATTTAAAAAGCAATGATCAATTGTTTCAATCGAATTGCAACATTGGCATCTTGAGGACAGAGAAATACCTTTACTTTGCATTCTGACATCTACAGAAATCCAATTTAGAAGGAGTCTCCACATGAAAAATGCAATTTTGATAGGAATTTGTTTGCACCAGATATAAGAGAAAATCAGCTGCTTGTTTCTCTTTGGTCTAACTTCATTCCAAGCTCTACCGAAAAGAAAAGCTTCTATCATGAGAAAGAGACCACATAGGAATATCTTCATGTCCCTTTTCAATATGTATCTTGATAATTTCTTGGACAATTCTTTCAGGGAGGACTAATTCAAGAAGATGTTGATTACATCTTCCATTTTCAATAAAATTCTCCACAAGATAAGATGACTACACTTGTATGGAAGCATAAATAAAGAGAGGCGCTTCCCTCCACCAAATATCATGCCAAAAAAAGACCTTTGCAACTCCAATTTTCCATCGAATAAATTGTTCAGTAAAGGATTCAGCATCTTTCATGCGTTTCCAAATAGGAGAATGATGGAGTTTAACCTCAACTGTAGATGGATGTTGACCCCCACAATATTTTGCATGCATAAATTCTGACCATAGACTTTTGGATGTCCTAAATCTCCACCAGATTTTTGCATCCATTGTTGCACAAGTACCTTCAATCCTTCTCATTTCCAGCCCACCTTCTTCATGCGAGAAACACACATTTTTCCACTGTGTCCAGTGAACCTTTTTCGCATTAGGTTGGTCACCCCACAAGAATTTGTTAAATATTCTTTCCAACTTGCTCACAATCTGCTTAGTGGGTTTAATAACTTGAAGGAGATATAATGGCATAGCTGAAAGAGTAGTTTGCAACAAGATAATTCTCCCTCCAGGAGAAAGTGATTTTGTTTCCCACCCTGAAATTTTGTTAGCTATTTTCTGGAATAATTCATCAAAAAGGAAATATTTCTTTGAACCTTTATAAATAGGAACTCCAAGGTGTTTGAATGGTAGAAATTGTTGCCTGAATCGAGTCACCTCTGAAATAATTGCAATTCTGGACTGAGGCGTATTTTTTCAAACAATAAAGCCACTCTTCTGCTTATTTATTTGTTGCCCTGATATGCTTTCATATTCATCCAGAAAGCTCATAAGCTTTTTAAGCACTTGTTTGCTACCATTTGAGAATATGATAATATCATCTGCAAAGGAAAGGTGAGAAACAAAACAAGTGGAACCAGTTGCATACCTCATGGAAGGAACTTGTTGAAATAAATTATTGATGCCCCTTGATAAATATTCAGCAGTAATAATAAAGAGAGCTGTGGAGATAGGATCTCCTTGTCGAAGGTCTCTTTCAAATTTAAAATAACCTGCCAATTCTCTATTAACCAACAAAGAAAACCAACAATTGAAAATGCATTTTCTAATTTTTTCAATCCATGAGTTATCAAAGCCAAAACAAGCAAGTATTTTAAAAAGAAAGTTCCATTGCAATCTATCATAAGCTTTAGCCATATCAAGCTTAAAAATAACATTAGATCCAAGAACTTTTTTACCGATATGATGAACTAATTCTTGAGCAAGAAGGATATTATCCCCAATTTGACGGCCTGGAGTAAAGCCATTTTGATTCAGAGAAATAATTTTGGGGAGAAGCTTAGCAAGTCTTTTAGCCATGATTTTAGTAATAATCTTGTTAAGCATTGTGCATAGGCTGATTGGTCTAAAATCACTCCATTTCTTAGCCCCTTCTTTTTTTGGGATGAGTGCAATAGATATTGAAGTAATTCCTTTAAGAAGGTCAGCTCCTTTGAAGAAATCCAGAATTACATCATGTAGATCTTCAGCAATAATATCCCAACAACTTTGGTAGAAAAAAGAAGAGAATCCATCAAGGCCTACAACTACATTTGCCTCAACTGAGAAAATAACTTTTTTTATTTCTTCAAGAGAAGGATCACCATTCAGCATCTCATTATCTTCACTGGTAATAATATGGGGAATTAGAGACCAATTTCCACTTTGAAGACAAGGAATGTCTTCAGGATCTCCTTTGAGATGAGAAGAAAAGAAAGAAATGGCTTCTTCCTTGATGTCAATCGGATCATTCAACATCTGACCTCTTTCATTTTGGATGCTCCAAACAAAGTTTTTAGTTCTTTTCTTTTTCAAAATTGAGTGGAAATATTTTGTATTTCTTTCCCCTTCGACAAGCCAACGACATCCAGCTTTTTGTGGCCAAAAACATTCCTCAATGGCCAGAATTTTATAAAGATTCGCTTCTGCTTTAGATAACTCTTCTATATTAGAGGCAGTAGGGTCCTCCATATGAATAGATTCCATATATTTTACCTTTTCTGCTGCTTGCACTTTCTGAAAAATATTCCCAAAGCAATTTTTATTCCACCATTTCAGAGCAGCTTTGAGCTTTTGTTGTTTGAACCAGAATTTGAGGATTCCTTGGTTGCATAAAGCGAGCTGCTAGTTCTCTTTCACAAAACTTTGGAAATTATGGTGATGAGTCCATACATTAAGGAAACGAAATGAAGATGGAGCACGAGAACAAGAAATAGATAAGAGGAAAGGGCGGAGAGGATCAGCTACAAGCAACAAGAAAAGGTAAAGGCCTTACTCACTCCACTCGTTACCACTAAACGAAGAAGCCAGGAGTGGAAGAAGGGACTTGAACCCTCAACCTCAGCCTTGGCAAGGCTATGCTCTACCATTAAGCTATTTCTGCCAACTACGGTAATGGTGAAGCACTACTGAGCAATTCATGTATTACTTGAGACGGATGACTTCTATTTTTCCGCCGGACCACAGTCTTGACCTCCGATTGAGCTACGAACACGAGTAGGTAGGCGGCTAGGGGGGAGAAGGGCGGCTGGGCTGCCTTTTCAATCAATCTCCAGTCGCTCATCAGAGGACGCTCATCCCAGGCAGGCAGCAAGGGCTTCGGGTCTGAGATAAGCCTTCTTATATCAAGAGGACAATGATCTGAACCTGTTCTCGGAAGATGTTGTACTCTAGTAAGAGAGAAGAGTTGAGCCCAATCATTATTGATGCAAACTCTATCTAATCTTTGGAACATAAACTTGTTTGTCCAAGTAAATGGGATGCCATCAAAACCTGCATCAGAAAGCCCGCAATCCATAAGACAGTTAGCAAAATCCTCCATAGCTCCCCTATTAGGAGTTGCTTCATATTTTCTTTCATCTGCTGCAAGGATAATGTTAAAATCACCACCAATCAACCAAGGTCCTTGGATTTGTTGAGCTGCACAGCTAATTTCCTCCCAAAGGTTTGATCTTTCCAATCGAATATTTTTTCCATAGACAAAAGAAACAAAAAGATTTGAAGGCAGCCAAGCAGAAGTGATGATTAATTAAATACATTGGGGGTGGTCTCTAAGAACAACACACTGCACAGATTCATCCCAAAACACCCAAATTTTATTTGCACAATTTGACATAGATGAAGAGAATCCCAATTTATGAGAATAAAGTTCAAGGTTACTTTGATCAACCATTGGTTCTAAGATGGCCACAAATTTTGGACGAAGCATTTTAATAAGCTTTTTAAGTCTACGGAGACCTTTCAATTCTGCAATACCTCTGATATTCCAAATGATTCCTCCAATCATTAGGCATTTAGGGATTGAAGATCTTCGGATGATTTGTGAAGCAAACCTTTACTTCGAGTTCTTGGTGGGGATCTTGGAGCTATATATTTAGGGGCTTTAGATGAGGCTTGCATTGGATTCAAATTATCCAACTTACTTCTCACAAGATCTCTTGGGTGGGCTTCAATTTTTGGTGGGGGAGAGAAAGAGCTGTCACCTAAGCTTTGAGAAGGAATATGATCAACAACTCCTTCTTGCATATTAATTTCTCTCCTTGTCTCATTCTCTGCTGCATTAAGTGACTTCATGGGTTTGTCCAAAATAGGAGCTTCATTAATGTGATCATTTTCTGCTGCATTAAGTGACTCCACGTTCTTCTCCAAAAACTGAGCTTCATTAATGTACAGATGTGAACCTTCTCTGTTTTCTTTCAGCTCGACATATAAATGGGCTTCATTAATCATGTCATGGCTTTCCACAACTATTTCCTCAGAAGTAACATTATGACCCCTCATTACAGCTTGGTTGTTAGAAGGTTCAGGGGCTGGAAAAGGCCTCCCACAGCTCATGTTATCTGCTGCCATTAAGGTTTTTTTTCCTGAGGTCAATACAGTACTTTTATCAAATACTTTGTCCACATTATTTCCTCCTTGTCTTTTGGCTAAATTGGCCTCATTCGACATCAATTTTTCCCTAGAACTTGTCCCCAATGTCCACCAAATCATTTTTGTTTTGTTCTTGCACAACGCAATTTTCCACATGCTGCACCTGCACGTTTTCCATGTCATTTTCTCCAGAACTATTCAGCACCTCCACAACCTCATTGTCAGCAATATTCTTACCTTTTTCTTTTGCTTTTTCAACCATTTCATCATCAAAATTCTGGTCACCAATCTGATTAAGGGCATCGAAAGAATTTCCAGTGGGAATCTTCTGATTTTCATCAACATTCTTATTCACTTTCTCAGTCGCCAGAGACTTATGAGCATTCTCACCTTTCTTCGTGGTCTGCTCTTCTTTTTTAGCATCACTTCTTTTGACCTTTTCAGAAGTAGCTTTTTTAACATTTGATTCTGTATCTTCTTTCTTATTTGGGTTTGGTCTTGGTCTATTTTCTGTAAAGCATTGGTTGGAAGCATGACCAAGGTGATAGCATTTTAAGCAATATTCAGGCATTTTCTCAAATTTAACCTCTTGCCAGTAGCCCCCAATATTTTGACCCGTAACTCTATCCCGGATATGGACCCAAATCTCTTTAGAAGGGGCTTTCAAACAGTCAAATTCAACACAAATGCGAGCTAGCGATGGCCTAGTACCTTTGGATGTGTGTTCGTCCATCTGAATGGGAGGCCCAATAGCTTTAGCTAAATTCAAGAGAGCTGATTTCTCATAAAGATGTGCTTTTAAAAAGGGAAATGAAACCCAAACAGGGACAATAGAAGATTCTTTTTCTGGAGTAAAATTAGGAGACCACTACCAACTTTCTCTACCCCAAATTCTTTTGTAATCAACTTCATTAGTGAGCTTAATAAGGATGTGCTTAGGATCAAGACATTGAAGATCATACGCACCTGTAGGCTTCATACCCGTAAAGGCTTTACGGATTTCTTCCATCTTTGGCATGCGTGAAAACTTGCCGACGATTGCAAAGCGTAAAGGCTCCGCGAGTGAATCAATCTCGTCGGCATAAAAAACAACAGCAAGGTGCATTTTTTAAAGTCTCAACAGGCCTATACGGCAAGATAATCGGCTGAGAGTAAGCGTTGAGAACAGATTTGAAAGTTTTGTTCCATGCTCGAGGTGAGCTTGGTGGTTGGGGATGATCCGAAGAAGAATCAGGAGGTTTAGGTTGGATTTGTGGAGAAGATGATGGTAAAGGTGGGAAATTCGACGAAGAGATTGTCGCCATTCAACTAGAACATATCAATATACTTTTAAAAAAAAACAATTTAAAACATTTCATTTTATGGAAAAAAATAACCTTAAAAGATATAATGGTAATTTTAAACTTAAAAATAAAAAAAATAAAAAAAAAAAACCCCAGCCCCTTGCCACCCCCTCCCCTCCCCCAACCCCCCCTCCCCCCACACACAGACCGTGAAACTGAAATACTTAACTGAAAATCTTTTTTTTACTGCAATCTAATTTTTTTGGCTGAAAATATTAAAAATGGTATAATTGTCAAAGACCTATTTCTGTTAAAAAAAATCTAATGTCTAATTGACGAATAGCGAAGTGTGCACACTTTTTAAAATCATAGGAGGCAAACATGCACATTATAAAGTACAGGAGGCGTTAAACGTGCACTTGGCTTAAACCATTGGGGGGGGGGGTGTTGGGGGAGTTGTTGTTTACACTAATACAATCACAAAAATATTTTTTGGTCTACATCTCAAAGTGAGCGATAATTCTAGTTAAACGTAATAGGAGTTATCCTCCTCCTCTATAAACCTGATAATCTTTTCCATGAACAAATTCTGATGTCTTTTCCCTTCGTTCCAATGCGATGCAAGTCATATTTAGAATCAATTTCCACTACAATATTATCAAGCTAATTAGCATTCAAAACATTTGATGGCTGCCACTACCTTGTGTTACCCTTGGCGAGAAAAAAATAATCACAATCAATCAGACAAAGATATAATTAGGAAAACCCTGTGAGCTCAGGTTGGTTCAAGTTCATTGCCCGTTTACACATTCACCTTTATTCATCTCAACTTCTTAACTATCTACGTAAACTAAATAAAATTCTAAGGTACACACCATTAAGCCAAAGTTTATAATTCAAAAGCAAATTGGAGAGGAGAAAAAAGATAAAATTCCAAACGCTGAATAAGTCAACGGAATTAAGTGACATAAGGATATACTATTTTAAACACAATAAATAAATAAATTATTAAACCCCTCTCCAACAGGAACAAAATAAATAAATACACTGCCTACCTACGCGGTGGTAATTTAATAGACCACGTTCGGCCTTTTTGTACCAAAAAATTCTTTGTAGCCATGTGAAAAGACCTAAGCATTAGAAATATTCCGAAAGTAAGAAAAGTACCAACTGTTTTAAACGACAATTAGAACGCATCTGTGTTCCTAGTTAATGCCTCAAAATAAAGGTTAAGAGCACAAGAATCGGAAAAAAAACAAATGAACAGAAATCAGAACACAAATTAAATTAGAAAAATTATCTGACAATTACTAACATAAGATGCCTATTCCAATCTGTACAAAAACATGCTAGCAGAAGAATCTTACCAGTTAGATTGTTGGAGATCGCCCATTATGACCTTTTTCTCTAATTTTAGAATGACAAAAATTCAAACCATTAGAATGGAGGAAAACCCTAAAACACAGGTCTATATATGAGGAAAAGTTTCCATTGTTGTAGCATGAAGGAAGGTGATAACGCACCAACTGTTTGAATTTTAAACTCAACAAATTCTGTTGCACTAGTTCAACTTGTTTCCTTATCTTTGCTATTATTTCTCTACTGCTTGTTTTATAAATAGCATCCTCATGTACTCTACTTGGTTGCATCAATACACAATACAATATACTACTGCAGATTACATCACAGTGTCCTTTACAGCATTTCAATTGCTATCCTTCATGGTATCAGCAATCTAACCACGACTAACGTCTTGATCTGTTCTTGTCTTCCGCTCCAACCAGTTCAATCACCTATAACCTTGGGCCAAAAATTTCAAAGGAGGATGGTGATCCTTTCACGGATTCAACATTATATCGAAGTGTTGTCGGTGCCCTTCAGTATCTAACAATTACTAGACCTGATATTGCCTTTGTAGTTAACAAAGTATGCCAATTCATGCAGTCCCCCATTGAAAAACTATTGTCTCTTAATTGAACCTAAGAGGGGGGGTGAATTTGGTTATATAGGCAATGCTATTACTTTTTCGATTAGGCAATATACTAGCAATGATTAATAAAAAAAACAATCTTAAACAAATATTCACTTTAGTAATAAAAATTGTAAGTGAAACAATTTGTCAAACACTTAGTGTGCAGAAAATAATTCAAAGAGAGAGTTGAGAGAAAGAGATTGCAAATCGCGATTTTGCGTGATTCGACCCCCGTCTAAGCTGCCTAAGTCCATGACCTAAGCACCCCGCTTAAGATTTCAACAATCTTCACTATAGTGACTCTTCAAATGTTGGTGAGTCCACAAACCAACTACAATGGTAGTTCAAACTTTTACAATAGAAAAATTCATTCTCAATACAAAGCTTTAACCCCAACACATTTGACAAGGAATTTCTTCTTTTCAAAGTGTTTAACTCTCTCTTTTGATAAGTGTTAGAGATCAACAATAAAAGCTCTTTTTTAGGGTAGATGAATACAATGAATGCTTCTCTCAATATAGCTCACAAATTCTTGCTCAAGTATTGCACAATAATGATTCAAAGATGAATATGGTATTAGAAAACAAGAGTAATTGCTTTGAATCAATGCTTTGAAAGTTTGCAGTTGAGAGAGTTTAATAGAGGCTGAAAATGTGTGCATTTAATGCTCTCCAACGTTCATAAAACGGCTATATTTTAAAACAGCGTTTTGGCCCGACCGGTCGACCGGTGGAGAGACCCTCATTCGGTGGAGAGGTCTCAGGCGGACGACCCTTGAGCACCAGTCGACCGGTTACCATAGGGTCGTCCGGTTTGCTCAAGGCTGCCAAGAATTGGGTTTTCAATTTTTGAAATGTTTCTTTTAAGCATCTTTTGTAAAGCCTTTTTTCAAATGTTTCAAAAACATATTTTGAGAATCATCATTGAGCATGTACCATTTGCAAGACCCAAACCCCAGTCAAGTCTCAACCGGTACCCTTTATGACTTTCGTCTCCATCCTTATAGCTCCATCTTCATTTTTTCGATTCTTTATCTTTTTTTGAGTTGATGGATGATCTTTTTTCTTCTACAGCTTAATGGACTTAGAATCCAGAGACAACCTTGATTCATCTCATTCATGCACATTTAAACAAACTCATTAGACATAATCGTGGTTTGTTATCATCAAAACCAAGATTAGAAGCCTTTTAAGCTAACAATCTCCCCCTTTTTGATGATGACAAAACTTTTCTCAAATAGTAATAACAATGTAAGCATAATGAGTTTGAGAGAGCAATTTCTTTACTTTAGGTTTGCTTGAACCTAAAATTTTAAGATATAAGTCTGTACAAACTCTCCCTCAACTTGTGCATACTTTAACTAAAGTTGAATTCATACTCCCCCTTAATGTATGAGTCTTCTTTTTTTAACTCAAGTCCTACTTATTTACTCATTTGACATGTTAGCTTTTGTATTACATTTATACACACTTTTTCTCCCCCTTTTTGTCATTAGCAAACAAGGTAAGATAAAAGGACCGTCAATAGTGTAAAGCAAAGGAGAACAAACAAGAAATTAGAAGCATATATTGGAAGAACATAGAGAGTTGAAAAGACACTAAAAATGCATGAAAATATGTTTTTGAAAGGAAAAATGCAAAAACTAGGAAATAGGGGAAAGGGGATTATCCTAGGCATCTCAAGGCATCGAGCTTAGTCTTTCATAAACTTCTCATAAAGCTTTTCAAGCATAGTCTTCATACCCTTCATCTCGGTATTTACTTGAGCAAAGCCAGTTCCAACATCCAACGATAATTGATTAACTTATGAAGTCAAATGGTCAAGCTTGGTATTTACTTCTTCAAGAGTAGCTTGGCAAGATCTTCTTCTTGTTGAAGAACTTGCACCTCCAATGTCAACCCGTGACGTTCCAATGTCTACATCTCTTCCTTCGTTATCTCCTTCATCACTCTCGCTTGCGGCTTCGCTTTTATCTTCTCCCTCCCCAAGGTCATAATTTTCTAGATCATCAACTGCTGCAAATTGACTCTTACGGAATTGACGTTGCTCAATATAGATGATGTCGTTATTGACACAAGCCATATATTTTCTATCAAGGCAATGCTTATCCAGAGGGTAGGTGGAAACATTTAAAGGTTCAAACTGACCAACCCGAGCAATATCCTTTAAACAGAAGAGGTGACACAAAATCATCCCATAGGGCATAGACTTCTTCTTGAAGGCTAGCATGTGACCAAGCATAATGTGTGGGAGGTTGATTTTTACCTTCTTGTAAATGAGATGCATCACATGGCCCATGAAGAATGGAATAGACCCGTCTTTCACAATGCGATTCATGATGACTTGATTCAAGATATAGAGGAGCAATCGTTTTTTAGTACCTAGGTGATCTCTTTTAGGCATAAATGTTTCCAACCTTCCCGAGCCTTCCCATAATGTAGCAATCATCTCTTGTGGAGCGTTGTTGTATAACCCTTGTGGTAAGTTGGCAGAGGAATAGATTGTTCAGCCACTAGTTGGAATGCCAAGCAAGTTAGCCGAGTCCCGTTCACTCACAAATATTTTAATGTCATTTACCCGACTTTTAGCCCACACACAACCTCATTGTCACCTTCCACTATATAAGCATAGAACTCATGAACCCATTGATCACAATCGATGTCCTCGAGTCCAAATAGAAGAAGCCACATTTGATGTCTAAGTAATTTATATGGACGAGTTTGGTCCAAAAAGTCTGGAGGATCAAGAAGCTTACCCTAAAGAATCTCCTTCTTAGAGAAATCACCCGGTATAATGACATGCATAGGATCCCATGGGTCAAAGGTATGAGGCCTAAAACCAGTCTTTCATTTCTTAGATGCTTGCCTTGATAATGATGTCATGAGTAGACAAGAGAAATTGCAAGAGAAAGCAAGAAATTTTGGTTGGATAATTTCGTCGAACACTTGGTGGGCAAGAGAAAATTTGTAAGGTTTTTGACAAAGATTTGAAGAGAAAGAGAAACTTTGGAGTTTGGTTATGAAGATTTGTTGGATTAGCTCCCTTTATATAGTTGAATGAGGAAGTTGAAAGGTTTGTAGTGTTAATGGTGATTTATAAGGCTTAATGGAGAAGATGAAAAGTTGTGTTGAAGAAATAAAGTGAGTTTTGAGTGTTAAAAGAGGGTTTTAAACATTGTGTCCGGTAGTCCAGCGGCCGAACGAGGGTAGCGCACCGGTCGACCGGTGCCAGTACCCTCTTCCAGCCAAGACACTGCCACCGGACGAGGGTATGCATACTGGTCGACCGGTGCCAACCCCTCTTCCGGTGGTGCACTTTCTGCCAGGAAGTGCATCTCACTTGGAAAACTTCAAGTTTTTGCAATTTTAGCTCATTTTAAGCATGCTTAATTCCCTTCTAATCATGCAAAATTGATTCTCATGCAAAGGTTTAGTAAAAATATCCATTAATTGATGCAATGAATCAACAAATTCAAGCACAACATTCCCCTTTTGAACATGATCTCTAATGAAATGATGTTTAATTTCAATATGTTTAGTTCTAGAATGTTGGATGGGATTCTTAGTGAGATTAATGGCACTTGTATTGTCGCATTTAATAGGCACATTATCGTACACAAAACCATAATCAAGCAAGTTTTGTTTCATCTAAAGAATTTGGGCAACACAATTTCCAGCAGATACGTATTCAGCTTCGGCTGTAGAGGGAGCTATACTATTTTATTTTTTACTAGACCACGAGATTAATAAATGTCCTAGAAATTGACAGCATCCACTAGTACTCTTTCTATCTACTCGATTTCCAGCATAATCCGCATCCGAATAGCCTATAAATTCAAATGATGTGCCTTTCGGATACCACAATCCTAAATCTATAGTCCCCTTAAGATATCTAATGATTCTTTTCACAGCATTTAAGTGAGACTCTTTTGGACAAGATTGAAAATAAGCATATAAGTACACAGCAAATACAATATTGGGTCTCGAGGTAGTTAAATAAATAAGACTTCCGATCATACCTCGATATTGTTTTTCATCTACCTTGTTACCTTCCTCATCTTTGTCAAGTTTGATTGACGTTCACATTAGTGTACTCATTTCTTTTGCTGACTCAAGCTCAAACTTCTTGATAAGTTCTCCAGTGTACTTGGCTTGATTGATGAAAGTACCCTTACTACAAAAAAACAAGTAAAAAGTGGCACTTTTTTCTCATATAAGTGGCGTTTCGAAAAATGCTGCTTATAAATAGGCAGCATTTTGAAAAGTGCCACAACAAGCGCCGCGGTAGCGAGTGTCGCAAAACATTAGCTGCATTTACTCTAAACGCCACTTATTATATTACAAAAGTGGCGTTTCTAAGGAGTGCCGCATATAAAAAGATTAATACCTGGCATTCCAAATAGTACGTTTGTTATAAATGGTGTTTATATAAATGTCGTCTATGATATTTTTTAAGTAATTTTCTTTCTCTATAGGCGGCATTTACAAAAATGCTGCATATTACAATAATTTATATTTGATCTATATTTCGCTGTTGTTATTAGGTAGCATTTTCTGAAATGCTGCCTATGAAGACATTTTTTTTTTTTGTTGAATGTGTGAATTTTAGAGCATTTTTTACTTTTAATTATCCTTTCATATTTGACTTCAAATGCTGATACCAAATCACTTTTACCTTAACCCTAAATTAGTTGTCGAGATCATTCAAATACAATACGGTAATTCCAAAATAAAGGCTAAAATAACAAATAGACTAAAAATCCACAAAACAATTGAATTGATAACACCAAATAAAGTATATGTACGTCTCCAATATAAAACCAAAAATCCTTCATAGTTCTATAACATCATACAGCATAGTAATAGCAAAACTAAGTCTCAACCATAAAGGGAGCATAGTAAGAGATATGATCCTCATAACTTTGCAACACAAGTGCTAAAAGAAATACTACACAATTTAAGCATGAAAGTTGTGCCAAAAATACGAACAATTCCCAATTAGTAGGATCAAAATTTACACAATCCTAAAAAACTTGGCCAATAAAAAGGGTAACTAATCAGTCCAAAAAACTTGTTCCCAAAACACTGACATATTACTCTGAACAAATCCAATAGGTAGTTGG
This sequence comes from Ehretia macrophylla, assembly GCA_037974665.1. Taxonomy (NCBI): domain Eukaryota; kingdom Viridiplantae; phylum Streptophyta; class Magnoliopsida; order Boraginales; family Ehretiaceae; genus Ehretia; species Ehretia macrophylla. Next base: position 52,927,875 of record CM075769.1, on the reverse strand, counting down.
ATCAACCACGTGCAATGGATCTACAAGAAAATAAGAAAACATCAGTCCATAAACTTTGCAAGTTGCATACATCTAGATCAGCTAGCTTAGAAACTCTAGCTTCTTATTCTTTTTCAACTGAAATCACTTAACTTTAGTTTAGCAACAAAGACGTATACAAGAACCAGATAACCAAATTTACTAATCTTGTTTATGGCTAGTGATTATATATGTATGTATATTAAAATTCTAGAGTTACATTAGATAAAACTTCCCATAGATAACATAAATCTCAATGCTTAAAGCAAAATTCTATCCACAGTCAAATACTGAAAACTAAAAACTTTTTTACATTGCTTACTTGTTTTGCCCCATGTGAAAACCAATTGTCTACTTTTGTTTCATGCTAAACTCATGTTGATCTAAAACAAAGATATATGCATTGTCCACAATAGCACAATAAACTGTTACATTTCTTCTGTTCCTCTTGCAAGACAAGTATGACCAAGGTATGGAAAAGATACAACACAGGAACAAAAAGTTTGTGTTTCAAGCTCGTCAGGTATCGCTTCTACCATAGATTTCCACCAGGAGAAATGAAAAGGCAGTTGGTTTAATTACAAGTGACGTAGCTGCTTGATTATTGTAAAGCATTTTAAAGTTCAGCAGGAAATCTAAACATAGAAGCAAAAAATCCAAGAAGGACCTTCAATGATACTCCAAAGTTAATAATAATATCAATTTCCAAATATCCTATACACCAGCTAGGTAGTATGTGAAAGAAACAAATAGTTTAAATTGCTCTTATCTCACAGTATACATCTATGTGAAAGCTTAAGATTCATGATCCAATTTAATATGTTACATATAATGAAAAAAAATTACCTTTCAATGAGTAACTCCAATTTTTCTTTTAGTTGATTCACATCTGCCTCCAACTTGGAACGTTCAGCCTGCTCAACAGCTAGTAGGGCTTCACATTCAGCCATTTCAGTAGCTAAGAAGGCTTCACGTTCAACCCTCTTAGCAGCCAATAGGGCTTCACGTTTAGTCCTCTCAACAGCCAATAAGGCGTCCTTCTCAGCCCGCTCAATCGTTGATTGACCCTCCAAACGTCATACTTCTAATGTAGCATGCCTAGAGCCAAAGATTGTAAAAGGGGTTGGTCCCAACCCTTCCCCTCTAACACGACCCGGACGTTCTGGGCCCCGTATTTCATGAATGACCTCATACTCTAAGTCAATTGATTTTGGGTCATCAGCTCCAATACCTAGGGATGTCATCTTTTCATCCAAACAGGATTTACACTTATTCTAGACATAAAAATTGAAAATCGTTAAGGAAAGAATCATACTATTTGTTCAATGATAAAACATATTGATAAAGATGTCATCATCTTCAATTCTTAGTAGATATGCCAAAATTTCAAAATCAATTAAGATACCTAAGCATGGTGTACATTGAGTTTCAAATCTGCCTAGGTCAAGATAGTTCGAATTCATATGTTCATTTTGCCTTATATGCAACTGATAATTGATGCTAATGAGATAAATTTCAGAAATATATACATATAAAGATGTCTCATTTTATGTTGCTAATGTCTAAGCCTCTTTATCATGATGTATTACAAGCTCTAGGTAGTTTCGCTATCATCATCTGTGTTTATGGTTAATTGTCCTAGGAGTTGATATCAAATACAAGCAACAATATACACCCAAAGTCAAGCATCAAATATTTGATATATTGTAAGTGAAAGAGAAAGATCTCCTCTAAGGACAAAGAGCAATAGAGGGAGAAATTACATAAACATCGTTACAATCATCATCCATGTCGCCTTTTTTTGTACTATGTGTAGTTTTATAGAATTCAATGGGACCCACTGGATGTTTCTTCTTTTTCACCTGCAAAATTATATAGGTAAGTTTAACAGTAACGTTTACTAATTTATTGTGCAATTGAAGCAAGAAATCTAAAAGAGATTGTTCTAAGTACCAAAGCATGCATTATTTCAGCATAACTCTTATTGCCACATCTATGCAACTCTATTTGCTGACTTCTATATTTTTTCCCATTTGCTGATGCTTTCTGCCAATAAAATTAACATCAAAATTGTAGTAATAACTAAATAAACACAACTATAACTACAGAGTGAATATTAGAATATATATTAAATGTGACACATATGCTACTTACTCTGCCTCTTTGGGACAAATACTCATTTACCAAGTGCCTCCATTGACGATCGTTCACCTCATCCAGAACTACAGCAACAATTTTGCCAAAGAACTTCCGCTATTTGCCAATTTATAGATATGTTTCCTTAAGCTCGACTTGTAGTTTCTCCATTTAGTTCCGATAGAACGAATAACATATTTTTCATACTTCTTGCTATCATCCGGGTTGTCATCCGGAAAAACGTAACGCTCCTAACACATATAAGAGTTATTAGTTTAAAAAGAGTGTCGATGAAAGCTTAAACAACGGAAAAAGATTCATTTACAAGAGTATAATTTAATAATTAACCTTTATATACTTGATAATATCATCTTTTGCTGAACCAGAAATGCATCTCCAATCACTATATATTAGCGAACAGTAGTTGCCCGTGCGAGCTACTACTCCACAACCACTTGCTAGCTTAGCTCTTCCACGGCCAATAGGCTGACCCTTTAGGTTAAATTCCACACTGATCCGTTTATCCCTGTCAAGATGCCAACATTTCCTATAATAGGTCTTGCTTCTTTTCTTTCTTGGGGTATTAGTCACTGAAGAATTCAACCAATTTCAATCATTTAAATGTAAATATTTACAGTAAATATCCCTATTCTTAAAACACATGGTATGTTCAGTACCTGGCCCCTAAGAGATGATGTGTCTGATATATTAATTTCAGCCATTTACTGAAATCACACATAATTAGCGAAACTTTTGTTCTTTTAATGATAACAGACAAAAAAATAATTCTAAGCATATCTTTAATATCAAAGCTAAATTCTAGTTAATCTATAATATAATCACAGGCATGAGTAAGAATAATATCAGAGCTAAATTCTGCAATGTCCACTCTTTGATTGTTGCAAAGCCATATGCAGCAATCCTAAATGCTCATCAAAGAAAGCCAAACTGAACAAGCACAGCAAAGAAAATTAGTTCAAAATCATTCAAGTAGAGAAGAAAGCCATGCATAAATAGGGCAAGTGTATCATGTATCCTACATAATTTAGACAAGATAATTAAAGCACCAAACTTTTACAGCAACACAAACATAATTAAATAAATTGAAAGAGAAAACAAGAGAAAGAATTTACTAAAAGGGAAAGAGAGAGACATCCACAAATCCAACTCCAAAAAGAGGCAAAAAGAAAAAGAAAATTAGCAACTGGCCTAAGCAAATACGGAGGATATGTAACAATGTACGTCTTCCTCTGGAAATTCACACATCATTAGAAGAAGCTATAATGAGAATATACAATAAATAGTTCCCCAATCATGACAATGAAGAAAAGCTCAGATCTTCATTTTGGTTTGAAAATGTCAATTTGTTCCACAAAATTTAGAGTGAGATCATTGACAGTAGTATTAAGTAGGCAACGAAGTTGTTGTAGTGTAAGAGATGGGATGGTTGAAATTCAGTTTTTAAAAGAAATGAAATGTTACTCTCCACTAATTCATTCATATCTTTAGCTCATACTCCTTTTACTCATATATAATGTGTATTATAAAAATGTAAGATTCTTACCCTTGTCTAATTAACTCCATTCCTAGTCAGTCTTAACATGTTGTTATTAGACGATAGTAGAGAAATAAAATTCCAAATTAATTAATTTATTATTAATTAAGCTAGTCATATATGACTAGTCCAATGTAAAGCGACTCCATACCTGGTGCCACAAAAACAATAAGCATATTCCACCTTCATCTGCAATTAATTTTATGCCTCCCACAATTGAACACATATAGAGATTGAAGTGTATATACATGTACAAATACATCTCCCTAAATCATACTTAAGTAGGCTCATACTCCCATGAAATCTCGTCGTGCATAAGCAGTTCATGGAAAGCAAAAAGCAAAAATCATCTAAAATATAAACTAAATTTTTCTGGGAAAAAAGAAGAAAAATCATGCATGAGGTTTGCAAACCTTGTCTCAAGCATTGATGGTGAAAGGTCAAATGTTGAGATGATCGAGCGGTGATGTTGAGATAATCGAGCGGTGACACTTAAGATTATCGGAGGAAATGCTAAGATGAGCTCTATGTGTGTGTGTGTGTGTGTATGTGTCTGTGAGAAAGTGGAGAGGGTTGTGGTTATTCCAAACATTTTGTTGGTATTGATGAAAAGAGTTTGGTGGGAATGATATTTTGGTGGAAAAGGGTTTTGCGGGGGGGTGGATATAGAAATTTTATTTTTAATAATATTTGATATTTATGCTTAATATTATGTAGATTTTTATATAGGGCTAGAAAAGTTTGTCACATTGAATGTTTGATACTAAGAAAGAATTCTAGTTTTACGAAAATTATAAAGTATGAGGTAATAAAATGTTTATTAGGAGGATTATAATACTTTCATGACCAAAAATATGTGTACCATGAGTATAATTTGAGAAAATTTGTATTTGGACCAAAATTGATATTATCATCTTCATAATGCATATATTAATAAAATTTTCTCTTCAATTAGAATGAACTAAAAGCTAAAGAAACTTTTCTTTTGCAAAAAAAGTTAAATTTCGATGAAAATAAAATAGAAAGTTAATATAACTGTATTTTAAATGAAATTGCACTTAATTATTGAACGATAAAAGTATTATATACTTTAAATTGAACTTAATTGAATGAGAAGAGTATTATGTACTTTGGATGGAATGGAATAGAACCTAGAGGATATATATAGTATAGATTTTGATATTGTAAAAATTCTTTGAATTATTGATTTGAATGACCGTACTTTCTTATTTAGCAAAAGATTAATAATTACATGTAAGTATATGGACGCATATCTTGGATTTCAATGAAGTTGATATTTTTATGATAACAGTACTTTGAATAGAATTAAACCTTGTATGAGTTACTTAAATTTAGATCTAAATGAAAGATGAATTGAATTAATTTTTTTGGCTACTAGTTAGCGCTCTTTTTTTTTTATTGTAGCTAGCTTGTTTTACTAATAAAAAGACTCGACATTCAGGTGAGTCGCCCGGTGGTGTGGTACATAGTGGGTTTAATACGCCCTGCCAAAACGGCTTTGAAACAAACAAAAAGGTGCATGCAGTACTCACGGAGGATTGCCAATGATATACTAAAATAACTTTTGAATTAAATGAAATTGAACTTAATTATTGAATGATAAAAGTATTATGTACTTTGAATTGAACTTAATTGAAAGAGAAAAGTAATATGTACTTTGAATGGAATCTAGAGGATATAGTATAAGTTTTGATATGATTTGGATTTTGTAAAAATTATTTGGATTATTGATTTGAAGGACCTCACTTTCTTATTTAGCAAAAGATTAATAATTACATGTAAGTTTATAAAAAAAACATTGTGGATCTCAATGAAATTGATCTTTTTATGATAACGGTACTTTGAATAGAATTAACCTTGTATGAGTTAATTAAAGTTATAACTAAATGAAAGATGAATTGAATGAATTTTCTTGGCTAACTTTTTTTCTATTGCCAAAGGCCTACACATTGTTCTTAGGATGTTATTAGTTGATTACGTATACTTGGTAAAATAACTTTCGAATTAAACAACTTACTGTAATACTTGTGTATTTCATTAAATTGTGGAACTTATTTTACTTAAATTCCTGCTTTGAAGATTAAGAATAAAGTTTAAAAAAATACAAAAAATAACAAAGAAAAGTGAAAAAAGCTTTGTCAAAAAGCATAACTATTACAATTAGTACCACTCCAATTGGCTTGATTTTGTCCATTTTAGCAAAAGTTCAGTTGGAATTACTCTCATTACTAAAAAGCCATATGATACAGCAGGCAGACCAAATGCTTCATCATATGCAAACTTGTCAATGCATTACTGTTACTATGAAAAGCAACATTTTTTAGTTTGCTAATTAAGGACCTATTCAGAGCCAAAAGAAAAAAAGAAAAAATGAAGCAGCCTATTAACTGCAGTATTTTCCTTGCTACATCAGTTTGAAAGAATAAGAGAAGAGTCGAAATTGCAGTATAAAAGCAATCGTCAAGTAGAACTTCATATATATACTAGATCTGCAAATTTCATATATAAACTTCATATAACAAAAAGTCTTGCAGTAGTCTTGGAGTCTCATGATTGCAAATCACCCTAATACATACGCAGCTGCAATCACCCTCACCTGCAAAAATCACCCACTCGCATAAATTAAATCTCCTTCGTGAGCACAAGCAATCATCAAAACTACTATCCAAGTCATGCTTAGAAAGTAATACATGTTATTTAGTATTCAAATGTTTACCTCAATATGGTATAATTATTCAATGTTTGACTCGATTTGGTACCAATCTCGTGAGGAACTAATGGTTGGAACGAATATTTCCATAACCAAATGTAAGACCAACCAAGACAAGAATCAAGCTCTACCTCAAGGTTCATATTTGCTGAACCAAAGATTCTCATGATTTGGTGAAGACACATCATGTGTGTCTCACCAATATAGAGAGTGGTTTGGTTTTGGTTGTCCAAACCCAAACATTTTCCTCAAATCAATATACAAAGGCAATAAGACTGTTAATTTACCAGTTTTCTTATATCGACCCGCTGCCTGTGGAGGAATAAGCTTGTCCAAGAATACGGGAAGAGCCTACATGCGAGAAAGAGAAAAGTATTAACTTACAGCATTATACCTCTGGAATTCACTAATCTTCATCGACTAACTTTGCTAAACTCGGAGGGTAATCAGCTTATAGGCCCCATAACACCTACTATTTTCAACATCTCATCACTACAAATACTATCCCTTCTTTTTCAGGGTAAGAAGGGCACAGCCAGTGAACTAATAGGAATAAAGCTATGATGATAAGAATAAAACAGAGACTATAGGTCAAGTTAATCATCCACAACAAAATTCTTTCGTAATTGATCAAAGGCACCAAATAAATCTAATGCTTGCAACACATAAAATACATCACTTTTTGATTGCCATATTAAAGAATTAGAAATAGAGGAGGTTGTATGCATATAGTTTGTAAATCTCCTACTATTTTGCTATGAGCTATTCATGGTGCTAACGTCGTTCTTACTTAAGTTGTGTATCTTTTTTCAACCTTTTGGGGATCGATAAATTAGAAAAGTAGTTATTTCTATCGGATACCATATTAAACTAAAAGCAAATGAACTCAAGGGGACATGTATATAGGATCTTCGCACGCCCTGTATAGTCTTAGTATAGTGATTTAGTGATTAATGGTCATCCCTACTGCACCAGGCCTGTCAATTTTAATAAATATTAGTAGGATGGTTATGCAATAAGTGTTTTGATTATATACATGGGACGCATTACTCAAATCATGCATGGATAAATAAATGAAGTAAAGTGATGAGTAAAGATGGAGGTGTTGCCAGAGAAAGAAACTTATCCTTAATAGGATTACGTTAGATTTATCGTAAAATTACAAACTTCTCTACCAACTTTTAGGGGTAATATGTTATTGGACTTGAAAGAATTAAATAAATGAAGAATCTTCATGCTATACAACAGTAAAGAAGTTCATAAAAATTCAAGCAATGTTTTGTCATTGTAAGCAAATGATAATAACACTTGATAATTATGCCATAAGTACATCACTTTGACAAATAAAAGGGTCGACCAACCCAAAAAAAGTCAAACACAAAGGAGAATACTACTTCAATCCTCCATTATGAATGCCAGTTTTCAGAACATATAATCATCTCTCTAAGGCCTTACTTCAAACATGTAATGTGCAGAAATGCAAGAATATTCCCTAAGGCCTAATCATCTTTCGGGAAAGCCATTAACCATCATCTTCAATTATCAGATTTGTAATATCCCATTCTCATAAACATTTGTCAAAAAGCTCTCACAGTAAAAGCGAATGCGTACCTTTTGAATCTGTGTCCTTACTCAATTAAAACTATAAAGACTATGTTAGACAAGTGAGAGAGATAGTATTTCTCAAGAGTGTAATATATAGAAAAGGACTATATTTGAGTAGTCTAAATTCTAGAAGTATCTATACTCAACTAGATTCGTTTTTATTAAGTGTAAATACCATAGTAGATTTTTAAGTTAGTTTTACCTGCAGGTTTGTTATACATCAAAAAGTGAAGGCATTCTTGACAAAGATGATGAATGAGATACTTACCGTGAAAGAAAATATAAGCTTTCAATCCTCAAACAGATTCACAAAAGAATCAATGCATTGCATATGAGATTTGAGCCTACAAGTTATGAAACTTCTTTGCTAACAGTTTCAACATAAGCAAGGTATTTAAATGTAATGTTACTCTCCCAATAGATTGACTATCTAATATCACCTCGGTTGTATCAACTTTTGAACTCAGATGTACACCTTATGGGGTAGGTAACTTTTGTAATCTTTTCTCGATTAATGCATTTCAGTTGACCAAAAAAAAATGTATTTATTTCACATAACAATGTTAATTTATAACTGATTAGTAAATCTGACCAATCAAGTTCAACATTAAACAAAAAGCTTATATTTTGTAAACACCTAAATAATAATAATAATTACGTACCAATACCTATTAACATAAATACAAATCAATGATCAGTAAAGCTATTACTTTTTAATAAAACACACATAAGCACATTATATCTAGATAGATTTTTCGCAAAACACATATAACCATATGCATATACAAACACACTCATTAAAATAAAAACAAGAATCAATAATCAACAAAGCTACTACCTTTTTTACAATTCTATTTTTATGAAGAACAAACATATATCTAGATACAAAACTAAACAACAAAGGCACTTCACAACACACGAAAAAGACTGTATTTACTTATCACTCAAAAGGGAAGCAGTTAGTATGAAGAATTATAATCCTATGATTGTAGCACAATATCAGATAGCAAATCTTCATTAACATCTTCCCGAACCCAATCACTTTCTTCCAATTCCTGATATTCGTAAGGAGTATTTCTTGCAAAACTAGTGGCATTTTCTTCAATATCATTATCTTCAATAGTTGATTCACCATTCAGACCGAGATCGAAGATATCCCTAGGAGTTGTCTTTATCACAACATGCCATGGAAGGCATAATAGATTTTGCACATAGAAAGCTTGTTGTACTTGAGAAGGTATAACAAAGGGCTCATGAGTAATGCGCTCCCCGGTATGTGACAATTGAGAGAAATTAACAAGTGTAAACCTATATTCATCTTTCTTCACTCCTCTTTCCCGTGTAATATCAGCCCAATCACAACGAAATAGCACCACCTTGAATTTTTCAGAATAGTTCAATTCAATTATGTCCTTGAGCTCACCAAAGTATTCTACATCTCTATCTACAAGATTTGGATCACGACAAGAAGTAATGCTTGGCGTTGTCGATGTTACAACCACTCCATAATTTTGCATTATTTTCCCCTTAATTCCTTCCTTAGTGCGAAACTTAATCCCATTAAAATCAAAGCCTTTGAAACTTTTTACAATTACTAAAGGACCGGAAGAAAACAATCTTATTATCTCTGGCACATTCTCATTACATATATTTGATACCTATATTTATATTATGAAAGATAAACACTTTTAGCCAAGAAGATTCCTCTCACGGTACATAAATTTTGTGATTGAAAAATTTAGTTTTGAAAAAAATTTATACTTACATGCATTTTAAACCATTTATGAAATTCCTCTACCACTAACTGTTGCAATGTGCTTGGATTATTGCCATATCTTCTGTGGGAGAAATTTTGAACTCTTAAATTCTCTGTAAGTTCAAAAAAAAAATCTTGTTAAAAATATCACATAAGAATGGTCACTATGAACATCTCATAATGTAGATGCAATAATGTAGAAGTAGAAACTTACTCAACATATGACTCTACTTCATCAACATGTAACAAGACATATCTATGTGCTTGTGCCAATGATAGATCATCCAACACTTTAATCTCAGCTGCTCCCTTGAATACACCACCATAGGAAATCAAATATTTATCTTTCTATGGGATCAATGTCTTTACTCTGTTGTGGTCGATTGAAAATTGTCTTAATACCATCAAAGTATCTAGAGCAAAATATATGGCACTCTTCTGCAACATAACCCTCAGCAATTGAACCTTCTGGATGAGCTTTATTGCCAACATACTTTTTGAATACTTTCAATCACCTGCGGTAAGTTTAAAATGATTATATGACATTAAAAACAACATAAATGAGAATACACACTAACTAAAATAATAGTACCTTTCAATAGGATACATTCATCTAAACTGAACTAGACCTGCAACCTTTGCCTTATCTGCAAGGTGAATGACCAAATGTACTATTATAGTGAAAAATGATGGAGAAAACATCTCTCCATATGACATAATAGTAACGCTGAGCGAGACTTCAATATATCAAACTCATCAACATTGAGTATCTTACAACATATGGCCTTGAAAATACTACTCAATTCAATTATGAGTTTCGTAACTTGTTTGTTCATAGACGAACGTAATGCAACAGGAAGTAGACCTTGCATCAATATGTGATAATCATGGGTCTTAAGGGATTGCAATTTTCTTTCCTTAACATTAATAGCCCTTGATATCTGTGATGCATAACCATCAGGTACTTTGACATTCTTCAACAAATTAAGAAATATTTCTTTCTCTTTCTAGTCATTGAGTAAGAAGCAGGAGGATAAAAAACTTTTCCGTTGGATAGCTCCACAAGGTGAAGTTTATCTCATATTTCTATGTGTTTCAAATTATAGCGAGCCTTTGGGTCATCTTTGTTCTTTACTTTGATGTTCAACAATGTTCCAAGCACATTTTCACATACATTCTTCTCGATGTGCATGACGTGAAGATTATGATGCAGTATATTAAACTCCCAATAAGGAAATTTAAAGAAGATACTATTTTTTTTCCATGATACTGATTCACCAACAATCTCATCACCCATCCCAATTTCTGTCTCGTCAAATGTGTCATCTAGGGGATTAGTAACTCTCTGTCTCTTCCTTTTAGAAGTACTTGCTTCTTTTCTTGTATTCACAATGGACTCATCAATGAAGTTAACCTCACTCAACTATCTCAATGCATTTGACCTTGATAATGTCTTTGGTGCTATCATCTATTCCTCAGTCCTATCAAAGTCACGCTTTTGTGCTCAAAATTTGTGTGATTGACTCAACCACCGACAATGTCCTAAATAACAATATTTGTGTCCATGATGTAACCACCTTGATTCTGTCATATCTATGCAACATGGACATGCCTTCTTTCCTTTGGTACTCCAACCTGATAAATAAGCATATGCAGGAAAATCATTGATAGTCCACATTAATGCAGCCCGCATTGTGAAATTTTGTTTACTTATTGCATCATATGTTTGGACACCTTCCCACAATTGTAACAACTCATCAATAAGTGGCTGAAGAAAAATATGTATTTTGTCTCCCGGGCATCTTTCCCTGGGATGATTGTTGATAAGATTAGAGAAGATTGTCTCATGAACATCCACATAGGTAAATTATACAACATTAGAATGACAAGCCATATACTATATGCATTGCTCATAGATCCAAATGGATTGAAACCATCACTGGCTAATACAGGTCTAACATTATGAGGATCATGAGCAAAATCAGGATGCCTTTGATCAAATGTTTTCCGCGGAAGTGAATTAGCAGGATGTCTTAAAAGTCCATCATTTGTGCAACCTTGGTCATGCCATATCATTGAAGATGATGTTTTTGATGACATATACAATCTTTGTAACCTCGGGATTAGCTGAAAATATCTCATAACTTTACAAGCTATTTGTGTCTTTTTGTGTCTTCTACTACTAACACCATTATCTTGTTGCCAACGAGAAGAATTACAAACATGACAGGATTGTTACTCTGCTCTAATACCCCTATACAACATACAATTATTTAGGCATACATTAATATTTTCATACCCCAAACCCAAAGCATTTGTTATCTTCTTTGCTTCGTATAAAGTTTCAAGGGTATTTGATTCTAGAAATTGTTGTTTCAAGAATTTAAGAAGCATGCCAACTGATTTTCCACTCCATTTATAGTAGGATTTTATGTGCATCAGTTGGATGGTAAATGCCAATATGGTTGATTTGGATCCAGGATAAAGTTCTTTGTTACCTTCTTGCAATAATTTAAAAAACCAGACAGCTTCTTCATTAGGACCATCTTCACTTTGAATGTGAGGCTCAACTTCAGGATCATCGTTATTTTCGTTACTTTTTTCTCTTTCTACATCTTCTCTCATTGCATTTGATATATCATGAATTTCAAATTCATCCCCCATAAGCTCATTTTCATTCATTGCATTTAATGTATCATGAATTCTAAATGCATCTATCACTAACTCCTGCACATTGAAATTTTCTTCAAGTAGACTATCCTGTGATGAGTTTGAAGCAACCGGAGATGGCGAATCTCTAGTTACAAAATCTTCTCCATGGCAAACCCAAACAGTATATCCCTTGGTCATTCCTTTGCAAACTACATGATCTCTCACATCATCGCGCTTTTGATATAGGCGATTGGCACACATAATACAAGGGCATAATATTTTTTGGGGTGTACTAGCATCGTGAGGTGGAGTACATTGACTGAATGCAAAATTGAGAAACATCTCCAAGCCATCCAAATATTCATCGCCATATCGTGGCTTTGTCATCCAACTTTTATCCATTGCTATGTCTATAACAATAAAATTAAGATACAATATTATAACCAATGAAAAAAGAAAATATAATATGCACCTTACACATTGTTAGTAAAGAAATCTTAGAGGCAACAATACAAAATAAAATCATGCTTGTGCTATTTCTTTAGCTTAGTCAAAAAGCGTCAATTCAAATATATCTAAGGCTTCATTTGGATTTAATTCTTTCTCAGTTGTCAAAAAATATATATTGTTTCTTCAAAAGTACATGTATGTGGATACAATACATTCAAAGACTTTTAAAGAAGATGATCACGATATACATGAAGAGGAAAAATACAGGTGCATATTATGAAGGATGAAGAAAATTTTTGAAGAAACGTAGTTGTAAAATTGGATTTACTAATTAGTTATAACTCGAACTTAATGTTGAAACTCTTGATCAAAAAGTAGAAATTGAAATACCATTAATTTTAAAGGAACTTAATGAAGTAAAATAAACATCTAAGAAAATTGTGGCAAAATTCATAACAATTAACTGACCTGATTTTTTTATGCTTGAAGAAAAATGATGCAAATTTTAAGGAAGGGCACCTACCAATTTGTCAATATTTAGATATTATCATTTAACATAGGCGGCGTTTTATAGAAAACGCCACCTATGTGTGATTTAATTATTGTAACATTGACATACAATAATATGCTCTACTTTTGGCGCACATTTTTGGCGCTAATTTTACAGTGTAGTTAAGACATAAGAGGCATTTTACTAAGCGCTGCCTATATGATAGTAGTTTTTATTCGCGGCATTTAATATAAGCGGCACCAATGCTCATCACTTTTGGCGCACATTATCTGATTTGAATTCACAGTGCAGTTAAGTGGCAATTTTTTGGTGACATGAGTGGCATTTGTTAAAAATGTCGTCTAATGCGTTTCCAATTACGTAATAGGCAGATTTTCATGAAAACGCTGCCAATAAAATGCCACCTATCTCTATATTTTTTTGTAGTGCCTCTTGTGTTTGCTTGATTTGAAGTCCGACAAAGAAATTTAATTTTCCTATCATACTCATTTCGAATTCCTTGTGCATGCACTTAGAGAAATACTCACAAAGAGATTCATTAGTAGCCCTAAAGATTATATCATCAACATAGATTTGTACAAGCAATATATCTTTGCCTTTTGTTTTAACAAAGATAGTGAAATCTAATTTCCCTCTAGTGAACCCTTTCTCAAGCAAGTAATTACTAAGCCTATCATACCATGCTCTAAGTGCTTGTTTGAGGCCATATAATGCCTTATCTAGTTTATATACATGATTTGGAAAGTTAGAATACTCAAATCTGGGTGGTTGTTTCACATAAACTTCTTTCTTGAGATAGCCATTTAGAAAGACATTTTTTACACCCATTTGATATAATTTAAAGTCCATATAACATGCAAAGGTGAGAAGTATACAAATAGATTCAAGTCTAGCTACGGGAGCAAAAGTCTCATCATAATCTATGTCTTCTTCTTGATTATACCCTTAGCCACTAGCCTAGCTTTGTTTCTAGTTACAATCCCGGATTCATCTAGTTTATTCCTAAAAACCCATTTTGTACCAATTATAGGATAATCCTTAGGTTTTTCAACTAGATGTCATACTTCACTTCTTTTAAATTGATTTAGTTCTTCTTGCATGACAATTATCCAATCTTCATGATCTAAAGCTTCTTTAACATTTTTAGAAAAAAATGTCTTGTTGTCCCTTAATTGAATCTAAGAGGAAGGGGGGGAGGGGGGAGAGGGGGAGGGGTGAATTAGGTTATATAGGCAATGCTATTACTTTTTCGATTAGACAATATACTAGAAATGATTAATAAAAATCAATCTTAAACAAATATTCACTCTAGCAATAAAAATTGTAAGTGAGGCAATTTATCAAACACTTAGTGTGCAAAAAATAATTCAAAGAGATAGTTGAGAGAAAGAGATTGCAAATCGCGATTTAGTGTGGTTCGGCCCCTGCCTAAGTCCACGAACTAAGCTTCTCGTTTAGGATTTCAACAATTTTCACTATAGTGATTCTTCAAATGTTGGTGAGTCTATAAACCAACTACAATGGTAGTTCAACCTTTTACAATAGAAAAATTCATTCTTAATACAAAGCTTCAACCCCAATACCTTTGACAAGGAATTCCTTCCTTTCAAAGTGTTTGACTCTCTCTTTTGATAAGTGTTTGAGATCAACAATAAAAGTCTTCTTTTAGGGTAGATGAATACAATAAATGCTTCTCTCAATATAGCTCACAAATTCTTGCTCAAGTATTGCACAATGATGATTCAAAGATGAATATGGTGTTAGAAAACAAGAGTAATTGCTTTGAATCAATGCTTTGAAATTTTGCAGTTGAGAGAGTTTAATAGAGGCTGAAAATGTATGCATTTAATGCTCTCCAACGTTCATAAAATGACTATATTTTAAAACAGCATTTTGGCCCAACCAGTCGACCTCTACTCCACCGATCGACCGGTGGAGAGACCCTCGTCTGGTGGAGAGGTCTCGGGCGGACGACCCCTTGATCACCGGTCGACCGATTGCCATAAGGTCGTCCGGTTTGCTCAAGGCTTGCAGGAATTGGGTTTTCAATTTTTGAAATGTTTCTTTTAAGCATCTTTTGTAAAGCCTTTTTTCAAATGTTTCAAAAACATCTTTTGAGAATCATCATTAAGCATGTACCATTTTCAAGACCCAAACCCCGGTCATGTCTCGACCGGTACCCCTTATGACTTCCGTCTCTATCCTTATAGCTTCATCTTCATTTCTTCGATTCTTTTTTTTTCTTGAGTTGATGGATGATCTTTTTTCTTCTATAGTTTGATAGACTTGGAATCTGGAGACAACCTTGATTCATCTTATTCATGCACACTTAAACAAACTTATTAGATATAATTTTGATTTGTTATCATCAAAACCAAGATTAGATGCCTTTTAGGCTAACAGAAATATTAGTATGTAGCCAAGCGTATCCTTCGCTACTTAAAAGGCTCTGTCTCGTGTGGTCTTCACTTGCAAAGTTCGACGGATTACACATTACATGCCTACTCAGACTTTGATTGGGCGGGGTGCCCCGATGATCGAAGAAGCACGCATGGTTATTGTATCTATCTCAGGTCTAACTTGATCTCGTGGTCTTCGAAGCAACAAACAACCACAGCTCGATCAAGTACTGAAGCAGAGTATAGAGCTATTATTTTTGCTACTGCAGAATTATGCTGGCTCAAATCTCTTCTTGCTAAGTTATGAGTTTCTCCTCCCTCACCTCCTGTACTTTGGTGTGATAATGTGGGTGCCACTTACTTGACTATCAATCCAATTTATCACGCACATACAAAATATATTGAAATCGATGTACATTTTGTGCGTGAAAAGGTTGCCTCGGGATAGCTTCACATCAAATTCATATCCACTCTAGACCAACTAGCAGACATCATGACCAAAGGGCTCTCTAGGATGCGGTTCTCTGATTTGCGACAAAAACTCACCATCAAAGATCTGGCTTCGCTTAAGGGGGCGTGATAACGCACCAACTGTTTGAATTTTAAACTCAACAAATTCTGTTGCATCAGCTCAACTTGTTTCCTTATCTTTGCTGTTATTTCTCTACTACTTGTATTATAAATAGCATTCTCATGTACTCTACTTGGTTGCATCAATACAAAATACAATATACTACGGCAGATTACATCACAGTGTCTTTTATAGCATTTCAATTGCTATCCTTCAGAAGGGCTGCTGACCTATGTATTATAGTCAATCGAAAAATATGCATGGAATGTACATGGATTAAATGCCGTAATAGAATTGTTTTAAGGGACTAAGGATTAGTACAAGAATATCGAAAGTCCACAATGAGACAACTTGTAAAATTACCATTTTTTTCCCCTTACAATGGAGGCTGATGCTGGGGAATTAAAAATTCACTAGTCTCTGGGATGTGCCACCCCGTTCATCATACTCAATGAAGGGACAAAACCTATCCGGCAGATGATCCAATGTCTGAACTCCCAATGTCTGATAGAGGCCAAAGTTCGTGAGCCAATTCACATACTTGTTAGCTTCTCAGTAGACATGCTTCAATTTAATGTCACTATTGCTCCGCAATATACTTTGGCAATCTTCAATGGTATGTCTAAACGGATTGTGGGCAGCAGACCTACGTTGAACAAGTTGAATAATCAATTGAGAGTCAGATTCAATTTCTAAATTTTGGAATACCCATCAACTGAGCTTGAGACAATCCTTCTTTAAACGCCGTCAACTCTGCTATATTGTTAGAAGCGATACCCAGGTTGATAACAAATCCGGATTTCCAATTCCTATTTTCATCCCTAAAGATGCTTGTCGTCGCAGCTATCCCTAAGTTGCATTTTGAACATCTGTCAATATTCAGTTTCTAGTAACCCTGAGAATTAGTCCAAGCTATATGTCTTAATGTTTGAAAGACTCTTTTAGAAGTTGTTTTATTAGCGCACCAAGCATCCACCATTTCTTTTGCATACCTTATGGATGAAATGCACTTTCTCATCAACTGATCTAGTATCTCCAGCACCATAGAAGCAATGGTGGTAGTAAAGTTGTGTTGTAGAGAATTGTTTTTGCAGCAGCTTTGCGGTAGATTCCACACTAAGTGGGACCGTAGTAGGGGCCACCTCTAATTAGTAGTGACATTTTTTTTTGGTACAATAAGTCGTCGTAGTTCAAATTTAAAATCACTGATTATTAGAGGTTAATTTTTTTTTTTTTTTGGCAGCAGTAGTTTACATACGGGAATAAGTAGTTCTTGTCGAACTCCTACAACCCGGCCACATAAAAAAAAGTATATAATAATAAAATGCCTTATGCTCTACTGCTCGATCACGCTCCTTAGTAACAACTCGGCGTTCTGCCCACAAAGGTGTACAATTCGGTCAAAATATGCAGTTCTTTAAGTTTTACAGGTAAGTGCATAAAAGGTATCCAGTGGACCAAATGAGAAAGCACTAAAAGGTTTTCAATTAGAGTTTTGCTAGTACTGAAAGACATAAGTGTGTTCAACAAGCGTTTTGCTTAAGTATATATATAATTTCTTACTTGTAATTGGTTGATGTACAATTTGTTCATGTCTCTTTTTATGGTATTTTGCTTGAGTATCGAGTTAAAGGATTTTTCCATTGAACCCCCTTCATGTATGGGTTCAGTTATACTTTACCCACATTGGTATATATCTGTAGTCACTTTAATTAAGTTCCTTAGATGTAAATTGACAATGCGAAAATGTTGTTTGAAATTAAGTCCACCTAAAACCCTACTAGATTCATTCTCAATTAGCAATCAACAATTCCACCTCCAATGAGTGTTCTCATAAAAGAAGTCCCATGAGCTAACAATCACATAAAACTACAATAAAGACCATAATATTGATATCGAAATTGTATAAGATATTAGCGCTATTGGTTCATTTTTTTTCTTTTCCAATTTTAGAAACTTTAATCCTCAGACGAGATCACCAAAGTTTATGTCGCAAGATGCAATATAAAATTTTAACTTTTAAACTGTAGAGTTTTTAGCAGTAGTATTTTATTTAGAAGTGTTGTTAAACAAAGTCGTAATTATCTATTTGAATTTTGAGGGCAATGTGGGCTTTCAAAATTATGAAAGGGTATATTTGAGAAAGAAAAAAGACAAATAACTTTCCGTATTATGTAAAACAACTTCGCAAAAGTCTTTTTTTTAAAGCTCTAATTTGGATCTTATGAAACCCCAGATTTTACATTTGCATAGAATTGCGTGTTTTGACCTGTTTGTGTTATATGAGTTAGAATGCGCTAATTCTGTGATTTATATTCCTATTACCTTCTATGTGTGTATTCATGAAATTTTCATAAAAAACGGCATTGAAAATTTTATCGTCGGTTTTTGTGACTAGTGTTTTGAACACACGTCCGCTAAAATTTTTACACGAGTGTTTTAAACATCTTAAAACCTAGTCCTCGAATATTAATAGACCCGTGTCTGATTAAAATGGATTTTAAATCGGATTAGGAATTTTAAAGATTTTTACACATTCTTTTATAAAAATCGAGTTTTTAACCGAGTCGGGTGTAAATGTTTGCATGTGAAACTTGTTGTCAACTAAAAATATGCTACTTAAAATAGTCTAAGTGTTGAATGCATGTTTGGGAGCAAAATAGTCAATAAAACAATTAAAAGACTAAAAATGTACATTAAAAGACTAAATAAACTAACTTTGACTTTGCATATATTTGTTGACTTAGCTATATATCATCAACACACACTAAAAAGCTCACAAAACACCCACAAACACACACACACAAGGCCGAGATCCCTTAGAGAGAAAAGGAGAGTTTTTCTTCAAGTTTTTCAAAGCAATTTTTCATTAGAAAACCTAGTTTTTGTCCAAAGCTTTGCAAACCGAGCTAGATTCCGCTTGTTGGGCACCTATTGCATGCATTCCTAGCTTTGTTTCGGATCAAAGATGAGAGAAAATTTCTAGATCTCAAAATGCTATTTTGTATCAATTTCATATAATTGCATTTTTATCCGATGAAATGTTAAATTGTCTTTAGATTATTGGTCAGTAGTTGCCAAAGATCGTTTATATGTGTTTATAGCTATTTTGATCGGTAGTAGCATGTATTTATATTTTTTGGGTATTAAAGTTGAGTTATAGCTTCAATGTTGATTAATTGTTGTTGTGGTCGTTGGAATTGATTGCTTATAGCTTCTAAAAGTTTGATAATTGCGGGGTAGTAATGTTGTAATGCCGAATTTTTGATTGGAATGTTGTAGCAAAATCCCAAAAAATTCAGCCATGTGTGTTGCCAAAACTAGGGTTGTTGGACTTGTTTTGGATGGCTTTTGGTTGGTTTCCGATGGGGTAAATGTAGATGCATGTGTGGGTGAGTGATAGAAGGTGGTTTGGAGGTTATTGGGTTAGTAGATTGTAAGTTATGAAGTTTGGAAGTTTGTGTAGTCTTTCTTTGAAATGTTGAAATGTTGTCTTGAATGTTGGGTAGCATTTGGGTAGTTGATTCTTGGATTGTTGTTGATTGAGATCGGGGTTGAATGTTGGTTAAATGCATGTTGAGTTGGATGGCCTACTTTGTCATCTAACTTAATTATTCATAATTGTATAGTTGTTGATTGTTAGATGTTGTTTATTTGGTTGTTGAAATATGGTTTAATTGATTATTGATTATGGATTATTGATTATTGATTGTTGTTATGAGTCGGGAGTCGGGCAACCCTCGTTGTTGACTTCTCGAATTGGGTCATATTGTTGTGAGTTTTGATAATGTTGTGTCACCTCGGGAGACATCCTGGGCTGTGGGCACAGTTATTATGGCTACTCCCTATCTCGCATGGGCAAAGAGGCCATGGGGTGTGGGTCTAGGTTAAGGTACCTCAGGATTATGTCATTGAGTTTGAAGGAGTTGATGAGCATTGAAATGGTGTATGGAGCTTTATCAACAAGTGTATCGTATCCTTATTATGTATTTACTGTTGTTATATATGTATTGTTATCAGTGCTATTTGTGTGTTATAGCTTGTGGGTAATTTCCAAGGTGGTAAGGTATACGTGTTCAAAAGATCTATCGAATTCTTCAGTGGGCTTGTTTTATATAAGCTCACTCTCATTCGTTATCTGCATTCAGGTGTTACTGAACAGGATTACAGGTACGTGCCTCAGGAAGCTGAAAATGTGCCTTATATGGACGAGTCTTATGTGCCGGAGTCATGTCCATGAGCTTGTCTTAGTCTTTATAGTATAATGTATTGTATAACTTACTTAAAGATAAAGACTTATGTATATTGCTAGTTTAGTAGCCTTTCTTTTGAACATGATTAGGTTGCTAGATTTGTTTATAATCCATTTTGAGATGTACGATATAGCCTATGGTTTGATGTTGGAACGGAGGCATATAACTTGTGAATGAACTGTTGAATGGTTGTTTAATATAAATGGAAATGGTTGTGTTATTTATTGTTGAAATGGTTGCAGAGTTATTGTTGATTTTGAAGTTGGTTGTATGAGTTACTAAAAAGGTTGGTTTAGAGCCTCGGTATCCAAGTTACTGTCGTTATACTACCGAAATTCCGTTGCGTCCTGACTGATTGTAGGTGGGGTCGAGTTGGGGCATGACAGATCTTCTTATTTTTCGGCTTATACCTACAAGTTCTTTTAAAAATGGGTAAAACAAGTTGCCATCAACTTTCTTCTTATTTTTCGGCTTGTACCTACAAGTTCTTTAAAAAATGAGTAAAACAGGTTGGCATCAGTTTCTAAACTCACAAGAACTGCTTTAAGTGTCTAAAAGATAGGCGAAAATACCCTAAAATTAAAGACAAACTTGTAAGGTTATGGTTGAACTTTCAGATTCAATAGTAACCTAGTAGTGGGTTACTCCTCTTAACAATTGGGAGACTAGGGTTCGAATCTCATGAAGTTGAGGTAAAAAAAAAAACTATTGTTGAGCTCAGAAAGATTGATTGACAAGTCGTTGGTCTAAGAATTCGAAAAACTACAATTTTAGGACCTTAGTCAAAAGGCTTAAGGGCTTCGGTGGCTACCAATGTACATCAAAGAGGCAACAATAAATATCACTTGTTTTGTCGGCCTAAGGCGGAAGGTGGATTAGGTATTCGCAAACTTGTGGATGTTAATCTGATGGCTTTGCTTAAGCTCTTTTGGCATACCTATTCATATGATCAATCATTGTAGGCAGAGGCAGATGCACCTTGCTCTCAAGGGGTCCACGTGCACCCCCTGACTTACCCTTCACAAGTGAGGGGTATATTTGTAATTATACATTGGCTTTCAAAAAAAAAAAAATTACATGGCTAATACATGTCGGACAAAGCACCTAAATCCACCAGGACTACTACTTTACTTTTCTTTCCACTTTCTACTTCTCTCTCTCACCACAAAACAAACTTACCTTATCTATTCTCTCATTCTCAAATCTCAAAACTACACATAATACACATATAGCTTAATTGGATTGGAAGTATTTTTTTTTTAGATAAATATTTGTTAATGCCTTATGCCATGGTCATCTTGTAAGAATAAATTGGTTACTTTAATGTTTTGAAAAAATTTGTTAGGGTTGAGATAAATATTTGTGTTGTTGTATACTTGTATTAGTTCACTTATATATATTGTTTTATACATAGATGAGCGCCCTCAAATCCTTGTTATTGACTTATCGCTGTAGTGCACCCCCTGACTCGGGTGTCTGGCTCCGTCACTGATTATGGGGTTATTAGGTTAATACTATCTTTCTTGATAACCGGAGTATTTGGAGCACTGATATCCCAGATAATGCATCTTGGTCATGGAGAGAAATTCTCAAGTGTAGACCTATTGCTTATCAATTTATTACACAACAAGAAAAATCGGCTGAGGCAACGGTCAAAATCCGTAGCCTAGCGGTAGCCAAATTGGGACGGGCGATGGCTAGGCGACAGAATTACGTCCGTAGTAAAAAGCCCCGTAACTAAATTGATATTTCGTAGTCCATCCGTAGCCAATTCTGAAAATTAATTTGTATTTATTTTTTATAACTTCCATAGAAAAATAAACGTAGCCCATCTGTAGCCAACTAAAATTTTGACTTTTTTAATTAATTATTAATGTCCGTAGCAAATCCGTAGCCGTTTCGATCGTAAATCAGCCGTCGTCCATGGCTACAGATTAATATCCGTAGAATTTCAGTAGCCACTATTCGGTAGCCAATCTGTAGCCAACTAAAATTTTGATTTTTTAATTAATTATTAACGTCTGTAGCATAGTCGTAGCCGTGTCGATCGTAAATCGGTCGTCGTCCACGGTTACGGATTGGTATGGTAGCCAATTCATAGCCTTTTGTCTATACATTTCCGTAGTCAATCCGTCGCTAATTAATTATTTAATTTAAAAGAAATAAAAAAAATTATATTAACAAAAAAAAAATTAAAAATACAAATTAATATTCAAAATAGATTTATAATATTTACAAAAAAAAAAAACAATACAAAAATAATATTAATTTACAAAAAAATCTAAAATGATCTACTATTGTCTTCTAATTATCTCGCTCACATGGTTTTAATGTATGCAAAGCTTTCCTTTTCTCTTTTTGTACTTTCTCATACTCTTCCAAAGTCATCTCCTATTACGACATTAACAAATATGCATAAATAACACACAAATATTACTTGAAGATATTTAGAGCAGTTTAATTTATTAAATTCCTCATCTACATATACATTGCCAAATTTCTTCTTCCGGTACAATGTAACCGGTGAAATAGTATTAAAAATAAACCAAAAGCTCATTAGTTAGAAGAGAAAATAGTTAATAAGAAACTTGGAATATATCAGTCCAAGGCTTCTAGCAAGAAATGTAATTAAATCTCCCAAGTAATGTTTTGCGTATGGAAGTGTCGTTTGTATAAAATTGCCTTATTATCTACCCTTCTAATATATAATTTTCCGTATCACCAATGTCATTTGTATAAAAGAGGATTAAGTTGGATAAAATTGAAGCATTCATATAGAAAAGAAAAATCCTACCACAGTTTGAACCATTGTAAGCCAGATCTTCACAGTCCTTACCAAGGGTAGTTCCATCATCACACATATAAGAAAAATGTTCAGTCACGTTCCCTCTACAAAGTGTGCATTTAGATACATCTGCACATCATAGCAAACTGTATTCAACACCAATGAATTCATCCAAAGATCTGTTGATTACTAAACAACAAGCCTAAGAATTAACTAATCTCATCAATGTTGGTGTTATCTTATGCAAAGTGAAGCATGACTCACAACCTACCTCCCACAAATCATTGCTAACATATCTCATGATCCATACATTATATATATATATGCCTAGTGACTAAATCACATGAATAATGCGAATCACTTACAAATCCAAAAAACAAGCCTAGATTCTTCATCAATACATATGCCTAAGAAAGATAAACCATATGCCTAGTGACTAAATCACATGAATAATATGAATCACTTACAAATCCAAAAAACAAGCCTAGATTCTTCTTCAACACATATGCCTAAGAAAGATAAACCATGATTAGGAAAAGCTAAAGCAAAGTTTGAAAACACAGAGACATAGTACTTACAATACCATAACACTCAACTCCATATGAAGAATGATTATCTTCTCCAACATCATCCTTTTAATTCGATAAAGACCCGAATGAATCATTCTCCACTTTTTCTTTAAATCCCAACAAAGCCAATCCTAGATCACTTAACAAAAGAATTCAATTTAAGCACGTGATTCCATTATTTCAATTCTAAATTAGCATGACTCCATTATTTCAATTTTAAATTAGCACGACTCTATTATTTCAACTCTAAATTAGCACATGACTTCATTATTTTCACATATAACAAAAGAATAGCACCACTAACCAAATAACATTTCATATTCGTTACATCAGCTTTAACATATACATATTGAACTATAAGCGTGGTACATATTCAACTCTAAACTATTTACCTATAAATAGAGATAGGAATATGGTGGTGGTGTTCTTGGTGGTGGTGATGGTGCCATTGGTAGTGTTGATGATGCCCTTGATAGTGGTGATATGGGTGGTACTCTTGGTGATGTCTTTGGTGGTTCCCTTGATAGTGATCACGAATAAAAATTAAATAAATAAATGAAAAAACTAATAAACTACAAACTAGTATATTGCACTACCTTTGATGGTGTTGGTGATGGTCTTGGTGGTGGTTGTTGGTGGTGGTGTCCTTGGTGTTGATGGTGTCACGCCCCGACTTAACCCTTTCCTAGAAGTCAAGTCCGAACGCGACAATAATCGAACAAAGTCTCCCTTTAATTACAGACATTCCAATACCTGTACAATTATACTCAATGCCAATAACAAATACACAAGAACACCTTCTTGAAGCTTTGCTTATGCATAACATGCTAAACACAACATTTCTTCATAACAGGTCTATGTAAGCCTAGCAACATTTACAAGTTAGACTTGTCTTTAGTCACAAGTTCTCAAGAAGAATTACAATCCATAAAACAAATATTTTCTAAGTTAAAAAATAAGCTAAGTATGCTTTAGTTACATTTCCAAAGTGATTCATAAACTTGCAACTAAACTCTTTGATTTCAGTAAGTCAAAAGCTATGATCTAACATGTGCATAATGGAACTTTGTTGCAAAACGAACTATACAACTTCCAAAACATCATAATCCAATCGTTTAATTCAATATAACTCATAAAGCATTCACAGCCAATAATTTAATTGTTTCACATATCTAGTAATAGCAAAATAGGTTACCACTTATAGCATTCACACACATTTTATCCATTTTTCGTTAGCAATTAACTTGCACAAGAGCACCATTAAGTTCACTTAGTAATTATTTTTAGCAATCTAACTAACTAACAACATAAACAAGTTATATTTCCACTTGAAATCCAAGAAAATTTACAAGATACACACTTTAGGCCTTATTTTGCAAACATGTATCATATATACATGTTGTATGCAATGTATATAGACTAAAAACACTAACTCAAGCATTTTATCAAACATATATTCAACATACCTATACAACTACATCAAACAACAATATACACATAAAGTCTTTAACTTTCAACAACATTCTACACATGTACTTCACATTTACTTCATAATAAACAACCTAGCATGTGAATTCATAGCCCAATTTAACATCTTATAGCATACACATAAACTTACCATCTTTAAAACTATAATAAATGCAAGAAATACATTAACCTCTCACCTTAAAATTGTAGGAAATGTAAACTAGAGCAAACACTTGAGCTAAAGATGGTGCTTTAGTGGTGGTGATAGTGGTCTTGGTAGTGGTGGTGCCCTAGTTGATGGTGGTGGTTGTACCTTGTTTGTGGTGGCGATAGTGCCCTTGGTGGTTGTGGTGGTGGTATCCTTGGTAGTAGTGGTGTCCATGGTGGTAGTGGTGGTGATGGTATAGAGAAAGAGGGATTGAAGAAGATATTTTCATTTTTTTAGAAAGAATAAGTGAAGAGAGTGAAGGGAAATATCAAAAAATTTTGTACTTGTCTGATTTGAGTGAAAAATCAAAAGCAGGCAACGAATTAGCTACGGAAATCCGTAGTCACAAAAAAAAAATTAAAATTTTAAATTTTTTTTTTCCAGAGGCCCGCCGGCTGATCGGCTGGCCCTCCAGCGGCGGAACATTGGCCAACGTTTCGCCTCTGGCCACGTCGGCGGGCCATTTGGTAGGCCCTCCAGAGGGCCAAGATTTTTTTAATTTTTTTTTTTAAAAAAAATTTCAAAATTTTCTCCTATCTAAAACATCCCAAATTTATATATTTGGAATATTTAAAATACGTACACTAATAAAATACGGACCAAGTGTATTTTTATTTTGGAAAACTAGCATCTCAAGTGAAGTTTACTACGTTGTAGGTGCAATCAAAATTCCGTAATTCAAATTAAAACCAATAAACCTCATTTTTATCTTAAAGTTTGTAGCCAATTGCCACAGATGGACTACAGACCACTAATATTATGAATTCTAACTTGTTAATAGGTAGGAACAACGTATTAAAGCGTGTTTATATCTTTATATTTTTCATGTTTATGAAGTTTAGACACAATATGAGAGTTTTTGGACCCCTAGATTGAACGTTTATTAATAGTAACGCAATGTTAAGTGAGAACATGATAACTTCGATTTAAATGGCTAATGACTTCGTAGGAGATTTCTCTATTAAAATACGCACGCTAATAAAATATGGACCAAGTTTATTTTTATTTAGAAATCTATCATCTCAAGTGAAGTTTACTACGTTGTAGGTGCAATCAAAATTCCATAATTCAAATTAAAACTGATAAACCTCATTTTTATCTTAAAGTCCATAGCCCATTCGTGGCAATTGGCTACGGATGGGCTACGGAAAAATAAAATCCGTAGCGCATCCGTGGCAATTGCCCATTCGTAGCCAATTGCCACGAATAGAGAGAAAGAGGGATTGAAGAAGATA
Organism: Ehretia macrophylla; assembly: GCA_037974665.1. NCBI lineage: Eukaryota > Viridiplantae > Streptophyta > Magnoliopsida > Boraginales > Ehretiaceae > Ehretia > Ehretia macrophylla. The sequence goes on along the minus strand of CM075769.1, from coordinate 52,900,974 downwards.
TTTTCATTTTTTTAGAAAGAATAAGTGAAGAGAGTGAAGGGAAATATCAAAAAATTTTGTACTTGTCTGATTTGAGTGAAAAATCAAAAGCAGGCAACGGATTAGCTACGGAAATCCGTAGTCACAAAAAAAAAAATAAAATTTTAAATTTTTTTTTTCCAGAGGCCCGCCGGCTGATCGGCTGGCCCTCCAGCGGCGGAACATTGGCCAACGTTTCGCCTCTGGCCACGTCGGCGGGCCATTTGGTAGGCCCTCCAGAGGGCCAAGATTTTTTTAATTTTTTTTTTTTTTTTAAATTTCAAAATTTTCTCCTATCTAAAACATCCCAAATTTATATATTTGGAATATTTAAAATACGTACACTAATAAAATACGGACCAAGTGTATTTTTATTTTGGAAAACTAGCATCTCAAGTGAAGTTTACTACGTTGTAGGTGCAATCAAAATTCCGTAATTCAAATTAAAACCAATAAACCTCATTTTTATCTTAAAGTTTGTAGCCAATTGCCACAGATGGACTACAGACCTCTAATAGTATGAATTCTAACTTGTTAATAAGCAGAAACAACGTATTAAAGCATGTTTATATCTTTATATTTTTCATGTTTATGAAGTTCAGACACAATATGAGAGTTTTTGGACCCCTAGATTGAACGTTTATTAATATTAACGCAATGTTAAGTAAGAACATGATAACTTCGATTTAAATGGCTAATGACTTCGTAGGAGATTTCTCTATTAAAATACGCACGCTAATAAAATATGGACCAAGTTTATTTTTATTTAGAAATCTATCATCTCAAGTGAAGTTTACTACGTTGTAGGTGCAATCAAAATTCCATAATTCAAATTAAAACTGATAAACCTCATTTTTATCTTAAAGTCCATAGCCCATTCGTGGCAATTGGCTACGGATGGGCTACGGAAAAATAAAATCCGTAGCGCATCCGTGGCAATTGCCCATTCGTAGCCAATTGCCACGAATAGACTGCGGACCACTAATAGTATGAATTCTAACTTGTTAATAGGTAGGAACAACGTATTAAAGCGTGTTTATATCTTTATATTTTTCATATTTATGAAGTTTAGACACAATATGAGAGTTTTTGAACCCCTAGATTGAACGTTTATTAATAGTAACGCAATGTTAAGTGAGGATATGATAACTTCGATTTAAACGGCTAATGACTTCGTAGGAGATTTCTCTATTAAAATACGCACGCTAATAAAATACAAACCAAGTTTATTTTTATTTAAAAATCTAGCATCTTAAGTGAAGTTTACTACGTTATAGGTGCAATCAAAATTCCGTAATTCGAATTAAAACATATAAACCTCATTTTTATTTTAAAGTCCGTAGCCTATCCGTGGCAATTGGCTAAGGATGGGCTACGGAAAAATGAAATCCGTAGCCCATCCGTAGCCAATTGCCACGGATGGGATACAGACCACTAATAGTATGAATTCTAACTTGTTAATAGGTAGGAATAACGTATTAAAGCGTGTTTATATCTTTATATTTTTCATGTTTATGAAGTTTAGACACAATATGAGAGTTTTTAGACCCCTAGATTGAACGTTTATTAATAGTAACGCAATGTTAAGTAAAGACATGATAACTTCGATTTAAACGGCTAATGACTTCGTAGGAGATTTCTTTATTAAAATACACACGCTAATAAAATACGGACCAAGTTTATTTTTATTTGGAAATCTAGTATCTCAAGTGAAGTTTACTACATTGTAGGTGCAATCAAAATTCCAAAATTCAAATTAAAACCAATAAACCTCATTTTTATCTGAAAGTTTGTAGCCCATCCGTGGTAATTAGCTACGGATGGGCTACGAAAAAATGAAATCCGTAGCCCATCCGTAGCCAATTGCCACGGATGGGCTACGGACTTTGTTATTTTTATTTTTCCCTCCGGTCCTTTATTTTTTATGGACATTTTTTTGAATAATACATAGTCCGTAGCCAATCCGTGGCTATTAGGCCACCGCATGGCTACGGAATTTGTTATGATTTTTGTTGTCATATTAATTAAATAATCTGTAGCTAGTCCTAGCAAATTTGTCACGGCTAGACTACGGAATATTATTTTTTATTTTTTTTATAATTAAAATTATTGTTCATAGTCAATCCGTAGCCATTTTTTGTCGCCATTTCAACGGGGCCGAAGTTGGCTAGGGAATTAATTACCCATAGCAATTCCGTAGCCCATCTGTAGCCAATTTACTATGGAAAAAATCCGTCGCCCTTGCGCTGTTTTCTTGTAGTATTAAGCATAACATTGGTGATGGTTCGAAGACTTTTGTTTTCTGGGATCCATGGTTGCCGAATGGAGCAGTGAGTGAATACATGAGAATTCATAACATTAGTATTCCAGATAGCCTTAAAATGATGAAAGTTGTTGACTGTATCATTGACAATCAATGGCAATGGCCTAGGGGAATGGAGTTTATTGCTGATCTTAATCCAGGATTACCAAACTAAGAAAGGCAAGATCGGATTGTGTGGACCAAGGATGACTCAGGTGAGTTCTCTAACTTCAAAACATGGAATGTATTACGAGCACCAGGTGTGAAGATGAAATGGATAGACCTTATTTGGGCTAGAATTGCTATTCCTAGACAGAGATTTTGCAATTGGCTTGCTTGTCTTAACAGGCTCCCAAATAAGATTAGATTGATGGCATGGGGCATTGTCAATGGAGCGAACTGTGTGTTTTGTGTTGTGGGCATCGATTGCCGTGATCACATCATTTTCCAGTGTTCATTTACGAACAGAATTTGGCAACAGTGTGCTAAGAAGTTGAGATGTGGCAATCTCAACCTTGACTGGGACAATATTGTGGATAGATTTGAGAGAAAAAACAAAAGGAAGAGTCTGAAGTCAAATCTTATTTGGGTTACATTTTGTTCTTGCGTTTATCATTTTTGGATTGAACGTAACAACATAATTTATAATTCGACCGTGAGCACAGAAGAACAAATTATTGAGAAAGTTATTTTGGATGTTAGAAGAAAAGCTTAAATAAATCGCGAATACAATCCAAGTAATGAATGCCCAAGTTTCCTTTGGGCCCCGAATTTTTTCTCGCTTGTGAGACACATTAAAATTTAATATAAGTCCCCAAAATAAAATGCAAATATTCTAATATTCATAAATTAATTCGAATTAGCATGTTTACTATGTAAGGTATGATTGTCCAGAAAAAAAAGGGGTTATAGTTATAATCTAGAAATGATTCATGTATATATTTCACAGAAACGTGAAATCGTTAATATCAATTTTGTAACATTTTCTGATTTTTTTGATAATCGTCAATTAAAAGGAGACATTTCTCTAATTCTCTTGGCGTAGATCTACTTGTTGTTAATAAAAATTAGATAACATGCTCGATAGAGCATGAGCTCTAGTATCATAAGTGTTTCCTCGTAGGAACAGATTAATTACTAGTCTCAAAAATTCAAATTAGGTGTACTCTTTCCCCAAGTTTGACAGAGCTGATTGGATTGTTACGAGCGGAACGAATGGGGCACCCTTCTTATTCATTGTAAATTTCGTGATAACTTAGAAAATAGCATTTTGTGTACAGAATGGAGCATTAGCTCTAGATGATCCATTCACATGTTCCTTGTAAACGTTTCGAGATTGTTGGAATGAAATAATTAATTACATGTAAGGAAAAAAATTAGGATTAATACCACTTTTGGTCCATTATCTTTGACCTCATTGACACTTTGGTCTCTTATCTTCAAAAGTGAGACATTTCAGTCCCTTATCTTTTAAAGTTGAGACACCATTAGTCCTTGTCGCAAATTCTGTTAAAAAAAATATATGAAAAAAGCTTGTGGTTGACCAAAATACCCCTACAATTTGGTGGTGGCAGCGGTGGTGGTGGTAGGAGCATTTTGGTCAATCACGTGTTTTTGTCTTTTTTTTACAAAATCAGCGACAAGGACTAATAACGGTGTTCCAACTTTGAAAGATAAGGGATTAAAATGTCTCACTTTTGAAGATCAGGGACCAAAATATCAATAAAATCAAAAATAAAAGACCAAAAGTGGTATTAACCCAAAAAATTAATATCAGTTGCCCCAAACATGAGGGAGCTGCTTATTTCATTTCTAGAGCGTCTCGTGCTTCTCTCTCCACGCTCTCTCAAAGTCAGCACTCAATCATATAATCATCATCATTTCCATCAATTAATGTCTGTAATTCAAGATTATTGATTTCATTTTCAGCATATTTATTCTGTCTTGCACAAATTATATGTTAATCAGTTTGACTAAGATCACCTTATGTTGTAGCATTAGCACAATGTCACCTGCAGAATCTTTCTGATCATTTCAGAGGTAACCTCAAAGCTGATAGCTTAACGGCAAAAATAAAATCTAGATTGTTATGGTGGAAGCGTTTTGGGTAATGCCCATCTGAAGTCATTGATCGACCACCGGAGGAGGCTCTCATTAATTTTGTGGAAAAAGACAAAAGGGGAGAGTCGTACATTAGATTTATAATAGTGTAGGTGTCCTTTTTATTTCTAGCATCGTGCCTCCTTGGAAGGAAAAAAAAAAACGAATAGTTTTGCATAAAATTGAAAGATGTGAATTCTTCATTCCAAAAGATCGATCTGCTGGATCTTCTGATCATTCCAAGCTGAGTAACCTTGATGTAAACCTAATAGAGATGATAAGTGATCACAACATGCTGCTTTTCAATCAGAGGAGCAGAAAGATATATAGAAAGATAGATTAAAAGAGAAAACAAAATCAGCTCGTAAACATTAGATAGTTTCAAATATTGAAAAATTCGGCCTCTGACAGGCTTATAACTTGAAAAACCATTAACTTCCACACAACCTTGCTACGATAACTTCAACCATTGAAGAAGGTGGAGAAGAGAGAGACCTATTCCGGACGCATTCCTGGCAAGAATACTAGGGTGGGTAGCGTAGAGTATAAAACTTCCTTGCCTAGAGGAGCAGTTGATACATGTTGAACTTTCTTGGATTCGGTATCATAACTCAGCTGATGCTTAAAATCGAGAGTAACACGCAAGTGACCCCGTGAACTTGAATTGAGAAAAAATATTTTCTCTCTCAAATTTGGATAGTCTTTTAAAAAGGCTAAAGGAATAATCTTTTTCTCTGACCATATCTGTCTCTTGTAATTCTCCAACACACAGACATGGAGCTCCCCTTGGATTACAAACCCAAGGGACAACTTTCCGTCCCAAGTAAACGTCGTCATCTGTTTATTACAACCTGATTGAAAACCCTGATCAGGGATGTTGATTTTCATGAAGTTCTCATCTTCCAACATTAGGCCGATTATCTCTGTTGTGCCGCCCGATTCAGCCTTGCAGAACTTAACAATGTAAACCAACCCCTTACAACCTGGAAGGAACATCTTCTCTCTATTGCTATCATATGAGAAAGAAATACCAAGGGGTCTCCAAGCAAGATCAGTCCCGACAGTTAAAACTTTCACACCTAAACCAGTTGTTCCATTCTTGTAGTGAACGCAAACCAACTTATACTCGGCAGTTGATGGAACGAAACACAAGGCCATGATATGGCAACGTGCTTCCGGATCAGGCACTCCAAGAACTTGTTTAGTCGCGGGGTTTCTTATACGATATTTATCGTTCAATTCATTTGTCTCCAGCAATAGTCCGCGTACGAGATACAACCATCGGAATCCTCCCGTGTTTCCATTTGAATTACTTTTATCGCCATATACCATTTCAAGTTTACATCGAATCATATGCTTCTCAATGAATTTCGGGTCCTGAATAATAGTATGCCACAACTTGCACACACACTTACACCTCAATACCCACTTCACTGGCAACCAGCTCAGGATCTCAATAATTATTTCATCAGGCAGGAACTCTTCTTCTCCGTCGGGGGACGAACATATCTTCTTCTTCTTAGTACTGTTTCTAGCAGGGGTTGCCTTGCCTCTAACTGTTCGACCTTGCTTTGTAGTTGTTGATCTCGGCGTATTTGACACCCCAAAGCATGAAAATATAGCTCTAGTTATCGCACTAGTGAAGTTGTTTATAAGCGCAACACTGAAAGAAGGCACTAATGCACATTAGAATAGCCCTTTGTTCAAGGCAAATAAAAAGAGATTTGCTAATTATAGTAAAGAGATTTCGTCACACTATTTATTATGTAAAGTTGGTAGTATAAGTTGGATTAAGGGATGATAATAAGGAAACGCTTCTTGAATTCTTCACTAAATATAGTGAGTTTTTTGTTAAAATTGATAAATAAATAAAAAAAAGTCTAAAAATATAACTCACTACGACAAGGATGGATGTAATAAATTAAGAATCTTTATAGTCACGTTAAACCTCTCTAACAAAAATATAATAAATAAATAAAACAAAACCCTTTTAACGTCTACGTTTAGGTGGTATTTTAATAAACTACAGATTCAGCCTTCTTTGTACCAGAAAGAATCTTTGTAGTCATGTTAAAAAACTTAAGCATCCGAAAGTAAGAAAAGTATCAACTGTTTTAAACGACAATTAGAACACATTTGTGTTCCTAGTTATGAATGCCTCAAATAATAATGAAAGTTTCATTTGTTTACCAAAATATATATAAAAAAAAAGAAAGAAAAAGCCTCAAATAAAGGTTAAGAGCACAAGCATCTTACCAGTTAGATTGTTGGAGATCGCCCATTATGACCTTTTTCTCTAATTTCAGAATGACGAAAAGTTAAACCATTAGAATGGAGGCAAACCCTAAAACATATGTCTATATATGAGGAAAAGTTTCCATGTTATATGCAGTGTGAAGGAAAGGTTGTTGACCATATTTATATATATATATATATATATATATATATATATGCAGTGTGAAGGAAAGGTTGTTGACCATATTTATATATATATATATATATATATATATATATATATATATATATGCAGTGTGAAGGAAAGGTTGTTGACCATATTTATATATATATATATATATGCATGGAATATACATGATGTAGTGCCGTAATAGAATCGTTTTAGGGAACTAAGGAGTAGAAGAATATCGAAAGTCTACAATGAGAGAATGTGTAAAATCACCAATTACTTGCAAGAAAATCCAGACAAAGTAGGACCGTGATATGGGCCACCTCTAATTAGTAGTGACAATTTTTTTGGGGAAATAGAATTTAAAATTGTGATTCGAACTCTAAATCTTTTATTATAAGAGGTTAGTACCCAACTATTCATTAATCATTGTCTAACAACTTCATATTGTTTTAAAACTACCATTTATTGTTCAAAAAACTTTAGTCCGAAATTAGAATGATAATTTCTTTACATGTATTCGTATATTTTTAAATTTTTTATATAAATTTACCTGGATTTTCCTTCATTTAGTAGTTTGTTTAATTCAAAAACTTGGAAGTGTAGCTTTCAAGGTTTTGTGCTTGAGAAAATATAATTTATAAGTGTGTTCAAGAAGTATTGTGCTTGAGTATACAATTTCTTACTTGTAATCGTTTTGCTCAAGTATAGAAGTTTTTTATTTAACCCCCTTCATGTTTGGGTTCAATTACACTTTACACCATTGATATGTATATTGGTAGTAACTTAACTTCCTTAGACCCAAATTGACAATGCAATCTTGTTTTTTTAATTTTTAATTTTTAATTTTTACCTTCTATCCCCATGAGATTCTAACCCGATTTTTCAGCTGTCAGAAGGAAAAACCCACTACTAGACTATTTTTGAATCTCACAAAAATGTTGTTGTTCTAAGTAATTTCAATTATAATTAAGTCCACGTAATACCCTACTAGATTCATTCTCAATTAGAAATAGCAATTCTACTTACAATAAGTGTTCTCATACAAGAAGTTCCATGAGCCAATTATCACATAAAACTACAATGAAGAACATAATATTGATATAGAAATTGTAAAAGATATCAGTGCTATTGGTTCATTATTTTCTTTTTCATTTGTGATACGTTAGTGCAAATAAAACTTTAATCCTCAGACGAGATCACCAAACTTTATTTCACAAGGTGCAATATGAAACTCAACTGCTATTTTTTCTTTTCATAGGTATATATATATATATATATATATTATAATTGACATTTAATATTAAGACTTTGGTCTAGATATTAAATTTTAACTTTTAAGTGTAAAGTTTCTGACTTAATCTGAAACTCTTAAACGAGCCAGGAAACATGCCCTTAACCATCAGAACTTCATTTTTTTTTTTGTTTTTTCATTATGAAGCATTCTCTGAGTTCATCTTCATTTGTGTGACTGTTAGAGATACAGATCTAACACTACCTAGCTGCAGAAAGTTTTATTCCTCGATGGATACGTTCTATGAAAACTATAACACAGAGAGAAAAAAAATTTCATAGATAACTAAATTATTCTTCATGCTTTAGTGGAACATGAACTGCGAGATAGATGTCTTACAGCCTTAGTGCTAATTAGCCCCGATTAACATCTATAACTTCATGCATATGTTGACTAGCCTTGTATGTTTGCCCCTGATTTTGTTGACTTGTATTCTCCCAAGGTTCTCTTATAGATTTGCGTCAATGAAGGTACGGTCAGGAAAGGATCTAGGATGTTTTATTAGTAGGGTACAGTTAAGTAGTTTTGAAGACAAAAATTAGTGGGGCTGTGGAAAGAAAGAAGGTACTTGAAACATCGAATTCTATTACATTACTTCAAATGGAATCTTAGCCTGCCTCACTTGCTTACGTAAGCTCCAAAAGGATAAGTTGCGTTGAAATTGAGAAAGTTTAGCTTGCTTAGTGAATGAGGTAGCTCACTAATTATACTACATTACAGACGACTAGATTTTTTTTATTTTTATTTTTTTAAAGCAGACGACTAGATGAGTCTGACGATCCTGCGAGTGCAATAGTACAGGAAGCTTCACTAGGCGAAGTTGTCGCGTGACTGCTTTTATAGTTAGTCCCAATTGTACTAGTGGAAAAGCCATTTTCAGATTTTCATTTATTCTTTCAAAGAATTCTTTCTGCTATCAAAGCTCGGCAAAAACCTGATTACAAATTCCATTCGATGGAGTATCTCAATAACTGAAATGAAAGCTTACCCCATGGATTATTGTACATTCTAGCCAAGCTTGGAGAGAACATCGTTTAGAGTAGATACAGTTTCTGCGTAGTACTTCTCTGCTTGAGATGAATTCTTGGTCTTTGCAGCATAGTCCAGCTGGTAAGGAGCATAAAGTAGAGTCAGAACAATGGAGAGGCATACGGTAAAATACTATAAGCATTTAGAATTGGTATTATCTGTGTAACGAGCATTTCTATTAGTCACCCTTTGATGAAGGGGTTACATAAAGTATTACTCCATGTAACGTGTAAACAAGCTTGTTAGATGAAAATGTGGGGACACTTACATTGGTAATAGTCTGGAAGAGCTTTCCAGTGAGTTCTTTCAGGGTCTTATTTTCTTCTTTAGGCTTTGCTGCAATGACTGTGTTCAGGTCAAATCGGAGGTATTCCGCCCTGAGACGGAGGTCATTCTGGACATATGGCCAAGCCTTCTTATCGATCAACTTCTTCACGTTAACAATGTCCTTGGCAGACTCCTTGGCCCTCTGTGCCGCCTCGGCAGGTGTCAGTGGTTGAAGGAAAAATCGCTCCTTCAGCGGCAACTCAAGGTCCCTTGGCTGGTCTGAGTTCAAGGTTCCGGCTGCAAAAGACACAAATTTGGCTTAGCATTACTGGTACATGTCGAGCACCAACTGAAAATACTATTAAAATCATTAGAGGTGAACTGAGAGTTTCCTCCTCCATCTCAAAAATAACGGCCTGTAGCTTGTGGAGTATGGCCTCCATCAGGAGTTAAATTTAGGATATTTTGTCAGTGGTGGTTATAGTGGCCCAAATTGCGAGCTACGCGGTTTTAGAGTCTAAAAATATAATAGTATTTTAAAGTGTTTTGGAGGGTGGGTGGAAACTACAATCCCGTAACCCCTAAAATAGATTCGCCACTAGCCTACATCTTATTAATCTTTCTGATATGCCAATATTATGGTTTTATCATCAAAAAGCATATGTACTTGTTGTACAAGAAATTGAGCGAGACTTACGCAGTCCACCAGAGAGTGGGGGTGGCGGTCCAACCTTGATTGATTTAGCATCAGCTAGCACGGCTTGAACAAACGATCCTGATGCTAATACAGCTGCAACAAGGCCCAACACAGCGCGACGGCTAGTTTCAGTCTCACCTGAACCCTGCTGTGCTCTAAGACTGAATCCAGGCCTGGCCAAGCCAATTCTACTGGTGCTGGCCCTGCTCAACCGGCCTGAGCCACTGAGCTGCAGGCTGCCTTCCAGGACAGCTTGGGAGGAGCCACGTAAGCCAGCCATTGAAGCCATATAGTTTTTCTAAGTGAACTTTCAGGAATTTTCAGACAAATTGATAGATAGACAATAGACAATGTGTGCAATATAAGTTTATGTTGGATTCGTACGTGGATGATGTTACATAAAGCGCCTTATTTGCCTTTGGATATGCCCTGAGCCAATGGATGTTTGAGTTTTTGACACGTAGGATTAGGTTCTGTTTTGTCCAATGATATAGCGACACATGGACTAAATGGAGTTTGAGTGTACGGCCATCATGTATAGTCATATGAAAACATGGCCTATAGTGTGCCCAAATGAATGAATTATTTGGTTTGCAGAAGTGAAAGTTTGGTTTCTCTTGTAGTTTCGCCTTCATCCGTAGCTTTTGCGGTATTGACTCCACCCCACGTTAGTGTTGAACTAATAAATTGACGTTTTAAAGAGTTTCTCCAATGTTAGATGGGAAGTGTAGTATTAAGGATGAAAATTAGATTGTTGAGATATTTTGATTATTATCAATTAGGTAGTGGAATTTAATTGTTTAGGAGGATTCAAATTTTTTTACTTAATTAACACGACAAAACTCTTTATTCAATGTCGGATCAACACTACTATGAGTGGGAGTTGTTGCCTTCTACTGACCCCACAATAGAGTGTAAAATATCTTGATCATTTTAATTTGCAAAACCGATAAAGCCTTATAGCCCCTACTAATTTGTTCTTTCAAAAAATAAAAATAAAAAAACTTTAATCCCTGCTACTTTGGTCTTTAAAACTATCTTAGACCTCTGTGACATAACCAATTAAACAATTAAGAAGCCACGGGGTTGAACTTATAGGCAGCAATGCACTTTGTTTTGGATCTGTTACCAGAAATGAGATTCATACCGCCCAAAAAAATTGAGTTTCTTTGGGTTGATAAGGACAATGAAGTTGTACAGAACTTCTCTAGAACGGCCCAAAAATATGAGCCCGAATATAAGTGTCTGAAAATTGAATTTGGATAATCTCATAAAACTCATGTCTCGTAACGGTAAGATAAAATTCGGGGCTTTGATTCTTTGATTCAACAATTATAAAGTGATGATGATAACCGTTGGACTAGAGATTACGGGGTTGAATTGTTTGATCCAAGGTGTTTCAAAAATATAGGATCTAGAGATTTTATCTTACAACCTCACAAAATAACACATATTAAGACATTCCTTGGTACGACTTAAATCACCATATAACATAGCATAAAGTTGCATATGTACAATTTTAGTTGTGTATATCTTGAACTACACAGATGTCGATTAACTAGATCTTCTCTCCTCTTATAGCAAGTTGGTGCACAGGAAACCTTTCCACCATCTAATTATAGTTCATTGAACTCTTTTTCCTCTCATACACAATTAACTCTATGAGTGTATGGACCAAGGAGAAACCACTGTGAATTTTCTGCCAAGATGGGGCAAGATATGAGATTTTGGAGTATTTTAATGATAGGTTTCTCTCCCTAGTAATTAGGAGACCAAAATTCGAATATCATAGAGATAAGGGGCTGGTGGGGGTGGGGGGTTGAAAAAAGAAAAAGAAAAAAGAAAGATGGGGTAAGATATCTAGATATCCATTCCACCTCCATGCATATTTAAGAGGCATCAATTTTCTTTGTGGTCATAAGAAGTTCACTTTACAAATACCATACCTTTGTTCACGGTACTCTTTACACATTTCCTCCTTACAACTTGCAAGAAGCTATATGTTCATATATATATATATATAGCCAAATGAGGTTTGAGGAATTGTCATCTCTTCAAATGCTTCAAAGGTTAAACAATGTGGGTCAATGTTTACTGTATTTGAGAACATAATTGTCTAACATGCATAAATCATAAGTTTCATGACTCATGACTAGTATGTAAGTTTTTTGATCATTTTATTTAACACCAATTAGTTTTAAGATAAAATCTCATATTCTTATCAAAGTATCAGAGGTGAAACTTGGTACAATGCTATATATCACGTTCATTTCGACTCGTTCTTAGTTTCAGATGTCTATCACTACATCACTTGCGCCTTCAACAATTAATCATGACTTTGAAAAGGTTATTAGAGAATATAATTGTCTCACGTGAATAAATAATAACTTCCAAAACTAGTATATAAACTTTTAGACTATTTCACCGAATACTAATTAATTTTAAAATAAAATTCATACATATTTTGTCATTTTATATCCACCCTTAAAGCTAAAACTGGTGTAGCACGGCTGGCAGCAGACTAAGGAGAACAAGGAGTGCACATGTGCCCATAAGAGTTGTCGTTCACAACGTTGAGGTTTGAGAATGAAGGATGTCGCAGTAACTCCTAATAGCGTCGAAATTTTACCACTCTAATGAAGGACTAAAAATCTCTTATAATATTTTAATATTATGAATAACATTTAACGGTTATAAATTAATGATATTAGTTCTATAATTGTATAAATAATTAATTAATTTAATTATCAAATCTCGTTCATAATATTATAATGTTACGAGAAAATTTATTCCCTCAATGATAGGCCGTTGGGCAAACGAATAAGAACATAGCATCACCTTTTTGGCTTTCATAAAGTCCAACCCAAAACGAGAAACACTTCTTTCGACTTTATTGGAGAAATTAGAGGATCATCCACAGTGGAGATCAGTCTGTAGTGAATCTTGTGCGTGGGCTTATTTATACCACTCTTTAGCAGTGCAACATTGTTCTCCAGGCACTTGAAGAGAGATATTTTTGAATAACCAATTGCATGGTTACACAATAACCAACAATTTATACTTCAAGTTTCAAATTATAGTGGCAAACCTTTTCACCCCCAAAATTAACGAAGGGACCCGTATTTGTAAAGGAGATATTGCAAAGCAATTTAAAGTCTTAAAAATTTATAGTTAGTTTAGTGGTAGAGAGGTTAAAATATTAATGATAGATTTGCTCGGTTTTATGTTCAGATCAGTTAAGAGACTATTTTTTTTAGGATTAATTGTAATTGATTTTGTGTCTAACTAACTCAAAATAAAATTCTATATTCTGGAGTTTAGAACTTTTTATAAACGACTTTCCAAGTTTATTACCCAGCATTAAAAGAAAAAGATTAAAACCACAAAATATTATCTTTTTAATTAATTTTCAACTTTCTTCACTTGGGCAAACAGAATGTGCTTGTGTTAAATATTTCTCAAAGAAAAATTATGAGCAAAAGTTGTATTTGTTTAAAACCTTTTAGGCATTTGGCTAAAAATGTATACACATTCAAGTATTTCAAAAAACTTGATTTCATAACAATTTCAAATAAAAGAGAAGATTCCATGTACTTGATCCAACCAAAACACACATAAAATAAATTCTTCTTCCAAAGAAAAACAGAAAAGAAATCATTCATTTTTTGTCGACACAAATAGAGTTTAAGCTATGACATGTTCTAATAGGTTCATAATAGACTCTAAATATAACTACATTATTTCCCAAACTTTGTATTTCCCAAAATATTATTAGACAAATTCAACTCATAGGCACGTATATCTATTATGTCATGCCAAGGCTCAAAATTTTAGACCCGTAAATAAGACTACAGTTAAATGCTTAATAATAAAGATTTTGCGCTTCAAGTCCACCAACACAAATTAATCAATCCGTGTCATTATTTGAACTCCAAAAACTCATTTATAAACTTTTTTACTTTATGGCTTGCACCAAAGTGAAATATTATACTAACTTCATGTTGAGAACCAGAGACACAATCACCTCTCAAGACCAACGCTAACTTAAAATACTACTCTATCATACTCTGATTCAAAATCTCAAATTTGCAACCGAAATTAATGTAAGAATATTAAAAATAACTCAATTGAACATTGAATCTATTAATCCAAAATTGTTAATTTTAATTATTATTTAAACTAATAAAATTTATAAATAAATCACTCTCATCTTATATTTTAATTATTTTTTAAACCAATAAAATTTATAAATAAATTACTCTCATCTTATATTTCATACCAATACGAAATATTACAAGTCGAGTATCATGGCCACGCCTAGGAAGAACTTTTGTACCCATCGAAAGGGTGGCTAAATCTACATCAGAAACTCCACATTGGTGAGGTGAGGTGAGGTGAGGTCCAGTGATCACTACGATGACATCACAAAGTGGGACCCACTAATAACGGTCAAAAGCCAAATTACCCGCCACAAATTTTCTCTCCACTCCCTTTTTCCTTCCCTTAACACATATTTTCCCTCTATCCCACACATTTCCGGCGAGATTCTCGCCGGAATATTTGCACTTCCGGCGACCTGATAAGGATGGCATCACCGGAGGAGAATTCCAGCTGGCTCTTCGACCTCGGGTTAATTGAAGACCTCCCTGTCCCCGGGGGTGATCTTCCTTGTCTTGAACCGGGCTTTCAGTGGCCCGACAACGCCTTCACTGGCCCAGCCCGTCTCAGGTCCTTCCTTTTCTCCTTCAAATATTTAAAATGCTAGTTAATTCGAATTCTTATTCGTCTCAGGACCGGCCTGGCCGGGCCCGGGTTGGCTTGGCTTTTTTCTTTTTCTAAATAATTTTTATTTGTCTCATCTTCTAGTTGCAATGTCTTATATATGAGAAATTGTAAATGTGGATTTGTTTGGATTTTGCATTAGTTTATTGAGTTTCAAAAAGATTTTGTACTAAGATTATTAGCATAAGCTAGTTTAGATTCTTGAAACTCTCGACCCGTCCATGTACTCTTAGATGTTCGTTTATCTCTGAAAGGCAACAAACAAAATGGAAACGAGTGCGCTCATAATTGACCCGGAAACAACATTGTTTTGGAGGATAAATCTTACTAGTAATATATTAAAGGAGCTTTGTAAATACGGGTTTGTACACAGCCGTTGAGAGTTCTGCAAACAATCTGAACACCAAAACCTATAAAAGTTCGCCCTTTTTAGCGCTGAATGAGGTTATCAAAGAGGCTCTTAATCAAGCATTTGTTACTTGTCAGTTGTCACTATGATATACCATTGTGTTTTGCACCTTGTGAACAGAAGAAGATAAACGTAATGTTATTGTCACAACAAAAAAGGAAAGAGGGAAAAAAACGTAATATTATTTAGTGTCTCACCATGTGGCTTGGCAACAAGGATGTTGTATGCTTGAGGATAAGATGTTGATCTAGCGTTTTTCATGCCGCCACCAATAATGCTACGATATAACTAGTAATTTTACCATACGATTGCATTCTTATGTGTGGCATTTAGTAAATAAACTAAATTGACATGGTAAATATTTTTGATGAGTCAACTGACGTTATAAATCAAGAAACGAGTTTATTTCTTACTCATCTATCTTATGAATGGAATTTAAATAGATACATAGGTACAAAAAACTAAGATGGTTGTGTCTTAACTTACATGAGTATAGCTCTATATTGCATTGTGCCTTCTGGAATACTGGTTGCATATATTTATAAGCATGTACACACTCTTTATGCTTCCGTTTGTGAAAATGTAGCTTAGCTTCAGCTCAACTTAGATTTAAGGTCATTAGTTCATCAACTAGAAGTTTGAAAACAGTACTGCTACCGGAGAATCAGTGTCGTGCTAGAGCTATGAGATGGTTATTTATCATACTGATGAGAATCCAGACAGCGATGGTATTTCTCATTTCCGGAAAACCAAGTGTCATTTCGATAATTTATATAAACTTTAATTCGAGTTTCTTTCACTCTTCTGATTTAACATTAATTGCAAACTTTATTGGTCAGACCCCCCAAGGCAAATTATACTGGTAGGGGTGACTGGATAGTTTGGACTTCCAGGGAGAAACCACCATTTCTTTCAGTTACAGGGGCCTGGAAACCCTGCTTTTCTTAATCTTGCTATTGTAGTATGAGGATGTAAATTCTGATGCAGAAGTACTGGCTAAAATAAATAGGCAGCAACCTGTACAATTTCTCATCTAACAGCTCTCACTGATGTCAAAGCCATAAAATTTCCAGATTTTCTGGTTTATATTTGACTATTATACTTCTATTTGCTGGGTTTCATACGTCGAAACAAAGTTGATTCTCTTGACACTTGCCCTTTAACTTATGACTCTTGCACACTTTGTGTCTCCCTTTTCATTACTTCTGTTTGATATGTACTAGAAGAAAGGTTCATATGGTCTTGAACAAAGTCAAGTTACTTTTTATGATAAACCATGACATATAATGAGTTGTTGCTTACAGTGGGGAACTTGATGACTCATTTGGAACTTCTGATGGTAGAAAAGAATGTGGCTCCAGAAAGAGGTATGATTTTTTTTCCCTTTCTTTTTTCTGTTATCTTTTACTTTCAATTTCGTTAGTTTTTAAACGGCATCTATTTAATCAAGTTGTTGCTTCTATAATATCTGGCTTCATTTCCTGTCATTATGTTCTTTCCTTTATCTTGAAAGATTTCTACATCTCTATCAGGGCAAGGACCGGAGCGTGCAGTGCATCTGAAACCAAAGCATTTAAGGAAAAAATGCGCAGGGATAAGCTGAATGACAGGCATGCTCTCTCTTTTTATGTGCGTGAGTACTCGCACATGCGTGCATATATGTGCATGCACATTCTTTAAAGACAGACATATGTTTTGCCTTTAACTAGTTGTTTTATGATTTTGTCATTCCAAGGTTCCAAGAGTTGAGTTGTATCCTGGAACCTGGAAGACCACCCAAAACAGATAAAGCTGCTATACTGAATGATGCTGTACGCATGGTGATTCAATTGAGGGATGAAGCCCAGAAGCTGAAGGAGTCGTATGAGAACTTACAGGACAAGGTTAACGAACTGAAGGTAAGACAAACAATTGTGATTGACTTTTCCATCTTAGATCTTTGGTGAAGCAAGTCATTCTTTGATGTCATGTAATTTTTGCTGATATTTTGCTAACAGGTACATAACATAATCTTATACTTTCTTTTGATAAGTAAATGAATTTCATTTTAAAACTTAGAGAGGAAAGACCTCAGGTTACCATAGTACTTCAATAAGTTAATACTTCTATCTATTCTCTTCTTTCATTAGTCTCAGTTTTTGCTTATTTAGGCTGAGAAGAATGAACTTCGTGATGAGAAGCAGAAGCTAAAGGCTGAAAAAGACAAACTGGAGCAGCAAGTGAATTCTTTGAGCGCTCAAAACAGTTTTGTGCCTCATCCTACTGCGATTCCAGCTCCATTTCCAGCTCCACCTCAAGTTATTAGCAGCAAGTTGGTGCCAGTTGTTGGCTACCCTGGAATTCCCATGTGGCAGTTTATGCCACGTACTGCAGTTGATACTTCAGAGGATCATGTTCTCCGCCCCCCAGTTGCTTAAATTTTGAGACGTTGATGACTCCACAGCACCTGCAGGCGGCAACCTATATACTTGAAAACAAACTTCTTGACATTTCTTTTAAGGTAATTCGGCTGGATCAGGTAGTTGTTAGTTATCATGAGAATATTGAAGAATTATGATTGCTTACTAAATGTGAAAATTCTGTTAATCGAATTGAATGATTATGCTATTGGTATATGACCGCTTTTCTAAAATTTTACAAACAATTTCCATATACTTTGCTTCTCTCTGATAAGGATTTGGAATCTTGTCCTTCTTGGACCATGGAATAAAATGACAGGACCATTTGTGATTCGGTCTTGTTCTCCTGAGCATGGTTGCTTGAACCCCATGTATTTTCCACTACTATAGTCCGACTCTACCCCAGGCTCCATGTATAGCAGGTGCTTTATGTACCGGCTGCCCTTTATAGTTCCTCCAGACATCCATAGCTCTAAGACTTAATCAGAATGGTGCTTAAACATCAATACTATGCCAACCGAGAGCACGATGAGGGAGACTCTATTGTGTTATTTTATGTCTCTCCATACTACTGTTAATCCATGTCATAAATCAAAGATGGTTGCACCATTAGAACTCTCCAATTCAAGAAGGGTGCTCAGCTACTGAGATGGCGGAAGAGACAACGAGGCCTGGGAACAGAATTGTGAATTTGCTATTCAATATGAAGCAGTGGCCCTTAGAAGTTTCTCTCAACTGGCTATTGAAGAAGGCTATTCTTCTTGCATTGTTGATACTGATTCTTTGGAATCCTGTAAAGCAATTTCGGAAGAGGATCAGTTGTGGAAGCCATCAATTGGTACAAGATTGATCTGCTACAGCGCTCAACTCAGATTTGGCACATTAGTAGAAATGCCAATATTGCTACAGATTGCTTAACAAGAAAAGCCAGAATCAGTTTTTTTGCTTCTTTACTAATTGCTCCTGATATGGGTGGAATTCCGACCCGAGGTAGTATTCAACATCTGACCCCACTGCACCAAACCAAGGAAGTAATGATTCCTTTGGACGTTGCAAGAACCAAAGCCCCAATGGGATTACTTTGTCACTGAGGCATCAGGCGTCCAATGCGATGATAGCACCGCAGTGCTGACTTCATCAGTAAACCCATGAAAACCATGGACGTCCCCTCATCCCGCCGCTCTACTCAAATCAACGTCTGACACACGGTGAAGTGTTGTCGTGTGTCACCACCTCCCACATCCTGAACATCGCGTAAATAATGTTAAGGCTGCTAAGAGACTGGGTGATTATATATAAATACCCTTTCCCCAGTCGATGAAAGGTAATTCTACTCCAACACACTCACTTTTATAGTTATATTCTATCTAAAATCTTTATCCAACTTAAGATCATCTCCAAGAACCTTCTTAAAGTGGTTCCTTAGTTATTTTAGGAAGGCAAAAAGGTAAAATATCCTCCAACAAACTCCCTATGCAAAACTCCCTAAAATGTAGAGCTTCTCATTTCTTTGCTATGCTCCCTAGATATAGAGAGCCAACCTAACTTTGTAAAAAAAAATACAAAAGCTCTCCAACGGTTAATAAATTATATTTTTAACTTAGTAATTAAAATAGTATATCATCATTAAAAATAAAAATAAAACGTAAATAAAAAAATTAAAATGGTGTGTTTGATCTAAAATAAAGATATATTAGAGTAAAAAAAAACATAAAGAATCTCTAAAATAAAAAAGTTGTTAGAGTGAAACTGAAATATGAAATCCTTGAAATAAGGATAGATTAAAAGTAAAGAAGCTACTGGACTGAAACTGGAATAAGGAGCTCCTAAAAATAAGGAGGTAAATTTAAACTTTCTATATGTCGAAAAAAAAAATAGAGAGATTGTTAAAATTAATCTTATATTCAACAAGTTTGAGCTTATCAATTATTTGACTAATGATTTGATTGTCAGAACTTATTCCATAAGATTGAGCCCGTTATTTCTTGCGGATCGTCCACGTGCGCGTCAAACCAATTACTCACATTTTTACCTTACAAGCTCATATTCCACGAGCCGCAAAATATTTTGCTTTTCGAGACTTCGCTAACACTTTTACAGGGTGATGCATTCCCTTTTTTAAAAAAAATCTCACATTTAGTCTTTATTATTTGTAAAAAAATTTAATTTAATTTTTATTATTTAAAATATCTTAATTTAATTTTTATTATTTCTCTAAAAGTTTTAATTTTATCTTTATTATTTAAAATTTTTTAATTTTATTCTTATTATTTCTCAAAAAATTTTAATTTCATCTTTATTATTTTAAAAAAGTTTCCAATTCATCCCTATTGTTTCTCAAAAAATTTCAATCTAGTCCTTGAATAATATGGTCGAATTTGAAACTTTAAGAAAATAATAGGGATGAAATTGAATTTTTTTAAAAACAATAGAGACGAAATTAAAATTTTTTGAAAAATAATAATGACTAAATTGAGACATTTTAAACAATAAAAATAAAATTAAAACTTTTGATGAAATAATAAAAACTAAATTAAAATATTTTAAATAATAAAAAATAAATTAATACATATTATAAACAATAAGGACTAAATATAAAATTTTCCCTCTTTTTTATGTTAATACTACTTCCAGATTCTTTTTTTAAAAAAGAAACAAAAAAAAAAAAAGAAGATAGTAACATAAAGGTTGATAAAGGGGACCTCATAGCTGGAGTAGCCTGATTAGGTAAATGTTGGCAAATGGATAAGAGCCACATCGACAACGATGAATAGATACATCAAAAAGTATATCCTATTAATGGTTGCACCTCTTCTTCTAAAATATGTCTCCATTTGAATTAAGGGATATGAGACACTGACTCTGAAAAATTTTCTCATCTATAAGTACCTCCAATGACTCTCCTTGGCTATCCCATCAATCCTACTTTGGGGAGAAATTTGATCCTATAATATGAATAGATAAAATTGACTTCAAAGTCTGAAGAAAATCCTATCCGAATATAAGGTTTTCAAGTCTTACTAGTTCAACTGTCTGTCGCATGCGTTTGTACTTCATTAGTGTGATCTGGCAATTGAAATACATGAGCTATGACTATCTTCTATTAGAAGTTATGCCCTTTAGAGTTTCTCTCAGGATCATAGACAAGAAATTGACTCAACTCGGGAAAAAATATACCCGAGGGGCCTATAAGCTACTTGAGATTTTATATAAATATAAGAGTCTACTCTCAATAAAGGTAACTAATAGGAGGCATACACATTAATATGCTCTTTTCTTTTTCTCTTTTCCTTGACTTCCTCTTTCTCTCTCTTTTGCTCGTATGCAATTGAGATTTCATAACTGAGTTGATCGTTGGAAACATTCCCTGAATATACCCCAAGAGTCCTTATTTTGCTGGTTATTCGGTACCAGAGCAGAGTGGCGAGCTCACAGCAACTAGATTTTGACTTTATAAAGTGAGACACTAATAATATTAATAAGGCTTTAGTAATCTGCCATTTGAAAAGTAAAGAACAAACCGGTTGACTTTATAAAGTGAGACACTAATAATATTAATAAGGCTCTAGCTAGTAATCTGTCATTTGAAAAGTAAAGAACAAACCGGCAAAGAGAAAAAAGAAAAGAGTACAATAGCAAAGGCATAGCAACAAAGTAAACAAATCTACTAGTTCAGCTTTCCGAATTACATAGATCCTGCGTTATATAACAACAAATATGCCCTCTATTAATATTATTTAGATGTGATCTCATCATAAGAAAGTGTACTAATCTTTCAGTTTAGGATAAAATCAAGCTGGTATTGCTTTATTTTATTGCTCAATTTGATAATGGTTTGGTTTAAGCTTTGAATGGGACATCTCATATACACCAGCCTGATTTGACCTTCGTGAAACGCATGCTTGTACTGCGACCGCCTCTTAGTGGTTTCATGTCTAGCCCTATAATCTTTTTATTTGGCACCTTTGCTTAATTTCTCACTGATTCGGGTACGGAATCTTATCCTTCTTGGACCAAAATTAAAGAGACAGGACCATTTACCATTCTTTTTCTCGTTTCCTGTCACGTCTTCAAAATTTACCTATTGCAAATTTCCAAAATACAATCAGCACGTGGCAGTTGCATTTTCTAAATTGGCCTAAAACAGATTTTGGGATGTGAAATTCTCTTTTTCAACATGGTTCCTTGAACCCCATGTACTTTCCGCTGGTATAGTCTCTCCAGACGTCGACAGCTCCGGAACCTGTAATCAGAATAGTGCTTAAAGCCATTACAATACCAACGGAGAACACAATCACTGAGGCTCTGCCATGTTTTTCTACGGCTCTTCGTACTAGTATCAATCCGATTAGCGCGCCGGCGAAACAAATAATTGCAAAAATGGATGCGCTACACGGATGCTCCATTCCCAGCAGTAGGTACTGGATTGCTGACATGGTGGAGGAGAAGAAAACCATGAATGAACAGGTTGCTGCAGTAACCTGGAGAAGCCCCGTCAAATGTATGATTAATGATAGTCTATGAACTTTTCAAGATAGTGATCAAAGTAAAAACAAAACATTACGAGGAAATTCAAATTCCGGAATTAAAAGATGACATGATGTAATTTATCACACATACTTCAGGTGGTATTCCAACTTGGAGAAGAAGGGGACTTATTAGCATTCCGCCACCAATTCCAAAGACTCCACCCAAAATCCCTGCTAATAATGCCATTAATGGGAAGACAAGCTTTTCATGTGATTGGCTTTTGGTTTTGCCTCCTATGATCTTCATGAAGACACATTATAATTTGCATCAGCAAACAAAACAATACAAACTAACATCTCATGAACTTAATTAAATTGGAGGACACAAAGAGAGAGGGTTATTTTGTGTAGACTGTGGTTAAGTACCTGGTCAGTGAAAGCCTTAGTCTGAAGGCCTTTTGTGCTATACAGGATCGAAGTAGTAAAGATTATGGCTAGAGGTATTTGAATTGATGAGATGATCCAGTATCCCACTCCACATGCCTCTATGAGAATAATTCCCTGCAAATCATTTGAACAGTCACAAACTTGCATTCCGGTCGACAATGACCCTTTTCCGTTGCAGGACTCTGATACCATAATAAGAAACATGGAACTCCATCTTAACATTAATTGGTATTAGGTGAAATAACTGGATCTTCTGTGTTTAGAAAATTATACTTAATTAGTCCTGATATGTTCAACAACAGCTATTCAGTTGTGGCAACCATTTTCTCCATCCTGCTATCTCTTGATTACCAAACACATACACAGACAAAATTATATATATAGTGTTAAGAATTAAGGGGTTCCATCCTAAATTAAATCAATTGGTGTTATGTTGAGTAATCTAAGATTTTATCAGTGATTTTAAAATTTATGATTTTTTTTTTTTATGTGGAAGTGATTGTATATTTTAACACCTTCATCACGTATGACTCGTTTTGAAAAAACAACTATGATAGCATCTTAAAAATTCGGGTTTTATCCTAAAATAAACACTTGGGCGGAGAAAACAAGAACTGAAAACCAAAAGATACGAGTACACAGCCTTACTTGTCCATCGCTGTTTCCACGGAGAACATACAGAAGAAAGAAAGAAAGCCAAATCATAAGCAAAATTCCCAACTTCATCCATGGAATGTCCAGTTTCCATTTCAGTTCCTTACCCAATAGAGGTTCTTCAATGCTGCTAATCAACCGATCATGATCATCTTCAGTTCCATTTTCCATGTTTCGACAAACATTTCTCGCAGCCTCTTCTGATTCCAATTTCCAATATGCCACCCCTGATTTGCATGTCTTAGAGGTGGACCAAGCAAGAAAAACAGCAAACAATATCGTGATGAGCCATTCTGGTAGCATAACATTGCAGATCACTCCAATGCCTACCCCTAACAACATGCATGGCTCTGATAATAATGCTATATCATAATCAATCAATGTTTTAGCACCATTTTTTGAGCTTTTAATGAACATGTGACACACAACGTTAGCAACTGACCCTCCTGTAACCATGAAAGCCGAAAAAGTCGAAGCTGTCTTGAGGTCTAGACCGGCGACAATTTTCAGAATGGGTATGAACAACCCACCACCACCAATTCCACCAGCGCAGGATATGGAAGCCGCGACGAAACACAGCACTCCGGCCACCATAACTGTTGGTGAAAGCTTTAATTTTCCATCCTGAGGTTCAGTTTCTGCCTGGAAAGCCCTCCAGTGATGAGTTACGTTAAGGAATGTATCGAAGCTGAGTATGTCTGAGATGGGTCTTAGTTTTGCAGATGAAAAATGGCAGGTGGCGAGAATGATGAGGAGAAAGATGAAGCATTTCGGGTTGGTGTTCGTATTCATTATTGTTTAGTTCTTGCTAGTTGGTGTGTGTGTGTGTGTGTGTGTGTGTTTGTTTATCCTTACATGGGAAGAGTTGAGGTAATTGGCTTGGCGTTTTCCGGGGGAAAAAAAAGAAAATGGACAAGAAAACACAACTATACATCGTATTTTATTAACATGCCAACATCTATCTTCGTTGTAGTCCACGTCAATGTTGCAACATATTTTGGCATCAAGAGGATGCTAGAACTAGTGCTCTTACTGATCTGCATCATATAACTTGCTCAAATAGAAGAATCAATAATAACAATCAAATCCAATATTGAGCAATTAGTATCATATTTTTTATTTTTTACAACACTTAGAATTTAATGTTACAAAAAAACTAAAAATTATTACAAATAATTTTATACAATGGTTTAAATATGCCAATCGTCATTGCATGTGATATCGTTACGAATTCTCTATTACAATAATTTTTTAAAAATAATAAGTAACGGTTTAAAAGATCATCAAAATTAAACTAAATTTTTTTTAAACCATCATAAAAACGTAATTGTTAGAATATACATTTGTTCTATATCGAAAAATTAAAAAATTTAAAACTAACTTATAAGATCTTAACCACATATATTAATATTGGTTTTAGAATAGAATCTCATGTTGTTTAACAGAAATAATTTCAAGAGTACTTATCAACAAAAAATTATTAAAAAAATCAATCATTTCAAAAACTTTTAAATTTTATAAAAGTGATACTTATACATATATTTTTTTTTTTTTTGAGGCAATAACTTCTTTTTGAGTGAAATAATCGCCTTAAATAGAGCATTATAAAAGAGAAAAAACGTGATAGTGAATGTTGCAACATAGACTCTAGAAAACTCCGTAGCTTGAAATTACATGTAATAAGTAATATGCTTTTCACGAGTATTAACAATTATATGTGGGGTCCAACACCATAAGATGATGTGAAGAACCATTCCAAAAGTGACCCACGGGAAGTGTGAAGTTTGGACAAATAAATGCCCACCTCAAAAGAGTACTTCTTGAAAAAGTGAAGGATAATTATTCGTTGTTATGCGAGGTTGCGAATTTGAATAATAACTTATTGTGATTGAAAATTTTAATTTTAAATTTATATTTTTTAATTATAAATATTTTATGATCCTTGATCGATTACCAGAGACATATATTTAGACACATTATTATATCACTGAGTTCATAACTTCGAGATAGGTCTAATTTTTTTCTTATTTAAAGTGAGTCGTTCCTATTTTAGTAATAAAAGTACAAATAATCTTAGCTTCCCATATCACCTTATCTCCCTATCTTTTAAAGTTCCAAAAAAGTATTTTAAAAAAAAATATCTTAGGCAGTGTGAGCTAAGATATGGTGGTGGAGTGGGACAATGCGTGAGACGACAAGAAAATTAAACTGGACTGATAACATTTACAAGTTGCGATTTCTACAAAATACTAATCTTAAGCAATAAAATTACATGAGCCTTGTCTACATTCTGTTTGTTATTGCCGTTGGGGACAAAAAGAGTAGGATTGAACCCCATTCTTTATTATTGGAGGCAAAATTTTATGTCAACTAACAACTCTCTTTCAATATTAATTATTTGTATTTAATTCAATACATTTGTTTTATGTTTGGAGTGTTAAATTCACTATACATAATTCTATTCAAAAAATGTATATATCTAGTTTAGTCTAAGTATTTATGTAACCTTATATAACAGCGACTGAAGTTGACGCAAAAGATGCTATATCTACGTGGATAATTTGTCCATTAAACAAAACAAGATTAATTGCATGTTCTTAGAGGCAATTATCTGAGAAAAGATAATGATCTATATAACTCACGAAGTATAGGTAACAATGTCTTCCACTTAATTAGCCAAAAAAATAAAAATAAAAAAATAATATCTTTCAATTATTGAGCTAACAAAAGAGACGGATTTTAATAAAAATAAATGATATCGTTTATCTTCCACTTATTGTCAAAATAACTAGACTGACCTGGACCACTTGGCTATTTTATTGCTCTTTGATGGTTAGGTCTTAGTGCGACAATTCTCACATGTAATGATGAAATGATATCGACAAGTAAATAAAATGATATAAAAGAAAAAAAAAAAAAAACAAAATCAGGTTTGGATTCCAAATATTAAACTAGAAAGTATTAAACTACGGTCTTGTGGATGTAGAAGGCGATATTTAGCTTGGTCCATATATAGGAGTCCCACTGTCCTATTGCCCTACGTCTTTGAGTTATCCATCTACATAAAATAATCTGCTTGCCACACCAA
The DNA here is from genome assembly GCA_037974665.1 of Ehretia macrophylla. Taxonomy (NCBI): domain Eukaryota; kingdom Viridiplantae; phylum Streptophyta; class Magnoliopsida; order Boraginales; family Ehretiaceae; genus Ehretia; species Ehretia macrophylla. Next base: position 52,874,615 of record CM075769.1, on the reverse strand, counting down.
GCAATTATCCAATGCACAAAAAAAAAAAAATTTGTTGCCTAATATTTCCTAAAAAATTGTTGTCTAATATTTCCTTCACCAGATTACGTATAGTGTCCCCTTAAAGTAATACCTAATTTTGTCCCCCTAGAGCAATCCCTAACTTTGTAGTGGTAGTTCCATCTTAGGAAAATAGTACATATAGTTCTTATTATTTTCTCAATTTTTTAATTTTGTTCTTATTGTTTAAATTAATTAGTTAATTAAGTCATTATTATTTTTTCAAAAATTTTAAATTCTTATTTTCAAAAATATTCAATTTAATCTCTGTTATTTCTCAAAATGTTTCAATTTGTCCAATTCAGGCAGGGACTAAATTGATTTTTTTTTTGAAAAATAATAAGGACTAAATTAAATTTTTTCGAAAATAATAAGGACTAAATTGGATAATTTTGAATAATAAGGACTAAATTAATTAATTTTAAATAATAAAAATAAATTTGAAATTTTAGTAAAATATTAAAAACCATTTGTAACATACATCTTTGGCCCAAAAAAAAAAAAAAAAAACCAAAATTGCTAGCTCCATTAAGTATTAGATTTTACATGCATAAGATTATTTTCCTGAGGAAGTGCAGGAAATCAACTTTCCTTACTTCTCTTTCTTTCTGAACTCAGATATGATGGCTAGGACCGGAAAGTGCCAATTTCTCCATGAGTTTAATATAAGAACTAATCAGAACGTACATTACATATACAAAAATGGGTAAGATACTTTTTTCTTAGCAGCTGTCATGCATGCGTGGGTGAGCGACCTCAGGCCACGAGTAATTGTTGATAAATCAGTCTAGATAGTACAAGTAGCAAGGTATATTAAAAAGCCAGATATTGATCTCGCCATATGAAAGTTCTGTACTATACAAATTTACCTGTAGAACTTACTCCAAATTTGTCTTTCAATATTTAGAAAAGCAAAAAAAAAAAAAAAAAATGAATTTATTTGCTATTGCTCCTGGTTTCCAAAAGCAAAATAATAATAATAATAATAATTGATTTTCTATTGCTCCTGGTTTCCACACACAATACTAGACGAGTCTTAATCTTTTAAATATTTATCAGGTTTAGGGATTGTAATTAGTCGCTTCTCCTGTAATCGCCAATTTATTTTTTACAAATTCAATCGGGTGTTCATAATCTAGAGTAAAAAGATTCGAACATTTGCATGTTGGTACCAAAAATCGATAACTTACCACTTGGCTATACTCCATATGGACAGTAGAAACGGAGAGAGGGGGAAGCAGGGCTCCTTAATTAATCTTTCAAATATTTACCACTAATCCCCACTGTCACATCCAATTTTCTCTCGTTGTACCCTCTTGATTTAATTTGTGACCACCACCTTGTTAGAGCAAATCCCGTGTAAATATCTCATATATTCCTTTTGTAATTATTTTCCTTTAAATTAGGTTATCAAATTATTGTGATTAAGGGATTGATTAATGTATTTTTGGTAGGTAATTGTATATAAATTCATATTAATATCAATGAGAAAATGGTAAAAATTTACTCTCCGCAAATCCTTGTGCGACTTCCATGGTTTCAGAGCTTTAAACTCTTGTCATCGTGATTATCTTCTCACGATAAGCCATTTACGATCCGTCGCTACCGCTAATTGAACCCTCGACAATACACTGTCGTAGGGTTCCTTGTTTTTTTTTTTCCTCTGTTACCGCACAAGTCTCCAACCTTTCAAAAAAAAAAAGCCTTCAGATCTTGTCCGCTGCTGTGTCCGATTCATGTGCTGCCAATAAGCTTCAACGTTGCTGTCTTTGTCTCGTTCGTGTTGAACTCTGGACAAGCCAATTTTGTTGACTTCTTTGTGGATGCCTCATTAATTTATTGCGAAGGATATAGATCAGCATCATCAATTCATCTTTTTATTTCCTTTGGGTTGCAGATTCTATTATTCTCTTCTTTGTAATCATGGCATCTAGTGATAAATTTTCTCTCAAGTCTATCAACATTGAGTTTTATGGTACTAATTGGTTGGTCACGTGCTATGAAATCTGTCTTGAAGGGTTTTGGACTGTGGACTATCGTTAATGGAGAATATGCAAAGCCTACTGCAGATATCAAGAAAATTTTTGATTGGGAACAAACCAATCATTGCTTACACACCTCAGAAGGAAGTTTTGCTCACTCAAACTGAATCGACCAGTCTCCTGCCATCTCAACCATGCAATAGGGTGCTTATTCTTAATTCAATATGGTTTTCCTCTTTTTCCAACTCTGGATGTTTTCTTTTGGTGTTGAATATTTATAATGCAACAATGTCTTCCCATGTAGTTGGAGAGATCACGCCCCCTCAGGTGTAGGTAAATAATTTTTTATTGAACATGAGTTTTGAATTCAGGATTTCTTGATACCTAAATTCTGATATTATATGTTAAGTGATCACATTATTTAAAAGTTCAAAACTGTTAGAATTTACTGTATTTATTTATTATATATATTCAACATGTGACGTTCTTCATGTATCACAAAGGAAGAAAGGTGAGTCAATGTGCTCCACTTTACAGATAGCTAGGCCACAGTATAGTGATTTCGAAGAACTAAATCAGATGTGACAAATTGTGACAGTTTATCACTATTAAATCATCCTCATATCCTTATAATGTTACAAGAGGCGCAAAGTAATAACTTTGGAATAAAACAAGGAAAAGGAGTATTCTAAGTTGGTACTTTAGATGTCAATTGAGAGGAACATGAAAAGTTATGCTTTTCTTCGATGCTAACCAATATCTCCTTGATACAACTTTTACTTTTTTCTTACACGCAACCGTAAAAGGGTGTTAGTTGACAAGAATATCCCGTTCCCGCAGATGGAAAGAGGAAATTTTAATAATGAATTCTCTTCCTTGCAAACTGCAAAGAGTTCGAAGCCCTGAGTATCTGCCAACATGGTGGTTACGGTTTGAATTTACAAAATCAGCATTGTCGCCCATTAGATCATTTAATCGATTACAATATACACTTGTTCCACATATCGAAATTATAAACTCCAAACTACCGTGTAAGATCTTGAGGTACTCATCATAATACCAATTAATTTTGAGATAAAACCTTATGATTCTTATTACAGTTAATCAATCTGAGTCGTGTGAAGAGCTTGATTCTTTTCCCATGATATAGTTCCGCTGGAATTGATTGTCACATTGATATGTATGCCTCATAATGTAGTGTGTGATGCTTGGTTTTCCATTTGTTTATTCGATGCTTAAGTACTGCAGTATGTATCATGGCCAAGAATAAAATCTACTTTTCCACGGTTAATCGTATTCCAGAACTGCTGATTAGTGTTAATTGGTACCTAAATTGAAGTAGTCTTCTTGAGGCCTTGAGAGAACCCCGGAAGTAGACTTTGAGCTGGCGACAACTGTTAGAATATATAATTGTCGCACATTAAAAAATTGTAAAGATTTTAGATTATTTCTCTTAACACCAATTAATTTTTTGATAGATCTCATTGATTCTTAACGTGTTAAAATATACAAACCACCTTATAAGATCGTAATAGATCCTCGTATCTTTGTTAGGATTTGAGATTTGAAGGGTCTAAGATGAGTGAATTGTTTTGAGAAGCATTGTTTTTGTGATAAATTGAAGAATTCCTGGTATCAAATGCGGGGAAGTACAAGGGAAGAATTCCTAGTATCAAACGCGGGGAAGTACAAGGGATTTGCGTTTATAACCTCGTGAAAGAAATTAATGATAGCCAATTGATGATAAAAGTTTTTTATATCCTTATTCAATGGTACAAATCATTTTATCGTTATTACATCGCTATTGATCTCTATACTAAATGGATTGATACCAAAATGTTGCACCTTCTCGTGTGCCTAGAGAGCATTACAATGCATTCATTCAATCAAAATCCACACACACACACACACACACACACATATATATATATATATGAAATCATTCATCATACATTGAAAGAAATGATCTGTACCTAGTAAAAATATATGATCGTTTCACTTTTTGAAACTCCTGGTTGGTTAATAATTGCAGAAAGTTCAAACGTTTTGAGAGCTTTGTACAACAATGGATCACAAGAAACTCAAGAATTAATGCTAATTCTTTTCAATTCAATTGCAGAAATCAAAACAAATATTGGACAACAAAACGATAAATAAAAGTACAAAAAAAAAAAAAACAAATATCAAGTAATTTACACAAATAAAGGCCATCTAGGGGTTTTATCGGGACTAACTAGTAAAAGGCCTAGGGCCGGAAGCGATCTTAGAAATCAATCGCGCATTAGCTAAAATAAACTGGGCATCTCTTCTCTTTGTAGTTAGCCAATATCAACCCGTCCGGGCCGACACCAACCGGGCAGTTAGCATGCATCCTGTGGCGCTTGCTAGTCCATGATGACACTTTAAACCTGATTGAAGATGTACATTCCAGGCGAAATTCGACATCGCCTCGCGAACGCTCGTTCAGAAACTGTTGCCAACGCTGGCTAGTCACAGTTAGAGTAGCTCCACTCAATGCACCATTAAGAATTGTAGTTTTCTTTGGCTCTTGATAGAATGGAAACAACAATGACTCACCACCTACACTTTGATCCCTATAATATACTGTCACCTGCATTGGATCATAATAAATCCCAATGTTTTGGTTTGAGTTACGAGCCGTGACGTTGAAGTTGATCTTAGCGTTCTCGAACCCGTTTTCTTGCGCGATAGCTGGGATTGAGAAATCATGGATGTGAAATCTTGGTCGATGGGGCCGCAGACTTAGCCATAAGATGAAAGAAATGATGCCCAAAAGGAAGAGCAGGGCTAAAAATATGGCACAGATCATCTTGGAGACTCTAGTGGTTAGACGATCTCTAACCCTGTTTGCGTAGTAACGAAACGTGCGGTGTCGCTTCAACGGGTAGTTTTCCGGACCGGATTGGATCGGCAAATCGTTCCGGGAATTCATTTTTGGCCTGAGGGTTGGTGAATTTTGGTGTGAGGTTGATGAACAGAGGCATAAGGGTGTGTGTTTTATAAGGTGGCTTTGGGCATAAAGGAACATCACAGAGACGTTAAGTCTTCTTTCGCATCTGGAAAGAAAAGAATGGTATCTGTACAGCTTAAGATAGAGAAGTTGTGAGCTTGATGGTATCGAATACATAAGAGCTTCGAGGACAAGAAAGTATGGTCATGTCATGCTGGCAAATGATTCTGGTTTTACTTGTATGCGACTTGTATAGATGTTTCCTTTGGGAGATGAGAAGTATATACTTGCTGCTTTGGAAGAAAATATAGGAAATGTAATCACAAGGGCAACGCGGGAGTTCAACGTCTACTAATAGGGTGTGGATTCTATTGTCGTAGGATTATACACGTTAGAAAATATTATAATATGTGATTCTTGTGTAACACTTATTCTTTTTTGACGATATTTGACAAATATGAATCATTGTTTGATTTGAAGTGTGATGATTTGATGATGAAGTGGTTTATATAGGTCCGTATCATGTTTATTGTATAAGCGTTTGATCAAATAATAAGTAATTAAGAAAGGGAGATCCATTAATAGAATTGGTCTAAATTTGTCTCGTAAAGCTAACATCAATAAACATTGTAAGAAATTCAAATCTTTTTTTTTAATTCTAAACTTTTTATTTGGTGTTAAAAAATTCTTGAAAGATCACATAAAACACATTTTGGAAATTTAAATAAGTTCAAAACTAAGTATAAAAGATTGTGCTCCACCCTGACCCAAACGGATCTCTACAGTAATGAAACCCACAAAATATGAGCCCAGCCAGTGCTATGAGTGCCGAATAGTTCAGCCACCCACCCAATAATGTCTCTATGCTATTTACTACTTTTTGTTTCGCTTCAGTGACAAGAAAGCCTATGCCTAAATTGGTGGGCCAAACTGAGCATATCTCAAACAACTTAAAAGGCCATAAGGCCCATAACTTCCCATAGTTGATCGACCAAGACTTGGGCTGGCCTAGCCGGGCTCAATTTTACTGACGCATTTTTAACGTAATCAAACCTCTGTAACTGTCAAGTCATTCGTTTGGTCGAAAGAATATGGGTTCCTCATACCAAGAAGATTTATAATAATTAATTTCTAATATAGTGCTATTAGAAAAGGTTAATACAGTTTAATCTCTTATTTTTAACGTTTTTCTTATCTTAAAAGTGTAACATGTAATCTTTTATTTTTTGAATATATAACACCATTAATTATCTTTCACTTTTTCATTTGAAACTTGAAAAAAAAAAAAAGTGATTATCACGTAATTATAGATATTCTTTTTATATGATGTCAAATTTTAAACGAAAAAGTAAAAAAAAAACTAATTGCATCATATATTTAAAAGATAAAAGATTGCTATGATCCACATTTAAAGATAAGAATGACTCAAATACACTAACAAACTAAGTATTAACCCTATTAGGAAAATATTGGGATTGAAGCCGATTTCGTAGCCAATAATTTAAGATCACATGTTAATCATCTAATTGAAGCGGCCCCTTCTTGCTAAGAATAAGCTCTTCTCAACATTATAGTTGAAGCTGATGTTATTTCAGTTATCAAAGCAATTAATTTTTGAGACCCTACCAATTAGAGGATCATGTCTATTGTGAAATATATTAAATTAATCGCAGCTAAAATCCTCACTTTCAAGTTTCGTTGTAGTAAAAGGATGGTCAATACTGGTTGAGTTACTAAATATAAAATAGGGTTAATACCCATTTTTGTCTTTTATTTTTGACCTGATTGATAAAATACTCTCTTATCTTCAAAAGTGATACATTTTAGTTATGTATCTTTTGTTTGAGTAATACCGTAAGTCCTTTTTAGTGAATTTTAAAAAAAAATTGACAAAAAATGCACGTTATTAGCACATTTCACTTAATTTTTTTCAAATTACACGTAATTAACATGTGCATTTTTCTTAATTTTTTAACGAAATTACTAAAAATAATTAACGATATCACTTGAACAAAAAATAAAATATTGATATATATATATATAATTTTTAAAAATAAAAAACTATTTTATCAATTAGATCAAAAATAAAAAATAAAATAAATATTAACAGTATAAAATAAATTAAAAGATATATGGAACTAGTGGGTAAGTAACGCGTGAAACGATTTCGGCCCATCCCAAACACCACCACGACACCTTTTAAGGACGTCAAATGACTCTATGATTAATAGCACTTTAGGATTAAAATCGTGGTAGAGAACGAGTAACGTGTCTGCTGCATTAGATATCTATAACATGATAATGACTTTATTATTGTGGTGCTGCCAATTAACTATGAAGCAAAATGAACTATGATTACCATTCAGATCAATGTTGGGTTTAGTGTATGAATAAACACCACGTGTAAGAAATAATGCGATACTCTTCCGAAGGAGGTAGAAGATGATATTTGGTTGAGTGATCATTCTGAATACTAGATAATGGAAAATTCTTTCAAACTTGGGGAATTTTTGAAATATTGGTGTTAAGAATCTTGAATTTTTATCTTAAAATAATTTGGTGTTAAGTAAAGTAGTTCAAATTATACGTGAAAGGAAGTGTTAAAATATATATTCTAATATTTTTCCTTACGTGTGACTTGATTTAATAGATACGTAGAAAGGGCCGCACGTAAAAAAGATTAAACACACGTAAAAAGACCAGGACATGAAAGATTTAACATACGTAGAACACATGCGAACAAAGAATAACACTAGTCACTAGACCATGGGCCTAACTCTGATATCTTGTTAAGAATAAAGAGTTTTTATCTTAAAATCAATTGGTATCAAGAAGAGTAGCCTAAAATCTTATAAGGTGGTTTTAGAGTTTCTAATTTTTTTCGATGTAAGAGGAATGTATATTTTAATACCCTCCCTCAAGTATGATCCATGAATAACTAATTGACATGATCGAAAAAGAAACAAATTTGGAAGAACTGTACAAAGTCAATGACTGAAGGCGCAAAGCCTTAAATACATGACTGAAGGCGCAAAGCCTTAAATATGAATGGGTCACACATAGATGGATAACGTATGACCAATATCCAGCTCTGATACTATGTTAAGAATTATAAGTTTTCATCTTAAAACTAATTAGTGTCAAGAGCAGTAGCTCAAAATCTTATAAAATAGTCTTAGGTAGCGATTGGTATATTGGAATGGGGTTTGGAATGTAATGACATTTCTAACTCTTCTCGATTCTCATACTTGGTATAAAATAATGAATTTGGGAATCTCATTCCAAATGTAATCTCATTCCTGCATATATGTGAATAACTATTCTAGAGCAAACACATGGGAATGGGTCATTTCCATGTGTTTGAAAATGAACTTGACTACCATATCTCCATATTTCAATAATAATAATAATAATAACAAAAATAAAAATAAAAATAAAAATATTAATAATTAAGAAATATAATTATTATTATTATTATAAAATACTAATTATTATTATAAAAATAAAATAAAAATAAAGAAATATAATATTAATTATTATTAAAATAATAATAATAATTATTATTATTATTATAAAAAATTAATTTTACAATAATAATAATTATTATTATTATTATTATTATAAAAATAAAAATAAAAGCAAAAACTAAAAATAAAATAAAAATAAAAATAAAAATAAAAATAAAATAACAAAATAATAATAAATAATAATAATATTGGTTGAAATAATAATAATAATAAATAAATAAAATATTAATAAAAATAAAAAATAAAAATAAAATATTGATTAAAATAATAATAATTATTATTATTATTATTAATTATAATAATAATAATAATAACATTAATAATAATAATAATAATAATTGTTGTTGTTGTTATTATTATTATTATTTTTTTATTATTATTATTATTGTTGTTGTTGTTGTTGTTATTATTATTATTATAATTATTATTTATTATATTTATGTTGTTTACGGTTATATTCATGTTTATTTTTATTTTTAATACTATAATAATAAAAATGTAATCTTGTTATATTATACAAGGTATTCTCATTACTATCATTTTTTTCCTAGAATATACCAAGCATATCATTCGCATTTCCAAGTTAATTTCATTTCATTCATTGGCTCATTCCATTCATGTTTAAATCCATTCCAGTATACGAATCATTACTTTAGAGTTTCTGATTTTTCGATGTAAGAGGAATATATATTCCAAACAATCGAGACTTAATGTGTATGGAAGTTGTGAGTTTTATATGTGCATGAGATCTGCGTCACACACAATGTGAACCTTTTTGGATTAATCCAGTGTTATATATCATAAATCATTTCCATATTTATAATAAATGATACATGAAAGAAAAAGAGAGAGAAAATATAGAAAATATTTGGTTCTTATTATCAAAATTGGATCCTTGTTTACTTCTAAGGCTCATAAAGATCGAAATTGATCAGTTTAATTAAAGGGCAAAATGTTATAATATTTACCTTCATCGTGACTGTACATTAATTTATCACTATTAAATTTCATTTATAATATAATAACGTTGTGATCGAATTTATTGTCCTTTTCAATTGAAGAGGAAGAATCAAAATGTTTATGAGGGAACAACTAGCGTCCATATATTAGGAATTTAGGACGCGTTCAATCTACATTTATTACTCTTAGATTTTCTCGCTCCTCAACGATATCGAAGACAACTAAAAATCAATCCTTTGTATCATGAAGGAAATCGTTCTCTTTGACATTTTTCCTTTCTCTTTTCCTTTTCCTTTTCCCAAGTCTAAGATACAAATAAAGTGTAAATGTTCAATGCCCAATTTCAGGAACTAAAACAAATATTTTTAAAAGGAACGATGATTTATATGCCCTTTTGATGAGGGATAAATATCCAACCTAATGTTAAAATACTGACCTTACTCTTGAACAAATTGTAGGATCTGCATTAATTATGACCAACTTAACGAGACAAGACCGACCATCCGACCACTTTTGAGGCATAATTCATCTCAGAAAATGATAGGTTAGACACCCGTAAAATTCGAGAGAATATTCTTTAAAGTAGTATAAATCTCATTTGTCCATATAAAAAGGTAATTCATTTTCCTTCTAAATATTCTCAACTTACATACAATTATTAAGCTAAATTAAATTGCTAATTTAAGCATTAGAGTTCTCACATAGAAGAAACCCGCAGTTTGTTCATTGAGTTTAGATTAACTCAGGTCCTAACTCGAGGAGAGTCAATCAGCTCGGATTAAAGCCTAAAGGCGTTAAATTCAAGTTCCTACCTTAACACCTTTTATGCTATTCCACACCCTTCTTTTTTAATAAACCAAACTTCCCTTAAAAGGTTCCCCTCTACAACAAAGAATCTAATTCTTCTACATGAAAATAATAATAAGATGAACATGTACATGTAAGATCTTGAGCTACTCTACCTAATACTAATTGATTTAGAATACAACTCTATATGTCTTCTGACAATGTTACAATTGAACCTTGATCTAATCTTATCCATCAAAGTTTGATTCATTCTTATTTGATTATGGTATGCAATTAATTCAATTTAAAACTGTTGCTTGTACCGTGGCAAAAGGTCTTATACAATCAATTATAAGTTACACAAGAACGTGGATATTAGAGAATCTTATTATCTCAAATGTAAAATATAAATTCTAAAGTTAACATATAATTAAGATCACAAATTCCTCATTTCAATACGAATTCATTTTTGGATGGAACCCATATTTAATTCTCATGCACCCAGCCTTACCCAATATCCCTAGCATCCCACATGCATAAACAACCTACCACGATCGTGCCCCCAAACACATTCTCAAATTATAAGAGAAGAATCAGGAAGGTGTTGTCATTTTGCCTAGTTGCTTGAGGTAATAAAGTAAGAGGTTGAGTACAGGAACAATCAGAAATAGCAATTGTAAGCCTTGCAACCTTGATTTTATTGTAATAACCGATATGAAGCATGTATTGGACTATATCGTTTTACCGCAGAGTTTATAACTTTAGAGTGAATTTAATGTAGTTGTACTTGTAGGTTTGAATTATCTATTTTACTTATTCTCTCATCTACTAGACGAGCAACTCATCATGTTCAAAATTTTTCCACCTTGAGTGCCTTTAGGCGTGCAATTACGGCCTCACCCATTTTCAAAAACTTAACATATTATAAGTGTAAAACTCTTCTTTTTCAATTCACAGAACCAAGTGATCAACCACAATGTCAACACAAGATCCTGATCTTCATTCTTGAGAAGAAAGAAAAACTATGGACTCAAATTGAAAGATATATAAAGATACAGTATCCATGAGATGCGCCGCGCCCGCCATCAATCATCATGTGCCTTTTGGTGTTTTATAATCTTCCCATTATAATCTTTTATGGTTTCTTTATGTTTTCATGCATGTACTTTAATTTGCTTGTTCACAAGCTATAAAATCTTCATTTTTTTTAAACATTCTCTTATTGCTGCCAGATTAGACGATTATGTTACGCATGATTTTCCAGGACGATTGTGCACGCTTCTTGCTGGGTGTTTTTTAGTATTTTGTAGTGCTATCTTTTTGTTCTCATGTCTGGTGGGAGGGTTGTATGGTTCCGTACTTCGAGAAAAATGGGCCAAGCTTGTGTTAGTTGTATTCGTATAATATTTTGTATTCTACTCTTTTTTCTTTTTCTTTTTTTTGTTGGAACGGAGATTGAAATTGTATTTCGAACTCAGAATTTCAAACTATTGTCACTGATTAACCATTACACTCAAAATTCTCGGGTGTGTTTGTATTCTACTTTATTAGTACTGTTACATCACTTAAAAGCTTAATCTATTAGATAAGAGGAGTTTATTAATCTTATTTATTATCTTCAACAAATCCCTTCATGTCAAAACAAGACTCGTTTTAAGAGTTGGACATAGATTTTTTTTTTTAAAAAATATGTGACAATGAGATTTGAACCCAAATTTTTTTGGCAATTTAGCCTCAATTTCCATATTACTTATAAGCAATATAGTTCACCATTGGTATATTGTCATTGAGTCATTTAATTAGTCAGTTCGATACATGAAACTCTTATTATGTACGTAGTTCACATAAAGTTCATACTCACTAAGTCGTTTCTTTAAGTAATAAAAAATTTACTATCTCCATCTCAACTTCATTGTTGTATTTGACGGTATTTTTCCTAAGTAGTGATATTCATTATAAAATTTCTTATGTTTATAAAGAAAAATTATTGTACAAAAACTAGATTACCAAATAGAACTATATGAAAAATTTTCGACATGGATATTCCCACTAAAAGATCACATAAAAACTTTTCTGCTTAATCCTGAAAATTTTCAATGAGATCATGAATCCCGATCGAGGAAAGCAACAAACTGACTAGACTTAACTAGGGTGATTAATATCCTGCCTAAAAAGAAATAGGGTAATTAATATGCATGTATAAAGGATTATGGCACGTTCTAGAATTTTTCTTTGCCTTTTTTGTTTTTTTGATTCAGGGGAAGGCCCAGTGGTGGAGCTAGAGAGGGGTCGGCGGGGGTCCCCCCCCTCCTGAAATTTTTTATTTTTAAAAAAAATATATGTAGTATCGTTTAAAAAAATTATTAGTCTCCCCTATTTTTTTTCATGTCATTAATTTTCTTATTTGAATCTTGACCCCCTTAATTTTAAACTTTTAGCTTCGCCCCTCCGAAAAACCTAAGTCATTTTACACCATTTAAGATATAACACACGAGAGTAGATCTCGAGACTTCTCACATTTAAAGCGAGAATCATATAATTATACCACTAGACCAAATGACCTATTCTAGAATTTTGGTTTCTTGGTATTTGATTTTTCAACATTTAATATTAAAAAAAGCCTTCATTTACTTATAGCATAACGCTCAAGTCTCAAGTTGTTAATACGTACCTTGAAGTATATATATATAGATAGGGACTATATAAATTTTCAGTTTTAATTTCACCAGTTTTGCCCTCGGCCATATAAAGATACTTACGTTGGACAGCTTACAACTAACGTGCAAGGGGTTCAAAGAGCGAAGGAAAGCTCGAAGTTGAAATGCAAAATGCATTATCCAACATGGTGTTTATGATAATTGTAACTATAATAATCCAAATTCAACTATAAGTTTGTTAATACATTGAGTTTAATCAACTGATTTAAAATATTCAAACTCGTGTTGATTGTATAGAACCCAAGTTATTATCAGTGTCATAGTAATTAATGAGACTACTTACACAATTATATATGGATTCTATTAATTAAAATACAAATAGGTTAGGTTTGAAGTGTAGAGCTAGAAGTGCTAAATCTAATTAAAATTTAATATTCAGTCTTTAATTAATTGGATCGTGATGTATTGGGTGTATCTGTATTTATAAAATTTTTAATTTTAGTACTTATCTTAATTGGTATTCATTGCCAAAAGCCATGAAAATATCACCTATTTACGCATGCAATATATAGAGGTGGTCCAGGTGTAGATGCCAAATTCATATACGCGCACGCCGGTAGCCGCTTGTCGCCGCCATATGTCATCCTCTACCTTGTGCCAAGTTTCCCACATCTATACCAGATCACCCAGATAGATTTCAAGTAAGTCCAATTTAAATATTTATAATACACATATTCTGGCATGTGTAGGAGAGAATCGTATTTTAATTTTACAAGTGAATAATTATATTTTATTTTTAAAAAGTGAACGACAAGACCTGAACCTATAATTTTTTGGTAACCTAATTTCTAATACCATGAAATAACGAAAAATAAGTATATATAGTTCACAATACATGCAATGGTATTTATAATACAAACTACGAGTATAAAAAATAATTTATTATATTTATCTAATATTGTTTTCAACATCGATTAAAAACATATGCTTTGTGTACTCCAACCAATAATAAATAATTCCATTGACTTTTTTGATGTAGATACATCATTTTTCAAATTAAGAAGTTTTATTACATACGCTTCAATGTAATTAATATAGCCATTAAAGAATAGTGCAATTTGATAAGCTCGTATGTTTTAAGTTAAAAAAATGAACAAAAATATTGAATAAAGGCCCATTCAAATTGTATAACAAATTACATGAAATATTAATATGTTCTTTGGTCGTGGTACATCTTCCATCACGTCAGGTTCACCTTTCAAGTTTGTTTGCGTCTGATGCCCACTTTCCACTGCCTGAGAGTCTTTCGGTTAATTTGAGGTTATGAATATCCCATGCTCGCAATAAAGACAACAAAGGGGTTTGGTTATATGTGGACAACCATGATAACGAGAGGGTACCATATTTTTATAAATATGGACGGATGTATTCACATCTCAGTTCTCGGTTATTGTAAGAACAGAGTTATTAAAAAATAAATTAAAAATATATATAATTTTAGGTTTAAAAAGTAATTTAGTTCTTACTGAAGAAAAAAATAATTATTTATATGTGAATTTTAAATTATGTTTTTATAACTCCACTGATCTGAAATATGTATTAGATTCTATACAAATATTATTAACTTTTGACTGATATAAAATATGTATTAAATCTCACTATGAAATAGATTTAATATAATCTTTAATAAAGTATGTTGCTATAAAGTGGTCTACAGTAACTTATCATAGAACCCAATCCACAAGATTAGAACTCCAAAACATTCTTAATCAAAAGTTAATGATGAAAACTGCATAATAATATTAGAAAATAAATCATACATATGACACCAACAAAGCCTCAGAAAACTCCCAGCTGGCCAATTCTCCCAAGAGTTTTCTTTTTGTCCATAAATCATCCCACATGATTGCATTCCCAACTCCCCATCTCTCTTTCTAATCATCCTAGAAATTTCCCCTTTTTTGTTCTTTATGTTGTCTATCTCTCCAATCTCTTCACATAGAAATTTTTGTTATCGGTATCGAACCAAATCAAACCAGGTCTTATTTCATTAAGTAAGATCTATTCCAAAAGTTTTGTTACACCCCTCAAAACAAACTAAGTTGATCAAAACTCAGTTTTTTCATAGAATTCTCCATACAACTAATATCAACAACCATGTCAGATTGGTCTGCATTTTTGTGTTAAAAGTCTACGCATGTTTATGAATCTTCTGGGCGTTTAGTGAGCAGTTGAAGAAAAAGGAAGTAGCATTGGGTATGTAATCTTTTTTTTCTTTTTTTCTTTACAACACTCACCATGCCACCTGACTTTGGAGTGTGTTATGTAAATCATTTCAATCCATCATCTAATTACATGGTAGCAGTTGAGCGACATGAATGTTGATTCTCTTTCTTATTATCACTCTGCTTTGTTAATTCACAATAAATTGTTTATTTTTCAGGAACGAAGTTGACCAACCAAAATTGAGGCCTTTTTCAACTCAAATTGTTCAGGTGGATGATATATAGTAAACGCCTTATTTGATACGCCAAGACCCATTCTTCAATCAAATTCTATCAAACATTTCCATCTCTTTTTCTCTTGCTCTTCCATTGATATTCCCCTCCAAGTCCACAAGGTGGTGAAAAATGACTGAAAATCCAAAGTTGGAGGTGAGTATTTCTTTTCTGGGTCCCTCTATTAATCAAAAAGTCCTGAAATTCATTCAACTTTCCCTGGAATTTTACACACTTTTCCTCACCCACATAACAATATATCTGTATGCGCGTGTTTGTGTGTGAGATAATTTACGTATTGATTATCATGATAATTCATGTATTGATTGTTCATCTGTCTTTGAATATTTTGTTTCAGGATGATAATATGGGTTCTAATGGTAAAACTTGTGAATATGAAGAGAAGGATGTGCAGAAAATTTCGGTTTTTAATCAAATCAATGGAATACAATATGGAAGCATTAAATCTGATAGCTTCATCGTAGACATGGAGCGTTTATCTCCACTACCAGAGAAAGAAACCAATGCCAATTCAAGAATCACCGTAAGTTTTTCTCTCTTTTTCACATTTCTTTTGGGTTCTCTTTTTCTTCTTTTTCAACGATGCCAAAAACGTGGTTCAGAATCGAAACTTTTAATATATATATATATATATATATTTTTTTTTTTGGTAATATCGATACTCTTAATAGAACAAATCATTACTTGACCCTTCTGTATTTTTTTTTTTTTTGGGGGATTTTAATACATCTCCGTTGCATGTTTTGACTTTTACTTGTTTATTATTATTTTCCATCTTTAATTTACTTCATTTCTCATTAAGAACGAATTGATTACGTATAATCTAAAACTATAGCAAATATAGATAAATTAATTTTATTCTACGTAGTTATCCAAAGGGATTTTAGGAAAGTTTTTCAGATGACAATTCACCTTATCCATTTTCACCAAAAAAAAAAATCATTTTATTGGTAGTCATAACTTTTCACACCTTCCTTCCGAAAGGATCGGTTACACAAAATTCTGGTTATGCATTCACATCAGAAAAAATAGAAATATATTTTAGAATTTATTGTATACAATTTTACGTTTCATAGCACTTTAACAATAATCATCATGACGTAAACTTTTTGTTCCTCAATGTGTTTATGCGTGGATACAAAGTTGCAGAGAACGCTTTCAAGAAAAGTATCAACGCGAGGCGGCGAGAAGAGAAGCAACTTGAGTGCTGGCAGTGAGAGAGAGGTCATTGCAACCTCACCAAGAGGTAACACTTGTTTGTTTTATAAGCAATCTCTTTTTTCTCCTTTTGTTATATGTATATCTTTTTTCTTTTTTTCGTATAAAGAAATCAAAATCGTAGTTTTAATTTAAATTTTTTTAAATTAATAAATTGTTATTTAATCATTTCACTTAAGTCTCGGGTATGAACTCGTTTTCTATGTATTTCAGCATCATATGAGTGAGCAGACAGAGAGATTCTCAACTTTTTGTTAACTAGCCTCCAAATAAGAAAGAATCAAAATTTTCAATACATCAATTTGTTTTGACTTGCTGGAATTAAAATCCGCACATGTGCGCGAGCAAATGTTTGGTAATATCACCTAGGAGAGTAGAATAGGGTTGAGGAAATGCAATGGTATAAAAAATTGTCACATTCACCAACCATCTCCATGGTATAACCACATGCTAAAATACAAAGTTGAGTTAACAGGTCCTCATCAATTCTAATTAAGATCCAAGCTTTGGTTGGATTTTTACTTCAATTTAACTAGTCTTATGCCGTGTGATGTACGTTCTGAAGGAAGATGAAGTAATTTGATTAGTGGTCAAAAAATTTTACAAAAAGTTTTATGTAGAATTGCATTCGTTTCGACCGACGCGTCACAGGATCTCGTTTACGGAAATGTGTGATTAGTTAGAAAAGCATTTTAAGGAATAGAAGGTTTTCAAAGCTCTGGGCCGGGGGAGATGTGTGGAGATGAGGCCCCAAGTCCGGACGGAGTGTAATGTAAATACATTAAAAATATATAAAATGAACCAATTCTTATAACCATACTATATAACCATACTATCAACCATACTATTTAGTTTTGAAAATAAATAGAAGTTTAATAAAAATAGAGGTGCGTTCAAAGATAGGGTAGGATTAACAATGATTTGTTATGAATAAAACCTTTTGGGTTTGTAGTTAGTTGAGACATACCATATTTGGAACCATGAGTTAGAGACTAAGGTTTTGTTTGGCCTAGTTGTCAAATTTTAGCTTTTGAACTGTAGAGCTTTTGTAGTAGAGCTTTGGTTAGAAGTGTTGTTGAACAAAAATTGTGGACTGTTTGGCTTATATTGCGCAATATTGAGCTTTTAGGAAATTTGAGGGCAATATTGTACTTTAAAAAATATGAAGGGGTATATTTGAGAAAGAAAAAAAAAACAGCTTCCCGCATTATATTAAACAACTTAGCAAAAAATTATTTTAAAAATCTCTAATTTGGAACTTCTTCTTTTTCAACTTTTTTAAGTTTCAACTTTTACTTAAAAACACTTTTAGATTTATACTAAATAGGTAAGATCAAATTCTAAACTCATATGAAGCACTTTTAAATGTCAAAAAATTAGTTCAAACAGACTCTAAGTAATCAAGTAAAAAGTTAGTAGGTGTGAACCTAAAAAGATGTTCTAAAATGTTTTGCTCGTACAAAAAGATAAAATAAAAAGTTGTAACAATAATTAAAGATTGATGATCATGCCGTAATATGCGCCACGTATAGCTTCCAGCAAGTGAAAGCTAGCACTCTTTATGTTGTTTGACAAGTAATATGTGGTTGTGACATGGGATTATAAATTAGTTTAATCGGTATATGATGTTCATATAGAAAATCAATGGATGAATAATTTATTGAGTCTAATCAATGCACATCTATAATTCAATAATCCAACCGGTGGTATCTTTTTTAAAATGTTAACGAGCATGCAATATTTTAAAAAATATGAAGTCTATACAAGATTAGATTGACCGAAGAGTTTTTCCGATAATAGGCTGCTTTCAATTTCTTTTGCTATTGATCATAGCTGCTGCATGACTGATTTGCACAGCCAGAGGCATTTGAAATCATGAGCTAACAGAATATGTGCACTTGGCATGAAATTGAATCTGCAGCTGCTTTACAAGGATTTTGCACGCCAGAAAAGGCCGCGGTGGTGACAATGGGGGCCACATCCGCCGATCATCAGATCAGCTCACAAGTTCATAATCAAATCACAATCACCACCAGCAATGGCACCACAACCACTGAAAACAAATCTGTTGGCAAAAGACTCAGTTTCAGGCGCTCTTCTGCATCTTGGACCATTGATCCAAGGAGGATTCTTTTCTTCTTTGCAACCATGTAAGTACAATTTTTTTTCAGTCCCTTCTTGTGTTAAAAAACTAAAAGTCGATTGATTGTTGGAACAATCATCGATTTATGTTGTGAGAGTATGAATATAGGCCCAACCAACACATGAGCTCCATGACAACCGACTATGATTCTTGAACGTGACCCTTTTTATGTATTAGTTTTTTACCACCCTATTTCTCACGAAATTATATCCTTTTATAAGGTTTAACGTCTCATAAACTTATATAGAAACTGGACTATTAATAATACAATTCAAAAATTTTATTATTATCAATTTATCACTGTTTTATCAAATAACTAATAGTATAAATATTTCCCAGACAATGAAAGTGAAAGGATGCAAATTCAAACCCGCACCCAACGTGGAAGATAAAAGAATATGAAAAGAGAGAATAAAAAAAAAAAAAAAAATTGAGTTGACCCAAACATTTGTGGTGGTGGGTGTCATCCCCACAATATAGAGACCCAGTGTAGGGAACCAATAGTCATGGCATGGCAGGCCACCAATTCTTTAAACTAAGATCTTTATAGATAGAGTTGATACAATGTCTGGCCTAATTGTTCCAGTATTAAGAAATTCCGGACCACTAGTAGGGGGTGCTGCCTACACAAACAAGTAAAACATGGAAAAAGAAGGTGGTGGCTTCGTCATGGTCCTATATTATGCACCACCACAGACATATTTTCGTAATGAATCTGTTCATTAACGTTATTATATTATGAGTTACATCTAATGATAGTAAATTATTAATATAATTATATTAAATAATGTGAACAGTTTACAATTGTTAAATCCCGCACATAACATTATGTTTTACTGCATTTATGTAAAAGTCTCTATCTTGAAAGCTAGTGCGTTAAAACTGCTAACACTATCTTCATCATTTTGACAGATCGAGCATTGGAACCATACTCCTGATCTATTTCACACTATCAGTGGGAAAGCTCAACACAGACGACAACGCTCTAAATTGATTACTCTTAACACAGAACAAGCAAATGGAAAAATAAAGATGACACTAGAAACATCGCGTTTCATGTTCGCGTTCCCAGAAAAGCAAGAATGTGAATCGGTTACAGTTCAGATCCCTTGTAAACTACCCACAACTAATTTTGCTAAGCGACGCGATTAGAGAACCAGAGAAAAAAGACCCTAAATGAAGCATGAGATGCAGAGACCGGAAAAGTTGTAGATATTCAATTTGCAGGAGCTCTCATCTAGCAGAGCGGCCTGCTTTTTGTGATGCTGCAATTAGTCTACACATATTTGGCAAGATAGAGACAAGGACAGAGAGCACTATGACAAACATGGGGAACTTTGTAATCTATAACAGTAGAAGAGATCAGTAACACACATGATGGGATTAACTTTTTTATGATAACAGTACATGATCTCAGTGGGAAGCAAAAAACGTCGCCTCTAGAATCTTCTTTACTCAATTCTTTTTCCATCATACCTTTACCTGTGTATGTTCTTGTAGAAGTACAATGCCAACTGATACTTTTTGTTGCATGCGGCTTTCACAGCCAATAGAGGGCACATGAATGGCACTATAAAATATTTCACGCATGTCTAAGGGTAAATTTCACACTTAATCCCCATTGTTTACATATTTTTTCAATATAGTTCCTAAATGTTTTAAAAAATTCATAATGGTCCTTAATATTTACAAACATTATTCAAAATTATCCCTATTATTTCCTACAAAAATTCAATTAAGTCCTTACACATGACCTTTATTTAGGGACTAAATTAAATTATATGAGAAACAATAAAGACTAAATTGGTTAATTTTGAACAATAGGGACCAATGTGAATCGCTTTATAAACATTGGAGACTAATATAATTTTTTAGAACAGGACCAACTTGAAAAAAAAAATTGTAAACAATAGGAACTAAGTGTGAAATTTACCCCATGTCTAACACTATTAAGTTTTTGATGGTCATGATCTGTGTACCTGGGTGAGAGATCTCTGTGGCATGTCAGAGGTAGTGCTCACAATTTGGTGTCAACATAATATTGACAGGAAACTCTTAGAAACGTTACAACCGCACCCATCTGGCCATGTGAGAGTGAGCCCCATACGAGCGTGGAGTCCACTCTCGACTCGTCTAGTCATTTGACTGTAACGTTTTAAAGCATTTTCCTGTATAAACTTCTTTTGCCTTAAATCTTAATGGCATACATAAGCTAATAACATGCATCTATTTGACAATAATAGATTCAATTACAGTAAGCGTCAAATGTAGTTTTATAAACGAAAAAATAATGCATATACATACACAAAAAAGAAAAATCAAGAAACTAAGAGACAAATTATTTGAAATAACCGGTACATTTTCCATCAATAAGATCGATAGAAATAGTTGCATCAACATGATAGTAGGAAATGTCGAGTATGCAACCCATGATGCTGTACGACAATGAGTTCACAACTCTCAAGTATTAGATGAGTTACTGTATCGTCTCACTATTAAATTTTATTTATACACATTGATAGATGATCTAAACTAGTAATATACACAAGTCACTGTTTCCAGTACCTCACACCAGTGCGTGTGCGTATGCGTGTGTGCGTGTGTGTATGTGTATGTGTATGTGTATGTGTATGTGTACGTGTATGCGCACGCGTGAACGTGTGTCATATGAAGTGACATGGCTAATATAGTCCATACCTCTACCTAGATTCCAACAATAATAGAGGTCACCAGCGGTGAGTCTCATAACATGCTACGATGTCTTTCTGCGCTACAGCCTTTGGATCACGGAGACCCTTTTTCCCTACTCACCCCCTCAAACTCTCATTCAAGCACGCCCGATAACAAAAAGTGTTCTCCTTTAGTAGCGTTTAGAAATTCTTGGCATTGAACATTTGTTTTTCCTGTCATGATAAAGTCCCAGTACAATTGCGGCCGTCTCCTCAATTGCTTTGCCTGTAACTTCTGAAAAGGGAGAAGAAATCTATTAAGGGACTATCACGAATTAAAAACATTACAAACAATCGGGTCAAACAAGACAAAGTTGAAAAAGGAAAATTCTGCAATATGAAGCATGTTTATACTCACCAATTACGGGCCATACAGGATTTTGTGCAAAAATCCTACCAGCAAATACCAACTCTTCTTTCACATAATCCATCTCGGAATAGTTGCTCCTTAGTTCTTCAGTAAATCCCAAGCTCTTCGCTCTAGCTCTTCTGATTGCTTGCAGGACAACAGGATTTATAGTTAAAGCAAAAACCTTCCGCGGATCGACTTTGAAGAGAGTCTTTGGCAACTCAACATTCATTACAATAGGCACATTTGCCACCTTGTATCCTTTCTGAGCCAGATATATAGATAAAGGTGTTTTTCCAGTGCGAGAAACACCAGCAAGAATGATGTCAGCCTTGTTCAGATTTTCGGGTAATGCCCCATCGTCTTGCTTAATAGTGAACTCAATTGCTTCAATCCTGCAAAAATACTCCTCATTTAAAGCATCCAGCCTTCCTGGAGCCCAACGTGAAAGACCGGAAGGTGATACCCCTAGATGGGAAGCAATTGCCTCCGTTATTGGGCCTAGAATGTCAGTGGATGTCACACCCCAAAGCTGACATGCTTGTCTAGCAGATTCAGCCAAGGAAGGGTCAGCTAGAGTGTAGACAAGCATGGCTCCTTCTTTTGCTGCTTGCTTTATAACCTCCATCAATCGATCCACATCATCAATCTAAAAATTGTCATCATTGCAAAATAATGTATATAGGTCAAAACAATCAGCCAAAACGTTTGACAAAGTATCTTACATGTGAAAACATAGTATCATGCTAAAAGATCAGCTATTTTCTCCCCTCAAATATTCAAATCATTAGTAAATTTCTGAATAAATACTGGATCATTATATAACTTTCTCTAAGGAGTGGAAAGATTGAATACTTTCACACTAGGTTCTTTTTCTTTTCTTAGCATCACAAAAGCTACATAAAACCAACTGTAAATGATACCAAAGTGGTACGATCTTTGATTTTATTACTTTAAAACATAAGTTCAGTTTGCAACTATGTAGCATCCACATCTTAGAAAGAATATATGTTCATAATACCGTATTCTAAGATGGCAGCAACCAAAACCAAACTCAATGAAGCCTTACCCACCAAGTGGGTTCGGTTATATGGATGATGCCATTCAAACATCGAGGAGTCCATTAATGCTTATAGTGCAATGTCTCATCCGAGAAAAACGAGGAAAATTTCTTCATATACAGAGATGTTTAGCAGTCAAAAGTGCCTAGTTATTTGAATACCTTTTGAGAATGAGTATACACCAGTGACTGGCTGAACTCCTTTTATAAAATTATATACGAGATGTAGGGAATGATTGAATTGGCTTCCAAAATTATAACTCATCTTAGTAAAGCCTCTCCCCGCTTGTAATATCTACTTATCGCGCACCAGGTGAGGTCTGACGAACAGTGGCATCCTTGTCTACTAATGTTCAGAAATCTCATACGCTTCTCTCTCTTATTCAAGCCCTAAAGTAGGTAGAACCTCTTTATGCCTATGTATCTTTTCCAACACCAAAAAATTGCACCTCATCAAGCAAGTCAAGTGCAAATCCTAAAATCTACATATACAACATTATTTTTGACACACGACCACATAGTGATGTACCTAATACCTTGCACCATTTTAGTACACTCAACTATTAAAATTGGAGTATCATCTGACTTCGCTTCTGGTTGGTCAAACTAGGTGCACGATTCAATCTAGTTTGACGAATTAAAACACACAATTATCATCACCGTTTTACATAATTTCCTCAAAATGGCTATAACCACATTATTTTTCTGATAAACAAAGACCATGATAGTCCAAATTTACCACTAAGGCCTTAGAGAAGCCCAAAATCTTTTGTACCGATATTGAAAGCCTTAATTTATTCATGTAAGAACGAATCTGCCTGCACAGGCCATAATAAATATAATAAACACCTCTAAAAACTGCTTTAAATGATGTGGTAATTTAATATGCTATCAAAGCTCAGGTCACTGAAGAAACAAAAAAATTGACACATACAAGGCCCTAAAATGAATCTCCTCCACACGTGATGAGGTGTTGAAGACAATAAATAAATGAGTGTTGCAATATACAACCTTTTTTTCATAACGCATTTATCATCTCCTATATATGATGCTTAATTGATATTGTAAAATAAAAAACATTTTCTTATTTTACCATTCCAACTACGCATCCAATAAAAAGTGATAAATAATTGATAAAAATGAAGTAATATCTAGTATTTTTCAATAAATTTAATAAATATTTTTTTAATAACTTAAATTTTTAAATGAGATAATTATTAATACGAGTAAAAAGTGCACAAATGAATGATGCAATGTGGCCTCTGACATATATTAAGCTGTAAATGAATTAAATTTAATGTCACAGCTTATGAAATAAGAAATAATCTAGAAGGCGAAAAGACAAACATACCCCAGAGAACAAGTGGGTATTAACAGGACAAGCTCTATCAACCAAACAGTAATCGAACTGTCCTAACGCCGCATTAACGGCATGCTCCGCCGTCCACCCCGTCCCATCCGACACCATGTATATCGCCTTCCCACCTGTCGTTACCGTTACCTCCGTCTCATCCTCTCCGTTACTCGAACCGCTCTCTTTATCAAACATCGCCGCCACTTCACTATCGCTATCCTCACCGAACCGGACCGGAGAGTTTGAATTCTTGTTCGTTTCGATTCCCGGGCGGTCTAGTTTCCGGCCGGAACGAATCGCGCGGGCTCTGGACCACCGGTTTAGTTGCGGGCTTGTTTTGATTTTCCGAGCCTGAGGTTCTGATGTCGGGAGTCGCGGGTCGGGTTTTGGTTTGGGTATGGGTTCGGAGAGTGACGATGTTGTTGTCAATGTTAAGGTTGATGAAGAAATCATAGTAGTAGTAGTACTAACAACAATGGTACTTGGTTTTGTAGTTAAATAATTTTTTTTTAAAATAAGTTGTTAGGCTTGCCTTGTTTTTTTTTTTTTTTTTTTTCGTTTTGGTCAAGATTATCTTGTGTACTTTATGCTGTTTTTGTTGGAGAGAGAACAAAAATGCTGATGTTGTTGGGAAAGTATGACACGACTATGTTTATGTGTGTGTATTTTATGTTTTGGTAATAGAGCCAAAAAAAAAAATGAAAATAAATGGAGAAAAAATACAAAGTCTTATGATATTAATTATTAGTAAATTTTTCAATTTTTGGTTTCAGTAATTTACTATCAAATAGAATGCTTTGAAGTTATATTGATCTTGAGGGCATTGAAAGATTTGAGAGGTTTTGATCCTAAACATGTGTGTTTGTTAGAGACTTTCGCACACAACAAAAATTATGATTCACATATATTAGTAGATATGTATTTTTTTAAATTCGGATATTAATAGTGATTTTTACATCGGTAAGATAGAAATTGACAATGTTAAGACGAATCAAAGAGCTTATTGGAAAAAAGTGTTTGTGGCCATTATGTTGGTGGTTTTCAATAACGAGGATGGCGAAGAGATTTAAAAGAATTCATTGTACGAGAATTACAATGTATGATCGATGAAAGGTAAAATTGTCTTCCAAGAGACACTAGTTTGCATAGAACTAGGTTTGGACAATTGGAACAAAGATGAGGAAAGCATTTGACAAGACGTAGAGGATGACGTAAAATACATGTATAGTTTGATAGACATTTTCTTTTACAAGCGTATTGTGGAAATTAATTATGGCAAAATCGATTTGTGAGTTTAAACGATTAATTACTTTTAGTGGACTCATCACTATCCCTTCAAAAAACTTCTCTCAACTCTCTCACCACCTTGAACCGTCTGCAAGCACAATCTAGGCATCCATGCCCTGGCTCTTCACCAATGGCACCGCTCCTTCTCTTCTCCCCTTTTTTTCTCTCTTACCTTTCCATTCTTCTCTCTTTTGTTCTTTTCAAGTTGTTTTTGTTTTCTTTTGTCAAACCCTAGATCTGGAGTTAAGGGTTCTCCTCCTCCAAATATGGGCTTGTAGTTATTTGTTATTACTTTTGCTAGTGGTAGACCCATTGTTATTGTGGCTTTTTCAACTTCGGGTTGATCTGCATGGGTTGTCACCATTTTTGCAGGTGCTAGCTAGTTTTTGCTTTTTTGGGTTATTTTCGTGTTATAAATCTGATATTTGGAGTTAGTTTGTGCTTTTTGTTTATGTCGTCGTAGGCACTGGTCACTTCTTCCTCTGGTTTGAGTGCTCTGGTGGCCTCGACTCTAGCTTCAATTCGAGCTTTATTGGTATTCTTTTGGTGTCCGTCTTTACTAGTCTATCTTCTCTCTCTGCATTGATGACCACCATCTCTGGTGGTGTTTTTGGAAACACACCAGTGAACTACGTCGTCTCCACTAATTAGGACTGGACTCTGTCGTTTCAGCGGCTTATGGAGTTCCCAGCGTCTTGCAGTATCAAACAGGGTGGCATTACCCGCATTTCTTTACTCACCTTTGGTGTGCTTGTGGCCATGTAGATAGCTTCTTCGGAGTATGTTCTAGTTTGAGTAGTAGGTTATGTGTTATCCGTTCTCTAAGGTGTTGCCACTGTTGTCCTTGCCATCGCCCATGTCGGCCTTTTGTGTCGGCAACACACTACTATAGTCTAGGGTTTGTGGTATTGGGCCTTGGCTTGTTCATATGGCCCAGTTTGTTTGGATTTCTGTTGTGTATTTTAGTGTTGGATTTCGGTCTATCTATATGTGCTTTCCTTTCTTAGGCTTTGATGTATTAGTCCACTTTGGCATGAATTTGTTGGTGTTAATACAAGTGTTTCTTTTGACAAAAAAAGAAAAGTTTAAATTATTATATAACCATCATATAAAATACATATCTACATGTGTAATAATTGTTCATTATGTGTAATAATTTTTCATTATAATTATGTATGATGTTATCTTCGTTAGGACGACATAACACTTTATATGATACAAAGATAAATGGTTTGATATAACAAATTGATATTAATGAGGATAAAATTAACCAACCCAATCTCCCTTAAAGTGTTCCGAGCTATTGAATGCAATCAATACCCCGTCATGAGTGAAAAGTCTTTAGGTTGGACAACCCGACCTACCAACCTCACTCCGGGGAACTCGAGGACCGACCATCCCTTGCCCCGAGGTCCGACCATTCCCCGACCTCGTGGCAATACGACAGGATCCCGTGAAATCCAAAAAAAGTGTTAGAGGGAAAGGTATAAATATGACAATTATACTCATAAAAAAAGGTAATTTATCATTCACATACTATACACTTTATTTTTCAAATTACTATCATTCTTAAACAGAGTACTAACTTAAACATCGGAGTGTTTACATGGGCAAGACTCACACCCATTTCTTTTGTAAATTATTTCGGGAGGCACCCGACTAGTTTTGATCATCAACAGATATAATTTTTGTTTTGCTTTTATCAATTAATGAGTTTGGAAAACAAACAAAATTGCGCGTACCACGGGTATCAACCTAATGTTGATAAAGGCTTTACAGTTTAGAAGGTAAATTTTCCCTCTAGCACAGTAGGTACTACTTTAAAACAATTCTAATAAAACTAGGGCATTAAATTAATACCACATTTCCAAGATCTTCTTTTTCTTTTGTTACTGTTTTTCTTTCTGTTCCCTTGAAAAGTAAAGGAAAATGAGAAAATGAAGCCAATGCATTATTCAAATTGCCATTGCCTATATAGTGCCTAGTCAATTAAGTTTGCATGTTGAGGAAAACAAAAATCTAAAATGGACAATTACAAGACTACTTTGTATAACATTTCATTCATGTGACATTACATGTACATCTTAAAATAGTGGAGTGGACAAATTGAACTTTATATAGCACATTACTTGTCACGATATGAAAAGAGAATTACACTAAATAATAATGCCACTACCTAACCCTAGAATTAATCTCTTGTAAATTCAAACAACGTCTCACTTATTATCTCTCAATTAATTGACAAAAGGATTATTAAAAAAAACCTAGAGTTTGAAGAAGGTATCAACCTAATGTTGATAAAGGCTTTATGGTTTAGAAGGTAAATTTCCCCTCTAGCCCTATAGGTACTACTTTAAAACAATTCTAATAAAACTAGGGCTTTAAATTAATACCACATTTCCAAGATCTTCTTTTTCTTTTGTTATTAATTCTTTCTCTTCCCTTGAAAAGTAAAGGAAAATGGGAAAATGAAGCCAATGCATTATTCAAATTGTCATTGCCTTTATAGTGACTAGTCAATTAAGTTTGCATGTTGAGAAAAACAAAAATCTAAAAGGGACAATTACAAGACTACTTTGTATAACATTTCATTTATGTGGCATTACATATACATCTTAAAATAGTGGAGTGGACAAATTGAACTTTATATAGCACATCACTGTCACAACATGAAAAGAGAATTACACTAGATAATAATGCCACTACCTAACCCTAGAATCTCTTGTAAATTCAAACAACGTTCCACTTATTATCTCCCAATTAATTGACAAAAGGATTATTAAAGAAAGCCTAAAGTTTGAAGGAGGCTAAAACAAAACTTTGGATATATTGTAGCTACTAGTTTTATCACTTCGAGGACTAAAAGCTATACAATCTTGTATATAGCGAAAACTTCATTTATCGAGCTTGTGTACTTTCCTGATTCCTTTTTCTGAAACTAATTTCTCCATAACAAAATTGGTATCTTTACACTTTACATAAAAACCTTGGAAGGCCTATTTTGTGACCAATTTTTTTCACGTCATCTTGGACCTGGTCCCTAAATTCTCTAAAGCTAAAGCTTCTATAGACAGATGGCTCGACACAACTCCCTATTACTGTGTCATATGATGGACACAGGAAATAAGCAGTCGAAAACCTCTCTTTCCTCTTGTTGGTAACAACTCGGTGCTGAACACTTCTATAAACATCATTGCTCCATGCCTGCATCGAAAAATACAAAAAGAAATATCCATTAGGCTGCAATTAGTTAATATACTGGATACGGAGTGAATCTAGACTATTTTATCGGTAGAGTTGAGTAGTTTCGAAGTCAAAATTAGTAAAAATATCGAGACTAAGTGGGGCAAAATATTTTGCAAAACAAAAGTACAAGATATTTTAAAATATTTTGCCGGATCAGTGGAGTGACAACCCTCACGACTACCACAATACAAAGAGTAGATTCACTACTGTGACTGCAATATAAAAAAGGGGATTTTAAGTTTGAGCCCATTTTGGGTGCAAATTAAAGAATGTAAGAGGATTTTAGAGGGGCATCCACACTACCAGATTAATCATATTTATCATGATTGACTGATTAGTCAATGTAGAAACAAATTTAGGATTTTTGTTCAATAGGGACTAAAAGTTCACAATTTAATACTTTTATATTAATATTGTTGTGGCGAACCATTCAGAGAACAAATGGGACTTAACACCCATGTGTAAAACTCAACTATTGACCCAAAAACTTAAGTTATTGGGTCTTGAGTCTACACATGTTTATTAATAGTTCATTATTCTCCTAATCTTTCCATGTAGGAGAAATCATTCTTCTTTGTTCTTTAGTTCAGTCTAGCTCCCCTGAGAGTCCATCAGGATAGTCCACCAGGATAGTCCACCATAATTTCACAAATCTCCCATTTTCACATTTATACTCTAATTAGGCCTTAACTCCCCCTTGATCCACATTCATCGCCGATGAATCCATCTTCATCACTCTTACAAGTTATTTAGATCTTCTTTTGCACCTTAGCTACTACCATGATGGCCCAGAGTTCAGTCTAGCTCCCCTGAGAGTCCATCACGATAGTCCACTATAATTTCACAAATCTCCCATTTTCACATTTACACTCCAATTGGGCCTTAACTCTCCCTTGATCCACATTCATCGCCGATGAATCCATCTTCATCACTCTTACAAGTTATTTAGATCTTCTTTTGCATCTTAGCTACTACAATGATGGCCAGTAATTCTTCCTAGTGCATCCCAAATCAACCATGCACCTTAGCTTATTGTGTCCCTACTTCTCTTTTCACATTTACACTCCAATTGGGCCTTAACTCCCCCTTGATCCAACATTCATCGCAAATGAATCCATCTTCATCACTCTTACAAGTTATTTATATCTTCTTTTGCACCTTACTTACTACCATGATGGCCCAGTAGTTCTTCCCGGGGCATCCCAATTCAACCATGCACCTCTCTGAGAATCCATCACGATAGTCCACCATAATCCTTCGAGAGTCCAGATCGTCAAACCATTGGCTCTGATATCAGTTTGTTGTGGCGAGCCCAGAGATTTAGAGAACAAATAGGCCTTCACAGCCATGTCTAGAACTCAACTATTGACCCAAAAACTTAAGCTATTGGGTCTTGAGCTTACACATGTTTATTAATAGCTCATTATCCTCCTAATCTTTCCATGTGGGAGAAATCTTTCTCTTTATTTTTTAGTTCACTATATGAAACTCCTAATAAATATTTTCAATGGGAATTAAATTGTTTTTCAACTTAAAAATATACACATTTTTAGAGGGTCAGCCGGCACTAACATTAGAGTGCCTCCATCACTGAGCCAATGAGAGTCTTAAAAGGAAGTCATGTGGTCAGAGGATATTTTAATGCAGCTAGGTTTGTTATAGGATAGAGACAAATGGGTCGTGACATCCCCTAAGATGTGTATAGATTAGGACCCGACCCCACATTCGTCCTCCATGTAATAGAAAAAGAGAAAAGAAAGAAAAAAAAAAAACTGATATAAAAGACGTTACCTGGAATAGATCCCCGATATTGACGATCAGAGCTTCTTGATTGGGTTTTACAGCAATCCATTTTCCATCTTTCACTAATTGCAATCCTCCAATCTCATCTTGATGTAGTATAGTTAAGAAATCACTATCAGTGTGTGGCATCAATCCAGAAACTTCAAGAGGTATGGGGCATGGTGGATATCTATTCATCCGAAGGTAGCATGTGCACGGCAAACATGTTTCTTTGATGAAAGCCGATTTGTGACCCATATTTTCTGCCAAGATTGCTGCCAATTGTTGTGCTAGTTTAGACACTGCCGTTGCATACTGTTTCATGGTTGAGCTGAAATCAGGTGCAAACGAGATGTTAAATGCACTATAAATTGACCGTTTTATCTAAAAGTTTAAATTATTAATGTGTTTTTGAAATATTTCAACTTGATTCTAATCCTATCTTGTTCATGCTAGAATCCAGCTCCAATGAGAATTAAGCAAGCTACTTGATCACTTTTTATGATGAAAGAAACTTTCATATCAGGCTAGCTATCAGCTAGTGGTTGGTGCAGATAAACTTTCCTTTTCAAATGTCAAGAAGGGAACTTAAAGTTGATAGTACACGATCCCACTTCTCTAAGTCGCTTCATGATTTCATTTTCTATTGTTATTTGCTGCTTAGAATTGTAAACTAGTATGTTTGAAGAAAAAAAAAATAAAGAAAAATGAATTAGTGAAACATACCCGAATAACGAATTTGTAACCCGCTCGTGCCTCCTTCAAAGAAAAAAGAAAAAAAAAGATTGAATTACCTGAGGCTGTTGAGACCACCTGAATCAAAGATATGGCTCAAAGGTACATGGAAAGCTTCTGACCAAGAGAGCTGGCTCAAACAAGTAGCTGAAGGTGTTCCCCATCGATAACTTCCAGCCAAGAGCTTTTCATCATTCACCTTCTCATAGAATGGTTTCTTGAACACCTTCACCTGTTCTAATCTCATTTTCTCCAGTATTTCGCGGGAAACTCCATGGTTAACAACTTGGAAGAAGCCCCATTCTTGTGAAGCTTTAGCTATCTCTCTTTTACACTCCTCTCTTTCCAACTCTCCCAAGCTTAGCTTGCTAAGATCAATCAATGGAAGCTCGCGTTCCTCGACGCTGCCAATACACTCGCGATGCACGCTCATCGTTGCAGACATCGTCGTCATGGATGGATTATTCATTAGATCCTTGTATGTCTCCTCAAATGGTGGATCAGGTGATTCTTCCATGCCTAGAGACTGTAAAATACCAGACAAGAACACTTTCAAAAACCTGTAATTTTTTCTCCCTTATACTTTTTCTTATTTTTGAAGGAAACATATTAAACATTGGATGTTATATGAAACTCTACATTAGTAACAAAGAAAAAAAAAATTATGTATGTGTATAGAGCTTATGAGAGAAGAATTAGTCTTTAAAACGATGAAGGGTTTGTCTGGTGTAAGTGCGTGACACACACACGCCAGACACAAGACCTTTATAGAACGATAATCATTCGAAAGCATTTTCCAATAAGGGGATGCAAGAACCCTAATACGTTAAGAACATTGAAAGCTCCAAGTTAGGCTAGCTGAGGATGCAAAGCAAGCCTAGGACATGAGTTTAATAGAGAATTTTTGGGGATGGTTAAATAACAAAAAAATAAGAGAATCCAAGAAATTAACCATGTAAGAAAATTGCAATGTTTTTCTTGTTCTTGATCTTCTGTCTTCGATGAAAACATCACTGCACTCTCTCGTCCTTTCCACGTATGGATGACTGAAGACAAAGCAATTTTGTGTCCTTTTGTTGTAGAAAAAAATTGAAGGGAGGACAGAGAAGCCGTGCTCCTCTAATAAACTAAGCAGACCATTTAATGTCAGGACAAGTAGTAATTATGAGAAGGACCCATCAACCATATCAAAATCATAAAATTAATCAAAAACATTCAACCATGCTTTCTTCATGTTCTTTCTTTTCAATAATTAATTGAAGCATGTAGAGGTCTTGAGAAGAAATGGCAAAAAAAAGAAGAAAGAAATCACCTACACATGGGTCAATGTTGAACAAACCCTTGAATGTGGGATATCTTTCTTTATTTTCCTGTTTATCTTTCTTTTGAACGATGTTGACTTCACCTAGTGAAATAAACGAGTTCAATTTGATTTGGTTTGGTGTCTCTGCATTTTGAAGAAGATGTCGTTTACCAAGACTTTTAAACATGTAAGAGGAGTGAAAATACTCGTGACCTGCAATGGGCTTCATATGTAATATAATGCTTTTAAATTTGTCTATTTCTAAGTCTTTGGTCAGCGAGATCATTTTTCTTCTTTTCCAGCTAACATAGACATAGTCACGCTCGTGGACAAATAGGTAGACTTTTTTTTGGTGAAAAAATAGGTAGACTTGGTGTTTGAGGTTTCGCATTTGCATAAGACAAGTCTGGTCATCGAACTCTAAGCAAAAAGTTTAGCTTTCCGAGTATATGTATTAAATGATAAAAATTAATGTATTGGACGTCATCTCTCGTGTATATAATGTTGAGTAATACTATTTTATGTCACCGTTGTATTTTTTCACCCTTTTTTTGTATAATAATTTTTTTTATATTAAATGTAAAATATCTTGTGTATATAGTCTAAAATCTATTATATAAGAAAGAGTAAAAGAATACGTACAGAGATAACATAAAACATTACTTACAATAAAATCCTACTATACATAAAATAAAATAAAAAAGGTAAAGAATTGATATATAACAACGCTAAAATCATCCCAAGTCACTTGCTTTAGTCTTGTAAAATGTTTTATGTCTTCATAGCGCACGCATAAAAGCACAAGCTAATATACGAATTTTCTTATGCTACACTTGTAGAAGTGTATATACCAGGGTGGAGATTTTATATATTGGATATGACTGAGTTTGCCATCTCTGATAATGATATTCTATACACTTATAAACTTCGACTATAGTTCATCAAGGTTTATTTTCATGTCATTATCATTTTCTAAATTTTAGAGGCCTAGCTACTATATAAATGCAACATGCATGTTAAAATTTTAGTTCTCCAAGAATCTTAGGATTATTTGGAAAAGACAATTATAACATTACCATTTAACAGATTCATAACTCTGTTAAGTTTCGTGAGAGAATCCAGGTAATATTAAAAATTGAGGGGCGAGTTTGGGATATACTGAAATCTCGTGGGGAAAATGGCTTTATATATATATATATATATATATATATATATATATATATATAAGAAGTTTAAATTCGTACAACACACAATATAAACATCAAAAAACAAATTTGCAACCTCTTGTATACATAGCGAGGTACATACTGCCGGACCAAAGTCCTGGTGGGAAAATGGCTTTTACCCCACGGATACGTCAAGCAAAGAAACAGAGTGAATCAATGATGCATGTTCACTTAAAAGGATCTGAGCTAGCTCTAGTTTAATTTTTGTTCTGATTTAAATTCTCCTTACAGAGAGAGAGAGAAAATGTGATTGAAATTAGTTTCATTTCTCTTACTTGTTTTAGATGCTCTGAGAAGTTGACAGGCTTCACCATTTCTTCTTCCAACAGGCACAAGTATGAGCTCTAGTGTTATTATTCCTCCTGCATTATAGACACAGTGAGTTAGATGCAAGTTCTTTTATATATACCAACATGAACATAACTAAAGAGAATGGAGGAAAAGTTGCGAAAGAATGTAGGGAATGGCTTGCATGGCCAGGCAGAAGCCTAACGTAGATGTCTACTCGTTGTTATTTTGAAAATTCCTACGTGAGTCGGGTCCGTGTACATTATACCGTTCAATATAAGTCGAGCTCAAGTAAGAATTTTTTAAAAAATACTTTTCCTTGAACAAGGAAAGTATTCATATTTTGTTTCTTGCACACATGCGAGCATAATCTTGCTGAAAGCAATGGTTTGAGAAAGAAAACAAAAGGCATCATAACAAATAGAGTAGAAAAATGTCAACAGTAGTGAAATAATAATACAATTATGATTATTATGAACTAAACAATTGAATGTGAAGATAAAATAACAGTATTATCACTTTACTATCGACTATTGTTGAATCTTTCTAATAACATTGTTATGTTATTAGAGAATCCAAATCCAAAAAGATTTCGATGCTACACAACTTGTACAGAAACAGAAGGCAATATAAAAGAAGGCAATATTCATGCAATAAATTGTTCTTACACAGAAGGAAAAGGAAGGAGAGATCTAGCAGTGATCAGCTTGTTTGGGTGTGTGTATGTGAAAGTGACGCATCACAATCCACTAAAATTAAAGAGAGATATTTTTATAGGGAGTCGAAGGCCAATCAATCATTGTCACTAGTGATTTAGTGACGAATATTGGTGAGGATTGAGAGTCTATGTTTTAGAAGAAGACCACGCGGCTCACAATGCAATCAGAAAAATCCATTGTTATTCTTGTCCTTTTTAACTTTTTGAAGCAAAAAAAATGGATTTCACCAATTTTGCACATTGTATGCAATAAGTTGGTAACAGAAGTAAAGGAAAATGCATGTATGTGTTGAAGCTAACCATCAACTTAGATGTGTGTATATATATTGAATCGAGGTCTGCCACAAATAGCACAACTTAAATGTACTAAGAAGACCCCATTTCATTTGGCTCTCATTCTTCCAAGTCTTCACCACCCTTATCTCTCCCTCTCTCTTACTTCGAGATCTCTGAAACAAGGCATGTGACAAATAGTACTGAAACCAGATTGTAAGAAACCGTGTTATCATCGACCAGTAGTGAAAAATGTTTTTAAATGCATGTCTTTTATTGCATGAGTTAGGAATTGAATGACATTTTTTACTCTATTTCGATTCTCACATTTGGTATGAGATAATGAACCTAGAAATTTCATTTATTAAGTAATCCGATTCCCTTGAATTTAGGATTATTTCATTCTAAACAAAATACGTGGATTAGACGAGTCTATAAAATATTATAAAACTAGCCCATTATATACAATCCTCTTTTGCATACACTCACCAAAGCATATCATTATTAAGAACATATCAAATTATTACTCGGGTATACAAATTACTAAACATGCACTTGGAATCAATACATGAAACCCTATCTTCGTTCTAAGCTAGAACATATCAAATACGGCATAATCATTGCTAAGTTTATTTTATTCCCAATTATATTCCATTCCTTTAACTCATTCTATTCTTGTTCAAATTCAATCTAGATGCCAATTGCCGCCTTAGAGTACACAAATGACAACATTTGAGAGAATTCATATCACATGCAATTTCCAAATTCGATGTCGACGTACATGTAAAATTGACCTAGGATACATGTGCATTGCTTACATGAAGAAGGGCATGGTGGAGAGACCGTAATTCTTGGTTCCATACCACTAGGGCTCATATATGGGGAACAACAAATTAAGAAGGAAATTATACAAATACCGCAGATTTTGGTGACCTACCCCTGGGGCGCATTGCAACAAAGTGTATCTGCCATATGACATCTTTGTATAATTGTTGTAATACAGTCACGGAGGATTGTCTCTGACCTACTACTATATACGATTTTTTCTTGTATCCTCTTGTTTTTTTAATAACGTGATAACCTAATTGACGAAATCTAATCACAAACTGATAAACCTTGAATGTAGCTATACGTCCCAATAATTGCATCAAATTAGTCAAAACTGTTAACCTAATATGTAATTAAAAAGTCTCAAACCCAAACATGTTGGGCTCTACCTTAATTTCCTTGTTGCCACTAGACTATCCCCTTGGGGGCTTCTCCCGTGTCTTTTGTCTTTAAAAAATTTACCAATCCAAAAAGTTATAATCATTATTTTCTAATAATAGTAGATTATTTCAAAGATAGTAGAATTCTAAACGTAGATCAAAGGTGATCAAACCACATCAAGTATTATCTATTATTTCTACTGCGTTATACTTGTACGTGTGTTCCTGGTCCAACAAATGAATAGCCTCTTTAATAAATTGCAATTATAAATGGATCGATACACGTAGCAAATTTTGTACTACACATATATGCTATTGTACATAAGGGCGGTCGTGCAAATTTTGTACCACACATATATTTTTGTTCTTGATCATGATCAACCACCCTCGTGGACAGTAGACAAGTTGTCTAACGTTTTCGTATAGAAAGTCAAAAGAAAAATCTCAGATTGCTGTGGAACGTGCTTGCTGCTAGTGGTGGTTGAAGGAATTTTCTGGAAAAAATAAAAAATAAAAAAAAAACTGGTCCAGAAACTTTGGAGTACTTCATCATTATTAGGAGAAGACTTATGAGCTTTAATCCGCGTCTGTTCCGTGTGTGATAAGCTTACTCGTGACAAATAAGCAAGTACTCCAATGAAGTGATCATTGGTAAGTAAGTAAAAAACTTTAACACGTCATGACTTGGTATGCGTAGGGTATTGTGAACATTCATATGAGTGAAGAATTCACGCACTATTAATAATATGAACGTTTTAAAAATTAACCGGGTAAGTAAATATCTAAAGGGACATACTTCTATCATTCACACAATATTTGTGTTAAATAAGGATTAATGTTATATATCATCGAAACTTCACATTTTAATTACATTCTATGTGGTTTTGTGAAAAGGATTATGTGTAAATGAGATTCATTTTTTTGAGAAAAATGAATCATGTAACTCTACTGAATCAACAATTAAAACTATGTGGTTTTCACCAATATAGATCTATGACTTAGATCACGTAACTTTTACCTCCATAATCCTTTTTTTAGTGGGCATTAACAATGCCTCGCCCTAATCCTGAAGATTCTAAGTGTGATTATGGTGCTCTTGAGAATAAAAAGGGTGGAAGGCCCCCCTAGAGGTTTTCTTTTTAGGACTATATATAAGAGTCTTCCGACTTGTAACTCAAGTTAGGCCTATTGTTGTATAGGCTCTAGTTAATCCAAACTGAATCCATTATCTAAGAGTAAGGCCTAAGCTGTGGCCAAATTCTACCACAATAGAGACTTTTTTTATTTCTATATGAAGGAGGCTAAGCCATGTTATTATACACAATCATTTTAAAAAATGTCTCACCCTCTCATCCTTCTTCACGTAATTGATGCGCCCTTCTACGTGTGTGTGTGTGTGTATACGAATTCACCACTTGCCTGTCCGATTACGATTATGCACCAATGTGGTATGAAGGATGGTTGCATATCCCAACATTGGTGGATAAAGGATGGATGCATATTCTAGCAATGTTAAAATATAGAGATTTTATATATATACCACTTTAATTTTCATATTTAAATACCACTTCATATGTATATGCTTAGTTGGCATACTAAAAGAAGAAAGAGAAATCAAAAAATTTGTCATTTTAACATGTCAACTAAGTATCCATGTAGAAAGTAATATTTAAGTGTAAAAATTAAAATGTGATATAATAATACTCTAAAATATATACCAATTTTTGTAATTGTTAAAGGAAAAGATTCTTTCCTTCTACATGTTAAAGAAAAAGATGCAACTTGAAAGGTGAATAGAAAGAGAGGAATTTGAAAGAAAAAAAAAAGGAGAATTACAAGTTCATGTTCTCCTTTAATAAACATTTTTGATTGATTTGAAGTATGAATTAAGGCATTCCGTTGCTGAACAAAATCTATAATTTTAAAAAAATCTAGTCTAATCATGGGTAGTGGGGCAATTCTCAAACATCCAAATATGGATGGCAATTGATTTGACGACAATAAAATTTCTCCATCAGTGCCAAACTTTCCTTTTTGCTACTGTAGGAGACTGAGAAACAAGTGAACCTTATCTCGAATATGGGTCCCAAATTAAAATTCGAAAGCCATGTGAGGCATCTCCACAGAGGCAGCACTTTTAGTTGTAATGGGCCACAAATTTGGTTTGCCGACGTACGTACCTTCAATCCCAGAAATCAGCATTCGCGTACAAATGGCTAGATTTATATCTGTCTAATCAATGCATCTAACCTAACCTAGATTCAATGCTCTGAACATTGGATGATGTGGTAAGCTAATGATTTGTTGTGACTAAAATCTTGAATTTTAAACTTTTATGTTTTTTATATATAAAATAATGTTTGGACCTTAATCAACAGAGATTATGTATTAAAAGTGTATCATTATACTATAAAATTTATAATTTTAAAATATATTTAATACAAAATAGAGAAGATAAAAAGTAAATCTAAAAGTCGGCATGATAACTATCAAAGAAACGATAATGTTTGAATGAGTCGAAATTTGATGTTAAGCTAATGATCAAATAGTCAAGCTA
This sequence comes from Ehretia macrophylla, assembly GCA_037974665.1. Lineage (NCBI taxonomy): Eukaryota > Viridiplantae > Streptophyta > Magnoliopsida > Boraginales > Ehretiaceae > Ehretia > Ehretia macrophylla. The sequence continues at coordinate 52,835,698 of CM075769.1, read as the reverse complement.
ATGATCACTTCAACAAAGTTGATTGCTCGAGTTGGACCCAAAACCATAAAAGGGGTTTGAATCTTTGAAGCAGTGGAGATGCGTTGGGGGTCTAAATCAGCTGTCTTAACATCAAAGTGTCGACTCAATGAATTAAAAGAATGGAATTATAGAGGGGGTCAAGGGTGAGAGGTGGCATGGGCTTCGCAGGTCATATCACTGTTACAGCTCACTCTTATTAATCTGGCGGTCAATCATTAGGAGACTGAAGATTCGACCTTTTCAATTTTAGTATGAAACATTAACATGAGGACACGTTTTATGCGAAATATCCTCCAACCGTTCCATTTTTTTTTTTTTTGGTGAACCAACCGTTCCATTCAAACTTGCTATTTTGGCCATGTGGATTGTTGGGTGCCTCATAGTGTCTTGATATTTACTCTTCGGGAATAAAAATTGTTGAGATCGGAAATTTTGTAGTTGAGGTTGTACGACTATTCCTGTTAAGCTAAATTTTTGGGTCGGTTGTTTGATCTGCACAAGAAAAAAAAAAAAAAAAGGCGGGGTGATGACCCGAATTTTCCTCTCGACCGCACGAATGATTAGTATGTCCGAGCTGGCAAGATAGCTGAGAGCATTAATGACGAGTTACCTCTGAAATGAGGGGGTAGAGCTCTATTTATACTAAATTTAGTTCTGACAGCATTTAATGCGACGCAACTTTATATCCCATCAGGGCTTTATATCCCATCAGAACAACTAGCGCAGAGGTCGGGGGTTATCCTGGGTCGGAGTGAGATCGGCTGGCATCCGGGTTGGGCATTGGTTGATTGATTTAGGCTTGGCTCGGGGTTGGCTTACCTCAGCTCGGGATCTTCCTCGTCAGTTCCCCCCACCCCCCCAAAAGTCAAGATCAAGAAGGCGAGATCTGGATTGAAGAGTTGTTCCCGAGCTGGAGGTTGCCGACCTCTCTAGAGGAAGGAGGCCACGTTAGCAAAGCATGCCCTTCAGATGGCCGACACGTCATCCGATAATTATGACAAGACGCGACGTTTGAGATTCCCAAGGTGGTTACTCTGGTTGCCTATAAATAGGGCCCTGATGTCCGAAACTCATTTCATACTTTGCTTACAAGAGCTTCCAGGTCGGCAACCAGAGTGGTCGGACATACTAGCTCGGCAAGCGATCTATTCGGGGGTGTTCAGCTCGAAATCCACTAGCTCGGAGTCAATTAGGTCAGGTCACCTTATACAGCTAGAGCCGTAGGTACGTTCCGACTCCCTTTAGATATTCTTGTACATATATTTTTAATCTGTCGACAGGATGAGGAGGTCGGAGTCGGGGTCCGAGGATTCCCAAGTAATGGAGGTGAGATCCTATGGCGGGAACGAGAGTCCGTCGAGCTCGGAGTCCTCCTCAGATAGTGGTCAAGGTGATGACAGCACCAACGTATCTCAAGGGTCAATCAAGCGACCCGAGCCCAGGGAGAGCAATGACGATTGCCAAGTCATCGAGGTCAGGCGTGTGCAAGAAGAGACCGATGAGGACCCTTTGGCTGACCTGGGAGACTTGGGAGATAAAGAGGATGAGGAACCGTTGAATCGGTTAGAGGGAGTTGAGTTACCACAGGAGTACTTAGCTAGAGCATCAATAGCGGAGCTAATTGAGGCAGTTCCGGTGAGGGCGGTCCAACCCCGGAGTTCTGCCACAGCCAGTGGTTCATCAGGTCGGGGGAAGAGGATTGAGCAACTATTCGCCTGTTGTAGGCGGGAATGCCAGTCTACGGTGGAGATGACGAACGCCAGGCTAAGGAACTGGTCGATAGATGGGGATTACAAATTGAAGGTCCCGGGTTGGCACGAAGTTTCCTGCTATCCTCCACCTGACCACTTTACCATTTATGACCTCACCTTCGACGTCACCGGCTTCTACTCCCGGGCTTTATTGTCAAGATTCTGAACTACTTCAAGCTTAGCCCGGGTTAGATGTCACCCAATGGTTGGGCTGTAGTCGTGGCGTTCTATGTGTTCTGCCTCGAGAAGGAAGTAGAGTCGACCCTGTGTCGGTTCAGACAGTTTTTTGTGTGCAAGCCCAACCCGAAGCAGCCTGGGTAGTTTAATTTCGCAGCTCGGGCAGGTAATGTCATATTCACTAAGTGGCACTCCTCCAATAAGGGTTGACACAACGACTACTACTGGGTGGAGCCGGCTATGAACCCAGGGTGCATAAGGGATTGGAATCCCGCCCTGAAGAAGAATGTGAACGACAATTCCAAGTTTTCAGACGAATAGTTGAAAAAGGTCGCAGTGCTGAGACCCGAGCTAGGAATATTGATAAATATTTATTGCGTGCTCAAATGGAAGAGGATCTAGGAATCTAAGTTATTCGGGAGAGAACCCGACCTGAGAATGAAGTATCTCCATCTATTTCCCGAGCCCAAGAAAGATGAGGAATCTAACTCAGAAGAGGGTTAGTTCGAGACATCAGCTTCTGACCTTCCCGTCTCCCTGTCTACCGTTGTTCTTTTCAGTTGGTATTTGGTCATTTCTCACCTCTTTTTCCTTTCTCTTTTGCAAACATGTCAAAGGTCGGGAAACTTGCCTATATTAAGAAAAAGAAGGCAGCGGCCAGTGCCGAAAGCTCGGCTCGGTCTAGTCACGACCCTGTTCCTCAAGGACAAAAGCAGCTATCCAGCGGCAAAGTCCGGGAGGTCAGCGCTGAGGTAACCTCTAGGGGGACCTCGGAGTCTCCATTGTCCAAGAGGCCGAGCTCGATCGTGTCGATCCAGGAGCGTTCGGTGACCCATCCTGACAATAGGAAGTGGCCTCGGACAGAATACTCAGGGAGAGGCAAGGCCTCGGAAGTGATTCCCCCCAGCAAGGATTTTATAGAGGCAACCAAGGTCAGTCACTACCTAAGTTGGCAAAGGTCCTAGCAGAATAGCTCTCACTCGACTTGAGGACAGCCGTGGTCACGGCGAGTTGTGCTTGATTATGTAGGTATGGTTATGTTCTTTAGCTCGGCTGATTACCCTGTTATCCTTTGTGCAGGCCGAGTCCTACATCTTGTCAGCGCCCAGCTTCCTTGCCAAAGCCCAGGCTTATTGCGTCGAGCTCGAGCAGCGGTGCATCGATGCCTGAGCCGATCTTGAAGCCAAGAAAGAGGAAGTCTCCCAAAGGTGCAAAGTGGATGTAGCGGAGATTGATCAGTTGAAGAAGGAGCTCGAGGCGGAGAAAGTCCGAAGTCAAGCGGCAGCCAAGGACGTGGAGCGCTATAAGCTGGAGCGGCGCGAGACTGAATCAAAGCTCCAAGAGCTCCTAGATCAGGTCGAGTCCCAGGGTGAGAAGGCGGTGGAAGCCTACAAGTCCAGTGAGGCAGCTATCGACTGGGTGGCAGCGGAATGTGGGGTAATGGCCAACTACGCTGAGCTAGAGTACTACTTTCGAGGCCAAGTCACTGCTCGGGAGAGAACAAAAACCTTCATTCCGCCCTCCAAGAATAACTACATCAAAGTCCTTGAGGCTCCGCCTCCAGAGTTCTGGGAAGTTCCCGAGCTCCCCGCCGATCTCAAGTCCCAAGCTCAGGAGGTGTTGGACTTTGTCCAAAAGGGCATGGACCAGGTTGAGGAAGAAGCCGATGATGCTGCCTCTGCCCCTGCACCTAAATGATTTTTGTAATCTCACCAGGGTCGGGCTTTTGTAATCTGTTTTTTCAATTTAATGAAATGAATGCGTTTAGCTTTTGTTAAGGTAGAAAACCTTGACTACTCCGAGCTGCACCTTAAGCCGAACCTGGACCTGCAAAACAAAAGAACCGAGAAGGATGCCCACGATACCTACTCTGACGCAAAAAAGTCAGTTAACGTGGGGTGGAATTTGTAAGCTATGAAGGATATATAGTTTTGCATACATTTTCCTGTGGAACTACTCCCATTTTATACTTGTAGTAAGGAGGTTCCCTAAACAAATGAGGATTCCCCCAAGATCAGGACTCCTAAGAGTCCTTCTTTGCTCACCGCCCATGAGTCCTTCCTCATCCGGCTTCCTCGATCTTATCCATATTCTCAGGGCGCATCTGCTAGCTTGCCTGCCCGGCGGCTCTGACGGGTTCAGGGCTTGAAGAAAGACGGGGCTGACCATTATTACCAGGGCTGGAGCCCCACCCTTATCATCTGCCCCCCTAATCCTCTGAGCTGGCTCACAGGTTTGAGGATTATTACAACATTGAGGCTCTTCATCTTCCCCAGCAGTTACTAGCCGTTACAACCGCTTACTGTGCACGTCCCTTCAACTTTGCTACCACTTCGCAGGCACGTTTCTCGCAACTTACGTTGCCACTCCCCACGATCCCAAGTGGGTCTACTCATCCGTGTTTGGCCCCCGTGAGGTCCTTTATAAAAGGAGCCCTCCCCGGTCCGTGCCCCCATTCGCATCCCACTACTCTTCAACTTTTCTTATTCCCTTGCCACTATTCGCTCAGTACACCCTACGTGAACCCTCTACCACTGTTTAGGTACACTCTTTCCCTTTTTCTCCATCAATGGATAGGTCTCATCAGTCAAGCGTTGCCGATAGCTTCAGTGACGGTCTCAGGGATGTCCCCCGTACCCCTAGGAGTTCCGAACCCATCGTCGTCGTTCCGATTTCCCAAAGTCCTCCTCCTACTAGAGGTACTAGAAGAAGTTCCAAGAGATCTAAGTCTAAGTCTTCTCACCATTGTACAACCGCGACTCCCTCGAGTCTTGCTAGGATTGAGGATCTTTTGGTTTTCAATGCGAGCGTAAGGTCTGCACCACCCAGGAAAGGTCCATTGCCCACCTTATGGGCATAGGAGCCATTCCCCCTGACTTTGAGGTTCGTGTCCCGAGTGATGGTAGGCCGGCATTTGCCTGTGGGCCTAGCCAATGAGAGGTTACCTTCTACTATGAACAACTCCTTATAGGACGTCTGCCTCTGCCGCCCTATCTGGTAGAAATTTTCAACTACCTCCAAATTAGCCCTGCCCAGGTCACCCCCAACAATTAGAGGCTCATGGTGGGTTTTTACATTTTGGTGAAGGAGCTGGGCTATACCCCCACTTCCTGGCTTTTCCTCTTCTACCATCACCTTAAGACCACTGACAAATCCTCTGGCTGGCACTATTTTTCCGCCCGTCATCACCCCTTAATCGTTGATGTTCCTGACAATTCCAAGAACTAGGGCCATAAATTTTTCTTCGTGAAGTCCCCCATGGGTTGGGAGGTCCGGAGTATCTAGGTTGTTCCTCCTGAAACAGCCAAGGACCCCCTCACCCTTGATGAAGTTGAGAAATCAGTCATCGAGGAGCTTAAGAGAGCCATCCCTATTAGATGCGACAACTTTTTCTCACCCAAGAGGGTAGCTGCAAGTGGCTTATTTCCACAGCCCACAGTGTCGAGAGTCAGGGCTCCTCTTTTACCCCCTTCACACTGTAGTACCATGGCTGAGGGGAAGGCTTTTACAGCCCCTTCTTCAGTTATCGCCAAAAATCTTGAGAGACTTGAGCCTCTATCCTCCCACTCGTCATCCGACACCAAGGGTTAAGTTTTATCATCGTACCTGCTTTCACCTTCTTATTTGTTTATGAAGTCCTTACAAACTTTGTTTAAGCTTTCCCTTGTATAGATAACATGAAGATCTCAGAGCTTGTTACTTCTGCCCGAGGTGAAAGAGTGACCAGAAGGCGTTTGGTCAAGGTCTTCGGGCAACCTGCCCCGAAGAAGCAAATGGTGGCCCCTCCCACAGGTGATGTGGAGGTGCAGATCCTCGAAGAGCCTCCCGTCCTCGGAGAACCCTGTCTCCATCGAGGGACCCCCGGTTCCTCCATCGAATTATCCAGACTCGCCCACTACTGGGCCTATCAAGACTGGGGTGATTGATTTCCTACTTCTATTTGAAGCACCACCGGCCCCACCTCGCAAGCGTTTTCTGTCTCTGTCTTCATCTCCTATCGACCCCAAGGCCCCGTTCTCATCCCCTCATATCGACATATTACAGGAGGAACAATATTGCCCTCTTGGCGAAGCCTATCAGATCAACACCCCACACCTACGCAAACATGGTGGGTCCATTCTGCCTGGCCCCATCCTTGGCTTTGACAACGAGATAGAGATTGATGATAAGTAGGGTGGTACCACACGTGTTTTTGCTCGCCGCCTTACTACTGCCAGAGCTGACCAAGAAGTCAGAGAAGCTTTCTACGAGGTAATTTGTCCTATTCTCCTTTTACCGGATTACTTTGTTTTTTCCTAATGCTTCGCTCTTGTATTTTCAGAGCTGGCTGGACCTGAACCACCTTTATAGGATGCTTCATAAGGCCTTAGTGGCTTACGATAGGGTCAAGATCAGCTCCTCTCTGGTTGTACTTCGAGTTGAGAAGAAAGGCGAAGCCTATAAACGACGCCTTGAGAAACACCACCGGGCCTGTGCCAAGGCTTTCGACAATGACCTGGGCACCTTTAATAAAATGAAAGCCCTAATCGACAAGCGAAACATTGTCGTCCAGGAGGTTGGACTTTATCAATCCCTTTCCGGGGACATCCTTACTATGGCGCTGAGGTCGCAATTGTCGTACGCTCAAGAGACCGACCGCCGTATTCTTGCCGAATGAGAGCTGGTCATTCAGTCTTGTGAGAAGCTTGAGAATGAGCTAAAAGAGGCCTCTGTTTGGGCTGTTGGTGCCCAAGCCAATTATGATCAATTAGTACAGGCTGTTAGCTCCCACAGAGAAGTTGCCATTGCTGCTTATAAGGAAAACAATGCTTTTAAGGCTCTGTTAGGGGAGTTGTTCCGTCCCGCCATCAACAAAGCTGTACGATGCTGAAGTTGCCCTCATGGAAGACGTGCAGGCCCGCTTGCAAGGCCAAGGCATTCAAATTGACTTATCGGACCTCCTTGGCGAAGCCCCCCCTGATCCCGAGATTCACCTATGACTCTTCTTGGGTCACAAGCACAGTTAGAGAAACCCCGCTTCCCCAGGATCTACTTTGACATCTTGCCAGTTTTTAGTTGTTGCTTTCACCCAGGTGCTTTGATCCCCTCGTTGTACATCCTTCTTTTGTTTTTAATGAAATTTCATACCCAGAGTTTCTTGGGCTGTTAATATGCAAACCTTTTCTGAGTTCGTTTTTCCGCTTTTTTTTCTCTTCACGAGTTTTGTTCACGCATCTCAGTCTTATTTCAAGTCTGTTTTATGTATGCTGGGCTCTTTGAACCTCTGGTTCTTTTTTTTTTTTTAGTACTTCCCCTGATCTCGTGGTCATTCTCGGGGACAGCCTTGCCAGCGAATAGGAATCATTTTATCCATGGAGCGCAACCCTTTCTGGGCATGGACCCTTTTGAGTCGTGGTATCAAACCCTTCAAGATGAGCCCCTTAAACATAATATCGGAGCAAAACCAAATCTGTAGGAGGGGAGCAATGCTTTTATTATTTCAAAGAACATTACATAGACTTCTATAGAATGCTATTTATTCACTAACATTATTCTGGAAATGTTACATGAAATATTTTCTAATATGTTCAATATTCTATGCATTAGCTAACTCTTTTCCACTAGGTTCTTCTAACCTAAAGACTCCAGGCCTAATTTCTTTTGACGCTAGATAAGGGTCTTCCAAGTTTAGCCTCAACTTTCCCTGTCCAGGTTGGGATTTGAAGATAGCCTTCCTGAGCACCCAATCTCCTTCTCATATATTTTTGAGTCAGACTTTCCTGGAAAAGTATCTGGCCATGGCTCTTTTTCTCTCCAGCATCTTTATCTGTGCCTTCTGTTGAAACTCCTCGATCAGGTTGTGATCCTCACGGAGTCCCTGATCTTTTATTTATTCCTCATAAAGTTGCACCCGACTATTTAGAATACCCACCTCCACTGGGAACATTGCCTCCGTGCCAAATGATAGCGAGAACGGGGTCTCCCCTATTGCGGTGCTTGGGGTAGTCCGGTGAGCCCACAGGACCTCTGGCAGTATGTCCACCCATAGTCCTTTTACTTGTACCAGCTTGGTTTTGATGCCCTGCAAAATAGCTCGGTTAGTTACCTCGACTTGCCCATTAGTTTAAGGGTGAGCTACAGAAGCAAATTTTAGTTTAATTCCTAGCTCATTGCATTTGCCACGGAAGTAACTAGAGTCAAAGTACCTGCCATGATTTGTGATCAGGGCCCAAGGCACCCCAAAGCGGCACACCACCGATTTTCATACAAAATTCCAAGCTGCCCCTTCGGAGATTCTAGGGACGGCCTCAGCTTCTACCCATTTGGTGAAGTAATCAACCGTCACAAACACAAAACTTCTTTTGGCATTTGCCCATAGGTAAAGGTCCCAGAATATCCAGCCCTCACTGGGCAAAAGGCCAGGGGCTGACCATGTAGGTCAACTCTATTGCCAGCTGCTGAGGTATCTTGGGAAACCTATGGTACGTATCATATTTTTTCACCATTTCTAACGCATTATTCTGCATCATGGGCCAATAATATCCCTGTCGGAGGGTCTTTAGGGCCAACGCCCTGCCCCCCAAGTGGTTTCCACATACCCCCTCATGTATCTCTCTAAGCACCTGACTGCCATCTTCTTGAGTTATGTATTTCAGCAGAGGCTAGGCGTAGGCCCGCTTATACAGTTGCCCTCCCAGCATAATAAATTTCGAAGCTCATCGCTCTATACTCTGAGCCTCTGACCAATCATAAGGGAGATCACCCTCCTCCAAATAGGCTTTTATGGGCTGCATCCAATCCCTACACATGGCTATGGTTGCAACCTCCAGAGTCAGGGCTTGAATTGATGGGGCCTCTACCTCGTTTACTTTTATAATTGCCGGCCTTAAGGAACTCACAGCCAGCCTCGCGAGAGAGTCTGCCCTCTCATTCTCGGATCGCGGTACCTGGCTGACATGGAAATGCTTGAGCCCCTGGACCAGCTCTTTGACTTTGTTAAGATAGACCAGCATAGTCAAGTATTTCACCTCATACTCACCCAGCAACTGGTTCGCTACTAACTGCGAGTCCGTAACCATACCTACCCTCCTTGCTCCGAGTGAGATAACCGTATTTAAGCCTGTTATCAGTGCCTCGTACCCCAGCCTCGCTCCCTTGCTTCCCCGAAGCTCCATCAACCTATACCTTCCAGGGGGTGTCATCTTCCTCCGTCTGGTCCCCCGTACATTCTACCACAAAGTTTGCTAGGGCCTGTGCCTTGATGACCGTTCGGGGCTGGTAGATAATATCGTACTCACTGAGCTCTAAGGTGTTGAGATGAGTGAACATGGTGAACCGGGGGTTCTGCTTGGCTGCTGAGGCTGCTTGCCTCTATCATTTTGGGTCTTTCCTCCAACTTGGCCTCGGGAGACCTCCCCTTTCTTACCGACTTCCTTCTCCTTATTGTTATCCCTCTTCGCTTGATAGATTTCTTCTAAGTGTATGTACCCTTCTACCCATACCATCAGCTTGGCTACAATATCCACGGGATCGATGGCCAAGGAGAATATGAGGGAGCCCGACCTGAGACCACTTTGGTAAACCATCAATGCCATGGAGTCCTCCAAGTTGGGGATTCTAAGTGACTCTTCATTAAATCGGGCTATATAAGCCCTCAAACTTTCTCCTTTATGCTGCTTCACTGATAGCAGTGATGACGTATAACGGGTTGCAAGTCGGCTCCCCGCGAAGCGGGACAGGAAAGCCTCTGCCAACTGGTGAAAACTTGCGATAGAGCCGGGACGAAGCTTCTGGAACCAGTCCAAGGCATTGCTAACCAGTGTGGTTAGGAATGTCTTCGTTTTCATGAGGTCGGTTATGTCATGCAAGAGTCATGTGGTGATCAAAGTTGAGCAGGTGGCTGACGGGGTCTCCGTCCCCGTTATAGACTGCCAGGTTGGGCATCCGATTGCCAGTGGACAACAGTATGGCTAGTACCTCAAGAGAGAGCGGGCTTACACCGAGCTGGTTGATGACCTTGGCTATGGCAGTCGCGGTCTTGGCCTGCTTGGGGTTGGCATGTGCCGCCCTTTTGTCTTTCACTTCTTCAAGTCTTGCCACCGACTCCAGGAAGCCCTCTTCGTCTTGCGCTCGGGTTTGCCCCTGGGCTGGAATGCGGAACTGCGGACGCGTGGGCCGCGGCGTAACTGCTTGCGGAGCTGGAGAATCCGTAGCTAGCCGGGCTACCTACTCTTTAAGTTCCTCAAACATCCCGGACATCATCCTCATCTCTGGTAACAGGTTGGAGTCAAGGTCTCCATTTGTAGAGGGGTTGTTTTGTAAGGCTAAGTGTATACGTTGGCTCGTTCCAACGTCTGTTTGGGTTAGGTTTTGGCTAGGCACTTGCGTCGTTTCGAGGTTCCCGTCTGGGTTAGGCGAGTCCTCTACCGGTACGATGTGGCTTCTAATTTGTACCATGATGGTTTCTCAATGGGTGGTGAAAAAAGTGATAGAAGGAACTTGTTTCCCACAGACGACGTCAAACTATCGAGGTTGGGAATCTCGCAATTGAGGTTGTACAGCTACTCTTGCCGAGCTGAATTTCTGGGTCGGCTTCCTAACTTGGATTTTCGGGTCGGCTGCTTGACCTGCACAAGGAAAAGAAAGGAAAAGGCGGGGTGATGACCCGGATTTTCCCCTCGGGAACGCGAATGATTAGTATGTTTGAACTGGCAAGGTAGCTAAGAGCATAAATGACGAGTTACCTCTGAAATGAGGGGGTGGATCTCTATTTATACTAAATTCAGTTCTGACAGCATTTAATGCAATGCAACTTTATGTCCTATCAGAACAGCTAGCGCAGAGGTTGGGGGTTATCCTGGGTCGTAGTGAGGTCGGCAGGCATCCGGGTTGAGCATTGGTTGATTGATTCAGGCTTGGCTCGGGGTTGGCTTACCTCAGCTCGGGATCTCCCTCGTCAGAAATTATGGAATAAGATACATAATATAGAATAATTAGATGATGTTTTTATTTACAGAATAACATTTGTTTTGTGTATTTGTTGGAATATATAATGTGTTTTATTGCTTGTCTTGTATTTGTGAGGTTCATGGTACAGGACCTATAGTTGTTGTTAGTTCTTAGTTCCTAGAACTTAATTGGAAGTTGGATACTTTATACAATTACATCGAGATAAGTGGATTTGATCCTAAACTCCCATTCGTTGATGTAGATTATAATGAGATTCTTCACATAATTTAAACATGCAATCGACCACAAAGATAGGGTCTAGGTAAAATTAAACTATGTAAAGTCGAGTATTGGATCTAAAACATGGAACTAATCTCTTTAGGAAGAATATCCAATGGTTGGTTCACCAATTTTTGGATCTGGCTCCTTTACAGTTCTGTTCTCTACAATTTTATACAATACTTATCCGGATTAATGACATATGTCACCAAATATTATCTATGGACTATATTAATCTTGCTAAATTAATCTCTAACCATAGTCGGAAAGTATTAAATACTAAAATTTAAACTACCATATTTAGCAAAACAATTATGGTATGATTCTAAAAACAAAACAAAAAAACAAACAATTTTAGAGAAATCATACAATTCTAAACAAAAAAATAAAAAGAAAATAAAGAGGAAACCAGAGAACGAGAAAAATAAAACAAAGAGGAAGCTGTAGAATTGCACATAGATAAGAAATTATTGGATTGCTCTGCTTTATATATTTCAATAAAACTACGTAATAGTTTTTATACACCATAAATAGATGATGAGATGACCAAAAACCTTGATAGAACACAAGTGAAAATTTTCATACTTCAAATATATATTTTTATTTTATTTTGCAAGATAATGGAAATCAACTGCAATGAATCCCAAACATTCATTTTTCATGTTCCAGAATGACAGAATCTAATTGTTCTTTACTAATGAAATTGGGGACGTTGTGGTTTTCTTTACAAAATTACTTATTTTTTGTTTTGAGAATCATATCATATTTGTTTTTAGCTAAATATGGTAGTTTAGATTTGATATTTAATGTTTTTTAACCATGGTTGAAAAATTAGTTTAGTAAAATTAATATAGTCCATAGATAATATCTAGTGACACGTTTCATTAATCTGAATGAGTATTGTATAGAATTATAGATAATGTAATTGTAGAAGAGTCAAATCTCCAATTTTTAGCAGGTGAACCATCCACTACCCTAAATATTTTTCAAAATATGAAATATAATGCAATAAGAAATTACTTAGTTTTAGAATTTGGAAATCAGACACTAAAAGTTTCAATCAATTTTTACAAATTACTCTTGTGTTTCATCTGCTCTTCTAATTTTTCTTTTTATTTCTTTCAAAGATAAAGATATTAACAAAGTCCAATCAAAACAATTGTATAGACCAAACAACCAAACCTTGCTTTTTTTTTTTTCCAAAAATAAAACCCTAATACTACTTCATCCTCTCTCTCTCTCTCTCTCTCTCTCACACACACACACACACATACTAGGGATGGCAATGGGGACAGGTTTTGTAGGTACCCGCCCTGCTTCCACTCGAAAGGGGGCAGAGATTGGGCTGAAAAATAAAAAATGGGGCGGGGGTGGGGGTGGGGACTAACTTTTAGTCCCCACGTAGGGCCAGACGGGATGCTTGGATAAGCATTCCCCGTCCCAAATACATGTTTAGTTATTTTATATCTTTAGTTTTATATATGTATTGACAGTTTAAAATTATAAATATAAAATTATAGAAAAATAATATTAGACAGAGTATTATAAAAATAGAAAATAAAAAATAGATTATTTAAAAGGATTTTATAGTCATTCTTTTAATCAAAAACACTAAATGCCATTACTTGAGATATGCTATCATTTAACATAAATACCTCAATTTCACAATTGATCATAGTGTAGTTGTTCCTAGTTGTACTTCAAAATAGTTTCAAACAACATAATAAAGATGATGTTTTAAAGATTCACAATTACTATTATATGTGGTATGCGATAAGAAAAAAATATAATAATCAATGCGATTCTAATAACACAAAAAAGTATTCTTTTTTCCATATATAGTTCTTATACATAATGGTTTAGTCAAAATTTATTTTAAATACTTAATACTCAATTACTATAAATATTATTTTCACTATTTAACTGCAAGCATACGACTCAATATATAATTAATATTTAATCTTTATTTAAGACTTATATTTATATTTATCATTACTATAATTTTAATTTTCTATTTTGAAGTTACATGTTTCAAATTAAATTTAGTATCCTAAAGTTTAAAAGAATAATAAAAATCCCGCAAGTAATCCCTATTCCCAACGAGAATTTGGGGCCAGAGGATAGGGGGATAGATTATGGGGGTGGGATGAGTATTGGAGGGACTTTTTAGGTGGCGGCTTGCCCCATTGTCATTCCTAACATACACAACTTGAAAGATGTGGCGGATTGTATATTTAAAGATTTGAGATTATGTCTATAATATATGTATAAATTGTCTATTGTGTACTAAATTTATATATTCATGTTTAATCACTTATGAATTATGCTTATAATCCATGAATTGTGATGATGTAATAGTTTTAGCTATTGTCTTAATATTTTCAGTATTGATTTTCGTGTGGTAAATATAGTGGCTATTTTTACCCTCTTTTGTATTGCTTAAATATTTATCTACTTGGTGGCATATAATATTTTGGTGCATGTTTATGTACTACATAAAGATGATTTTCGAAAACAAAATTTAGACGTGTAACCTTTACGATTAACAAAAAGAATACAAATTAACAGTTTCTACCTAAAATCAAACGGCGTTCAAAGAATCATAGCGTCAAATATTGGGTGAACAATTTACAGTCAACATTCATAAGGTAAGATTTAGGACGTTCAACCATTGATCCTACCTTACCCTAATCACACCGCGAGTGCTTTTTGAATAACATTTCTTCAGATGAGCACCTAATTTTACGTTTGTAGCATCTATAGGTTAATCGAATAGAATTTAGATTCACTCATAGAGGTGTAACATTAAAATAGAATTAGTATCTGTAAATTAATGATATAGTTATATAATCTTTAATTTAATAATATAAATATTTTACTGTTATTAATTTCTCTTATAACGGTGTAACGGTAAATATTGGTCACTCTACAGACGGAGTTGACAGTTTTTGATTGCCGGCTTTGAGCCAATACCCTAGTTACAAAACTAAGCTAAAGTGCGGTGCTGTTCCTTGAAAATGTACAAAAGAAAGTTGCACGAGATTTCTAGACAATAATTGGTAATAATTGTGGAGGTGGACAGAGTATTTGCTGTTTTCGGTACATTAATGTTTAGATTGCACAAAGGAATGGAAAGGAAAGGAGAAGAAATTAGAGAAAAAAAGATAAAGGAAAGGGAAGGAAAATAAATTTCAATTTTAAATAGAAAATTATTTGAATGTCCTTTGAGACAATGTAGGATTTAATATGGAATAAAGGTAATTGTGAAAATAAAAAATAAAAAAATGCTTAGGGACAATAAATTTTTTTTGTCTTTAACCTTTCATTTCCTTTCAAAAATTCCAAATTAGAAGGATACAATCCTTCCAATTAAAGGAAATTGAAGGATTTTAGAACCCCTCCATAACCTATACTTTCTTTTAAATTGCAATCCAAACAAAGCGAAAGATTCCTTATATTCCCTCTCCTTCCATTATTTTTCCTTTAAAAAAATGAATCCAAACGACTAAATAAATACATATATCATACTATAGTCTCTATCCCAGCTACTACCCTTATTAAATTATGTACGGCAGGTACCTAAGAGTTGAATAGAATGATTAAATAATAACACAATTAAAAATTTTAAATTCGAATTACAGTTTTAACTTCTATTATTCTAAAAAACGTTATGGACGGTAGACACAAATGGTGATGAATACTCAACGTGATTATATGCCATGAAGGAGAACAGTTTTTTCTCTTGACAGAGTTCATTAACTTCTCATTCCAGAGATTCTCTGCTATAGAATTGTCATGGCAATTCCATCTCAAAGTATTTAATAAGGTACCAAATGTGGTTGGCGCCTAGAATCTGTGATGATGTAGATGTTGGCTCTGTAGGTGAACCAATGTTAACTCAGATGGTCGGTGATGATTCGTAATTGGAGAAGATCTACGTAAAGACCTTAACCTAGAAAAAAGATCTGAGTTACTGATAATTTGGGAGCTTCCAATGAATATTTCGATACTTAAGTTAATAAAATAGAAATTCATAAAGTTTTAAGAGTATGAAAAAAGAGTGACGTAACATAGAAATATCAGGCTTACACTTAAATTGAAGTAGAAATGTATTTATAGTGGTGGGGGATGCTGTTCCAAACATGTAACGAGCTACTCCCAATAGATATATAATGAGCTATCCCCAGTAAAGGGCATCATCACTAACGTGTCTACCCCACGAAAGAGAGCATCATTAGTAAGGGGTTGCTTAAATATAAAGTATAAGAAAGCGTAAAACAACACGATTATCGATGTCTTTAGATATATATATGCAAATTCATGTGAAATTCTTTTTGAAATGTCAAATCAGTATCCTCCTCGTAAGTTAGTAAAATCATATTGGGAGTCTTTAATAAAAATTTCGATACTTAAGTTAGTAAAATAAAATTTATAAAATTCTAAGTATATAAAAGAGAGTGATGTAATATAGGAATATTTTACTCTTAAATAAGAGTAGAAATGATATTTATAATGGTGGTGAATATTCTATCCAGCCATGTCATCACTAAGAATTCGCTCACGTATGAGAAGGCATGAGGCAGCGTGGTAATTTTAAGACGTGCAAACTCATATAATTTTTTTTTTTTTTTGAGATTTCTATAATAAAACGCAACAAGCAATAGCAACAGAAAGTGGAAGGAAAATAAGGAACATGCAGATTTAACTTGGAAAACCCTTAACGGAAAAAACCACGGACAGAGAAGGAGCAAATTCACTATAACAAAAATTAGTACAAGAGATTAGCAATAGAGTCGGTTACCAAAAGACTTCAACGACAAACCTAAATACATTACTATATATAGGCTCATATGAACAAAACTCTTAGCCCAAAAAGTCCATACCGTGGAGTCTCCGTCCCCGTACCCCCAATGGGTTCAGTGGTGGGCTTCAGTCGAGGGTTGCTTCGCTACCACCACAGACCCCAATTTTTTCTCAAAAATAAATTTTCACCAAATGAGTCACACCGCGAGCTTTTCGGGTAAGGTTAAAAAAAATTTGGGTCACCAACTCTAACAATATCCAATTGATATTCTTCCCTATTTGAGATACAATTCTTTCAGTGGCATTACCCCAAAGGAGAGATGTGGTTTCTCGCGTCATAAACATGTGGCACGACCCAGATTTCCCCCCGCATATTCTAACTAAAAATCATTAGCTCTCATCAAAAAAAAGAAAAAAATAACTAAGAATCATTAGCAATTTTCTGCCTTCAGTGAAAAAAAAAAAACAGTTATAGTCCACTGAATATTCATCATTTAGGAATTTTTCTTTGACAAGATTGCGGAAAAAATAATTCACCCACTACCTTTTGATTTTCCTTTTTGTCCTTTTCGATAAGTTTTTCAGCAGGGTGATTTATTACACTGCAAGAAAAGACCACTGGTAGATTGCTCCGGAAAGTTCTGTCTCGTCTGTTATGTGCAGGAAAATTTTTAATTTATATGTGTGGATCTCATTAATATATAAAATAGTAATAATTAATTAGAATTGATTATATAGTTTCCTGTAATAGGCAATCGCACGACTGTATTCTCAGCATGACAAGTTCTACAAAATAAAAATTTATCCCATACGACACCACAACACTCAGCAGTGGTGGACTTACTTATACAGCCCTCAACTTGAAGAAAAACATTTTTTTTTCTTTTTTCGTAGTTTTTTTTTAATTATTATATTATATATTTTTATTGTATGATGACACATTTTAACTTATTTCAATATAAGAATGTACTCCAAATCTTGAATGTCTGAATCCACCACTGACACTTAGTGAAAGTACGACCTATTGCGTATGGAGCCTGCTCCCTACCGAACTGCATAGTCTTACCCCTATAATTTATAACATCCAATCCGACATGGCAGAGCTTCTCTATGGAGATAATATTAGACCATGTATCTTCACTAGAATCGTTTCTGAAAAATTGCAGTAGGACATAATTATTAATTTCATGGTGCAATCAGCATAAAATCCATTATAATGACCAAAAAGAAAAGCATAAAATCCATTATGGACTGAAAATAGTTCAGCAAGCGACATGTATTGACAGGGGCGGAGCCAGAATTTTTTGTCAGTGGAGGCTAAAATTTATAATTTTTGAACTATACGAGTATTTTTTTTCAGTGGAGTTAATTAATTTTTTAAACTAAAAATACATAGATATTTAATTTTTTTTCAAAAAATACATAGAAATTTTAAGGTTTTTATGGGCCAGTGGGGACTAAAATTCATAATTTTTAAACTATACGAGTACTTTTATTTTTTAGTGGGGGCTAATTAATTTTTTTTTTTAACTAAAAATACATAGATATCTAATTTTTTTTCAAAAAATCTATAAAAATTTAAACATTTTTATGGGTCAGTGGGGGCTAAAATTCATAATTTTTGAACTATACAAGTACTTTTATTTTTCAGTGGGGGCTAATTAAATTTTTTTTAACTAAAAATACATAGATATCTAACATTTTAAAAACATACATAAAAATTTTAACAATTTTTATAGGTCAGTGGGGGCTAACCAGCATGTGCCTCCGCCAGTGTGTATTGAGTTTGGTTTGTCAATCAATTGATATCGTTATATAGTTCAGAAATGTGTTTTCCTAATTGAGTGAAGAGTTGTAGTTCGAAATTTTTCAAGATTTATGAGATTATTTACCCGGAAAAAGAATAAATTGAGGAAAAGGAATACATCTCTGATCTGCACTTCTTCAATGATGCCGAAAACAACTTTTTGAAGATTTTAAGATATTTTGTGAAAATCCTTTAAGTGACTTAGATAGTTTTTAATTAAGCAGTATACGTGGACGCTGTTTATGACCTTTTAATATTTAAGTTCTAATATCATATGAAGTGATTACTTTATCTAAAAGTTTAAACTCTTAGTAAAGAATTTGTTGTATTTATTTATTACGTTCAACATTGAGTAATATAGTTAAGGGCGCATTCAATATTTTTGTTACGTAAGAACTCAAAACACACAATTTAAGATTTGTAGAGATAATTTGATTCAGTCTGGACTAAATTTATTTTTCAAACTAAAAGTATCTTAAAATTATGGGGAAAAGCCAATTTAGTCCATGAGATTTAGCATAAAGACCAAACAGATTCCTGTAAAGTCATATTTTTTTAAAACACATGAATTTATTTGGTTTTTATACTAAACCTCAATGACTAAATTAGATTTTTCCCTTAAAATTATACATATTTTATAAAGTGGTGTTGTGAGTTAGTTTATATGCATCTCGGGCTTGAAATCCACATTTATAACTAATGGAGTCCACTTCCTTAGAGCTCATGTATTGTCCACAATCAAGTTGGGCTTAATTGGGCCAATCTTTGAGGTATAAGTTCGTATAGCATCCTAAACTCAGTCTCCAACATTTTTAGCATGTCTTTCGTAGTCCTTAGATAGTCTGTCTCAGCAAATCAAGTACAAGATAAAGGCCCAATAAACTTCAAGCTTCAAGCTCAGTATCGTTGGATCAAACTTCAAGCTCCAGGTCCAACTGGGCTTCAACTATCGTACACTTCTCTCATCATATTTGAAGGGAAAATGAATATAATGGCCCAATAGACTTGAATACTAAAAGGAATTTGCAGTTTTCCAGCACAGGACACTAAGCCCATGACCCAAACGCTCCTCCGTAACGGTGGAGCTATATCAGTCGGGAAAACTTCTCCGTAACGGTAGAGCTACATTAGATTAGAAAACTTCTCCGTAACAGTAGAGCAACGTTAGCCGGGCCCAAGCATTTTCCTCTTCACCACCAAGATCCAGATATAAAAAGCTTCTGCCACAACTCAAAAACATGCTAAATTCCTACGTAATATTTATAGTCAAGAAGGATTTTTCTGTTGCACCAGCAATTAAATATAATCATGTTAATTCTCACAAAAATGAAAAATTTCTAGTGATTAAATCACATGCCTTACGTGACGTTTTCATTCACAATTTCACGTGATGTCATCTATCTATTTTCATCAGATTAGACGACAATAAAGCAGGTGATTGGCACCAAATAAAATTTTATAGGAACAAAAATGAAATATATAACATCCCATGATGGAAATGTCACACCAAATATAATCATTCGACTTTAGAACTTTTATTAAATTTTTGGGTAAATTCTAAAAATGAACTTCAATATTAGCACTTTTAAAAATAAAAAAAAAACTTTATCCCTATTATTTTAAAATGATGTGCTTGATCTTCAATATTTATACTTATTTTTAATTTTATCTCTATTGTTATAAACGTGACGTGTTTAATTCCAAAATTTACAAAAACTTCCAATTTAGTCTTTAATATTTTAACTTTTTTTCAATTTATCCCCAAAGTTTTATGTGTAAATTAAGAACTAAACTGAAACTTTTTACAAATTTAGGGAACTAAATATGTTACTTTTGAAAAAATCGAGACAAATTTGAAAGATTGAATAAATATTGAACATTGGGTACTAAATTATTATTATTTTTTATTACAATTTTTAGTGATTAAATATATCATTTTTAAAATAATAAGAACAAAATTAAAAAATTATATAAACAATGAAGAATATTTGTGAAATTTATCATTAACTTTTTCTAGAAAAGGGAAAGAAATATTTATATATATGATTTTTTTTTTTTATATATACAATATATTCCTATTCTATATAAAATTAGTACTAGTAAAAATAGTACACAATCATTAGTCATTTACTCTAGTAATATAATACTCATTTTATGTACGAGAAATCTCAATTAATATTTAGGACTCCCTTTAAATAAATAAAAGTTAGTGGAAGCATATTTACATGTATAGCCTCGTCTGTTACAGCAGGGCGCGAACTTGGAAGCAGCGCCCAACTCTCCACAGATTCCATTTCCACTCTCGTCTTTACCTCAAAAACTTCATCACTTTTAAAAACACTCAAGCTTCATCTTTAAGCCCACCTAAACACGCCCTAATTCTCACTTTCTCTCAGATGCTCTTCACTCCACGTCACCCATGACCACCACTATCAACAACTCCTCTCAGGTCAACTCCCTTTTTTAATTATTTTTGCGTATAGTGGGAGTTTCGTGCACGGGTTGCATTTTGATATTGTTTGTTTGTTTGTTTTAATAGGTTGGGTTTTTGGTGCCTGTGAATGAGAATTTGGAGGAAGAAGGAGGAGGTGAAATTCCCAGAATACCCCTCTCCGAAGGGCCTAATGTAGTAGGCCGCAATTGTGTTCCGGTTACTGATAAGCGGCTCAGCCGGAAACATCTCACTATAAACGCCCGTGCTGATGGCTCTGCTCAAGTCTTTGTGGTATGTAATGTTCTCATGATACGAGTGGTGTTCATATAATGTCCCACATTGGCACGAATCGTGATATGAGCGAGTTTATATAATGCCCTGAATCGGCACGAGTCATGATATGAGCGAGTTTATATAATGTCTTGCATCGGCACGAGTCATGATATGAGTGTGTTCATATGATGCCTCACGTTGGCACAATGGCACATATCATGATATGAGTGTGTTTTGTAACTTAATGTTGTAGATTTAGGTAATAACTTGGATTAAGCGCTATGGAACTAATAGATATTTGTTCCACAACGCGGGTTTCACTTGCTGACTGGCTCAGCTTCTGGGCTTGGTCGTGACAATATGCGAGTGGGAATATGCATGCATATATTGAAATGCAATGACAGGCATATGTTTAGTGACAAATTTATAGTGGTAGGCATATAAATTGATTCGTCTGCATATATATTACATATACATGTTGAGAATTTGTGCATTATTTGATGAATTATGGGGAAATGAATTGTAGGAAGGGACAAATCCAGTTGTTATAAGAAGTAAAGATGGAAGGAAAAAGATTGTATCAGGAGAAACATGGAGAATAGAACACGAAGATGTGATAGAGTTGATACCGGGGCATTACTTTTTCAAGTATGTAGTTAAAGCTGCTGAGGAAAAGGGGAAATCACCCGAAAACAATCAAAAAAGGCCTTTCAGTGAAGAAAGTAATCATATTGATAGTGAGGTGCGTGGCAGGAAGAAAACTCGAGAAGCTTCTGAAGAGGGAGCATTGTGGAAGAAGGGGAAGACTTTGAAGGTATAAGCAGTAACGTGAGAATTTTCACACTTTTTAGCTTACAGTGAGAGTATGTGTTTGAATTACGAACAAGGAAGATAACTTAAGAAGAAAAATGCTATTTTGAACTGCTTTATTGTTGGCTCTGCAGAACGAACAGGGCGATAACTCTACTGAGGGTATTCGTCATTTCAATGTTCCTAAAGAGAAGATACCTTTAACATTTAGCCTATTGCAAGTTCGAGAACTGCCATCATGGGCCAATACAAATGCTGTTTCCATTGATGATGTTGTTCAGGTAAAACACTATACAGTTTTGTGCATTCCTTGGTTTTCTTGAGGTAAGGCACAGAATGATTGATCTGTCTATAGAAAGTTCAATCCAGAATCAGCCGAGCATAAAAAGATTGTCCTGGATTGGAATCTGAATGTTATAGTACTAAGTTCCTAATACTACCTGGGAAAGGGTTTTGCAAATTTACAAATAAAAAGTTTTTGCCGTGGACTTCTTTCACATGATTTGCGACATTGGAAGCAATGGCTGCCCTATTCCCACCTTCCCCCCTCCCACAAAAAAAGAAAAAAAAAAAAGAAAACTGTTTTCAAAAGTTTCCCTTTATGTATTTCTGAGGCAGACAACTTAATTTGTGAAATTTAGGGCTTTGCATGATCCATGGGGTCAGACAAAAGAGGGAAAAAAGGAAGAAAAAATTCACTTAACATCCCAGTTGTCTGAGTCTTGGTGAACCACTGATTGGAAATTGCTTATTAAAGGATCACAGCTCTATCAGTAACTTGAAAAAATTGAAAATTGTGTTGTGTAGGGGAATGTGCTTGTTGCAATCCTTTCAAATTACATGGTGGACATTGATTGGCTACTTTCAGGTGAGTTTTGTTCACTCTGATTATCTTTGCTGTTTATTGAGTTTCCTACCTGCTTCTCTTGTGTGTGATACTTGATAGAGCTGAAGTTGATATTTTATAATGGAACGTTTGTCATTTTGGTTATACAAGATAAAAGTATTCACCGCATGAGAGATATTGTTATTTCTGTTTATTCTGCTAAATGTTTGTTCGATTAAACCAGTGTGAAAGCTCTTTGAAATGTCTAGTCTTTCAAAAAAATTTTGTCCAGTTTTATATGCTATTATCAGTGATACAATTAGGTAGCTGGTTTCCGCTAAGGATTCTTAGCATCTGTTTCTGACAATAGTCCAATATTCCTTAAACTAAGCACCTTAATTTGTCCCTTTCAGCCATTCAATGTTTGCCTGTTGTAAATTGCTGTATGTCATTCACTCTCTCTCCCTCCAAGGATTTGATTCGCCCTCTAATATTACTGGTTTTGTTTTCTTTGTGGCATAGCATGTCCGACACTCAAAAAAGTCCCACATGTTCTGGTTATTCATGGAGAAGGTGATGGTACACTGGAGTATATGAAGGTAGACAAAATTTGGCAGTTGTGTTATGCTTTGATCTTGAAGCTCTTTATATTTGAATATTTTGAACTTATTTGTTGATTCTTTTCTAGAGAAAGAAGCCTGCTGGATGGGTTCTCCACAAACCTCCATTACCCATTTCATATGGAACACACCATTCAAAAGCCATGCTTCTTATCTATCCTCGAGGAGTGAGAATTGTCGTGCATACAGCTAACTTGATATATGTTGACTGGAATAACAAAAGCCAAGGTTTGTGGATGCAAGATTTCCCATGGAAGGATCAAAATGATCCAAGCAAAGGATGTGAATTTGAAAGTGACCTGATCGATTATCTGAGTGCGTTGAAGGTAGCAATCCACGCAAAAATGAATTACAAATAACAGCTCTATTGATTTCCAGTCACTCAAATTGAAGTGACACTGAGGGAGCTGATTTTGGTCCCTCCAAGTATTCCTCTTATAAAGTAACTGGTTCTTCCACTCAAAGTTAATTTCTGATCTAGTTTTAACTGTCTGTTTTCTTTTTTACTGATGAACTGCATGTCTCTTTCATAGTTGCCTGAGTGCATGCCTGCCTAAATAAATATATGCTCGTTTCGAGATTGTTTTGTATTTTTCCCATTTATCTTAGATCAATTGCATTATTAGCGTACAAGGTTCCTGGTATTTCACTCTATGGAAATTCTGGATACTTTTGCATCTTTCTCAGAGCATTACTTTTGTCTCTCACTTGCAATATCATTCACCTCTACTAAGCTTGAATTCGAGCAACACAAAATAAACAGGATCTATGAATTAGCTCTTGACATGGTACACAAATTAGAAGTATCATAGTTTCAGAAAAGTATGTTCTTGGGGTGTCTGAGAGATATAACTGAAAATTAAATCGCACTTGTAGGAGATAGAGTAGTGATTGATTTTTACAACCATATGACAGGATCCCTTGTTAAATATACTTGAAATAGTAATTAGTCTGTGTCCCTGCAAAGTCAAGGCTTTCCATGGGTGAAATTATAAATGTCTGTTTCTAGTTGAATATATTTTGGCTTCTTAAGTGGTTTCTATGCCCATGCTGCATTAGGTGTTTTAACAGAAAGAAATAATAAAGTATAATTAAGGTCTTAAAAGTATTTTCCAGCCTCTTGACAGTTTCATCATTTTGATTAAAATTTGCACTTGCCCCTGAACTCCTAGATGAAGTATTGTTTTGTTGAATCGCAGTGGCCAGAATTTACTGTCAACTTTCCTGATATTGGCAGCTTCAGAATCAATCCATTGTTCTTCAAGAAGTTTGATTACAGCAGTGCAATGGTATCTTTTTGAAATTCATTTGTTGTCTCCTTGACTGTACGCCATTTGGTAGAACATGTAGTATTTGCCAGTTGTGGCCTGTTGCGTCCTGTAATGTGGCGTCTTTTATTATTTTATGTGGTTTAGTTATTACTGATATTTCATGTACTCACTATGATGCTCCGGATATATTTGACATTTGACTGGAAATTATAGCAAACCAGCTTGAAATAGATAGTTTATTTCATACTAGCACACTTTCGAAGCAGCATTTTTGTTCTTTTTCCCTATACTTGTTTTATGTAATACAACATTTTATTACGACTTCCAGGTCAGGCTAGTTGCATCTGTCCCTGGATATCATTCAGGTCCCAGTTTAAAGAAGTGGGGGCATATGAAGTTACGTACTGTTCTCCAGGAGTGTACTTTTGACAAAGAGTTTAAGAAGTCTCCTCTTGTTTATCAGGTTCCTTTGAACCCTTCTTGACTTTTGCAGATTGCTGAGATGTGTCTTCGAGTCAGATATCTGTGTTATTGCTAGTATATATGCAAATCAACACAGTAGCCACGTGCATCATCTGCACACATCCATATACACATACATTCTTGTATTTATCGTTTACAAGAACAAGAATTTCTCTCGTGTAATTTAGTCATTTGTCAGCAGTCCTCAACATGTCACTTATCTACTTGATGATAAAAACACTTCGGATAGAATGATATGTTGTTAGACTGAGATTCAGTTGGCTCCCATTTATTGTGTGAAGGATTTAACCCATAGTATATCTACTTTATGGAGTTAAAATGATCTAGGTGTTTGATAAAGGGGGCAGATTGACACTTAATTGGTAAAGAAATTATCAACTTTTATTTATGTTGTTATTGAATGTTATCGTTTCTTTATTATTAGTACTCCCTTGGTCTCAACTCGAATTTGTCACTTTTTATTTTAGTCCATCTCAAAATAATGTATACTTTCCAGAAATGGAATGTTCATCTGTTAAATTGGTATAGAGAGTAGAGACGATAATTTGCACACATTTGAGCCTACTAAGACATGAATTCGAACTATGCAATTGTTCAGTTGAGATGTGTTACAACTTTCTCTTTTCCTTTTCGTCTTGAGCTTAAGTTAAATCTTGGTTCCTTTTGGTGCTGTATTATTTTTGCAGTTCTCCTCCCTAGGTTCTTTGGATGAGAAGTGGATGGCAGAGCTAGCATCTTCCATGTCTGCAGGAATCTCTGAAGATAAAACGCCTCTGGGTGTGGGTCAGCCATTAATAATTTGGCCCACTGTGGAGGATGTCAGATGTTCTTTAGAGGTAATGTTTAGGAGGGTTACTTGTGTGAGTAGGACTTATGAGATTTCTACTTTCCTTTGTCTCTGACATTTCACTTGTAAAGTCTTGGGCCCTTTATCAGACTTGACTAGCTTGATCCATAGAGAGGTAAAGAGGCATGGCCAATGGCTTAATATCCTTGATACCTTCACAGTTGAAATTTAGAATTCATGTACCTCTGAACTACGGGAGATAGTAGTCATTTTTGTCACAGAGAAGAGATCATATCTTAGACTTAAAAGTCTGTTAAGCTTCTTTACCATGTGTCCGAGAAGGGGAAAAGAAGGAAGAAAATAGCAATTATTCATATACTCATCCGATGGAGGTTTTGTATTTTTTTGTCTTGTTTCATTTACCAGGGCTATGCGGCTGGAAACGCCATTCCAAGCCCACAAAAAAATGTGGAGAAAGATTTCTTAAAGAAATACTGGGCGAGATGGAAGGCAAGCCACACAGGTCGCTGGTAAGTCTGTTCTACTAATTGAATTAGTTGTATTAGTTCCCAAAGAACCCATCAACCAAAGAATCAACAATTAAAAATACATTCTTTTCTGATAAAATTATTGAAACATTTTTCGGGTTGGTGAATATAGTTTGAGTGAAAGATTTGAATTGTGTTTTGGGAAAATGTGATTTCTACGCAAGTGTCGGGATTTTGGGTGGAAATAAGATATTTTTTCAAGGTAGGTTTGGTTAAGTGAAGGTGGTTGTGTGGGTTGGGTGCTCTTTGGTTGAGTTGATGGCTGCCCACCCAAAGGTTGGTGGGGAAGAGAGAAAAGAAAGGAAGAAGAAGAAGGAGAAAAATGCAGATTATGGTTCAAGTGAAGGCAAAGACGAGTTGAAATTCTACGCGCTCAAGTGTTTGGGAAATCTTGTGGTTGAAGTAAAGACAGTGGTAGTTACTGTAAGTACACTGCCCACTTAATGGGTTATGAAACCGTCAAGTTTTGGAGTTTGTAGTATCTTATAGCACAAGAAGACTAAAATGGTAAGCAACTTGCGTCGTCTTATATGCCCTTTCTTATATCAGTTGCAGAAGGTTTTATACTTCATTCTCTTTTTCTTGGAACATTCTCTTTTTCTTTGAAGTTTAATATTAATGTCTTAGTATCAATTCTCCTATTTCTTTTTCTTTGTTTCTTCTTTGAGGTTACTGACCATGTTAAAATATTCCAGTCGTGCAATGCCTCATATAAAGACATTCACACGTTACAGTGGTCAAAACATTGCGTAAGGATCCATCTGCCTTTGACTTTTCTACGAGCTTAGATGTTGCTGTCATGCTTTTGACTTTTAAGGATGGATTTTCTTCTTTTACAAGAATAATTATATTCCATTAACAGGTGGTTTTTGCTGACTTCAGCAAACCTCAGCAAAGCAGCCTGGGGGGCTTTACAGAAAAACAATTCTCAATTAATGATCCGTTCTTATGAGGTATTTGTCTCTTATGTAGTAGCATAAAGCTGTGCATTAGCAACTGATGGTAAAAATTTTGAATTGATGTGCTCATCCCCCTAAATGCTACAAGATCTTTCAATTTTTGACAGGCCAACACGTAGAATTGTCTCTTATGATTAGATTGTAAATTGAGAATAATACTATTGATTATCATTGCTTAGTAGTTCTGATATTTATTTCGAGAAACTGATTTTCACAAGTTTTTATTAACCTTGTTCCAGCTTGGAGTGCTGTTTTTGCCTGCTGCTGTGAAACATGGTTGTGATTTTTCCTGTACGGATAATGGAAAATCCTCAGCGGTAACAGCCATATCATGGTCCCCCGTGATATATTTTTCAATTCTTGAACTATTTGTTTAATAAGGTATAAACAGACCAAGTAGAAGGACGATTCTAAACCTTATCACATTTAGGGTAAAAGTGGAGCTTTTAGAAGTTCTGAAGTGAAGGGAACAAAACTTGTGACACTAGCTTGGCAAGGAAATAGAAAGGCAGATCCACATGAAATAATTTATTTGCCTGTGCCTTATGAGCTCCCACCAAAACCGTACTCACCTGAAGGTTTATTGTCCATTCTCCTTTTGTTATTCAGTTCTCACCATTTTGTTTTCTAGTAGCATCTCTCTTATTTTATTTCTCAATTTTACATTCCTTGATGCAGATGTTCCCTGGTCTTGGGATCGCCGATATACAAAAAAGGATGTCTATGGTCAGGTTTGGCCCAGACAAGTACAACTATATTTGTCTGGAAACACTTGACGCAATCAACCTGGTAACTCTTCTGGTTTGCTTCTACCTTTTCAATTATATAAATAGATAACGATACTTCTTTCTTTAGTAAATCTGATAACAGGTTTCCCTTATTGATTTTTTAGAATAATGTTTAGTTCACGTAATGAAGCATTCTTGAATGAATGTCAATCAAATCCAGCTCAAGTAGTTTGATAATCTTCCTTGTTTTTAACGAAAAAACAAGTTCTTGAGCTGAGCTTCAAGTAATCTTTTCAAATTAATGAACATACCCTTCTTTTACAAGCTTGGTTTGATAATTTCAGTAAACCTATATCAAGGAGCCACTCTTGAACATGCTCCGAGTAGCTTGGTTCGCTTTACAGCCCCAAGACTAGGGATGATAACCTAGTCACTTTTTCTTGCTGCAACAGATGAGGGTGGAATAGGTGCAAGTACAATACATAGATACATACATACATATATATATATTCATTACATGCTGAAGCTGCGTATGGAGCTTAAAGTTGTGTACTCCAAAAACCATATAGAACTATTCTGCTTTAGCTGTTCGACCTATAAATACAAGAGAACTTTGTTTTCCATCTTTTTAGTTTTTACCATGGTTACTCATAATGACAAGTTCTATATAGAGATTGATGCAAAAATATGATTCTGCTAGACACTTATGATGACTGATGAAACTATGTCGACAGTTTATCAATATAATTATATTTTCAAAATTAAGTCATTGCAGGTTATTAGGCACCATATAAGCCTAATTATACTGTAAATTCTAACAGAGAACACTAGAATTATGTGGAAACCATTAAGATAAGTCTTTTAACTTGTGACCCCTTCTTACATGCCTACAGACTAAGAGATAGGTGCTGAAAGAAAGCTCTACACGCGGGCGAAATAATTACTGTAAGCTTCATTTAGTTTTTTTTTCCAGAATCTCTAACCGAGGTGTGGAAATGGAGTACAAGGAGAAACATCACTACAACAGCTCCTGCCCCCATTCAGAAATAGAACTGACTAATCCAAAGTCAAAGGGTCGAGAAACTCAATGCCACATCACTACAACAGCTCAATTTTGAGCCTGCTTGATAAAAGTATGGTAGTCTTATATGAAGATTTGTGGGATAAGATCTTATAAATATGTGGAAGAGCTTTGAGGTTTGTTTCAAGTTTAGTGAAATATTGTTGCTGAAGTGCATGAACATTCAGTTATCTGATGAAAGATAGAATCATTTCCTGTAATTTTTCTAACCCTCTTTTTTATCTGTATTGGCACAAATGAGTATACTAATTTAAATTATGTTTATTCCTGTTATGATGTATTGTGTTGACAACTACATGAATTTATCATTTTCATATATTCTAACCCAATTAATCTTTTTGTATCTGAAATTTCGAATACATAATTTTCTTGTTGTTTAGGTAACTTGGCTTCGAAATCATGCATGGATCTAGAATATTTTGTTAGTAGGAGTTAAGTAGTTTTTAAAACTAAAATTAGTAGTGATATGGGGAGTCGAATAGAGACAAAATGATTTTACAGATTAAAAATGAAAAATGTTTTTAAAATATTTTGTAAGGTAAGTGAAGAATACATCCCCGCAACTCAAGATCCATCTTCGATTTAAAGTCCATTTATGTTCGTCATATACAAATTTTCACTATTATAATTGCTTCCCATACATCACAAGGTAAAAATATCTATCAAAAATTCCAGTAGAATTCTGTAATCCCGTGGGGGCTAATAAAAGCTTTAATTTACCATATTTATTTCGCGTATTTGAACCTATTAAAACGTCAAGAATGGATTTATTCATAATATTTGCTAATTGCTCACGTCCCCTCGTCATCGGACACCAAAGATCTGGCCGTGAGCTTTTACGAAATCTGATTATAAAGGGTGCCACGGCAATTAATCCTAATAATTATGACACAATCATCGAATTTTGCTCGCCTACAAGTACAAGCACAAGCCCCTCTACTTCTTTCACACTGCAATCTCTATCATTTTCAAGCCTTAAGGTACATAAACTTTGCTTTCTTCAACTTTATCTATGATCTAAACATCTTATTTTTAATTGGTCAAAAAATTCGTGAATAAAAAGCTTTGTAGCCAAATTTTGATAGACCTTAAATGAGTCTGACATTTCTCTTAATTTCGCATATAACAATAATTTTGTGCACGATCTCTCTCATTATATAAGCATATGAGTTTAGATATCATTTATATTTCAAACGATCTTTATATAAACATATGAGTTTAGATATCATCTATCTTTCAAACGATCACGTAAGTCTTATTCAAGGCATTCCACTGACCCACTCTTTATTTAATTCAGATTTAAGATTTGTACATATACTATATACACAGATGCAAATCTTCGTCAAAACTCTAACTGGCAGGACAATAACGTTAGATGTCGAAAGTTCGAACACAGTTGAGGATGTCAAGTCCAAAATTCAAGAGAAGGAAGGCGTACCACCAGACCAGCAAAGGCTAATCTTTGCTGGGAAGCAATTGGAAGATGGAAAAACACTTGCAGATTACAACATTCAGAAAGAATCAACGCTTCATCTCGTGTTGAGGTTGTATTATGTTAAATTAACACTTTCATCTTAAAGTTTAAATTATTAGAGAAGAGTTTGTAATATTATTTATTATTTTCAATACATTCCCGCATGCAGTGGCTGACCTACGTGAACAAGGGGGTGTGCATCTACTTGAAAAAAAAAAAAAAAAATCTTTTTTTCTTTTTGATTTTTTTTATAAAAAGACCACTATATTGGACATTGTTATTGTATGAGTGCACCCTAACTTCTCTCATTGTACGAGTGCACACCTAGAGCTTGGCGGGTGTCTGGGTTCGACTGCAGGCGAGATTTTTTTTTTTTGAAGCTTTGCACGTGGATATAGTTTTAATGTTTTAAAATGGGTGACGGGAAAACTTGTACCTAGACTTGGGTTCCGATACTATTTTAATTTAACAACTCATCTAAAGTTTAAATTAATAGAAAAAAGGTTTGTGATATTATTTATTGTGTTGAGAGGTGGCATGCAAATATTCGTCAAGACATTGACGGGGAAGACAATAACGT
Organism: Ehretia macrophylla; assembly: GCA_037974665.1. Lineage (NCBI taxonomy): Eukaryota > Viridiplantae > Streptophyta > Magnoliopsida > Boraginales > Ehretiaceae > Ehretia > Ehretia macrophylla. The sequence goes on along the minus strand of CM075769.1, from coordinate 52,805,058 downwards.
TGGAGGTGGAGAGTTCGGACACGGTCGAGAATGTTAAGTCGAAGATTCAGGACAAGGAAGGGGTTCCACCGGACCAGCAGAGGTTGATTTTTGCAGGGAAGCAATTGGAAGATGGGAAGACTTTTGCTGATTATAATATACAAAAGGATTCAACTTTGCACCTTGTCCTTAGGCTCCGGGGTGGATATGTAATTAAGTGAATGGTTTTCGTAGTAGGCTTGATTTGGATATGTTTATGTTTATGCACACTTGGCTTGTTAGATATTGTTGGTGGAGAAACATAGTTTAGTTTAGTTTAAATTGATTTGTGGAAATAAATTAAGGTCAAGTGTTTGAATAATGTTTTGATAACAAAGGTATCATAGAATGTGAATATATTAAATCCATTAAGCCTTTTGTAGCTCTATTGAAAAGTGAATAATTAAAAATTTCAACTAATCTTTCGATGTTGAGTTTTAATTTCTTTAGATTTCTCGAGACGTCGCGGCAGTGAACTATTCACATTTTCCTTGGTCATAAATTTAAAAACATTGCATTTAATTAACAAACCACCCCCGCCCCAACGATGTTAGTGACTATTTAATCATAATAGAGCAGATTGATTTCCGACTAATCTTTTCTATTATATTATATACTTTTTTTGATCAATAAATAAGAATCTTTATTTTGATAATACACATCTAAAATAGGATATAGATTGTTATTACGTGTAGATTTTCTAAAAGATATAGTATAAGTTGTATAGAATCCACTTTAAAGGGTAATTTTTCATCTTTGAACAATGTATTCAAACTTTCCTATATCAAAACTACGTGTAGGTCAAAGATAAAGCTTCTCTTTTATTCTCTTCAAGAGTGGGGAATCCATTCCCTCATATCTACAAAAGCATCAAATGATCATTTTGATGTTACTAACTTACTCCTAAGGCCATCTTCAATAGGGGCTTTAAAATTAGAGACTTTTTAAATTTGGGTAGTTTTAGAGTTTTATGGCCCAAAAAATTAATACTATTCATGACAAAAGTACGTGAAGTCTACCACTTTTCGCTTAAAAGATGTCAAAATAGAACTCCGAACTCTATTTTTTTTAACAAATTAGTGATAGACTTCACGTACTTTTGTCATAAATAATATTATTTTTGGACTATGGGGCTCTAAAAATATTAAAATTTAAAAAATTTTACATTTTAAAACTTCCATTGAAGATAGCCTAACTCTATGAAAAAAATTCAAAAGCAAAGATTCTAATTAGAACGAAGTTAGACCACAAAGCGCTCCCAATTAATGAATGAATATCTACTTGTTACTCAAATGTAATAGTCATAGCAATCCCCAAAAATACATGAACGTGCACTCAAATGTAATATTGGAATACAACTTTATTTGTTGAATTTTTTATGAAAAAGAAAATTACATAACAACCACATATAATGAGAGAATCTATACAAACCGTAGACAACCATCACTTATAATTACAAAGCAACCTACCTATAAATGGGAGTATTGACATATATATATATACTTATATATTATATAGTTGGATGAAAATTTACACTCGATTATATAAAAAATTGAACTTGAAATCTTATAATTTTATAGACTTTAATCGTAATTTTTTTACTTGAGACCCCTCACCTATGGGGGTAGATCAATGGAGTGTTATTTACACATGGTTAAAGTTTTATACCACCTCTGGAGGGAGAGGAACAAGCGTGTCTTCCAACAAGAAATTTTTACGGAAGAATAAATTTTTTGTAAAATCGAATTTGATGTTAAATACAAATTGTACTTAGGAAAAAAATATATAAAAACAACTTTTTGAATAGAGATATTTGTAAAACTTGAAACTTAGGCCCAAGTTTCCTTGTTTAGTTGGTGCAGGACACCATTTTGTACACTGTAAATATTTTTGATGAATGAAACTATCTTGCTTGCCAACGTTAGTAGTTTATAAAGCAAGGCTCAAATTTAACATTTTACTTCAATGTGTCCCTATCAATAGTCTTCTAAACTCCATACAAATTAGCACCTTACCAATTGTATGATTGCTCACAATGTAAAAGGAAATAAAAAATAAAAAAATCAAAAGTATACTAAAACCATTAAAGATATTTTTCACAAAGCATAACCCTACGAAATATTAAAAAAATCAGAGGAGTTCAACTACATTTAAAAGAAGAAGTGATAATATACTAAATATGTGAATCTGAAACTGCAAGCCACAAAATTGAGGGAACAAATCATAATTGTTTATAATAATTTAGTTGACTGGGTTAATAATATTGTCTGAGATTTGAGAAGGCAAAGTCAAAAGTTATGAAACAATTATGCTAAAGCATATATTCCTTGTACCCCTGTCCACAAAAGGGAGAGAAATAAAAATGAGTTAAAACAGCACTTTGTTGTGTAGAAATATTCTCTTCTTATCTTATAAAGATAATCTCTCCATTTCACACTGCTCAACTAGCAAAAATAAAATCTCTCCATGTCTTCTCTTTTCTCTTTTACGTTCTTTTAATTTTTCAACATTTTATTACTCCAACTAAAAAAAATATTTAGATCAATCCTTTTTCCTAATAAGTTTAATATACGGAGATAATTCCTCTATCTCTTTTGTTTTTTCTTTGGGCTAATGATACTTTTAATCGCTCATATTTGTCATATTTACCAAGTTGATTCTTTATTTTTAAAATTATTAACTTTTAGTCCTTTATTTATGCTAGTTGTGTCACTATTAGTCATTCGACCTTTATCCGTCTAAAACTTAATGAATTTTTTCATGTGTTTGACAAATAACCCTGTAATTTCGAAATTTCAAACTCACTTGCAAAGGTACTAGTGTCAAACATGTAAAGAAATAGTCAATTTTTTTAGACGAAAAAAGGTCGAATAACAAAAGGTGACATAGCTAAATTATATGAGAGACAAAAAAAGAAAAAGAAAATACTAACAGTTTTGAAGATAAATAACCAATTTTTCCAGTATAACAAACATAAGGAATTAAACGTGTTATTTACACTTTCTCTTTTCTTTTTAACGTTCTTTTAACATCTCAAAAAAAGAAATTCCTTATCGCATTACTTTTGCATCATTATATGACACATGTATAAGTTAAACACATCCAAAAAAAATGCAAATTTCTTCATGTATATATATATATATATATTATGGGTTGTGGATATGAAGATTTTGACAGTGGTGGATAAAAGCTAGAATTATCGTTTACCAATTTACCAAGAAGAAGCATAATATCCGGAAATGGGGTAAGTTTTAGACCTGACAAAACTTTTGTTAGTCCAACTGTGTGGTCAATCTAACTTAACACCCCTCGTGCTTTTGTCCTATATAAACTATAAACTATCATCTCCTTAGATCACGTTTCAGACATCATCAAACATCTCTCTGTGCCGACCAAAAAAAAACATCTCTCTCTCTCTCTCTCTCTCATCTCAAAGCATAATCTCTCTCAAAAAGCTCTCTCTTTTCTTCTTCAAGATCAGGTACGAGTTGATCTTGATATGAATTACCTTAGTTTTCTTGATTTACTGTTTTGTTTTTCAAGTATTTTTACTGTTGTGATTGTTTGCTTGATTTGTGTCATCTTCATTTTATTCTACTCTGGAAAGTTTATTGTTTGAGGGTTTATTTTCTTTTTCTTGTAGTTTTCTTCTTGATAAGGGGTCCCAGAAATGGAACTTTTTGTTTTCAATGTTGATCCAATTGAAATGATCCTTCTTTTTTATTTATTTTTATTTATTTAGGTCTTGGGCATTTGTGAAATTGCTGTTAAGGGTTTGTTTGAATTTGCATTTATTCCAAGCAAAACGAAAAAGAAAATTGAAATGATGTGTACTATTAGAGATTATACTCAATGAACAAGGCACCCGCGAATAGCACGGTCATAGATGTAGTCTTGTTATCAGAGAGACTGTTTTCAAGACAGAAACTCTTCAAAACGAGCGAGTGGCCCATCCGGCTGTGAGTGTGGGCTAGTCCCCGTGAGCCGGACTGGTCTGCTATCAGGCTGCTTGGCTTATGTATTCTTTTCCCCATATTCCATGTATAGATTTTAGTCCTCTGTCCCCTTGTTCATTTAAGAGTTATATCATTAGAAACAAGAATGGACTGGGTTTGTGATAAGGGAATCGATTTATGCACATATTACTTACACGAGCTTAAGTTTGAAGTTTTGATCCCAACTGAAATTGGAGATTCAAGATGTATATCATGGATCAAAGATCAAGATAAGTTGATTTATTTCACAATTTTAGAACCAAATTTAGGTGATTGTCTTTTTCAAATGGAGAGATGGAGAAATGGGAATGTTTTTTCTATACCGTAAACGAACTTCAAGAGGTGTTTCAGACCATAGTAGAAAATTTAACTTTAAAGTCGGGTATTACAGGTTTATAATTACGGATTGGTAGGACAATTTGCAGATTCTGAGCAAATTACAAGGGTAGACATAAGATAAGTAAGATTACATGGGGGTGGCAAATAAGCTGATGCCATCCCGGGCTTGCACAACATATTTTTAGCGTGATGTCTAAGCTTAACCTGTTGGACATATAAAGAAGAATGGTCTTCATAACTCTAATCAAGAACTTCCATCTAGACTATGCAGTTGCATCTTCTTTAGTTCTTCTGTCTCTAAGAGTCTGGGAGTAAAGAATTCGTTGAAATCAGGAAAAAATTATTTCTCTGTTTGATAGATAATAGCATGCGCCAACAAATATGGTACTGTAGAGTAAGTGCTTGCACCTGGTATATGCTGCATAAAGAATAGCATAATATTTAAAGCAAGGTTTGCATCAGGAACCTTTACTTTCTTCTAGCACTTTTAAAAGAGATATCCGTGCTCCTTCGTTGAGGGGGAGAGAAAAGTTCATGGTTTTAATGTTAGGTTTTATGCACCATAACTGATATTTGCAGAAAGTGAATTTTGTGTTCCTTTTCTTATGACTTTTGATTTTGTACATGAATACCTATAATCTTTACCAGCTGACGACATTTTCAATGTTTCTTCATCAGTGAGCACTCTTGTATAGACGCAAAAGGAACTTGCTTGTGGTTTGTGACGTTTGATTCTAGCAGCCGAGGTTCATGTCTGAGATCAACATTCAGATCCCTAGTGCCTTTGGTAAGCTGAAGTACACCTGCACTTTTGCTCCTTCATAATGATTTTGTTTTCAAATGTATCAGATTTGGTCCTACCCGAAGCAATAGAACTATTACTATTATTTAAGCATTATCATTGGACGATGAACTCATTTCCTAGCTTTCAAGGATGGTCATGAAATTTGCAAGACAGAAAGTTCTTACTGCGTGTTTCACTCGTTTTCCATTGACCTGGCTGTCCGAATTCAATCATATAAGACACTGCCTATTTTCTCCGTCTATTTGCACTTGTTGACCTGAATTTGGTCTGAGTAAACATTTCTGTGATGTGGACAGATCCCTTTGCTGAGGCAAATGCTGAAAACTCGGGTGCTGGATCAAAAGAATATGTACATATCCGCGTACAGCAGCGGAATGGTAGGAAATGCCTGACAACGGTCCAAGGCTTGAAGAAGGAATTCAGCTACAGCAAGATACTCAAAGACCTTAAGAAGGAATTCTGCTGTAATGGTACTGTGGTCCAGGACCCAGAGCTAGGACAGGTGAGTAGCTGATGCTGAATAATTATGCTTTTACCTCATTCTTATTGCCCCATTTTTTAGATTTACGTAATAAAAGCACATTATTGTTGCTGGATGCAGGTAATCCAACTTCAAGGTGATCAGAGGAAGAATGTTTCGACTTTTCTCGTTCAGGTGAGTACTTAGCTGCTGTCGCATGTTGCTTATATACATTTTCCTGCTCTCGTCCGTAATGTCCCTGAAATTCTCTTTTTCATATTTTGTCAAATCAGGCTGGCATTGTGAAGAAGGAACACATCAAGATGCATGGTTTCTAGATAGCAGCTGTGGCAACATTTAAACTCTATAGATGCATAAAATTTTCATTGGCTTCTAGCTTTAGCCCTCTGTTACTCTTTTTAAGTTTGATCTATGATGAACTGGTACTGTCGGAGTTATTCAACGTTGTATTTTGATATACTTTATCGTTGGTGGTTTGTGTTCTGTGGCTCTATGAACATATTACAATGGTTGTGGATGTGCAATTTATCCTTGAAGATGTAATGACCAGAAACAGTTCTAGCATCATTCACTTTGTATACTATTGAATTAACATGTTTATGCTCGGTGTTAAACTGAGATCCAGTTACCTGCAAGCCTTCTTGAGCAAAATCATTCTATGTATACTTCACAAAAGCGAAATCAAGTGCTTCATATCTCAGAACAGTTGCAAGAGTCTACAGTTGCAATTGCTCATTTAGGGATTGCTATTCCATTAATCTACATTGACGTTCGTCTACTCGCATGGGGTGAAACCTGTTTTTCTTTCACGGGCTAATATCAATCGAGATTGATAGAATAATTTTTCTGCATTTAGACCCTTTGAAGAATAATTTCAGGCAAGGAAAAGAGAATTGGCAGTTATACCATTAATAGTTGATTTTTAGCATGCTGGTATTCTTGGAAAAATACAAGCTGGTAAAGTTTGGCCTAAATATTGCCTTAACTTTTCATTTTTTTTTTCTTTTTGCTAATGGCATGATCATATTGAATTTACATTAACACTACAAATCCCGTGGAGCATCAGTATGTTCTAATAGATACATCACTTCAATCAAAGAGAAAGTTCCAACACAGAATTTTAATCCACGAGTCAAAACCTTTACCTTAGCTTTTCACTTTATTATCCAGAAGTAACTTCATCGTATTAACTCAGTACCTCAGAGAATTTGGATCTCTCTCAGCCAATCTCGTACTGAACCAATCCCTACAGATACCACCAACCCTGAGAATTCCATTGATCCATTCTGACTGAACAATATTCTTTATGTTTCATGCTCATCACAATGCATGGCAATGATTCTTATACCTGGGATTCTTCACTCTGATAGATGTAATCCCAAGATCATCTCCAACAGAAACATTGTCATCCTTAGAGCCAAATCTAGGTCAAGACAATGAAAGGACAGTGGCGAGTACAAAGCTCTCATTACGTGCCAGGTCTAGGCAAGGGTGTATGAAAAAAATTCATAAAACACTTTGGAATGGATGGATAGTAGAGTGTAGATGGTACAGAAATTCTAAAACATTGCAAATACAGGAGCACAACAGATTTTCCAAATATGTAAGACACTGCATTTGATTGCACATAAGCATTCAATCAGACATACTAAATCAGGATAAACCATCGTTGAATTTTGAAGTTTCGTTACAAGTTAGTATTTAATCAACTAGTATCCATACACTGGCAGCTGGTGACGTCAGCTTGTCTTCATCATACGTTGCTTTGCTTGTACAACTTGGTGTCAAGTACTTGCTTTCCACACATTGCACATACTCCTGCATATTTAATGCACTTCAGAGCATGTTTTACATAAAATGCTTCACCAACGTAAAATGTCCATAACAATAAGAATACTACCTTTTGTGTAAGCACATGTATGGCAATATTTAGCATCTTGATGAACTTGCTGCTTGCAGATCATGCACTTAGCACTCCCATAAGGGGTCCATCTGCAGGACGATAATGTTGAAACAAAAGACATCCATGAGAACCATGCCAAACAGTTAAAAGAGCTGCTATAACTAATAGTATAAATCACAATTTGCATACAAGTGAGAGTGAAATCACAAAAAAGTTAAATAAACTTTTCTTAAACATTTTTTAACTTGGCAAGTGCAAAAGTAACCAAATTTTCATAGAACAGAAGCACTACAAAAACCACAAAAGAATACAACTGAAAACAAAAGAAAAGTTGAAAAAGAGAAAGTGACCCTCTCTCCACTTTGCATGCATCAACTGCCCAACAAAAACCATTTGATTTACCCAACTCTAATACCAATCAACTCAACATCAATAATCATAGCGCTTGAGACCATTAGCCGCCAATCATACCAAGGAATATGTATTACTTAATACCTTGCCAATTCTCCCTCAATATGGATCCATAATTTAAAACATCCATAGCCACTTCCAATGAAGAAATTCCACAGCAAGAAGTTGAGACATAGAAGGCACTTCCTATGGCACTTTAAGGGCCATGATATACTTCAAGGAAACTTCAAAGGTAGTCCACCCCCTCAAAATATTACTAAAGAACTTATTTTCTAAAAGTTAAACTCCAGATTGCCTTGGATTGAGCACAACACTTTCCAACCAATAGTAAAGGCTCCAGTCAATGGACTGAAAACCAAATCAAGCATTTATGCCACAAGGTGGGGTCAACTATCTTGATCTTATGACACGATTCATTCTATCATGATGTCTCAGATCCATAAGAAAAATCCACAAAGTTTTTGTTGGCTGCCGGCTACCTACACTACCCTCGTCCTTTCCGGCTTGGCACCGGCAATGCTAAGGGTAAAACCCCTGACAGAGACGGTATTGAATGAAAATATATGAAGAAAATTACCTCCCATTTTCAAAGATGGGAAAGAGAGGGCAAAAAAGTAAGTTCTTCACTTCACATATCATTCCTCTACAGTTCTTACAAAACAAAACTATATCTAGAAACGTCTTTTCTTCCCTATTCTCTTTTTTTTTGGGGTGGGGGGGGGGGGGGGGGGGGGGGGAGAGGCCAACACAATCAAACCCTTCATCCTTACAATCCCAGATTGTCCCTTCCGCCAAATGGACCCTATTAAACTGAAAATTTGACGTTTTAACCATTTTGGCTTCACCCACTCCATTTTTCCCCCTATTCAAACCAATGATACTAAAGTGATCAATCAAATCCTCGCAACTAAAACTCTGACACCCTTGTTATACCACAGCTTTGCTTCATGCTATAAATGTGTATCAAAGAGTTAACAAAACCAAAAAGTATACTCTAACACATCAACCAAAAATTCCCATATGTACAGAGAATCAACCAAAATTCCCAAAAATTTACTAATAATGACTACTTTCATGTCTCAAGCCTAGAACTCAGTCCTGCAAGCAGTGTCATCACCTCGAGGAAAACTATATTCGGCATGGAATCCATAATTGTCTCGGTCCTCAAATCCACTAGTAAAAAAGACCATTTCTTTTACAAATATCGGACTCTCTGACCATCTTATACTTTGTTCAAAAAAAAAAAAAGACCATCTTATACTCAATCCACTGGCCCAAATGTTCGTTCTCGAGTTATTATACAAAACCCCAACTCCAGTGACCACTTATCTTATAATTGTCCAATATGAGACAACGGGGTGTTACAAATACAATATCAACACTTGAATTAGCGAGACAGGAAACGCAACTATAATTACCACTGGCCATTTGGCCTAGTGGCATGAATCTTGCTTTAGATATAAGCGGTCTCGACATCCATTCTCGTGTGTAACATCATGTAAAACACCTTAGCCCCCCTTAAATAAATAAATAAATAAACGCAACTATAATTATGATAACCGGTTAATCAATATAAGTACATAACTCCACTGCACAAAATCATTTCACTTAAAAATTCAAACTTTTTTTTGCCCATGACAATTAATGATTAAAAAATAATCTAATTAATAATCAATAAATTGAAAAAAAAAAAAAGCAAAAAAAGAACCTGTGTTTCTTAGAGAGAAGCTTGTTCTCGTTGATCTTGCGGCCACCACCTTCAGTAGTGTTGCTCGCTCCTTCTTTCCACTTGTCCGGCACTATTACCTTCGACAACTTCTTCTCACCTTTTTTTTTTTTTTTTTTATTCAATTACACCCAAAATTATTTAAAAAATAAAAATAAAATTCATATAACACACACACACACACACACACACACATATATATAGGATAAAAAGAATAGTTAATAACGATAAGAGAAAGAATTGGACTTACATTTTTCGCAGACCATCGTGCGCGCTGGTTGTGAATTTTTTTTTTTTTTTTTAAATATTTTTGGCTAATTGCTGTTGTATTTGTAGTGATGGGTTTATGTATGCTTGGAGTCGGTGTGGTCGCGCTCACGAAACGATTTTATACGACCCCTCATCGTGGCCGTAAATCTCGAGATCATCTGTTTACGAGATTGTCTCGAGTGCTCATAAGGTGAGAGATGTTTTTTTTGTTTTTTGGTCATAAGGGTGAGATGTTAGCCGTTGGATTTTGATCCTTTAATATCGATGTTATAAGAAATATTTAATAGTAATGAATAATGAGTGCAGTATAATATTGTTGGATAGTTGAGATTGAGAATTAATAAGAAAAGAGAAAAAGCATAGTTTGGTATCATCAAGGAGAGGTTCAAAATTACTTGATTGCAAATCACAAACTTTTAATTGATTTGGTGTCTCTGTTGCGGTGCAACACTTTTAGCCAAATTTAACTATAAGATGTTTTCTAGAATTATTAAAAAAAAATAAGTGAGAAAAAATAGAATTTTATAATGTATGATTGAGATTGATTCAATTATAAGGTGGATGGTCAGAATAACTCATTATTTGTTTTTTTTTTTTTTGGTCGAGCATTATTTGTTTTTCACTACCCACCTTTTTCTATGCTTTTAAAGGATAAGATTCTTCTCATTATTTGTTTTTGTTTTTTTTTTTTTTTGAGGAGGATAAAGCCAAATTACAATCCAATCAAACGAGAGAATGTCTTACCCTTACTGTCTTTCTCTAACAGCACGGCAAGTTGGAAGGGAATATTATTTGTTTTTCACTCCTCCACCTTTTTCTATGCTTTTAAAGGATAATATTCGTTTCTTACTTTTATTCCATGTATTAAAATTTGAAACCTCAGATTACTTAGGTTGAGCTAATCAATATCTTGACTGCATCAAATATTTAAGACTCGACGAATATTATTCAAGTGTTAATTTCAAATAATTAAGCGTTGGTTTTTGTATTTTGTTTTCATTGAAAATAACGAATTCTCATAATGCATATAGTATACATTTTTTTTTCACATATTCTATTATATTCAAATTAAAGAAATTCGAGAAAAAAAAAAAACAGAAATAACTTGATTTGATATAAATACTTGTAGTTACTCACTAAGCTAATCAAGTTTTTATAAGAACTCGATTATAATAAATTTGTTACTATCGAGTTAATCAAGTTTGTATAGGAACTTGATTAGTACAAAATTTTTTACCTAGAGTCATCTAACATTTTTAACAAGTCAAGTAAACTTGCTTAACTCAGCATAGTCAACTAGAGTTCTCAAACTATGCTTGTATTTTTGGCAAGTGACTGACTATTTGAGATCCTTAACTTGGCAACAATTCTTGGAATTCACATCCAGGAAAGTTGTGGAAAAATTAATGTGACTTTTTCATGTAGCTTAATCTCAGTTTTTGTCTTTTCGATTTTGTAAGAAGCAATGGCAATCAAGTGACTGATTGAATTGCTAGGTAATCTTTATTAGATCATCTTTGTTTTAATTGGTTTAGCTTCATTGTTGAACAACTAAATCAGCTTCTAATCTCTGGTATAGAACTTACAAGAGTAATTAAGATGATTATTTTCATTTAATGAATTTAAATGTATATATATAGGTTAACCAATCAATGAAATGAATTGAATAATCCAATCCAATTGACCAAATAATACAACATATACCTTTTGACCAAAAAAAAAAAAAAAACATATACCTTGCAATAAAACATGCATGGAATACAATTCATAGTAAACTCATCAATCCTATGGACTTAGTGAACACTCCTCAGGCAATGTAGGGTTTCTTTCATGAGTATCCTTACAATAGTCATATATAACTAGGTTCTACCCAAGCAAAATTCTTCTTCTGATCTTCTAACACGTGCCAAGGAGCATCTCAATCCCACCAATTTTTGGTGATGGTGAATGGGGGTTAGTCTTCTATGAGACAACTCTCACTCACAAAAATGCGAGCTCCATATATTTTTGTATTAGAGGGTCTCAAATGAGAATTGTCTCATAAAAGAAAAATTCGATGGACGAATATACAGGGAAGGGGTCTTTCCATTGGCATCCATCAACACTGAAATCCTTGTAAGATGATACAAATGGTGCCTTGTTCTAGTCTGTATGATAGAAATGGTGCCTTGTTCTAGCCTGTCTTCTCAAGACCACCTCTTGTTGCCAAATCATCAGCATTCCATATGCTTTTTTTTTTGGTAGCATTCCATATGCTTGAAAACAAGTACATTGGCTTTTCTCCTAGCAAAAAAAAAAGTACATTGGCTTTTCATTAGGGAAGAAATTGTTTTGGTAATTTGCATTCTTGTATACCCTTATGGGGACTATATCCACAAAGAATCTGCTTAAGAAACAAACAATTATTAATAAAAAACTAAAAGGTTAACCTTAGTGCCTCTTTTCGAGATCCATCATGTACAATGTGCAGTGTGCTATTTAAGACCTCAAGGTGGTTTGTTTGTATTTCTACCGTAATGGCCATATAATTATTTAAGACCTCAAGGTTAACCTAATATAGCCATGTGTTATTGACAATTGACTCGTATGATAGGAACTTTTAGACAAATTCTTGTCTAGAATTAAAAATCATAACTTTATTTGTGGTCTGGATTAATCATGTTTTGGCACATCATTACTCTACTTATGATATTTTTGTAATTATTAAAAATTGATGATTGTCAATGATGTGAAAAAAGTTGATTGACATAAACCACAAGTGAGATTATAGTCTTAGTTTAAGAAAAATTGTTGGGTTTGACCAATTGAACTCAAGAGGCTCTTTCAATAGTAAAATCCACAAAGTGTTCGCCCCACACTGATAGATAATAATATACATAATAATATATAATCTAATAATAATCATGAATATAATAAATATGAATAATAATTATTATTATAAATAACATATATAAAATAATGAAATAAATATAACAATAATATATACTATAAATATAAAAATAAAATAATAGATAAAAATACTATTAAATTAATAATAATAATAACTAATGTAAATTTAATAAAAATAATTATATCATAATTGCTAAGGTAAAATTCTAGTGAAAAGGTTGGATGGATCTGTTGACCTTCTGGAAGATCCTAATTGAACTCGCCGACTTGGTTCCTTGCAAAATATGCAAAATAAAGGACATCGAGGTGGCCCAAATTCTTCATTCAACGCTCAAGTCAGTTATAGAAGAGTGCTCAAGTCAGTTATGGAAGAGTGTTTGACCAAAAAAAAAAGCTATGGAAGAGTGAGATGCTTAGCAGCTTAAATGTGGGAAGTGTTTGTAGGTTAAGAATCTGATACCTGTGGAAGATGAGCCTAACTATATTTATACTTACTTAGGTCCTTGATTGTGATAAGGATAAATCCCTTAAATCATGGTCCAAAGGATTTATCCTTCGATTATTCCCTTACTTTTCCTCCGCGTGAGGCCCAATACGAGAGTAAGGGTGCCCTTTAAGCCCTTAAATAACATCCCATGGGCTTGGACCATTGCTCGACCTGACGTGCATAGGTCGTGAATTTTTTTTACCTTGAGCGTCTTGTATTCTAGGGTATTGCATGCCCCGTCAATAATAATATAAAATAAATGATAAAAAATTAAAATAAACGAATATAATAATAATAATAATACGGCTCAAACTGACCACTATTATTAATTGGAAATTATTTTTATTCTTAGTATAATAATATATCTATAGTAACAAAAAGACATTCTTGTCATTTCGTATTAAGTCCCATTACTGCTATGTTATGATGGCTACCAAACATGTACTTGGAATCAATATATCTATCATATCTTCATTTTTAGAGCATAACAAACATGACATATCATTTTCTAAGTTCATTCTATTCTCAGGATCATTCCATTCCTTAACTTATTGCATTTCTGTCAAAGTCAGGATACCAATCGCTACCTTAGTGCTTATTTTGAAAAGTGTCTTTTTCTTCTTTCTCTATTCGTATTAAGATTACTGAGGTTCTATCTTAAAACCAATTGGTGCTAAGCAGAGTAGTCTAGGATCCTATAAGATGGTTTTAGAGTTTTTGAATTTCCGATATGGGACAAGTGTTATATTCTAATACTCCTCCTCACGTGTTATATGATTTGAGAGGAGTCACACATGGAAGATTGAACATGTGTGGTGCTAAGTAGAGTAGTTCAGGATCTTTTAAGGTGGTCTTAGAATTTTTGAATTTTCGATATGGGACAAGTGTTATATTCTAACACACTCCCTTACTTGTGACTTGATTTAAGAGGAGTCACATATGGAATATTGAATACACGTAGTGCTAAGTAGAGTAATCTAGGATTTTATAAGGTAGTCTTAGAGTTTTTGAATTTTCGATATGGGATAAGTGTTATATTCTAACACTCCTCATCACGTGTGACTTGATTTGAGAGGAGTCACATGAGGAAGATTGAATACGCATGGATCTAATTTTGAGATGGGTCACACTTGAAAGATTAAAGAACATATAGACCTCATTTTTTATATAGGTCACAAATGGAAGATTAAATACATGTGGAAGATTAAAAATGCGTGGAACATAACACACGCGAAAGATTGAAACGCAAGTGAACTTGATTTGAAATGGGTCACACGCGAATGAATAAAACTGGACCAAAGGCCCAACTCTGCTACCATATTAAGAATCATAGACTTCCATTTTAAAATCAATTGGTGCTAAAGGCAAGCTCAATATAAATTCTAAAACACAATGATTACATTTTTTTTTTGTAAATATAGAGTCTTTTGAAGCAAAAAGGCAACACCAATGATTATTATAGAGCCCCAAATTGTTACTTTTGTGTCAAATTTAACATATTTCTCCATTTTGTTCACCAATTTTGTTGAACAAAATGGAGCCCTAGGAAAAAGAAAAAAAAATTTACAGCCCATACCAATATGTCAGATCTGACTTTAAAAAAAAAAAGTACAAACATCTAAAAAAAAAAATACAACTGTTGCAATTTCAGCTTTAATGTTCAAAAAAAATATAGCCGTTGGGTGTTGGATTTTCTATGTATTCAATCAAAAAAATCCAACATCCAATTTCAACAATTAATCCTTTTAAGCAAATATACCCAAACATAAAAGGAAAAAAAAATTCGCATCAGCCAGAAAAAAAAAAAAAAAGGTTCATGCTCAAGATCTGTCCCTTTTTTGAAATTTATTCTTGAATCACCTGCAAAAAAAAAATAAAAAAAAAATAAAAAAAAAATATATATATATATATATATATATATATATATATATATATATATATATATATATATATACACACAGAAAAAATAATCAACATTTATAAAAAAAAAATGTAAAAAAGGGGGCGTGCGTCAGCGGGGAAGGGAGGGAAGAGAGGGGATGTGAGGTGGGGTGGGTGCTTGCGTCAGGCGGTGAAGGAGGGGGGGGGGGAGAGGGGAGGTGGGGTGGGGTGCGTGTGTTGGCGGGTAAGAGGGAGTGGGGGAGAGAGAAGAGGTAGGGTAGGGTGGGGTAGGGTGGGGGTGGGGTGGGGTGGGGTGCGTCGGCAGGTGAAAATAAGCTGCAGCGGGGGGGGGGGGGGAGGGGGGAAGGGGGGGGGGGGAAAAGATGGGGTGCGGTGCAGGTGAAGAGAAGTTGCAGCGGGAGGGGAGGGGGGGAGGGAGGGGGTGCGGAGTATGAGTGGAAAATGGGGAAGGGGATGGGTTTTATATGTAGGGTTTTTTTCTTTTTTTTTTTTTTTTTTAAATTGTTGGGATTAATTTTTTTTTTTAGAATTTAGGTAAATTCTATTTCAAATTTAAATCATGATTAAAATTACATTGAAATTCAATCTATTTCGAATTTTTTTTTTAAAAGACTTTTTTTTTAATGTTTTAAAAAAATTTCATACTTTGGGTCAATTTTAATAAAAAATTCATCCAAATTAAAACTAATTTGGATTCAACTTGTAGACTTTGTAAATTTAATTTTTAGTGGTAATTTATTGTTTAAATAATTTATTTCTTTTTCTTACTTTTAGTAACAATCGTATTTTATTTTTTGAAAGGTATGGAATATACCGATGGTACTTTGAGGGGTCACAATTTTACCGTCCAAAAAGATATTGCTTTATGTTGGGCCTTCATCGCAATTAGTGAAGATCCTATCACGGGCGAGACCAAACAATAACAATAATGTGGAACAGAATTCTTGAAAAAATTGATTTTAAGTAAATCCAATCTAATGGGCGTTATTTGGATAAGAGATTTAAGATAAGAAACAAGAAACGTACGGACGAGATTGATTTTTAGAAAATTCAATTTAATGGGCGTTATTTGGATAAGAGATTTGAGGTAAGAGATAAGAAACGTACGGACGAGATTGATTTTTAGAAAATCCAATCCAATGGGTGTTGTTTAGATAAGAGATTTGAGATAAGAGATAACAAATGGACGAACGAGATTGATTTTTACAAAATCTAATCCAATGGGTGTTATTTGGATAAGAGACTTGAGATATAGATAAGAAATTGACAGTTGAGATTGAATCAAGAAAATTCTACCCAATGGATGTTATTCGGATTAGAGATTTTAATTTTAATTAAATACAAATTAATTCGCAAAAGGGAATATAATAAAATTTAAAAATACCAAACGAACGTAATTAAACGTTATCATAATTCAATAATTTTTACCGTTATCAGAATTAATTAATTTTTTGGTCGAAATGTTCGTAAAAAAAAGTTACGATTATTTTGATAATAATTTATTAAAAGAAAATTAACACATGAGAAAAAATAACATATATTCAAATTAGTTTATAAAATTAAATTTAACACAATATAAAGCCCCTCATTGGGAATGAATTTTTTTTAGAGCCCCTAAAAAACGCTTGGGGCTCTATATGGGGCTCTAAATTGCTAAGGGGTTCTAAATTGCTAAGGGGTTCTAAATTTAAATTTAGAACCTCCATTGAAAATGATCTAAATGGAATAATTCAAGATCTTATAAAATAATTTTAAAATTTTTAATTTTTTAACATAAGACAAGTGTTATATTTTCACGTGACAAATTTTACATCTAGTGCTCATAAAACACCTTACTTCTAAGCACCGTTTATACTGTTAACCTTGTTAAAGCAAGCCAAACAACCTATAATCCCTACAAGTATAATAGATATATCCTTCTCGTATCAATCAGTCTGGAATTAGCAAGATCGATGAGACACTAGTAGACTTACCCACTCAGAAGTCGTCATGTTAGTACCTCAAGTAAAAAGACTCGTGACAAAAAAAAAAGTAACAAGACTTGGCAAGCCACAAGACTCAAGGTAGCCATGCCTAATATAATCTATGCAATTTGCAAATTGCAAATTTGATCATCTATGTCAAGAAGATAAGGCTGATGGAAGCATCACCAATGCTGAAGTAACCTTTGCCACGCAATACAAATTATGTTGTCCTCTTTGAAATCTAAAAGCCACCATACACTTTGGATTTTCTTGAAAAAAAAGTCACAATCAGAGCATTACAGTACTTCCTCCAGTCCTGTGGTCAGCTGCACACCATATGCTTCCTCACCTAGAAAATCTCCTGATATTTCAACAAGAAAATCCTAACGAAAGATCCACACAACTCTTCTGAACCGTTCAAATTCTATCTTCCTCACATATCTAAGATCTTTTCTAGAGATATTTTCCAACTATCAAACCTTTTTCCACATATAAATATTGCTGCGAACTTGCTTCACTACCCGCAACTAGATCTCTTCCTTCACCATTTTCGATCCATAGCTAGTTTTTGACAAGTTATTCAAACAATTATCCATCTGACCAATGGCAGCCATGGCAACAACTCTCACTTCTTCTGTTAAACCATCTTTCTTGGAAAACAAATCTTCCTTCCATGGCGCACCCATTGTATCTCGTGCCCAACCCATCAAGTCTAGCTCACAAAACTTCTCAATCACCATGTCCGCAGCCTCCCCACCATACAACTTGGACGCCTTCAACTTCCAACCCATTAAAGAATCCATTGTTTCACGTGAAATGACGAGAAGATACATGACTGACATGGTCACCTACGCTGATACTGATGTTGTCATCGTTGGTGCTGGCGCTGCAGGGCTCTCATGCGCCTATGAGCTTAGCAAGAACCCTAACATCCGCATCGCGATCATCGAACAATCTGTTAGCCCTGGTGGTGGTGCGTGGCTTGGAGGGCAGCTGTTCTCCGCCTTGCTTGTGCGTAGCCCAGCCCACAAGTTCTTGCACGAGCTTGAGATTGAATATGATGAGCAAGATAACTATGTGGTTATCAAGCATGCGGCTTTGTTCACCTCAACTATAATGAGCAAGCTTTTGGCCAGGCCCAATGTGAAACTCTTCAACGCTGTTGCTGCCGAAGATTTGATCGTGAAGGGTGGGAGAGTTGGTGGTGTGGTCACTAATTGGGCCTTGGTTTCAATGAACCATGACACACAATCTTGCATGGACCCTAATGTGATGGAGGCTAAGGTTGTGGTTAGTTCTTGTGGTCATGATGGACCCTTTGGAGCTACTGGGGTTAAGAGGCTCAAGAGCATTGGAATGATTGATAGTGTGCCAGGGATGAAGGCTCTTGACATGAACACTGCTGAAGATGCCATTGTTAGACTCACAAGGGAGGTTGTGCCAGGGATGATTGTTACTGGCATGGAAGTTGCAGAAATTGATGGAGCTCCAAGAATGGTGAGATATTTTACTTTTTCTTTCATTATTCCTATGTAATTATTTTTACTAATTTAATTAATTCCTGGTATAATATGCATCCCTCTCATATAAAATAATTATAAATTCTAAGGCTGTCATATAAGATATTAGTCTATTCTATCAATATCAATTGATTTTTAGATATAAAATAATTATAAATTCTAAGGCTGTCATATAAGATCTTGGTCTATTCTATCAATATCAATTGATTTTTAGATATAAAATAATTATAAATTCTAAGGCTGTCATATAAGATCTTGGTCTATTCTATCAATATCAATTGATTTTTAGATGGAATATCACAATTCTTTAACATATTATAAAAGTTTGGCCTTGTTCAATCATGTCAATCATGTGTGACCCATAGTTGATTCAATACTTCAATATCACCTTATTTATCATGCCGTTTCATTTAACTTCAAATCGAAACACACATGAAAGGTGTTAGGATATACAATTCTTATTATATGGAAAGTTGTCTAAGACCGTTATATATATAAAATTTTGGGTTATTCTATATAATATTAATTAATTTTAGGATAAAATTTCATGATTTTCAACATTTTCAATTTTTTATCAAATCTTTTTATTAGGGCCTAAGGAGTTATGGATCATCTATCTATCATAAGTTTCTGATTTCTTTCCGTAAGACTTGCTAATTTTGGTATGTTTTCGATTTGCAGGGTCCAACATTTGGGGCTATGATGATTTCAGGCCAAAAAGCAGCACACTTGGCATTGAGGGCATTGGGGCAACCAAATGTTCTTGATGGGAGTGTTAGTGAAGCCAGAAGGGCGGAGCCAGATTTTGTTCTTGCTTCAGCAGAGAATGCAGAGATCGTTGACGCTTAATTGAAAACCTCATGTGAGAGGATTGAGCAGGAATATGTTACTTGTTGAAAATAAACGACAAACTATGACGATGAAGCAATTTGCTACGGGCTGCCTGCTAGAATGGAAAAATGTAGATGCACTTGTGGATGGTGTTAATTTGTTTTCATATTGGAGTACCACCATCCTTGTTCAATCTCCTGTTCAAGTTTGAGAAATTGTTTTTCATTGTTTAGCTTTCACATATTGAAGCATATCCTCGAGAATCACTTAGCAATTATAGAATCATTGAGAGAGTTAATAAAGGAGATGACCCTTATTTCAAAACTAATGCCACGATAAGAGGATGAAATAGAAAAAAAAACAAAAAGATATTTACTTATTCTGAAAATCGTTATGCAACAAAAATGATATTTATGAAGATAAGAAATAGCTAAGAGTTTTTCTCTAAGCAATTGTGAGATTCATTAAACTCTAATACAATATGGTGCAAAGTTTGTTAAAACTGAACATAAAGACTTGGGGAGGGAGATACCCTTTAATATAAATTTACAAATTAATCATACAAGTAAGGCAACGATAAAAAAATCGTAGGGATCAAACTCAAGTACCGTATTGAATTTAATAGTGTTAAGACACAATTTAGAGTTAAAGATGTACCATCACATTAGGGGCATCAAAACGCCAATTTATAACACTCGAAGTTGATTCTATTAATTAAAGACTAATAGGTCCAAAACTATTTGTATCAACTACTAATAGAAGTAAAACTCTCTGCATGTCATGATTTGTACTGTACTTGAATGATACCATACTTCATAATTGACATCTTCGAACCCCTAATTGAGAGCCACTAAATGTGCCATCTGCATATAATGTGGGATTGAGACTTGGATGTCACAATCACTCTCTTTCAAACGCTAATGTACTTATTTGGCTCCAAACTGAAATAAAAAGTGTCTCCTTCACAACCATTTCAATGAAAGTATTTAGTACAATGGAAACCAAGGAACTGAAAATGGTAGCTAATATCATCAAAATTTAGTGCCAGGAGAACAAATGTAGGAAAGGTAAAGAAGGCATTGCAAGAATTTAGAAGTGCCGAAATCATTCATTGTAAAGAAATTTGGTCTCCAAAAACATAAAATTTTAAGACAATTTCAAGATTATATGTTTTGTAGAGATCATTTCGTCTGATCTTGTTGATGACTGCTAGTCGAATAGTTGGGAGAGCAAAAGTACCAAGTCTTTATTAGTTTTCTACCAAAGGATAATTTGATTACATGAAACAAAAACTCCATTCTGACTGTTCCATGCCACCATTGGGCCTTTACTCCATTTTAACTCCAAACATATTTACATACCCCTTTAAGCCCAATTCCACTAGAAAACAACACAGATCAAAACGACATCGTTTCATCTGTCTTCTTCCTAAGCTATTATGCTCCACCATTGAAGACCTCCATTCTTTTCTGCAACAAAATGCTCAAAAACAACCCCTACCCACTAACCCCAAAATGCTTCATCTTCACAAAGCACACCATTTTCTCATCAAAGCCTTCTCAACTTCAACATTTTCAACTCAAAAATCCAATCTTGATTGGAGAACACAAGCCAAACAAGCTCAACTAGTCTCCCAAATCTCCACCATCCTCTTACAAACACACACCAAAAACTGGGCCCCACTCTTCAACACCATTAACCTTCGTTCTCCAAAACAATTAACCCCATCTCTTTTTCAACAAATTCTCCTCAAAATCCAAGCTAACCCACTTATTTCTCTCAATTTCTTCAACTGGGCCAAGAAAAATCTTGACTTTAAACCAGACCTGAAAGCCCAATCCAAGCTGGTCCAGATACTATTCGGGTCTGGATTATCCAGACCCGCAAAACCCATTTTGGATTCCTTAATCCAGGCCTACCCACCAACCCAGATTGCGTTTTCATTGGTTCAATCATGTAAAGGTACAAACTTTGATGATCTGTCACATATGTTAAGCTTTGTTGTGGAATGTTATTGTGGTAAAAGTATGTATTTGCAAGCTTTAGAAGTGTATTCAGGAGCTAAAGAATGTGGAATTTTGGTTTCTGTGTATAGTTGTAATGCTTTGCTTAATGTGTTACATGATAAAAATGAAGTGAATTCGGCTTGGTGTTTATATAGTTCTATGATAAGAAATGGGGTTGTAGAGAATCGATTTACATGGTCTTTGATCGCGCGAATTTTATGTAAAGATGGAAAATTTGAGACGATTGTGAGGATTCTTGATAGGGGAATTTATAGTTCTGTAATGTATAATTTGGTGATTGAGTATTATAGTAAAAGAGGTGATTTTGAAGCTGCATTTAGTTATTTGAATGAGATGTGTAGTAAAAAGTTTGATCCTAGTTTTAGTACTTATAGTTCGATTCTTGATGGAGCTTGTGAGTATGATGATGTAAACGTGGTGGAGAAGCTAATGGTTTGTATGACCGAGAAGGGGTTTATGCCGAGAAATTTGAGGATAGAATATGATTTGCTCATTCAGAAGCTTACAGATTTGGGGCAGACGTATGCCGCAGAATTGTTTTATAAGAAAGCTTGTGAGGAGAAGGTTGAATTACGAGATGCTACCTATGGATGTATGCTTAGAGCACTATCTAAGGAAGGCAGAGTGAAGGATGCAATTGGTATATATTGTATTGTCTCCAGCAAGAGTATTGTGGTTAATGATAGTTGCTATAATGCATTTCTAGAATGTCTATGCAAAGAAAGTCCCTCTGAGGAAGTCAGTGAATTGTTAAAAGATGTTATAAAAAGAGGAGTTAGACCTCCAGCAGCAGAGGTATCTGAATATGTGAATTCTCTGTGTGTTAGAAGGAAGTGGAAACAAGCAGAGGAGATTTTAAATATTATTCTAGAGAAAGGATTTTTACCAGACTCTAGTTGTTGTTGCTCTTTGGTGAAACATTATTGCTCTATAAGACGAATTGATTTAGCTATAGATTTGCATTACAAGATGGAAAAATTGGAGTGTAGTTTTGACATCAAGACGTATAATTTGTTTCTGAATGGGCTCTTCAGAGGTCGGAGAGTTGAAGTAGCAGTAAGGGTGTTTGATTACATGAGAAGATATGATTTGTTAAGCAGTGAAAGTTTTTCAATAGTGATCCGAGGGCTTTGTCATGAAAAGGAGTTGCGAGAAGCCATGAAATTGCATGATGAGATGTTGAAGTTGGGACTTAAGCCGGATGAGAAAACGTATAAACGTCTAATATTAGGTTTTAGATAGTTCTTTTCCTTCCTTGGGGCTATCTTCATCTTGCACTGCCCTATATTCAGAGTTTTGAACATAATGCTCCTACCAGCTCACTGGGAATGTAATTCCTCATCTGTTCGCAGGGTTTCTGCAATCAAATACTTCCTATGCTTACTCATCTCTCCTAACAGGTAAGCCAAGGAGGGAAACCATTGGTTAATTATGGAGATGGACTGGAATCTTGTTGAAGACAGTGTAATCTGTTAAAGATCGTTTTCTGGTGACTGATTTCAAGTATTTTTGTGTTACTTATCTTGAGCAGCCAACCAAATCACTGAGTAAGCTGTCCTAGTCGATAATAATCTTTGCTCGAGAAAACTGAGATGTTATTTATTCTTTGGATTCATGATTACCAGATTACTTGCTCCTGTTGGTTAGAATTTTATGATACTCTGGCCCTTTTCTGCATCAGCTGAGAGATTTGTTGAACGAGTTTTCAATAATATGCACAAGGGGGTAAAGGTGCTGTAGGGATATTGTCATATTTGATGCTCATTCAGATTTAGTTATTTCCCATGAAAGAGATAACAAAAATGCTATAAGAACTTGAGATTATCATTGAGGAACATAAGTAAGCATTCATGATATTATCTCTTAATAGATAGAAGGTTATTGTGTTATCTGTTGCATTAACTTAGTTAAACTTTATCTTGGACTTGTGATATGTGCTTCTTGTATCCCAAAATTTTACTATGCTTTTGTTTGTATACGTGTTTGATAACGAAGAACTCACTCTAAATAAGATTACATTGGAATTGCTTTTTATATATTGTGCAAGCGTTTATTACCTCATAAAATAACACTTCAATTAATATGGTTATTATCGATCTCAAATGGGAGCATTGTGCAAGTAGTTTGAGACATCTTGACGTAATATGTGCACTTTCGGCATATAAAGGTCCATCAGTAAAAAGTTGTGTTCTCTTTCGGTTCTGATTTTCTAGCACTTTATGGTGATGCTCTCAAGTATGTATCGACTGACTTCAAAAGAAACCTTCAGCACTTGCTTACATGTGATGTCTCACATTGGTGTGCAATATAATACGATAATGATTTATAAGTTAGTGTTGTGACTTTAATTAAAAATTCCAGTAAATTATTTTGGATCCGTGATTTTGAAACGTAAAAGAGTTATTTCTAAATCTATGCCGCTAGTCTCGTTATCGAGTTTCTTCTGGCAGATATATACCTGATACATAACTTTGGACCCAGCGATTCCTTTCATGTGCTATCAACATTCATGCCTTTTCTCCCCACTTTGCGTACCCATGCAGCAGATAAGATACCTTTAGCATATTTCATCCTTCAATTAGTCATCTTTTTTCCTTTTTCGATTCTCAGCTTGTATATTCTTTGCTTTACAGTAAATCAACTCCTCCATTAAATCTCCATCTTGGAAGAGATTTGAGACAGTGACTTCCAGAAAGTGAAGAGACATCATAATGGAAGAACAAGTTGGAAGAGCATTTGTGGAGCATTACTATAAGCTATTTGACAATGATCGATCATGTCTTGCTTCACTCTATCAACAAGATTCAATTCTAACATTTGAAGGCCAAACGATACAAGGAGTAGAAAACATTGCTGCTAAGCTTAATCAGTTGCCATTTGATGAATGTCGACATATGATTAGCACCATTGATTCTCAACCATCATCATTCGTGGGAGGCATCATGGTTTTTGTTAGTGGCAGCCTCCAATTGCCAGGAGAGGATCACCCACTGAGGTTTAGCCAGGTCCCTCTCTCTCCTATCTTCTAACCAACCCCTTCACTCTTTCATGATCAATATTGCTTATTTTATTATTATTTTTTCAACAAGTCAAAGTTGTAATTCGAACTCAAAATTTTTAATTAATGCTAATACTTGACCATTGAACCAACTTTTGTATGTCAATAGTTCATTTTTCAATATCTTCCGAAAACGAAAATGAAATATATACACTGTAATAATACATGTCCTACTACTAGGTTATAACACATTGAGCCAAAATTAACGAACCAAAATACTTAAAACTATAGTGATAATAGTAGATAATTCAAATCATTATAAATTCAACATATATCATTATGGAACCAATCATGGGCACAGGCACAAACATGTATCTATCGTGTTGTTATTAGATATAGTGCATGAATGTGATTAAATAGTTTGAGAGTGGTTGGTGGGGACAATAATCATTTAATAGTTTTAAAAACTTGGACAAATAGTTGCTAGTAATATCATAATTTGTAGTTGTACAAATGCATCTAATACATATATTTATAGTTGTCATGTGGCGGTCAACACGACTCTAGCTTATTTTAACTTAGTGTAGTATATTGGAATAAATTTGGGTAGGAATAAAATGAGCTAATAAATAGAATAAAATGAACTTGAGAATGAGAATAACATGCTTGATATGTTCTAAAAATGAAGATAAAAATAAATTTATTGATTTTAAACCCATATTTGGTAATTAGTATATAAGAGTAGTAATGAGAATGACTTGTATAATATGACATAATTGTCATTTTATTATTATAGTATAAAAAATAAGAATAAACATGGACATAACCTTAAACAAAATAAACATAATAATAATAATAATAATAATAATAATAATAATAATAATAAATTAAAATAATAATAACAATAATAAATAATTATTGTTATTAATAACAATTATTATTATTAGTATTATTATAATTATATTGTTATTATTATTATTAATTTTTATTTTTATTATTTTAATTTATTGTTATTATTTAATTATTATTATTATTATTACTATTTTTATTTTAATTATTAGTTTTACTAATATAGTTTTTATTTTATTATTATTATTTTTGTTGTTATTATTATTATTATTATTATTATTATTATTATTATTATTTTAGTTTTATTATTATTATTACAAAAGAAACTATATATATGTTTTTATGGGAGTATATTAGTCATTTTAGTAATAAGTTTATTCCCAAACTCATGGGCTGGAATGAGCTAATCTCATGTATTTGCTCTGAAATGGTTAATCTCATATGTAAGGGAATGAGATTCTCAGTTTATTCTTTCATACCAGGCATAAAAATCAGAATAGAGTTAAAAATGTCGTTTTATTCCCAACTTCATTCTAATATATCAATCAATATCTAAAGTGCATTTGAACATGAGTTGGCATTGCCTTTTTTAAATGTTCTAGCATGGCAGACAATTCATCGTGTGACTTTAGCTTACTATATATTTGACCATTAATATCTTTCAATATTCTAGGCAAAGATAAGAATGCTCTGGCATGTCATGTCGGTAGCTGATGAAGACAATTTCTGCTAAACTCATCTTCTTTCTATATAGTTATGGAATGTTCAGAAGATGAGCATTAATTTTTAACATATCGAAATATATATTCATTCATCAACAATGTCTAGTGGTACATTTTCTAGGGATATATATTAGGAGGTAACAATGATGCTTTTTTGCAGATGTTTCACTTGATTCCCACACTTGAAGGCAATTACTTTGTGCAGAACGACATATTTCGTTTGAATTATGGTTAAACTACAATGGAAGAAAAGACATATTCCGTTCCTCTTTGATAATTTATTTTCTTCAATCTATTGTTAATTGGTTTTATTTTTACTCAATGTTACAGTATTATTCAGAATGCTTCGGGCAACAATTAATGTTATGCCTTCTATTATTAATTATCCATACAAATAAAAAAATTACAAATAAAACAGAATATTATTAAGCTTTTAGGGTGAACAATTAGAGTACGTAGGTACATATAGTAGACTAAATGCAACTATTTATAGACTCCAAAGGTAGGTAGAGTTATAAGCAATTTGTTATGGTCAAAGGTTCTGAATTTAACTTTTGACTAGTGCATATTCATTGTGAAACCAATTTTTGTACTGACTGGTTAACGAACTTCAGGTTGAGCCACCAACTAGGAAGACATTTAGTTGATCACCTCTTTTTGGTGCTTATTGAGAGGGATTGAATGAGTGAAACATACTTTAAATTCGTTTGTCAAGTATTAGCAAAAAAAAAAAAAAAGAAGTTGTTTGTCAAATAGTTTCGCCTTAGCCTTCTTATATTCAAAAAAGAAAGGTGTTAAGGGTAAAACTTCAACAGTTGAGGTCGGTCTGCTCGCTTTTGTCCGTGCTAAACTTCCTGGTCGGGCTCCTGACATGCACGAGTAAGGAAAAGGCGGGGTGACGACCTGTATTTTTCCGTCGAGTATGAGAGTGATTAGTTTGCTCGAGTTGAATTCGGTGATTGAGTGTATTTAATGTACGAGTTACATTCATAAATGCGGAGTGAAGCTTTATTTATACTAATCTGGGTTCAGGCAGCAATTAATGTACAATGTTGTCCGATACGCAACCAACTGTTTGCATCGTATAATCGATGGATAAGGCTATTACCCAGCGGATAAAGTCGTGCGCTGGTCCGAGCTGTACGCTTCGCTTTATGTCCCATCGGATTGGCTGGCATAACCGTTAGGATTTACTTGGATCTGGTTCGGGTCGGGTCAGGTACTTCAGGTCGGTAAGTGACCCGGCTGCGTCATCTTCAGCTCGGGCCTTCTCTTGTCAATTCCTCCTCCCCCAAGTCTAGAGAGATCTGTAGGGGGTCTAAGCGGGGTAACGTGCATTCCCGAGCTGGGAGTGACCGACCAGGGGTAGGTGTCACGTCATGTGGATTCCGTTCCTGAGTCCGAAAAGTCATGCCTTGGTTCTGACAGGACGCGATGTTTGGCATTCTTGAGATGGTTACACTTGGTGCCTATAAATAGGGCTCTAACGTTTCAAAATTCATGTCACTTTTTTTTTTTGTATCCAAGTTTTTGTAGCACTCAAGCTCAGAAGTTAAGCTCAGTAAATTAGGAGCTCGGTCGCCTGTGTGCTCAGGGAATCTGCAGCTCGGTTCTATCAACTCAGTCCACCAAACTTAGACGCCCATTAGGTACGTCCCGACTCTCCTTAGATATTGTGTACTTTATTTTGCATATACTTAAGCAAATGGAGAGGTTGAAGTCCGAGGATTCCCAAAAGATGGAGGGTAGGTCATATAGGGAAGGTGAGGAGAATCCTTCTAGCTCGGAGTTGTCATCGGAGCAGGGCCCGAATGACGGTGACTCAAGCATCTCCCAAGAGAGGGAGTTGAAACCCACTCAGGCCCAGGCAGAGAGTGACGACGAGTTTAAAATCGTAGAAGTCTTGAGGGTGCGGGAGGAGGCTGAAGAAGATCCTCTGTCTGACCTAAATGAGTTGGGCGAGGCTAGGGATGGCTCGCCCTTGAATCAATTGAAGGGCCTCGAGCTACCCCACAAGTACATAGCTGAGGCTTTTAGAGTAAAAGAGGTAGACGCCGAGCTCGTGAAGGTGGCCCACGCAATCAATCTTATATTGCCAGCGGCTCTTCAGGTTAGGGGAAGAAGATTCAACAACTTTTTGCCTACTGCAAGCGCGAATGTAACACTACCAAGTCTTTGCTGAACAGTAGGTTAAAGAACTGGTCAGTTGACTGGACGTTCAGGTTGAAGATTCCAGGCTGGTTTGTTCATGCCTGTAACCTGCCCGTCGGTCACTTTACAATTTATGACTTGGCCTTTGACTTAATTCAGCTACCGCTCCCACGCTTCATCACCTCTATGCTGGATTATTTTGAGCTCAGCCTAGGCCAAATGGCTCCTAATGGTTGGGCCATGATTGTGGATTTTACGTGTACTGCCGAGAGGTGGGCGTGGAGCTAACGCTCTCTGTTCAGATACTTCTATACTTGTAAAGCCAACCCCAAGCAGCCCGGGTAGTTTCATTTCGCGACTCGAAAGGATCTGGCTTTCTTCACCAAGTGGAAGTCCTCTAACAAAGGTTGGCATAACAAGTATTACTGGGTAGAATGCTCAGTCAACACGGGGTGTAGGAGGGAGTGGACTCCATCCCTGAAGAAGAAGCTTAATGACCAGCCCACATTATCTGACTCGGAGGCCAATGATGTAGAAGAATTTAAGCCAGACCCGAATCAATTGATAGATATTGAGAGTATCCTAGAGTGGGACAAGATTTGGAAGTCTAAGTTATTTGGTCGAATGCCCGACTTGACCAAGGCCCACCTCGGCCTATTACCTGAATCAGATGATGAAGATGAAGAGAATCGAGTAGAGGGTTAATCTTGGGATCGGATCCGACCTCCTTAGTTTTCATTATCATCATCATTTTTTTTTTGACCTGTCGTCATCATTTTACTAATCACTTTTGATTTTCAGAGATGCTAATCACTGGGGAGAGGGCCTTCATCAAGAAGAAGGAGACAACGATGAGTAGTGAGGGCTCAGAACCCGAAGGCTCTCGTGCCCTCCTTGGATCCAAGAAGAGGCATGGGGAGATTGAGATGGGGCCGAAAGTCTCCTCAAAGGAGAGCAAGACGTATGAGTCTCCATCCAAGAAGAAGGGGTCGGGTGTAGTGATCGCCGAGTATCCGGCCGTCTGAACTGAATCGAAGAAGAGGTCTCACCCGGAAGTGACGGGCAAAAGGAAGGCGGCGGAAGTGATTCAGTCCAAGAAAGATCAAATGGTCGACAACTCTGCCCCAATCGAATGTGACCCTAAACTCTCCAAGGTTTCAGTGGACCAGCTCGTCCTCGACCTCAGAACTGATGCGGCCACGGTAAGGAGCCGCTCCTTCTTCCCTTGATCACAAAATGTTTCTTTTCATTGCCACCTGCCTGACTGTCCTCTCTTTTTTCGCATGTTGAGTCTCATGTTCTATCCGTTCTTGGCCTTATTCACAAGATTCAAGCCCGTTGTACCGAGTTGGATCATAGGTACAATGAAGCTTTAGCTGAGTTAGAGAAGCAGAATGAGGAGGTTCAAAAAAGATACAAGGAGGACAGTGATGAGATCAGCCACCTCATGAAGGAGCTGAAGCTCAAGCAAAAGGAGCTCGATACCGAGAAGTCCCGGAGGACTGAGGCTAGCAATGACGCGGAAAACCTTAAGAAGGAAAAGCACGAAGTTGAAATTATCCTCCAGGAGTTCAAAGAGAAGGTCGGGCCCCAAAGGGAGAAGACGGTGGAAGCCTTCAAGGATAGCGACGCGGGCGTGAACTGGTTAATGAAGGAGGGTGAGGCAATGGTCAAGTTTGCTGAGCTGGAGTACTTCTTCCGAGGCCAATTCGTGGCTCGGGAACGGGCAAAAACTTTCCTGAATCCTTTCAAGACTGATTTCTTAGAGATCATGGAGGCCCCGCCGCCCGAGTTTTGGCAGATCCCCGGGCTTCCTTCTGACCTGAAGTCGGAGGGCTATAAGCTGATAAACTACATCAAATGGGGGATGGAGAAGGCCGGAGACGAGTCCCCTAAGGTTGGGGACAAGGCAGGTGATATAGCTTCCTCTGTTACTCCGGCACCTTGAGTCATGCATCTTCCATTTTTTTTTGTAATATGCCCAAGCCGGGCCGTCTTTGTAATTTTTTTTCAATTTAATGAAACAACCGTTTGTCATTGATTTATTTGCATATCTACGATTTATGCACTTATACTCGTACCAACTCGTGCTTCATCGTGTTTCTGGAACTTTTTAATTAAGCTCAAGTCAATTGTCATAATGATATTAACTTAACAAATCAATGTGTTGATATAGTCGAGTTGAACTCGTCAGTCCAAGCTGACAAATGAACCAAACTTTGTTGATTGAACCGAACTGGCATTAATGATCCAAGTTGGTTAAATTGGTTTTAATCGATAAGTATGCTTTTATCCTTAGATCGATAAAATTAAACCAACCATATGAAAGTCTTATACAAAAATATTAATTTGTATTAAACATTTCGATACATTAGGCCTGCTTAAGCTTAGGGCTTCACAAGATTGCAAGTTTGGCTTGGGGCCTTACAAAATAACATGTTTAGCTCGAGGCCTTACACAAAATAACGTTTGAGATGCTCTGCATGCCAGACGTTTTTGAGTTGCTTCCCATACTTGTCGCGAAGGTAAAAGGTTCCAGGTCGGATTTCTTTTACTACTTCGTACGGGCCCTCCCAAGGAGGGGAGAGCTTTCCTCCTAATTGCTGCAAAAAGATGGACCTTCGTAGGACCAAGTCTCCGACTTTAATAGATTTAGACTTGACTTGTTTGACAAAGGCTCGTTCCATAGTGGTTTTTCCAGCCAACATTCTGACTTGAGCTTTGGCACGCAACTCTTCCAAACTCTTCTTGGATCCGAGCTCTGTTTATTTCTGGATCATAATGTAGGGTTCTACTGGTGGGGGATTTGATCTCCACTGGTAACACTGCCTGAGTACTGAAGGTCAGTTCGAAGGGCGATTATCCCATTGTCGAGCTAATGGTTGTGCGTTGGGCCCATAACACCTCGGGAAGGATGGTTGCCCACTGGCCCTTTACCTTTTCTAGCTTTGTTTTCAAGCCCTGCAAAATAATTTGGTTAGTTCTTTCGACCTGACTATTACTTTGAGGATGAACAATATATGAGAATTTGAGGTCGATTCTAATTTCAGCGCATTTTTCTCGAAAATACGCGCTATCAAATTGTTTGCCATGGTCAGTAACTATGACCTTAGGCACGCCAAATCGGCAGATAGTATTCTTCCATACAAAGTCCTAAGTTGCATTTTCAGTTATTCTAGCTACGCCCTCGGCCTCAAGGCATTTAGTGAAGTAATCAACGGCCACAAATGCATGTTTTCTCTGCCCAAGGCTACTTGGTAGCAGACCGATGATGTCCAACCCCTACTGATAAAAAGACCACAGACTTATCATTACTATCAGGTCCACCACGGGTTTTCTCTGGATTTTGGCGAATCTCTGACAGATAACACATTTTTTCACATAATCTTTGGAATCCTGCTCTAAGGTCGGCCAGAAGTAGCCTTGCCTTAATGCCTTTCTTGCTAGGGCCTTGCCGCCCATGTGATTTCCATACACCCCTTCGTGGATTTCTCTAAGTACTTAATTTCCCTCCTCGGGTCCTACGCATTTTAAGAAGGGCCAGGTATAGGCCCTTTTGTAGAGCTGACCCACGATCATGACAAACCTTGAGGCATGTCTTTCGATTTTTCAAGCTTCCTTGGTGTCCTCGGGGACTATACCTCCCTCCAAGTAGTTCACAATTGGTTGAGTCTAATCTGGGCTCGGGGTTATCTCGGCGACTTCCTGTTCTTCTGATTAGATGTTAGCTCAGAAATTTCTTCTACATGAACCAGGGCAGGTCGGTTCTCTCATTCGGCCAATTTTGACTAGGCATCAGCTTTCGTATTTTCTTCCCTGGGAATCTGCTGAATAGAAAACCTCTTAAATCTCGAGGTCAAATCCTTGACTTTACTGAGATAGACAATCATGGAAGTATCCTTGGCTTCAAATTCTCCGGATATTTGGCTTGCAACCAATTGGGAATCGGTGTACATTTCTAGGGTCTGCGCCCCTAGCTGGGCCACGACTCTCAGACCCACAATCACTGCTTCATACTCGGCCTCATTGTTAGAGGTCTTGAAGGCAAATTTAATGGAATATTGATGCTTGTGACCCATAGGGTCTAGGATCATAATCCCAGTTCCACTTCCTGACTTCCCTGACGTTCCGTCTATGTGAAACTTCCAAACTTCCTCCGTGTCGTGCTCGGCTCGGCTCGTCTCGTGTACTCAACAACAAAGTCCGCGATTGCCTGGGCTTTTATAGTTGTTCTTGGTTAGTAGGCGATGTCGAACTGACTTAGCTCGACTGCCCATTTTAGTAGCCTGGCCGAGGCTTCCGGTTTGTGTATAATGGACTTAAGTGGGTCATCTGTCATGACTCTGATTGTGTGAGCATTAACGTACGATTTGAGCTTTCTAGCCGTAGTCAGTAGCGCGAAGGCGAGCTTTTCCAAGGTGGAGTACCTCACCTCAGCCCCGTGGAGGGTTTTACTGATGTAGTAAACTGGTTTCTGATCTCTGCCTTCTTCCTAAACTAGCGCAGCCGCCACCGCTATTCCCGAACATGTTAAATACAGTACCAGCTCTTCCCCCTCCTCAGGTCGAGAGAGTAGAGATGGTGAAGCTAAGTATTTTTTCAATTCATCAAAGGCGCTCTGACATTACCCCGTTCATTCGAAGTTCTTAGGATTCCTCAAGATTTTAAACAAATGAGCACATTTGTCAGCCAACCTAGATATGAATCGACTCAAGGCAACTACTTTTCCGGTGAGAACCCAGACGTCATTCACGTAAGTCGGCGGTGCTAGGTCTAAGATGTCCTGGATTTTCTCTGACTTTGCTTTAATGCCATGTGTTGTGACCATGAATCCCAGAAACTTTCCTGCCTTGACGCCGAACGCACACTTTTTCGGATTTAACTTTATTCCGAACTGATCCATCACGGCGAAGGCCTCCTTCAAGTCAATTGTGTGATCCTCTACTTTCTTACTTTTGACCAGTATGTCATCCACATAGATTTCCATGTTATGCCTGATTTGGCTCTTAAAGACTTTGTTTAACATTCGAGTATAGGTGCCTCCAGCATTCTTGAGGCCAAAAAGCATGACCTCATAGTAGTAGAGCCCTTGATCGGTGACGAAATCTATCTTTTTCTTATCCCCGGGTACCATCTTTATCTAGTTGTAGCCCTTGAAGGCGTCTATAAAAGACAACAATTCAAACCCCGAGGTGGCGTCCACTAACTATTCGATCTGTGGTAGAGGGAAGCAATCTTTTTGGCAAACTTTGTTGAGGTCGGTAAAATCGATGCACAATCTCCACTTCCTCGTGCTCTTGGAGACCAACACCACATTGGATAGCCAGGTTGGATACAGGATTTCCCGTACGTGTTCGGCATCCAACAGTTTTTTGACCTTCTCAGCAATTAATTTTTGCTTGTCATAGTGAAAGTACCTGCACCTCTGCTTTACTGGGTAGTAATTAGGGTCGACGTTCAAGTGGTGTTCAATCACGATCGGATCAATTCCTGTCATGTCAGTGGCAGACCAAACAAAGATATGTTCATTTTCAAGGAGAAATTGGCTTATACCGTTTTTCAAGTCTTCTGGCAGCTCATTGCCGATTTTGGCTTTCTTGTTGTCCTCTGAAAGTTCTATCTCCCGC
This sequence comes from Ehretia macrophylla, assembly GCA_037974665.1. Classification (NCBI taxonomy): domain Eukaryota; kingdom Viridiplantae; phylum Streptophyta; class Magnoliopsida; order Boraginales; family Ehretiaceae; genus Ehretia; species Ehretia macrophylla. The sequence continues at coordinate 52,771,143 of CM075769.1, read as the reverse complement.
AGCTCTTCTGCGGGACTTCCCCTCTTTACATCCCTCTTCTCATCGGGCAAGTCGGGTCCCCATTCTGCTTGATATTTGGGTAGGAGGGAGGTCTTATAATATTCCTGAGCAGAAATCTGGGCTCTTCTGATAGTTGCCACGCCACTTGGGGTCGGGAACTTCAGTGCTTGATGGTACGTGGAGGGAGTCGCCTTGAAGTGGTTTAAGGCAACCTGTCCCAGGATACCGTTATAAGCCGAGTTGCAATCCATGACAATGAAATTGGCCTGCATCGAAGATCTTCTAGGTTCAACCTAGAGGGTGAGGGTGAGGATGATGACCCCCTCAGTTTTGTGGCCGTGCCCGGTGAAACTGGCTAGTGTTCCTTTCAATGGCTGAAGCCGACTTCGATCCAACCCTATTTGTTCAAAGGCCTTCAGGAATATAACCTCTGCTAAACTCCCCGTGTCCACCATCAACCTTTTGACGGTGATGTTGGCGATCTCAGCACTGATGACCAATGGGTCATCGTGAGGTAGGATTACTCCCTCGAGATCATCCAAGGATAAGGTGATTCTCTCCAGCCCCCCAGCTACATCTGCTACCGGCCCGTGCTCTTGCCCAGTATGTACATACCCCTTCCGACCTGCCGACGTTTTCCCACTCGACGCGAGGCCCTTGGTAATTGTTTCCACCACAGCAAGATGCTCGGCCCGTTCATGATGCCTGGGCGGGCTTCTTTCTCTCTCTCTGCCCGCTCTTGGGTCGGGGTTCCTGGGTGGCTACTGATCGATGTACTTTTTAAGGTGACCTCGGGATATCAGAGCCTCAATCTCCTATTTCAGATCCCTGAACTCGTCGGTGGTATGCCCATAGTCCATATGGTAGCGACAATATTTGGTTTTATTGCACTTCTCAAATTGGCATCGCATCTTAGGTGCTGGTGGCAAGTGGTTTTTGATAGGGGTGGGGCTCTAGCCCTGGTAATAATGGCCAGCCCTGTCCTCCTTCACGGGGCTCTAGCACTGGTGATAATGGTCAGCCCTGTCCTTATTCAAGCCCTGAGCTCGGCGGAGCCGCTAGGTAGGCACGCGAGCAGAGACGCCATGAGGATAAGGATAAGATCGAGGAGACCGGATGAGGAATGGCTCATGGACAGTATGATCCCCGTAGATTATTGAACAAAGAAGGACTCTTAAGAGTCCTGATCCTGGAGGAATCCTTATTCATTTAGGGAATCTCCTCACTACATGTATAAAATAAGAGTAATTCCACAGAAAAAGGTATGAAAAATATCTATCTCTCATAACTTACAAGCTCCATCTCACGTTAACTGACTTGTGCGTCGGAGTGGGTACCGTGGGTACCCCCATCGGTTCCTTTGTTTTGTAGGTTCAGGCCAGCTCAAAGTGCAACTCGGAGCAGTCAAGGTTTTCTACCTTAACAATTTTGCGCCGTCTGTGGGAATCTGTCCTACAATCCCACTGATATTCCACGATGGTTCACACATGAAGTCAAGCCAATACCAGGGAAAATCAAAACCCTCCCAAGGAGCATCAGGTTCTTGAAGGTATTGGTCCTCTAGTGGCTCCCATCCCCGCAAACATGGGACCACTAGGGGAAACTGCCACCTCAGTTCCCCCGATATTTGTTCCAAGAGACATGCCATCATTGTCTCAGCAGGTCGACTTGCCCACCCTGGTGCAGTTATTCAATGGTCTAAGAAGAGCTTTTAACTAGTTTCTCCAAACCCAAGGGCTGGCACGCCCGGAGGTCGCTCATTCTCAGAGGGAAGATCCGGTAGTAGGGAATCCGCCCCAAGCCCCGGCTCTTTCGGCAAATACAATAGCCTCGGCAAAGCCACAGGAAAGGACGAGGCAGGAGAGACAAGGAAGACTCCTACGATAGGAAATGCCAGAAGATACCCGCAGTCATGGAGGTCAACATCAAGTTTTGGTAGGTCAGGGGAAGCATCATTTTGCTAGAGAGGTTATGTGGGAGCCAATGTCATATGAATACAAACTCCCTAGTCTCTAGACTTATGATGGGACTGGGGATCCGGAGGATCACTTTACCATTTTCGAGCACCACATGACGTTTCAAGATGTCCCGGACGCTATCAAATATCGGGACTTTTCGGTAACGTTGGTGGGGACGGCACGGAAGTGGTTCCTTGGCCTGCCAGAGGCCTCAGTTCATGGTTTCGACCAGCTTGCTGCATTGTTCCTTGCCCGATTTGCTAGCAGTAAGAAACCCCCGAGACTTACCAAGTCTTTGCTCTCTATAAAGTAATAGAGGGGGATACCTTGCGGGATTATACTCAGTGATTCAATCAAGGAGCCCTGGAAGTACTAGACCTCGACCAGTCAGTAGTCATGGTTGCATACATGCAGGGCCTGCACTTCAGACCCTTGCAAGCGTCTTTAGGAAAAAGAATGCCTCGTGATTTGGAGGATCTCATGACGTGGGCTTCCAAGTACATCAGCTCAGAGGAGGTCATCTCCGCCAAGAAAGAAGAAGAGAAGGGGACCATGGGGAAAGGAAAAGCTCAGGAAGGGGGCAGGCAAAGGGGAGCCCCGGGGAGTCGATCAGAAGGACAGGGCAGCAATAGTCGGAGAAGGTTTGATCGGAACTATACCCCCTTGAATATGTCCAAGGCGGAAATACTGCATGAAATCCAGACCCACAGCGAGTTTCGTTGGCTGTCCAGGATGACTGGTAACCCAGACAAGAAGGCCAAAGATAAATATTGCAAATACCACCGAGACCACGGTCATGACCCAAAAGATTGTAAGCAGCTTAAAGCCGAGATAGAGGTCCTAGTGAGAAAGAGGCTGTTGAACAGATTTGTTGCAGGAAATCAAGAGCCTCGGAGAGAGAGAGAAAGGAGCCCTAAGCGGGATAAGGAACATAGCCCCCGACGCGAGAGGGAGTGCAGCCCCCAACGCGGAAGGGATCAGGGTATCCGACACCTAGGGGTGGTGGATACCATAGCTGGAGGATTCGCGTCTGGTGGAACCAATAGAAAGGCAAGAAGGTCATATGCCAGGGCCGCGACGGAAGAGCCCCGGTATCAGGGACAGGGAGTTGGAGAGCAGTTGGCATTCACTACGGATGACCTCAAAGGTGTGATCTACCCGCATGATGATCTACTGCTGGTAGAGGCCCAAATTTTCGATTACTTAATCAAGTGCCTGATGGTGGATACCGGTAGCTCAGTGGAGGTGTTGTTCTTGAAGGCTTTCGATAGGTTGGGAATAGGGCGGGAAAGGCTTCGCCTTTTGAATGGTTTACTGTCCAGGTTCACAAGATAAGTTTTCCGTCTGGAAGGGGTTATAAACTTACATGTAACTTTGGAGGAAGGGAAAAAGAAGGTGACGATTATGGCAAACCTCATTGTCATCGACTGCGAATCGGCGTATAACGGAATCTTGGGGCGAGTAACACTATGAAGTTCTGGGCAGTGGCATCACCACTACACCAAGCCTTGAAGTTCCCAACTCCTGGAGGGGTAGCCACCATTAGAGGAGATCAGTTGGCCGCTTGTCGCTGCTATGCAACTTCCTTCAAGATGAAAGGCTCGGAGGCCTGGTCTCCCGATGAATCAGAAGGCAAGAAGAGGAAGGAACTTGCTCCGACTGAGGAGTTAGAGGAGGTAGAATTCTCACAAGGCCGGCGGATAAAAATAGGCCATAACCTCCATCCGGATCTACGACAAGGTATAATCAACTTCCTTTCTTATAACCTACATATATTTGCTTGGAGTACGACTGACATGACAGGAATAGACCCATCCGTGATGGTTCATAAGTTGAACGTGGACCCGATGTTCCGACCCATCCGCCAGAAAAAATGGAATTTTGGGGAGGAAATGAGCAGGAACATCAGGGAAGAGGTCCGGAAGTTGCTGAAAGTAGGCCATATCAAGGCTCTACAATACCCAGAGTGGCTAGCCGACGTGGTCTTAGTGGCCAAGAGCCCCGGGAAGTGGCGGTTGTGCGTTGATTATGAAGATCTCAATGAGGCGTGCCTTAAGGATTGTTATCCTCTGCCTCGGATAGACCAGCTAGTAGATGCTTCCTCTGGCTGTGAGTTACTCACATTCATGGATGCATTCAAATGATATAATCAAATCATGATGGCCCCAGAGGATGAGGAAAAAACAGCCTTTACTACAGACATGGGAACCTACTGTTATGGACCTAGCGAAAACCTATGTGACGGACCTAGCGAAAAACCTTTGCCGTCCTTGAGCAATACGAGATTAAGCTCAACCCAGAAAAAATGTGTCTTTGGGGTCTAAGCAGGCAAGTTCTTGGACTTCATGGTTATCAGTCGAGGCATAGAGGTAAATCCAGACAAGGTTCAGGCCATACTGAATTTGTACCCCCCGAGGAGTGTCAAGGATGTGCAGAAGTTGGCCGGAAAGATAGCAACCCTGAGCAGATTCATGTCCAGGTCTGCGGATAAATGTGCTCCTTTTTTCAAGGTATTGAGGAATCCAAAAAACTTCCAATGGTCTGATCAGTGCCAAGAAGCTTTTGAGGAGGTGAAAAGGTACCTGGCATTACCTCCATTCTTGTCAAGGCCAGAGAAATGAGAAGTCCTGACGTTGTACCTCACTAGTTCAAGCAAAGCAGTAGCTGCGGCTTTGATAAGGGAGGACGATATGCTCCAAAAATCAGTCTATTACGTGAGCAAGGTCCTGCAGGGACCGGAGCTTAGGTACTCGACCCTAGAGAGGATGGCGTTAGCTCTTTTAATTGCGGCACGAAAACTTAGACATTGCTTCGTCGCTCACACAATCCGAGTTTTGACGGATATGCCTCTCAGGCAAGTGCTGAAAAAGCCAGAGATTTTCGGGCGCTTGCTAAAATAGGCCGTAGAGCTCAGTCAGTACAACATTGTCTACCAGCCCCGAACAACCATTAAGGCATAGGCCCTAGCTGATTTTGTGGTAGAATGTACAGGGGACCAGATCGAGGAAAATGACATTCCCTGGAAGGTGCAGGTTGATGGAGCTTCAGGGAAGCAAGGGAGCGGGGCCGGGGTTTTAATCACTAGTCCCGACGGAACATAAAGTCAATACTCACTCAAGTTTTTGTTTCCGACTTCTAACAATAAGGCCGAGTACGAGGCACTGATAGCAGGCTTTAAAATGGTTATCTCGCTCGGAGCAAGGAGGGTAGATATGATTACAGACTCACAGTTAGTAGCGAACCAGGTGCTGGGTGAGTATGAGGCGAAATACCATGCTAGCCTATCTTAACAAAGTCAAAGAGTTAGCCTAGGGGCTCGAGCATTTCCACGTCAGCTAGGTACCACGATCCGAGAATGAGAGGGCAGACTCTCTCGTGAGGCTAGCTGTGAGTTCCTCAAGGCCCGTGGTTATAAAAGTGAATGAGATAGAGGCCCTGTCGATTCAAGCCCTGACGCTGGAGGTTGCAGCCATAGCCATGTGTGGGGATTGGATGCAACCCATAAAGGCCTATTTAGAGGAAGGTGATCTCTTTTATGAGTGGGTGGAGGCTCAGAGTATAGAGTGACGAGCTTTGAAATTTATTATGCTGGGAGGGCAACTGTATAAGCGGGCCTACGCCTGGCCTCTGCTGAAATGCGTAACTCAAGAAGAGGGCAGTCAGGTGCTTAGAGAGATACACGAGAGGGTATGTGGAAATCACTTAGGGGGCAGGGCGTTGGCCCAAAAGACCCTCCGACAGGGATATTATTGGCCCAAGATGCAGAAGGATGCGTTAAAAAATGTGAAAAGATGCGATACGTGCCAAAGGTTTTCCAGGATACCTCGACAACCGGCAATGGAATTGACCTACATGGTCAGCCCCTGGCCTTTTGCCCAGTGGGGGCTGGATATTCTGGGACCTTTACCTCTGGCCAAGGGTCAGAAGAAGTTTGTGTTCGTAACGGTTGACTACTTCACCAAGTGGGTGGAAGCTGAGGTCGTCCCTAGAATCTCCGAAGGGGTAGCCTGGAATTTTGTATGAAAATCAGTGGTGTGCCGCTTTGGGGTACCTCGAGCCCTGATCACAGATCATGGTAGGCAATTTGACTTTAGTTACTTCCGTGGCAAATGCGAGGAGCTAGGGATTAAACTAAAATTTACTTATGTAGCTCACCCTCAAACTAATGGGTGAGTCGAGGTAACTAACTGAGCTATTTTGCAGGGCATCAAAACCAAGTTGGGACAGGCAAAGGGACTATGGGTGGACATACTGCTAGAGGTCCTGTGGGTTCACCGGATAACCCCAAGCACCGCAACAAGAGAGACCCCGTACTCGCTAACATTTGGCACTAGGGCGGTGCTCCCGGTGGAGGTGGGCATTCCAAATAGTCGGGTGCAGCTTTATAAGGAAGAAATAAACGATCAGGGACTTCATGAGGATCTCGACCTGATCAAGGAGTTTCGGCAGAAGGCACATATAAAGATGTTGGAGGGAAAAAAAGCCATGGCCAGATCATTTGCCAGGAAGGTCCGACTCAAAAATATCCAAGAAGGAGATTGGGTGCTCAGGAAGGCTATCTTCAAATCCCAACCTGGAGAAGGGAAGTTGGGGCCAAATTGGGAAGGCCCTTATCTAACGGCAAAGGAAATCAGGCCAGGAGTCTTTAGGTTAGAAGAACCTAGTGGAAAGGAATTAGCTAATGCATGAAATGTTGAACATCTTGGAAAATATTTCATGTAACATTTCCAGAATAATGTTAGTGAATAAATAACATTCGATAGAAGTCTATGTAATGCTCTTTGAAATAATAAAAGCTCTGTTCCCCTCCTAAAGACTTGGTTTTGCTCCTGTATTATGTCTAAAGAGCGCTTCTTGAAGGGTCTGTGCCCGGAAAAGGTTGCGCTCCATGGATAAAATGACTCATCTCCGTTGGCAAGACTGTCCCTGAAAAGGACCACGGGATCCAGGGGAAGTACTAAAAAGAAAAAAGGACCAGAGGTTCAAAGAACCCAGCATACATAAAGTAGAGTCAAAATACGACTAAGATGTATGAACAAAACTCGTAAAAGAAAAAAATGAGAAAGCGAACTTAGAAAAGGTTTGCATATTAACAGCCCAAGAAACTCCGAGAATGAAATCTCATTAAAAATAAAATAGGGATGTACAAGGAGAGGATCAAAGCCCCTGGGTGAAAGCAACAACTAAAAAATTGGCAAAATGTCAAAGCAGGTCCCGTGAAGGCGGGGCTTCTTTAACTGTGTTTATGACTTGGGAGGAGTCACAGGTGAATCTCTGGATCGGGGAGGGGCTTCGCCAAAGAGGTTCGACAAGTCAATCTGAATGCCCTGGCCTTGCAAGCGGGCTTACACGTCCTCCATGAGGGCAACTTCAGTGTCGTATTCAGCTTTGTTGATGGCAAGACGAAACAGCTTCCCTAACAGAGCCTTAAAAGCATCACTTTCCTTATAAGCGGCAATGGCAACCTCTCCATGAGAGCCAACAGCCTGCACCAATTAATCATAATCGGCCTGGGCACCAATGGTTCATGCAAAGGCCTCTTTTAGTTCATTCTCGAGCTTCTCACAAGACTGAATGGTCAGCTACTGTTTGGCAAGGATGTGGCTGTAGGTCTCTTGAGCCTCCGACAATTGCGACCTCAGTGCCACAATGAAGATGTCCCCGAAAAGGGATTGATAAAGTTCAGCCTCCTGAATAACAGTGCTTTGCTTGTCGATCAGGGCTTCCATTTTGTTAAAGGTGCCCAGGTCATTGTTGAAAGCCTTGGCACAGGCCTAGTGGTGTTCCTTGAGGCGTCGTTTAAAGGCATCGGCTTTCTTCTCAACTTGGAGTACAGCCAAAGATGAGCTGATCTCGACCCTGTCGTAAGCCACTAAGGCCTTATGAAGTATCCCATGGAGGTGGTTCAGGTCTAGCCAGTTCTGAAAATACAAGAGCAGAGCATTAGGAAAAAGTGAAGTAATCCGGTGAAAGGAAAATATGACAAATTACCTCGTAAAAAGCTTCCCTGACTTCTTGGTCAGCTCTGGCATTAGTAAGGCGACGAGTGGAAACACGTGTAGTACCACCCTGCCCATTATCAATCTCTATCTTGTCGTCAAAGCCAATGATGGGGCCAGGAGGAACGGACCCACCACGCTTGTGTAGGCGTGCGGTGTTGATCTGATAGGTCTCACCAAGAGGGCAGCGTTACTCTTCCCGTAAGATATCTATTTGAGGGGAGGAGAACGGGGCCCTAGAGGCAATAGGAGATGAAGGTAGAGACGGCAAATGCCTGCAAGTTGGGGTCGGTGGTGCTTCAGATAAAGGTGGGGAATCTACCACCCCAGTCTTGACAAGCCCGGTGGTGGGTGAGTCTGGACAGTTTGAGGGAGGAATTGGGGGTCCCTCGATGGAGACAGGGTTCTCTGGGGCAGGGATGGGAGGCTTTTCGAGGATCTGTACCTCCACATCACCTACGATAGGGGCCATTTGCTTCTTCAGGGCAGGCTGCCCGAAAACCTTGACCAAACGCCTTCTGGTCACTCTTTCACCTCCAGCGGAAGTAACAAGTTCTGAGATTTTCATGTTATCTGCACAAGGGAGAGCTTAAACAAAGTTAGTAAGGACTTCACAGATAGATAAGAAGGTAAAAGTAGGTACGATGATAAAACTTAACCCTCGGTGTCAGATGAAGAGTGGGAGGTTGGAGGCTCAGGTTTCTCAAGGTTAGGGGCGATAACTGGAGAAGGGACAGTAAGAGCCTTCCCTCCAGCCTTGGTACTACGGTGTGAAGGGGGTAAAGGTGGAGCCTTGACTCTCGACATTGTAGGCCGCGAAAATAAGCCACTTGCGGCTACCCTCGTGGGTGAGAGAAGATCGTCACATCTAATAGGGATGGCTCTTTTAAGCTCCTCGATGACTGATTTCTCAACTTCATCAAGGCTGGGGGGGTCCTTGGCTGTCTCAAAAGGAACATCCCAGATACTCCAGACCTCCCAACCCGTGGGAGACTTTACGAAGAAAAATTTGTGGCTCCAATTCTTGGAATTATTAAGAACATCAACGATTAAGGGGTAATAGCGGGCAAAAGAATAGTGCTACCCAGAAGATTTGTCAGTGGTCTTAAGATGATGGTAAAAGAAAAAAAGGCTGGAAGTGGGAGTATAGCCTAGCTCCTTCAACAAAACATAAAAACCTACCATAAGCCTCCAGCTGTTGGGGGTGACCTGGGCAGGATTAATTTGGAGGTAGTTGAAAATTTCTACCAAATAGGGCGGCAGAGGCAAGCGACCTATAAGGAGTTGTTCGTAGTAAAAGGTAACCTTTCCTTGGCCAGGGCTACAGGCGGACACTAGCCTACCATCACTCGGGACACAAACCTCAAAGTCAAGGGGAATGGTTCCTATACCCCTAAGGTGGGCAATAGACCTCTCTTGGGTGGTGCAGACCTTACGCTCGGCACCAAAAACCAAAAGATCATCAATCCTAGCAGGACTCGAAGGCGTCGCAGCTGTACGATGGTGGGAAGACTTAGACCAAGGTCTTGGAACTCATTCTAATACCCCTAGTATGAGGAGGACTTTGGAAAATCGGGATGGCAGTGATGGGTTCGGAACTCCTAGGTGTACGAGGGACATCCCTGAGGCCATCACTCGAGCCATCGGCGATGTCTGACTGAGGAGACCTATCCATTAGTGGAGGAGAAGGGAAAGAGTGTACCTAAACAGTGGTAGAGAGGTCACGTAGGGCGTAGTAAGCAAAGAATGGCAAAGGAATAAAGGAAAGTTGAAGAATAATGGGATGCGAATGGGGCACGGACCGGGGAGGGCTCCTTTTATAAAAGACCCCACGGGGCCCCGCACCCGGATGAGTCGACCCATGTGGGATCGTGGGGAGTGGCGACACAAATTGCAAGAAACGTGCCTACGAAGTGGTAGAAAAGTTGAAGAGACGTGTACAATGAGCGGTTGTAGCGGCTAGTAACCGCTGAGGAAGATGAAAAGCCCCAATGTTATAACAATCCCCAGACCTGTGAGCTAACTCAGAGGATTGGGGGTGCAGATGATAAGGGTGGGGCTCCAGCCCTGGTAATAATGGTTAGCCCTGTCCTCGTTCACGGGGCTTCAACACTAGTGATAATGGTCAGCCCTGTCCTTATTCAAGCCCTAAGCCCGACGGAGCTGCCAGGCAGGCACCCGAGCAGGGACGCCATGAGGATAAGAATAAGATCGAGGAGACCGGATGAGGAAGGACTCATGGGCGGTCTGATCCCCGTAGATTATTGAGCAAAGAAGGACTCTTAGGAGTCTTGATCTTGGAGCAATCCTTATTCATTTAGGGAATCTCCTCACTACAAATATAAAACAAGAGTAATTCCATAGAAAAAGGTATGAAAAATATCTACCTCTCATAACTTACAAGCTCCATCTCACGTTAACCGACTTGTGCGTCGGAGTGGGTACCGTGGGTACCCCCCTCGGTTCCTTTATTTTGTAGGTTCAGGTCCAGCTCAAAGTATAGCTCAACGCAGTCAAGGTTTTCTACCTTAACATTTTTGATGTTGTATCTCCATGAGGATCTGATCCCTTGGGGTGTTGAAGGGAGTAAACATCGTGAACCTTGGGCCCTGTTTCTGTTGCTGCTGCAGTTGTTTATCTCTGTCGACCTGCATTTTGTTCCCGGGCTGAGTCCTGGATGAGGGTTCCTACTTCTTTTCTTTTTCCTTATCATCTTTCTTTTTTGCCTGGTGAATCTCCTCAGAATGGATGTACCCCTTCGCCCTTACCATCAGTTCAGCTACGGTATCTACCGAGTCAATAGCCAAGGATGATGTGAGTGGTCCCGACCTGAGCCCACTTTGGTATGCCATCAGAGCCATAGAGTCATCGAGGTTGAGGATGCTTAGTGATTCTTCGTTGAATCGGGCAGTATAAGTCCTCAAGCTTTTTCCCTTCTGCTGCTTTACCATTAACAGTGACGAGGTATCATGGGTGGAACGTCGACTTCAGGCAAACCGAGACAGGAATGACTCTGCCATTTAATGGAAACTCTCAACTAACCCGGGATGAAATTTTTAGAACCAATCCTGGGCATAACCCACCAGTGTGGTCGGGAACGCCTTCGTCTTCATTTGATCCGTCATATCATGAAGTGTCATGTGATGATCGAAGTTTAGCAAATGGTTGGCAGGGTCGCCGTCCCTATTGTACATCGCCAAGTGCGACATCCGGTTGTCTGCGGGTAGTGGCGTGACTAGAACCTCGTGAGAGAGAGGCCTGGTGTCGAGTAGGTTTATGACCTTGGCTATGGCTGCCGCGGTCTTAGCTTGCTTGGGGTCGATAGGGGCAACCCTGCGGTTCCAGATTTCATCAATTCGGGTCACCGACTCAGGAGATCCATCACCTTCATTTTGGACTTGTGCCCATCCCCGAGCTAGTATCTGGAATTGTGGTCGCTTTGGTTGGGGGGCCACGTCCGGTGCTACGGGTGGGTTCGTAGCCAAGCACGTCACTTGCTCCTTAAGTTCTCTGAACATTCGAAATATCAACTTCATCTCGGGCGCTATACCTGCTGTGAAGTCGTCATCCCCTGGCTAGGTAGTTTGTGTGGTTAAGTGTATACGTTGGCTCGTTCCAACGTCAGTTTGGGTTAGGTTTTGGCTTGGTGTTTGTGTAGTTTCGAGGCCCTTACCCAAGGCAGGTGAGTCATCTGCTGACAAGTTGTGGCTTCGGGTTTGTACCATTGTGGTTTCTCAGCGGGTGGTGGGATTAGCAGGACTATGTCTGGTTTCCACAAACGGCGCCAAACTGTTAAGGGTAAAACTTCAACAGTTGAGGTCGGTCTGCTCGCTCCTGTCCGTGCTGAACTTCCTGGTCGGGCTCCTAACCTGCATGAGTAAGGAAAAGGCAGGGTGACGACCCGTATTTTTCCTTAGGGTATGAGAGTGATTAGTTTGCTCGAGCTAAATTCGGTGGTTGGGTGTATTTAATGTACGAGTTACCTTCATAAATGCGGAGTGGAATTCTATTTATACTAATCTGGGTTCGGGCAGCAATTAATGTATAATGCTACCCGATACACCACCAACTGCTCGTGCCGTGTAACCGATGGATAAGGCTATTACCCCGCTGGTCCGAGCTGTGCGCCTCGCTTTATATCCTATCGGATTGGCTGGCATAACCGTTGGGGTTTACTTGGATCTGGTTCGGGTCGAGTCAGGTGCTTCAGATGGGCAAACGACCCGGCTGCGTCATCTTCAGTTCGGGTCCTCCCTTATCAAAAAGTAAAGAAAAAGGTCCCACATTCGAACTCATGCCATCCCATCTCAAATATTGGTAAGGATTAAGATCCTCTCATTTCTTTATTCTCTCATTTTTTTAAATTAGGTATATTATGAATCATTAGATTTAAATTTTTTATATCTTAGTCATCAGATTTGGAATCATAAACTAATCATCTATGAATAAAATATTTAAAAAAATATTTGAATTAAATTGCTGAGATTTAATGGTCCAAATATGTTGGTCCATAAAATACATCCTCTAAAAAATGATAGAATAAACAAAGCAGAGGATCCAAACCCCTCAAATATTGTCTGGCCATTCTACTAACCTGAATTTTGCATTAAAGTGCGACATTGCACCATAGAATTTTTAGCCTTATAATAGATTTAATATAAAATTATGTCTTGAGTAAGTATCTAGTCATAATAAAAACAAAAGGCTATTTATAACATTACTAGGCATTGGCTAGAAAAGGTTATTAAGATTTTCAAGGAACAGACGTACGATGTAAATTACTTTTGTTAGAAACATCGGTATTTACTATTAATAGAGAAGGAAGCTACAAATATACGAGAGAATTTTTACTCAAGACAACGGGACAGAGGATTGCTAGAAACATGATCACTGAAAATATAAGAACTCATCAGATTTTATTTTATTTTTTGGTTACAAGAAGGCTTTAAGCCAAATCTACAACATCACTAATCTAGGGGATGTCTTACCTCTAATGTCTTTTTATAACCATTCATTCAACAAAGCCGGAGGCTCTATGAGGGTATGGGTCCTTATTGTATATGACAATTCGAGGTTTACCAGACAACCTACACATTGGTTTGCCTCCCTAAAAATGTGTTATACCCTGAAGTCAGGATTATGTCTAATAATTTTTTAATACTCTTTAATGTTAGGTTTTAAGGAATTGTTACATATAGAACCTTGCGTGAAAAGGATGCTACATTACGTGAGTCTGTCTCTACAATCAGATTTATGATAAGTAGAAACAGAGAATTTCTTATTGTTACTATCAGAAACTAAGATAAAAATGTTAAAAGAAAGTAAAAGCTACATCCAACAACAGTACTTGCAACTTTCAGTGGTTTATACCCAACCAAAGCATTTTCCATTTTCAATTAATAGACGTGAAGTTGAAGTTGGCACTGTGAGGCCCGTCCTCAATTTGCGTGCGATACCTCGTTTCGCGTGCCTCGACCTAGATTTGCGTGCCTTGACCTAGATTTAAGAATTGTGTTCGTTTTGTGTGCCATGCATTGAATTATGTGCATTCATTTAGGATTGCATGCATTTACTAGAAAAACGTGCGTTTGTCTCGTAGTTCGTGTCCTAGACCTAAGAAAGCGTGCCCTCACACTAAACAAGAAAGCATCTTACACGAAGCACTAGGTCATTAATTAATCCTACAAAATCCACTAACTATTATTAAATTACTAATTCAACTCACTAGAAGACAAAATTTCACTAAACACTAAGCATTTCTCATTCTTTATTCCTTATTCTTTTTGCACTTCCAACACCCAATAAAATAATATTCCAATAGATGACAAAAAATCAGAATTTTTATAGCCTTGGCCGACCACTAGGTGGTATTTGTGCATGTTTGCTCAATTCAAATTGATTCTAGACAACTTATGACAATCTATGACACAATTGCATAAAAAAAATTGCTCAACCCTCCTCAAACCTCCACCTTGCTCGACCAAACCCTCTTTGCCCATCCTAGGAATTTCAAATTACACCTTGAAGACACAAAAAGGCTGAAATTTGGCTGCCCAAGGCCAAACATGCTTCATCAAATTGCAAGGACTTTGTTTTTTTTTTTTTTTCATTTCACTCATTTTCCTCTCAACTTTTCTCTCTCCCTCTCATTCTTCTCTCTCTCTCTCGGCCCTAGCTGAAAATTGTTGGCTTCATAGCTCATCTTCTTCACACCATAGTTAATCAAGACAAGTAACAAGCAAGAAATTCGATCAAGCTAGCTAGGATGCAAGAAAACTCACATGCAAGCTTTTGACTCTTCATTTCGGCCCTAGGTAAGTTTCTTAGCTTCCATTTCTTTTCTTCTTGTTCTAACCACATGCATGTACTAAGAGCTTGGTCACTAAGCTAGGAAAAATAGAGAAAACCAAGTTGGAATCTCGGCTAGGCAAAGAAGAAGAAGAAATTTGTGCTTCAATAAGTTTTGTGCATCTTCTTGGTTGATTTGCTAAGGTGAGGGCTAAAACCTTATGAAAATCCTTCGAAAATCCACATGCATGCTCTTAAATGTATGTCTTTGCTTCTGTACTTGAGTTATATGTGTGTTCATAAGCTTCTTCAACCATGCATGGCAAGATTTTGGCTTGAAAGTGATGATAGGTGAAATCGGATTATGTGACAGCTCTCTGACCTGTTGTTTCGAGGTGAGTTTGGCAAGGAAAATGATGTTCAAAATGTATGAAAATTGGTAGGTGACTATTTTTTCCAGTTTTGAACATTTTTCATAGAAATAGGCCAAAGATAATTTTGACACTAAGGTCCTCAAAATGGCAAATCAGTAAAATGTATCCAAATCTGGAAATCTGGAAAAATGGAGCAGGTTTTGGCAGATGCACTGACCTTGTAGAACAAACCATATTTGACCTAGTAAAAGATGTCCAAAATGTATGAAATTTGGTCTGATGCTAGATTTTTCGGCTCCATACATTTTTTTCAGAAATGGACGAAGGCTAAATCGGACCCTAAGGACCTCAAAAACGTCAATTATTGAAATGTGTACAAATCTGGACAGTTTTGTGCTATCCCACTGTTTTGGCTATAACTATTGATCCCGAACTCCAAATGATGAAAGGTTTGTTTCTGATTTTAGTTCACTTCTTAAGCTTTAATTTGACATCTTATTTACTGGAATTGGAGATTTTTTGCTTGACTTGATGATTGTGAGAAAACAGCCTATTGCAGTGAGGGTTTTATTTAGTCATATGCTTAGAAAATTGTTGTAACTTCTCTTGTGGTATTAATTTTTTTGGATTGTGGCATTGGGATGTTATGTGTACTGTTTTGAGTACTTGGGGATGTTGGATTAATTGATGCTTGGCTTGAGATTGATTTGAGTGGACTCGGGGCTTAATCGCACGGGTAAACACGAAATAGAAACCCTAACAACTAGGTAAACATGCTAAGTGTTGATCCTTTGAATATTGGGTGTAATTATATGTTTAGTAGGCTGCCTGTAGTTGCCTTATATCCCTAAATGTGATTTTGATTCGTTGCATGTTGACAAATAGGCCTTTCTTGCATCCGAACCATGTAGATTATTGTTGCATGTTGAATAACCTTATTATTTGATTACATGGACGTTGAAATGAGTTATATGACTTGAACTACATGCATTACATGGTTGCCCTTTTAATGTTCATATAACTCCATATGTTTTTCAAGTGAAATTACTTGTCTATTTGTACCTCGCTTGTTTACTTGTCAATGTGCAATCTTATGACTGTCTGGAGGCAACCTACTTTGTTGTCCTCCTAATGTGATATATTAAATGTGCATTGTATACAAGGTTGCAACCTTTCATTCTGGCATGGTAGCGTTCACGCACACCGGGCAATATCGGGCTTGCCGATGCACCCGTGACTACCATGGTCCCATTGTCTCTCTCGCTTGGGGGCTAGACTTCCTCGAAGAGTTGGGTCGTAGGATTTCGGGGTACATCCGGAGTACACCCACTGGCGTGTTAAGGGGATGATTTGAAGTCGGCCGCAACAATTGAGAGCAAAAGCTCACTGTATCCTTTTACTATATGTATAAGTACTCTCACTTGGTTTCTAGAGGACCTCAGGGAGGAAAGACTGGTAATTGTGTTCCTTTACTTTATATTATTATTATGTACTTAATTGTGTTATATTCATGCTTACAAAAAGGATTTTCATAAGTTGAATCAGAAAATGAGTTTCAAAACCTATTTCTCGTTCCCCCTCGCTGAGTTCATAAGGACTCACCCTCTTTTATCATCTCAGGTGAAGAAGATCAAGAACAGGTACCTGAGGACGATGTGCCTAACGATGATTCCTTGGAATGATTACCTGTCCTATGTGCTCTTACGTGATTACGGCTATTTGTGAACTATGCTACTTGAAGACTATCTCTTTTATGTTGCTTGATGTGTAATGTAAAAGACCCCCGTTGTAATTTGGGGTCTAATTTTGGTTTGTATTGATATTAGCTAGACAGATACTAGACACTACGATGGTCATTTTGCTATTATTACTGCTAGTATCTATAATAGGATTATGAGGTATTAGGTAAAGGCTAAGTAAAATGAACCAATCAAATCTTAAGCAGGTACTCGCTATTAAGCTAAGATCAACAGGTACTTTTGTAATGAGGATAAACAAACAAATGAGGCATAGTATCATGCTAGGTTATTAATCAAATGAGACATTGAGATAATCAGTAGGTATTTGAATTGATGGTAAATAGTAATCCTAGTTGGAAATAAAATTGAGATTGAAAAACGTGAGGCGTTTAGAGAATTAGGTCAAACTAAGAGCCCAATTACAACCGTTATGCTGCCGGTTTCCCGAAAAATTTTGGAGTTTAGTCAAAACATTAAGTGTTAAATTTTCATGAATGATTAAGAACGTGACGTGACTTGAATGTTTAGATCACACCCTAGTCTAACCTTTATAGGCCGGGCTGGGGCGTGACAGGCACTCTTTGTTTTTTGAGACAAGAGTGATGAGCTGAATCCCAATCTCGAGTTGGCAAGATCAAATTGGAGAAGATGATGATTCTCAAGTTGATGCCCTCCTATGACAATGGAGGCATCAGGGTCTGAGCCACCATCAACAAAGGCTAGGTACAACCTGCCTAGCCTATCAGAAACGAGAGCATTTGCGCCATTAATCCTCCAATAGATGTTTTTTTTTATTCAACACAAAATCAACTGGTGGAACAGTTGGGCCGAGTGGTGTATGGTTGAATTTGGTGGCGTCGTAACACATCCTGGAAGGAGGCCGAGGGTTCACTGTTGGTATATGTTCAAGTTCTTTGGCGAAGGCATTTGTAATGGCATTGTTTATAGTTGCCTCAAGCACAGTATATGGATGAATAGTGCTAATTTGTGTCCCGCCTTTGCCAAAGTCATTGATTTTCAGCAATGTTGTATTGATTGGCACAACTTTGCCATTAACTTGTTGGAAGGATGTGTGAATAAGAAATTGAGCAAACTTCTACATACCATTGTGCCCACGGTTTGACCCACGTTCAAGATGTCCATATTTTGCTGCATGAAGAAAGTTGGCTAATCTATGTACATCACATTTTGTGCACATGTGGAGTAGAGAAAGTGGGCATAGCCCACGTTCAACACTTAGCAAACTTCATTGCTGCACTTTTGGACAAAGGTAGTGGGATAGTGTCCCACGTTGTCTGATTGTGATAAATGGATAAAAGTGGGAAGTGGGGAGTTAAACACGAATAAAGTGGAGATAATGGCCAACTGATTTCTCTCATAGAATTGCCTACATATACCACTTGCATTTAGTTCATTAGGCACGAAATAGAGCACAAACATTAGCATACTAGAGAGCATTTGAGTCTTGCATTAAGAGAGTTCATTACTGTTGAGTTCGCCTGACTTCGTTTTGGGAGTGCTACCACTGCGAAGTGAATACTGTTGTATTCTGGGAGGTATCCGCGACAGAGACCGTAAGCACCTATAGCGGCGCGTAAATACCTTAAGAAAATCGAGCCAAGCTCGAGCCTCGGTTAGCTTTAATTGTTTATTTGTATTTGTTTATTTTAATTAAATTTGTATTCTTCTATCTTTCTACATGTACTCTTTTAATTGCAGTTCTGTAATTTTCTTATTCATATTAATTTAATCTCTACTAATTTATGTGAGTTGCTTATATATCCTTTCGTATTTGAATGTACACAAGTTATACATCTGTAATATTGCCAACAATCTTAAGGTATTTAACCGTTCTATTTGCTGTATAACTTGTGTGAATTTCTTCTGGATTTATTACATGAAGGGTATAATATTATATTGGTATTAAGAACTTGTAATAGCTTACTGGTTGGGTTAAGTCACATTATAATATGTTTTTGCTTTGATATGTGTTTATATGCTGAATAGATGATCTTTGCATATAATTCGAAAAGACCTATGCCATGTGTTTTATATGTTTTCTCTAATTCTTTGCTTTGCTTATTCTGGAGATTTCGATTATGCTTTTAGTGCCTTTTGATCAAAAGTCAGCATTTCTCATGCTTGCAGTGTATTCGAATCATTTGCCAGCTTCTATAGTCCATATGATGCTATTATAATAATTTATTGATTGAAAATTGCAAATCAACATTGTTGTCTTTACATGCTTTGGTTTATTACGTGATATGCTTTTGGGTCTTTTAAATGTATATACGTTAAAGTAGATTGATGCGTCTTGCGTCTATAAGTGCATTTGATCTGGATGTGATCAATAAACTGGTCAATTTGCCCGTTGCTTGGTTGTTGTTTTTGCTTTTATTAGTATGAATCTAACTGGTTAGTTGTTTACTGTTTCTGCGAATAGGACTGTTTGAAATAATAATAATAAAAAATAAATAAAATAAATAAATAATTAAAAAAAAATCAATGCCAAGTTTTGATCCTCTGTCCCTTCATGTAATTATTAGATGTGCTACCACTAAGATAAGCTTCTATCTCTGGTTTTAATTTGCATCTATTCATATGTGGTAGATTCAATTATTTTAATCGATTTAATAGCACTTGCTTTCTGTTCCAATTGTGCATTTGGTTATACTATATGATTTGTGCATGTAATTTATAATATACTGTCTATACTTTTGTGGTTCTTATACTTCTGGTTGTAAGTAGTAAAATATATGTTTCTTTGAGCATTCATATTGTAAAACCCACGTTTTGTGATCTTAAGTGCTAAGATTCGCTTTATGCAATCATTTGCATTATGTTCGATTTATTACAGCTTGCATTTGTTCATATCATATTTGCTTGGAATATATATATACACATATATTTCATGTGTACCTGAAATCTATATTAATTATTTGCTTAACTGCCAAGAACTAATTTTGTTCTTTAGTGGAACAATTCTTCTTTTGGACTTAATTTAAAATTTGGAAATAATTACCCATGGCTTCTAGAGTCATGAACGTCGAACAAGGACTTAACAATCAGAATCCCGTGACTGGAAGTGGGTCTCGCAGTGGATCCGGGAACGAGAATATTTCGGTGAGACCAGCTGTGACTATTGCTACGACTTTGCCGTTTGTTGCATCGGCTCCCACTGGCCATGGTGAGAGGCCAGAAAAATTCAACGGGAGAGACTTTAAGACATGGTAACAAAAGATGTTCTTCTACTTGACCACATTGAGCCTTGCTCGATTCTTGAAAGAGAATGCTCTTAAAGCATGTGATAATCCAAACATGCAGACTATAGCTGCAATTGATGCTTGGAAGCAGGGGGATTTTCTATGCAAGAACTATATCCTTAATGGGCTGGACAACACACTGTATAATGTTTACAGTCTAGTTGCTTCAGCTAAAGCTCTGTGGGAATCCTTGGCAAAGAAGTACAAGACAGAAGATGCAGGGGCGGATAAATTCATTGTTGGCAGGCTTCTTGACTTTAAGATGGTAGATTCCAAACTAGTAGAGAGCCAGGTTCAAGAATATCAACTTATTCTTCATGAGGTTTATGCCGAGGGCATGGTCATGAATGAGCCACTTCAAGTTGCTTTCTTGATTGAGAAGTTACCACCAAGCTAGAGGGACTTCAAGAACTACCTGTAGTACAAGAATGAGATGACTCTTGAAGACCTGATCGTGAGGTTGAAGATAGAAGAAGACAACCGCAATGCTGAAAGAATGGTTGATTTTCTGCCTTTAGAGGCAAAGGCAAATGTAATCGAGCATGGCCAGAGTAACAAGAAAATGAAAGTCACTGGTCAAGGGCAAAAAGAAGCTGATAAGAAGAAGAAGTTCACCAGGAATTGCTATGTTTGTGACAAGTCAGGGCACAAAGCAGTTGAATGCAGATTCCTCAAAGATCAGAGCAATCCGAAGAAGAGAAAAGCTCAAGCTAATGTTGTTGATGACTTGGGGGATGACATGTCATATATGAGTTTGTCAGCTGTTGTATCTAAAGTGAACCTGGTTGGGAATCCCAAGCAGTGGTTCGTGGATATTGGGGTCACGAGGCATGTCTGTTCTGACAGGAAGATGTTCACTTCTTACCTAGCTGTCAATGAAACTCTTTATATGGGGAACTCTTCCACCTCGAAGGTAGCAGGGATAAGGACAGTGGTCCTAAAAATGACTTATGGCAAGAAGCTGACTCTTAACAAAGTGCTGCATGTCCCAAATATCTGGAAGAATCTGATCTCCGGATCATTGCTGGTCAATCATGGATTCAAGATTGTGTTTGATTTTGGAAAAGTTGTAATAACTAAAAATGTTGTGTTTGTGGGCAAGGGTTATCTGTATGAGAGGTTATTCAAACTGAGTGTAATGACTTTTGCCTCTCTAAATGTATCGGCTGGCAAGCCTTCTAACGCTATTATTAATGAGAATAACTATGTTGCTTGATTTCTCCTAATTTATGGCATGATAGATTAAGATATGTGAATTTTGGTTCTTAACAAAGATTGGTGAATTTAAGGTCGTTACCTAAAGTTGAATTTAATTCAAACAAAAAAAAAATGTGAAATTTGCATAGAATCAAAATTAACGAGAACTTCTTTCAAATCGGTGGAAAAAAGTATTGAACCTCTAGAATTAATTCATAGTGATATTTGTGACTTAAAATTTGTGCAAACTAGAAGTGGGAAAAAGTATTTCATTACTTTTATTGACGATTGCACTAGGTTTTGTTATGTTTATCTACTTCGAAGCAAAGATGAAGCTTTAGAACTATTTAAACTATACAAAAACGAGGTATAAAATCAACTTGATAAGAAGATCAAAATGTTGAGAAGTGATAAAGGGGGAGAATACGTATATCCATTTGAAGGATATTGTGCTGAACATGGAATTGTTCATCAAATGATAACTCCTTACACTCCTCAACAAAACGGTATTGATGAACGCAAGAACCGAACCCTAAAAGAAATGATGAATGTCATGTTGATTCATTCTGGGCTACCTCAAAACTTGTGGGGGGAGGCAATCTTAACTGCAAACCATATTTTAAATAAGGTACCCCTCAAGAAACTCGAGAAGACACCTTACGGATTGTAGAAAGGTCGACCACCTTCCTACAAATACTTTAAAGTGTGGGGGTGCCTAGCCAAAATTGGAGTTCTAGCTCCCAAAATGGTCAAGATAGAATAGAAGACTGTGGATTATATCTTCATCGGATAAGTCTAGACATATACGTCGTAGACATAATACCGTCAAACAGTTGCTCTCTAATGGGGTTATCTTAATTGACTATATAAAGTCAAAGGATAACTTAGCAGATCCGCTTACAAAAGGCTTAAATAGAGAGCAACTGTACAAATTGTCAAGGGGAATGAGTCTAAAGCCTATGTCTAAAGAGTCATCATAGTGGAAAACCCTACCTACGTGACAGGAGATCCCTGGATGTAGGTTCAAAGGGAAAAACTGAGCTATGGATGATTCACCGGGAGCACTGTAGGGGTAACATTCCTACCTATTCCTATGACTAGCAGATAGTGCTGCCTGCATGTGGTTTAGGCTAAGCTATGTTTTTAATGATACTTATACCTTGGAAAATCCAAGTGGGGTATTGCAAGAATACTCTTAATAAGTGATCACTTATGTGAGTAAGGACTGGGCCGGTCCTACGAGAATTTTGAAGGCTGAATTCTCTAGAGTACTCTTGAATACTGAGAGTTGTTCAGGGCCAAAATGAATACAACCGTGAGAACTTGACTGTGTCCAGGGGGTGCTGTGTAAACTCTATTGACTTGGTTTACACCAAAGTTGAACAATTCAAGACATCGCGTTCACTGGTTAGCAAGTAAACCTGATAGTTTTCACTAAGGAAGGTTCAAAGCCTAAAGCTACCTATCCTAATGCAGTATCTTTCTACCGAACTCTCTCTAAGGTCTGCATTTATATCTGACTGACCAATTTCCATTCATGTGGGGGATTGTTGGAAGGATGTGTGAATAAGAAATTGAGCAAACTTCCACATACCATTGTGCCCACGGTTTGACCCACGTTCAAGATGTCCATATTTTGCTGCATGAAGAAAGTTGGCTGATCTATGTACATCACGTTTTATGCACGTGTGGAGTAGAGAAAGTGGGCATAGCCCACGTTCAATACTTAACAAACTTCATTGCTGCACTTTTGGACAAAGGTAGTGGGATAGTGTCCCACGTTGTCTGATTGTGATAAATGGATAAAAGTGGGAAGTGGGGAGTTAAACACGAACAAAGTGGAGATAATGGCCAGCTGATTTCTCTCATATAATTGCCTATATATACCAATTGCATTCAGTTCATTAGGCACGAAATAGAGCACGAGCATTAGCATACTAGAGAGCATTCGATTCTTGCATTGAGAGAGTTCATCACTGTTGAGTTCGCCTGACTTTGTTTTGGGAGTGCTACCATTGTGAAGTGAATACCGTTGTATCCTGGGAGGTATCCGCGACAGAGACCATAAGCACCTATAGTGGCGCGTAAATACCTTAAGAAAATTGAGCCAAGCTCGAGCCTCAGTTAGCCTTAATTGTTTATTTGCATTTGTTTATTTAATTAAATTCGTATTCTTCTATCTTTCTACCTGTATTCTTTTAATTGCAGTTCTATAATTTTCTTGTTCATATTAATTTAATCTCTAGTTACTTATGTGAGTTGCTCATATATCCTTTTGTATTTGAATGTACACAAGTTATACATCTGTAATATTGACTTTGATAGATTTTACTCCTATGAAATATTGAGAATTAGGTGGGTCACCGGGATAAGGAGAGGATACAAATCGTTTCTTTGATTAGTGGAGTGTAGGTAAGAGATTTGTAAACGCCCACATTAGGACCCATAACATAGGGGTCATCGCCAAAAAATATGGCACCATTATTTTGAGTGGAAGGGCTCAAACAAATCGCGAATTTTTTGCGAAGCTTAAAAGCACTGGCCAATTGAGAAGGAAGGCCAATTTTGCTCCTTCCAAGTCCAGCATGGACTCCTTTCGCAATATCTTCTACGACATACCTCTCAGCACAGCCAAATTGAAACCATGGCACAGCGACAACTTTACCGGGATTCGAGCTATAAGTAGATTGAATAGACAAAACATCTTCTGTAATCTCGACGTTTGATGAATTACGTTCAGTTAATTGGTTGCAAGCAACGATTCTACAAGTGCATGTGATTGTTACACCCTGGACTTGGTGGACCAAAGCAATCAAAACAATAACCAGTTGAGCATAAATTTTTGGTGTTGCAATGGACGGGTTTAAAAGATGAACAAACATATTTTCCTCCCTCACAATCAACCCATAATGCCTCCCCACCATGATCTACTGTTACTTTAACAGACACAAGTGTTCTTTGGTTGATGTGAGTAATAATATATTGTTTAGTAGATGCGTCTTTGGTGACTGGAAGAAGAAGGGCAGGAGGTTTTAAAGATGTTTTGGCTATGGAAGGGGAAATGAACAGAAGGAAAGTGAAAACTAAACAAAGATGAACAGTCGACGCCATTAGTGGAGCTATCAATTTGCTATACGAGACTGTTTATTAGGTTGATGAGCTAACTTACCATTTATTGTCAATAGGGGTAGTGCTTTCCAATTAGGCTAATGATATTACTAGGTTATACTTTCTCTAAACAGTTAAACTATTGTCGTTGAAATAATAAATAATAACTATTTTTTAATACTAATTTCAACTTTGAGATGAGATAGTTATTTAAATGAAATTAAAATTTAATTTATCAAATAGTTTTGTGTTCAATATATACTTTTAGCCACCCATTTAAAAAACATTGGAACTGTTCATGTTTAAGGCTATTGTATATGCAGAAGCATATTGAATATAATAAATAATATATTAAATTCATTTTTAATATTTTAAACTTTTAGATGAGGCGTTCACTTAATAATTACATAAATATTAATCATATTTATTCATGTCTTTAACAACTTTTTCACATATAGACGAGATTAAGTTGTTAGAGAATGATTTATTATATTCAATACGCCAGGATTCATTATATTAAGTTATTATATTCAACACTTCCTCTCACATGCAAGTGAGAATCTTTAACTACCTGGTTATATTAAGTTTTGAATTTGTACTTGTTTGGGTTGTTCCAATGGCCTAAACTACCCGGTTAAATGGTGCGAGAATAGTTAATCGGTTAGTTTAACCGGATAGAACTTTTGCATGTTGTTTTGTTATATATTTGTTAGCCTATGTACTTAATGACACATATCTTTTAGGCTACTTCTCTTGTTCTTTTATTTTCATTTTCAATGTAATGGTCTTATAACCCACCTATATTGTACTTTTCATTTTTTTTTAATTATGAAATACAAACTGCTTACTTAGCAAAAAAAAACTTAGAGCACAACATTTGGAGGTTAAGTGATGAATAGAGTAATGTTGTATATCACTCTTTCATTGTATCATCTTTCTTTAAATAGTAGATTTTTTACCATGTATACAAAAGATTTAATATTCAATATATGAATTCTTACCATACAAAAGAGGGGTGAAGGAGACCAAAAAAGAAAAAGACATGAAAGTTGAAAAAAAGCACTACAAAGAAGTTGAGAGAAAAAAAAGAGTATTACTATATACCACTCTATTTTTATCACCCAAATATCACATCCTACATGGATGATTAGTTGACATGCTAAAATAACAATTTTTAAAATTTTTCTTTCTTTTTTTTGTATGCCAACTTAACGTACACATAGGAGGTAATATTTGGGTGATGAAAACAAGGTGATATATAACATTTTTCAAAAGAAATGCCACCAAAAATAAATAGTAATACTGTTTGTTAACAATGTGTAAAGTCCATTTTTTTTTTTTATAAGTGTGTACCATTCGATTACAACTTTTGATATTTAAGCCCTAAATTCTATAATAGACCAAGTCCTCGCCCTAAAATCATCCTCCCCTCCGCCCCTTTTTTTCTCTAGTAGTGAAATAGTTTCTCTGCTTTTTTCGAATTAACAAAACATCCCTTTAGGTTTTAATTTGTTACCTTCACAAACCTCTCCCAAAGTCATTTATCTTCAAAGTCCATCAAAACCAATGATGATGTCATCAAACCATAATGCATTATACCAAAAATACCCTTTCATAAATTAATTAGTTGAGTATTATTGTTGTTAGATAACTTTGTTTTGTTTTTAATTTCTTGATCACTAGCGGCGAGCAAGATGAAGAGAAGCTGTCCGACAAAAAGGAATATATTTATGAGTAGGCTTTTCGGGCAATATCATCAAGTTCCATAATTGTATATGTTATTAGTTAGATAGGGTTGATGCATCACATTCTTTTTTGCGCAATCATGCCTCAAGTTCCATAATTTTTTTTTGGGTAAATTACCCCCACCAGTCTCTTATCTTTGTGTATTTTGTCTGTTTGGTCACTCATCTTCAAAATGACCATATGGTGGTCCTTTATGTTCTATTTTTGTGCTATTGTTAGTCCTTCCATCAATACACTAACGATTTAAGCACATGACTTGCACATAATAGTTATTTTAAAGGGCAATTTCGTCATCACAATAAATAATTTCATTATTCCTTTATCAAAAGCATGATCTTCTCAAAGAACCTAATGCAAAAGATGCCGACAAAGCCTCCGATAAGATCTACTCCACTTCAATTTGAGATGCAGCTTCTTCCACATCAAAGCCAGAAGAAGTAAAACGTCTTCCTGGTGGAAAGATAAAGCAGGAAATTATCATTGAAAAGGTAACACGTAACAAAGGGAAAAGCATCACCGCTCTGAAGGGCCTCGAACTTTTTGGTATTAAACTAAGTGATGCTTCAAAGAAGCTTGGTAAAAAGTTTGCTACTGGAGCGTCAGTTGTTAAGGGTCCAACTGAGAAGGAACAGATTGATGTTCAGGGTGACAAAGCTTATGACATTGTGGATTTTATTACAGAGACCTGGCCTGATGTCCCGGAGACTGTAATTTTCTTCATTGAAGATGGGAAAAAGGTTCCAGCAGTGTAAAGATCGGATGTGATCTACCAACACAACTTTTCACCAACAGGAAGTCATATTGACATCAAAAAGCTTCAAAACAGGCTTCGAATGCAATGTAATGTCCAAAGAAAATACCGATCTTTACTCTCACGCTTTTTCTCACATGGAAGCTAATATATGATTACGCGAATGAAATTTGGATCGGAAGCATTCAAAAAAAAAAAATATATATATATATATATATATATATATATATATATATATATATATATGCATACCTTATATATGCTTACATAATTGTTGTAGATATATATTCTTTAAGTCTATATATGTCGAGTTGTATATGTATGTTAATTGTTGTATATATATAGGCTTCAATGGTACGGTTTTCAGCTTCAAAGGTATGGCTGTGAGCTTCTTCTTTTTTTCTTCAATGGTGCGGCTTTGAACAAAAATAGTGTGGTTTTGAACTTCAATGGTACGGATCTATGCTAAAAATGGTGCAAATTGGTGCGGATTGGTGTGGAGTAAGGTTAGGGATTTGGGAATTGGGGATTTAGGGTTAGGGATTGGAATTGGATGAAGAAATTAAGAAAGAATCGAAAAATATGTGAGGTATAAGAGTATATTTTATGTGCTGACCGGTTTGCCCTCATTCAATTTTGAAATTACATATCATGTGCAAGTCACATGCTAAAGTCGTTAGTGAATTGATAAAAGGATTAACGGTGACACAAAAATAAAATATAAAGGACCACTATATGGTTATTTTGAAGATAAGTGACCAAACAGACAAAGCGCGCAAAGATAAGGGACTGGCGGGGTAATTTACCCTTTTTTTTGTTTTTTCTTCATTCGGCAACTAGGATAGCCACGGTCTCACATAGATACCATTAGTGTTCTTTAGAAATGTCTTATTAGGGGTGTACATGTGAGACCATGGCTATCCTAGTTGCTAGAAGAATAATTTCTTTTCCTTTCTTTTCTTTTCATAATGTAATTATTTAAGGTTTGTTTGACCTAACTTTTAAATATTTAAAATATTTTATGTAGTTTAGAAGTTGAAATTAACTCGTTTGACCTATTTTTGAAAAAAAAATTAAATAAAAACTAAAATTAAAAATAAAGAAGCTTCAAAGTGGAGTTTTTTTCAAAAAGATGTTTGTAAAATTGTTTTTACATTAAAAAAAATTATTTTCCTTTTTTAATCCAGATATACCCTTCCATATTTTGAAAGTCTAACAAAACTCTCAAAATTTTAAAAATTCAATATTACTCAACATGTGTTAAATAATATACAACTTTTGTTTAATCATACTTCTAATTAAAATTCTACTGTTGAAAACTCTATGATCTAAGAGTTCTATTAGTACTATTTGTAAAAATTAACAACATCATCAAAAGGACGTGGTTCCAACAATGAATAAATATTCTCATATTAATTATGCCTCACCGTTAGGTGTAAGTTTCCAAACGAATCATAACATTTGCATCATGCTATATTAACAAATGGCGTCTCGATTACAAGTACTCCAGAATATAATATGAATTTGGAATGATTCTGCAAGGGAATGGCGATATGTATAGATGGTGTCGAATCTGATTACAATAAACCCATTTGCATTAGAATAGTCATAACGAAATATTCCATTTATGCATGTAGATGGCCTTGAAACTAAAAATATTGCGAACAACCACCTAGTCTTCGGTCTAGTGGTATGTTTCTCACTATATATACGAACAAAAAGTTGTGAGATCGATTTTCGTAAATTACATGAACGAATGGAAACTATTAGCATGTTTGCAATCAGGGCGAATTTAAATTTTTTGTTTTAGCGAGAATTATAATATTAATAATTTTTCAACAGAAATTAATTTTATTTCTTATATTAAAAATATATGCATTAGAATTTTTTAAATACACATACTTTAAAAAAATTTGAGGTCCCCTCATGTTTGCAAAGCATATATATATATATATATCCACGAACCATGAATGAACGGATTAATTAGTCTGACTACAATTATTTACAGATGCAATTATGTACAATGTAATGAATTTGCTAGCATGCCAAGATTCTAGGTAATATTATATTATATTGCACAATGTAATATATTTGCTAACTTGAATAACAGTATAAAAAAAAAGAAGAGAGAGATGTAATTAATTC
Source organism: Ehretia macrophylla (assembly GCA_037974665.1). Lineage (NCBI taxonomy): Eukaryota > Viridiplantae > Streptophyta > Magnoliopsida > Boraginales > Ehretiaceae > Ehretia > Ehretia macrophylla. Next base: position 52,742,575 of record CM075769.1, on the reverse strand, counting down.
AAATTATCAGATAGCAATTTCAAAGTCTTATATATTTGCCTCGATATTTAGTGATAATTTTCCGCATTTAAAGAGAGATTTTTTTTTTTTGAATATAATGAAAATCGAACATCTGATTATAACAGGTTGTATTTGAAAATTTTAGTGTTTGACAATTCTACCTTACTCTTGGGTGTAAAAAAAAAGCTATTTTAACAGGTCGGTACCTGAGCCTTGCGATGTCCTCGCTCAACAAGAAGCCCGTACATGGACTCATCTAAGTTTATTATTGCCCCCAATTAATTAACATCTTCAACAAAAATATGACCAACTTATTAATATCACTATGCATTTGAATCTTTTGGCTGTCCATTTCCTTGAAAACCTTCTCTCACCCTTCTTTTGGGAGGTTTTCATGGTTGTCCATCTCTTGTTCTCATTCTCTCGTCCCTCTTCATCATCTTCATTTCATCTTCATCTTCTCCTTCATTCTTCTTGACCCTTCTATTTTTATTATAAGGGCAATTATCGTAGCACCATTAAAATAAACCTGTCATTGAATTATAAACCAACACATGATCATCATCATCATGTGATGATCATGCCTATCTTTGCAGCCTTTTAAATTAGCATCCATAGCTGCAAAAAAACTATCTCGATTTTCCGAATTTTCAACGTTGGTTTTTCAATGTTCTTTACCGTATTTTATCTGTCAAAAATCCCTTTAGCCCTCATTTGATTAATTAATTTGGTTGTTTATATACATATATCCTTATTACATGTTTTATATCAACAAAATTTGAAAGTAGATGGTAAATTTAGCAAGAAGGGGAGGAGAACTAGCTTCTCTAGCTTTTTTGATCTTCTTTTTCCTTGGATCATCTTGAATTATCTCGCAAAAGGTAGATTCTTTCTCCTTATTATATATTGTCATGTCAGGCGTATTAAGTTCTCATTTATGTAAAAATTCCCGATCAATTATCCGCAACTACATATTTACAATATAGGTGCAGCGATCAGTTAGACTTTTGATTAATTAACATCTCTTTTTTGTTTACGAGATTTTCGTCTATGTGAGAGGTAAAAAACCATTAACGCCTGATGGAGATTTTTCGGATTTTCCTTCTCTAGGTTGTCTTGAGCGCAGAAGAAGGCGGGCGCGGTTTAAATATTTCCGCCATGGGAACCAAGATGAAAGGGATCTGTAAAGGATTTAAGTTAATTTCTCAAATTTTTGGTAATTGCCTCTCTCCCTCTCTCTATTACACACACACGTAAGAGACATTTATGTTACGACTTATGAGTAATATTGAAGTGATAACGCAATTATTTAATTTGCACGCTATCCAGATCATTCATTATAACTACCCATCATTAATTATTTTAATTAATATTATTAATCTCTTTCATAAAGTTCTAAAATTATGAGATTTGTTGAATGTGTATTGTTCTTTGGGGTTTAAGAGGTGACATATGGATCTCTTGTGTAGTTGTAAAAGAGCATCATGAGATGGAGATTGGACATCCAACGGACGTGAAGCATGTGGCACACATTGGGTGGGATGGCCCCTCCGGTAGTAACCCTAGTTGGGTACGTAATTAATACAAGTCCACAATTTTTTAGATCTATAAGAATCTTGATCAATTCTCTAATTTTTCCAAATTAACTATCCTATCGATCTTAACTTATTTTTATTTTTTGGTTCATTTTATATGTCGCGAATATATATTGTAGATGGAGGAATTCAAGACGACGCCTGATTTTGCATCAAACTCCATTGGTAATTTTGGTTCTGCTCTTTCTCATGCTCATTCAAGGTCTGGTGGTCATCATGTGTGCATTGCAAGTTTCATTTTCTGTTTTTTTTGTTATAAGGTCAATGTTGAGCTAGAGGATAATAATTTGTATGTAAATTTTGTAGAAGCCGCACTCTTGGCTGAAGTGGTCATATAGCAACTTATTATAATCAAATATTTTGAATTTAATAACCACAGTTTCGGCCAATATCATACATAAGATCATTTAGTGTCGTTGAGCTCTATTTAGAATATATTCCTATGAAATGCTAGCTCCATTTGAATACGTATATAGGATATAGTGAAAAATCTGATGATACATCGAAATTTAACATTTTTAATTAATGTGTGATCTTGTTTAATTCTTTTGCACAGATTTTGGAGAATCCATAGAACAACAAACGGCATCGTCTGAGATTAATCGGGACGTGCCGCCGTCGTCGGAGCTTCGAGCCATTCCTAAGAAACATAAACGGAAGAAGAAGAACAAGGCTACTTCCTCTCCGAGGTCTGGTTCTACCCCAAGATCATCACGCGCAGCAAGGTCCAAAACTAAGTTCGTCGAAGAATCCTAAACTATATATGAGATCTAAAAAACGGCCTGATCATTAATTTTATAGAATTCATACAAAGCACAAACAAGATTTCTTGGGTGCATATTGAATATTGATATTCATGTCCTCTTTCTGTTGCGGGGATATTGTTGGAGCACACAAAAGCTTTGCACAGAAAAGAGGAGGCTGCATATACGTAGAGAAAACTTTGTACATTTAGAAGTGATTAATTGCAAATGTGGTGAGGTAAGTGAACGAAAATGGTAAAATCAAATGTTGAAATGAAACGATGATTTGGAGGAAAACAAATTCTTTTTTCCTTTGATGTTTTTCTTGCCTCTTCTTCGGGTTATTACGATGAGGAAGCGCCATGTAAAGAGTTGGACTATTAAATTGTCCTGGAATTTTTGCTCATGTGCATAATTTTTTTGGGACATGGATCCATGGATGCTTTTATTGCTAATTATATTAATTTGTCACCTTTGTTTTTTTTTACTCGGTCAGCAAGTAAAGTTTTATTCCACTATAAAAAAATACATGGTCAGGTCATTACAACGAATATAAAAAACAAAAGGAATCCACAACACATACTATTCAATAATCTCCATAAGGTTCATTCATTTGATTATAAATTTTCCTATTTAACTGATTGTTTCTAAACTTTTTCCCCGTTAAAAAAAAAGTAGATTATTAAACTTTTTGTTACATATATAGTAGCTTGAAATGGCATTATTTTCATTCTCACCAGAATTATTTCTCCCTAATAGTGCAATATTAATAGGATTAAATTCAAGCATAATAATTTTTTCTAATCCCTAATGACACCAAATGCAGCCATGGTTTCTCTACGTTGCATACTCTAAAATCTAAACTATACTTACTTTCTCTTAGTAAAGGTAACCACGGCGTTGCTGGAGACATTATAAGTGAGTGACTATAAGTCAGTATTGAGTTTAAATAATAACTTGAGTTATTTATTTTGGACTCATAGATTTGAGTCACACATAGTTATTCTAAGTCTATAACATTACTCTTACTTGCGAATCTGGAGGCGTGATACACATTATGTGAGATTACATATTATTTCTCTCTCTAATTAGACGCTTTGTTTAGTTAATTTTTCTCTCCCTTTTCCTTTATCTTTAACAATTATTTTGCATTAAGTAAGTTGCATCTATAAGAGAGCTCACTGAGACTTAATGCTTTTGAGTTGATTAATTATGTACATTGGAAAAATTTCTTACCTGAGCGTGTAAGAATATTTTTGGCATATGCGCATAGCAAATGCAATTTTACGAACTATAGAAAATTTATAGTAGATTTAGGGTGAATGCCGGTTCTCTACAAGTTTAAAGTTAAAATTCAAAGTGTTCCACGAATTTTTTAAAATTACCCAAATTCTCACATGAGGTTTAATTTAATAAATTTCACATCAGTTATTGCGGAGATCATAGTGCAACTTCCATTTCTTATCTTTTTGTTCGTTGCTTGAAAGGGATTCAAGAATCCACCATTCAAGCATTCCATGAAATTTTGCAATAGCATTTTATTTTTACTAGTCATAAAATTACGCCATTATCCTCGATAATGATGCTATAAAAAAGAAAAAATCCAAAACTATTACTTTTAAGAAGAAAAAAAATTATTCCTTAAAAAAAAAAAAATTCCAAAAATCAAGAAAAATCCAGAAAAAAAAATTGTGGTCTAACAGGTTGTTTAAATACTGATTTTCTTCAGAGGTTAGGTAGTCTGAAAAGGGGCTGTGGGCTAAACTTGTGGCCTAAATGTTGGTTCACTTGTTCAGACCCAGCTCATGTTACCATGAGAAGCCCACATAATCTGTTATAGACAAAAGACAATACATCTTTGAGTGGACTTTATGGGTCCGGCAGAATTCTGATATCTTCGTAATTCATATTTTTTAAGTGGAGTTCGAGGGCGGATCAGTTAAAAATATATAATTTAATACTTCTATAGATAATTTTTAGTGAAATTAAATTAATTTTTTAATTTAAAAATATTTTAAAATTACACATATTTTTAATAAAATTTTAAAGTGAATGGAGGCTACAACATGACTCCACCCATTAGTGAATTTGTATGATATATGTATAACTCAGAAAGGTGGTAGCTCAAAGAACCGTTGAACGCTTCAACTCTGTCACAGGAAGAAGGCAAAGGCTGGGCGAAAGACAAGCATTGTTGAAGCTAAAGTTGTGCAATTGAATTTCTTCCTTAGCTATGCAATGTATCGACCAAACATTAGTGCAATTTAAGAGAAGGAGAGCACAAAATGTTGGCAAGCTAGTGTAAGAAAAACTCTGAATCAGTTGATCAATTGAATCCATTAGAGAAAAACGGAATAGAAAAGATAAGGAAATAGCATATTCTGATATGAGCGGAGAAAAAATTATGAGGCTATGGACTTGACGTGTAATTTTCGGAAGTGGAATATAATGATTCATTAATTTAACCAAAAAAATAAAACTATAAAAGTATATAAGTTTATCTAGCATGCAGTGATGGAGTCATTTAGGTACGAGTGGGTGCACACTTAAAAAAAACATTCTTTTATTTTGGTTTTTTATTTAAAAAACTCATTATATTGGATACTTTTATTCTACGTGCACTCCTTGACTTATTTTATTGTACGAGTACACTCTTAATCTTGCATTTCTAGGTCCGCCACTGCTTGCACGAGTAAGAAAATGAGACAACGGTATAAATTATGTATGTTTCAATGATCTTGCTTTGTACAACATTCTTAAATGTCAATATCTAATAAATGTCATAAGCTCCCCAACATTTGTCTAATCTCTTGAAAAATAGTCATACTTTATGCTTTCGTTAGTGAAATCACGTGATTTATGTTATTAAATTCCACTATTAATAAACAACAAGGCTACCCATACGACAAAGAATGATAAAGCAATGTAGCTTTCACTTACAATTCTAAAATAATAAAAGTAAGGTATGTTTGTACAGATAAAAAGACAAGGGTGGCTGTTTTAAGGCCACATAATTGAAACCCGATCGTTGCAACGGGAGACAGTATCCTACACTGTACGTAGGCGCCTACGGACGGATTTGAGTTGCTTCATTAATAGGGGTTCCATTTTTTTTCTTTTTCTTTTTCAATTTATGATAAAAAGCACATTTTAAATAAAATCACATCGAATTTATTCTAAAGTTATAAATCATATGATACAACGGTAGTAGCAGAACTATGTTACGGTAAGGATTGCCCCGATTAAATATTGGACCATTTGTGTATCTTCATTAATTATAAAGTGGCAACGGTTCTGATTTCATATCTGTGCAATAGCACGCCTTGATGCACGTTTCAAATCTATCAACTATTGAGATTTGTCCACGAGGCCGGTAATCAATGGCATCGTGGATAGCTTGTCAATCTTGAGAAAATTTTCAAACGAAAATGCCGATATATGTATAGTACTTTCTTGTTTGAACAGAATCACAAGACTTTAATAATGGGACTTTAATAATGGGTAAATTTCACACTTAGTTCCTATTGTTTATATATTTTTTTAAAGTTAGTTTTTAATATTTTAAAAAAATTATATTAGTCTTTAATATTTATAAAGTGATTTAAAATGGTTTATATTGTTTAAAATTAACTAATTTAATCCTTATTGTTTTTCATAAAATTTAATTTAGTCCCCAAATAACGATCACATAAAGGAACTGAATTGAATTTTTTTAGAAAATAATAGAGACTAAATTGAATTTTTTTAAAAATAATAAGGACCAAATTAACTAAATTTGAACAATATAGACTATTTTGAATACTTTTTGTAAATATTATGGACCACTATGAATTTTCTGAAACATTAAGGATCACATTGAAAAAGTATGTAAATAATAAAAGATTAAGGCTCTGTTTGTTTGCCATAAAATAACTTGTTTGTAGAAAATGTTTTCAAAATACAAAATATTTTTTTAGAAAATAAAATATTTTCTTGGGCTCCGTTTGTTTGCTGTAAAATAATTTGTTGGAGGAAAATATTTTTTATGGAAAATAGCATACTGAAAAATATTTTCTGATATTTGGATATACAGTGAATACCGTAAAATATTTTCTTCTCCCAAAAGATATAAAAATATTTTTCTCGTTGCTTAATTTTTCTGTATTTGATAACACCGAAAAATTGGCCAACTTGAAAATATTTTTCAGTTGACTAACTTTTTGGTGTTACCAAACACTGAAAAATTAAGCAAAAATAGCTGCAATTGTTGATTGAAAAATATTTTTCAGTTGATTAATTTTTCAGTGTTACTAAGGACTGAAAAATTAAGAAAATATTTTTCGAAAAAATATTTTTTGGATTTTACGGTATTTGGTAACACCAGAAAATTGGTCAACTGTAAAATATTTTCCTATCAACAATTGCAGCTGCTTTTGCTTAATTTTACGGTGTTTGGTAACACCAAAAAATTGGTCAACTGTAAAATATTTTTCGGTCAACAATTGCGGCTGTTTTTACTTAATTTTACTGTGTTTGGTAACACCAAAAAATTAATCAACTATAAAATATTTTTCGGTCAACAAATGAGGCTAGTACAAAATTCTAGAAAATGTTTTCATTTCTTTTGGGAGAAAAAAATATTTTATGGAACTCACGGTATATCCAAACACCAGAAAATATTTTATAATATTATATTTTTTTAAAAAATATTTTTTTCCAATAAATTATTTTACAGCAAACAAACAGAACTCTGTAAAATATTTTATTTTAAAAAAATATATTTTTCATAAATAAATTATTTTACGGCAAACAAACGGAGCCAAGTGTGAAATTTACTCGTCTTAAGTGAGTGTTCTACATATACATCCTAATGATATATATATATATATATGTGTGTGTGTGTATGTGTGTGTGTGTGTGTGTGCGTGTAGGTATAATCTCACAAATTATATATGTATCTACGACTATGTCATGAGGCTCAAATGTGGTCAGCATGGTCCTACCTTAATTAATACGATGTTCACAGCCTTGACGCAACGAGCCACATCTTTTCTTTACTAGACAAAAGGACAAAGAAGTTTTCTTTCGTTTGATGACCTAAGGCAATCAACTATACTAATTATCGCAAAAACAAATTCATAATGGCACACTATAACAACAAACTAGCTAGCTAAATTTAGCAGCTCTATGTTCATGCGAGTATTGTTCAAAGTTCGAAAAATATGTTACACTTTGTCCTCCCGACAAGCAACCTCCTAAGCTGAAGGATTCAAATCCTCTCCTATTTTATTTCTCTTTTATACATAGGACGGATAATCTTAATAATTTACCTGAATTTTTAGTTCAAATATTAATAATTAGATCAAATAAATTTAAGCCACTAGTTTAAATTAATCTTAATACCTCGTTTCAAAATAAAAAAAAATGTTGAATGTAATATCTCCGATGCAATAGCACTCTACCATTTTGATTTTGTTGTTTAAAAGAAAATTACAAATATCTCTAACTTAAAGTAAACAAAGATATTAAAGAAAGAATACTAATTAGTTTTTGTTTAACCATCCAATTTTTCTTGAAATCTATTTCGACGTTACTTCCTTTTATTCATTTCTGCTGGCTACAAATTAAATGATAATCGATATGCACCTTTTGAAAATTAGTTACACTATTTGTTAATTATCACTTCATCTAAAAGTTTTTTAATATAATACTAAAGCTTAGGTATATATACTAGAATCTCTCCTTCACCTATTTATAAAAAATTTATTTATGTTGAAGGCTTTACCTGGCCTAACATATATTCAATTCATGAGGAAGGTGTATGTTAGGAATATACATTTCTCCAGTATAATTCTGAGCGACTCCATCTAATACTAATTAGTTTTAGAATGTAATCCCATGAATTTTACCTACACATATGTAAATGTCTTGAACACAATAAATAAATAAATAAAATTAACCGTTTAAACTGTTAGATAAGGTAATTAATTAACATTATTAATGACCCATTAAGGGATAAGGATACCCAAGAAGACATTTCTGAAATTTGTTTCTGAATTGTTTTTGTTGTTGTTCACTTCTCTCTGTCTCTTTTAGTAATCCCGCGTAAGGAGTGTTTAGTCAGATTATCTAAAGAAAAATCCTCATTGAAGTAATAGATAAGACCTCAAAGGCTTAATTAAATTGTTTTTGGATGACGTGGGACTCCACCTGGTTGAGCTCAACCACCAAATTATTCGGCAGAATCTAAATTCACTAACAAGGTTTAACTACTTCTGTACTATGGAAATACATGGTCTTACGACGCTTCATTATTGAACATATTATATACAGACGTTGACTCCCTCTTCTGGAAACAAGTAAAATACTTGAACGAAAATTTGCGTCTTTCTAGTTTTTATCAAGAGAAAGTTGAGGAAATTCGCTAGAAATTGATTATTTATAGTTTATACGAAAACTTCTTACTAAAACGCAACTAAACCATACAATATTAACAAACTGCACTTTTTCAAAATAAAGAATGACGGCATGCATAAGAAACATAAGTCTTGACATTATGTACTAGAAAAAAGTGAACTACGTTTGATTTCATCCAGCTCATGACTTATGCTATGTTTTTTTGACGTGCAATAAAATATTTAGGGAAAAACAAATAAAATAAAATAAAATATTTCAATAAAAGTGAATTCAACCTTTCTCTAAATTTACGCATAGGAAGAGTTTTGTAAACCCGAAACAACTTTTCTTTATATATTTTCATATGCCCAGTACTCATTATTTTCGATATAGAATAGTTAGCTTTTGGATTTTCAACCTCTACAACACACCTCATTACAGCCAACATTGAGGTGTTGATGCTTACAAATATCCTGTTGAAGATGATAAATAATAAAATAAACCCTTCTCTAACAATTTAACGTTTTAAATAAGATGGTCACTTAACATATCCACTAGTAAAAGACTTCAGTTGACGCTCGTATGTAAAACTATAATGTACTAAGAGGCCTACTGAGTTATGACTTCTTCGAATTTATCACGTTTACAGCTGTAAATGAAATGCAAAGGAAGAGATCAGAAGTCATCACTTCCATATATAATTCTACCTCACCAACACAGTCTGCCCATAGAACATGTTTTACATCGCGGGTACTCTTCAATTCCACAGCTTTCCGTAATCCATTTAGGTAATTACCTTTTCTCCTATAAGTTTTAAGATAGTTATATTATTTTCAACTGATCAGTGGTGTTGATTGTTGGGATCATGTTTAAGATGTTATATGTCTCGGAACTTAGCGTTCTTCATAAATATATAAAAGACTTGTTAAAGGAATATACCATTACTAAAAAAAATAAAAATAAAAAGAATGTTTTGTGATTTGACGACATCAACAACTATAAAATAATTCGTGGACCTACGTGCTCCTTTCATTTATTAAGGGTTAAAAAAGAAGTAAAGTAATTCTCTGTATCTCTCTCCCGGCCCCTCTCCTCTCTTCATGCATTTATTCATCCGATCAGGGAAATTTAAAAAGTGTTCCACCACTTCTGCAAGTCCTTGTCAATTTTTTTGAGTTTTATTGATCAAAACGTACTTCTAACACCTACGTAGAAAAGATTTAACGTAATTTTATACGGATCCTACCAGTCTTTCTAACGTATCTGTTATGGTTATTTCATATCCCGATCTTCTCTTTTTATCATTAACAATTGGGAGAGATGGCTCTCTATATATATCTCTTGCAATTGAAATTGGTAATCCTATAACTCACTTTGCTATAATTCTTTTTGATGACTGCCCACTTTGTGATAAGTTGTTACCAACAATTGATGAACAGCCAATTTATTGAATTCCTTATGATAGTCATGTCTATAGATTCTCTACTTTGATACTTAAGGGAGTTAGGTGAAATAATAAACTGAGCAAAACTTGTAATTAATATGACTGCGCCTATATTATAAGCTTCCACACTGCTGTATAAACAGCTATGCTGTGCTTATTTATAACCTTACATTGACATAAAACTAGGAGTATTAAATAGGATAGACAGAAAATGCTAATACTATGGACACGAGAGTGCAAGAAAGTCTGTATATTTTTTTTTCTTTAACAAATGTGCTGCCCATAGTCGAATTATCCTACTGTTGTTTGTTACCGCATTATTAATTATTAAAGATTTTCATTCTTTGTTGAAAACACAATGTAGAATTTTTCTTCCACATGAACACAGTACTTTACCAACTTAGATTGACCTTGAGAATTTACTAATTTCTTGTCATATAATATGCAATAAATTAACGTTGGTCACTTATTTTGTGATAAGTGAAAGAAGTTGAAATGATTTTTCTAAACTATTTTTGAAAATTGTCATAGTCTCCCATTTTTGTAAAAGTTGCACTTAATATATAAGTTTTTTCACATTTTTTTTTTTTTTGCATTTTTCTTTGTGTAATTCTTAACAAAATATAGCTCACGGAGGATATCTATGGACTTGTACTAACTTCTTTCAATGATGCATTTGGGTAAATTTTGATGAAATCAGAAAAAAAAAATTATGAACCGAAATTCTACAATGTAAGATAATTCAATGTATTAATTAATCATATATTTATCACCCAAATATCACATTTTACGTGTATGTCTAGTTGACATGTTAACTCAAAAAATGTCAATTAGGTATACACGTAGGAGGTGATATATGGGTGATGAAAATAGGGTTACATATAGTATTACTTTTGTTTTTTTGGTTGATAATGAAGATAATCAATTTGCTAACGTGCAAGGCCTTTTAAATTATATTAATAGCCATAGTGCTAAAATGATAAAAGATAAAATTAGATCTTGTCATGAAATAACTCTAATAGTCATCCAGGAACTACCAATATGCAGAATAAAGATCAACTTAATTAATATTGTAACCAATAACACCTAACACTAGAAATTTAATATCTTGGTGATTGGGAAGTCAAATGTATGTGATATACGTTGTAGGCTCGTAGATGTATAAGATTTTCGCGTATAATTTAGGAATTATACGGCATTCTGAAATTAAAAGCATTCCTACACAGAAAAGAAGTAGATGTAATTTAATTGCTTTTGGGGAAGAAGCAGATTTCAGACACGGGACCTCTATTGTTCAGAAAGGCTATTAAATTATGCCTGCAGCTCCCTTTTGAGGTAAAGAGAAAGATATGTTGCAGTTGGTTTCAGGAATCTAATTTTAGTTAGGGACCCGGCAAAATTAACTACGTACTAGCTATGACGATATTGAAATGCTGACAAGTAATTAATTAATATGTGGTACAACACAAAGATTAGCATGTAGTAGTTCTACTGCATCCAAATTTCTTTAGCAACAAGAAAAAATAGCTTAAGGCAGGCCAAATCCAATTTCCCAGTCAAAAAATAAAGTTTTTTGTTTGTATAATGAGGACGCCTCACTTTAAATAGAACTATATTAGATTTATGAAATACTATACAAATCTCGTGATGTAGGGGCACACCTTAACGCATAATCCAACTCAATCAAAGAGAAAGTAATATTTATGATGAGAGGACATAGGTTCAAAGATCACGAGTCATCGCAATCCGATCACTCCACCCAGTCCTTAAAGACTGCTGCAAAAATAATTGTGAATGCAGATTGAGTTACTTTCACATATACTCATCAAAACAACATACAAGAGGTGGTCTATGCATTAATTTGACGTCCTTAGAGTCGTTTGCCTGAGTAATTGAAAACGAACATATATGTTCATGAATTGATAATTAATTTAAAACCACATTTATTTAGGACGTGTCATGAAGGACACAGGACGTCATTATTGTCCTTGCACTTGAAAATGAAAGTATTAATTTAGATGAAATTTTTTAAGCCTCTCAAGTATCATAGTGACAACAATATAATGGCCCTATATTTTCCAACATGTCATTATAGTCTTGGAGGTACAGATCAATTTGATGCACTTATACGAAGTCTAACTACTAAGGAATGAAGTCCGGGCAGCTCTTTAAACCAAAAGCTCATCTATAATGGGACCATATATAAGGATATCATTTAAGCAAGGCCCTTCTTGCTGTCGCCATCGATCTAATGCACTTGTTGAAACAAATTTATGGAGATGCAGACCATATACTAGAGCAATTATGCTTGCTATATATCATAGAAGTCGTATTTCTCTTTCTTCTTAATTTCCTTCGTTTTTTATCCCCTCTTCTATTTTTTAGCTCAGAGTTACTTATATCTTGTTAAAGAGTTAGTTCAATGCAGAATTATTTTGATTAGCATGTAAAGTAAGTATTTATATCGGAGGTGATAAATAATTAATATAAATTAGTTTATATCTAGTATTTCTCATTTTGTTGTAGTCACTTATCTATGTGTATAGCCGCATTGTTTTTTTCGCAATTAATTCTGATGGATAACATTAAACTCAAAGTTAAGGCAAGAATCATAACTTCATTGGTGTGTTAATGAATCAATTGTTGAGTAGCATTTTAATTAGTGCCATGCGATTAATGGAAAGATGGGATACCAAAGGCCAATTTTTTTGGATTCTAAATCATATTAATATCTCTTAGCAATCAAAGAAAATGAAAATAAAAAGAGGAAAGTAGTTGACAAATATTTACAGCGATGATCATATCCTGTTGCATTTGACCTGAAAGAGTCCGAAAACGATCTGAATAGTATTGTCTATTTCTATCATTTTTTTTTTTTTTGGTTTCCGTATTCATTAATTTATGCTAGGCTATGTGACATCCGCATCTTTATTTATTTTAGAATAAATAATTGTTTGTATATAACAAGATTTTAAGAGTATAATTCTTATAAATTTAATAAAGTTCAAATTTATTTTAGAATAGATTACGGATTGATATAAGCAAGTTCATTATAATTTTCACTCACTTACAATTTTCGTTTAATGTGCTTTTCTTTAAGTTATTTATAAAATACTGCCAAATACATAAAATTTTAAGGTCCTCATAATTTTCAAGATTAGCCAATAAATGAAACATGTTATTAACTAATAACTCTTTAATAGTTCCAAAACGAAGCATATATAAAAATTTGTGATTATATATAGAAGAAATTGTTTCTAAATTTGTCCATAGCATTCAATATTTCACATATAATCTCAACAAGTGATACCTGAAAAACAAAAAAGAAATAACTTTATAAATGGAATCATTTTCCCTTGTTTATCAAAACCCTACACGGTACACTTTTTATTTCTTAATATCCTGAAGAATTTGTGGGTGTTCTTTAATCTTTCTTTTTATTTGTCAAAATGATAATATTGGAGTCAGTTATACGAATTTGTTTTGTTCTTGTTGAGAGTCAAAAAAATGAAAAAAGATGATTAAGAAAAAGAAAAAAGCTTCAAAAAAAATTATATTGTTTGGATCCAGTGAGAGGTGAGTTGTGTGTGTGGGGTGTAGTTAAGGAAACATGAAGTGGGTTCACCATAGTCGTTGTTATAGAGGAAATTTAAACATGAGATACCAAACCATTTTTCTCTCTCACAGAAGCAATAACACCTCCCCAACCCTCCATTAATGCTATTTCACCCTCTCTATACGCTCTGCAATAACTCCTCACTGCCCACATCTTCCTCCACCTGTTCCCTTTCCTTCCCTTTCTTCACCTTCTCATCTCATCTCACCCTCTCCAATGCTCTCATCTCTCTCTTGATTTTTATCACCTCTTTTTCCTCGTCCTCTCAGTATTCTTCTTAAATTCCATTCACGAGAAAAGCATCATCCATAGTCCATAGACAACCCTGAAAACCACCTTTTTCTCTCTGTAGCAAGTGGTTTTTCAGCTACCCTTTTTTTGTCTCAAAAGCAGATCTCTTAACCCTAATCTCTGTACTCCCCCCCCACATCACCTTGTTTAACCTGACCCTCCTCTCAGAGCTTGCAAAAAGTCAAAACACTAGTGAGTCTACTTTTACTATATCTGTATAACATGTACATAAACATGAACACCCTTAATCTTATCTTTTGGTTATATTCAACCTTTTTCTATATCTTCTTTTTTGTTTGTTTTTTTGCTTAGAATGGTAGGTTATCATTTTGCATGAACTGTAATCTTATTATTTCTTGTTTCCGTTATATTTTGCAGAAAAAGAAAGTGAAAAAAGAGAGTCAAATTTGGAGTCCACCGAGACAGATTCGTGGGCGTTATATGTAAAATCCAAAGTTTGAAAAAAATAAGGTGGTGTGTCAAGAGAGGACAGTTCACACTTTGTCAACTCATTTTGTTTTTTAATTACCTCTCGCATTTTTTACTCCTTTTGTCTCGTTATAACACATTCGATAAAAAAAAAAAAGTATTTGTTTATAAAAGCCCCAAAACCGTACACACAAGAGTCATCTCTAGTGTGTTGTTACATGTAACCATCCTATTAGTATTCCTCAGACACTGCCACAGAATCTATTAAAGTTTACCTCATTTTAGAGAGAGAGAGGAAAAAAGAAGAGAGAGACAGAGAGAGAAAGAACACTTTCTAGGGTTTGCTTGTTAAGAAATGCTATTTTGAGGGCCATATGGTGAGCTATACAAGCTTAGTGATATGAAGAGTAACATAGCCTCCATGCTCAACAACAATCAAGAGGTTGGTTGATTTGCTTTAATTTACTCTCTATATATGTTCTATACATAGACTATTTAATTATACACTTTCTTTCTTCTTTCATTTTCATGGAGTCTTAAAGACTAATTCGCTTAATTAATTCAATGACCACCATGTCATATCATCATTTTTTTTAAATATTTATTATAGCTTTTCATGTCAACTTTTTTTTTTTTCTTTTTTCTTTTTTTCCTTAGATTGTCTTAAGATCTGCTTAGATCATGAGATAGCGTATAAAGATAAATTAAAACTAAGTGATCTATGGTTAGAAAATCACATAAATTTACACCGAAGTTTGCTGCATATATGTTTTATTGATCTTCTTGATATAGATGTTTTTTTTTTTTTCTCTTTTTTTTGGTGACAGTTGAAAGAGATCTCTCACCTTCATGAATTAAACTGTGTACACATTTATAGAATTCAACATCGAATTCAACATGCTCTTTTCTTTTCTCTCTCTCTCTCTCTCTCTCTCTCTCTCTTTTTAAAGAAATATATTTTGTGAGTTTTTTTTTACAATTTTTAATGTTCTAAGCTTTTGTATTCTGGTCGATTTTAGATTTTTATCAAATGGTTTTGTTATAACTTGTGTTTTTTCTAGCAGATAACAAATCTGTAGCTTTACAACCCTAGAAAACAAGAAAAAGATGTTTCAGCCGAACATGTTTGATAGCCACCACCATATGCTTGATATGACCCATAAGTCCCCGGAAAACGAGTTGGACATGATCAGAGATGATGAATTTGAGACCAAATCAGGCACTGATATCATGGAAGCCCCGTCTGGTGATGATCAAGACCCCAACCAACGACCCAAAAAGAAGCGCTATCATCGCCATACTCAGCATCAAATCCAGGAAATGGAAGCGTAAGAACTTAGAACCCTTTTTTCTTGTGCTTATGTGTTTTAGTGTGTGTTTAGTGTGTGCATGTTCAAAGCTTGATATCTTTCTAGCTCATTCGACTCGTTTCATTTTTTATAATGATACCTTTTGCTCGCTGACTTGGCGCAAAAGAAAAAAAAAAAGCTTGATATGTTTCTAGGTTGTGTTAACCTTATTTTTCTCTCGAATGTTTCAACCAGGTTTTTCAAAGAATGCCCTCATCCTGATGACAAACAAAGAAAGGAGCTGGGCCGTCGATTAGGACTAGAGCCGTTGCAGGTTAAGTTTTGGTTTCAAAACAAGCGTACACAAATGAAGGTAAGGTTTAAATTACTTGGGAGGCCATAAAATGAGTGCTAGATTGAGAATTTTCTCTAAAATTCAGCTTTAATTTTGTTGGTTTCGTAATTGCAGGCTCAACACGAACGAAGTGAGAACTCACAACTGAGGGCTGAAAATGAGAAGCTTCGTGCGGAGAACATAAGGTATAAAGAGGCTCTCAGCAACGCTACTTGTCCCAATTGTGGCGGTCCAGCTGCTATAGGCGAAATGTCATTTGATGAGCAGCATCTACGAATTGAGAATGCTCGTTTAAGAGAGGAGGTACTAAAATTAATCGAGCATGGTAGGGTAGCGACCTATTTTAATCAAAAGTTTTGAGTTCAAATCAGACTCTAGCTCCATTATTCCCAAAAAAGAATACCTGATATAATTACCAACATTTGAAGCATTAATTAATAGGTTCAAAATTATTTCAGGTTGATAGGATCTCTGGAATTGCTGCAAAGTACGTTGGAAAACCTATGCTTTCATACCCTCATCTTCCTCCTGGAGCATCTCGCTCACTTGACATTGGAGTAGGAAATTTCGCGCCACAACCCGGCCTAGTTGGGGAGATGTTCGGTGCTGGTGACCTTCTTAGATCAGTTTCTGGACCTACTGAGGCTGACAAGCCGATTATCATTGAGTTGGCTGTAGCTGCAATGGAGGAGCTTATCAGATTAGCCCAGGCTGGAGAACCTTTATGGATTCCGAGCAGCGACAACTCTACCGAGACTTTAAGCGAGGAGGAGTACGTACGGACGTTCCCTAGAGGGATCGGGCCGAAACCTTTGGGATTGAAATCAGAAGCTTCGCGAGAATCTGCTGTTGTTATCATGAATCATCTCAACTTGGTGGAGATATTCATGGATGTGGTGAGATTTTCTTTCAATAATATCATGATCTTTCAGACTCATCTAGATCTGTAAGTATTGTGAAGACAAATTTCAAATCTCGTTTTATTTTCTTTGTGTTAGAACCAATGGTCAAGTGTGTTCGCTGGAATTGTTTCGAGAGCAATGACATTGGAGGTTTTATCAACTGGTGTAGCTGGCAACTATAATGGAGCATTGCAAGTGGTATGCAAGAAAATCTTCTCCATTTCTTCTCAAATTTCATTAAAAGTCTCCTTATTAAGTATCCTTTTTACTTTTTTCCTTTGAAATCGTTAAATACAATAAATAAATATAATAAACTCTTCTCTAAAAGTTTAAACTTTTATATGATCATGTGTTAATTTAATATAGTATCAGAGCTCAAATTAACAAATCGTCTTAGATTCAAGTTTCACTGTTACCCAACGAGAAAAACCTTAAAGATTGTTGATCATGTGCAAAGTTGAAAATACTAATGGCTAAGAGTGGTATTGTTTCAGATGACTGCTGAGTTCCAGGTTCCTTCACCACTTGTTCCAACTCGGGAGAACTACTTTGTTAGATACTGCAAACAACATGCTGATGGGACCTGGGTCGTTGTCGATGTTTCTCTGGATAATCTACGCCCTACTTCAATATCGCGGTGTAGAAGAAGGCCATCTGGTTGCTTAATTCAAGAATTGCCTAATGGTTACTCAAAGGTAAAGCTGATCATAAACAAAATCCACTATTTAAGCTTTCAAATCAATATAGTTCTTAATTTTTAACTCTTATTACAAAGTTATACAAAAAACATGGTAGATTGGCGAATTATTAGGGCGAGCTGGATTTACCTAATGTCAATACGGTCATGTCATTTTCCAGGTCACATGGATTGAACATGTTGAGGTGGATGATAGAGCTGTTCACAGTATCTACAGACCTCTAGTTAATGCAGGTCTCGCATTTGGGGCAAAGCGCTGGGTGGCAACATTGCTTCGACAATGTGAACGACTTGCAAGCTCAATGGCTAACAACATTCCAGCAGGAGATGTTGGCGGTATGTTTAAATTCGATTTTTCATTTATTTGAGTCTCTATTGCTTGGTCAGACACAGACTACTACTTCACTTATTAGATTAGTATTAGCCACCTTTCCCGGAACGACATTCATTTTAAATGAAAAGGATGTATACATTTAATCAACACAATTAATAATAAACTTTCCTACATTAATACAATAATATATTGCTTTGTGCATGTGCAGTCATAACATGTCCAGAAGGTAGAAAGAGTATGTTAAAGCTAGCTGAGAGGATGGTGATGAGCTTCTGTGCTGGTGTTGGTGCTTCAACTACACACACATGGACTACATTGTCCGGAAGTGGTTCTGATGACGTTAGGGTCATGACGCGAAAGAGCGTGGACGACCCTGGGAGGCCTCCTGGTATTGTGCTCAGCGCTGCGACTTCATTTTGGCTCCCTGTTCCACCCAAGAGAGTCTTTGATTTTCTCCGCGATGAGAATTCTAGAAGTGAGGTATGAAAATGTCCCCGGCCGGCATTTTTATGATCTAATTTCAGGTGAACATAGAAATTGACACTTTAATAATTAATTTATCAATTCAATTCATATTACATCACAGTGGGATATTCTTTCAAATGGTGGCCTTGTTCAAGAAATGGCACACATTGCAAATGGTCAAGATCCAGGCAACTGTGTCTCTCTTCTTCGTGTTAACGTAAGTATTTAATGTTTCCTTCACATACCGCGGAGCCATTTTTTATTAACATAATCCCCATGGTACTAAATCAGCTGTTTTATTTTTGGTACCAACAATTATGTTCCCCTACTTGTCGCATCAAAAACCAAATCACAAGCTTATGATAAAAAAATAAAATAAAAATAAAAAAACGAGCAGTTTTAGTAAGATTTATAATATGAATTGATATTAACACACTGCAGAGTGCTAATTCGAGCCGGAGCAATATGCTTATACTACAAGAGAGTTGCACTGATTCAACAGGCTCTTATGTGATCTACGCACCTGTCGACATTGTTGCCATGAATGTGGTGTTAAGTGGTGGTGACCCTGACTATGTTGCCCTTCTTCCATCTGGTTTTGCTATACTCCCTGATGGGCCTATCGGTCATGGAGTAGGAATGCCTCCTGAGGTTGGCTCCACTGGTTCACTACTCACTGTTGCATTCCAGATATTAGTGGATTCAGTTCCAACAGCAAAACTCTCTCTTGGCTCAGTGGCAACTGTTAATAGTCTCATCAAGTGCACCGTGGAAAGGATCAAAGGTGCAGTAATTTGTGATAATCCATGAATAAGGGAAATTGTATACAGGTGAGTCATTTCAGTTGTTTTTTTTTTTTTTTTTTTTTTTCATTTGAGCTTTTTTATTTGATTAACTTTTATGGGGTTTAGTAATTAGTTTTGAATTTATTATTCAATGATTCAAACACCCTACTCCACATTTAATCTAGCTTACAATAGATCTTAAAGAAGATTCAAGTCTCCGAATTATGCATATATATATAGTGAAAGTTTCTTACAAGAAATTGCCTTTTTAATATAACAGAAAATTCTTTGAATTGATAGTTGCAATGAACTTACACTAACCAAAGTTCTTGTGTTTCTCTTTGGAAACAAGCTCTTGATAGAAGTGATAGTGTCTTTCGACAATGATAAGAATAATAGCACAAAAGACTTGTATATGGAGAAATCAACTTTAGCTAAAATTAAAATGGAAAAGTTTTACTCTTCTCTTTACAATTCCATGCCTATAACTTATGCTTGTTTTGACTTAGATCATCAAATGAAGCCAAACTATACTAAATCAATCCCACCCACTAGGTGGAGTTGACTATATAATAAATATCTATTAGGAGTCTCTCCACTTTTGAATCCTGTTCACGCAAATCTTGTATTAGTCTCTATTCCATAGCCATCTCCTTATTTGTTTTTTATTTTTTTAACTTCTCACCTGTATATGATTTGAACCCTATTCTACCAACTGTGAGTGGAATAATCCACCATTAAGCTACTCTTGAATCTCAAGCTATCTCCTTAATTGATCACCAATTATTGAAAATTTTGACTTGCTCTTTCTTTTGCTATTGCAGGGATAGTTAAGGAAGATCAGCAGGAAGCAAAGAAGGATGTGTTTACTCTAGGATGAGAGACAAGTGGGAAGAAGTCAAGAACGCACCTTGTATGATCCTTGCCGGTTGGTGTGTGTTGGCAAAAGAGCAAAGGCATTTCACCACCCTGCAAGGGTAATGGGTTCGGGCATTGACTTTGCCCCATAAAAATATTGAAAGTAAACCAAAGACCTTATTTTGCGTGAAAAAAAACTACCTTGTTTCTTGCCTTTTGTTTTGCTCTAGGAACAGGATTCTTTTAATTCGTATGTATGTTTCTTTTGGAGAGGTTAAAATTAGACTGTTGAAGCTAATTAGTTTTGCTAACAAATTAATAGTGGTTTTTGTGTTTTCATATCATAAGTGATTGTTGCCTTGGAAGTATTCTGCTTTAACATTATGTTCGGATTCGCTTTAGGAAAGGAAGAGGAGGGATTAGAGAATGTTTTTTTTTATTTGAATTCACTTTCGGATGAGATCTTCTCAATTAGAGATTTTATGGATAGAAAAGAACGATGGTTGAGTGAAAGGTTTCAATTGTTCCTAATACTTTTATAATTTTAAATATATACTTAATATAACAGTAAATGTAAAAAAGTAATTAAGTAACTTTTTATTTAAAATTTCGTGTCTTTCCTTTCCCTTTTTAATCCACAAAGAATTATAAATTCTTTTCATTTGCTTGCTCTTTTTTTTTTTTTTTGGCAATCCAAACAAAAAAAATATTCATTTCATTTCGTTTTCTTTATGTTTTTTTCTCTATCTTACTTTTCTTTCCTTTCATATCCCTTGCGAATCCAAACATAGTGCAAGTGTTTCTGATTTGGTGTCAAGTTATTTGGAAACACTAACGGAAAGAAAATTATTGACCCAATACATGTGTGGAAATTTATCATTATATTTAAATGTTTATCAATTGACAGTCAAATTTGTCAAATAATTTAGCAATTGAATTCTATCAATTAAGTTTTTACAACATCAAAAAAATATATATATATTGGTCACCGTGCCAAGCTTGAAGTAAATTACTTATAAAAGTTTATAAATGTGGAGTCCATTTGCCGTATACTAATGGTAAGAGAGCTCGTTTTCCAAAAAGTTCAATTGTAGAAGTTGGTGAAGTATTTAACAAGTACCGTCAAACCTGGGACCCATAACACAATCTGGTGGCGAAATGAATTAAGTCATGATTTTATTTATTTATTTTTTGTCAACGAGTCTTATAAATAACTCCATGATTTAAATTGAGTTATTTTTTTTTGGTCAATGATCTGAATTGGGTTAAGAATCCCCAAAATGGAAGCCTTTTTCTTTATTGTAATCAACCTATAATTAAATAAGCCTAGCAAAAAACATATAATTAAATAAATTCAATTTTATGTCGATAACAAAAATTTTGCCCTTGACTGGAGGTTGTAAAGATGTGTGAGGACGTACTATTACACTCGGGATTTTGCTAGTTAATGAACGGGCTCTGTTGAGTAATCCAGTGGTCGGGCTCACAACTAAGTTTCCACATTATTCAAAAAAAAAAAAAGTTCATTTCTCTTGAAAGAGCGTCTTCTCACCTGAATTTTTTTTAAAAATGTCTAGTAGGACATTCAACGCCCAGACTCAAGTGTGAGCCTCATAACCACACGCCATAGTGAAATGTGAGGTCCACAAACGTTTTGAAAACCAACCCCTTCTTACCTGATTTTTCTTATTGTACTAGTGATCTCTAAACTAGATACAATTGAAACTAAACGATTATAGAGAGAAAAATAAGTGCAAGGACTTGGAAAGATCCAGAAAGACAATATAGTTCTTTTGATATAAGTGTTTGAAGTTGAGAGATTGAATTCATTTTCTTTGTTAGAATATAACACTTATTGCATATTGAAAAATTAAAAAATTTAAAATTACTTTATAAAATTTTGGATTAATCCACTTGGCACCAATTGGTTTTAAATTGGAACCTCAGACTTTTTAACATGGTATCAGAGGTGGGCCCTTGGTCCAGTCATATTTATTCGCGTGCGACCCATCTAAAAAATCAGGTCACACGTGAGGGGGAGTATTATAATATAATACTTGTCCCATATCAAAAAATTAAAAAGTCTAAAATCACCTTATAAGACCCTGGGCTACTCCATTTGGTACCAATTGATTTTAAGATGGAAACTCAATTATCTTCACATGATATCATAACTGGGTCCTTGGTCTAGTCATATTCATCCGCGTGCGACCCATATTACAAGTCCACTTGTGTTCAATCATTCGCATGTGTCATGTTCCACGCACAGGGGCGGACCCAGAAATCTAACGTTAGGGGGGCCAAAAAAAATTTTTTCTACAGTTTTTTTTATATAATATTTTTTGGTCTAGTAAAAAAGAGACTTAATTTTTATATTTTTAAATTTTTTTTACAGTTTTATTAAAGAAAATTTGGTTATAATTTTATGTTAGAGTATTTTAAAAGATTTGATAAGCAAAATAATCAATAAATATTAAAAGATCTGGCTTGATGCAATAGATAATAGTTTTAGTTTAATGGTTAGATATTAAATAAGATGTTATGAGTTCGAAACTAATTAGAAGTCATGTTCTTTAAATATTAATTCTTTTTTATTCATAGCTAAAACTATAAAAATAAATGCAATTATGGTGACTTGAACCCCCAACCATCAATATAATACTATTTGTAACTAACAACCAAGCAAACTTTATATTTTTGAAAGCTTTGATCACTTTTTAAATATTTATTAAGGGGGGCCAAATCTAATTTTTTTAAAAAATTTCATTAATTTTTTTCTTGTTTTTTGGAGGTCGCCAGTCCCCCCCCTAAAACCGCCCCTATCCACGCATCTTTAATATTTCATGTGTTATCTACCACGTATGTTCAATTTTTTATATGTGACCTATCTCAAAAAATTTGGTTCACATGTTTTTCAATCTTCCACATGTATTATCTACCACATGTATTCAATATTTCAAGTTGTGACCCTTCTTAAAATTAGGTACACGCGTGTTCAATTTTCCACGTGTGACCCCTCTCGAATTAAGTCACACGTGAGGGGGAGTGTTAAAATATAATACTTGTCTCATATCATATCATAAACTCTAAGATCACCTTATAAGATCCTGACCTACTCTACTTGACATCAATTGGTTTTAAGATGGAAACTCATGATTCTTCACATGGTATCAGAGCTGGACCCTTGGTCCAATCATATTTATTCGCGTACGATCCATCTCAAATCAAATCTACTTGTCTTCAATCTTTCGCATGTGCATAGTCCATGCATCTTCAACATTTCACATGTGTTATCTACCACATGTGTGTTCAATCTTCCATGTATGACCCATCTCAAAAATCTAGTCTACATGTATTCAATTTTCTAAGTGTGACCCATCTCAAAATAAAGTTTACGCGTGTTCAATCTTCTATGTGTGACCCATCTCAAATCAAGTCACACGTGAGGGGAAGTGTTAAAATATAACACTTGTCCCATATCAAAAAATAAAAAAATCTAAGATCACTTTATAAAATCTTAGACTACTCCACTTAATATCAATTGATTTTAAGTTAGAATCTCAAACTTCTTAACATTCTTGATAATGACTTGAGTTCTTATCATCATATATTTATTTTAAGGTTATGAACATGCTATTTAATCTTCAGAATCAAATAGGCACAACAAGAACGATTCATAAAATTATATTCCATTTAAGATTTCTTTCATTGCCCTGGACAACAAGAACCATTCATAAAATTATATTCCATTTTTTTTCGTTGCCCTGGATAACACTACATTGTTTTAGCTCTTTTGCAATACTCATATTTAAGATTGAAAAAATCGGTACAATAGGTATATTTTTCAAGCATTGCATAAACTAAATTTTTTTGTAACGGCTAAATTTTTTTTGTCACAATTTGTTAATAATTGTTTATAAGATTATTTTTCATAACGGTTTCAAAATTATAGTTCATTTGCAATAGTTTTTTAAACCGTTATTTATTATTTATAGAAAACTGTTAGAATAAAGAATTTGTAACGAGATCATACGCAACAGGACCATATATTGTACAATTTTTTGAATGATCTTTGTTAAGGATGCAATACTTAGAATTTGTGATTGCATTGACACTGATAACGAACGATTAATTGAAATCTGTCTTCTTCTTTTTTTGTATAAAATTGAAAGCATTCTGAAGGAGTTGAATTTGAAGATATGGATCGTGGTGCTCTGATACTGCAAATCTAAAAGTTAATGACTTGAAGAATTTAGTAGTTTTTTTTTTTTTTGAAGAAAAGAATTGAGTAGTTGAAACCATTAAATGTACACCCAAAAAAAAAAAAAAAAAAACCATTAAATGTACGTGTCAAAGGTCGCTTAAGGTCCAAAGCGAGCTGTGCCGGTCTGTGCAGAAGTCTTAAGTTCTCACCTTTTCTTAGGCGAAATTTAATTAAATTTTATATTCAGTGAAGTGGGTCAATTATATAGATAGAATGAGGTTAATTCCTTTTTTTTTTTATTGAAGATTATCTCTTCTATTTAAATTTACGCGGACAAGATTTTGTTTGAACAGTTCCATCCAACTAATTCTCAATGCAGGGGGAAATTAAAGTCTATGATTAGCAGATACAGGAGTTCAAAAAAATAATTTTTTTTAATAAAAATATATAATTTTTATTTAGTTAAAAGTGTGCACAAACGAAAGTAGTCAAGTCATATGTTTATCTATCCTATCATGTCACAAAAAAACATCATTTTGTACTGGCATTAGAAACTAAAGATAGAAGGGCTTCCCAATGATCATACTATTCGTGGTGCGTGAGCTCCACGTGTCATATAGGATCCACACACCATAGACATATACGATTGAAACGTATTGAACAATTGGGTTATTTTGAAGCAATTTCCGGATCTTAGACGCTTCAAACACAGGATGGGCAAGGTAAATGGAAATTCATATCGACTAGAGTTAATGTATGTAGAAGTAATATCATGAGAATCGTAACATATAATTTGACGAAAATATAAATAATAATTTTTTAATAAATACTAATTAATATTTCAAATTAAAAAAAAAACACGTGTTTCAAAAAAAAAAAATTGGAGTAATCCTATACTACATCCCTTACTGCATTTGTGATAACTTATTGGATATTAAATTTGACTTTAACTTAATTAAGAACGAAATGAATTTTTTTTTTTTTTAAAAAGGAAATCTAACGGTTTCCTCCGGCGTGACATCAAAACAATTACAAGAACCATTTCCAAATCTCTGAACACTTTTGATGCATACATATCGTAAAGGTTCCTCAAAGACAGGCAAATTAATGCTGAAACAAGCATTAAGCAGAATGTGAAAGCATAGTAGAAGTTAAAAGAACAATTCTCTCACATTGACGGATCACGTATGAGGACAATAGTTAAACAATAATTCTCTCACATTAACAAATTATAAACTCTGAAATTATCTTATAAAATTCTGAAATACTTTACCTAGCCTAATTAGTTACTCTTGTCCATCCATGTACATGTGACCCAATCAATGTGTGTTCCATTTCGGTCACACATGAGAAAAAAAGTTAAAGAATAATGTTGGATCACTCATGAGGAGGAGAGTTAAAAGATAATTTTCCACATTTAACAAATCATAAATTTCAAAATCACCTTATTAAATTCTGAACTACTCGACTATGATTATTAACCCTATTATTCACTTCCATAGCAATATGATCATCTTATTTTACAGGCACAGATGAGATATTGGCCTTAATTAAACTTACGTGAACGAACTAAATAAGCTCCAATGAATAGAAAATAAAAACTATTGCAAGCCATAATCATTATGATGATGCTATATGCTTTATAATTAGTGCCTGGATTTGATAATATTTTTGGCAACTGATATTCATACTCAGAAAACACAGTTACACATTAAATTTGAATGGTCGCGGTAAAGTATTGCCGTAGCTGTAGTACTCTCTTTAAAATGGATGGTGGAATTATAAAGAAGCCATTAATTTGAGAAAGAAAGATCGACCAAAATTTCTACAACTTGTCGGGCGAACATTAAGATGAACAGTTTCCACTGTCCAGTAGAGCATGGACAAACAAAAGAATTAGTTAAACACTAGCAAGCATTAATATTTGTTGGCAGAATATGTTAAAAGGATCGTGCACATAAATACGTAGAAAACACAACACTATTCTAACGTAATTTGGCTAGTCTACGTCCACAGCTTATTAGTACTCTCTGTTATTAATTAGAACTACTATAATTATCATGAGTCTAATACACGTTCCTATACTCTATAATACTTTGACTCTACTTGGATTTCTAGTTGTCTTCCATATTTAACTCTGCTAGGGATTCGAGCCGTATCCAATAGAATACACACCACAGAATGTGCAGAAACTAAATGCAATAGCTGCTGTTGCTGCCATGGCTGCAAGAGCTTTTGTCCTATTCTCTGCTCTTTCTTTCTTACAGTTCTCCCCAGCTTTTGTGCCTGAAAACATAATGCAATAACTGCTGTTGCTGCCATGGCTGCAAGAGCTTTTCTTTCTTACAGTTCTTTAGTTCTCTTCAAGATTGCTACTCATGACTGCTTCACTCCAGATACAATATCGAGAAGGATATCAAGGTCCTCAATTTCTAGGAAATGAAATTCATGGGATGGTAAAAGTATTTAACTGTTTACAGAAAGCCTCAATTATGAATGTAAAACACATTTGCTTCGATCGGGAAAAAGGTATCTTTTGTAATCATTTCACGGAATTTCACCTTCACAACGAGTCATTCTTAACTACAAGAGATTCTCCCTCCTAATAGACTAATTTTTTGGGTTGTTATGAAAATTGTGAATAAGAATATAAAGATGTTGATCACAACGGAAGTCACAACTCAAGTTCACAAGCGAGACTAATTGTGTAAGTTTAAGCATAACTATTTTCAGCATCAAATTCAGTGTTTCATACTGGTTAATCCAAGTTATTGTCATCGGACCCTATAACACTCACATGTCACTTCCTCCACCTATATGACATATTACAATCATCCTCATTGAGGATCTGACATCTTCGTTAATAGCACAGTTACTAAAGGTGAACACATGCTCTTAATATCATTTTGTCACACTCCAAACTCAGAACCTCAATTTTACTAGTGAGTTTAGTATCGTAGACTTAAGAATAACTAGTTGAGCCACAAAACTATAACTCCCGTTATTACTTGGCACATAATCCTCATTTATAAACTACTTATTTATCATTTCTCTTACTAATGCGGAGGACATTACAGCCGATTAGTCACATTTGTAAACAAGAACGCAAAGTTACTATCCAGGACATATCGAAAATAACCTACTGTAACATTTGCATGTACTATAATTTAGCTGGACGATTAATGTGGCACTAATTATAAATCCGCATAAATTCAAAACAGCTCAAATTAATTGAAACATTAATATGTGCAATGGAAATTTAAGACTGATCGAAACCATTCAGTGACACTCCCTGCTGGGCCGCTGGCTGCACGACTTTAAGCCTGTACCATGGTATCCTGCAATGGCAATAACTTTGTATGGCAGTCTGGTTTTTGATATCGGACTTGGATCCTCTTATTTCAAATAATATTTTAAAAGAGAATTCAACAATTATAAATTATTTATGCAGTTATACACAGTGTCAATTTTTCGTCTTTTATATGCATGAACTTTAATGCATTACAACATATTCAGCCAATTTTTCAATTAATTTTTTGGATAATAATTAGTTTACTTAATTAATCTTGTTGATTATAATAAATAATATAATAAATTCTTCTCTAACAATTTAATCTTTTAGATGATGTTAAGCTTTTAGATAAAGTGGTCACTTAATACGGTATTTGTCACACCCCGAGCCCAGAACTCTAGACCCGCAGGCGAGACTAGTGTTGTAGACATAAGAAACAACTACTTGAGCCTCTTTTCTATTGGTTCAAAATTGTTAACCCAAGTTATCCCTTATACCCATAATGCCTACTTATAAACCTCACAAACACACTATATTCTACCGATATGGGATATTATACACACCTCCCGTTAAGAACCTGACGTCCTCATCAGGGGCACACATACCCAAGACTAACCAAGTGTCCTGACCTGCAGGCGAGACTAGTGTTGTAGGCATAAGAAACAACTACTTGAACATCTTTTCTATTGGCCCAAAATGATTAACTCAAGTTATCCCTTATAACCACAACACTCACTTCTAAACTACACAAATACACTATATTCCACCGATATGGGATATTACATACACCCTTTGTTAAGGACCTGACGTCCTCCCAATATGGGATATTACACACATCCCCCATTAAGGACATGACGTCCTCGTCAGTGGCACACATACCCAGGACCAACCAGATGATGAAAAACTCTAGAGGTAGCTCATACGGTTTCAAGAGGTGGCTCCCACCGGCCTCCTAGGTGTAGCACTTTGACCCGCATACCACTTAGCTCCTGCACAAGCTAGTGACCTGCTCTGATACCATTATGTCATGTCCCAAGCCCAGAACTCCAGACTCGCATGTGAGACTGGTGTTGTAAGATATAAGAAATAACTACTTGGGGTTCTTTTCTACTAGCCCAAAATGGTTAACCAAATTTATTCCTTATACCCACAACACTTACTTATAAGCCACACAATCACATTATATTCCAGTGATATGGGATATTACACATACCCTCCATTAAGAACTTGACATCCTCATCAGGGGCACACATTCCCAGGACCAACCAGACAGTGTAGGATTCTAGAGAGGTGGCTCTCACTAACCTTCTAGGTGTAGCACTTTACCTTGCATAGCACTTAGCTCCCGCACCGGCTAGTGACCTACTCTGAATACTATTCTGTCAAGTCCCGAACTCAAAACTCCAGACCCGCAAGCAAGGCTGGTGTTGTAAAACATAAGAAATAACTACTTGTGTCTCTTTTCTACTGACCCAAAATGGTTAAACTAAGTTATTCCTTATACCCACAACACTTATTTATAAATTACATAATCACACTATATTCTACCGATATGGGATATTACAGTATCAAAGTATAAATATCAAAAAGTCTTGGATCCAAACTCGCCGTCACTCATTTAAAAAATAAATTATCTAAATGCAAAACTAAAAGAGTAACTCTTCTTACACTTGCTCAAATAGCTTGAGCGATTGGCGAAAATTGCCACTCAGTAGCTAATCAATTGCTTCTGGACTTTCCACTTAGTGGAATTGGATAATCTGTATAATGTTTTTGTTAATATAATAAAGAAAAAAAAAGGATGGGGAAAATTGCCCAAATAGCTTATGCCAATTTGATTGGAGGACAGATATCATAGTTAGAGATGAAAAGATATGCATTTCATACTATCACTAGCTACATTTAAGCATATAGTAGAATTGCTAATAGAGTCGCTGATTGATTAGTTAGAAAAATTAGATTCAAAATTTAATCAGTGAATTGATTTTCTTATATTCCTTATGAGATGCAGCAATTGCTCTCATTGGACTTTCAAGTTGCAGGAATTGGTTGATGTATCTTTCATTAATTAGTCACTGAATTACAAATTTTAAATTAGAAAAATTAGTGAAAATTATTTTAGCCCATAAGACATACAAGGATTAAGCCTAAGTTTAAAGCTCATATAGGTGAATTTACGTCGAAGGGGATGATTGTCTACCACAAAAAATCCTGGATTCTGTGGCGAACCGTCGCCAAACTGTCGCAGATATGGCGACGGCACAGTGAAGGAGAAGGTTGACGTCAATTTTTTGACGGAACAGTGACGGTTTGGTGACGGACAAAAACACCCGTCACCAAGCCCTTAATAATAGTGACGGCTTTGTGAGCCGTCTCCAATTCGGTGACGGCCAAGCTGCGACCGTCACTAATTTTTTGACAGCTCAGTGACAAGTTTTTCCCGTTCCGACATGTAGAGACGGTACAACGACTGTATGGTGACAGTCCCTTACTGTGTTGTCGCAAATTAGTTAGGCCGGCTCAATTTCCAATTTTTTTTAAACGCATAAGGTTTTCAAATACTGAGTAACAATGATATGTTAAAATTTTACATAAGCAATTCCAGTTACTAATGTATTATGTATTGTTCACTTCAAGTAATGACATTATTTGATGTAATAATAAATACTATGTGTAGGTATTTACTACAATATTAATCTTGATTTAATAATATAATTTGCAATCAACAAGATTTTATTTCATAGCATTCGATAACTAGGGATTAGATTAACAGACGGTTAACTTTAGTCATCACCATACAAAAGTTCATAACAAGATACACACACATATCCACATCATAATATTACATAATTTTGAACTCGAACAACTTCGGCAGAAGGATGCGATACATTTGATCCATATTCCTTTGATGGTATTGAGCCATCGAAATGTAACCATCTTCTTTTGGTGGTTTGTTTAGATCAAATCGACCTGCAACTTTGCTATTGCTTGCCTTCGATGGATCATATTTCTTTGTGTGTTCCTCCTTTTTAATGGTAACCCACTCATGCCTTGAACTTCCTTACTCATCATTTATAAGACGTTCATTCACCGAGATGGGATCTTATGTAAAGATGTGAGACAACAAACGGGATAGTTGATGCTTTATATAGAGCTTAAAGTTGTGAACCTTTGGCGACGGCACAGTGAGGGTCTTCTCTAAATTATTGGTGCCAAGTACACGTGGTGGCTGCCTAAACATTGGCGATGGTATGGTGAGGGCTCGATGAAGGCACGGTGAGGGCACAGTGAGGACCTAATCATCAAATTATTGGAGCATTCACCAATTTCCTAAATTAGAGACGACACATTTTCCCGTCTCAATTTTGGAGATAGGCTGCCCGTCTCCATTTTGAGACGGGCATCAGCCGGTCTCCATTTTGAAGACGAACTGCCCATCTCCAAGACAGAGGCCCATGATGGAGATGGGCTGCTGCCCGTCTCCATTTTGAGATGGGCATCAGCCCATCTCCATGGTGGAGACGGGCTGCTTCTGCCCGTCTCCATTTTAAGACGGGTATCAGCCCGTCTCCATGGTGGAAACGGACTGCAACCCGTCTCTAATACAAGAGGCCCACGATGTGGGCCTTTTGTAATGCACTGGGCCGTCGCCCAATTGAATTATAGTAACAGAGGGCTGTTATGTGTTCTTTTTTTTTTTGCAAACAAAACCCCCTCCCCCCACACATTCTCACCTCTCTATAGACCCCTCATCACCATCTTATTGAGGTAATATTTTATTTTTTTTGGCTATTTATATATTGTTATATATATATGTATGTATATGTATATATATATGTATGTATATATATATATATATATATATATATATATGTATATATATGTATATATATGTATATAAGTATATATATATATATATATTTTTATATATGTATATATGTATATATATATGTATATATATGTATATATGTATATATATATGTATATATATATATATATGTATATATAGATGTATATATATATATATATGTATATATAGATGTATATATATATATATATAGATGTATATATATGTATATATAGATGTATGTATATGTAAATATATGGTTATGTATGTATAGATCTAGCTATAATCTCTACCCTCTATGATTGTAGGTATACATACATATGTAAATATGTATTTTTTGTGAGATTATTTATATATACATATGTAAATGTAGGTATATAAATGTATATATCATGTATTTATTTGTTGTGGTGAATATATTGATTAATAATGCACCTAACCTAAATATGTTAATGTAGTTGTTTTTTTTTTGGTATTTTCAAATTTTTTTTTATTGTATTAACTGAATTTTTTTTTTATTTTTTAGTACGATTTTTTGTTCATTTTTTTTCTATACTTTTTTTGTTATAATTTTTATTGGGAAGTAGTTTTTTTTAACATATTTAGGTTATTTGTTAATGTTTTAAATTTTCGGATTTTTTTTTAATTGTATTTACTGATTTTTTATTATTTATAATTACGAATTTTTTTTTTGTTTTTTTAATTCTTTTTTTGTTATAATTTTTATTGGGAAGTAGGTTTGAGTTGTATGTGAATGAGAAGTTGATTTTTAGCTTGCTTGGTGTTATGTGAGTTCTCTTTTGCTTACTTGTGATGTCTTTTGTTTACTTGTGATGTGTTGTGGGTATTGTTAATGGTATTGTTGCTATGCTAGTTAGTATTCTTGTATGAAGACTAGATTTTTTATATAAGTTCAGAATGAGGTGTATGTGTTAAAACAAAGTCTAGAACTAGCTCAAGGTGCAAGGAAATGGCTAAAAGTGAAATAGTGTAAAAACTGCAAATCTGGACAGCTTACTGCCCCTGTCTTTCGAAGCTCTTTTGACCTAGTAAACATGCTAAAAAATTAACGAAATTTACATAGTCGCTAGATTAGGAAGTCTTGAACAAATGTTGATTTCTAAAGCTAAGGAAAATTCTAACGTTTTAGGCCTCCGATTTAGCTATTTCCGAAATGTGTCTGGATTCTCGCACTGGTGCATGGCAGATTGCGCGATGATTTTGTAGAGGTCATATATCATTGAATATAACTCCGAATTGAGATCCATTTGAAGATAAACCCATATACATTCGATGAAATATATTTATGTGGAGTTTCAAAGTTTTTGGAGAACAATTAGGCTGGTAACTGAAGCACCAAATTCAAGCCAATGTAGACTAGAATTTCAACTTATCTTGCTACAGGTTTAAGATGCCTTGATGGTTGGTTCTAGTGAATAATGAACAATTTTAGGTAGTAGGAAGCTTAATGGTGGTTATGTGTGAATGCTCAATTGAATTGGAGATAGGTACTTGTCATCTAGGAAATCAAGAAAAAGAGTAGTTCCATGAATGCTAGTGTTACCTATTAAAGAGACTTATTCCAAGTTAGGAACCTCAAGAATGTGGTCAAGTCTTCTAAACTAAGTTAAGTGATTTTAGTCTTTTAGATGGTTTAGCTTGGTAATCTTAGTTTAATGACGGTAAATAATGTTCATAGCGAAGTTAAATGCTTTAGAACCCCATATGTGCTTAATGAGATGTTTGAGAACGAATACAAGATTCATGAATTAAGGAGTGTCATAATAGTTATTTATGTAGTTTAAATTAGTTAGTCTTTTAATTAGAATTTTGACTTACATTTGACTACATTTTGCAAGCATTTGACCCCAACTTATACCATATACATAATACATCACATATACATGCAATAGAGCTCAAAAACAATTGAATTAATTCCCTTTTTGTTCCCCCCAAACCCGATGGCCATAGGAGAAGGAAAGAAGAGATTTTGCTCTTCAATCTTTTCATCACAAGCTTGTCCAAGCTAATCGAGGATAGTTTCAAGGTTCCTAGATCTTCTACAAGCTTCTACATACCTCGGTGAAGAAGTTTTTGCATGTTTTTGTTATTACAAGCTTATGATCATATTATCACATTTCTTAATTTGTTAATTTAGGCTTATGTATTGTTTTAATCTTGTATTGTACACCTTCTACGTGATATTTAAATCTTGTTTGAGTGGTTAATTAGCATGTTCCATGGTTAAAAGCTTGAGATCATAAATGAGATGATGAATAGTGTTTGAACTTAGGGTTTTGCTTTAACTTGTTATTTAGAGTGAATTGATGCTTCTTTTAGGTATCCTACACATTATTGAATCTAGTTAGAACCTCACATGTAGATAAGTTGCCAAAAACTGAGTTAAAATGCAAATAAACTAACTTTTTAGAAGGGGTTTTTCGCGAAACGTAATCCGGGCACGTTTGAGCTTTAGATTAGGTATCCTTAGGACATGGAAGCACTTTTGGTGCTTTCGTTGCGTTAAATTGGGGTTAGGATGTGACAGTTTTGGGACGGCTCCAGTTGGTGACGGTTCGGTGACGGCAAACTATAGTAACGGCATGGAGATAGGAAACAATGGAGATGGCTTGGTGACGGAAGAATTGGAGACGGGATGGAGATAGTTTAGTAACCGTCGCCAATTTGATGACGGTTTGGTGAGGAGAATCATTTTGGCGACAACCTCATGTCTGATGGATGATTCTCCTCACCGTGCCGTCACAAATTCCAAATTAGCGACGACACGATAAAAAGAACTATCTCTCACAAAATCCAATAATTTTTGTAGCAGTCATGGTGTCACACATGAATGAAGTGTTAAGCATGTAAAAGGAAATGTCTAAAATCAGCAGAAAATGGCTCAGATTTTTTATTTAAGGGTGCTTTAGATGTACTAATCGTTGATTCAAGATTCTCCCTAATTACTATTTTATTTTAACATTTTAATATTACATTTCAGTTAATCATTTAACTCAAAATATCTAAATTTGTTGGACCCATTTTTTGAAATGAATTGTTAAGATACAATACAAGAATATTAAAATAAAGCATGAATTAAGCGAGGATCCTAATTCCTAAGAAAATGTTGATAACGACGCAAAATGATGATTTCGACCAAAAAAAAAAAAAAGAAGGAACCAAATGATGACAAAGCTACCAAAATTACGACGCTAACCGAAAAGACTTGGATTTACACAGCGAATACTGAATCCAAACAAACTGCTGCAACAATAAATAATTAAATCAAAAGAAAAAGGGAATTTATCCTCTGAATACATAAAGTTATTTTTACATCAAATAATGTAGAGTAGAAAAATGTAGTGAGAAGCAGTTTCCAGAGCTTGTCTTAGCTGAGGCATGCAGAAGGTAATAGTCCTGCTCCCCTCCCAATCCAGTGCTCTCGTCCTAGGGTTGGCTCGTCGCGCTTTTGGCTACGGTCTATTTTCACCTTTTCCCCTCGAGCCCCCATGCTCCCAATACTAGCCAACATCAACTGGACAAAGATACAACAATTCACCGGTTTGCTGGACTTCAAACAGTTTCAAAATGCATTCTCCTGCAAGAACTGCAAAGCGATCCACAAGAGGGTTTGACGCCTTAGGTGCACAGCATATTCTGAAGGATCCTTAACACTGAAGCAGCCGATCAAATAAAATTAAAGATGAAGTAATCAAAGAATTACTGACACCTTAATTTCTAAATGGAAGAGAAGAACGAGAGAGGACGTGGTGCAAGAGTACATGAAACCTTTTTCCTCGAAAATGTGATTGATACAATGCTACCTATACAAGTACATGATTCTGAGTTGCTACACAAAAATAAGCTAAAGATGAGATAATTAAACATGAAGAAATTGAATGCTGTTGAGATGAAGCTAACTCCGCATTCGTTTTCTTTGACTACCCTCCTCACTATAATCCTGCAGATAACGAACGCAGAAACAGAAAATCAGAATCTAACATAACAAAAATGATGCAATAGACAATCAGACCAACAAAAATTATTTATCTACTCTGTGCAAGTAAAAACAATCACAAATCTTAACGCATTTCATAAGATTATCAGGTAACATAAATCAGGCATCTCCATTTCTGCTAGCTTCTTAGATTTATTCAATTTGATAGAACATTTTTGACCAAGAATATGACAATGATTCACATTAACCTCATAAACTTCGAAATTATGATTCACATTAACTTCGAATGCTCCAATAGATTATGATGCAAAAATTATTCATAAAAGTGAATGAGAGGGAAGATGTTACAGATGAATTCTATTGTGTTTCTAGTATCCTTAAAATTTTCGACTACAACAAATGAGATGAAGTGGAGTTATAAACATTATAGGATTTAAATCGCCAATTTTCCACATTCAAGAGATCAAACAATTGTCAAACAACAAAAGAAATGACAATTGGGTTCAAAATAAAAATGACTGGGGACCCCCCTGTGTTTTTACTTATGTGCAAGTTTTCCCCCCTATACTTTATAAAGTGCAAATTACCCCCTTATGATTTTTAAAAGCGTGCACACGTCCCCCAAATGCTAACATTTGTTAATTTTTTAACAATAATAGATAAAATGACAAATTTTCCCTTTCAATATTAAAAGAAAACCTAACCCAAAATTAAATTAAAAAAAAACTAATCCAAAGAAAAAATAAAAATAAAAATAAAAATCACCACCAGCCCCACCATCGGCAACAACAACACCCCCCCCCCCCCCCTCCCCCCCCCCCCAATTACCAACCCCACCCCTAACAACACAACCACCCGCACCACAACCACCACCACCAACCAACCCCCACCTCCCCCACACACACAAGCACAATGTAGGCGCCGAACACACACACAAGCGAACATACCACGCATATATATATATATATATATATATATATGTGTATATATATATATGTGTGTGTGTATATATATATATATACACACAGATATATATACATTATACCAGAATTTAAATAAATAAATAAATAAAAATTGAAGCTGACAGGTGGAGTGGGGGGATGATGGGGTGTAAAAGGGAGGGGGCTGACGGGGTGGGGTGTGTGTGGGGGGGGTGGGGGGTACCGGGGGGGTGTTGTGGTATTTGAAACGATGCTTTCAGTTTTTTTCTTCTAAAGTTGGAATAAAGGGAACAAAAGGGACTAAAATACCCAAAAAAGAGTATTTTGGTCCAGTAAAATGAAATTTTACGGTAAACCACTCGCAAAGTCGCAGCGTGTAGCACAAACGCCATTAAGTTGGACGGAATTTTTAACGGAAGGGGTATTATACACTATTTTATCAAACCATAAGGAGGTAATTTGTACTTTATAAAGTACAGAGGGGAAATTTGCACATGAGTAAAAACACAAGGGGATCCCGTGCTGTTTATCCCTTCTAAAACTATTATGGAAACTAGATTCTGATCAAGCAGGTGTTTCATTTTATGATAATATTCAACATCACAGTTGATGCATCACATCCCATAGTCATCAGAAGCAGCACAGATGAATGTGTTCAAGCATTACATTCATATATCTACTCAAACCTCAAAAAGACTGCTTACCGCATCAGTTTTTCTGAAATCTTCTGATGAAAGCCCACTAGTCTCAGGCCTGCATTTAGCATGCACTATAGGACCTAACAGAGACCTATCCATCCCTGCTGTAGAACCAGTAGCTGCATTCATGTAGACAGCCCCCTTATACATCCATTCATCTGTCTCATCACTGTAAAAGTCATCAAAAGGTTCTCCACACAATGCACAAACCTTCTGATCATCATCAGCAGGAACAGCTAATTCTTCATCATCCTTCTTTTCCACAACATTCTCAGTTGGTGGGAAACCAGGAACAGCATCTGTACCCAATGCCTCTGTACCAGTGAGCCACATGTTGACACTAACAAACCATTTCCGAGAAGGCTTCTGCTTATGGTTTCTTAATATTCGGTTCTTGGTCACATGCCAGTCCATATGACTGCTGTGTGCCTCTTGGTTTCTAAATCTAAGCCCACATGCTGTGCATTGCCTCGGAAGATCAGAGTACAAAGCAGTTATTGCAGATTCATGACGCACCTTAAGCAGGTCTGGATCAAACTCAAGGCCAACGGGATCCTAAACAATGTATAACATGGTTGAGAACAAGTTCTCATTCATAGAGCTACATAAACAAATGCTATTACAGAAGGAATCTAGATCTGTACCTGTGCAGGAGCTTGGCTTGTTAATGAAATCAAACCCTGGGCCATTAATGAGCTAAACAAACTAGAAAAGTTCCCACCTGTGGGAGGGTTAGGAGTGATGGGAGTTTGATTTTGCAAGACAGGAAGCACTTGAGATGTGCCAGGAGGGGGCCCTCGGGGTACAGGCGGCATGGGTACCCCAGGTAAATGCATAGATGCATTTGGGACATTAAAGCTCGGCATAGGTGGTTGCATAACTGGAACTGGATTTGGTAAAATAGCACCAGCAGAAGCCACATGCCCTGGAGGAGCAAATCCATGATTCAATTGTGGTGCTAACGGACGAGATGGGACCATTACTGAAGCAGGGGGAACAACATCTTGCCGCATATCCTGACACAGAAGAGACTGCTGTGGTAATATTGTTGTTTGTCCTAAGCTCTGCTGATTCAAAGGGGTTGGCCCAGACTGTTGAGTAGAAAATCTAGGCAAATTGTTCTGTAATTTGCTTTCAGTGCCATCCAGATATTGCTCAGAAAATGTTGACCTAATCACATTTTGGTTCGCAACTAAGTTGCTAGCGCTCCAGTTATCAAGCTGACTCCTGATTGGTCTATTTGGTTGGAAAGTTGGTAATGAAGGACGAGGATGGGAATTATGTAGACTAGCAGGAGGCCACACACCTGCAGAAGCTAAATGAGTCTCAGCGGTCAGATAGTCTAAACTAGACGAACCCATTCTTGATGCAATAGATGGCCCACAATTTTGTGTATCCGCATCAAGGAAACTGCCAGTAGAAGGAGGTTTTCGTCCACCAGCTGAAGGCAAGATCCCACTTCCTAAAAAGGGCATCTCGAGATTCTTTCTGCCTCTTGTGGCATTGAGATGATATCTTGATGAATGATCAATATTCTCAGGTAACTTCCAGGATTCTGGAGTATAATGAGAACCCTGAATCTGAGATGTCTCGTAGCGAATCTGAGAAACAGTATTATTCAGTCCATGATTAGACTGCAAAGAGAAAACAATTAAATCAATAACAATTATATAGATGCATTTCAATGTACAAAAAGGAAAGAGAGAAAAGTTCCCATTTCGCAGGAAAATAGAAAAGAATAATTTCTTAGCCAACCCAACGGGGGAAAGACAGAAATAGCCAAGGACACTACATAAGAATTGAAACTGCGAAGAGACGGTGCATACACAAAATGTGGACTTCATACTCATTTGGGTAAATTTAAAACAAATTGAATTTGCCTTTTCTGAAGCACGTACAATTGGCAACAGAAGGCATGAAATAGCTCAATGAAACCAGAATATAGGGAATTATTTTTAATCCACTACCCCACCTGCGCCCCCCCCCCCAACCCAAATGAGATCCAAACCCTGGTCTCCCAACTACTAGGGGAGCAACCTACCATTAGGCTACTCCTGAATCTCAGTGGCAATTTAAAAAATAATGCTAATCATTAATCTTAGAAAATGGTTAGGATTCTGTCTAGCACTAATATATTTTTAGATCCATAAGCTAATGGCAAAGACGGTGGTGATGATAACACTGCAAGGAAGTTGCTTTTCCATACACATTGTGCATAAAACATCATCTGAAATTCCTTTAGAAATCTCAAATAAATGCCTGACAAACAAACAGAAAGACTAGGCCAAGTAGAGTAAAAGCTATACACTGATGGAGGGGACATCTTCAGTGATGGAAGAACCATTGACCACAGGGAGTTGTGCCCGATTAGACAAGTAACCGCGTAGATGTGGTGCCAAAGGTACAGCATCATGTGTTCCTAAGGTTGGTAAACTTCTGGGAGGCAGAACTGATGAAGAAAATACATCCTTATGTCCACCATGATCTCCTAAAGTCGGGCTCATATCTTCCCAATCAAACTCTTCCTCCTCAGTATTTTGCCATGTCTTTGTAGCTCCACTTCTGTCAGCCCCATTTACATCCCGCTGTTCAAACTTAAGATATTTATAGTTCGCCGCATCGTCTCTTTTATCAATACCATAAGCATCAATCAAAGATCTAGGTCTGTCAAGATCCACTCCATTGTTGTACCTGAGTGCAGCTGATTGTCTTAAATGCTGCTTGGTATCACCAGATAAGAAATTTATTTTCCAGTTGTTCATCTTCTCATCACTATCTATGACTCTGCTGGCACCATAATCAAGTCCAGAATTAGATGGCGAGGCCCTTTGAACCAATCTTCCAGGAGAATTACCCACAGCAAATTCTTCTAGTGACGGTGACAACGACCTGACATGCCCAACCCCATAAGGAGAGGAGGACCTTGCAATCCTTGCCCCAGTAGATGGAGGTAGCTTGAGTGCATCAAGACCAGAAGGTCCAGAAGACGTAGGACCTGCATGAATACTTGAGCTCAACCTTGCAGCTCCAAGCTGTGAGGTATCAACCTCCACATCATCAGAGTTAAATTCATCATATTCATTGGAAGGTTTCTGGCTATATATTTTAGAAGTTGTGGACGTTCCGCTTGGAGGTTGAAAACTCTGCAAATGCCATAAACAAATCAAACGTCAATAGTTGCTTGGCAAATATTTCAAAACACTCTCACCCCAGCATCTCTCTAAATGCAAAATAAATCTTTTAAAGCATCAGCAAAAATGACTTGTTCTTTCTCCCCCATTTCTCAGATTGAAGAAAATAAGCACTGTCTGTTGAGCAAAGGGAGGTGTTGCTACAGCAGTTCCGGCAGTTCATTGGTCCCTTCAGAGTTGTTCACCGACAGTTATCCTTAAGCTTCTGTGCTTGGAGGAGAACAAGCATTTTTTGGTGGTGGAGGAGAAGATTGAAAAATAGAAGCTTTACGAACACAGGCGTCCTTGAATTTATCAGATGATATGGAAGCAAGACAACACAGAGGTAGCATGGTAATACAAGAAGGAGACAGAAGGAGATAACCCCAATCCCAAGATGACAAGGGTATTTCCACCCCATGCTGGAAAAACAAAAGAAACTCCTTCATGTGTCATCACTTAATCGACAACAACTACATAACAACTCGGACCATAGACTGCTCTAGAACCCATAGATTCACCCATTAACAGTGATGATGGCCATAAGACGGGAAAACCCATGCAACACAAGTGTAAAGAAAGGATGCAAAAGAATCTTGCTTTCGATGCCTTGCACAAAAACTTTGCCATGGAGATTTCAGAAATTATGACTTAACCTAAGAAAAGAATACATCTACATACAAAAATTTAAGCGCTACTTGCAGTCAACTATCCAAATTTCCCTTGTCAGTCTCAATAACTATTATCTGGCCACTTAAAGTTTAAAGAATTATACTCAGGTTTTTTTTTTTTTTTTTGAAATCCGTGAGTATCCGAGCTTTGCCCGACTAATCCCACAGGGCCTTAAAGTTATTGGTCGGGTAAACCTCCAGTGGCCCTAAGGGGACTCAAACTGGCTACATCTGAGTACACCCCAGGATCTTTACCAGTTGAGCTACCCCTTAGAGTTTGTGCTCAGGTTTTAATATCAAGGATATATCTCAATTGATTACATCAGCCATTGATAAGTCAGAGATAAAAATTGTATTTTAACACAAATTGAGCATGTTCAAAGTAACTTCTTCAACTCTTACCAACATCATTAGAACATAAAAGGATAAAAGATTTCTGAAGATGAGTATAAAGGATAATTTGAACAATATACAAGAGAAGTTACACGATTTTTAATATGGTTTTCAAACATTAAATAAAGATTTCTTTGGGTAATCTAATCAGCAGAATAGGATTGAGATATTATATGTACCTCAACAATACACGCTACTGTAAATTCTGGGGTCACAGGAAGACGGGGCAAGGAATCAATGAACTTTTAAGTTTGACAATATACAAATATGTTTTATTTTCATTTTAACGTTCAAAAGAAAACAAATATG
Organism: Ehretia macrophylla; assembly: GCA_037974665.1. Lineage (NCBI taxonomy): Eukaryota > Viridiplantae > Streptophyta > Magnoliopsida > Boraginales > Ehretiaceae > Ehretia > Ehretia macrophylla. The sequence continues at coordinate 52,700,914 of CM075769.1, read as the reverse complement.
TTTTCTTTCAGACTATAAGAAGCAATATCAGACACAAGACCATTAAGAAAGCAAACACCAAGCAGTAAGAAAGTAAATTTAATGGTAATTGTTAACTTTAAGCTAATCAACATATAGAATGTTTATTTGATTGTAATTTGTAAACAACAAGATGGTGAAAATGTAATAAAACAAAGCTGAATAAGTTTCATTATATATGGTTTGTGCCCAAAGAAGAAAAACAAAGAGAACAGGATAGAAGACTCCATGTTCAGTATGTTATAAAACAAGCCCAAGAAATTAAAAGAGAGATTAAATTGTCCAAGAGACATTGTCCACCAATCTGGGAACATTGTGTATAACTACCACATTCAAGAATCTAACAGCTAAAATTTAGTGGAAAAGAAATCTATGATTTTGAAAGTTAAAAAAAGAAATCTATGAGTCGCTTGGGAAACTCAACTCTTGATCAATTATAAAAGTTAACACCAAATACCTTTAACCAGATTAAGTACAGAACGATGACCAGAGAAGTGGCACTAGATGAAGAAAAAAATTGATTGTACACGTACAGGGAATCAATGATGATGATCATCCCTGTAAGTCGATGAGGTGGTAAAGCATACTCCTGTTTCTTAAGTGTGACATAGCAGAAGCAAGATCAATTCAACTGAAAACAGATTTGCAAAGTATTTCAATCATTTCTTTACTAAAGTAGATTTCTTATTAGGATATACCATCAACAGTTGCTTCAAGAGCTATGCACAGAAAAGAAAAGGAAAAGAAAACTGGCTGTATGACAATACCAAACAATTTTGTTCTTGTAAGCTCGTGATATCAGATTATCGGCAGCCACATGTCTATTCCTCCCAGAAATAAATTTAATTTATGCATTAAACCACAAAAAAAAAAAAGAGAAACAGAATTAGAAGAAAAATTACCAAGTAGCCAAGTTCAATTAAAGCCTCGACTCAATGACTGCTCCTTGGCAAGCTTGTACTTAATATTTTTTCCCTTTTAGGGTGATTGCCAACCACTAGATAAAATTCCAAAATTTATATACATATTGAAACAAAAATTATAGTTGCACATTATCTTTAGTCAGAATTAAATTGCCTATACATAACAAGTTTGGAGCAGTAGGCATCGACTCTAAGTTGAACCACCAAACAAGGAAACAATCAAAGAAAACAATAGGAGTCTCAGAGTATTACTCTCCAAGGGAGTTACATCGGTAATGATCAAAAGAAGCACGACACAAATTGTGTGCTATCATGACTCCTAGATGCTTCTCAAACAAGCAATTTCATATGGGTACAGAAGGACATTAAAAGAAGAAAGAAGGGAGGTTGGGGGAAAAAAAGCCTTAGGTTTCACCAAAAGCTTACAGAATCTGCAGTTGCATGCCCAAACTGACGCCTTGCTTCCAAATATTTAGGATTTACATGTATGCCATGAGTTGGACGTGGAGACTCAGAGGCTCTTAAGGGAGGCACGCCAGAAGATTGATGATTTACTGACGTGGTAAATTGCAAGTTAGACTCAATCTTTCGAAGTACTGATGATGGGAACACTGTTGACCAGGTGCGAAAGAGGTGGCGCATTGCAGGGTGCATATTAGGATGCACTTGCCTATGTGCCTCACAGAAAACCTTGCAAAAAGCATCACTAACAAATGAGAACTAAAAAGATGTAACAGAAATCACATAATAATATGATTTTGAGGAGCAAATTCAACTGTCCATTTACTCACTTCAGGCAAACGAGAAGAGAAATAGTTAATATATTCTCTGCCAATATTTTTCACAATACTGTCCAGAAGATACAAAGAGGGCAGTTTCTGCTCCACAGGGACCTATAAATCCAAGAGTCAGTGATCACTCAAAGGACAAAGAAATAAAAAATAAGCAACTTCATCTGCTAATCTTATATGAAAATCCGTGCACAATGACCTAATAGATGGTATGCATCACATTTTCACACAATTAGTTACAACAAACAGAGACGACAGCAAATGCCCCAATCAGAAAAAATTGGTAGTGGAAGTAACTTTAAGACTTCGTTTGTTTGCAGGAAAATAACTTGATAGGGGAAAATATTTGCAGGAAATAGTAGAATATCTTCTAGTGTTTGGTTGTCATACTGGAAAACATTTTCTAATGTTTGGCTGCCACCGTGGAAAACATTTTTTGATGAGAGATTTTTAGTCAAGCAAGAAAATATACCATAAGCCATCCTTTCTCTTGTAGCCTGTCTCAGTAACTGTGGGTAATTAAATAGCTCATAATTTCCTTATAAACACACACTCACACACTCGTATTTATGGGTGTGATAGGTGGGGATGAAAGGTTCACAGCGAACAACTGAAACCCAAGTGCACAAACAAGGTGAAATGAAAGAAATATATAAAGAAGCATAATTTTATACTCTTTTTTTTTTTTTGCTGGAAAAGCAAAAGTGGTCTATTAAGCTCAACAAAAATTGTACATCAACAAAGCAAACCAGTCAGTGCTTTAGCACAGGATTTTCTCTAATTTCCACCTGCTACACAAAATTCTATTCTGGATGCTATCTTTAAATTTCTTTTTACAAGACATAATTTTATACTTTATGTCTTACGTAATTAATGTATGTATTTTAACTACATCCCTCAGCAGCTATAACATTTAAACTGAAAACCATATCCCAGGTTCACATAGATTAAATACCATCAGCATTTAGCATTGAAAAGTGAGAACCATTGGCAGACTTCACTTTGTACTAATATGGCCAAGAAATAATACAAAAATTTAATAAAATATAATTTCTATTTTGCAGAAAACACACCGTGCACCAAAAACATAGAAGAGAGCTAAATATGGATGACCTAAGCTTAGAAAATTACCTAACAGATCATATCCTATGTCTCAAATGATAATTTTCTTCATCCAATATTGTACAATGAAAACTTCAATTGGAATCAAATAATTTTCTGAATAATGTAATTAGTCATATTTCTTCATTTCCTGATAGACAGTATCACACCTTCAACATCTTAACAAAAATTGAACTCACATACTATTTTACCCACATAAAACACTCACATTCTTTGTCTGTAGTTGCTGTACGCTCAACAACACAAGATTGCAACTGATCTCCATTAACTATTGGCCAAAGAATCCTGTCTACAAAGGATTAAGTAGGAGCAAAGGCACCAATATGCTTCCACGAACACCCATCTCATGTGGTATAACACAACTTTCTGGATCTAGGACTCCAGAAGAACTACCTACAGCCATAATCTATTCTATTTACTTCTGACAGCACATCATATAGCTTCCAGAAACTGTATTTGGAAATAGCATTAATCAGAAGTAGCTAAGCGGAGATCAAGAGACTTAGAGACACCTCGATATGCATATTTAGCGAAGACCACATCACACTACACCTAGGTATTACCATCATAAGACCAAACTCTCATACATACAGAATTTGAATTTAGAGGCGAATGTAGCTTCTGAGCATCTAAACACTGAAAACATCAATAAATTTCTATTACCTTCTTTCGGCGAATGAGAAAACCTTTTAAAACCGCAAAACATTATTCTAACTGTTTTGACAACATCCGCCCTAATATTATTCAATAATTAGCCTTTATCAATTTAATTTGTTTGAAGTAACAGTTACAAACAAAATTAGTCTTTTCTTACGACAATATTCGCCTTAACATTGTTCAAAATTAGGCCTTTATCTATTTAATTTTGCTCAAAGCATCAATTAGTTACAAACTTAGTCTCATTCTTGTGATGATATTCACCTTAATACTATTCATCATTCAGCCATTATCTATTTAATTTGTTCGAACTAAAAATTACAAATTACCAATAAAGCTTCGATTTTGCGTATGCTATTACTAGAAAAGAACAAATTTAAGCAGTTAACATACCAAAACACTATAATAGCGAGTAAATTATACTCTACAAAATCAAATTAACTATAAAAAACTAATTAAATAACTATTCTAAGAAATAATTAAACCCTACCTCCATAATCCGACGGCAAATAGCATCGGCGATGCCCTCGGCGTGCAGTCTCTGCTCGCCGGCGATTATAGTGAGATCAGTGATTATCGGCTTCGAATTGAGAGTGAGCTCCGAAAGCACTATCTCGTAAAGGTTCACGATTTCATCTGGACTCAAAACGGGGTCGTCCTCTTCTAGTTCCTTCAACATAGCCCTGAACCGGTCCAGAATCGGCGACGCTACCGACTTACCTGAACCGGCCACGCCGTCGTTTTGCATTGCTGCCGGCTTATTCACACTCGCGTATCTCGCGTCGTCCATTATTTTTATCCTTTTTTTTATTCAATATTTAATGAAAAACGAGGCATTTAGTATATGTATGTGTATATATGTGTGTTTGGGTGTGCGTGCTTATTGAGTTAATGGACGGTTGAGATATGAAAGAGATTGTAAAGTCAGGGCGGTTGAGATCACGGCAATCTATGTCATAAAACGGTTTTTAGTGAGAAAAAGTGTGGAAAATTGGAATTATTATAAATAGATTATTTTTAGATATGGAGATTAGTTCAGATGTGGGAACTTGTCAAAAAAAAAGATTAACAATAATAATAAAATGCTCAAAAATTGGCTTAGAAAGGTGCTTAATCGTGGTTGGTGATCTTTTAGAGAAATACAAATGATATTTTAACCCGCGTGTAATATTTAGTAAACATAGACATAATTCATTATAATTAACCTATCATGAGTATCGATTTTGATATGATTTTGGAATGTATGTGAAAAATCAAAATGATTATATTTTTATGTTTGGTTAACATATTTCATATGTAATACTTTAAATTTAGAGATTACATTTTACCGTTTAATTAAATTATTTTTTATCTTAATTCATACCGTTGATTATATAATATTAACATTTTCTAATCGAATTTACAATGAATTATCATTGAATGAAAACATCATAGAAGCCAATTTAAATTTTAAGATAACTTTAAGATGATTATAAATGAATGGAGAAACAATGGGAGTGGATCTTTATTTGTGTTTACACTCAGCAAGTACAGATTTGGCATTCTTTGATGGATCAATGTCTACTTCAATATTTTGCTTTGCATAAAAATTGCTTAATTATGCTCCTACAATTTTTACGAGCAGGAAATATAATAAAACAGCCAAAAACGAAAAAAGAAAAAGAATTAAAAGAAAAAAAAAAAAAAAAAAAAAGAAGAACAATGATTTTCCAATTGTTCGCAGAATACCTAAAAAGTAAGCATATATAAGGATTATGTTGGCTACAGCAGCCAGTTACTCTTTTTCCTTGCTGCTATTCTTTATTCACTAAAAAAATAACCTGTTATAATCAAAATTTTGAATTCGAATAATATTTCCAACTGACATTGCAAAAAATTAAAAATAAGAAAAAGATTAATCTTTATGGTACGAGGGGCAAAGATCTCTAGCGGGCATAGCCCAAACTCATGGAGCAAGATGGAATTAGCTGATAGTGGTAAATAAGCGTCCACTGATCTAAGTACGAGCTCCTGTTTATTTTCTGACAATGAGCTAGCTTAACCCTAATTGTTTAAGGCTTAGATTAATATGTTAGAACTGCCTATGGAATAGAGATAGGAGTTCATTAAGTATGGATGGCAAGATCCTCAGGACATTTAAAGTTTCAACTCTCCCAGAAGCAGGGGCTGACTGACTCAAAAATTATAAAATGATTGTGTAACAAGATTAAATATGCTTTTATCAGAGTATATCATTACTAAGACAACACAAAGTACACAAGTACAATCTTGAAGTTATCAGCAAGTAAACCAGAACAAGCATTTTCCAATTTTTAGAGTATTCAGAGTTTATCACACCAAATTTAAATATTACTCAGCCTGAATCAAATTCATGTCATTATTCGAGCCGTAAAAACAGCCTCTTAAAAAAATGCAAAGTAAAGTAGCGCACATTAGAGCTAAAGTCGGTCTCCAACACTTCCTCGGACCTTGCGCATAGTGGAAGCTTATCACCAGGCTGCCCCTTTTTAATAAGACCCAAAAGTACCCAGCCAGATCAAACAATAAAGCATGATTTGAATTACCGAAAAACCAAAAGTATTCATTCATTCAAGTCATCACAATCAAATATAACATAGTGCCAGGGATGCACCATCAGCAAGCGACACGCCAAGGAAGCATTCCCTCTCGCCACTTCTTTTCGATAAGTAAACCGAGAAGAAGAAATAATTTATGTTCTCTTACTTTTTCATATACTACAGAATCACGTATCCATTGCCAAAACATAAGCTGAAACATATTTTGTTTTAACAAAAACCAGGAAGATCAATCAGAATGCCACCAACCCCCTAACAAAAAGTTGAAAGCAATTAACTTTGCCTCTATGTACTTACCAGGACCCTACAGAGTTGAATCATAATTAACACAATCACATGATAGAAATTGGTAAAACAAAACAACATTTTACCTCTCTTATTTACAATCGCACAAACAAACCATCAATTACGTCCCAGCAGTGGGCAGTGCAGCCATAAATGAGTTGTATGACGACTCCAGATCAAAGTGTAGTTGCCGAGCCTGCTGCTCCGTCAACTCATCTGCAGCACCCATCTTCGACAGCCTCGCAATCCACTCTTTCATCTTTGTCTTCCCCTCAAAATCAGGAGGCAATATTGAGAGCTTGTTGAGAGAAGCCGACAGATCTGATAACAAGGGATGAACCTGATCAACAGCAACCATATTCAGCTTTAACGAGTCCATTGCTGTAATGAAATTTTGAACACACTCGGCCACAATGGCAGCCGAGGTGGTAGATGACATTGCTGCAGCAGCCCGATGCTCAACAGTAGCAGGCACACCTGATGTCACGAGGCGATTTAGAGCAGAAGGGCAGTCCATTCTATAGGTATCATGGAAACGCTCAATGCTTGGGACAGTATCTTTCAGTGTTGAAGATAGAGTTTTAAAATGCGCAATCAACTTTTGACATTCAATCTCATACTCTGCTGGCGAAATGATATCTCGAACATAAGCCTTTTCAAGCTTCTCCGTCGCTTTTATAATAGCAAAAAGCTCAGCAAAGTTGTCATACATCTCTCTCTCACGCTTGTCGTTCCATAGCTTAACCTCCATCTGATTATTCATGTATTAACTGTTCTACTGAACTATGGTTCTGAACTCGGTTGGAGAAGAGAATGGGACACGCACAAAGAGAGTTAAATCCTGGTCACTGAACAACAACCAAAACGCAAGATTTATCAGATCAAAAGATAAATAAACCCGATCTCAATTTCCTATTGTGATGTCATGTGATATGAGTGTGTTTATTAGTGAGTGTAGTAGATTTAAGTAATAAACCAAGTTAACCGTTTGGGTCAATTAATTTGAGACCCAAATCGGTTAAAAGACAGTTATTCTTAAACCTAGGACACTAATCTCGCTTGCAATGGTTCTGAGTGTAGAGCACAATACCGACTCACTCCAAGAAAACATACAGCCAAACATTTGGCCAACACCAAAAACTTTATTACAAAACAAAACCAATATAAAAGAAATAAACCGAGAACCACAAAATGTCTCGATCATCATTAAAATCACGAGAACTAGGACAAAGTATAGTAATGAATATTTATCGACTAACAAGTTACAGATTGAAACAATGCAAGTAAGAGGAAACCTAACCCGTAAACAGAAAATGCTAACATTAAAACGCCTTTTCAAATACATACATATTAAAGGGCAGTGCTATACGGGAAAGGATCCTCTCATATGAAATAATGACATATCAAATAACATTATGAGAGAGAATCCAAAGGATCCAAACCCGTGCTATACGCGAAACTCTTGCCATACAGGAGTGCAAGCAAGGAAACTACCCTCTTTGGGGTCTACTGCAAATTAATAGAGGCAAAAAAATACAAGTATAAACACTTAAATTACTTTACTTTGATCCATTGCGACCCAGAAATTGTTACTAAAAATATGAAAACAAAATAAAATTGACAAGAATTAAAAATTTTAATCTCATAAACCGAAACTTAAACCACAAAATTCAGCATATACACCTATTCGCATATGTAAACGTATACATATATGTAGCACAAGTTGAAACCAAAACCCAGATCGGCATACCTCAGATGATGAATAACAAAGTGGGCTCACAAATAAATAAACGAAAATTAATTAATAACAAAATACATATCATATATATTTTATATATATCTATATACATACATCTATATATATATATATATATATATATATCTATAGAGAGAGAGAGAGAGAGAGAGAGAGAGAGAGAGAGAGAGAGGTGGACTTACAGGAGAGCGAAAAAATGACGCGGCTTTGGAGAAAGAGAAGAGTGTTACAGTTGAAGAAATCTACTATTTAGAGAGAGAAAAAAACAAAGGCAGGTTGTGGGCAGGCAGAGTTTTCGTTTTGGCTGTTTAGTCCCTATATTTTGATCGAATTTCAAATCGATCATTGTATTTTAATTTTAATGCAATTTGGTTCCCGGAATTTTTATATCGTTCACCAAATGGTCTCTGCATTTTATAAAGTGCACCAAATTCTGTTATTAATCGAAAGAGCAATTACACCCAAGAATTAGGTAGAATGATAAATAATAATTTGTTATAATTAAGATTCTAAGTTTGAACTATAAATAAACATAAATTTAGTCATCAAGTTTTATGAAGTAAGCCAAAATGGTTTCTAAAGCAAAATAAATTTGATCCCATAAGCACTTACAAAAATTAATGTAATACATATTATACTTCCTTGTTTTAGTTTCATGTCACAAAATAGTACAACAAAAAGAATCATCATTTGCCAAATTTAGATAAAGGTTTCCCTTTCCTAAAATTAGAGACAGTTAAGTTATAATTGAGTACCCTCCTAGACCTAACGTATACAAGAGTAGCATTATTATCCAACTACAAGAAACCAATCACTAATATGAAAGCTACCAATAACATCCATGGAATCTTTTGTTAGGTCCAACGTTATTGATATTCAATGTCTAATTTCCTCATTAGTCAAGGAATTACAAGTTTTGATTGATGGCAAATGTGGGTAAAACATACCATACAAAGAATCTATATCCATCACCATTCTAAATAATCAAGAGCAGGCCATTAAGACAAATAAAAAGTAAGGAATCACACAAACTGAGAACTTGAATTTACCTAATAATTTTTCCCCTTTTTAGCTTAGCCATCCTCCCACATACAACATCAGGGCATCAAAATACCAATATTCATCACCGTTGAGGAACAACTTTTCACAGTGTGTGTTTTTTTTTCTTTTTCTTTTTGCGACTAGGTGTGGTAAGTGCCCATTTTCTAATCCTAATTAGGTTTGGGTTTTCTGTGCTTTTGCAGGCTTTATGGCATTAACATAGCATGTGCATACACTTAGATAGGTAGATTTCATGATAAGCATTGCATTTTTAGAGTTTTATGGTGTTTTATGCATAGAAGTCCACGTTTACACAAATAAGTTAAAATTTATATAAAAAGAAATATGTTTGAAGCTTAAATTAATCATCATAGAGAAAGACTTACATAGTATTTGGAAGCAATTCGTGTGTAGAATTCATTTCATTTATAAATGAATTCCATGAATAATTCATTTACAAATGAATTATCTTGTTTGAAAATGTAAAACAAAATTAAGTCAATTCTTTTATTTGTAAATCTAAATTGTGTTTCGAATACATGTGAAATTAGAATTAATAGATGTATTTTACTTAAATATCTTTCTTTTATTCAATTGTAATTAGACTATCATATAACTGTTATCTTTTCAACCAATTATTGATTCTTGGTACTATCATAAAAATCCAAAAAAAAAAAAAGCAAAGAAATATTTTCAAAAAATATAAATATTACAAAATAAGCATAATAATTTTAAGTTCACCCATAAATTTAACATGAATAAATAACTTTAAGTTCAACTATACACATATACACGGCCACAACAAAGTCATGAGAAACATGATACTAATCTTTTTAGCATAGTTGTCATATATAAAAACATTATCTAGTGTTTATTATGATTGACACATATTGATTATATTAAGATTAACATGTATTCTTAGTTCATTCTTTTGGATAACTAGAAATTCTTTTACAATAATACATATTGCCCAAAAGAAAAATCATGAATAAATTTACAAAGAAGATTAAACGAATAAAGAGGAGTGAATGAAAGATATTGAGTTTTTTTTTTTTTTTTTTTTGCTGTCAAAGAGAGAAGAGTGGGGAAGACGTTTGTTTTTTTTTTTTTCCTTTCTTGAGTTTTTTTACTATTCCTAGCAAAGTCAATAACTTAAACTTGAGGGTAGTTTTGTCCTCAAAGAATTAGCAGCAGAATTAAAAAAATGGATTTGCAAATTCCACCTCTTGAGCTCGGATTTGAGTAAGGCTTGTGCAAATCCAAGAATTGCAAATCTTGGATTTGTAACTTTTTTTAAAAAGGTGCAACCAAACAAAAAAAATTGGATTTACAAATAAATTCTGCAAAATTTTGTGAAATTCATTTATTCCAAACAGTCTGTTATGCTACGAATTTTGATCTCTTAGTATATGAAAAGAAAGATTTTTTCAATAGTTTTAACCATTGACTTTGATTGGCATGCCTAATGAAAGACATCTTGTAAGGCTTTGGACTTTTATTGTTACTTCTTATCCATAAAAGAAGACATTTTGGTACTATATTGTTCAATCCTAACCAAAAATCTTTGTTAATAGCTTTTAAACTTTTATTATAAATTCGCAAACTTAACTATTATCACAAATAAAATAATCAAAATAAAAACATTAAAGTTTAATAGCAATTATAAAATTTAGAATATTCATCACTTAATCTCTTAGATTTGAATTTAAACTGAATTAAATCTTTGAAACCATGATTTAGATGTGAAAATAAGCATACATAAGTGAGTTGGATTCTAGAACTTAGAGAGTAAAGTGAGAATAATATTATAGTTTTTAATTAATTTATCTCCAAATATGGAAAAGAAAGAAGAGAAGAGAAGAGAACATTAGGAGGATAAATGGTCCAATACATCCCCAGACTACGAGATAAATGATAGTACGTAAAAAATTGCAAGGAAAAGATGCATACAATTTTTCTCTAGTAAAATTAAAGACCACCATCATTCACCATCATTTTTTCCTCGATATTACAAATATTTTGAAATTTGGTACATGGGAACTTGAATCAACAAGAAGTTAGCACTTAATATAGATCTAGCTATCTTTATTTTTCTTCTAAATTCCAAAAAAGTGAAGTAATTTCATTTTCCCGGTCAATATTCCAATTTCAGTCGACCCCCCGAGGAGCACCCTTAGGGAAGACCATAAGCATGGTGTCTTCCCTATTTTTGCTACCATATTTCCCGTCAAAAGCATTGAGAAAGTGGCTATTGCCGCAAGATAAAACATCAAATTTTGATCCCTTAGACGATCCTTGACAGCCCAAGTCAACAATAGTGGCACTAAACCCCCTTGTATATATGCAACAAAAGATGCAATAGCTATTTGAGTTGGGCTTGGGGGTGGAGTCCTTTGAAGTGCTCCAACTTTTCCGAGTGTCAAATCTCTATCATTTTGTGATACCACCACATCAACTTGCGCATAAACAGACACAAATTCTGCAACCGCCACGGCTAATGCTCCAGCAACGAGCCCTGCAACTCCTTTAATTATGAAAGTATGGTTTCCATACCTGTTTTGTTCAGCTTCCAAAGTGTACAATGCAGTGAACACTAGCCCTTCATTGCATCCTAAAACAACAGCCCGCATACATTGTGCCCGTTGAGAGTAATCGAAGTATTTTTCTTCTTCTAAACCTTGTTGGCGAACCTCAATTCCGTGTTCCTTTGTGCTTGATGAATTACTCTTCAAGGCCTGCCTCCATGTATATTTGAGTATAAAACACGAGCAAAATAAACCATGCATTAGAGTGTATAGTAATGATAATGGAGAAAAGGATCGAAACATATGCCACTAAAAGACTCTTAAGGTGCCTAATCTCTTGGACATTAAATTGCATGATGAACTCAATGTTGAAATTTTCATTTAATTGTAACATAACAATTAACTTTATTTGGAGATTTTGTACATAGTGAACTGTTTATGCATGCATGCAATTATAATGAAATGATTTTGACAGTTCGCCATTATTAGATCTTACTCATATATATTAGGGTGAATAGCCCCGACCCCCTGTAGTCAAGCGAAATTAGTTATTATCTCTCTGTGGTCTAACAAATATAGCCGGACCCCCCTATGGTCCACCCTTTGATGCACACTGCCCTCTTCCGTCAAATTTTCCGTCAAAACTGACGGAATATGTACCACATGCTAATAAAATGTAATTTTTATTAGTTGTTAACGTATTCAACTAGATATTTTTTTAATCTTTTTTTAATTTAGTAATAAATAAAAAAATAGGTGAAAATGAAAAGAAAAAAGAAAAAAAATAATTTTTTTTAATTACTAATATTATTTTATTATTAAATACGTTAAAAACTAATAAAAATTGTATTTTAAGCGCGTTTGTCACACTTTCCGTCAAAAATGACGGAAAATTTGACGGAGGGGGGTGATGTGCATCAACGGGTAGATCGACCACAGGTGGGTCCGACTATATTTGTTAGACTACAGGGGGGTTATAGCTAATTTCGTTTGACCACAGGGAGGTCCGGAACTATTCACCCTATATATTATTATATGATATTAAAAGATTCAAATCAACACGTATATTTAATCTATTTAAAGAACAATGGTCAGACAATAGTGGGCAAATGAGAACAATATAAGTTCTTACCCACAGGGATAGTTGGATAAGTACCAATTTTATACACATGCAATGCTTAATTAAAACTGGTAATTCATGTCTATCCATGTGCTTGTTCTTCATGGTGTGCATTTGACAAAAAAGTTGAATATGTGTCTTACATGTAAAAGTAAACCTTTGAGGTATTTCATATCGCTAAACTAGTTAGGATTAATAATTTACCTCAGTACCATCTCGACCTATAGGACTCTCGTCCATTGTGAATGTTGATCTTGTTGCTATTGGAATTGGATAATCGTTATTTTGGATCAATCAATGAAGTACCTAATTGAAAAAAGAGAGAAAAATAATATTAAGAGCACATAAATTATTACTTTCTATCAATGCACTATATTTTTTTCAAGTTCTTTTTATTTCAGTACCTCGACGTAACCAAATAAATATTATGGGACTTTACAAGTAGAAGGAAAAAATGTAGAAATTCTTGGTTGTTATTGTGTCATAGTCTGGTTGCTTTCCCAACTCTTTTTTTTTTTTTGGGATTTAAGAAAGGCCGAAAATGAATCTCAAGACCTCTCACATCTAAAGCAAGAATTATACCACTAGTCCTTTGCATTTATGATGGTATTCCTCTATATATCATTTCTTTTTCAATTACTGATTTATCACTCCTTTTATATATATGTTTAGTTGACATGCGAATTAGACAAACTTTTTTTTTTTTTAATCTCTTCTTCTTCTTTTCTTTTTCTCTCTCTTAATTTATTTTCTATCTTTTTTTTTATTTTCTCTTCTTCTTTCACTTGCCACTCTTACATATTTATACACACACATATATATATATTTGTAAATATATACACATCCACATATATATTTATACATGCAGGCATATATAAAAATTGAATCAAATAGACCAAGCACATAGAGAAAATCAAGAGATCGACATACACACATACATACATATGTGTGTGTATGTATATATATACGAAAAAACCCATTTAACTTTTTGTTGATTGATATACCTTTTGCATATCCAAAAATTGACATACCTTTTGCGTTTGGATTGGAGTAACTTTAACCTTGCTTAATTTTTCGTTCGTTCTAGGCTTACCTATTGGTAAAACAACAAAGAAAGGAACAAAAGAAAGAGAAGAAGGGAGAGGAAAATTAACTACGGGGGGAGAAAACCAATAAAATTAGATAAAAGAATAAAAGAAAGACAAGATGAGAGAAATTAAGAAAAAGGTCTAGGTGCAACGTTGTCCAGATGGCACGCGAACTCACCACTATTCATTAGAGGTGATGAGGAAGGGAGTGATATCTAACATACGATACTTCTATTTTAATTGACATTTGGAGACGCTACAATATTTTTATTTTGTGCGTAGTCTTTTTTGCTCTTGATCACAAATGATTAGAAAGTACATTAACACCTCATAAATTCTATCAATAAATTATTTATGATCCTTTCCCTGAGTTGAGCAACAGATATTGATTTGTCATCTCGTTCAATAACACAATCACATGCAAGCTCAACAAATCAATGATGAGGAAGAGACGATAATTGACACATGCCCCCACACATATCTTCTCAAAAAATAACGCCTCTTCTTTTTAAGAAAAAATTATTTGGGGCAGTCAACTTGATTAGCATCTGTGACCAACTCCCTTCTGCCCTCATCGAATTAACAGCTCTTTTTTTGATAATTTTCTAAGTATTTTCTTTTCTTTTTGTGAACTTGTGAAATTAATTAATCAACAACTTCTTATTTATTATTTGCTTTTATTAATAATAATTGCACATCATTTCTCAACCATCAACCACAAACTATATTTACTTATGAAAACATTTTGCAATCGTACATTTTAGTACTAAATTTTTTATGATCAAAAGTGTTCGATTTGGCCACTGTGTAGATGAAAGCATTCACTCACCCACTTTTTGTTCTTTATAAGGGCATTATACGTACGTAACACCCCCACCACAAATTAAAATCTCTCACCCAATCGACAGAAAATTAAAAAAGCAAGAGAAAATGTAGTTGATGGACATTACAGTATTTTTATTAGCAGCACTCTTAATAAGTGAGACAATTTATATATATTGGTATTAAGGTCCAGATATATTTAATTTGAACTGAAATAGATCATCTTATGTGTTATAAGCATGCAAAAATGAACCCGATTTCAGAATTTAGAAAGTATAGAGAGAACATATGTGTAATTTTTAGTTAATTCTTCTCTCCAAATATGCAAACGAAAGAAGAGAAAAGATCATTTTGGAGGATTGATGGTTCAACACATTATCTTCAATCTTTGAGTTAAATGAAAGTAAAAAAATTATACAAGGAAAAGATGAAGCCACTATTCTTTCAAAATAAAAATATAACCAAGACAAGGTATTGATCTTCAATTTGGAACATCATGAGTACATGCTAGCTATTTTCTTCTTCTAAATTCCAAATTACCAAACAATTATATATATATATATATATATATATATATCTATTTATTGTTTTCTAAACTTCAAAATTAATTAAACATTCACACTAGAAGCCATAAAATTGAAATACTTTCATTTTTCCAAACATTATTCCAATCTCAAACCATCCCCCAATAAGCACCCTTAGAAAAGACCTTATCAGTGATGTCTTCCCTAGTATAGCCACCATATTTCCTGTCAAAAACATTGAAAAAGTGGCTAGGGTTGCTACAATGTAAAATATAAGAGTTTGATCTCTTACGTGGTCCTTGATAGCCCAAATTAACAATAATGGAATTAAACCACCATGTAGATATGCTATGGCAGCTGCAATAGCTATTTGAGTTGGGCTTGGTGGTGGAACCCTCTCAAGTGCACCAACTTTTCCTAGTCTCAAGTCTCTATCATTTTGTGATCTCACAACATCAACTTGTGCGTACACAGAGACAAATTCTGATGTTGCTATTGTTAAAGCTCCAACAACTACCCCTACAAAACCACTGAGTATGAAAGCCTGATCAGTTTCATGCTTGTGTTTTGCAGCTCCCATGATGAACAATGCAGTGAACACTAGCCCTTCATTGCTTCCTAACACAATAGCCCTAAGCCATTGCGCACGTTGAGAATAATCCAAGTATTTTTTTTCAAAACCTTCGAGGCCAACCTCAAGATCTTGTTCCTTTGAGCATGAATTGCTCTTCATGGCCTCCATATATATATATATAAAATTAAGGGCTCGAAATTTCTTACAGGCCTAATTAAGGAGGCTAATCTATTGGGATGATATATAGAGAGGAGATTTATATAGTGACCTCAATATAGAAAGTTTCATTTCATTGTAACATAACAAATTGACTGATCAATTTGGTAAATGTCATGGATAGTAGAGCTCCAGAATACGCAATATACCTTAGGAGGAAAGATGGAGTACTAAAGATCAATTTTGTTCTGTGTACATGTTTCCCTTAGATGAAGGGAAACATACGTCTACCTTTTTTGTTTATGATAAAACTTTTCTTAAAAAAATCGTTCAAACTTACATTAAGGATATCAAATTAATTTGCGATATATACAAGATTTTGTTAAGAGAAGACATGATTCAAATTAGTTAAGCACAAAACTTATCGGAATTAGTTCTAAAAGAATTAGTTTTCTAGTTGATTGAATTGAAGAGACGAGCAAGTACCGCTCCTAAGTTTTAAACACTTCACCACTAGACTAATATCTACCTTTTACTTTAAAATATCAAGCTAAAACAGTGCCGACATGATTAGATTTAGCTCTTCATCTCGAGACACATGACTTCACACAGAGCAGACATAAATTCAGGTTAGTCAGAAATCAAAAAAGGCATGGTTCAAGATAATTGAGCACAAGACTTACCAGAACTAGTCCCAATAAAAAAATTAACTTCCTAGCCTAATTCGAACTCAAGATGTGATTAAGTCTTCCGTCCACATCTCGAACATTTCACCACTAAGCTAATATCTACAGTTTACTTTCAAATATCAAGCTAAAACAGTGCCGAAATGATTAGATTTAACTCTTCCATCTCAACTAAATTTAGGTGATGCAGCGCGTATTTAGTCTGTTCTTTAGAACAATGGTTAGGCAATGGTAGGCAAGTGAGAACGAGATGGTGAACCTAGCTTAATTAACATGAGTTTTGACCCACATCGATAGTTGGATAACCACTATTTTACTTCTGATCAATCATTAACTTTGAAATAACGTACTATACACATGCAGTGCTCAATTAAAACCGAACTCTATACACATGCAGTGCTTTATTAAAACCAAACGCCGAGTTTCAATTGGTACATGTTTTTTGTGAAGCGAATTTTTTTTGCGATCAAATTGACTTGTTAATTACGCTTTACAATGGTCTATATTGAATTTTTCCGCTTATTGCATCTTAGTTGCAACCTCATTTTCCAGATTAAATGACTTCAGTGAGCCTATATTGGTTTTGTAACATGATATTAAATCCGGACAAGTTATGTTTGGCCATGTGCTTGTTCTTCATGGTGTGCAATTGAGATTAAATTCAGGGCTAGAGTTTTATGGGAATGTCATAGAATTGCTTATTCTTCCTTTTCGAAATTTGAAGAAGTAATTAATTGAACCATTGAAAGAAATCTCTGGCACTTACTTAAAAAAAGGATTACTTATTAGAATATCTCCGGTGGAATCTCTAAAATGAGGGTCTTTATCTCTATATTAAGAGATCTTGAGTATTTTAGAGACTCTACTTGAGACTTATGAGTTTTTTTTAGTCTCTAAAAAAAATTATCTCCAATGAGGGTCTTAAACTGGTTGAATCTCTATATTGTGTTTAATTTAATTTTGCATACTAATTTGATTAGTCACTATTTTTCGCGTGTGTTAATTTTTTTAGACTTCAATGTTATTTATATTATCGTAAATTTTTTTTACGAACATTTCGACCAAAAAATAAATTAATTCCGACAACGGTAGAATTTTTCCACATAGATGATGTTTAATTACATCCGATTACATTAAAATATATTATTTTCAATCTTATCCTTCCGTTCTTTATATTATGAATATAAAAAATAATTACAAAATTAAATTAAGTATTAACTACAATATAAAGTTATATTTTATGGAAGAAAATTAATTAAATTAAGATTTAACTAAAATATAAAGTTAAATCCCCGTGCGCCACCCCTCCCTGTGCGCCACCCCTTCCCCTCCCCTCCCCTCCCCTCCCCTCCCCTCTACCCCCTCCCTTTCTATCACACCCGTGACACCCCATCCCCTGCCACACTCCTCACCCACGCTTACCACCACGACACCCCCTCCCCATGTGCTATCCCCCAAAAGATTAGATCTATTGATTTGTGTTACCTTTTGGTTTTTTTTTTTTTTTTGGAAAACAAATTTTTTTTGTGTATATAGCAGTATGATTTTTTTTTTTGCTGCAACGTTCAGATCTAAACATTGGAAGGATTTTTGTTTTTTTTGTTGCAACGTTCTGATCTGAACGTTGCAAGAATTTTTTTTTTTTTTTTTGCAACGTTCAGATCTAAATTGATTGAATGTTTGTTTTTTTTATTGCAACGTTCAAATCTGAATGTTGCAAGGATTTTTTTTTTAATGCTGTCAGATCGTCAGTGTTAGATCTGACAATCTGTCGCCTCGAGTAAAGTGCAAAATAGAGACCTGTTTGTCTTCTTCTGCGGTCTTTATTTTTGTTGAATAAAATAGAGATCGGGCTCCATTTTTACACAAAGTCTCTAAATTTTTTTAAAAAACTATTTTTTGGGTCTCTATTTTTGCCATTGGTGTTAAATTTTTTTTGCCAAAGTCTCTTAAAAGGACAATCATTGCATTTTAGTCACACCATTGGAGATGCCCTTAATAGAGTACAAACTACTCATCAAGCAAAAGTGTGCCGAAGTAGCTACCAGGGATTTCGATCAATCTCTAGAGTAGGTTTCTTTAAAATTTGTCAAAATATAGGTCTCGATTGATGTCACGTGTGAATAAATATAATCAGTAGACTAAATTAATCCTCCTACACTAACCTTAGAGTTATGAAATTTTTTACAATATACATCACGATTGATGTCACCTGTGAATAAATATAATTTGTGGACTAAAATAATCCTCCTATACTAACCTTATAAATATTATGGTTAAGAAACATTAAATATAAAAAACAAATCAACTAACTCAAATATTTTAATTAGTTACAAATAAAAGAAAAGAATTTGTAAGCAACTCAAAATTCTTAAACAACTGAAAATTTATCACTGTGCACACTGTGATTCCAACGAAATCACTTTTAATATCATATATATCCCATTTCATAATCTCAAGAATCAACCATTGAAATTTAGATTCAATCATGGTGCTCTCCCATTCTTTCTCAAATTCTCTCTCAGCATTGCTTAAAGCTATCGAACTGTTAGTATATTTCCTTTTTATTTTGTTTTCGATTCAAGAACTATTTCCATATTATTATTTTCAGAAGTTGTTTTTCACTTTTTCTGTAGAGATGACCTCACTGCACCTCAAATGTCGAATTAATAATAAACTCAAATAATTCTTCTTTCTGCTGGCTTTCTGTAGCTTATTTTTAGTTTAAATTTTTTCCATCAAAACCCTTATGAGCTATGATGTTTGATATTTATTAGCAATTTTGGTTTTAGGCAGCATACGATATAATAGACCCTAAACTGAGTGCTATCCTTCCTCATGCATAGTGTGCTGTTTTTATTTTATGCTCGACTTGAGAAATACATTTTTTTTACAACACAAAGATAATGAAGCGGAGCTTCTATGAATTTGATGATGCTACCACAATTTTCGTCAAATTGAAGAATCTGCGTCTGTTGACATTGAATATCAGAAAAGAATTAAATATTAAATTTTTAGAAGAATCTTTTATGTGAACTTGCACCATGATTGAATCTCGATTAAGGTTATTGAAAAAAAGGATTTTTATTTTTTTTTGGCTAATTGATAGGAGGGGCAAGGGGGTACGTAGGAAGATTTGAACCAACAATCTTTTGGTTGGGAAGGTGACCTTTTGCTACCAAGAAATGCGAAAAAAAGTATTTTGTTTAGAATGTTGAGGAATGTAGAACTAGTTAAGGGTAGTTTAGGAATAAAACAGTTAAAACACTTTACACTTTTTGTACTATTTTAATTTATATAGTATAAATATAGATTAGTTTATCAGAATTGAGAAATTTTATGGCTCAGATCTGGGGAATGTAACTCGTTAGGGGTAGTCTAGGAATAAAAAAGTTAAAACAATTTAGACTTTTTTGTACTATTCTATATAGTGTAAATATAGATTAGTTTAAATTTGCTTTAAAAGTAAGACTCTATTTTACAAAAAATTTCATGCCCCAACATTAAATCTTGAAAATTTATGTTCGTAAGATAAAGCATCAAGAAATTATACAAAAGAAACATTGAGGTATTTCATATAATGGGAAGTAACAAGGAGGACTTAACTTTTACACATAATTATTTAATTTGCATATCGTACGTCATTAGTGCCTTCATTTGTCTATTCATACCCCTCCTAAAATTTGGCAAAAACGAATTACAAGAAAAAGGATCCACTTCTTGAGTTTCGCTTGTGAATGTTATAATTTGTTCAAATTTTTATATGGTTACCCTTAATTAATTTATGATATGCATTGAGACATGACGTTGGACTTATAACTTTGAATAACTATAATGTAATTTTATTTAAGGTGAATTACTTGGTTTAATAAAAAAAAATAGAGAACTGCCAAATATAGTCCAATTTTTTAGGGTTAATTTCAATTTGTCCCCTTAATGTATAAGTTAGAGAACATTTTACCCCCTAAAATATTATTTATAACACTTAACCCCTTAGACCTTTAGTTAAACAAAAAAATGAATTAATAAATTAACAAAATTAGTTGAAATGACAAAAAAAAAAAAAAAATCCAAACATCTCCGTCACCATCTTCATCCTCTTCAATTCTTCATCCCTAGTTAATGCCAACCCCAAGCATCCATCACCATCACACTCTACCACCACAACATCATCATCATCTTTTCCACCACTCACCACCTCTACAACAATAACAATGTTCATAAGAATTTTTACGATATAACCAAAGAAAGTATCATCATTTGAAGATGCAAAATAATGAGTTCACATATGGAAAAAAGAAATCAGTTTTATGATACCCCTCTTCAACAAACTTTAATCTCTTTAACTTTTTAACAATAGGGGTCCTAATTTGATGTTATCATCATGCTACTAGACCATTTCTTATTTTGGATAGGGTGTTAAAGGGTTTGATTTGAACTGCTCAATTGCATACAATTGCTTGTACCTATTATTCTTTAATGAGATCATGTATGTGAAAATCAAAAGAACGTGTATTTTATATACTGGATCTATAACGAAGACTAGAAGAACATTTTCTTATTATGATGTTCTAGCTGCATCAAATTAGAACTATTCTTTATCACTATTATTGTTGTTTTAGATGTGACAGTAGAGGAAGAGACACGGTGGTGATGGAGTTGGTGATGGTAAGGGTTACTTGAGTTTATACTTTCAATTGGGGTTGGACATAAAAGGTGAGTCTGAACATGATAGTGATGGTGATGGTGATGGTGATGGAGATGGAGATGGAATTGTTAGGTTTTTTTCCATTTCAACTAATATTTTTAACCTATTAATTCATTTTTCTGTTTGGGTAGAGATCAAAGGGGTTGAATGTTACAAATAATACTTTAAGAGGTAAAATGTTCTCTAACTTATACATTAAGGGGCAAACTAAAATTAACCCTTCTTATTAGACATTTATCATCTCTTATGTTAATGTATCATTGACACGCTAAAATAATAAAGTTTTTTCATTTATCTCTCTATTTATCATCTTTTATGTAAATCCTGCCCCCACCCACCTCAAATTTTTTTAAGAAATATGTGTATTTTAAAAGTATTTTTAGTTTGAAATTTTAATTAATTTACACCCATTGAAAAATAATAATTGTATATGAATATTAAATTATGTCTATTTAGCTCTCATTAAATAAAATTTCTTAACTTGCAACTAATATATACATAAGATGTGACACAAATAAATAATAAAAATAAAATTATATATAACAACGCTCTAAGAAATATCATAATAAAGGAATGGTACTATGCACGCGGCTTTACAATCAGAAGAGTAAAATACAAAACATCTTCTCTTGGATTGTGTGCCAGGACTCCAAGTTGAGCTGTCGGTGGTCCGATTGGCAATTCCTTAGTCTCGTGATTTATGATGGTACCGGATTAATTCGTTGGGCGGCTGTACAGAGAAGCTTCATTGGACTTGCAAGCGACATTTCAAGTCTTTTGTTCAATTCAACCTATAGGAAGCAAGTAGCTATTATCCAGTTGAATTCAATTAAATGTGACTGATAGAAATGCAACTGCCAACGTCGTCCATCTAATTATTATGTTCCGATTTTGTCTCTATAATTTCATTTGTTTTCTAACAATGAAAAACACCTTTGGAAAACTATTGAATTTGCACCAGAATTCAAATATCGGGTTGTATGATCCCATTCAAAAAAAATGTGATTCATATTAATTGAATGGAGAAAAGCCATTTTGCTCCATCAACTTTACACAAAAGGCCATTTTGGTCCCTCATATATAGAAAATACCCACTTTATTCCTTCTATTAAATGCCCTCCGTTAAAATTAACTGTGATAAGAATAAATTCGTCTTTTAACCACAAAAAAAAAAAGTGATGTATTTGTGGGAGATTTTTTTTTATATATTTTAAAGTATTTTTTTAAAAATCATTTTAGAAGATACTAATGGCTTCATTAACTTAGTTGTGAGAGATTGTGTAGGCATAAAAAAGATTAGGCTAATAACTTGTGAATGTTACTCAAAAAAAAAAATTACTTGTAAAAAATGTTACTCGTAAAAAATGATAATAATCATTAGGGTAAATATCACGCCGCCCCCTTGTGTTATTCATATATATCACGTTACCCCCCCTGTGTTCCAAAAACTATCACAAAATCCCCTGTGTTTTTTGAAACTAACCACACCGGCTCCCTCCGTTCATTTTTTACTAACACCATTAAAATATTAGGTGAACTGACTGATTTACCCCTTATATTTAAGATACTTTGTAAGAGAGAGAGAGTAGAGACAATCTTCAGCCTATTATACACGATTCGAAGAGAGAGAAAATTTTCTAAACCTATCTACACCAAATCGAAGAGAGATAAAAGCCCTAATTCCTAATATCAACTCTAAATCACGCGGTTCTAATCAAGTCGAAGACTACAATATTAAGGTAGATTAAGGTATGGACACACCTTTTTTTTTGTGTCGAAGAGTGTGAATGTGTGTATTGTCAGTCTGTTTACTTTTGTTTTACATTTTTTTGTTGTTTAATCAGTAGTGGTCCACCACTGTTGCATTTTTTATAGACAACAAAGGTGTGTATTGTCGGCAAACTGAATACACACCATGTCGTCCCCCAATGTTTTATGTTGTAAACATGCGGTCCCCTAATGTCAGATTTGAAAACGATAGTTAACCCATGCAAATAGGGTATTAAATGTCAGATACATATTTGGGTATTTGTCAAAAATTATGGTTTTTGAAAAATTAGGTCTTTTGAAAAATTAGGGTTTACAAAAATTATGGCACATTTTAAATCAAAAAGCTTTGATCTGGTTTGTGTTAGAGAAATTGGGATTTGTTGTTTTTTTTATTTATAAATTTTCTGGTATATTATCGCACTAATAATTGAAGAAACTATTGATATATGGACATAAGATGTAGTTTTCTTAATTTTTTATAAAAGGTTGAAATTTTTTTGAAAATGGGTTGTAAGTTGTGGTTTTATCTCTTTGGCTTATATATATTCCAGCCAAAGGAGATGAGTTTAGATTTTTGAGAAGGAAAAATAAAGAAAATTAGATTTTTTTTTGTTGTTGTTGGTGCTTTCTGATTTGAAAGAATTAATTTCTAGAAGCAGTACATTTCAATTGAAGAAAATCTGTATTAGAAATGTATTACTATAATTTAGACTTCACGTTTCAATTGCACGATCTGTTTGTTGACTTATCATATGATTCCCAAAGTTACTTACATGTGCAGTTGAGGGTAAAGCTTTTTTTATGTTTGGTATTTAAATGCAGAATGGATGATGATGATGGTTTTGGTATAATTGAAGGTTGTGTTGACCTTTTTGTATGGGTAGGGGGTAGATTTGTGAACAATCCTACCCTAAAATATGTAGGGGGTAGAATGGAGATCATTCCCACTGTGGAATTAGATAGACTAAATATGTTTAAGTTTTATGATATATGTGAGGATGTAGGTGGTAGCAAAGAGAGAAGTATTGATGTATTATATTTAAGGCCAGGTCATTCGTTAGAGAATGGGTTGAGGAAAATATATGATGATGAAATTGTTAACCAATTTCATAATACTTTTCAACATTTGCTATATGCCACGATTTACATGCAAGAGATAGAAGACCCTATTGCAGCTATAGATGCACAGGGACATATTGTGGCCTCAAACCAAATCATACTGTATGAAGGGCCAACTGAACAACAAGGGCATATTGAAAGATCAAACCCAATTGGTGACAATGATACAACTAGACATAAGGAGCGGTCTGAAGAACATGAAAACAAACCAGCAGAAGTTGTAGAAAATGATGAAAATAGTGAGGAAATTGCAGAACAACATGCAGATCAACTTGAAATTGCAGAAGATTGTCAAGAAAATGTAGAAGATTTTGAAGAAAAATGCAGAAGATTGTTTTGAAAATGCAGCAGAACATTCAGAGACTAGTAACATTGAAGAAAATGAAACAGTTGGGCATAAAAAGCAGTCTGCTGAATGTGATGAGCAATACACAGATTCCGATGACTCTGACTACAATCTGAATGATGATGAGAACATGGATGACGGAACACTGTACGAGTCTGAGTTTGACACACCGAGTTGGATGCTTGAAGATGTTGAAGGTTCAACTGATGATAACATATTTGATGACAATAATATGGGAGAAGAAAACAGAGAAATATACAATAGGTTGAGAAACAAATATAGGCAGAAATTCATCGAATTCAAAGGGAGAGTTAATGGAGATTATGACGGAAGCAAAAAACCATCTTCCAAACCAAATTGGTATAGTGATGTTGAAGAAGAGAACTTGAAGAATGTGGGTGACGATAAGAGACAAGCATTCCCTGAATTTGATGAGCAAACAAACATGGAGATTTTTGAGTTTGTGGTCGGGTTGACCTTTAAATCAACTGCACAATTTAGGGAGGTACTTAGAGACTGGTCAGTTAGACATGGAATTGTGTTGCATTTCGAAAAAAAGGAAAGGAGAAAAAGTACGGTAACATGTGAATTAGGCTATAATTGGAGGATGCATGCTTTATCAGTCCAAGGTAGGCCTCTATTCCTGGTGAAAACATTGAGAGGTGAGCACGACTTTGGGTTTCATCGTGAGAACAAACATGCTACGTACAAGTATCTAGGGAAAATGATTGTGGAAAACGTGAGATTAAATGAAGCTATAATAGCATCTGAAGTGGTAAAGCTAATCAAGAATAATTTAGATGTTAATGTGGGGATTCAAACAGCTTTAAGGGCTAAAAAGGTGGCATTGAAGTTGATAAATGGAGATTTGGATGAGCAGTATGCAAGAGTACGAGATTATTGTGAGACAGTGTTGTTGCATAACCCTGGGAGTACTTTGTTGTTGACTGTGAACAGAAGTGTCCAAGTTCCTACATTTGAGAAAATGTTCTTTTACCTTGCTGCAATGAAAGATGGCTTCTTGACTGGCTGTAGGCCTATGATCGGGCTAGATGGATGTTTTCTTAAATCTGCGTATAGAGGTCAGATACTTACTGCAATTGCAAGATATGGTAATGACAACATGTTTCCTTTGGCTATGGCTGTAATACCTATTGAGAACAAGGAGTCATGGTCTTGGTTTTTGAGAGAATTGCACAATGTTATTGGTAACCCTGATGAAAAGGGATGGGTATACATTTCAGGTAGACAAAAAGGGTTGGTGGAGGTGTTTGAAGAAGAATATCCGAGGACACACCATCGTTTCTGCCTGAGGCACATGTATCAGAACTTCAGGAAGAAGTTCCAAAGTTTAGAATTGAAAGATTTTTTCTGGAAGGTGGGATCAACTGCGAATTTGAGAGAACATGAAAAATGGATGAGAGAGATAGAAAAGGCTAACCCTAAGGTAGGGGGCAAGGAGACTGCATCTGAATGGCTTAGAAAGATCCCAGCTGAACAATGGGCTAGATCTCACTTTCCCATTTTTTCAAAATGAGATATCATTACTAACAATCTTTGTGAGTCCTTCAACAGTTACATTCTGGAGGCTAGGGACAAACCCATAATCTCAATGTTTGAGATTATCAGAGGGAAACTTATGCAAAGGGTTCAAGTTAAGAGGCTAAATATGGAGAAATATGATGGAACAATATGTCCAAACATAATGAAAAAGATACAGAAACTTGGGACCATTGCTAAGTCATGGAATGCTAATTGGTGTGGGAGGGAAGAGTATGAAGTGGTCTAAAATTGGCACAAATATGTTGTCAATCTTGATGCAAAGTATTGTAACTGTATGATGTTTATGTTGAGAGGGTATCCATGTGTTCATGCACTAGCTTGTATCCATAAGTATCGAAAACGATTGAAAGATTATGTTGACAACTGTTACTCAAAGCAAGTGTATTTAGCAGTCTATGCCAACATGATCCATCCAATTCCTGGTATGAATGACTATGTGGATTCAAGATCAGAGCCTTTGAATCCTCCCATTGTGTGAAAGAGGTCAGGAAGACCTAAAAAAGCTAGAAACAAAACTGTAGATGAGACCATTTCGACAACGAAAGGCAAAGCTAGAAACAAGACTGTAGATGAGACCATTTCGACAAGGAAAGGCCTAACACACACGTGTAAAAGGTGTTTACAACTTGGACATAATAAGGCCACATATCAAAATGAATTTCACCCCAATTCACTACTGTTAAAGGTATGTAAACAATACATACTTTAGTGTTAGTGTTATTTTCGTACTTTACATACTTTATGTGATAAGTTGAATGATTCAATGCAGGCAATGAGGCATCAAGAAAATTCTGGAAATTTGAATGAACAACAGCCACATTCTCAAACTGACCCTGTATTTCTTTGCACCTAATACTTTTGCCATTATTTATATTTATATCTCCATATCTTCATAATATGGGTTATAACACAATGTGTTCCTTTTTTACATCTATAGGGTCCAAACACTCAAGAATCTACTGCAATTACTCAACTACCCCCAAGAGTAAATAGAGGTGGTAGGGTACGTGAGAGAGGGATTGTGAGGGGCAGTGGCATTGGTAGGGGCAATTGCGTTGGTAGAGGCCGAGGAAATGATAGTAGTGCATTAACTGGTGCATCCTCAGCTGCTTCTACTTCTGTCGATACAAGAGCCACTTCGAAAAATTTGAGAAAGAGAATGAGGCCTTTCATACCTTGTTGAGTTATTAGCCATTTCAGAAAAATTGAACAATGCATACTTCATATTACTTTTGGTTGTTTATCATTGATAGATTTTTGGACATGATGTTAATATAGGGATTATATAGTTGCTTTTGGGTAGGTTTATCATTGATAGATTTTTGGACATGATGTTAATGTGGGGATTATGTAGTTACTTTTGGATGTTTTTGGGTAGGTATCTGGACAGATTTATGCTTAGGATGGATTTATGTTATCATGTACGGTGACCTTGAACTCGTGTTTTGGACATGTTTTGTGAGTAATTGGTCTCCTTATTATGAATGTTAACATGTGTCCCTTTATTATGCTTTCATTTGGAATCTTTTTAAATATGTCATAGGTAATTGCACCACTTGCTAACATATGTGTCACAAATATTTGGTTTAATGTGTCACAGGTAATTGTACCATTTTAATGTGTCACAAGACCATTGACAAACCAAAACATTTTCATAAACATAATATCTTTTACAACACACGTAAATATTTATTTAAATAACAAGATGAAAACAACTAGGACCATTGACAAAGCAAAGGCACAAGAGGCAGTGAGAGCCATCTTCAACTTCACAATCTCATCGTTAGGGATCACTCGCCTCATAGGACAATTAACTTCCTCCCCATCTTTAACGCGTTCCATTATGTCAAAACTCCAGGTAGAAGCAAAGGTGGCCCACCCGATGTCCAACTTGCAGTACGTGGGACACACCAATTCTTAAAAGATCTACAAGTAGAGCACTAGTAGAACAATTTACCTTTCGTTTCTGAAACTTTTGACACCACTCTAATATTAAACCATTGACCACAATGACACCGGCGATTTACATAGCGCAAGTCGAGTGAATCATATCTTGATGTTCTACTACTCCCTGTTGACATTCTTCGAAAAAAGCAAAACATACTGTCAAATTATAAACATATAATCAGGGTAAAATTGAAGCTAATAAAGTTAACTGAACTTTTCTTTATTCTATAATGCTATTAGGAAAGAAAAAAAAAACACATTGTATAAAATATGGGATTATGAAAAAAAAAAAAAGACATAATGCTATTAGGAATTAACATAGAGAAGTCCATTTAATTATAATTATTTCTTCAATGCTTTTAATCGTTAACATTGTATAAAATTAGAATTACAATTAGGGATTAGGAAAAAAAAAAAAAAAAAGACAAAGTGCTAAGTTAGAGAGCAAACATGCCAAAAACATGAAGAAATGGACGAGTTCATGTCCACAAAAGGTGCAGCTCCTTTTTATTCCAATGGAATGGGCTTTTTGGTCAATTATCTACTTTATATATAGCCAAAAACCACTACTAATTGCGGCTGCTGCGCGTGGGTATCATGTTGGATGAAAAAACAGACGGCAGGCTAACGGAGAGAGGCAGAGTGTCTTTTTTAACAAAACACAGGGGGTTTTGTAATAGTTTTTGGAACACAGGGGGGTAGCATGATATATATGAATAACACAGGGGGGCGACGTGATATTTACCCTAATCATTAATAGACAACAATTTTTCACGCATGTTCGTGGAACAACTCCATCGTGCTTATTAGTAATAGTCATGGACTATCAACTCCATCTTGTTCTGTCGATGATGAAGCCATCAGAGGAAGTTTAATAGCTGTCAATAATGGCAATTTTGTGACAATTGTTTAGGATAGTTGGAATTGTTGGATTGTCTTTATTTTAATTTAAAATTTCATTAAGTGTTGCAAGGTGACGTATATTGTGATAAAATTTTAATTCTAAAATAGATGAAATTGTTATTAAATAATTATATGTGTAAAACTAAAAGATTATTTGTTCGGTTGAAATATAGATATATAAGTTAAAGTAGGTAACTAGTACAAGCTTTTTTCCTGAATAGTAAAATAGGTATAGTAATTATTGTCTTTCACTAATGCCGAAACTATAAAGGCAATAGACCATATTGTCGTCTACATCTTTTTGAACAATTGATGATGATGATGATGTTTTAGACATTTTGAGCAATTTTCTTGGAATATATTTTTGTGATTTTTTGCCTCCAATAATTTTCTTTTTTTGGTTGATGCAGCAAGCAAAATTGAAGGAAAATACATGAAAAATAAAAATAAAAAACTAAATGAGATTAAGAGTACCCAGTCATGCCAAAATAGTTGTTGGATTTCAACGGCTAAACCCAACGGCTATTTCACTATCTTTTTATTCTTTTTTTTTCTCTCTTTAATTTCATGCCCAAAATGTACAAGGGCAATTTTGTCTTTTAACACGGTCAAAGGTTTGACCATTAACATGAGACTAACGGTAGTTAAAATGAAAGACTAAAGTGGATATTTTCCATACGTGAGGGACCAAAATGGCTTTTTGCACAAAGTTGAGAGAGTAAAATGGCTTTTTTCCCTTAATTGAATATAAGACACAACAAAATTATAAATTCTTAAGAAGAATAACTTTTTAATCGGTTCGAACCAAGAAGTGAGTAATGAAATAATACCTGAGGAATTCTACGGATACACTATAAAATACTTTTGCTGATTTGAAGAACAGAGATTGATTTGTCATTTCGTTCATCAACACAATCACATGCAAGCTCCACAATTCAATGGCGAGGAAGAGACAATATAGAAAAGAGAAAGACATCGCACTAAATGCCTCCATGCGTATCTTCTCACAAAATCAACCATGCAACTGCCCTCCGTTCACCTTCGAATGATCAGCTTTTAACTTCGATAATTTCACGAATAATCGTATGTTATCCTTTCAATGTTATTTATAAAAATAGAATTTTTATCATATATATATAAAAGAATTATCATTTGATATACTATTTCTTTACATAAAAATAGTCTTTGTGAAATCAACAACTTTTATACATACATATATATATATACATATATGTATATATATATATATATATATATATATGTATATAATATACTATGAATGTTGCTTTATTGATCATAATTGAATACATACCATTGCTCAAGAGGTAAAGACATTTTGCCCCATGAATTTATTGCTAAATTCCAAACTCCCCCACCAACGTTTACAATTACCCAGATTCTCCCATAAGAATAAACACTATCAGGTATTGCTTAACAGTCAATGCATTGACTTTGTGCAAAAACTGCCCACATCTTTTCTTTTCATTCTTTCCTCTCTTTTCTTCCTCTATTTTTTGGTCTCCTTCTTCACCTACCCCACAACATCATCAACCTCATTTCTCGTGAAATAATGCAACTGCAAGTGCATATGCATAAAAAAGGAGCTGGGATTATTAAGATGTTTGTGGAAATAATTGAGATGGACTGGTTAGCATCCTTAAATTTTTTGTAAGAATTACTAAGATGATAATTATATAAATCTAAACACAATGATTTTTTAATTAACGTCTTAACAACGAGCTCAAAAAACTCGACTCCTACATCACTCAACTTATTTTTGGCATGGGACGGGACTGTCTCCAAGAATTCTTTTCAATTGGGTTAAACACTTAATTTTTTAACTATATGAGTACATTTTTTTCAGTAGAGGTTAATTAGTTTTTATACCTAAAACTACATAAATATTGTAATTTTTTTTAAAAAAACACATAAAACAAAGCTTGCAATTAGAGACGGTGTTCTTTCTGAGTGTTGCATCTTTTATAGTGATGAATTAGTGTGGTTAATGTTAGGTTCAGCTGTCAGCAAACTTTATCTTTTTCTTTTGTTTGTTTTAATTATCAAAAAGACAATTATACCCTTAATGATTAACAGAACTTTAACACTGTTTATTTTCATGGGGGAATCTGGACATTTGAAAAAGCTCATGGGGTGTTTGGGATTTAGCAATAAACTCATGGGCAAAAATGTCTTTTACCTCCATTGGCTCAACCATCAGCCACATACTATATCCAAGTATGAACATATGAAAACCGTACATTTTAGTAGTAAATTTTTTCTGATCATACGTATTCAATTTTGCCAGTGGGTAGATGAAAGCATTCAATCAGTACTCTCTTTTTGTTCTTTATAAGTCCATTTTCTTTCTTTACATCTTCAGTATTTCACATATTCTCCACTCTCTCATCAACACCCCCCCACCCACTCTCACCCGAAAAAACAAGTAAGAGAAAAATGGAGTTGATGGATATTGCAATATTTTTATTAGGAGCTCTCTTTCTGCGTTTATGGTGGCGATACTGGTCAGTCACCGGCGGCGGAGATACAAACCTCCCACCAGGGCCACCAGGGTGGCCGCTAGTCGGAAACCTATTCCAAGTCATCCTCCAAAGGCGTCACTTTATCTATGTGGTACGTGATTTGCGTAAAAAATATGGTCCTATTTTCACCATGCAAATGGGACAACGTACACTAATTATTGTCACCAGCTCTGAGCTCATCCATGAAGCTCTAGTTCAAAGAGGCCCTCTCTTCGCGAGCCGCCCGGCAGATTCCCCCATCCGTCTCCTGTTTAGCGTCGGGAAATGCGCCATCAACTCGGCGGAATACGGCCCTCTTTGGCGTACCCTACGCCGAAACTTTGTCACTGAGTTAATAAACCCTACGAGGATCAAGCAATGCAGTTGGATAAGAAAATGGGCTATAGAACATCACATGAAAAGGCTCGAAGATGAGGCTTCTCAAAAGGGCTTCGTGGAGGTAATAAGCAACTGTAGGCAAACAATATGTAGAGTACTCATTTGCTTATGCTTTGGAGCAAAAATCTCAGAAGAGAAAATCAAGGACATTGAGTGCATACTCAAAGAAGTAATGATGATGACGACGCCTAAGCTACCGGACTTTTTGCCGGTGCTGACGCCGTTGTTTCGCTCCCAAGTGAAAGAAGCCAAGGCTTTGAGGAAGAGACAGCTTGATCTATTGGTTCCTCTGGTCAGAGATCGAAAGGCCTTTGTTGAAAGTGGTGGAAACCATAATAGCAGCAATGCAGAAATGGTGAGCCCTATTGGTGCTGCTTATGTTGATTCATTGTTTCAGCTCGAACCTGCAGGTCGTGGCAAGCTAGGTGAAGATGAGCTTGTTACACTTGTTTCAGAAGCCATTAGTGCTGGAACTGATACAAGTGCAACAGCAGTTGAATGGGCTTTGCTTCACTTGGTGACCAACCAAGAAATTCAAGAAAAGTTATACAAAGAAATTGTTGGTGTTGTAGGAAAAGATGGTATTATCACAGAAAATGATGTGGAGAAAATGCCTTATCTTGGTGCAATAATTAAAGAAACATTCAGAAGGCACCCACCAAGCCATTTTATACTATCACATGCTGCAACAAAAGATACTGAGCTTGGAGGGTACACAATCCCAGCTGATGCATATGTAGAGTTTTACACAGCATGGGTTACTGAGGACCCTGGTTTATGGAAAGACCCGGAAGAATTCCGGCCGGAGAGGTTCTTGGACGGCGACGGCGTCGACGTCGATATCACCGGAATGAGGGGGGTGAAGATGCTGCCATTTGGTGCTGGTAGAAGGATATGCCCTGCCTGGACTTTGGGTGTGTTGCATGTCAATATGTTGCTTGCTAAGATGGTGCATGCATTCAAGTGGCTTCCAATTCCAGATAGTCCACCGGACCCTACTGAGACATTTGCTTTCACTATTGTGATGAAGGACCCTCTCAAAGCAATTATTCTGCCTAGAGCATTGATTTGAATTAAGTTGGTAGTATTATTATTTGCACCGGTTCTTGAAGGTAAATCTTTATTTTGCACTTAAAAAATGCAAGCAAAACCTAGTCCTGATTTAATGTCTTTAATTTTTTGCTAAGAGATTTAATGTTGAAAGTGCCAGTGGAAGCGGTCATATAATGGGGGGTGTTTACAATATTACCTCTTTTGGGTCAAATTTGTGTAAGGATTGAGTGTGGGAAGTATTGTGTAACAAGTTACAATCTACATTAGTTAGTCTAATAGTATTATTACCATTGTTTGATGTGTTCTTAATTCATGCTTGACTTGTTTCTCCATTGAAATGAGCTATCATTTTATCAAGCAATAGAGCCGATTTTTCTATGTATTTGCAGTTCGGGTAGGTCTCCTTTCAAATAACGAAAAAAAGAATAGAGCCAATCTATACTATCAATTTATTAGGGAATTAATACTTTCTATAGTTTTTGAAATCGTACGATTCAGTTCAATCCAGGCAAAAAACGATTTGAATCAGCTAGTGAATCGTTAAGCGAATCAGAGTGAATCGTAGCGATTTGCTAAATCGTTCAGGATTCGGGTCAAATAAAAAAAACTCAAAAAGTCCAAAAATCAAAAAATCAAAAAAGAAAAAAAAAACTTCAATTTTAGCCCGTCATTAATAAAAAAGAGAGCCCACTTCAACCAAAAAAAAAAAAAGTTCATTTAGATTTACATCAATTTTTAATTATAATGCAAAATCAAAACATTCAAAGGTAAAAAACTAAAAGCCCTAAAAAAAAAAGAGAGAGTGCTCATCTTCATTCAATTGAAGTCTAAAACAAGAGCTGTGACATTGGAAGTTCAATGAAATCCAAGAGTTACCTTTGTCGATCGAGTAGAGTGAGTTCTCTTTATTTACTTGACTGTTGGTCTATGGTCTTTAGTTTTTATGGTGTTGGTCTATGGTCTTTAGTTTTTATGGTGTTGGTCTATGGTCTACCTCTCTGTTGTTCTTTTATTGTCTTTATTTGATCTTTTTATATTCTTGACTTGAGTTGATGCTTTTTTAGTGGTTGATGCTGATCTTTTTTAGTGGTTTATGAGTGTCTGATGCTGATGTAAAGAAACTTATATTTTTTTAGTGGCTTATGCTGATGCTTTTCATTGAGTGTCTATTATTTTTTTATGGTCTGCAACAACAATTTGACATGTTTTTCGTTGAAATTTCAATTCACGATACGATTCATGATTTGCGGACTATGCCTTCCTATTCCTACTTTCTAGCTAAGAGTAATTTTATTAGCTATGCATCTTGAATTGCAACAATTATGCTACTAGGCTAAACTTATAGATACACATTAATGGAAGTTAATGCATTCACCAATATTTCAGGCTAAGATAAACAATTGTCTTACTAAGTTTAAGAGGGTCCTTGGCTTAGCTCCGAAAGAGCACTAAGAATTTATGATGCCCTATTAGTGTTTATAAGCCATAAAACTATAAACTAAAAAAGAAAAAGAAAAAAACTTGGGATAGTGACATAAATGTGTTGATCAAAAAAGGTGTATTTAACACTACAACTTATGGGGTAAGAAGTAAAGAGAGACTAGTCTAATCACATGTATCGCATTTGCGTATGAGATTTTTATCATCTTATCCATCGATCAAAAGTGGCCTCTTGGGCGCTTGAATCTTTAAATTGAGTCACATATATACAGATCAAATTCTTTCACATGCATCACACGCACACCATCTTTAAGGGACAGTGAATTTGGACAAAGACGTCATTCCAACTTATACAACTCATGAGTGTAACTTACATTCGTCGTAGTAAAGAAAAAGCGGTACGTTGTACGCAACTCAAACTCTCACATCTTTTTTATTTGTTGCACCATTTAAAATTGTTATAGAAATAATAAAAATCGTTACAAGTGACTTTAATCGTTGTATATAATTATGTTGTAAATTCTCTATTTCAACTATTTGTGCAACGCTTTTACTTATGTACAACCTGAAAGTGAAAAACACGAGGCAATGAAATAGACTTTTTTGATTCCTATTCTTAGGACAAAGCTCGAAGAATGGGAGGCCTCTGGGCTAATTGATACTTTATTAAAGGGAAAAACAGATGAGGAGCTGCCCCAAGGTTTGAACATAGACATGTGGTGAAGCATTGCGGAAGAAAGATTAGTACGAGAAATTTTGGTAGATCCTAATATGAATTATGTACACAATAAGGATCATAATTATTGATACCATTTAATTTAGATACCAAGCTATCTTATCAATATAATTACAAAAAAGCCCCATCCCAAACTTGCGGTTAACAGCCCTTTATGGATCCTTTAGTTTCATGCTTCTTTCTTTTAAACAATTCCCTATTTTTCGATCGCTGGTTTGGAACTTAGGGACTAACAGATCAAAAGTCTTTTTAAATAATGAAGACCTGTGTAAAAAAACCATTATTATTATGCTATAATTTTATAATCATTCAAAAAAATAATTTCATAAGTAAATTATTAACAAAAGTGATGCAAATAAATTTAATTTATACAAGGGTTAAAGAAAACTCTTATAATAAGACACCTACTATAATGACTTTTTTAAGGGTTGAATGAGTTCTGACCAGTACTTAATTATCTTTCTTTTTTAGTTTTTTATTTTTATTTTTATGTTGGGTCATCGTCCTCCATCGTGGAGAAAATAGGAGCAAGACTTTAATCGCTGTCTAACGAAGCCCACGAGGATGCTCACTAGCCATTTACTACTCGACAGCGTGGCAGTTAATGTGTGAAGCAAGTGGTTGGTCAAGTTTCATAAGGCCACTGCTGAGTGAGTTGTGGGGTTGTTGACCTTTACATGGCCAAAACTATGTCAAATCAATCCTAAAATGAGAAGTGGTCTTCCTCTCACCCAAATAACTTTTAAGTGCCTAAAGGCTTCTAAATGTGATGTCTATATTATAGGTTAATATGTTGTCGAGTTTATCTTATACAAACAGATTAATTGACTTATTTTTTGCTGTTCAGGTAGTGTGACTAACTCCATCTTTAACCTGGAAGTTGTGCATAATTAATATGAGCTATTTACGCTCAACTCATGATAATAAGCAATAAATCAAAGATCTTGCTACTATTTCTCCCAAAGGAGGGGGTCGAAGCAATATTTTTACCTCCTTTTTTTTTATTTTTATAAATGATGTAAGAACTCAACTAGCAGAATCCGACCACCAGATTATTTGGTAGAGCCACCAACTAGTAAACTCCCGGATGCCACGGTACGCCCCCACACATGCACTAGGTCAGTTAAGGACGAAATTCTATAGCAGTGGGAAATGTCGAACCTCCGACCTTGTAAAAGCAATTTCACCTTACTACCGCTGGACCAAGCCCCTGAGAGCAGATTTTTATCTCCGTTGATTGTTCAGTTTTCAATAATGTGGTTTTAGTTTTGGTGAAAACTAAGTAGACAACATTAATACTTAGCAAAAAAAAAAAGTAGACAACATTAATACTTAGCGTAAAAAAAAGTAGACAACATTAATACTTAGCATAAAAAGTTGAGAACATTAAATGAAAAAAAAAAAAAAAAGCAGTCATCCAATACCATCAGATAGATGATCAGAGTTAAAGATATCTACAAGAGCAATATGAAATTTGGAAACCAATCTAGGGGAAGGAGAAGGGCGTTGACACTAAGCTACTTGTTAAGCTAGTCAGTAGAATGTCTGATATAATGTTTTCCATAGTTAACTTAAATCATCATTGAGGTTCGGATTTTTTTTTAAATCTAATAATTTGAGATTAATCATACATAAAAATTAAGTAAAATAATTTGATAAATTTTTAAGTATAATAGATGGTTTCCTGACCATTTCCCAACTCCTGGATATGGGCTGCGCAGATTTGTGTTTAACTATGCTAGCATATCAATGGCTCAGTTCTTGTGGCCGTATCTGTCTTGAGATTGGTTGGCAAGTGATGCTCCTCTCGAATTTCAGTGTTCTGCTGCTAGATTTTGAGCATATTTCTTTAAGATTTTACCAACTTGGGAGTACCAATGTTTTTCGGCAAAAAAAAAATTAAGGTTTTAAATGTTAATCGATTCAGAGAAAATATATATGTGGATCTGTGTACGCCACGAGATCACTATA
Organism: Ehretia macrophylla; assembly: GCA_037974665.1. Taxonomy (NCBI): domain Eukaryota; kingdom Viridiplantae; phylum Streptophyta; class Magnoliopsida; order Boraginales; family Ehretiaceae; genus Ehretia; species Ehretia macrophylla. Next base: position 52,663,776 of record CM075769.1, on the reverse strand, counting down.
GCTACAAATTTGAGCAAATTAATGAAAAATAAATTCATCTGCCCATTTAATTTAGGGTTAAATCCACTTACCATTCCTATCCTTTATATATTTTGACACTTATTAACCCTAATGTTTAACTTTAGCCGCTTACTACCCCTTGACCTAAGTCAAAACTAACAAAAGTTTGACTCTGTTAAAAATTCTATTAAAATTTACATTGCACCCTTTTTATTTATTCTTTAATCTTTTCTTTTTTCTCATTTTTAATTTTGTATTATTTTACCCTTTCTCCTCTTCTCCAACAGTTCTTCTTTCCCAGACACAACCTACACACATAAACACAAAGCACACATCATATACACAACAAGACACAAAAAAATTTCACACAACAAACACACACGCATGACAAAAGACAGAACACACAAGCTCACAAACTCATACTCAAGGCTCACATCATACACATGACACACAAAATCTCGCACAACACAGTGGCACACAAATCACACAAAATTACAAGATTACATCAGCACATACCACACAAACCCAAAAAACTCACACATATCACTCATACACAAGGCACACGCATATTTAGAGATTAATCGCAGCTCCAGTGATGCGTGAAGACAATGATCTGTGTGGTAGGTCTCTACTGTGTATGTGATGGGTTGGTGTGTAGGTATGTCATTTTTGTGGTGGGTACGTGTGTCCAGTGTGTGTGAGGTTTTGTGTAAAAGTATGGTGAGTGTGGTCTGGTGTGTGTGTGTGTGCCGTGTGTATGTTGTGATTTTGTGTGTATGTGTATGTGGATATTGTGTGTGTGGGTGTTGTGAAGAAGAAGAAGATGAACATGGGATGGGGTAAAAAGAGATACAAAATAGAAAATGAGAAATAAATAAATAGAAGGGTGTAATGGAAATTTTAGTAGAATTTTTAACAAACTTAATCTTCTATTAGTTTTGATTTGGGTCAAGGGGTAGTAAGTGGCTAAACTTAAACATTAGGGTTAATAAGTGTCAGAATATATAAATGACAGGGATAGTAAGTGGATTTAACCCTTTAATTTATTGCTTCATTGGGAGTGGTGAAGATTTAGTTGGAATGATCTTTATCCTGTTGGGAATCGGGATACACACACTCATACAAAGCACACAACGCAGCAGAATCAACACACGAGATTTTTAATGTGATTCAATCCTCTATTTACAACCACAACTCAAATAATTGGGAACTCCATTAACCAAGAATAAACTATTACAACGCGAAGGATCTTTTTGACGTAAAAGATTCAAACCCTTCCCTCACTCAAACGCTCACAATTTTTAAGAAAAACTATTAAAAAAAACCCTTCCATGTGACTTTATGAACGGAAAAAGTCTAAACTATCGCACAAGGTCTTTATCTATGGTTAAAGTATAAACCCTCTCCATAATCGGCTTTTTTATGACAAAAGCACGAAAATACTCTCAACTCTCGGCTCACCCCGAACCACACCCCCCATGGGGTATGACTCTTGTGACAAATAATTACAAGCTAAAAAGGAGGTGCGACTCTTGTGACAAATAATTACAAGTTAAAAAGTCTTATTTATAGGCAACTAATCCTAACTCTATTAGAGTTCGAAACATATTTCTTCTCTTAATAGACTTCTGTTTGTTTTCAACTATTAATTAGGCTTGAGCTCAAGCAAAAACCCAACATGTCCGGTTCTCACAATTTCATATCACGATTTTTTTAGACAAAAAAATAATGTCACCATTTTCATTTCAAATCAATTGGTTGGTCACTATGCGTGCACAAGAGAATTGGAATAGTAAATGGTATGGCCAGACTACTGGTTATTTAGTCTAGTAGTATAAATCTTATTTTAGATATAAGAGATCTCGAAATTCATTCTCGTATATAACATCTGTCTTAAAACTCCCTTAAATAAAAAAATAAAAAATAGTATGAGCAGAAAAATCAACCTAAGATTTATACAAGAGTCTGACCGGTCAATAATTCAAATTTTAGGACATAATCAAGTATTAGGTAAGTTAAGGATAACTTAATCTAAATACTGTTGTTCTTCAAAAATTATTCTATGTTGATTTTATATATTTATTGACTCAATTATCAAAACTTATTCCACGAGATTGAACCCTTTTATTTCTTAAGGTTAGCTTGAATTGTTAGTCGAACCCAAAATCCAAGTCTTTACCTCACCAGTCAATAAAGAGTATGCAGTGCAAATTAGAGATTTACAACTATGATGAGGTGTCTTTGTCTATCCATGTCAACTGGTTGCTTTTTGCCATGCAATAGAAGGATAATTTTTTTTATAGAGACCTTCACCTAAATTATTCTATATATAATGTGTAACGCCCCTATCCCTCACGGAACCGGGACTTCTATTAACCAAACTATACTCAACCAAAATCCAAACCCGGACATAAAATTTTAAGAAAAATGGACGGAGTTTCCCCTATACATAGGATTATCTAGAAACCTGTAAACATCACCTCAATCCATTTCATCCTTACAAGCATGCAAGTCAACCAGACAACAAGGTAAAGATTACAAGTTATTAAAACATTACAAGTCATTCATAACTATCAATACATTCCAACTTAACTTTACAATTACAAAATTGAATTCAATGATAATCCACGTAAGCCAACATAATCAACACGAAACTCTCGAGCCTTCTTTCCTACCTCTGATAGCACTGATCCTGAAAGGTGTTAGAAACGAGGGTGAGTATACAACATGTATACTCAGTGAGGGAGGTGATGCAACATACCAATAAATGCTTTCATGAGATGCAACAATGATAAAACATATACAACACAAAATAACAAAGCTACTTAAACAAGTAGTAAACCACGTATAGAAAGGATACGGTTCCATATTTGTCTTCAATCACGAGTCATGAGCCAAGATCTTCAAGCAAGTGCCGGCAAACCCATACTCTTCCAAGTTGGGGTACTCCGGATGTACCCCGATCCTACGAGCCATATCTCCCGAGATAGATCCATATGCCCCAACGAGGTGAACCACGCCTCTGGGGTAGGGGAGTATGCCTCAGCGAGAAGGGACTGGGAAACCATGGTAGTCGAGGGAGCACGGCAAGCTTGACGCCGCCCGTGTTACTTGACACTACCATGCCCAAAAAGGTTGCGCAACCCCGAGTAACGAATCACGAATCTCATTTTCAAATCAAGTGGAGAGGTAGCAAAGTAGGCTAGCCTCACCCCATACATATCATATACACATTTGATAACCAAAGAGAACAAATATAGTAATATAAACAATTACCCTTGCAACTAATTCAAGTAATTTGCAAGATAGCATGAAAATAGTACATATAAACTTTATCCATTTAGATTAAATCATATAATAAAACAAGCTAATATGTACAAAAGGAATGAAGACTCCCTCACCTCTATCAAGCTCCACAATGCAACATTGGCTTCAAATCACTCTCAATCACATTGAACATAAAGTTAAACATTGTTTCAATTACTCTTTAACTACAACATTCATTAATTATCCAACTAGGTTAGCTAACTCATAGTTTACTTAATTAACATACAACCAAGTAATCATTCAAGTAATCTAATATACAAACAATATAACTAACACCAATAAAATCGTGATATAAGCATGTTCTACAATCATTTTAAAGAGCATTTTAAGCATAGATAGCCATATTTAATTCCATAATAGTACTATCAATTTATAAAGCCATTAATCCATACTTATTCTCTTTACAATTAACTCAATATAAAACTCAAGGAAAACATTTAAAACTATGACAATATAATTACTATAAACAATAATTCACTTAGAATCTTCAATTCAAGGAAAACAATTATGCAATTTAGTTCATGAAACATTCTCTGGATAACATCATATCTTAGATAATCACCCATAACCACATAACCCATCAAGTCCAATCAAAACTTAGCAAATAACCCAACTTTATTCCGAAAGCCCCTTTCGTAAACCCAACTAAAAATCTATCTTCTAAGCAACAAAAGGACACTACGAGCATTCCAAGCATTCAACGGTCACTAACCAACCACAAGGAAGTTCTACAAACACCTAAAACACTAGAACAAACCAATTGCCTTAAATGTCCCTCTTTATGTTCTAGTCATTCTAACCAACTTCTAGCCATCTTTTAATTGGTTTAAGCAAACATTTAAGCCATCTAGCATTAATGGCACCTAATAGAAACACTAAAACCATCAATTGAGCAAAAGTCACAAGACTCAATAGAATACTATTCTTTTCTCTAACTTTCTCAAGCTATCACATCCCAACGAGCTATGATAATAGAAATCCATTTTCACCACGCAAACCTATCCATATTATGATCCATTTAAATGCAAAGAAAACCCGTTTAAACTATAACAATCACAAAATTTCATTCGTCCCCTTAGTTGATTTATACTACAACTAAGTTAACCAATTACCCAACTAATGCCATAATCATACCAAAAGTGCTTCCATGACCTCCCAAGACAATGTCAACACTCAAACCGAGCAAATTTCACACTTGGTCAAAATATCCCCTTTGCAATTCAAGGCTAATCAGTTTCCAAACGTAATACGAAGTTCAAGGTACGCAACCAAGCTATACTACATTCCTAATGACACTTAATGACACCACCTAGGACCTCAAAATCACGCAATTACCCACATCTTGCCCGAAAGTCCCAAATTTTCTCTTTTGACTTTGTACTACACGTACCTCAACCGGGCTTCAAACAAGGGTTAACAAAGCTTCTAAAGCACCTAGGTAGCCTAAGAATATCAAATGTGAAGCTCAAATCCACCTGGATTAGCATTAACCCCGAAACCCCTTTTAAAAAGTCGGCTATTTCACGTTTTATATAAGTTTAGAGCAATTCGAGGGCACGGGACTATTGGTGTAACGCCTCAATCCCTCATGAGACCGGAGGCTCTAATGACCATGCTATTCTCAACCCAATACCAAGTCCGGTCACAAAAATTTTCCTAATGGTTAAGTCCGGACCCGACACACGGACAGAGTCTCCCCTGTACCGTGGACATTCTGAAAACCTGTAAACACTCAATAAATCCACAACATAACAAGACATTCATTTATAACTAAAGATCTTAGCTTTAAGGCCATCCGAGCCTTAAGACAAACAAACAGTTTAGATACAGACAAGCATGCATTCATAACTTAACTTCTTCACAAAACCGCTTATCATGCCACTCCATGATAGCTTTTAAGTATTCTTAGAAATTGAAAACAACCAGTCATTCACTCCCAAGCATGCGAAGAAGCTAATAGCAGAAATATAAGTTAGTACATGCCATGGTTCTAAATCTACCACTACAACATCTATCTCTCAATTTGCAAACTATATAATATACACATATCACTTAGGTTACAAAATAGAACATAAAGTAAAGAAAACAAGTCATACTCTCATCAACAAGAACATAGTCCACCTCAAGCAACTAGACACAGCAACTAATGCAACTCCTCCAACTGCACCACCTGAAACATGTTAGCGAGGTATGAGCAACCACTGTTGCCCAGTGAAGGATAAGGTCCCGAGGCGTGCAATGCAACAGGTAATTTAGTTAAACAACAATAGCAATTAAACAATTCAAGAAACAATGATAGCTTCAATAACCACACATTTAAAAGGATACATTTCACATAACCCCTATACTTCAATCTTCACTGGGTCTTCATTCACGATCCGCGAACCACGATCATGATCACGATAAGCCGGCATAACCCCAAACATTCCAGTGGGTGTACTCCGGATGTACCCCGATAATCCTACGACCCAACATCCCCTGGCAATCTCTGAACCAGGCGAATGAGGGACTAGGGCACGGAGTTTGAATATCCACTGGCAAGCCCTCTTCCGCCCAGCCGATATTCAACACATCCGCCCCTGACACTATGGTTACGCAACCACTATGCAATGCACTTTACAATGGCAAGTTAATGTCAATAATATAAGCAATAACACATAGGAGGATCAACAAAGTAGGTTGACCTCGATGCAGTTAGAATAGAAACAATTATATAAGCAATAAGCAGTTTTACAAAGGGACATATACAAGGTAAGCATAGAATCATACCAAAAGCTCCAAATCAACTTGAAACCAAATATAAACACTCAAGAAGTCATGCCATGGGCTTAGTAGCATGAGTCAACCGAAAATGCACTTAAACCCCTTTGTTTTTCAAACTATTTCTCTGTCAAACCAAAGTTAATGATTCACGTTCGAGGGGAAACTACATCAATCCTCTAATTAACCCCTAAGGTACCCTTTCAACCCACAATTAAGCCCGATCACCCGCAATTGCCCCGAAAGCCCCAAATTTTCTCTTATAGCTTTAAACTACACGTACCTCATCCGAGCTTCAAACAAGGGTTATCAAAGCTTCTATAGCACCTAGGTAGCCTAAGAATACTAAAAGTAAAGCCCGAATCCACCCGGATTCGCCTTAACCCCGAAATCCCTTTATTAAAGTCGACTATTTTACGTTTTATGCGATATTAGAGCAATTCAAGTGCACGGGGATATTATACTACCTTCATTAGCACCTAAGGCATCTATTAGGAGTGTTGAATCAAGCCAATACATGCAATTACACAAAACCTTAGAAAAACGTCACTATTCACCTCATAAATCAAACTAACGATTCTAACCGTTTAAAAAGCAAAACAATGGCTCAAATATATTTTCTAGCACTTATAAACAAGGTATAATAGCATAGATAATCAATACAATAGCATTTGGTCACATTTTCAACAAATCAAGAAAATAGCAACTATTTTAAAATGCGAAAATAAGCCGTGAAATCCCTTACCAATGCGCGTAAGAACTCTCGAGAGGCTAGCAAACACCCTAAACTACTTGCTCCTAGCTTGGCTTGGCTTGGCTTGAAGATTTGTTGAGCAAAAATCTCTATTTCTCCTCCTATGCTATTCTCGGATTTGCTACAGTAATTCCTGCATCTTTTTTTTTTTTTGTGTTTTGTTAAGTTATAAGTTAGGTGGTGTTGTATGAGTATATATATTAAATGGGGTCAAGTTAGGTGCTTAGTGGTCCACTAAAATGAACGTTGATAACCTTAAAACGAGCCTAAGGTGAAGAATATAAGCTAGCTAATTAAATTACTAAGTTATGTTACGTAATACTATTCATTGAACCATTAAAACATTTTCTAAACGAGTGCTCCTATCGCTCCTAGCTCAATTGCACATTTTTCCCATTCCTTTAACAATTAATATGATTTAATAAAAATGCTAATTTACTAATATAATGCAGGTTAAAAATGGAATGAATAGTGACCAAGAAAGACAACAGGTAAAGCACAGAATTTAATGCGCAATTAATGAATGCAACATTTAAAAATGTGTACGGTAGAATCTCGGGCATCACAATTGGACTACCTTCATTAACACTTAAGGCATCTATTAGAAGCAATGAATCAAGCCAATACGCACAATTACACAAAACCCTAAAAATCTGTCACTATTCACCTCATAAAATCAAAGTAACGATTCCAACCGTTTAAAATGCGAACTAATGACTTAAATGTGTTCTCTAGCACTTATATACAATGTACCATAGCATAGATAAGCATTTCTAACAAATCAAGAAAAGTGTAACATTTTTAATATGCAAAAAGAGCCATGAAATCCCTCACCTAAAGCTCGTAGGAGTACCTAGAAGGCTTGCAACACCCTAAACTACTTGCTCTAGGCTTGGAGAGGCTTGGATTGGAGATTTGATGAGCAAAAGATCTCTCTCTTGGCTGCTAAGGGCTGTTCGGATTTTGAATAGTAATTTATGCATCTTTTTTTGTGTTTTTATGAGCTAAAATGGTTAAGTTGAGTATATATTAGGTTACAGTTATGTTGGGTGCATAAGTTGACTACTAAAATGAGCCTAGTTGGCTTTAAAATGAGTCTAAAAGTGCAATTCAATGTTAACTAATTAAAACACTTAGTTTAGTTACGTAATACTATTCACTAGATTGGTAAAACATTTTCTAAACGGCGCTCCTATCGCTTTTAGCTCAAATGCACATTTTTTTTCATTCCTAAAATAATTAATGTGATTTAAAAAAATTGCTAATTCAAGGTAGTTAAGTAGTTGAAAAAATAGAATGAATAGTAGCCACTTAAAGTAACAAGTAAATCACAGAAGAAATGCGCAAATAGTAGATGTAACAGTAAATAAATGTACGGTGAAGTTCTTGGGCGTCACATAATGGATGGCGGCAAAATTCGAGTTGAAAATATTTTCTATATCCTAATTATATATCATTGATGGCTCAGGCCGATGAAGGTAAAGATGAGGATAGCCCCATCGCATCTCAAGGGTCAATTCGTCGGCTTGAGCCCAGAGTCAGTGATGATGACTTCCAAGTTATTGGGGGTCAGACGAGTGCAGGAAGAGGCCGAGGTGGATCCTTTGGCCGATTTGAAAGACTTGAATAATAAAGATGATGGATCCTCTTTGAACCAACTGAAGGGGCTCAAGCTGCCACATGAGTTCTTAGCTAGAGCCTCAACGGAAGAGCCAATTGAAGTAGTTCCGGTGTGGGCGGTCCCACCTCGGAGCTTGGCCACAAATAGCGGGTCGTCAGGATAGAGGAAGAGGATCGAGCAGCTACTTGTCTGCTATAAGTGCGAATGCCACTCTATCATTCGGATGACGAATGCTAGGCGGATGAATTGGTCGGTAGATTGGGACCACAAGTTGAAGGTTCCGGGTCGGCATGACTTTGCTTGTTATCCTCTACCCGACCACTCACTATATATGACCTCACCTTTAATGTCATCCAACTCCCGCTCTCGACCTTCATCACCAGCATCCTGAACTATTTCGAGCTTAGTCTGGGTCAGATGTCTCCCAATGGCTGGGCCATAATTGTGGCATTTTATGTTTTTTGCCTCGAGAAGGATATGGAGCTGACCCTACGCCGGTTTAGGCAATTCTTTGTGTGCAAGCCCAACCCGAAACAACCTGGATGGTTTTACTTCACAGCTCAGGCGGGTAACGCCATCTTCACCAAGTGGTACTCCTCTAACAAGGGTTGGTACAATGACTACTATTGGGTAGAGCCGGCTGTGAACCCAGGGTGCAGGAGGGATTGAAACCCCACCTTGAAAAAGAAGCTGAACGACGACCCTAAGCTTTCGGATGCAGAACTTCAAGAGATCGAAGTACTTAGACCCGAGCCGGGATCATTAATCGACATCAACAGCGTGCTGAAATGGGACAAGATTTAGGACTCCGAGTTGTTTGGGCGGGAACCTGACCTGTCAAAGGAGCATTTCCACCTGTTGCCCGAGCCCGAGGAAAATAAAGAGTCCAGCTCAGAAGAGGGTCAATTTATGTGACCAGCACCCGACCTCCCCCATCATCTTGCTTCTCACTGTCATCATTTTCAATTGACTCTTAGTCGTTTCTCACTCTTTCTTTTGCAGACATGTCGAAGGCTGGGAGGCTTGCTTACCTCAAGAGGAGGAAGGCCGAGGCCAGCGGCGAGGCTCAGCTCAATCCGGTCACGGTGCCACTGCTCTGCAGGGTCAGAGGCAGCGGTCCAGCGATAAAATACGGGAGGTCGGCATCGAGATGTCCTCCAAGAAGGCCTCGGAATCCTCCCTGCAAAAGAAACCGACCTCCGGGGCAATAATTCAAGAGTGCTTAGCCACCCACTCCGACAACAAAAAGAGACCCCGACCCGAGTACACCGGGAAGGGTAAATCAACGGAGATGGTCCGCCTTAAAAAAGATTATGTAGAGGCAGCCACAGTCGAGCGCGACCCCAAGTTGGTGAAGGTTCCCGTCGAGAAGCTTTCCCTCTACCTGAGGTCGATTGTGATCACGTTGAGTTGCACTCAACTATATTTTTATAATTATGTTTTTTAGCTCGGCTGATTACGCTTGTTGCCTTTCTTTGCAGGCCAAGTCCCATGCTCTCTCCATCCCCAGCCTCCTCACTAAGGCCCAAGCTCACTGTGTTGAGCTCAAGCAGCGATATGCGGATGCCCGAGCTGAGCTCGACGCTCAAAGAGATGAGGCTTCCAGGAGGTACAAGGAGGTCACGGGTGAAATCAAGCGGCTGAAGGCGGAGCTCGCGGCCAAGGAGAAGGAGCTCGAGATGGAGAAATCCTGACGCCAAATGGCGGCCAAGGATGTGAAACGTTACAAGTTGGAGAGGCCTCGGCGAAGCTCCAAGAGCTCCTGGATCAGGTCGGACGCCATGGAGAGAAGGCGGTGGAAGCCTTCAAGTCCAATGATGTGGTTGTGGATTGGGTGGCAACTGAAGGTGGGGTAATGGCCAAGTATGCCGAGATGGAGTACTATTTTCGCGGCTAAGTCGCTGCTCGGGAGCGAGCAAAGACCTTCCTTCCCGCCTCCAAGAATGACTACATCGAAGTCTTGGAGACCCTACTGCCAGAGTTTTAGGAAGTTCCCAAGCTCCCTGCTGACCTCAAGACGCAAGCCCAAGAAGTGATGGACTTCATCAAGAAGGGCATAGATCAAGTCGGGGAAGAAACCGATGTCACTGCCTCTCTGATTGCTCCCATAGCACCTAAATAAGCTTTGTAATTTGCCCAAGTCAGGCTTTTGTAATTTGCACTCTCTTTTTTTAATTTTAATGAAATGAATATCTTAATGTTGTTTGCGTTTTGTCCAAGTTCGTACAAGTGTACTTTCCTCTTCGTAAATTTTCGCAAGTAAGTGGGGTCAGACCAACATAATGGACCTTTCAAACTTAAGTAACAAATTTTCTATATAAAGAACCGAGTTGGACGAGATTGATGAGCTAACGACCTAATCCGAGCTGGTTAATTGGACAACCAAATCATTGTTGCCGACTTGGACTCGTCAGTTCGAGTTAAAATTGGTCAAACTAATATTGACTACTATTGAGTTCAAGTTGGGACTCAAACTAACGTAATGAACCAACCTAAAGCTGGTTAATACTGAGTTGGACATTAATCTAAACTAGTGAAATGAACCAAATTGTTATTGATTAGAAACGAGCTGGAATCTGGTCCGAACTGATTTTTTTTGCGCCAATTTTAGCTCGTAATTAAGCGTGGCCACTTAAGCATTAGTTAGAGTTTACAAGAGCTTAGCTGAGGCGCTTGGGCCCAGGTCAGGCCTCACAATGGTATACAAAATACATATTGCATTGAAATCATGTATTCGGGCTCGGGAGCCAATTACAAGTAGAGTTTTGGCTCGGGGGCCATTACAAAATATCTCGGCTTGGGGGCCTTTACAAAATATCTTGGCTCGGGGGCCTTAGATAAAATATCGTTTCAAGTGTTCTGTGTGCCATACATTCTTCAATTGTTTTCTGTACTTGTTGCGGAGGTAGAAGGTCCCAGGTCGGGCTTCTTTCACGACCTCATACGGTCCCTCCCAAGTTGGAGAAAGCTTGTTACCTGAGCGTGAAAAAAAGATGGCCTTTATGAGGACGAGGTCGCCAACCTTAATAGGTTTGGGCTTAACCTACATGGCAAAGGCTCTTTGCATGGCAACTTTGCTAGCCAACATCCTGATTTGAGCTTTAGCTCGGAGCTCTTTGCCGAGGTCAAGCTCCTCACGGATCAGGGGTCCATTTATTCCTAGTTCATGGTGGATGGTTCTATTGGTAGGAGATCCGATCTCCACTGACAGCACTGCTTGAGTACCGAAGGTTAGCTCGAAGGGCAATTTTCCCGTTGCCAAACTGGTGGTGGTTTGCTGAGCCCACAACACCTCGGGGAGAATCAATGCCCATTGGCCTTCTGGCTCCTCCAGCTTGGTTCTCAGACCCTGCAAAATGATTTGGTTAGTCCTTTTGACTTGGCCATTACTTTGAGGGTGAACAATAGATGAGAATCTGAGGTCGATCCCAATCTTAGCACATTTTTCTCGAAAGTATGCACTGTCAAATTACTTGCCGTGACTGGTGATGATGACCTTTGGCACCCTAAACCGACAAATGATGTTCTTCCATATGAAATCCCAATCTGCCTTTTCTTTTATTCGTAGTCCACAACTACGAAGGCGTGCTTCTTTTGACCCACAATGATTGACAATGGGCCGATGATGTCAAGCTCCCACTGATAGAATAGCCACGAGCTTACCATCACAGTTAGGTCTACCGCTAGCTTCCTCTATATATTGGCAGACCTCTGGCAGGTATCACACTTCTTCACATACTCCTTGACATCTTGTTCTAAGGTTGGCCAAAAATAGCCTTGCCTTAATGCTTTCCGAGCCAGAGCTTTGCCACCTAAGTGGTTTCCACATACTCCTTCATGAATATCTCTGAGTATATAGTTTCCCTCTTCAGGCCCAACACATTTTAAGAGAGGTTAAGTATAAGCTCTTTTGTAGAGTTGTCCAGCTATTAGGACCAACCGTGAGGCATGTTTCATAAGTTTTCGAGCTACTTTCTCATCCTCTAGGATAATACCCCCTCCAAGTAGTCCAGGATTGGTCTGAATACTAGGTTTGGAGACTTCTTCCACGTGGACCAGTGCAGGTTAGCTCTCTCCCAAGGCCAACTTGGACAGAACGTCAGCCTTCATATTCTCCTCCCTCAAAATTTGCTGTATTGCAAACCTTTTGAGCCCTAAGGTCAAATCCTTAACTCTATTGAGGTAGGCTATCATAGCATTATCATTGGCTTCGAATTCTTCTGATATCTGACTGACAACCAATTGAGAGTCGGTATTCAGGTCAATTGCTTGCGCCCCAAGCTGAGCCGCGATCTTCAATCCCTTGATTACTGCCTTATATTCAGCCTCATTGTTGGATGCCGGAAAGGAGAACTTGAGGGAGTATTGGTGCTCATGCCCGGTTGGGTCGAGGATAACCACTCCAGCTCGCTTCTTGACTTTCCCGATGCTCCATCTGCATGGACCTTCCACACATCTTCAGGGTCATGTTCAGCTCGGCCAGTACATTCCACCACAAAGTCCGCGATGGCTTGGGCTTTAATAGATGTTCTGGGTTGATAAGTGATGTCAAATTGACTCAACTCAACTGCCCATTTCAATAGCCTACCTGACGCCTCTAGCTTGTACATGATGGACTTAAGTGAGGCATCCGTCATGACCTTAATTGGGTGGGCATCAAAGTATGGCTTTAGCTTTCTTGCCGCCGTGATGAGCGCGATGGCGAGTTTTTCCAAGGATGAGTACCTCGCCTCTGCCCCTTACAAGGTTTTACTGACATAGTAGACTGACTTCTACTCTTTCCTTCCTTGCGAACTAGTGTCGCCGACACTGCTGTCCCCAAGCATGCCAAGTATGGTACTAGCTCATTCCCCACCTCAAGTCGGAATAGCAGAGGTAGCAAGGCTAGGTATCTTTTCAGCTCTTGGAAAGCGTTCTGGCATTCCTTAGTCCATTCAAAATTCTTGGGACTTCTCAATATTGTGAACAGAGGAGCACACTTGGCGGCCAACCTGGACATGAATATGCTCAACGCTGCAACCTCTCCCGCGAGTACTTGGATGTTTTTCACACACGTCAACGGTGCCAAGTCCAGTATCACCTGAACTTTCTGCAAATTGGCTTCTATCCCCTAGGCTATGACCATGAACCCTAAAAACTTCTCTGCCTTGACACCAAATGTGCACTTTTTTGGGTTTAACTTTATCCCAAAGTGCTCCATTACGGCGAAAGCTTCATCCAGGTCTGTGAAGCCCCGCACGAAATCCCATATGTATATCATACTATTTAAAATGCATTTATATTAATTTATGTACAATTGAGTGATTTTATATGCATTTACCTCGTTTTACGTGCATTTGTGTCATTTAGATATCGTAAGAATTAAATAAATTACACTACAATACATTAGCTAACTAAATAGTTGAAACAAAACTAGAATGGCAAACTTGAAATAATTCGTTAGTTAGAGAGCAATTTGGGCATTTGAGCCTTTAGATATTTCGATCTAATATTATATACACATACATATACATTACACACATACAATACACTCTACACACACAAAAACACGACACATATACCACATGACTCACACACCCACACACACAAAACAACTCAGCCAAGAGAAAAATGAAGAAGAAATGAGGAGAAAGAAGAGGAAAAAAGGGAGAGGGAGCTAGTTCAAGCTATTTTCTTGATCTTCCAAGCCTTGTTAAGCATCATACTACTTTGAACTTATAATTTCTCTACATAAGAGGTGATGGATTCTTTCAAAATTGATTTTTAAAAGGATCATACAAGGTTATATAATGGTCATTTGGTGTTAATCTAGCTATAGCTTGCATACAAAAGCATGGATGAGAAGCTTGAGTATTTTATGTGTTGTAGATCTAAGATTTGTCAAATTCATGTTTGGTGTTCTTGAGATGTTGAGAGATGAGTTTATATTGTTCTTGTATGTGTATTGGTTATATGTGTGGCTTGTATGCAAGAATTGAAAGCATAGAGTAAGCATTTAAAACTTGGAAGTTAATTTTGATGTCATAAGCTATTGTTGATTCTTGGAGGGTTTTGGATGTCGTTTATAGATGGAAGGGTGTTGTGGGTGATTTTTGAACTCATATATGTTGTTAATAAACCCTATTGAGTATGTTAGAATCTTGATTGAAGGTTGGGAGATATATGGCAAGAAAATGAGTAGAAAAATGAGAATTTACGGGTATATTTTGCCCAGGCCGGTCGACCGGTCGACTAAACTCACCCAACATTTGACTAAAATCACTGGAAAAGTCGGTCGACTATCCCGTCGACAAGCCGGGTGAGTAACTCGTCCGGCTTGGTTTTTTAGCTTCACGTAGTGTTTTTGTAGATGCCATATCTCACTCAATTCAACTCCGAATTGAGTTCTGTTTGATTCTAGAGTTATCTAAATTCGATAAGCTTCGATTATATACTAACATAAAGTTATTTGGAGGTTAGGAACATAGGGAAACTAACTGTTTAAGTTAGGTCTTGTGTAACTCCCCTATTTCACTTCGCTTGCTTAGCCTATCTTGCCTCTTTCTTTGCACACTTTGTCCCTTTGTTTCTAACTTGTTCCATGAACCTTTTTGGTAACTTAATTGGTATGCGTTGAACATAAAATTTAACCTTTACCTTGCACATGTGAATACATTGCATTAGAACCTAGCCATGAGTACCAAATTAGCATGAATTTCTTGTTGCATTCGAGACCATGCTTGCTTATCGGAGGAATCCTGCTTGGTTGATCTTCTCATGCATGTTTATAAGTTACATGAACTCTAATTGGACTATGCTTATATTGATATGTGTTTAAATTGTTATCACTAACTGGTGGCAACCTACTTTGTTGCTTCTGAGCTTGTTTCTACATTTGAAATCCACTCTCGCTTGGTGAATTCTCCTTGGAGAGATGTAAGTTATATAAATGATATAATTAAGCAATATAATGGACCCCATGGTAGAAGTTCCAGTACTGCCTGGGTGGCATTGGGCTTGCCAAGACGGACAGGTTACCATGGCATTAGGGTGTATATCCGAATTTCATCCTCATAATTTGGCGTATGGGGTTATGATATTGATGAAGCAGCGAGATTGACCATCTCTAACATTTGCAACCATTCTCGCTTGGTCCCTTAAGGTCCTCGAAAGAAAGTGTTGCCCGCATTTCCAGCAATTACAACTATTCTCGCTTGGTCCCTTGAGGTCCTCGAAGGAAAGTGTTGCCCGTATCCTCTGATTATATGTTCAACCACTCTCATTCAGGGAGAAGAGTTGATTACTTGTTCACATGTTTAATTTTGTTATTAACATGCTTGGTTACTTCTTCATTAAATGTTTTGGATACACGTTCTCTTCTAGTAGTACTTGTTTATACATACTCAAACTAGTTTTTTATCTGGTTTTTACCTTATTTCTTATCAATTGTTTGTACGTGCATGGCATGATTTTTCAAAAAACGCTTCTTAAAGGGTAAAATGTTTGCAAAAACCCCATTTTTTCATATCCCTCACTGAGCTAGGTGTAGCTCACTCTCTCTATATGATAATTACAGGTGAACTTGGATTCAAGCCAATTTCACAAGTTGATTAAGGAGATTCTCTAACTGTCAGGATGTGCTTATGCTCTTGCGATCTACTTGCATGTTATTGTAGCTATAACTTTTGTAATAGGAGATTATGCTATAAGTTAAATAACGTGATGTAATATATTAACCTTTTGGATTCTAAGACTGTATTTAATTTGATCTTTTATTCTTTTGTAACCTAGGGGTTGGGTTGGGTTGGAACTGTGAATGAACAATTGAACCTCGGTCTTGTAAGTGTAATTCTGGTGGTTATGAATTTAATTATCAGTGATGAAGTTTGTATAATGTGCTTTACTAGAATTAGCTTAAAAATAGGGGTTGTAATGGTGATATTAGTTTCTTAGTTGTATGGTATTATGGACATTAGAGCTTGGGCTAGTAACTTGTGCCTTAGCGGACCTAAAAGGAGCGATCTTCTTAAACCCGTGGCATCACGATCCCAGATGTTCAAGGTTATTATAAGTTTGAATATATCTATTTTCTCACCGATTAGTACGATATCAGAGGCTATTATAGTAATTAAGAAGATAGGGTCGTGACAAGGTTGGTCACATGGTCTTTCGCCCTTCTGCTCTTGACCAATATGTCATCTACATAGATCTCCATATTTTGGCCAATCTAATTTCTGAAGGCCTTGTTCACCATTCGAGTGTAGGTGGCTCCAGCATTCTTGAGGCCAAAATACATGACCTCATAGTAGTAGAGTCCTTGATCGGTGATGAAGGCAATTTTCTCTTTATCTCCGGGAGGCATCTTAAGCTGATTAGAGCCCTTGAAGGCATCCATGAAAGAGAGTAGCTTAAACCCGGAGGTAGCATCTACCATCTGATCAATCCGAGGTAGGGGAAAACAGGCCTTGTTGAGGTCGGTGAAGTCAATACACAATCTCTATTTGCCTGAGGACTTGGCCACTAGTACCACGTTGGATGATTAGGTTGGGTATTGGATTTCCCTTATGTGGCTGACATCCATCAGCTTATTAACCTCTTCTGCTATGATTTGTTGCTTATCATAATGGAAGTGCATACGCTTCTGCTTTACCGGATAGTGGTTTAGGTCGGCATTCAGGTGATGCTCAATCATACCCAGGTCGATACCTGTCATGTCAGAAGCAGACCATGCAAATATATGTTCATTTTCTAGAAGAAATTGGCTTATACCTTTCTTGAGGTCATCGGGGAGCTCACTGCCGATCTTTGTTCTCTTTACTTCATCGGAAAGCTCCACCTCTTGAATGTCTTCTGCCGGGCTCCCTCTCTTGGCATCCCTCTTCTCTTCGGGCAAATCTGGTCCCTAGCCAACCTGATATTTAGGGCGGAGGGAGTTTTCATGACATTCCCGAGCCGAGAGCTGGGCTCTTCGGATTGTGGCTAGGCCACCCAGGGTCAAGAATTTCAAGGCTTGGTGGTAAGTAGAAGGAACAACCCTAAAATGATTGAGTGTCACTTACCCCAAGATCCCATTGTAAGTGGAGTTGTAATCCATTGCAATGAAGTTGGCCTGTATCAAAACCCATTTATCTCCATCTTCCAGCATCAGTGGGAGGTTGATGACCCATTCGGCTCAGTAGGCATGTCCTGTGAAACCAGCCAAGGTGCCCCTCAATAGCCTGAGTCGGCCCTTGTCCAACCCCATCTGCTCGAATGCACTCAGGAATAGGACTTCGGTCGAGCTCCCGATGTCCACCATCAGCCTCTTTACAGTAAAGTTAGCTATTTTAGTGTTGATCATCAACGGGTCGTCATGGGGCAATATCACCCCTTCCAAGTCTTCTGAGGAGAAAGTGAGTTCTTCCCTTCCCGGGATCAGACCCTATACCGGCCCATACTCTCTTCCAGCCTGAACATAACCCTTTCTGCTAGCCAAGGTCTCTCCACCCGAAGTCAATCCTCTTGCAATGGTCTCAATCTTGGCCAAATGTCTGCCCCCGACCTGGTGCCTAGGTGGATTTCTTTCTCTCTTTCTGTCCCTCCTCCTTGGTCGTGATTCCAAGTTGGTTGTTGGTCTACGTACCTCTGGAGGTGACCTCGGGCTATCAATGCCTCAATTTCTTGTTTCAAATCTCGGCACTCCTCGGTGGTGTGGCCGTAGTCCATATAGTAGCGGCAATACTTGGTCTTATTGCACTTCTCAGGTCGGCCTTTCATCTTGGGCACTGGTGGCTGGTGGTTCTAGTGTTGGATCTCCATCAAGATTTGCTCCCTTGAGGTGTTGAAGGGAGTGAACATGGTGAACCGGGGGCTCTGCCTCAGTTTCTGAGGGTGATTACCTCGGTCATTTTGGGCCTTACTTTCAATTTGGCCTTTGGAGACTTCCCCCTTCTTACCTGCTTCATTTTCTTTGTCAACGTCCCTCTTCGCCTGGTAGATTTCTTCGAAGTGTATGTACCCTTCTGCCTGTACCATCAGCTCAGCTACAGTATCCATGGGGTCGATGGCCAAGAAAGATGTAAGGGGGCCTAACTTGAGCCTACTTTGGTAAGCCATTAATGTCATGGAGTCTTCCAGGTTGGGGATTCTGAGGGACTCTTCATTGAATCGGGTTGTGTAAACCCTCAAACTTTCTCCTTTATGTTACTTCACCGATAGCAACGATGATGTATGACGGGTTGCACACCGATTCCCTGCGAAGCGGGATAGGAAAGCCTCTGCCAGCTGGTAAAAACTTGCAATAGAAACGGGGTAAAGTTTTTGGAATCAGTCCAAGGCATTGCCAACCAGGGTAGTCGGGAACGTCTTTATCTTCATGAGGTCGGTCATATCATGCAAAGTCATATGGTGATCAAAGTTGAGCAGGTGGCTAGCGAGGTCTCTGTCACCATTATAGACTGCCAGGTTGGGCACCCGATTACCAGTGGGCAATAGCGTGGCCAGCACCTCGGGAGAGAGTGGGCTTACACCGAGCTGGTTAATGACCTTCGCTATGGCAGTAGCGATCTTGGCCTGCTCGGGGTCGGCATGCGCTGCCCTTCTGCCTTTCATTTCCTCGGGTCTCTCTATCAGCTCCAAGAGGCCTTCTCCCTCTGAAGCCCAGGTTTGCCTTGGGGATAGAATGCGGAACTATGGGCGCGCGGGCAGCGGAATAGCTGCTTGCGGAGCTAGGGGTTTCGCAGCTAGCTGGGTTACCTGCTCCTTGAGTTCTTCGAATATCCCGAGCATCATCCTCATCTCTGGTGACAGGCCAGGGTTAAGGTCAGTATCCGTAGAGAGGTTAGTTTGTGAGGCTAAGTGTATACGTTGGCTCGTTCTAACGTTGGTTTAGGTTGGGTTTAGGCTTGGCACCGGTATGGTTCCAAGGTCGTCATCCAGGTTGGGCGAGTCCTCTACCGGCGCACTGTGGCTTCTAGTTTGTACCATGATGGTTTCTCAGTGAGTGGTAAGAAAAGTGATGGGAAGGGACTTCTCACAAACCGCGCCAAACTGTCGATGTTAAGAATCTCGCAGTTGAGGTTGGACTTCTACGCCTGCCGAACTGAACTTTTAGGTCGGCTGCTTGACCTACACAAGTAAATGGAAGGAAATGACGGGGTGATAACTCGGATTTTTCCCTCAGGATTGCGAATGATTAGTATGTCTGAGCTGGCGAGGTAGTTGAAAGTATTAATGACAAGTTACCTCTTAAATATGGGGGTTGAACTCTATTTATACTAAATTCGGATCTAACAGCAATTAATACGGTGTGCAGTTTTACATCCCATCAGGGCTTTTTGTCATATCAGAATAGTTGGCACAAAGATCGGAGGTTTTCCTGGGTCGAGATGAGATCGGGTCGGCATCGAAGTTAAGCATTAGTGAATCAGGTAAGATTTCGACTCGAGTTCGCCTACCTCAGCTCAGTGACCCCTCGTCAATCACAATAAAATATTCCATAAAAAAGGCTTAAGATTTTCAATTAAAAATTATTTAAGCATATAATTAATGGACTTAACACATTCACAACACTAGAAAGGCAAATACTATTGATCAAATATGCATATCAATACCCTCGTATATTCTAATATACTATTTCCCTCTTATTTATTCTTGTAATTCTCAAATTTTCAGCTTTCTATTGTCATAATTTGAAGGTTTTCTGTACTTATATATGTAGATAGATTTGAACTTTCCATTTTTAGATTTCGTCCTTGAATTTTAGATTTTGACTTTTCACAAGGAAGACCTCATCTATTCTCATATAAGGCCTTTTTGAGGATAAAATTATATGATAGTAAGTTTAAGAGAGGAAGGTCTCGAGTTAATAAGATATTTTGTTATCAAAGAAGAGCTCATCTATTCTTATACCGGGCCTTTTAAGGCTAAACATGTATGACCATATTAGGTCAATGATAATCAAATTTGAGTAATTAGTATCAAATTCAAAGAGTGAAAATCTTAATAACAACTTTTTGACTTTTCGTCTCTCTATAAATTTCTATTTAGTAGCGTGTTCGACATGTCTACTATTCTAAAATTTCATTCTTCACTGACGTATGTTGGAGTGCACTGTTACATTTGGTAGTTTACTATTTAGTAATCGGCTCCGTCAACTAAATTTTCACGTCATTAAAAAAAAAAGATGCATTTGTATTTAAAAAAAAGAAAAAGAAAAGAAGACTTATAACTTTTTTTACAACGCTCGAACATATAGTAATACCGTTAATTAAAGATAATAAAGAATATTTCATGGCAAGACACATGACTAAAAACCAAACCACATTAAAACTCATTGATGTTGTCGTGAAGAGTCACTTTTTCTACCAACTCAGATTACTTCTCGTCCTCAAACTCCGTAAGATCCCAAGTTGGCCAATCTGAGATCTACAGAAAACGTTCGACCCGACATGGCACATGCTGGTTAGGTCAAAATTTATGCAGCACGATAGGTACGTACAATACCATGCATATCATCTTTTATTGATGTTTATGTTATGTGGTGCATGGCTGGTCTCACATCTCTCGCAATAAATACCTATGTGTTCAGGGGCGGATTGAGTTTATGGTGAGGAGGTGTACGTGTACATCCTCATTTTGGAAAAAAAAAAAAAAATTGTTTTTTGGTATTTTTTTATAAAAAAATTATTATATTTGATACTTTGTGCACATACTGAACTTTCTCACTGTACGAGTGCACACCCTAAGTGTGAGTGTCTGGATTCGCCACTAGTTGCACGGAGCTAAGGAAAAAAGAGAATCTGGAAAATTTAAAACTGGACAATAAAAGGATAAAAAACGACCACCGACGTATGCTCTAGTGGTATGTTTTTGAGGCAAGAGATTACAAGATTAATTTTTGTGAGTTACGTTTAAAAACTGCTCAACAGGAGTCGAATAAGTGGTAATATGTTAGGTTTAATCTTGGTAAACGTGTTTGGAACTCAATTTTGATTTAAAAACATAATCCAATAAATCTCGAGTCCTCTCTTGTAGATTTACTCAATTTGAGACAACTTATATGTGCACTTCAAGCTCTCTCCTAAGTATCACATTACACCTTTTTTTTAACAATCTCATTCATTTATGAAATTGTCCAGTTTCTTTACTGTATTGAAGGCCTCTATTAGAGTTAGATAATGTAAAATTTTGAAAAGATTAAGGCTTCTTTTAGAGTTATGTAATGTAATTTATGAAACAATTAAAAGTAGCACAACCTCTATTTATTTTTCTTATTCTTATTTGGGTTATAAATTATTGGAAAAATGAACTATTTTGGCCAAGATGGTTTTCAAGTTACCCTTAGTTCTTTTTGAGACTATTCGATTTTTAATCAGTTTGAATAAGTTCGTCCCTAACGTATAATTAAAATCTTAATTTAGTGCTCATAATTTATTTGTGCCTTTTATTCATGAAGTGTTAAGTTTTATGCAGAGCTGCTCTAATCTACGACTTTAACTCAAAAAACCTAGTAGTAGTAGTCTAGTAGTGGACTATTTTCCCCTAACATTTGAAATATCATGTCCGAATTTCATGGAGCTGAGGGATAAAAATAAATAAATAAAAATTACAATCTAATTAATTAATCTTTGACACATGAATTTTTTTCGGTTAACCTTTTGGATAAATGTTTAAGACTAGATGGACCAAAGTTTTGAAATATTAAATCACAACATGAAATATGAGAGGTTGATATTGTGATTCTTGACAAATGTGGACTATTTCGAAAAATTTGTCCATGTCGTTTAAAGGAAGCTAAGCCTAACACCGAATATATATATATATATATGGGCTGACTAAATAATGGTGAATTTGATACTTCGAGACTACAATTAAAAATTGAACAAGCTACATTGCTTTGACCCATCATCATATCGTCTCGTTAATTAAAAAAAAAATCAATTATATGTATGTTTTTTTTTCCCCCTATAGATCTGTGCATGATTGTCGTAATGGGATAAAATTACGACAAAGATTTAGTTTAGTTTAGTTTCATTTACGCGATATTTGATTGTTTGAAATGTTTGCTACATTCTTGCATGAACTTTTGGACGGCCTTTTCTCTTTCCATTCCTTCTTTGGGATGATTTTGTGTGCTCTTAACTAGCTAGAGACTTGGGCGATCAGGACATCATAGTTTTCTTGGGTCTTTCCGACATTAAAGTAGGTTGCTGTCAAAGATTCTACAGCTCAAAATGGTGTTAATTTATTTGGAGCTTAGAAACTATTCTAAAGATGCCTATTTCTTTGCTTAGAAGTAATCTTCACATGAAGTTGAGTATCGCATTTAATAAACTAGAAGCATAATCTGAGGGGCAGAAAGGACATGTGACTTCTTACATGAGTTGAATAGCGCCATTACTTGGGGAACAGATCTGTTGTGAATTGTTGATACAACTATAATAAAATGATAAATAGTTGAATCTCACTCATAACATTACAATATTATGAGAATGCCCTCATTCCGTCACTTCACTTTCAACAATGTTCATT
Source organism: Ehretia macrophylla (assembly GCA_037974665.1). NCBI lineage: Eukaryota > Viridiplantae > Streptophyta > Magnoliopsida > Boraginales > Ehretiaceae > Ehretia > Ehretia macrophylla. The sequence goes on along the minus strand of CM075769.1, from coordinate 52,640,824 downwards.
GATTATTGATGTTGGACATGTTTGTGCGAAGGCACATTCAAATGTGAAATTTCCTCCTTTTTTTCTCTTCAGTTTTCCAATCACAGAGGGATGATTCAAAAAGGGATGAGCAAACAATCGTACAATTTTCGGTTTTAAGAAAGGGGTATTGGAAGGATTAAGGTCTATTAATATTGTATATCCTCAAAATCTACAATTAAAATTACGTGATTTTTAATTTCCGTAATTCATTAAAATCACGTGGTTTCACCTCCGTAATCCCTTTATTAGTGGTCACTAATAACCTGCTATTTCCAAAGATAGACGAACGGAGGAGGGTAGGAAGACCAATCATGATGGAGGCCAGGGTTTTCTACGACTTTTAACAAGACATGATAGAGAGATACTTATAAGGATTTCCTAATTTGTGACTCAAGTTGGCCATTGTTGTATGGGTTTGATTTTTTGCACATCTTTACTGGTTCATGTTTTACTCAAAATGCTGAGGCGTTTATCTCTTCTCTTCATGCCTTGTGAAGGTTATGTTGGTTGGGTTTTGGCTCAAAATCTAATTCTCAAAGCATATCGAAGACAAGTAGATGTATCAGACCAAACAATTGTAACCATATAATAACGAGGATTTAGGTTTTTTTATGCGTAGAATTATGTTGCATAACTATTAATTCAAATAGCAGATTGTTGAAAGGGGCCGTGAAAAAGACCCTAAAACTTATATAACTCAGAAGACTATATTACGTTAAAACTATTATGTTATTTTTGTTGTTTTGTTATGTATACATTCTCGTCCCAACAAATTGAGCTTGCTTTGGAAATGAAAGATTTAGGGATGGTGGTTATTGACCTCTCTGGTAATCCTGTCATAGTTAAATGGTATTATAATTATTTGACCATTGTATTTCACCATTGTTCTCATTTGCAATGAGCTTGAGGCTCCATTTGTTTGCCGTAAAATATTTTTCAGTAAAATATTTTTCACATTTTATGGTGTTTGGTAGGACATAAAATATAATCAAAGGAAAAATATTTTTCAATCAAAGGAAAAGTTATAGTTATAATGGGTGTAAAATGTTTTCTTCTCGCCACTTTTGCATTCACTTTTTACCAAGTATTTTTTTTCTCCTCCCATAAAAAAGTCAGAAGTTGTTGCTGCCTTCTCTTTTTGCATTCATCGTCTCTCTCTCCCACCTTCTCTTACCACAACATCTAGATCTAGATCAAGGTATGTCTTTTTATTATTATTATTTTATAAAGTTCACAACATTGTCTCTATATATTTCTGATTTCCTTTTTTTTTCTTCTTCTTAACAGATGCCAATGTTGATAGCTTTCACAAGCATATTTTTTTATTTTCTTGTGTGACAACCAAATACCAAAAAATATTTCTCAATGTGACAACTAAATACCAAAAAATATTTTATTTTCCAATAAAATATATTGACAAAAAATATTTTCCCTCAACAAGTTATTTTATGGCAAACAAACAAAGCCTAAAATACAATACATTTTACGAAACACTTATGCCGGCTTTAAAGATTTTTTTTGCTTGTTTGTTTTTTTTGGGGGTCAGGAAAAACTCATCCAATTTTACATCAACACAAACTAACATGTGTCGGACAAACCTGGCCCATGAAAAATAAGGTCACGAGGCCCAGACAATAAAAGCCCAATCCGGAGGAAATTCAGGCACTGCTAGATTTTCAGCCAGGATAGATTGGCCATGGTTGCTGCTTTAGAGACCATGAATTGGCAAAAATTTGTTTTTTTGTTAGATAAGTAATCGTTTCATTAATATGAATCTAAATCTCTTGAATGACTAATTAAGTTTAATGTGTTAATAATTTAATTTCTCACGTGGAAGATTATAATAATAATAATTAATTGTTCTTTTGCACTTCCTTGTGAAATCCAGCATGTTCTATAATAATAATAATGAAAAGTGCTTATAAATAATTTTGATGTCTAAGAGGAAACTTAACGAAGATGACATGACAATTAAAGGGGAGACTATTAAAATACCAACTTTTTTTCTTTTTCTTCTGTCTGGCACTAACAACTCACACCAGAATTTGTTCATGTGTATATGTCTATTTTGAATTAAAATATAATCTGCATAAAGATATACATGTATTTATTTTATTGAGTAAAATGGCCAAGCTGAAATGGTCAACATTAGCTAAGCTTTCTTTAATATCTGGTCATGCTTTTAGACATGGTCAGACTTGAGACTGGTCCACTATGTTGCAATTAAATCCCTTTAAAGTGTTTTGATTGATGATTGCAAAACTATGGGGTGGGTTAATGTAAGATTTAAGGTGAGATAAGTTTATAATAAGGTAAATATTATACGTTGATTGATTTACGAATTTGGACTATTTTAATTTTTTGGATGTATTACTATAGACACTATTTAATTACTGTTTCTCTTATTCTTAAAAAATGATAGGAAGGTGATAACAAACACTTTTCGAATAATTATCTAAATTCTACGATTCCAACCTCCCTTGTAGCAATTAGAAGAAAAAAAAAGATGGATTTCTTAATAAATACATTGAATGGAAGAAGGAAATAATACTCTTAGGAACTGATCCTATTTCAATATAAATGTGTACTCTACACGTCACAAATGATCAATTACTCAATCTGTATATATATTTATATTTATATAAATGAGTTCATACTAAACAAATATATTTATGTACATAAATATTCAAAAATGGCGACAACATATAAACCCCTTTTACTTGAAATAAATGGTCATATTAAGTTATTTTTACAACACATAAATAAGTTTTTAAACATTGCAACAACACTTCGATTAACTAATTTTAGATTATTACTTGGAAAATGGCAAATGATAATGCAAATTATATTTATTAATAGTTTCCTTATGTTCTAGCATCAATTTGATGTTAAAAAAAAAAAAAAAGCAAATCTTTTACGTACTAGTCAACATTTCAAATTACGTACTAGTCAATATTTCATATGGCTGTTGTCCATATGGTGAGAAGACAACAGAAAAAAAATAAAAAATAAAAAAGAAACTAAACGAGGGAAGAGTAGAAAATAAACAGAAATACGACATCGTAACGCTCAACTTGCCGAAACAGTAACAAATTGTCAAAACGTATACACACACACACACACGCACACACGCACACACTCTCTGTTATATTAACACTCACACACATACACACACACTTCTTCAGTTTCATTTCACACTCCGATCTTTCTCGATATATATACACATATAAATATGTACATACAGCTTTATATACATAAACACGCACATACACACATAATGTGAGACCTTATAAATTGAAATGCAAATTTTTCAAGAATTGAACATTCTTGAATCCAATCTGATCAGATCACCATTTAGAAATCCAGTAAAGTAAACAAAAAATGAGAAAAAAATAAAAAATTGAGAGATAAAGTTCGTGAAAAATACGTAAATTGAGAAATGTCGTGGGGATTAGGATGGAAGAGACCGTCGGACACGTTCCATTTGACGCTAAGCTACGGCGCCGACGTCGACACGCTGGATGACGCAAGCCCTACGTCATCTAGATCGTCATCTCGATCGTCATCGCCATTCTCCGCTTCTTCTCCTCCGACGCCGTTTCACGACGCAATCAGCAACAACGGCAACAATCAGAATCAGAATCTAGGTTTCCGGATCGATCTCGATTGGACCTCTGGCGACGATGAGGATCAGGTGGCGTTGAAGCTTCAGTCTAAGGTCATGGTGGCTTTGCCATCGCCTCAGGACACGGTGGAGGTGGGATTAAAACCGAGGGGCAAAATAGAAAATAGTGAAAACGTTGGGGGCGATAGTGAAAGTAACGGAAATCCGGAGGGCACAAGTGAGAATATTGAAAATTTGGAGGGTAGAAGTGAGAATTATGAAAATGTGGATGGAATTGAGGTGGAGATGAGGGTGGTGAAGAGGAGGGATCCGTTGAAGGGGGTGATCATGTCGCGGGTGGCGGGTTCGGGCCAGCAGAGTGATGGAATGGGAGTTTTGGTGAGGTTAATGAGGTTGAATTTCGCGGAAGGGGTCGCGGTGGGTTCAGTTGGTGGGGTGGGGGAAGGGTTGGTAGGATGTGCTGAGCATTGGAACAATGTGACTGTGATTAGCCTCGGTGGTCTTGGATTGTCGGTGAGCAATTCTTTTTACTAGTGATCATCATACACATTTATAATCATATGTACCTATATTATGTTCGTGTGTGCGTGTTTTATATGGATGTGATTATGGTTGATCTTTTTCACATGTTGAGATATATCTTGTGATATTGTGTTCCTCTAAGGTAAAGACCTCGACAAGTAAGAAATAAACGATAAAAAGAAAGCAGTGATGATGTAATTGATTGTATTGCTGGTGAATTAGATTTAGAAGGGTTTAAGTTGTAATGACAATCCAGGAATTTAGTATATTGGTTTGTGTAACGTAAAATGGTTCAATTTCTTTTACATATCAATATTGGATTATAAAAATAAATATAAATGGAATGACACAAAGAGGATTAGCTATTGGTTAACCTGGCGCTAGGGCAAGGATGATGTGCACCAATCTGGAAATGGTCAAAACTCTTTTACCTTGAACTGATTGAAAGCAGAAATTTATTCCCTCCAATGGAGTAAAGACCTATTGTATACTTCATGGATGGGATTGTAGAATGACCCCTCTCCTGTTCACCTGCAGCAAGGATTGAGTTCTGCACTATCTGTTTCCTGAGAAGAAACTGTCAATTTATGAATATATACTAGAGATCAAATATGTTTTAATATATACTAGAAACTGTCAATTTATGAATATATACTAGAGATCTAAGGGAGTCAAAGAGGCTTGACATTTGAGCCTTTACAATGTAATATAGATCAAATACGTTTTAATATATACTAGACAATGTAGACATTAATAGAGACAGAAAAAGGATGGCTGCCCCTGAATACTATTCTTGTGAGTAGCTTTCCTTCAGTTGATTCAATCATTGTTTATTGCAATCTTGAACAATGCCAGGTTTTGCCAGTTGAGATAACCCGACTACCTCTCCTTGAAAAGCTATACCTTGAAAACAACAGGCTCTCAGTCTTGCCTCCTGAGCTCGGTGAGCTGAAAAACTTGAAAGTTCTTGCAGTTGACTACAACATGCTGGTCTCTGTACCTGGTAAGCTAATAATATATATAAAAGAAAGTTGAGCTGGAATAGAAAATAATTAATTTGTCACTCTTTGAGCCTGAAGACACTCTTTCCTTCTTACACCATTCTTGTTGTGATCTGACTTTGTAAGCAGTTGAACTAAGACAGTGTGTTGGACTCGTTGAATTGTCGCTGGAACACAACAAATTGGTTCGACCTCTTCTTGATTTCAGGTCATTCTATCAATATGTATAATTAAATCTATCTTCAATTTGTGTCAATTGTCATTTCCTTATAAGCTTGGTTGTGTATTTATCTCATTGTTAGATGATTATTGTTTGGCTGAATCACAGGGCTATGTCTGAGTTACGTGTTCTTAGGCTATTTGGTAATCCCTTGGAGTTTCTCCCTGAGATTTTGCCATTACACAAACTTCGCCACTTATCTCTCGCGAATATTAGGATTGTAGCTGATGCCAATTTAAGATCCGTAAATGTACAGATAGAGGTAGTGGGAGCAATATCCTTTTCACTGTTATATGGTGCGTTTGTGTAAATTACAAACTAATATATTCTTCTTTTTTTTTGCCTTCACCTGTAGATGGAGAATACTTCTTACTTTATTGCATCTCGACATAAATTGAGCGCATTCTTTTCTCTCATATTCCGTTTTTCTTCTTGTCATCACCCTTTGCTAGCATCTGCTCTAGCAAAGATAATGCAAGATGAGGGAAACCGAGTAGTTGTCGGGAAAGATGAGAATGCAGTTCGACAGCTCATAAGCATGATAAGTAGCGACAATCAACATGTGGTATGTTGGATTTTGTTGATTTCTCATGTTTGTCTAAAGTCTTACTCAGTCGTTGACTTCAAAAAACAAAAAGAAAAAAAAAATCTGTCATCTATCTAGTCTAATTAGATGCAATTCTTAGGTTGAGCAAGCTTGCTCTGCACTTTCATCCCTTGCCTCGGATGTATCTGTGGCAATGCAGTTAATGAAATCTGATGTTATGCAACCGATTGAACGAGTATTGAAGTCAGCTGGTGCTGAAGAAGTGATCTCTGTGTTGCATGTTGTAGCGACATTGGCTTTTGCATCTGATGTTGTAGCCCAGAAGATGATGACCAAAGATATTCTGAAATCACTGAAACTGTTATGCGCCCACAAAAATCCTGAGGCAAGTTTACTGCATGAGTTTGTATTTTTCTGTATGTTATTTCTTTCATCTGAAGTTCAGTGCTTTATCTCTGATTAGGTACAAAGGTTAGCTCTATTTGCAGTTGGAAATCTAGCTTTCTGCTTAGAGAACCGCCGTGTGCTTGTAACTTCAGAAAGTTTACGGGAACTTCTTTTGCGGCTGACGATGGCATCTGAGCCACGTGTGAGTAAAGCTGCGGCTCGTGCTCTTGCGATTCTAGGTTGGTTTCTGTGGATATTTGGTGTTAATATCGAGGTTTTTGTGAATTAACCTTCCACGGCGTATTCTTTGCTGTCTTAGGGGAAAACGAAATTCTACGGCGTGCAATCAGAGGCAGACAGGTACCGAAGCAAGGATTACGCATACTCTCAATGGATGGTGGTGGCATGAAAGGTTTAGCAACTGTGAGGATTCTCAGAGAAATTGAAAAACGTACTGGGAAGCAGATACATGAGCTGTTTGACCTTATCTGTGGCACATCAACGGGCGGGATGCTTGCTGTTGCTCTTGGAATTAAACTGATGTCCTTGGAAAAATGTGAAGAAATATACAAGAAACTTGGTAAGTTCTTCAAATTGAGAGAAACAAAATCCAGGAGGTTGACAGTTTCTTTGGATAATCATTCACTTTTTCCTACCCATTTTGCAGGGAGACTAGTTTTTGCTGAACCAGTTCCAAAGGATGAAGCTGCAACTTGGAGAGAAAAGTTGGATCAGCTCTACAAAAGCTCATCACAGAGTTTTAGAGTTGTCGTGCATGGATCTAAAGTACTTGCTGCTACCAATATTTTAACAAGTTATATGTGTGACTTATTGAAGAAAGAGTTTTCTATGCATGTGGTTCTCTGTGATGTCTATCTTACACATCATCAGTAGAAAGATGTCACTTGTTAATTGATGTTCAGACTTTCTTGGGTGTTCCGCTTAGCTTATGAGATGGCAAAAACAGCTTATAAGCTCTTTATAGGTGTTTGGTAAAAAAGCATACAAGCTCACAGAGATGTTGTTTAGAAGTTCCTCACCCACTACTTTTGTTTTTTACCGGAGAATTTATGAAAATATTTCACCTATTATTTGGGCGTACAAACCAAGTTCATGCTATCTTGCTGGCTGAGCTAGACACCCTCAATGTGTTTATGTTTATTTGATGCCAAGCATGTGTGCTTCCTGATCTGAGTGAACATTATGTCTTGGGTTCTGATGCCGACCTTTATCTTCTTCCAGCACAGTGCGGATCAGTTTGAGAGGTTGTTAAAGGAGATGTGTGCTGATGAGGATGGAGATCTTCTTATAGAGTCAGCTGTGAAAAGAATTCCTAAAGTTGTTGTCGTGTCAACTCTAGTTAGTGTAGCACCAGCGCAGCCTTTCATATTTCGCAATTTCCAGGTTTTACTTAAATCATTTACTACAGATTCTTGAAATCTTTATTTTCTAAAGTGAGTTTGGATTTTAGCTGCCATCTTTATTATGTTTGTTTTAAAGTGCAGTACCCTGCAGGCACACCTGAGATTTCTTATTCAATGTCAGAAAACTCGGCTACTGGTGCTATTGCAGCAGCAACTACTAGCACTCAGGGTGGATATAAGCGCGATGCTTGTATTGGAAGTTGTAAGCATCAGGTATGGCAGGCCATTAGAGCATCATCTGCAGCACCATATTATCTCGATGATTTTTCTGATGGTTAGTTCTTCCTATCCTTGCGTAGAACTGATTATGGCTTCTTCTTCTTCAGTTAGTATCTTAAATGATTTGTCAACAACTCCTTTGCTATAATTACTTCTCTTCCATTTTCTGCAGGTGTGCATCGCTGGCAAGATGGTGCTATTGTAGCAAATAATCCTACTATATTTTCCATACGTGAAGCACAGCTAATATGGCCAGATGCAAAAATTGATTGCTTAGTGTCGATTGGATGTGGTTCTGTTACAACCAAGGTATCAACAATACTTGATGCATTCTCTGGGATTGTTCTTTAAATAGTCAGGCTCTCAGAGAGTAGGATGGAAAACATTTTTTTTTGAGGGGTGGGGGTGGGGGAAGAAATTGGTATATGACATAGTTTAATTGTACTTCTGGATGTATTCCACTTCTTGTTGCGATTATTTGCCATGTTTTACTTTCTTCTCATGCTATGCTAGATTCGGAAAGGTGGATGGCGTTATTTGGATACTGGCCAGGTGTTGATTGAGAGTGCATGCTCAGTCGAGAGGGTTGAAGAAGCTTTGAGCACATTGCTTCCTATGCTTCCTGATGTGCATTACTATCGGTTCAATCCAGGTGGAGATATTATATTGGTTTATTTACCAAAAAATGTTTAATTTTATTGGCTCTTCTATTTTTTTTGTTTTAAACCTCAAAAGCACTTCTGAGATCATTGGAATTAATTCAGATATGTCTTTTTAAGGAATTGTAAACCAAATATTTAGACAGATGAACAGATCAATTAAAAAACGGTTATTTATCCAGCTTCTTGACTCTGATATAGCTGAATGTATCATTTGCGGATTATTTTGGTATACACATACACATACGTGTGTTTGCATGTATATGTACCCTTAATTTGTTGTGTACTTGTGTTTTCATTTGCAGTTGATGAACGTTGTGATATGGAGCTGGATGAGACTGATCCTTCGGTCTGGTTGAGGTTAGAGGCTGCAACAGATGAGTATATCCAGAGAAACTCTAATGCATTCAAGGATCTATGTGGAAGATTGCTGGAGAACCCTTATGATGAGAAATTTTCAGATAGCTTGAAGTCTCAGCAGTTCCTCAAAGCAAGAAGTTCTAAATCTGGTATGTGTTCTGAGTCTTCTGACTCAACTGTCAGTTCCTTACCATCAGTTTGTTTATGATTGCTGGAATAAGTTTGAATTTTGGTGTATGGCGTTGTTAGATGGAAACAGCCCTTCGTTGGGTTGGAGACGCAGCGTGCTACTTGTGGAGGCGTCGAATAGTCCAGATTCTGGTAGACTTTTTCACCATGCTCGCACACTGGAGACGTTTTGTGCTCAAAATGGAATAAGACTCTCTCTTCTGAATGGAGTATCTGCTACCTTTAAGACAGCTCCAGGATCAACGTTTCCAACACCATTCACATCTCCTTTGTTCACTGGGAGTTTCCCATCAACTCCTCTATTATTCAGTCCTGATGTTGGGCCTTCGAGGCTTGGCAAAATTGATTTAGTCCCACCGTTGAGCTTGGATGGATTTCAATCTGCTAAAACATCTGTCTCACCGCCTGACTCTCCTGTGCAACGCAGACAGCCTTCTTTGCTTATCCAATCATTTCACGAGAAATTACAGAATTCACCACAAATTGGAGTTGTACATTTAGCACTACAAAATGACACAAGTGGCTCCATACTAAGGTCGACTTTTCATTAGTCGTCCTTTTCTAGCTTTTTCCTTTTACATATTTCTAAGTCATATTATTCCTAATATAATTAATAATTCTGATGTATAGTTGGCAGAATGATGTGTTTGTGGTTGCTGAACCTGGAGAACTGGCAGAGAAATTTCTGCAAACTGTCAAATTTAGCTTGCTGTCAATGATGCGGGATCGACGGAGGAAGTATGCATCAGTCATCACCAATATTTCCACTGTTGCTGAACTGGTTTCTTGCAGGCCATACTTCCAAATTGGAGGTGTTGTCCACCGGTATATAGGACGCCAAACACAGGTATACATCATCGTCTTATGCCTTCTGGTTGTGATAAATGCTTTCATCTTGGGAATGTATATGGAAAAACTAATTTCTTTCGTCAATATTTGTGAAGGTCATGGAAGATGACCGGGAGATTGCTGCTTATATGTTTCGTAGAACAGTCCCTAATATGCACTTAACCCCAGATGATGTTCGCTGGATGGTATGCCCTTGGATTATTAATGATTTATTAGTCGCCAGGAGTTTGTTTGTGTTATCTGTATTAGATGCTAAACTTAATGGTTTCATTCTTCTTAGTACATTTAGTTTAATGATTAAACTAATGCTGCTTAATGCTAGAAAACATTTTGTGGGAAATGTTCTACTTCAATTAAGTATTTCCCTGACATTATTAAGGCTTTTATGGTTGGTTTGTCAGAATAATTTCTATATGATTTTGTGCTAAAAATATAGCCTTTTTTATTTACTATGAATCTTACCTTTGACAAGTATGCATGTTACATTTTCTTTTTTTGATTGAGTAAACAATATATGCATACTGACATTAGCGAACATGTAGACATGTATACTTATATTTAGCGGCATCTATAGCACATGTTCATTTTCGTATGTGTACCTTGGATATAGAAGTTGTGGAAGGCTATATAAATGATTCCTGGGTCTGTGCATACATACTTGGATTAGTCCCTGTGTATCTGTTTTTCAGGAAGTATGTATGTCCACATGATGAGTGCAAGTCTAAATTTTGTTTCGCCTATGTTATTATATTCGCTTCCTGATCCGTGGGAATTTGAAATCATCTTTTCCTTGTTTAGATAGACTCTGGAGCTAATTACTCTGTTAAATCATTAAAGACAATATTTGGTTCATTTTCATGATTCTATTGGTGAGACTGACGCATAAAACTTTTTAGATTGGAGCTTGGAGGGACAGGATTATAATCTTCACAGGTCTCTATGGACCTACCCAAGCTTTGATCAAGGCATTTCTGGATTCAGGTGCTAAAGCTGTTATATCCCCTTCTGCTGAGCCTGAAGAAGTGCAGTTGACAACATTTAACGGGTCAGGTGAATTTAATGTTTTAGAGAATGGGAAGTTTGAGATCGGGGTGGAAGAAGTAGATGATGAAGAGATGGAACCGGCCAGTCCTGCTAGTGATTGGGAAGATAGTGAACCCGAAAACACAAGAGAACGGCCAACATCCCTTTGGGATGATAACGAGGAGGAATTATCTCAATTTGTGTGCCAGTTTTATGATTCATTATTTCAGGGTGGTTCAAGAGTAGACGTAGCACTGCGGCACGCGCTTTCCTTGCATCGGAGCTTGAGGTACTCTTGCCATCTCCCTACTATACCTTAGTTGAAGGACTATCCATTTCAATGGGATCATGGTTCGATGTCTCCTTGACAAGATGCTCTTGCCTTTGTATGTTCTTACATGTTTCTTATTCCGCTTGTTGTAAACAACATTCAAACTGCAGAATGTATAGTGAAAGCAAAGAAAAGCAGGAGAGAGAGAGAGAGAGAGAGAGAGAGAGAGGAAAAATCACAGATGAGAGACTTCAAATAAATCAATGAAGAGTGAAGATCCAATTTTGAGGCTGCTTATTGAATTGGTCAATTTCATTGGTATCTAATTTGAATTTGCAAGCATATCAATGCATCTTTTTTATTATTATTTTCCTTTGATTAGCTCTCAATTTTTTTTTATTTATTATTGCCTGAACTACATCAAATAATAGTGTTTATTTATTTATTTTTTATAATGAGTTCACTTTTATGTTCGATGACATTAGATTTACATCAAGTTTACGAACTTCGTTTGTAGTATTATGTTTCAATCCATGTAATAAATCAATCAAAAAAAGGTTGAAATTCATAACTTTTGATATACGAAGATTATAGACGGTTTTAAAAAGATTAGATATATACGGAGAGACCTAAGCGTGGATCAATGAGCTCAGCGGCAACATGCATCTACCTAGATTTTTAATGTGTTTTTTCTATGACTGAGCGTCTGAGCCTAATCACAAAGGAAACGTATATTTGAAGTGACTTATTAATTAAGCTTTGAGAATATATGGGAACTGAAAGAACTGCTTTAGCAGGATGGAAACTAAATGATTAATATAACTACTCCACTACATGAAGAAAGACAAAAAAAAAATTGATTCCTTTGGGCACACTTCATGAATGTCATCAATTGCATGTCTGAAGCCCCATAATGTGCTTTGAATTGGAAACTCTTCCATGATTCCACTTTTAAAAATAAGCAATAATGTAAAGCAAAACAAAGAAATTAAGTCAGGAACATTTAGGGCCACATTGCTAAAAAGCACTCATGTCCTCCTAACATGAAAAATGTACTGATTGCCAGTATGAACATGGATTAGTTGGTGAGACTTCACCCTAAGCTATTAAGTTCCACACCAACAAACCCCAAGAAGGTAGTTTAGTGGTAAAACGTTTAAAGCATGAGTAAATAATTTGTTTACTTTTTAAATTTAAATCATGAAGAAGTAAAGTTTTATCAAATCCATTTAGATATACGTCGTGCCTTACTAATTTGAATTATATTTCTTTCACATGTAATCATGTGTCCTAAGATTCTGCGTTCTTGGTGTATTCGTAAGACTTCTTAAGAAAAATTTCATGTCATAAAAAATAAGAAAAGAAGAAAGAAATTTCACATCGACCATAATCATAGATTTTCATTGACCATGATCATGATCCCAAGTGTGCAGCACTAACAAGCAATTATTCACTCAGAAGGTCAAAAAGAAAAAAAAAATTAAAAAATTCCAGATGCTATTATTAGATAGATACATGATAATTACATATCTAATCACAGGAAGAAAAAAAAATCATGCAAAAATGTCACGCTGTTCACTATGTGCAACACATCATTCTTGTCTATGATCACACTCTAAAGCCAAAGGAAAGGTGCTCCTACCTTGAAGCAACATTTTCACATAGTCAGACATGACCTAAAACCACCACTCTTCTTCATTCATATGCCATCAACAACAGCAAGGCAGGGAAGCTTCAAGGAAGGGTGTCCCGTGCACCGGGTTCTACCACTGCAGGGCACAACCATACTCGGAGCCCGTTTTCTCCCCCGGATAGGCCTCGGGAACTTTAATTCCCGGAGAAACAAGAAATAAAGTTTTGAAGCCTCGAACGCAGGCCAAGTCAAGAAAAGGACTTCCTTAGTTGTGATAAAATGAATGCAACTGCACCAGTTGAGGTTGGCACGCGTGGTACAATAGGATCGCTTCTCAGGAAAGAGATTGAATATTTCAGGAGACATGATGTAAACTTAAACCGATCAGGAGGAAGCTCTATGAAATCTCAGAGGCAAAATGCGGAAATGGCCTCTGATGAAGGTAGTTCATGGCGTAATTTTACGTTCTTCGCGACCAAATGGAGAAGGAAGAAGAGAAGATCAGGGAATGGAGTCCTTCCAGGCATGTGCTCCATGGTTGAAGTTTCACATAGCCACAGGATAAATGAAATCCCTGGATTCAGTTACAGAAGCCTTAGAGATGAGTTTGAGAGCTCTGAAGCCTAGACTCCAGCAAGAATGCTTGTTGCCAAGGGCTGAGTCATTTTAGCTCCCAACGAAAAAAGTTATCCATATACGAGTACTAAATTATGTGTTTACAACCTCCTCCACTGTTAGTCGTTGTCTGGTGCAGATGAGCGGATCTTCACTAGCTCTTCAATTCTTACATTGTTAGGCTATTAGGCTGGACCATGTAAAAGGGTCACCTGGTTTGCACTTCTCTTGGCATAGAATTTGACTCTTTGCCATTAAGGTTAGTGATGAATTTTGCGTCTCTTTATGTCACACTCCTAAAATTTGTCAAGGTATATCTCGGAAACGCAATCGCCATGGAAGTCTGGTGTAGTTTTTTGGTCCATTTCTATCTTAAAGACTTGAGGAAATGATAATGATCATGACAACTCAAATCACATGATGATCTAAAGCAACACCGATCCTTCAGGCAGATCTTGCTCTTTACTTGAAGTCATTAATGTATCACGAGTAGTTCTTGTATCCTCACATAGCGTGTGGGTAAGACCCACTTCACATACTCTCAATGTTCTTGCACCTTTGAAGAATTTTTAGTGAAAACTCACATATGCTTGTAGGTAGTATGCCAAAACCATTATAACATGTACTCATCAGAAAGAGATAGTGCAGACTGTGCAGTTAAGTCCGATGATGAAGTTTTTTTTAAGGAAATTACAAAAATCTGGATCCGATTAATGGATCGGGGGATTGAACCCGACGTGAATCGAACACGCAACCTTCTGATCTGGAGTCAGACGCGCTACCATTGCGCCACGGATCCTCTTGGTGTTCTTTTGGATAACAAACATCACGGACTGCTAACTTGGTTTTTTTTTTTTTTTTTTAATTAGGTTACAACTTACATGGGAGGCAAAACTTTGAAATTAGACTATGAGTTTAGAGATGTCTCATCCCTCTTGTTGCTCTCTAGGAGTGGACTAACATATGTGAGATAGTCGACTGTGGTATATCCAAGAGGATTAAAAAGACCCCAATTTGCAAACTAATTTGTATGTTTATTCGCCTCACAATAAATATATTTTAACTCGAACCCAAGTGAGCGCGTAATATTGCTTTCCAATCTTCGATCACATATTTAAATGGACTCTCAACAAGCGTGCTCTCTTTGGGGGCGTTTAATTCGCGGAATATTACAAGATTCTTAAAAAATGTAAAGTTTGGAATATGACATTCTCATGTTTTGTTCGCGGAATAAAATAATATTATTGGGAATATCACATTTATGAGAATGCAATATTTCTATAATTTGGCCAATTTTGAGTCTCATATGAGGGGATAGGAATCTCACATTCTCAAGTCATAGAAATAACTTTGAGAAAATAAAAAACCTAAATATTCATCTTAGAAAATACAAAATTAAAATAAATACCATAAAATAATTCAAAAATTAAAATAAAAAATAATAAAATAATAAAAAAAATTAAAAATAAAAACTAAAAATAAAATAAAATAAAAATAAGATAAAATAAAATAAAAAATAAAATAAAATAAAATAAACAAAATAAAATAAAATAAAAATAAATAAATAAATTATAATAAAATAAAATAAAATAAAAATGAAAAAGTAAATGATAAAATAGAATAAGAAAATAAAATAAAATGAAAATAAAAATAAAATAAAACTATACAAAATACAATATTTAGAACAAATAAAATAATAACAATAAGAATAAAATAAAATAAAATAAGTAAAATAAAATTAGTAAGAATAAAATATAATAAAACTATATAAAATAAAAACATTTAGAATAAATAAAATAATAATGAAATAAAAAATTATCAATTTTCTAGATTCTAAAATTTTAAATTAAATAAATTTAAAAATTTAAAAATAAAATAAATAGTTTGTAAATTTTTATTTTTAATTTTTTTAAAAAATAATAAATTTAAGTTTCTAGTTTTGAAGTGTAAAGTTATAATTTATAAATTATAAAAATAAATTTACTTTCATTATATTTATAAGTTAAATATTTTTTTTACTCGCATATTAACAAAAGTATGCAAAATGTATCGTTATTTGTACACTTTATTTGATATTCTTATTTTTTTGAGCTACGGACATTATTAAAAAATTACTCAATATTCCTAAGTATATTGAGTATAAACCAAATATAATAAAATAACATTTCTAAGAACTTGACAAAATATTCCCAGGAATATTTTTAACAAACCAAACACTTTTAATCATTCATGAAAATAAAAAATATATCTGTAAAAGACCTAAATATTCATCTTAGAAAATACAAAATTAAAATAAATACCATAAAATAATTCAAAAATTAAAAAAAATAATTAAAAAATTAAAAAATTAAAAATAAAAACTAAAAATAAAATAAAATAAAAATAAGATAAAATAAAATAAAAATAAAAAATAAAATAAAATAAAATAAACAAAATAAAATATAAATAAATACATTATAATAAAATAAAATAAAATAAAAATGAAAAAGTAAATGATAAAATAAAATAAAAAAATAAAATAAAATGATAATAAAAATAAAATAAAACTATACAAAATACAATATTTAGAACAAATAAAATAATAACAATAAAATAAAATAAAATAAGTAAAATAAAATTAGTAAGTATAAAATATAATAAAACTATATAAAAAAAAAACAATTAGAATAAATAAAATAATAAAGAAATAAAAAATTATCAATTTTCTAGATTCTAAAATTTTAAATTAAATAAATTTAAAATTTTAAAAATAAAATAAATAATTTGTAAATTTTTATTTTTAATTTTTTTACAAAATAATAAATTTAAGTTTTTAATTTTGAAGTGTCAAGTTAAATTTTATAAATTATAAAAATAAATTTACTTTCATTGTATTAATACGTTAAATATTTTTTTTTACTCGCATATTAACAAAAGTATGCAAAATGTATCGTTATTTGTACACTTTATTTGATATTCTTATTTTTTTGAGTTACGGACATTATTGAAAAATTACTCAATATTCCTAAGTATAATGAGTATAAACCAAATATAATAAAATAACATTTCTAAGAACTTGACAAAATATTCCCAGTAATATTTTTAATAAACCAAACACTTTAATCATTCCCGAAAATACAAAATATATCTGTGAACTAAACGTCCTCTTAAGAAAACCAAGAGTCACTTGAGAGTCGATTTCCACATTTAAGTTTTGCACACCAAGCTCCATTGCCCGCCTTAGACACTGTTTGAGAGCTATAAGCTCAGCTTTGTTATTGGTAGTCATACCCAATTCACAACAAACCATGTGATCCAATTACCCTCTTCATCTTGAGACACCGGAGCTGTAAGTCCCGAGTTATCTTTTGAACATCTATTAATATTTAACTTTAAGCATGGAAGGATTTCCCCCAACCAATTTGAACTTTCTACCAATAATTAAATTGGCACTTTACATTTTGTTTCCAAGCATTTTTCAACTTCAAAATTTTTTTTCTCATTTCACTTCGCCATTTCCACAATCACCAATAGCCATAACAAACAAGGTGCTCCATTGCTTCACTTGATTTTAATTATGCTAAATCTGATAACTTGCTTAACGAGAAATGAGTTAGAATTAAAACATAAGTTTCATTGTCAAAGCAAAACATAGCATACCTCTTTTCCATGAACAATCAAAGTAATTTCACGTAGCCTTTCAACTCAACATTCTAAATAAATATAAGCATTTAATTGACAATTTAGTCATTTTTTTTATATCGACACGCTAAATTTCATCCTTGTTAAGTCTTAATTTTTGTTAATTCTCAATTTCTCCCCCTCGAAATCAAAACTCTCACTTGATTAAGTGAATATCCTTGTTGACCATTTTCTCTTCACAATTTTAAATAATTTTCTCATAATTCAAGCTCTTTAAAAAAAAAAAATTTAGGAGAGACCTAATACTGTACAACTTAACTAGCGAAACTTGAGTTCACAACTTCTCTTATAACAGCAGGTAATATTACTACTGGACCAAAACACTAATGACCATAATTCAAGCTTTTCACTTGTTATATATTTATTCCATATCAATAATATAACATGTAATCTCTTTTTCTTTTTTTTAAACATAATACTCAATAATATAACATGTAATCTCCTTTTCTTTTAGGGAAAATGGTTCATATAGTCCCCATTATTTTCTATTTTTTCAAATCAGTCCCCATTGTTTCAACTCACCCAAACTAATTTTTAATGTTTCTCAAAAAGTCCTATTTTAGTCCCTAATGGTAAAATTTATATTAAAATTAACAAAAATAAACAGTAATATAACGTTAAAATGGTAAAAACAATCCATCCTCTCTATTTCATTTTTTGACCAAAAAAAAAAAAGTATCTTCCCTTTCCCCCTCACCTCCGTTAATACCACCACCATCACCACCTCTATTGATACCACCACTACCATATTCAACACACAAAAAACACACAATCACATACAACGTGCGCACACACAAATTACATACCATCTAAACACCACTTACGCACCCCGCCACCGCAATCACCACCACCATCACTGCCACAGAGTTAGGGTCTTTTTTTTGGGGTCAGATGAGGGTTGGAGAATGTATGCTGTTGATTATTAATTATTTTTCTACAGAGTTAAGTTATTAACTATATGATAATGAAGATAATATAGTTTTTTATTTTATTTTTATATATGGGTTAAGGGTGTGTGAAATTCACTGAAGTGAAAAGCTTAACTATAAAAAGTTATTATACAAAACTTGATGTGAAATTGCAGCGACTCAAATATATTTCTAATTCATTTTCCTTTCATGGATTATCTGGTCATGACTTCAAGGTTTTCTTGTATTAGTACTGACTTGAAGGAACAATACTTTTGGTTTGTGGTTCATCAGGGGTTGGGGGGAATGGGTTCATCAGGGTTTGGGGGTAGGACTTTTTTTTTTTTCCTTCTTGGGTTAGATAGGGGATGAGAGTATTTTAGTCATTTAATATATTATCAGTTAAGTTTTTTATATCAAATATTAAAAATGGGATTTTTTGAAAAATATTAAAAATTAATTTGGGTAAGGTAAAACAATGATGACTGATTTGAAAAAATAAAAAACAATAACGACTATATGAACCATTTTTCCTTTTTTTTATTTTATATTTGTCAGATATTGCATGTAAGCTAAATCTCCACTCGGTTCCACACGTTCACTTGACGTCACCACTCCAATCCCCAATAAAATAATTGGGTCATTACTCGTGAGCAATACCATTCATTGGTCCGTGCAAACCACGCTCGGATCAAACGCGTAACAATATTATATATATGCATACATATATATATATAGCTTCAGCAACATACAATGCTTGATAAATTGAACCGGATTGAGCTGGTACTTTCAAAAGTTTGTTGAAAGTTTCTCTCTCTGTACTTTTTTTCTCCTGAAATTTTTTGTTTTGAGTTTTCAAATTGGGGAAAAAATTAGGGTTTGATTCCAATTGAAGAAAGAAATGGCGCAAGCTGTGGAAGAATGGTACAAACAAATGCCAATCATCACCCGCTCGTACCTCACCGCCGCTGTCGTCACCACCGTGGGTTGCTCTCTAGAGGCACGTATAATTGAACGAGATTAAGCTGAAGTTATATGTGTGCGTCTGTGTGTGTTTTGTTATGGTTTGATTATACATAGAGGCATGTGTAATTGATCGAGATTGAGCTGAAGTTGTTTATAAATTTCATTTCTTTTTAATGCTTTGGAAATGGGTTTGATCAATTTGGGAAAATATCAAGTGGGTTGGTTTAATTATGTGAAAAATATTATTTTTTGTTTAAATTTATGGTTTTGATCAATTCTGGTAAAATGTCATGTGGGTTGGTTTGATATGTGAAAAAGATTAGGTTTTGCTTGAAATTTACGGGTATGATGAATTGTGAAATTGTCTTGTGGGTTGGTTTAATTATGTGGAAAATATTGATTTTTGTGGGTGTGATGGATTTAGGGAAATCTCAAGTTTGTTTGGTTTAAATATGTGAAAAGGAATGATTTTTTACTTAAAACTTATGGGTATATTCAATCTAATGTCTAGTGGTTTGGTCTAATTATGTGATAAAGATTGGTGTTTGCTAAAAAATTTGCATAAGGATGAAGATTTTCTGATGCGATATTGGTTATGGAAATGGTTATGATGGTTTTATGTAAATGTATGTGAATTTATGAAATTTTGATGAAAATGGTGATGGATTCTATTAACTGTTTATTGGTAGATAATGGGTTTGGGTTTGGATGGCGTTGCAGATAATATCTCCGTATAACTTGTACTTGAACCCGAGGCTTGTTGTGAAGCACTATCAAGTTTGGCGGCTCGTTACAAATTTCCTTTACTTCCGCAAAATGGGTAATTTTTCTATCTATGTTTGTCTGAAAGTGAATTACATGCGTGTATCCAAAACTTCTGCATCTATGTTTCTAAGTTGATTAGATACAAACTTATATGGATGTGATGCATATGGCAATACTAAGGCTTTTGTCCTGTTAGAATTAACACGTGAATAGGTTATGTCAAGTAGTTAGATTGCTTGGTCTATGAAGCTTTTTCAACCACCTTCAGTTGATCTTGCATCAATATGTTAAGAATAATCAGTTACATTAATAGGCCATGAAAAAAAAGTTTATTTTTGAGGAATGCTTTTACGATGTTGTTGTGTAGATTTATTGTAATGTAGAAAGTGCACTCGCGCGATCCAGGAAAACGGGATAAGTGTCAATTTCCTTAGTATTCCAGGAAATGGTGGTATTGGTTTTAAGTATT
The DNA here is from genome assembly GCA_037974665.1 of Ehretia macrophylla. NCBI lineage: Eukaryota > Viridiplantae > Streptophyta > Magnoliopsida > Boraginales > Ehretiaceae > Ehretia > Ehretia macrophylla. Next base: position 52,620,470 of record CM075769.1, on the reverse strand, counting down.
TTCATTCCTTTCTCGTCTATGTTATTTCTTGGGATTTTAAATTGAAGAGATGCCAAACTGAAATCGTTTTATATAATTGAAGCGGCATTATATCAGGCACAAATTAGTTAAACCCTTAAAGGTAAAAAATAATTTGGGTGGTGGTAAGTATTATTGTTTTTTTATATTAGTCATAGAAAAAAATAGTAAGAGTTGTCTTATGTAGTCCTGTAATCACTGACATAATCTGGAAATGCTCAGTTATAGCTTGTTTGTTGGACCTTTTACATCCATATCAACAATACAAATTTATCAAAAATATCATTAGTTACAGAGAGATCACAGGAGAAGTTGGTTCAAGTTACTAGTGAATATGTGAAGAAGTTTGCCAGCCACACAAATACGTGACAACTAATTAGGTAAAGTTTTCACTTTTTTAAAATAAATATTCTCCATCCATTTATTTATCATAAGAGTCTGTTGTAGATACTTTAAAAACTTAATAATTAAAGGTTTTTGTAACTTGAATCCATTCCATCTTAATCTGACATAAATTGCGTTATGTATGATTATCTGGTGAAATCGTACGTCCATAAATGTTACGATGCAGTAGTCAGTGACTTGAGTTATGATGAGTGAATTCAACTTTTAAGATTTCTATTTTGTCATGGTGTATTGGATTTCATGAGTATTGCAAAGTGTTGACTGATAGAAATTTATGCTTAAGGCTCAGTGTTATATTTTTACATTTACAGATCTGGACTTTCTGTTCCACATGTTCTTTCTGGCCCGATACTGCAAGCTTCTTGAAGAGAACTCTTTCAGGGGAAGGACTGCAGATTTCTTTTACATGCTACTTTTTGGTGCCACTGTCTTGACTGGTATCGTCCTCATTGGGGGGATGATCCCATTTGTCTCAGAGTCATTTGCGAAGATTATATTCCTTAGCAATTCACTCACATTTATGATGGTTAGTTCATTGTAATCTGGACTTTTATATCTCCGTAGACCTTAACTGCTTCCCTTCCCCACTTGTTTTCTTTACAAGTATTATTTTCTGTTTGACAGGTTTATGTTTGGAGTAAGCAAAATCCATACATCCACATGAGCTTTTTGGGCCTGTTTACTTTCACAGCAGCTTACCTTCCGTGGGTTAGTGTCTCATTCTATTCTTGAACTAGCACTTTTCCTTGTGAACTCTGAATGCTATTTGTGTCCTGAATCTTTCACGTTACATTCTCATAATTACTCTCTGTGCCGCATCTGTTGGACTATGGCTCTTTGAGTCATGACCTTGTGTTCTTTTATGTTATCGGTCATAGCACTTTAATGGGCATAACAGAGATGTCTGCTGAATTATCTTGCTTCCATTCTTTTATCTCTGCCATCTGTCTGTAGCCAAGTCCATGACCATGACATCATCTACTGGCTCAATTCTTGATTGTACTTGATTAAGATAGTCAAACCTGTCAACTAGAAGCCTCTAAAGTCTGGAGTCTTCTATGTGTATTAAGTTTTTGGACATTACATACCAGAGCAAGAATATCTGCAGTTATAGATTGCTTAAAGCAGTATAAGCGTCCAACTTAGTCTGTAAGCATGAAATGATATGTCAAGGTTAATATACTTAATAACCTCTTGAATATTCAGAACAGCTAATTGAGGAGATATATTTCTGTGGTCCAATAGCTGAAAAGGTATCGACTCTCTTCATGTCTGAGGGATGATGTAACATTTGTATCCATGACGCATTGTATGTAAAACGGAAGTCCGTCAAATTTCACAGGAAACAGGTAAGGTGGGGTATGGGGTGGAGGGAAAGAGAAAAATGAAATACATTAGAATGTCCAAACCATCAATCTCTACTGTAAGGTGGCTGGTTTATATTTGGTCAATGTTCTTCGCTGTTAATTTAATGAGATCACAAGCGGCTCTGCTTCTCTTCCTTGTTTGCTTAGTTTTATTTGTAGACCTTCCATGTAAAGGTGGTTGGGAAATCTTGCAATAATCCATCAGTTAATTACATGTAAGCATTATTGACTTCTGATAACTTTTTGTCTTCATTTTCATAAATAAGAGGATTTGAAGGTCGAATAGAAAGAAAGTTCAATGATCGAAACTGAGATAGAAAAAATATATATAGTAGTGCTTTGGCTACTAGAGATGGAACCGGATAGCTCGTTCTTAAGGGTATTGTCTTTGGTTATTCATTCATGTTATAAAGTGATTTTGCTTGCTCATGTGAGACTATAATTTCTGTATGATCTTCATATTAAAGAGTGATATTTGGCATTGGAACTTTATCTTCATGTTAATACAATTGAATTACTTGTGGCATTGAAAGATAATGAGGTCCTACTGTTTCCCTGAGTTAGTTGCTTTTATACAGCAATAATTGAGGTTGGCTAGTTTCTTCTAATGCAAATTATTACTTCTTCCTACAGGTTCTTTTGGGATTCTCTGTCCTTGTTGGCGCTAGCGCTTGGGTAGATCTGCTGGTGAGTCTCTGACATTATCTTGCATTCAAATTTATCTTGCAACACGAATAGTTTAATTTTGAGACTTTATTCAACTTCTATAACAAGCCAGCTAAAAGAGAAGTCAACAAAACAGTTCTTGCACACGTTGTCATTATGTAATATTTGTTACCAGGGTGAAACATCATTCTTGAACAGTTCATTATTAGGATCTGCATCTGTTATTGTGGTAAATGGGCCATTAATGCACTTTTATCTTGGCAGTGGGGATTTGCTTTGAGCTCTCAATTGGTATTTTCTCCAGAAAAAGATTGTTAAATTCTATTAAACTCCATTTACTGCTCTTCATTTATCTCGTCTGGGCTATTAATTGAATCCTCCTAAAACATGTGGCAATCCCATCCTTAGTTGTCAAATTGCTCATGCTGATACACGCTTCTCATGTCCCTTATAGCCCTACATTTTATTTGAAGTATCATCAGCATATGGTATATGAAATCATGGCGCTGTTACTTTTCCTAGCATACCCTTGAATGTACTTCTCCCTTCACCAAACTTTGGGGTTATTTCAGTACTTGGAGTGTACCATCTAGCTCTATTCAATATTCATGCATTAACCAGAGCAGTCTCTCGTTTGCTTTTGATTCTCATAAACTTACCCCTGATGCCTTTCCCATTGGTTTCGAGAAACCTGTACTTATACGTAAGCTTCTTTTTTCATGGTTCAGGGGATGATAGCAGGTCATGCTTACTATTTTCTTGAAGATGTGTATCCAAGAATGACTGGTCGCCGACCTCTGAAGACTCCAGGATTTATCAAATCCTTGTTCGCTGATGAGCCAGTAGTAGTTGCTCGGCCCGGAAATGTGAGATTTGCTGCTCCACCGGTCGATGAAGTTCAGCTGAACTGAGTCAGTCTATAGCAATTTTATGTGTTAGTTTTGCCTGAAATTCTCTTTGGAAGGGCAATTAGAAAGATTGATGACTATGCCAATCATTCTCATTTTGCCTCCACCTTTGGCTACAGCAGTTTAGGCTTGAAGATTTTGTATCTTAAAACTAGATCAGAGTTCTCTCTAGCTTAGCATGGCGCAAGCATTTACATGAACTGGACTGATGTAATATACAAAATGAAGAAAATTGTACTTTTCTAAGCCCTGTGTGCTTTTCTTCAGTGTTAATTGACCATCTGTTTTTTTTGTTTTCGTTTTTTGTTTTTTTTTTTGTTTTGTTTTGTTTTTTTTGTTTTTGTTTTGTGGTAATGATTACGAGCGGGCCTTTTGAATTTCATCAGTTTAGCAATCTTGTTGGGATGTGTAATATCCTACTGATGTTGGTGGAAGGAAGGCATGATAGGTTAGCAGATTATAAGTGTGTAGTAAGTTTTAGTAAAAATTCGGATTAATTATTTTGGGTTAATGAATTTGTGGTTTAAATATTTTTTAAACCTACCACATTAGTTTAGTCTGTAGGTCTAGACTTGAAGGGTGACAAAATAGTATCAAAAGTGAGTCCCTAGTCCTAACTGCAACTGGATGTGGAAATTAACGTTCTGATTGTTTGTCGTAAAATAACTTGTTTGTAAAAAATCTTTTCTTAAAAAATAAAATATTTTCTTAAGCTCTGTTTGTTTGCCGTAAAATAACTTATTAGGAAAAAAATATTTTTTTGAAAAATAGAATATTAAAAAATATTTTATAGTATTTGAATTTACAGTGAGTTCCGTAAAATATTTTTTTCTTTCAAAAGACAATATTTTTTTAAATTTTGTACTAATCGTAATTGTTGACTATAAAATATTTTTCAATTGACTAATTTTCGGGTGTTACCAAATACCGGAAAAATTAAGCAAAAGTAATCACAATTGTTGACTGTAAAATATTTTTCAGTTGACCAATTTTTCGATATTACTAAGTAATAAAAAATTAAAAAATATATTTTTCAAAAAAATATTTTACGGCAAACAAACGGAGCCTAAGTGTACTTTGAGGTAAAATTCTACCTCAAGAAAGCACTAGGAGTCACCTTTTGTGGGGGTATTTCAAGTGTAGACTTGGGTCTTTGAGAGGCATCTCAAAAGTGGACGTGAGTCCTCAATTGGAAATAATTATAAAATTTGATATTGATTGAAACATGATAAATAAGTGATTTACTTATAATTAATAGTTTGAGTTAATTATTTTAAGTTAATAAATATAAAGTACGAGTAAATAAAAAATTAATCTAATTTTAAATTAATTTGTAAAGCAAAATTCTTAAACTCAGGCATAATAAATTAATTGAAGGATCTCTACCTACTAGGATTTTATATAAGCATGTAATCATATGGGATGATTTTTGTACTTTGCTAGAAAAAGTCAATTGTGGAAGGTTTAGGTTTTTCTGTATATAAACCCTTGTGAGCTATGGTTGAGACTTGCTCCTTGTAAAAAGTCATTATTATGGAACCATTATTAATAAATAATGAATTTTCTTAATTTTAAGTCATTACAATATAAATATAGACAGAGGACCAATCTTCATAAAATATATATATACCCTTGTCCCCAACATCTTCCATTTTCTTTCTCTTTTTTATTTTTCTTGTGTAATATGACTTGAGATGTTTTATTTAATGATAATGACTAACGGAACAACAAGAACTTTGTTGATAAAAATAAGAGTTAATTCCGTTAACCATCCCTTTTTTTTTTTTTAACTTTATGGAGACACTTTCAACTATATTCTTTTATTTTGATTACTTATTATCCTTCAATCTAAGCTAAGCCAAAGCTATTAATATTAATGAACTTCCTATTATATCTTTCCTTTTTCATTCTTTTTCTTTTTCCTCTCCACCTTCGCGTCCCTCTTCAATCTCAGACAACAAAATAGCACGCACACTCACGCAATTACACACGCAATCACATATATGTATCTGTCACGTCCCGAAATTTAACAAAGTAAACCCAGGACGAGATTGCCGTGCGCCTAGAAAGACAAGTCATTCTAAGCCCACAAAACTCAAATCTCTCAATAAGAAATCCATTAATAAATAATTAGTCCAGAACTTCTACAATCCTGAAAAATAAGAATTATAACTTTAATTACAAAAGAATTCTCCAAAAATAATAATAATCACATATCTCAACAAATTCACTCGAATCTTTAGCTCTGGTCACATAATTTCTAACCCAATAAACTCTGATCTAACTTTGTTGTCTGCAAAAAGAAAATGAAAGAAGTGAGCGAAACAATACTCAGTAAATAGATTTACCCCGAAGAAAGCGATAGTTCAAAGATCAATAAAATAACCAAATAATCACGAAATAATATCAGGCATTACGGGACACTATAACAAGCCGTGATTACTTAATAGCAGCACGATCACAAGTTCATATTCACAATTCACGATAGTCAATAACAGTAGTTGACAACAAGAGACGGCTAATTAACTCCTAGCCATATAAGATTCGATACACAGCTTGTATAGTTCGTAGGACCTGAATCAAAGGCTCAGATTGATTTATGAGAAGGATCAATACAGATAACTGAACAAGAATCACGAATGAATAACAGAGTAACGAACTGAACGATATTTGCAGAACAACAAATAGAATAAATCAAAAGAAAAAGTAAACTACTTACCAAAAATTAATATTTACCAAACCAAGACTTCAAACTCTTGATCATGAAAGTTGACTAATAAATTTACAAATAATCTCTAGCTACATGGCTCACTTCTTAATGTTATATTCACACAAATCTTCTAGTCCATGTACTCCCTTCTGTTCTATTCCTTATATAGAAGTTTGAATGCCTTGTATATTTCTCTTTATATTAAAAAGTAATGCCATGTGACCAACAAAGGTGTTAGTTGCACTTAAACAATCAAATTTCTTTTCCTAGCACAACCGAAAGCAGCACGCATTGTCCTTTCTTTTTTTATATATTTTATAAAGATGCAATACAGCTGATCTTACTCATCTATCATTCACTTTAAATATAAAATGTCATCTTTTAGCCACTAAATAAATCTATGCCATAAGTTTAGCCATCATTATATCAAGTGGAGACTCAATTCATCTAACTGTCCAATATTTTATGCGACCAACTTGGTACACATCAATAGAAAATAATATTTGATACCTTAGCCACTTCATTGTAAAATATTTTGGACGACAAAATAAAATCAACTAACGTAAAATTTATCAGTTAAAATTTGGGGTCGTTACATTTTCCCCTCCTTAGAAAAGTTTCGTCCCAAAACTTAATCTCTTAACTAGAAAATCTTAAAAGACACAATTCAAAACTCCAAAATCATAAATTAAAATCTAGGCACTCTTTTAATCAAAATAATAAATTTAAGCCTAATCACTCTTTTAATACGCAACAAAAACTTAGCTACCCAAATCACAAGTCCTCAAATGATCATAACCTATTGCTCTGATACCATTCTGTCACGCCCCGAAATTTAACAAGGTAAACCCGGGACGAGACCGCCGCGCGCCTAGAAAGACAAGTCCTCCTAAGCCCGCAAGGCTCAAATCTCTCAATAAAACGAGCTAGGAATCCATTAATAAATAATTAATCCAGAGCTTCTACAGTCCTGAAAAATAAGAATTATAACTTTAATTACAAAAGAATTCTCCAAAAATAATAATAATCATATATCTCAACAAATTCACTTGAATCTTTAGCTCTGGTCACATGATTTCTAGCCCAATAAACTCCGATCTAACTTTGTTGTCTGCAAAAAGAAAATGAAAGGAGTGAGCGAAACAATGCTCAGTAAATAGATTTACCCCAAAGAAAGCGATAGTTTAAAGATCAATAAAATAACCAAATAATTACGAAATAATATCAAGCATTACGGGACACTATAACAAGCCGTGGCTACTTAATAGTAGCACGATCACAAGTTCAGATTCACAATTCACGATAGTCAATAATAGAAATCGACAACAAGAGACGGCTAATTAACTCATAGCCGCATAAGATTCGATACACAATTTGTATAGTTCGTAGGACCTGAATCAAAGGCTCAGATTGATTTATGAGAAGGATCGATACAGATAACTGAATAAGAATCACGAATGAATAACAGAGTAACGAACTGAACGATATTTGAAGAACAACAAACGGGATAAATCAAAAGAAAAAGTAAACTACTTACCAAAAATTAATATTTACCAAACCAAGACTTCAAACTCTTGATCATGAAAGTTGACTAATCAATTTACAAATAATCTCTAGCTACATGGCTCACTTATTAATGTTATATTCACACAAATCTTCTCGTCCATGTACTCCCTTCTGTTCTATTCCTTATATAGAAGTTTGAATGCGTTGTATATTTCTCTTTATATTAAAAAGTAATGCCATGTGACCAACAAAGGTGTTGGTTGCACTTAAACAATCAAATTTCTTTTCCTAGCACAACCGAAAGCAGCAAGCATTGTCCTTTCTTTTTTAATATATTTTATAAAGATGCAATACAGCTCATCTTACTCATCTATCATTCACTTTAAATATAAAATGTCATCTTTTAGCCATTAAATAAATCTATGCCATAAGTTTAGCCATCATTATATCAAGTGGAGACTCAATTCATCTAATTGTCCAATATTTCATGAGGCCAACTTGGTACACATCAATAGAAAATAATATTTGATACCTTAGCCACTTCATTGTAAAATATTTTGGACGACAAAATAAAATCAACTAACGTAAAATTTATCAATTAAAATTTGGGATCGTTACAGTATCTATATACATAGATATATACATACACACACATATACATACATATACACGCACATATATATGTGTGTGTATATATAATAGGAGAAAGAGAAAAAAGGGGAATGAAAGTAAAAAAATAATGGATATGGGGAGTTCACTAACATTGTTAGACTTGACATAGATCGATATAATAAGTGGTCAAAAGAAAAGAGCATAGTTGAAAGTGTCCTTTAAATAAAAAATAAGGATAATAAGCAAAATTAACCCTAAATACAATATTCTTTTGCCTAATTCTAGATACTTTGACTTCGGCTAAGTGATCAACTTGACTTTTTTACGCCCTTTTTTTTCCAAATGAGATTTATTTTGATGATTGATTACGTGCTATTAAGATTGTATATTATGTCTTAGACTGGTTCATTCGTCTAGTAATGTATTTAATTTATTTAATTTAATAAAAGTTTGTTAACCTAATAACTTAATTAAGTGTCCAAGTTGTTTCCACCTCACAACTTGGTACTTAAATCTGCTTCTCTTATGCAATTTTCTTTTACAGAAGACATCTATAATTGTGACCAGGAAATTCATATAAAATTCCAATTTGTGACCCGCTGATTCTTTTATTGAGTATCCAATCAAGATTCATAAGCACACTAGTTTTCGCTATTACTCTTTTATGAATTTAGAAAGTGAATTTTCTTTTGGGTACAATAGATATTAAAACTGTGATTCAAATTCAAACTCTAATTATAACATGTCACTAACTAACCGTTCCATTCAAATCTCGGGCGAAAAGTCTGTTTCCATCGCTTCAAATAGTTTACTTAGGTCTTGGCCTTATTATGCCTATCAATTTCATTCTCTAATGGAGCCACCATTATGCCTATCAATTTCATTCTCTAATGGAGCCACCATTACCCAAATATTACAGAAATTTCCAAGATACTACTCTCAAAATAGCCAGGACCAGGAGCGGATGTAATAGTGTTCCAACGAAAGTTCTACTGAGGTACAAATATATTATATTATATTCATAAAGTTAAAAAATTATATATTTTAGCCTTGAATCCGCAGCTGCCCGTGACATACCTAATTTGCTTCAGGCCGCCTTTCTTCTTCTCTTCCTTTTTTTTTTTTTTTTTTAAGGGTTGTGCATGTTTGAAAAGTCTACTTTACCAAGTGGTGTAGATTGTTTCAAGAGAGAAGGGGTCTTATGCAAATGTTACGCCATTTCTATATTGATCATAATACTGAGGGCAAAGGTTGTGCTGGGTAATAGAAAAGAAAAAGGCCACTGTTGTTTGCCTTATATATTGAGGGTGTGTTGTTTAGCTTATTCGAGTATAAGCCGAAGTGTCATAAGGCTTTGTATCAACAAACAAAGAAATTACAAAGCTGTTCGCAGCAAAGTCCTGAAAGAGACAAGATTTTAGAAAAAACAGAAAATAATGGAAGGCCCAGGCATCGGAGAAGCGCCGTGGAGTAAAAATCGTTCTAAGCTTTTGCGCATTGATGTGTACATGTTGTTAACTGCAGCCGCATTAACCATCCTTGTTATTTGTGGTTCGGCTAGGCGGTGTTACTACAGCAAGATGCTCAGGTGGATAATTCAAGGGTCATATGTGCTTTTAGCTCTGTTGATTACTTACACACTGGGCCAAATGCAGTCAGCATCTTTCAGGAACGATTTTTTTCCAATTTGGGCAGTGTTTTTGTTTGCAGTCCATGGAGGTGCTGATTCAATTTCTGCCTACAGTCTTGAAGACAACGAACAAGGGAGGAAATTTGGCTACACAAACCTATTCCTGTTGTGTTGGTCGGGCATTTTAATTAGCATGCATTCTTCAGAAAAAAAATTTCTTGCCCCACTTCTGTGCCTAATGAATGGATTTTATAATGTCACGAATGGTGAAAGATATGATGCTTTCGTCATGGCCAGTAAATATGGTGTTGAGAGGATGGCCAAAGAGATAGCATCTTATGTGAGCCGTGAGCATGCCTGGCCCAGAGAAGCAGAGAGCATAAACCCTATTCGCATGACTGGATACAAATATCCAATGATGGTGGAAGGAAAGGATGGCTATAGCATCTCTGTCGATAAGATCTGGCAGTGCAAGGGGAAGCTCTTAGCCTCAACTGAAGATCGAGACTCAAAGCGGAAAGATATATGTCTCTCCTATGCATTATTTAACATTCTTTGTTGCCGTTTTGGTGGATACCATTTGTCTGAATATTGCTCCCACGAGAAGACATCTAGATTTGTTCGAGAAGGGCTTCTCTCCGGCGCTGGTAATGATGGGGCCAGAGCATTTAGACTGATTGAGGTGGAACTCGCATTCGTCTATGATCTTTTCTACACAAAATATGCTATTACTTTCAAAGATATTGGTCAAAAATACAGGTTACTTCGTCTTTGCCTCGTTATGATAAGCTATTGTCTTGCAACTGCTTCCGTACTCCATTCCTCTCCACCACCACAGTATCTCGCCAACAAAATAATGGGGCATAATGTAGAGGTTATGGTCACTGGTATTGTTGGAGCTGTACTTTTCTTTGTCGAGATTGCACAACTCCTCTTTTACGGTTTTTCACAGTGGGGAAAGTTGCACATGCTTTGCAAATATGTCGAGAAACAAAGCAAATCAGTTGAGTTGATCACAAAAATTGTCTGTGGCTTTTCAATTCCATGGCTAAAGCCATGGGGAAGGAAACTAGGCCAGTATTCATTCTTAACATCCTTCAACTACAGGCCTTCCACAATCATCCACAATTTTCTCACATCTCAGTATTTTGATCAGCCTGGGATTGGTCGCAGGGAAAGTAGTCCCACTAAATTGCCCAACGAAGTGAAAAGGGCAGTGGTTGCCCGCATAAAGAACGACGATCGTTCACCGACAAATGGAATAACATCATTGCGGAACAATGGAGTGGAGAACGAGATGTCTTGGGCTTGTCGACTCAACAAACAGGTACAAGTTATAATGCTTTGGCACATAGCCACCAGCATCTGTGAGGAGTCTACACTAGGAAAACAATCAACAGCTCAACAACCATCTGGAGAAGTCCCACCAGCTCATACAACGCTAGAGGACCATATCACAGTGGCAACTAGCTTATCCAAGTATTGTGCATACTTGGTTGCCTTTGCTCCACGTTTATTACCTGGTCATGCTTATGATTCAGAAGTTACTCTTGATGATATAGTGAGAGAAGCAACTACATTTTTCAGAGGATGCGAAAATATTGATAGTGTGCATGCCAAACTAATGTCACAGAGTGAAACGCAAAATCCGCCTCAAGGATCTGTGATGAAACAGTCTGCACAACTTGCAAGGGAACTAATAAATATTGGTGATGAAACGCGGAGATGGAAAATTTTATCTGATTTCTGGACAGAGATGATTCTGTTTGTGGCTCCCTCGGGTGATGCTACTGCTCATGCTCAACACCTTGCCACTGGCGGCGAGTTTGTGACACATCTGTGGGCTTTGCTATTTCATGCTGGCATCGACGGACGAGACTCATCAACTGTTGATCATGACAATGTCAATGTTTGAGACGATGACTTGCATGTCAAGTACTGACATATGTCTACATTTACTTCTTGTGATGTTTTGTTATGTTGATTTATGAATCTCGATTTTGTTTATGTTAATATTGTTTAAAGTGTTTGCTTCAATGCATGTAGAATGATTTTAGATGGTTGCCACACTCATTAATTAATTAAGTTTATACAATTTTATAAACTCACCTATATAAGCTACAGATTACTTTACCTCCTAACTATTATTATTGGTACACTTTTAACCCCTTTGACCTTTAAATATTGAATTAATAGATTAATAAAATAAGTTGAAATGACACCCAAAAAAAAAAAAAATCCCAAACATCTCATCCTCGCCCTCTTTAATCTTGATGAACACAACTTGAAAGATACTGTCAGGGCGCAATAGATGCGGGTAGATTTATTTTGAAATCGAAACGATGTCGTGGTAATTAACAGTGTGCTTCGTGGGAAGAGTCTCCATCCAAAACTTATAAATTGACATTATGCAATCATTGTCCTCTGCCAGCATCTACATCTTATGATTCACACGTACATCTTTTGATTCACATACATTGAACGCTATTAGTCCTCCATTAAATAAAAAAATAAAAAAATATAAAATATAAAACAAACATTACAATCTAACTCAGTATGTGACTGAGTTGCCACGACATACTAATATATCTATTTCCTGCATTATTTAAATACTTGTTAATTCTACCCATTACATCTGCAAAAATATTTTGAAGAACCTGCTCTTTTGCAGCAGCGCCAATTCTTGTGAAGTCTATTGTTCCTCTTGCGCAACGGGTGATAAAATACAAGTGCAAAAACAAGCTTTGGATGAGATTTGCCCAAAGACTCCTCCTCCTACTACGACTCATTTTGCTAATCTCAATTAAAATTCCTTCCCATTCCACAAAGCTCTCACATGGTGTGTCTGTAATGACACCCCACTCAAGAAGTCTCACATGGGGTGTCAAAGTGGGTGGGTTAAATGTTACAATTAAATAATACTTTAAGGGGAAGGGGGTAAACTGTTCTAAACTGAAATTAACCCTTATTTTCAACAAACGCCACCTTGTCCATCGACAATATATGTTAGAATGTTCTGGGCGAGTAATGCAAACTTAGAATATTATAATATTTATATTTCAAAAAAAAAAAAAAGCTGCAAGCCAAGTGGTACCACACCTTAATGCTGTTATACAAGACAGAATCATATGTTATATTATCCTCAACAAAATGAAGCATAATACAATTGGCCAGGAGATACAGACCACATGAATTCATGATAAATATACAAAACATCCTCTCAACTGTACAGCACAAGCTAATTTTGGACACACCTTAAAGGACACCATCGAAACCGTCCCGTGTCAGAATAATTATTCAATTCTTCGACTTCTTTACCAGCCGCTCCTTTACAACAACCTTTCGCCAAACATAATCACGAACAAAGATAGAGAATTGTGGACCAAACGATAGACCAACGTATTAAAATCCCTACCATTACCACAAAACAAGAAACTTGATCTAGAAAGTATCCCCAGCTTAAGCTCATGAACTGCAGAAGCTAACTAATTGTTGATACCATGAGCTTAATTGTTGACACCATGAGCCCAAAAGATAGACTACGTTCACCACATGACGCCACCATAGCTAACTAATTGTTGACACCATGAGCCCAAAAGATGGACTACGTTCACCAAATGACGCCGCCATTGATGCCACCATTGACGCCACCATGGTTCACGAATAGGGTGGTACTGGGCTGATATTCTTTTAGGAGGAAGTTTGCGCAGGATGTAGAGCACTAGAGCTGAAGGAAGAATCTCAACAAGCTGTTTAATGCAAAGACACGTCTTAGTAAAAGTATATAAATGACATAAATATAACATATCAATAGAAGCTTTTTACCAGGTAGTAGATCAAATTTAAAGCAGGATGGTCCAACACATCAACTGATGCATCTGCATCAAAGGCAGATAGCCCAACCTGCATATAGAGACAGATTAATTGTATCATGATAAAGATTGCAAATGCAACCACTCTAGCTCAATCTCACCCGTGTATAGAAGGCAAAGAATCACTTGTCATCACCATGCTCTATATGTTTTCATATAATATAATGGTGATCAAAAACATTTTTATGTTCAATGAGAAGTTTGTTTTGGCAATTTTGTAGAATTTAACTATTTTTGTTCCTGATTCAAAACACTTCTATAAATCTTAAGTTATGCATAATTCTACATATCCTAATTTCACTTCGGAGAAGTGCAATGCAACACAAACTGTACTTACCACAAAGCATCTTATGAGGAAACAGGTGAAGGATATAGCTGTCACATATCCGACCTGCACCAATTAGCACTTGTCAGATCAAACAGACTAGTTTAGTTGATCAACGTATTATTGAAAGATGGGGAAAGATCAACAGCAACAGATTCAAACTAGAGACAAATATCATATTAACTTCACACATGGTCAGATACATTGAATTGAACTCTTGGTCAAAATTGCAGCAGTTATGACCCAAAGTAGAGAATACATTTCAATGGTTCATTTGAAATCAGAACTGTTAGGCTGATCATTAGGACAAAATTGAATCCAGGTCTGCCAAATTGAGCAGCAGGATCTAACATGGAGAGTTTCTTTACCTAATGGCAGTAATAAGATGCTTATTAGAACTATGAAGAATACATGTAATCTGTTTACTTAAATTTCTATTATTTGATATGGTGTCCTCTGTTAATTATAATGCATGCAGGATGCAGCATATTTGAAATTTTAATACTATACAGTATAGTGACACCTAAAATGGCATGGGGTCGACTAGGTATTTTGAAGTTGCCGAAATATTAAGCATATCCAGAGAAGTTTATATTTCTAAGAAATCCACGAAATCCTTTATGTTCAACGCCAAATTCTTACATATTGCTCATACCACAGAACATGTTTCCAGATGATCTTGCATTGTCCAAAGGAGAGGCAACAGGCAATACAGAATAATGGTTTCAAAATCCCATATGATTTGCATCGCCTAGTCTTTTTATTTTGTTTTGAATAGTTAATGAATTTTTGTAGATGCCAACCACATACAAACAACTATAATATTACCTGTCTTAATTACAAGTTCTCCTACAAGTTGTTGACTCAATTGAGTCTGATGCGGTAAAATAAAGTAATTCCATCCGAGTCAAAATAATAATTAAATCTGTCGGACAAAGAATAGTTCATTTATTTGAATATTAGGCATTTCCCCCAATGCAAAACTTAATTCCTATAAGAAATAACAATTTCAAATTCTAATGAAAAAAGAAAAAAAAAGTTAATCAAGATGCTGGAAAAACAAAATGAGTATATTCCCTCAATAACCTAGCTCTGAACCCAAAAGTTTCCAGAATTGTTTTGATAAATGTATTTTGCAAACAACGAGATTAAGGCCTGAAAATCCAAGCAGCAGCAGCGCAATAGATTTACTCACTAACCTCGTGAAGTTTCTTTCTTCTCCCTTTAGATTCAATAGGAAATCGTCTCAGCATGCAGAATAACCTGAACAATATTGGATATCGTACGTAATATCATCTTCATACACTAGTAGGAAATCAGAAACAGGCAGGTTTGAAAAAGAAAAACCTGGCAGAAGATAAGATTTACCTTCCACCATACAACAAGAAACCCAAAGCTGCTATAAATGATACCACTGCAGAGAATGAAAAGAGATGAGAAAACTTGGGAATGTAGGACAAGGAAAAGACATCTTTCCCATTGTGGAAAAACAAAGAAGGATCTTTTTCAATTCACACAGACAACAATACATTATCACTTGTCTTAGTTCACATCTCCAGCATTTGTAGATAATGTTTTTGCTATAATGAAAAGAACCTTGGGCGGACAGTGGAGTGCAGGAGTGAGTGGCTTCATAGTGGGTCTCGACAGTGATACAATGAAATGTTGGCTGGCTGTTAAATTAAAATGTGCAGATGAAACTAGCAGATGCTTCAGCAGAGTTGAAATGATGGTGGATGTGGTTCAAATGACACCGTAAAGGGTGGGGACCCCAGGGGGCACGGGAAAGATGGAAATGGACGTGGTATGTGTGTGTTTACTGTGGTTGTTATATAGTAAAAAGCAGTTTGTCAAACTGGACTTGCATTGGATAGGAAATAAGGTCATCTGATGCATGTGGGGGCCATCAAAATGTCAATTCTTCAACTTCAATGGAGAATTGAAGTTTGGCTATTTTAAATTAGTCAAAGGGCTTGAAATGCTTGTTACAAATGTTTGAATGAGGTTTTCCAAATTCACAGCGAAGATCACAGGTAAACATATGCAATTCCATGGGAAAAAGTACCATAAAAGAATAAAAATGGAAAATTCAAATTTGGATAGTAAAAGTGTTAATTGATAGAATGACCATCGCAAGACTAACCTGCAATAAATATCTTCCCAATGCATTCCACGACACTGTTGTCATCTACCCAGAGATAAACCCAGATACAGACCTAAGGCCAATACCACTTATCTTGTAAGATATTACTTCAAGAAAGATGTGGCAAAAATAGTAGCAAGCACTTAATCTTTTGGTGGCTGTAAAGACATAAAGGTCTAATCAAGGCATTTGCACCTATGTGTAGAACATTCAATCGCCCTTTGTCCAATTAGGAAAACACCAAAGAACAAAATAAAACAGAACAATAGATCCAACCATCTTCTCTCATATATGTCGAACTATTGCTTGATATACGTTAGATATTTCACCGAGTGACGCCCTCATCCAGCTTAAGCATTAAGATTACCCTGATACTTCCAGAAACAGTGTGTCTACTTCCTTTCAATCACGGAGAAAGAGGGTAGCAAATGCACAGTAGTGACTGATCAAATGCCTAATGGAAACGGGAAGGTAGAATAACTGAAAGGAGAAAAGTAGGGGACAAGTATATGGTGCAGAGCAAGAATGTGAAACCATAGTTTCTTAGGAGAATCCAGCGTCAAAAAGGTCCACTATATAAGATGGGTAGGATAAATTTTATAATTCAATGCAAAAAAAAAAAAATCATAATCTAGGGAAGATTTTGAGAAACAGTAAATAAACGTACTATAATTATACGTTTTGTACTTGCCTAGATATTATAAAACATTTTCTATACTAGATTCCAGGCAAACGACTGCTGAAAATTAATGTTGTGCATGCAAAGGATCACACATAAAAGCAGGATCTATGCAGTATACCTGTATGAAGTATATTCCACTATTAATTGAGATATAATAAAGTCTGAGCTTATCTGTTGGCAAACTTCTAGCCTGCCCATTGATAAGATGAAAAGGTTACATGTGCCTAGTTAATCTTTCAGAAATCAAATAGATTCACGAGCATCCGATACACCTCTACACTTGCCTGGTGGTATATCTCTGCCCAAAATAGGACAAGAAGTGTATATGTTGAAAAAAATAGAAGTCCAGGAAGATCCAACAAAACCAATTTTAGCACCTGTACCAACATAAACTATAATTTATTAGGCCACAAATTCCTTCAAATGAATGCAAACAAAATGAGAAAAGGAAATTAATGTTCAAGCATGCAAAGTATAGGATCTAAACCTAGCCAATCAGGGGTCTGAAGCAACCCATAACACTTCAATCCAAAGCTATTTGAAGAAACAACTACAACAACCTAACAGTGTTTACATGCCAGATTATGAATTAGTAACTATATCCAATTCCAATTAATTGGGATTTCCCTATTGGTCCAGGTCAACCCTTTGACTGAAATGCAGCAGGAAATGGAATAATCGAGAATCCCAAGTAATTGGCCGAGCCGTACTATCATTGTGTGAATTCACTAATAGATGCCTGTTGGCATTCCAAATTGGTCAGTGCAAAGCAACCTTGCTCATGGACTTTTCTCTGTTACCTCAGATGAGCAAACTCACACATATCAGTAGCATGAAACAGGATCAATGATTGATAATCGAATTTATGAACACAAATGTTTTGTGAGTTCAGATAAAATTCTGCTCAATCAGAAGGGCGATACTGTAAATGAAACACTTGTAATTTTTTGTTTACGGCAGCACTGAAAGATTTTGTTGAAATTGTTCGTTTGGAAATTTCCCGAAAAGCTAATCATAGGTTCTTCTCTCCATCGGAACAATAGGGGAGGAGGATGGACAACTCTCGAATTTGAGTCTCACCACAGTCCATCGTTGCCAGATATTATGATAAAACTTCATAAAGGAACAGGGAGCAATTAAGAGGAAACCATGAAAATCTCAGCAAAAATTTTAAAAACAAATCATCAAAGATAAATCAGCTTAAAAATAACAGCATCTCAACAAGCTAAATATCATTAAATGAGAGAAATGGAGTTGCCGAATGTTGGTAAGCATACCTTGGGATGCAACAGAAACACCTGTTTGTGGAACCCAAACACGACAGCACGTACTGAAACAATTAACAGAACATTTAATTAACTAATAGATAGAGTGTCGTTAAATTCTAACTGACACTATAGCTTACCTCCATTTACAATGAAGTTCATAAAATGGAAAACCTTTTGTGTTGTCCAACCATACTCGGGCACTCTCAGTTGAATTCTTATCAATTGAATCTGCATATCATTAATCCATATAGTCAATCTACGGACGATACTAACAAAGGAAAAACACTCCTACATGAGTACACTCATCTTGCAAAATACATACTCTAGGTGAAAATAGTTTCCCACAGTTCTAGGAGCAAATGATCTGAACCATATTTTTTTCCCAAAAACATGAACTCGAAAAACCAAAAAATCGATAAAGACCAAGTAAATTCCGAAAATTCCTCCAAAGGTCCACACAATTTCCAAGTATCAGTGGATTCAAGATTAAATACAATCCAATGTCAGACTTCCAGCCCCATTACTTTGCTAAGGGCAACATCTAAACTGTCATGCCCCAAGCCCCAAAACCCCAAGCCTGCAAGTAAGACTAGTAGAGTAACTGTCTTATCAATTAAACCCACAACGTCAACTTATAATTAGTTATAAACCATTCTCATCTTATGCCATACACCCATGTGAGACATCCCATAGACAGTACCCACAAAATCGAAAAACAAAACTAGCAATAACTAGCTAAAAGAAACAGCAAATATGCATACATACATACATACATAAAAGTGTGTGTGTGTGTGTGTGTGTGTGTGTGTTTACGTAAAGAATACGAAATTTTGACTAACAATTGAGTATTGAAAATATAATCCCTCACTCATTCCTTACTGATCCTAAAACAGAAAAAGATTTAACCTTTCACACTTTCCTTAAAACTATTCTTTTAATTTAATTGCTAAAATTAAATCTCACAATCTAATTACACCTACCACAATTTAACATGAGCTCAAAAATATTCCAAAACTAACATTCAAGATTAGAGAGAGTAACACATATGCTTACACTGATATTCACACACACACACACACACACACATATATATATATAGAAGACAGAGAGAGAGAGAGATAGTAGATAATTACGAGAGCAACAGAGGAGACGAGGGCGAAGAAAGCACAGAGAGTGAAGAAGATCCCATCTTGCCATTCTTCAGACTCGTTGATCTGCTCCCACCAGCTCGATGTCATCTCTCCGCCGGCGATGGCGTTGATCATCGCCGGCAGTCTCAGTGGCATTCTCGTCATTTTATTCACAAACACCCCCACCCACCCCCAACAGCTCAAAACGAAGAGATGAACAACTACAATTACAGCTACAGAAATAAAGAAATGGTCAGATACAGCAGTAAAAAACACACAGAAAATAATATATGAAAATATTTACATATTTTATATATAATATAATAAACAGTAGTGTAGTATTTCTTTTTTTGTTTGGGTGTGTGTTGAAGCCACGAGCTGCTTCTGGATTTTGCCTGGCTAAAAATGTATTAATATTAAATTAATAATGTTATTTTTAAATCATTTTCCTTGCATCATGTTTGGATTCGCCCGTTGAAAAAAAACGAAAGGATCATAAAGAAATTAAATTTAAAAATATAAATATGAGAAAAAAAAATTTGTAATAAATTATCTTAAGAAATGGAGGGGTATTTTTTAGAGGAAAAAAATAAATAAAAAAAAACTTCTCGTATCATGTAAACTTAGTTTCACAAAAACTTTTTTTTGAAAATTTTTTATTTAAAACTTCTTATTTTTTAAGCTTTTTTTAACTTTGATTTTATTTAAAAGCTTTTTAAAAAATAAGTTAAACATGTTAGTTTTAATTTTTTGACACACACATGACGATTTTAAGTATTTAAAAATTAGATCAAATAAACTTTAAAAGTGATTTAATGATAATGAACTATTTGTATAAAGATATGATAAAATCTACTGAGAGAAATGCATATACTACTGACTCTTAAAGTATGTTTAAATTCTTTGTTATGATTTTGAAAAGTAATCGACTTCGCTTTTGATGGAAACCGCAAAAATTTTAATTTTTCACACTAAGTATGTTATTATTGTGACATTAAAAAGATGTGATTTTTTTAACATGTTTTTTTTTTTTTTATTCAAAAAGATACTCAAACTCATAACTTTTTACAAATATTATAAATATTATGTCACTAGACCAAAAAGTCTTTGGCTTTTCACATATTTTTTAAACGTGCATTTGATAATAGCGATGGCCCTAAGTAGACGCAGATTTTTCTTCTTTTTTTTTGTCAAAAGTAGACACAGATTTAGGAATGCTTTTGGGTTCCGATATTGTAAGTTGGTCCTATGATTCATAATTGAGTCTGACGTGGTATTTTTTTTTTTTTGTCAAATGACGAGGTATTGTTGACAAATAAGAGAGGAGGTTAAATTGGTAAATGTAGCGTTGTAGTCAGAAACAAATTTCAAATCTTTATTTAATAGAGTCTAAAATAATATAATTCAACACTTATATAAGTATTTTTTTTTACTAGGAGCTAAATTAATTTATCAATATTAAAATACCTTAAAAATATACACATTTTTAAAAAATACAAATCTCAACTTACTTTTTAATTATTTCGTTATTGGGATCAATAGAGATTACAGTCTTCGCTGACCCATATATAAGTACGCAGATAGTTGTAGTGCTATCATATATGAGTTAAATTGTGTGCATTCGCAACGAAAATATGATAGTAAGATTTTAAATAAATTATTTTTAATTTATAATTATAATAATTAGGACTATAATCACTACAAGTGAGATTTATTTATTTATTTGGTCATACTACAAGTAAGATTTAGAAATGGACATTCTTGTTACATTATGTAAGTTTGTATTCCTTTCCCGGAAAATTTGATGCAAGCAACGGGCCCTAGCAATTATCTTTAATACACCTCAACGAATATTCGCATATATAAAGATGAGTATGAGCAAGATAAATATGTCAGCAATTTGTTTTACCCATCTAAAAAACAACAAAGTTGAGAAAAAAATAATGAAAAAACTTTCTTATGTGATGGAAAATGATAATCATGATGTGATTCATCTGAATTTTCTTTGTTTTCCTTTATGATCGGGAATATACAAATTTCATGAATCAATGAAGGTCATGTTAGATCATACAAAAGCCCCATGAAAAAAATTAAAGTATTAAAATGTTGAACGCAATTATCAATTAAGAATCTTAATTAGTTTACAAACTATTTGCTTATAGTACGCCTTCATAGAAGCAATCAATAATCTCTTAACAAGCATTCCACTAATGGGTGCTTTACATCAAAATACATATATTTTGACTTGTACGAAATTTTTGCAAATTTTATAAACTTGAAACTTTAAATAGAATCGTCATCCTGGCAAAGTATAATTCACATAAGAATATATTAGAGCTACCTTTCTTCATAATTTTACATTTTGGACTTTGATTGCTCTTGGGACATTTTCTCAACTATGTGGTGGCGGCTCGAAAACTCAAAAAAGTAATCAACAAAGGCAGCATAGATGCATCATCCTATTACGTAATAACTCTTCTTGAAATTTAATTTAGTGTCAAAATCTTTGATGAAAAGGGTTTGAATAATAAAGCAAATACATCAATGTATTTTTTGTATTTAGAACGTATTATCTGTGAAGACTTAAAATTAATAGAAATATACGCGCTAAGTAGGAGTTAAGTAATTATGCAAACTAAAAATGTGAATGTATTTCAAAATATTTCGTGAAGTTTGTATACCCTCAAAATCTACAATTAAGATCAATGAGAGCTTTGACCCCTTTTACTGGTAGGGGTCCTAATAAGCGAGAGACAATCAAAAACCTTTGGTAGCCGTTGGGTATAGAACTCACAGGTATAGGTGTAGTGTTTAGGGTGATTTTTTGTTCTGTCCCTTTGAAGAGGTTGGTTCCCTCCAATTACTATTCGTTGTCTTAGCTCCCTCATCAAGTCTTCTTATGCTGGGCCAAAGCCCTCAACATGCCATAAACTCATATTGCGCCTTTCAAGTCGGCTGGCCCATAGTGGGCCTGGGGTCTGGATACTTTAGCCCACTACAGAGTTAATACGGGTTCACCCCATAAAAACCCCAAGTGTAGATCCATCCACACTCGGCCAAAATCTGACAGAAACTCGTATGTGGGTGGAAACAATTTTCCTGGAGATATGAACTTTGTAGTTGTAGGCCTAACTAGAGTTCTTTTTTGTTTCTAGTTAGTACATTTGTATCTTCTGTTTTGTAGAGTTATAGATGAGCTATTAGTCTTGTACAACATGGTTTAGTTAATTCTAGTGAATATAACTTTGAGATTGTATAATGAGTGGACAAGAAGAATCATCAGGATTATACAAAAGATTGTCGTTTGTATTTCCATGGTGTTTCATGATGTTTCCTCTGCAATTAATTTCCCTTCATATACTGAAATTGGAATCTTACTCTCCTGGGCAGAGCTACCATACGGCGAGCGGGGACTGAAATCCTCACTTATCTTAATTTTTTTTTCTTCTAAAAATGTGTGTATTTTAAAGATATTTTTATACTAAAAAATTAATTTAGCCCCCAATGAGAATTCTTTTTCGTATATAAGTATTAAATTATGTGATATTAGTTCTTACTGAATAAAAATTCTGGATCCACCACTATATATTCTCATTACAAATTCTTTATATGCATGATGATCTTTGTTCATACATTGATGGAGACTTGATAAGGGAGTATTGTTGTTTAAAATAATAACTCGAATTAATTATTTGATGCCAGTAAATCTAAGACTCAAGACAATTATTCTTAAATATAAAAACTAATGACGTTTTTGGTTTCAGACATGGAAATCTTCTTGGCACAGTTTTGGATATCTGACCCGCGCTATGTGCGACTATATGTTTTGTTCGAGTTAATTTGTTGTTTTTAATATATAGACACTGTAGTCTGCAGAAGATATGCAAGCTTCATTTTAGTCGTTCTTTAATTAGGCCATAATATGCTGGTTGTATAATGGCACTAATTCAATTTAATTATTGGAGACTGCAATTTCATCGGATGAAAAGCATGATTTGGAGTTTTCGCCAGTGAAGCTTTAAGAGATACAATTCTTCAAATACACACGGTGTACAAAACTCTGACTATAACAAAATTTTGAAAATGATCGAATCTAATTTGATATTTATTATATGTAACAGTACTATGCATCTTTGAAAGATACAATTCAGAAAAATTCAAGTCGATCTTGAGTGTCATTACATTCACAATTTCATTCTTATATCTTTACAGACTGTTTAGAACAAATGAATTCCACAAAATTTTGTGGAATTTATTTGTAAATTCAATTTTTTTTTGTTTGGTTGCACCTTTTTAAAAAGTTATAAATTCAGGATTTGCAATTCTTTGATTTGCACAAGCCTTACTCAAATTCGAGCTCAAAAGGTGGAATTTACAAATTCACGTTTTTTAATTATGCTGCTAATTATTTGAGGACAAAACTACCCTCAAGTTTAAGTCATTGACTTTGCTAGGAATAGTAAAAAACTCAAGAAAAAAAAAAAAAAAAAAACAAACAAACAAATGTCTTCCCCACTCTTCTCTCTTTCACAGCAAAAAAAGAAAAAAACTCAATATCTTTCATTCATTCCTCTTTATTCGTTTAATCTTCTTTGTAAATTTATTCATGATTTTTCTTTTGGGCAATATGTATTCTTGTAAAAGAATTTCTAGTTATCACATGCTAATCTTAATATAATCAATATATGTCAATCATAATAAACACTAGATAATGCTTTTATATATGATAACCACGCTAAAAAGATTAGTATCGTGTTTGTCGTGACTTTGTTGTGGCCGTGTATATGTGTATAGTTGAACTTGAAGTTATTTATTCATGTTAAATTTATGGGTGAACTTAAAATTATTATGATTATTTTGTAATGTTTATATTTTTTAAAAATATTTATTTGCTTTTTTTTTGGATTTTTATAATAGTTCAGGAATCAATAATTGGTTAAAAATATAACAGTTATATAATAGTCTAATTACAATTGAATAAAAGAATAATATTTAAGTCAAATACATCTATTAATTCCAATTTCACATGTGTTCCAATCACAATTTGGATTTACAAATAACAGAATTGACTTAATCTTATTTTACATTTTCAAACAAGAAAATTCATTTGTAAATTATAAATGAAATGAATTCCACACACGAATTGCTTCCAAACAATATGTTAGTCTTGTGTTGTGTAATTATATAAAACTTTCAGTGGCAACATATCTTAGGCCCAAAGGCAAAGAGAGCAAATACTGGTTATGTCTCAAAACATAGTGTAAGAATAACTCAAATAGCTCTCCTATTTTTTTTCTCTCCATACATTTAGGGAATTTGAAGCATTTTTATATATTTACAGATCTCTCATTTCAATGTCGTTCTAACAACTATCCAATTTTTAACCAATCTCTTATTTTAAAAAAATTTATTTTAGTTTCACTCCAACAATTCTCCTATTTTATGGATTTTATACTTTTATTTTACTCCAATATCTATCCTTATTTTAATTAGCACATTACTTTTATTTTATTTTATTTATATTTCTTAATTGTTTATGATGATATTTTGTTTTTCTTTGTTTAATATTATTTTTTCAATTAAATTTTTTCTAATAATAATTTTTTTTTTATTTATATCTTGTTCATTTCATTGCAATAATATTTTTAATTGCAAATATTATTTTTTGTTTAGTATTTTTAAATTTTTTTTGATCATTTCTCTTTTTTATTTTTTTATGTTCATTTGACTGTTGGGTGATGGGAGATGAGATAGAGGTTCAAATCTACTCTCCCAACTTTGTGGGATCCAAATTTTAGTTTAAAGATCCCCTAAAACATAGGGGATCGAATAGGGGAGGTAAATATAGGGAATTTAAGGGTTTGGGGGAGCTATTGAAAAATATGTAACCATTAACCATGAGTTCAAATGTGGGGTTATAACTCTGTAACTTTTACTAAATTCATAAAATACTTTAAAATCTCTTAAATTTTGACTTTTTTTTTTTGTAAGAAAAACTCCTATAACTTTCCTAATTTTAATTTTTAAAATCACTAATGTCGGTAATTAAGAAAAAATCTTAAATTTGCATCGATAATCAAATATTATGATTGACCAGGGGAGGCAAATCCATTGGTATTCTAGTACTACACAGAATTAAATTCGTCCAGAAAAGAGTGTAACTGATTGATTAATTATGACCTCAAAAGCGATGCTTCTTTCTTGTCTGATTAAGTCACATCGTCATCGCTTGGCTGTGAATCATAAAACTGCTTGGCGGCAATGTGCATATTTCTTGGTGTTTTTGTACTCTCAGAATTTAATAGCCTCAAAAACCAGCTACGGAATCTGACCGGTAATGATCATTTCCCAAGTATTTACTTACCTAATCTCTTCGTTTACGGTATGAGATTGCAAAGTTATCATTCAAAAATGAGTTTGATCATTCAGTTGATTGCCCGTAATTTACTAATCTAATGTTTGATCTCCTACATTGGTATGACATGTGATAAAAATGTGATATCTAAGTTAGGGTTATAAGTTTAAACTCTAATTCGAGTTAATTACTTTAGATATGTAGGGCCTGATACAGTTGTTTTTAAGTTTAAAGTTTTACAAATTTGAAATTTTATACTTGAGGCGTTACGCTTATACTAACTTATGTACAAATTAATTAGCAAACTTTAAAATTAAATACTCAAGCGCTAACATAACTAATCTCTCGCATCCTCTCCCGGTTTTCATTGAGAATGATAAAAGGGATGAAACCCTAAAATAATTATGATGTAACTGACTTTGCCTTCATTAAAAATTGAAAATTAAAAAATATATATATATATTTTGATGAATTGCACTTGATAAAACTTTTCCAAAGAGCTTTGATTAGTCGTCAGAAAAATAGTAAGTCATTCTATCAACAAGTTAGTAAATAAATAATGTGGCCCAAATCATCACTCTCCACATGAAAAAAAAAAAAAAAAAAAAAAAAATCCTCTCTCCTCGGTAGAGTGAGGATTTGGATCCTTTCATTTCTTTTCTCTCTCATTGTGAATTATAAAATTTGTTTATTTTTTTTATTCTCAGTCATCTGAATTTATAAAGAATAAATCTCGAAAAATGTGTTTAAAATAAAATAAGAAATTAATGATTAAAATTTAAAAGAAACAATTTAAAAATTTACAATACACGTCATTTAAAAAATAAAAGATAAGAAATGAGCGGATGGTTATCCAATGAGTGAAAAAGTATTTAGTACACAAATCTTACGTATGTTATCTTGACGACTTGTAGGAAAATTTTGATTGAGATTCTTTTTTTTGATAATTCTGATTGAGATTCTTTGTAGTAGCTGAAATACTACCCCACGTCATTTATTTAGATCACATGTTATCTACGTCATCTAGGCTCCGACTATTCCTCTTCTAAACAAGCACCTTTTAAACGTACAGAAAAATGTCAGAGAAAGTTACCTAACCTGCAAAATATCACTTTCGCTTTCTTTCCTTTCCCTAGGAAAGAGGAAAATTCTGAGGAACGTTCAAAATTTTGGATGTTTCCCAAACGTCCAGACGTGCATCCCACCCAACTCCTCAAGTATATTGGGATATTTCTCAATGTAATTGGGTTATTTTGTAAAATAACTTTAAAAAAAAATTATTTTATTCGTATTTGATATAAATTTCTCACATTTAATATATTAATAAATTTATAAGTATAAGTTTTACTAACTATATAAAAAACTGGCGATTGATACAATATTTTACCTTCTCTAAAGTGAATGGTTCTTTCCTTCGTGTAATTTTTTGTTTTTGTTTGCTCAATTGCAATTCATTTATATAAAGTGAATGGTTAGAAAGGTCTCATTGTGCCATAAAATTTTGGTTTTTATTGGTTTTTACTGTCAAACATTAGAAATCATTTAAGAGAACTATAAGTAGGTTAATATGATGAATTCGAGTCACTCTAGTTAATGCTATATATCAATGATAAGTTTATCTTGAAAGAAGTTTAGAGAGAAAAATTAATGAATTCAGCTCTGATTTTTTTTCTTTTTTTCTGCTTACAAGGGAGGCCTAACTCAGAACTAGTCAATCCACCAAATGAATATTGCACCCTTTTTATCCATATCTATGAGTTGGTCTAGAGGTTGCATCAGAATCTGCGTGCCCAAAGGGTGATCCAATTAATGCAAAATCAGCTATCAAAGCCAAAAAAAATTAGGGACCTCAATTTGGTTTTCTGAATCTTTTTGTTATTTTATCTATATATTTTGGGGAAATAGAGTGGTAAAAGAAATATTCCCATGGCATTATGTTATAGTGGGTAGGTTAACTTGTTAGGATGTAGAAGTGTAACTTGAGGTTCCAGATTCAATTAATCTTGTTGTCATTGTTGCATGTTTATGTATCGTGGTGATGATTATGAACCAGGGAAGAGGATTAGGTTGAGTCAACAACTCAGAGAAAAAAATAAAAAATAAAAACATTTATTAAGTTTATAATTTTAACCATGCATGTAAGTTCTTAACTAATTTTTGTGACCTTTAATTATGTTTGAAACACCAGAATATCAAACCACGAACGTTTTTAGGACAAACATTTTTATCCTTTATTTCTTGACTAATGTTTGCGTTCGGTTGTATATTTATTATATCTCCTCCACTAGCTTGCTTAAAATAAAACAATGTGAAAATGTGCATTCCGAAAATGAGACAGCATATCACGTGGTCATGAACTTTATATATTAAGAGTTTCCTTCATTAACTCACCAAATTTATAACTACATAATAAGCTTTAAAATTTAGGTGTGTGATACCCTCATTTAGTAATTCAATGATTCACGATTCTGACAGATGATACTAGTAGTGAATTTAAAATATTTTGTCAGTAAAAATTAAATAATTTTAGAAATTAAAATTAGTAAAATAATTTTGTAGACTAAAATATTTTTAATATTTTAAAACATATTGTGGGATCAGAAGAGATAACAACGCTCACAACCTGAAGAATATATCCATCCTCGGATGATACTCTATATGTCAAGAAGAATAGACTAATAATTTGCGAAATATGTTTTTCCATCTTGAGTTCAACATAATTAAGCAGAATTAATGTGGACATTTTTCAATGACAAAAGGTCCATATTGGGAGATTGATGGAGTTCCAAATCGCTTTCCTTTATGTCAGTGTTCTCAGATATATATATATATATTAATTAAACATGGGCAAACAAAAAAGAGTTGTTAGCTGCTCATGTGAGTTTCAATATATCTTAAATTAAGATTATTGTTGCTGATCTGATGATCATGTAAGAAAGATGCTGACTGGCAGAGAATAGTTTGTCTTGTTTAATTATGATATATATGATTGAAGGATGCTGAAAGATATATACGTGATACTACAGCTTATTAACTACGAAGTGCCTAACTAAGACGCAGATAGAGAAATCACATATTAGCCATAAATGTGTTGTCAATACTGGGGTTTGACTCCATAGATAGCAAAAGCTTGTGAAATTATATGTGTGTTCAAATTTTGCTTATCTGGAGCAAAATATAGTACACAACTTATAGGTGTCCATATCCTATATTTTTCCTTTTCATTTGCACCCCACGTAACCCCTAGTCAAATAAAATGATTTTATCCATATATTTTTGTTGAAGGGGAAGTTTGGCGCAACGGTGAATGATAAGGTAAAAATCTAGAATATGATATCAGGCAACAATCCGAATTAACCTGCAAGAAACAAATTAGGAACTTAATCATGTGAAATATATAAGCTCTGACAATCAAATCTGTAATCGTTAAGTATAAAATTCGACATGAAATAATTTAAAAAGAGCGAGAGTGTTTAGAATTACTTACCCATTACTTGTTGTGGAATGGGGTATTAATAATATTTTTAGAAAGGGCCTCTTGGGTTTTCCAGGCACACGGTGGCCTCCCGAGGTCTACTTTGCTTATAAAAAAAGGAAATCTTCTCCTAACAAGACTACAAAATTTTATGGTCTTCACTCATAATACTCCCCCACATTATGCAAAAGTTCAAGAGACTTCTTGGGGACCTTACGTGCTTGGTCGGGCAATATAAATCTCATTCTGCTCTAATTGTGTACATGTTGGCATGTTGGTTTTCTACGATTCTCGTGTAGGTTTTTAATTTCACCTATATCAGTAAAGTTGTCCTCGTATGATTCAAGATTAAAGGTTCAAGTTGTGAATTAATGTTGTCTCTTCATGCAACGTTCCATATAATAGACCTGTAAGGGAATCATATCTTTTTGATAATCTGTGCATGATTAGAGTTTCGTATATTAGATTATCTTTTGACCATATATTTCTGTCATAAAAAATTTAGAAAAAGAATATAACAAAGAAACACACTTCTCTCCACAATACTAGAATGTACAACTGACAGATTTTCTTGCACATTATTGTTTCTACTGGTCACTAACTGATAAATTCAAGCCATTTATTAGGGTTCAGTGATGTCCCTTCTGCTTATATAAGTCCATCATCATTGTTTACATTCTCTTGTACCAAAGCATTGTTTGTGCAAAGCTAAAGCCATTCTCTAGCTAGAGCTTAATTCTCTTATCAAAAACCACCATCATGGCCAGCAGCTCATTCTCTTCTAGCTCATGCATGATTAATCTAGCTCTCTTACTTGCATTATTTGCTACTCAAGCACAGGCTAAAGCGTTCTTCGTATTTGGAGATTCACTTGTGGACAATGGCAATAACAACTACTTATTCACTAGTGCTCGTGCTGATTCTCCCCCTTATGGCATTGATTTTCCAAATCATCGTCCTACTGGCCGCTTCTCTAATGGCCTCAACATACCTGATATTCTTGGTTGGTTTTTTTTTTTTTTTTTGGGGATTTTGCATCAAGTATCATTAATATGCATGGCTGGTTACGTTAACATGGTTTGTATTATGAAGTGAATATTAATGGCGCCATTGCATGCATTTGCAGCCGAGCAACTAGGTTTGGAATCACCATTGCCTTATTTGAGTCCAATGCTCAAGGATGAGAAGCTTCTTGCTGGTGCCAACTTTGCTTCTGCTGGTGTTGGGATCCTCAACGATACTGGCATTCAGTTTGTAGGTCCAAGTCCTTTTGTTTATTTATTATTTTAACAGTGAATACTCTTAAAAAGTTATTCAAACTCATATTACATTTTAAATTATCGAATATATAATTCAACTCAAAAGAATATAGTTCAAGTACTTAATTAATGTAAAACCTACCACTATAGTATCTTGGCTCATACGAACTCGAAACGTCCCACCCACACTCCTAACACTGCATGCATGGATCCAAGTCCTTTTAGCTCAGGGCTTTTACTACCTACCTGATTGAAGGGTTTTATTGTCATTCCATAATGCTTGATGAAAAACATAGAATTGTCAACTAAATTACAACTAACTTTTTCATTTTCACGTAAAAAATACGTTTTTAATAAATAAATTCCACTTTTAACAATTTAAACTTTTAAATAATATAATAATTTAACTTGAAATCATGATCCAGTTACCAAATAGTCTTAAATTCAAATCTCGCAGCCACCTCTTTAAAAATATTAAAATTATTCACACGCAAGACTCATAAAACGAAGCGTGCCTGCATGTGAAGGAACGTGTTAAAAACAACGATAAATATAATAAACTCATATCTAATAGTTTAAACTTTAGTATATCGAGATCGAGTCTTCCAAAAGAAAATTAATATATGAAATATATCTTTGATATGTTAATGTCTTGGTAACGCACTGTTGCAGCTGAATATCATTCGAATTGGAAGGCAATTGGAGTACTTCCAGCAATATCAGACTCGGGTTAGTGGTCAAATTGGAGCTGAACAAACACAGCAACTTGTTAATAATGCCCTAGTGCTCATCACTCTTGGTGGTAATGATTTTGTCAACAACTACTATTTGGTGCCCTTCTCTGCAAGATCTCGCCAATTTGCTCTACCTGATTATGTTAATTATCTCATTTCTGAGTATCGCAAGGTCCTACAGGTAACACATCCTCATCTTTGTTCTTTATAATCTACTACTTTTTTTTTTGTTTCCTTTTTCTCACGACATGGAACTTCAAGGAAGTCCTTCGGATTCATATAAGAAGTATTAGATCCTGAGACGCATAACCCTGTTCAGTGGAGGTATAGTCAAGGTTGAGGACGAATTTTGAAATTTTGTTTAATAGGGACTAAAATCATACAATTTAATACTCATATATAAATATTTTTTATTACTGGGGCTAAACTAAAAAATTAGCCTAAAAGTACCTACAAGATATATACACACTTCCAAAAAAATTGAGGAGTCTTCACTCACCTCAAAGTAGTTATGTCCGTGATTCAAGTTAATCAGATATAAATCTACTATGATTGACCCCAAAGAAATTGATTTTCTAATTGATATAACCGAAATATAAACAAATCTTTTGCCTACATTCTAAGTGCTTCACCACTATTCATGTCTAGCAATATCCATAGAAGGCGTCAATGTAGAATTTTAGCAACAACATGGCTAGATTTTGAAGTGACTGCTGAATGGTATTTCACTATTATGCATCATCGATTAATTATCACAGCAGAAAAGTAATCGTACTTGTTTATCTGAAAATGGCATCACTGAACGAACTCTTTCAAGGTGCATGTTTGGCATGTAAGACACCAATATATATCGCACTGAATTTTCACATGATCAGTAAATGTAAATCCATGGCAAGTACATATTTATGAGGGTGCAATATGACTTCTTATCACCTCCCCATTGAGTAGATAGACGCATTCATAACGTGCACACAAACACACACCGACATGGCAAGAGCTTTTTGGCTTTCTTTTTCTTTATAATTCTAGAGAAGAAACAGTTATTCTGTAAGAAGTAGATTAAAAATATCTTGGAGACTCAATAGCAAAGTTTAGATAAAATCGAACAGAAAATGGTAAATGGGAAAACAATAAAATTACAATACCATGTGCTTTTAATCTATTTAGATCTTTTACAAACGTTATAGTGTTATAAGAGAGATCGATAATGATGAAGCGATAATACAGTTATGATAAAATTAATGACCTCGACCATTGTGTGTGGAGAACAATTAAGTTACTGACTCATTAGAGCCGCATGGAACATTATCTGAGTTCTAGTTGGAGTTCAATTCTTTTGTAAGTTTGTGTATGGTTTTTGAGCCATTAATGATCACTTTGCTTATTTTTTCCCAAAAAAAAAGTGTAGTATCATCGCTCTGACACCATTAGTCTCCTCATAACCTTATAACATTATGAGAGAATCCAAATCTATTTTTTCATTTTGTAAACTTACAATTCAATTAAGGTTTCTTTCTAGTCTTCTCGATTTTATGGTTTTTTAGGTACAAAAAAAGAAAAAGTCTACAAAACATGAAAAAGTCATGGTTTAAACCCAAAATCTTGATTACAGCAGATCTACCCGACCATTTCGGGTGTATATAGTAAATTATTCTCATTACATTTTCTCTTTGACATTTCAAAAGTAAACTGAAACAACCCCAACCCCCCGGGGAGACCAAGCTGACAGCAAAACTACCCCATGCATCTCGTCTTAATTGCTATGTGTCTAGTGGTCCAATATGATGCATGCAACTTCTGCAAGATCTTCAGTAAATTTCTTTATTTTTTCTCTGCACTGCAAATCAATAACACTCTAAATAAAATCAAATCGAATTTTATATTCTCTGCAGAAGCTGTATGAACTGGGGGCGAGGAGGGTGCTTGTGACAGGCACAGGGCCAATGGGTTGTGTGCCTGCAGAATTGGCGCAGCGGAGCAGAACTGGTGAATGTGCCGTTGAATTGCAGCGTGCTGCAAACTTGTTTAATCCCCAATTGACTCAAATGCTAAGCGGATTAAACAGTGAACTTGGAGCTGATGTCTTTGTAGCAGCAAATACCTTTGACATGCACATGGATTTCATCTCTGATCCTCAAGCATATGGTATACATATATTGCCAATCACCTTTTTTGTTACTAATCTTACATCTTTTACCGATTAGTAAATTGATGATATTAGAGAACCTAAGACTTTTTAATTCTCACGTCCAAAGGTTAGAATTCTAAACTTGTAAATGGTCCTAGTGTTTAAAGTTGAAAAATAATTATTTTGAGCATCAAATTCTTTAGTCCAAAATAGTAAATCTGAACTACTATTGAAAAGCTATAACAATAATTTATAAACCTCACTCTTCTCATGTCTCACGCCGACGTGAAACATCATACTAACTCAATAATGATTTTGGAGACCTCAGGGGTAGCTCGATTGGTCTTACAATGTTGGAGACATCTGTAGAGTGCAGGTTCAAAACCAATTGTCCACATGATTCTCCAATTTGTATGTCAATAGATGTACTCTTAACTAAATTTATCAATGTATTGGGGTACAAGGTTTTAGTCAAATACAACTATAAAGTTAGAACAATGTGGGCAGAGAGACAATTACGGGGTTCAGTTCTAACACCTTATCTTCTAGTCCATTGTGAATTGATAGTGTGAGGATATTTTTAAAAATTATATATATAAAAAAATAATAATAATAATTTTAGAGTTTATACATTTTTTTGGTCAACGAACTTTATACTTTAATGGGTGTACATTAATCCCGTTGGACCTACATTGCTCTGGCATATTAATTTCTCATCATAAATGCATCGTATGCAAATTATTAAAATTAGAGCTACTTCATCTTTTCAATGAATGGCTCCACAGTGTGTCCCATAGAAAAAGGTGACAAAAAGCAAAAAAATTACAAAGAGAATGGGTGTACGAACCCCATGTGTCCTGTGTCATATTATTACAAGTGGACCCGGTCTTCTTTATGTTGTTGGTCAATGTGATGGTTAGCCTTTCACGGTCATTGATTTTGTAACTTGAGATATTATTTTTTAACAATTTCTCTCATGATATAATTAAGGAAAAGGAATATTTTCTTTTCATTATTGAGTTTGATAATCCTTTCCTCTGTGCGGGGCTAGCAGCATGAAACAACACTACAGAAGATATGGTTGATGGAAACACTTTCCTTCGAGAAACTATTGTCCGGCTGTCTAATATACATGCAAGTCCACATATTGTGAGGCTCACTATTTATCTTACGGTCAGCTGAAATGAAAAAAAATTTATGGTTGTTTTGTTCTTTAAGATAAAAGAAAAGGACATAAATTTGCCACTTTGCATAAACTTCTTAATCTAATACTTCGTGGCTTTTAAGCGTGCATGGAGTTAATGTAAGAGACCACTCTTAACAGGAATTAATAAGGTCGTCAAATTCATATAATCGATCCTACTTAGTATAATTAGGTTTGCTCTGATTTTGGATTAGAAATTTATATGCTTTCTAGATTCTTGATATGAATGGTGAAAATTAAAGTGCATCAATACTTGCACAAGCCTCACAATTTTCGTTACAATGGCATTGTGACTGCAGGATTTGTTACATCAAAGATTGCTTGCTGCGGCCAAGGACCATACAATGGGATTGGGCTTTGCACACCAATATCCAACTTGTGTCCCAACAGAGACATATATGCATTTTGGGATGCTTTCCATCCAACTGAAAGAGCCAACAGAATTGTTGTTCAGCAAATCTTGACAGGTTCGACAAAGTACATGAACCCCATGAACCTTAGCACCATCATGGTTTTAGATTCGAGGACCTAACGTACTTCTTCGTCGAGTATTGCTATATATATATATATATGCTAGTTACTTCCCTGTCGTACTTTATGTTATTTCGCGAGTTATATTAATTTGTTGTGGGAATTAGAGAGAGTGATGCTTTAGATCTGCATGTATAATGAAATTGAGCAAGAGCTACATTGTTAAAAATGGTTGTAATAATGGCACTAAAGCTATTCTTCATCATTTAGCTCTTTTTTTTTTATTATTATTCTCGGAAGGTTGACGCCGATTAGATCAAAATGGATCTAGGTAAAGTCTCACCCTTTATATCTTTCTCTACAAGAAGTCTTAGCGATTCCGGAGGGTTGTTAATGTGAGAAGCACCCAAGGGTTGCATCGTACTAAAATTGGCCAAAAAATTAGTGCATTTAATCCCCTCTCGAAAAACATGCATGAGCTCAAAGTTAGCATGCCATGAGAGAATACTAACGCATTCCTCAATCAGCGGGCGCAACAGATTAGAAGTATATATGTGGCTTTCCATTCAACATGTTGCAGACCAAAATATAATTTGTCTCAATGATCAACTCCTCAATATATGTTGATTCAGCCACTTTCAATCCTTTCCAAAGAGCAATCTTCATTTAGCTCTTTGGAGTGCATTTATGGGGCATAATGTTACTGGAAATGCACAATTTTTTATTTTTTATTTACACAATAATGGAGGCCGAAACGCAAAATAAAAAATCTTAACCAATTGCTACGACTTACCATTCTACTCATGAAAAGTAGCTTTGATACGCCTTAAAAAGCTGGTGAGTTTCATGTACTTGCTATTTAAATGCCAATTTACGAGCCTAAAGAATTAGTTGAAAAGTCAAGGATTTATTACAAACTTAAAGATTATAAGGGTCCATAAGGCGAAACAAATGTATTTGCACACAGGGCCATCTTGTAAAGTTCATTATGTGCATGCCCCACCACAAAGAGAGTGCAAAATTATAGGTTGGTCTAATATCGTACAATGTAATCAATAAAACTCAAGCTTGCAAACTTATTGCGTAATAGCGAGAAATATTATCATTGGACCAAAATTCTAATAACTTATCATTTTTATCTTTAATGTTGATATGTTCTATATCTTCGTATCGTTATTAATTAATCAGTTAGTTTCTATTAGATCGACCAAAAAAGAGGAAAATTAAGACAAACTAAATAATTCTGTGTAAAGATAGTAGTAACATTTTGTAAAGTCAAAGGTCCCAAATTGGCAATGATTGGAAATTTTATTAGGTCAATTATTACTCGAACGACAATATCATTAATAGCATATTTTTATAGCTAGACTCTCTTTTCATCCTCTATTGACCCTATTGTATTTTCTAACGTTAATTACTTTTGTTGTATATATATAATTTTTCTCTTTTAAGTTATTTCGTCTTGTAAAAATTACAATCTTACTTGTAAAGATTTGACATTGAAATATCAAGGCTTCGTGTGATTTTTCATTTTGATGGAATGGAGGGCGGATTTCTCTATGAGTAAAAAGGTGCACTTAATGCATCACGATGGCTTTTACATTAGTCCGGAAAAATTCACAATGCAGTGAAAACCTCAAATAAGCTAAGGTGTATTTTTATGAAGGTCATCATTATTATAGAGTTTATTGATCAAATGTACTTGAAATATATTCCAAATTGTCATACCTCAAAACAAACATTCTAGAGCAACAACAGGGTTAACTTAATAATGAAACGCTTGAAAAAAGATCATGAAAGACTTACTCACGTCTCAAATTCAAATCAATTAAGAAAATAATTATCTTGAAACTAAGTCCTGATTGTGCCCAACTAACCTAAGCATGCCTCCCCCATTTGAGTTCATGTGTCTCATTCTTCATGGAAAAAAGAAAAGACACAAAAAAACATTATATTCCAAGGAAATAGTAAAAAGTGAACCACAATTTGAAGGAAATGAATATGCTTATAATGTTAGCGAAATTTAATAATTGTGAATTATTGATACAATAATAAAGAAATAATGTGAACAATTCAAAATTATTAAATTTTGATTATAACGTTATGATATTACGAAAAAAATTTTATCAGATATGAATATTGAACATTGTGAACTTTTGCAGGGGTCGTACTTTTTTAGTTATAAGAAATGCTCTGCCAATGTTGCAGCATCAATATTGGACATTCGCCTCGTTTTCACAAGCTTATGAACTATTATGATTGACCCTACAAGTCTCGTGAATGAAGCCATATATCCTCAGTAATTTACTACTCCAAATATTCAATTGCAGAGTTGTTCATGCAATGTCAATTCATGGGTACCACAGCTTCTATTATTTAGAGAGTACTATGCCCTGATTAGTTTTCATTATTTGCAGTTGGAACATCAAGAGCCGGAAAAATTTGGCGACACAGCTACACATATAGGTGCAATGAATTAAAAATAGGGTAAATACTCAGTTTGGTCTTTTATTTTTTAGAGTTTATGCTATTTTTATTTTTATTTTTCAAAATTTATCGTTTTAGTCTTGTATCTTTACTGTTTATCGCAACTTAGTTCTTATCTTTCAAAATATATCAATTTAGTCTTTTATTTTTACCATTTGTCACAACTTTGTCCCAACTTAGTTCTCCACCATTTTGAAAGATAGGACTAAATTGTGACAAATGATAAAGATACGAGACTAGAAGGGTACATTTTGAAAGATAAGGACTAAGTTGTAACAAATGGTAAAGATATAGGACTAAAATGGTACATTTTAAAAGATAAGAACTAAAATGACACAAACCCTAAAGATAAGAAACCAAACTGGGTATTTACCCTTAATTAAGAATATGTCCATTGTATGTCTCAAAATTAGATTGTCTTATAATATTTGTTATTTTAAAATGCTATTAAAAAAAATTAGACCATTAATTATTTAATCCAACAATGATGATTGATACTTAACTACAGTACTTTTTAATTTCTATCAATTGTCATTTTATTACGGTTGAATTGTCTAAATTTCTTTTTATAAGATTCTAGGTAAACAAGTGTTACGAGGGGATTCAAATTCATGTATCCCAACTTTTACTGATAAAAATTATTTAAGGGGGAAAATGATATATGCTTCCATTCCGAGGGTAAATAGTTTTGTTTCTTTTGCATTTTGTTCTTAAGGAATATTATTACTCTTCACATTTATATCTTTTATAAATCCACAACAAAGATATGTGTATACTATCAAAGTCTTTTCTCATGTCGAAAGAGCAGAAATTTTCTCCTCTTATTGTCGGGAACGCGAGCAAGCTTTTTTTTTTTTTTGGCTAAGCCAGTAAGTTTCATAACATTAAAACACCAAATCAAACAAATACAAGGAAAGCAACTCCAAACAAACTGAAGACTAACCTAATAAAACATTTAAGTTCCAATAGTTACAAAGGGTTCTATTGTTGAGAACATTTCTAAACTGTTTACCAGTAAGCATTTTGAGTCTAACATCGTCACGAATCATTGCCACAATTTGGTCCTCCGTTGTAACACCATTTCCAAAGAGGCGACTATTGCGCTCCTTCCAGATGTGAAAAATACAGGCAGGAAAAACAATTTTGAGCAAAAGTGCCTTCAAACTATCTTTCCTACAATTCCTCAAGATTAAATGCAAGGCCCTGCTCCAATGAATACTCCCAACGCTGGCCAAGGCAAATTTTATACTTCTTCTCCAAATACGCCTGCTAAAAGTGCATTCAAAGAATATGTGATCTCTAGATT
Organism: Ehretia macrophylla; assembly: GCA_037974665.1. Taxonomy (NCBI): domain Eukaryota; kingdom Viridiplantae; phylum Streptophyta; class Magnoliopsida; order Boraginales; family Ehretiaceae; genus Ehretia; species Ehretia macrophylla. The sequence goes on along the minus strand of CM075769.1, from coordinate 52,581,809 downwards.
CCATACTCATATGACACAGTTCACATTGACTCTGAACATTCAAACCCCAACTCAAAAGTCTGTCTTTTGTTGGGAGTCTATCCAAGATGGCAAGCCACGCACAGAAGCAATGTTTTGGTATTCTTGGGGTCTTCCAAATAAGAAAATCCCAATCAACTTTACTATGCTTATCTCGGATGAATTCCCAAGTCTTCGCAGTTGAAAATTTACCATTGATACCCGCAAGCCAAGTAATCTGGTCAGTAGTTTGAAATGGAGAACAAAGCAAACTATCATTCAGAAAACCCAAGTTTCTCGGCCATCTCCAGTCACCATCCCTGATGATTGTATCCACTTTGCAATGTTTGCTAAGTCTGGAAGCCTCCATACGTCTCCAACCCACAAGATCAGCCAATTTTCCCCGCGGGTGCCACCAATCCCACCACAAGAAAGTGTTCTTTCCATTGCCAACTCTATGCCGAATAAGGTGATAAGCAGTTTCTCTAACACTCAAAATCTTTCTCCATGCCCACGATGCATCTCTAGGAATATCAACTTCCCAGACACATTTGTTTTTCAGTAGCATTATCTTTGACCACTCCCCCCACATGGAGTTCGTATCAGAATACATTAACCAGAATTGTTTCAAAATGGCAGTCAAACTCACATCTTCAAGTTTTCTCAAACCAATTCCTCCTTCATCAGTTGGCCTACAAATCAACTCCCATGCTACCTTTGGGATAGTTTTAGAGTTTTCCTTCCTACCCCACAAAAACGTAGCAAGTTGATTCTTGACTAAGCGGATAACACCTTTTGGGAGGACAAAAATACTACACCAAAAGTTATAAATACTGTACAGCACAGATTTCACAAGAATAAGCCTACCTGCAAATGAGAGCCAAACATTCGTCCAATGCTTAATGCGAGTAATAATTTTTCCACAAAGACTCTCACATTCTTGCCTCCTGATTTTACCCGTAACAAGCGGGACACCCAAGTATCTCACTGGAAGCTGACCTTCTTGAATGTTGAAAATATTGCAAATGGCCTGCTTAATGGCATCTGGGACGCCTGAAAAAAAGATTGCGCTCTTTTGAGGACTGACTTTCAACCCAGACATCTGAGAAAAAAGATTGAGTGCTTCATTGACACAAGTAGCCGAACTAGTATTAGCTTTGAAGAAAAGGAGTAAATCATCGGCAAAGCTAAGATGAGTCATCTTGAGCTTGGAGCACTTTGGGTGGAAAGAAAATTCTTTTTTTTGTGCTGTGTGCTTAAGTATGCTACTTAACACCTCCATAGCGATAACAAACAGATAAGGCGAAATGGGATCACCTTGCCTGAGGCCATTAGTTCCTTTGAAATACCCATCCAAATGCCCATTGATTGCCAAAGAGAACTTTGTAGTAGAGATACACATACTGATCCAGCTCACAAATTTGTGAGGATAACCAAACGCTCTTAAAACCTTCAGGATAAATTCCCACTTCACAGTGTCATAAGCCTTTTTAATATCCACCTTAAGAGTACATTTTTTGCTTGAATCATTCCTCCCATACCCTTTCACAAGATCCTGAGCAATCAAAACATTTTCCATCATTCTCCGTCCTTCAACAAATGCCGTTTGACAAGGGGAGATCACTGAATTAAGGCTTCTTTTCAGTCTGTTTGCAATAACCTTTGAGAGACATTTATACACTGTGTTGCAACATGAGATTGGGCGAAAGTCTCCCACAGAAGTAGTGTTTTCAACCTTTGGGATAAGAGTGATAATAGTAGCATTTGCTTCACCCAACAGCTTACAATCCTCCAGGGCTGATTTGATTGCAGTGCAAACCTCTTGGCCAACAATGTTCCAGGCATTCTTGTAAAAAAGAGATGAGTAACCATCCGGTCCTGGGCTCTTGTCATCATGTATACTCCACATAGCTGCTTTAATTTCTTCATTCGTAATTGGCTCTATGAGTCTAGCCGCTTCCTCAGAAGAGATTGATTTATTCAGTAGGGATTTGAGGCTGTTCTCTGAAATTGGAGATGTGTCAACAGTGTTACTACCCAGCAAATTGGTGAAATGATGAACAATTTCTGCACTGATGTCCTTTTCTGATTCTAACATTCTGCCTGTATCTGAAATAAGTCTCTTAATCGTGTTAAAAGACTTTTTTCCCTTGATAACCTGATGGAAATATTTTGTGTTACAGTCCCCTTCTTTCAACCACCTGACCTTTGCTTTTTGTTTCAAGCAATCCTGCTCCCTTTGTTTAATAGTCTCAATCCTGTTAGAAAGCTCTTTCTCCTTTCTCAAAATAGGATCAGAGATGTTGCCATTGAGGATGGTAATTTGCACTTGTTCAAGTTCCTTTCTAACAACCTCAACTTGATCTTCCAAGTTCCTGAAATGGGTTTGATTAAACTCTTTTAAAGCAATCTTCAATCTTTTCTGCTTTTGGTACAGGATGAACATAGGGGTCCCAAGCAGCGGAACATTCCAGTTATTAAGGACCAGCGGTAAATAGTCTTCGTGCTTGATCCAAGCATTATAAAACTTGAAAGGTTTGGGCTTCTGAGTGACCACCGTGGTGGTGCTAATAAGGATCGGACAATGATCCGAAGAGCCGGGGGCTTCCACAGTAACAGCAGACAGGCTAAAAACATGATGCCATTGGGCGTTGACTAATGCTCTATCGATTCTACTTGCCCGAAAACCCGCTCCTGAACCCTTATTACTCCAGGTGAAAAAAGGTCCAGTATAGGAATGCTCATACAACTCAGAATCTTCAATGCATTTTCCAAACGCGAGCAAGCTTTGATTTCTTAATATACATCATATCTACAAAACCCTTCTTACATTAATGGGAAAAAAAAAAAAATTACACGTGCTTCTCACATATGTAGAAGCGATCCAGGGTTAGAAATTCAATTACAGAAGCATATTTTATCAAATTTTATAATAAAATCAAGGTGTGCAATCGTAAATGAATTTAATATTGGTAAATATGATCAACTCAGATAAAGAACATAATATAAGCCGATTATAATTTAAGATAATGGTAACTTTAGTATAGAGAACATAATGTAAGCAAATGGACCGGAAGAGAAATGATTAGTCTAATTGGGTAAAGCTTCATCTCACACATCGATAGAGATAATCTCACATTTAAAACATGAAATTTTTACTATATAAGGAGAGGCGGGTGAGTATCAACTCTGGTAATATATATCATCATCACTCAAGGAAGAAAGTAAATAATGAAAATCCAAATTCAAAGTAAGGAACAAATAACTTTTTTCTTTTTCTTTTTTTAATATAATGAAGATCGAAGTCATAATTTGAATTCAAAATTTCTGATTACAACAAATTACTACTTGATCATTTCACCCACCCAACTCTCAGGTGTTAAGAACAACTAATTCAACGTAAAAAGTACGTTTTTGCATTCTAATTCACAATTGAAATCCAAAAACATGTTATTAAATTAATTAAGAATTTGAGTAAGGACTTGAGATACCAAAGGACATCTATCTTTCCCTTATAGTCAACAAACAACAGGCAATAAATAGAAAGGTAAAATGAGACAAAATTGTTCACTAGATGAGCGCTTGCATTGATAAGCTTTCAGTTGACTAAATAACAAGCAACCAAATAATTTAATTTATAAACCTTTAATCACACACCTGTCCAATTAAATACACTGGAGCTAACTTCAAGAGCCTGTGTCTCAACTCACATGCTTTAGTTCGTGTTGATAATATTAGTGAACTTAGGTTATTATAAATTAAACACATATCTCTTACAAAATTTATACGTGACGTCGCGGCCTGAGTACTTTTTGTGGGCCTCTTTATGTTGGATAGAATGCATATATATAGGGGCTGAACCACATCCATTTTTTCCAACGTTACAAAAGAAAAAGTTGATTGTTTCTGCAGCATAGCAATAGCAGATATATATATCAACTCTTTCTTTCTATCACTATGGCTAGCTTCATGGTGATCACTAGTGTCTGCAAAATTCTAGTTCTGTTATTGGCACTGAGATGTGTTGTTCCTCATACTGAAGCAGCACAAGCTTTCTTTGTGTTCGGAGATTCATTGGTTGACAATGGGAATAACAACTACTTGGCCACCACGGCTCGTGCAGATTCACCTCCTTATGGAATTGACAGCCCCTCACATAGGCCTACTGGTCGTTTCTCCAACGGGCTTAACATCCCTGACATTATCAGTTAAGTTTCTTGGTTTACTACATACGGTCACGGTCACAAGTACGGGCGGACTCAACTATGGAGACCCCACGAATTTTTTAAATACGTGTGTATGTGTTGTCTGAAAAATTAATTACTCCTTATTAAAAAAATATTTCCCTATCACAGGACTCCATTTCTGGATGCTATTTTCAGACGACTCATTAATTGCAAGATTAAGCCTCTTTTCAATTGAAAAGAGGAACTTCAATATTTACTAGCTCATTATGATTCTTTACAGACTTATTGTCACGGCTGTATAGAATTATTATAAATTACTATTTTATCTAAAAATTTAAATCGTTAGAAAATATTTTATTATTTTTATTTAATTATTTTTAACACTCCCTGTACATGCAGACACGCTTTTTTTTTTTTTTTAAGACTTTGCATGTCAGACAATTGTAATACGTATTTCATTGTTTGACTTGATTCTATGCTATTTCAACTTCAACGCACATTGGTCTTAAACTTGACTTACTATATTGTCTTTGATTGCTTGTAATTAATGTGACATGTTTTTCTTTAGGTGAATATCTTGGCTCGGAACCCACATTACCATACTTGAGTCCTGAGCTAAGAGGGGATAAACTACTCGTTGGTGCCAACTTTGCTTCCGCAGGAGTCGGCATACTTAACGACACAGGGATTCAATTTGTAAGCACGATATCTGTTTAAATCCTAAATACATCACACTTAATCTGTAAAGACTCGATTCTAATTACTAGTCTACCTATACATGAGCCTAATTAGTCGATTTAAAATGTTTTAACCCGTGTTGATTGTAGTACAGAGTCCAAATTGCTACAAATTGAATACAAATTTTTTACAAAACGAATGTGAAACGAAATAGGAAATCATCTCACCAAAAATAGTGGTTGACAATGATGATAAAGACGTACTTCCTTGATTTCCAAGCCTTAGAAAATCAGCTAAACAAGCCAATTTGGGTCATGTTTTGTTTCTTCATCTATGGCCTGTTTTGGCACTTAGCATTTACAACCAATCCATACCAGTGTCAGCAATACCATGCATGTCCTTTGCTTATCAAATTGAAAAACGTTCATCAAATAATGGTGTACTTTTTTACTAAAGAAATTACTCTTATCCAGCAATGTCGAGTTATGCAGCACTCAGTGAATGGTGGACTCTACTGCCGGATGAGAGTATTTCCCATATACTAATCTAGGCAATGGCCTAAAATGCTACAACATTAATTTGCAGGTAAACATTATTCGGATTGGGCAACAATTGGCGTATTTCCAACAATACCAACAACGATTGGCTGCACAAATAGGCACTGATCAAGCTAAAAAACTTGTGGATGAAGCACTTGTTTTGATTACTCTAGGTGGCAATGACTTCGTCAATAATTACTACTTGGTTCCCTATTCCTTTAGATCTCGCCAATATGCTCTTCCAGACTATGTCCGCTTTCTGATTTCAGAGTACAAAAAGGTTTTAATGGTAATGAACTCTCTCTTTCTTATTAAAGTACGTGCAATTTTATTGATGTGATTGTATGGAGCAACATTTGGATGGATTAATCTTAAAAGGAATTCACGATCATAATTTTTATCTGTTCTAACATTTAAAACTATTATAAAAAGGTTAAAAATTGTTACAAATGACTTTATATGTTGCATATAGTTATTCAGTTTTTTGTAAATACTAAGTAAAAGTAAGAGCTAAAAGCCAGGAGAGAGGAAGAGATAGGCAGAGCAAGAGCTCTTGAAGTCTACCCGGGCGTGCTTCTAAGTTTAAAAAAATATTGTAATTAAACTATAATTTTAAAACCGTTGAAAAAGTAATTTTATGAACAATTATTAACAAAAAGTGATAAATTTTTTTAACCATTTCAATTAAATAAAAGCATCACAAAAGACTTTAGTTTATACAATAATTAAAATACGTTGCAAAAAGACACCTATTGTAACGATTTTTTAAAACACCTATTGTAACAATTTTTTTTCATTCTTTATTTAGAGTGTTGCAAAAGAATTAAAATAATATAGTCATGAGTATACCTTGCTCTTGAAATGAGAAAGGCTTAGCACTAAGATTGGATTGGAACACATGAAGTATATGACCGATCTACTTTAGTAATCGTCTTTTAATTCCACAAAATACTATAAAATACTCTAATATTTTTATTCTATAAAATCATTTATTCCCCACAAACCTATTAGATTTGGTCACTATAACATCTTAGCTCCACTAACAAAATATCATAGATCCACCTATATCTTTTAGTTACTACAGTTCTTGAGAAAATCAGGATGCTTGTAATTAAGTTTCTCATTCATATTATGATCGATTTAAGGGCTTAATTGTAACCCATTCATCTTAATTAAACAAACTTTTTTTTTTAATGCTGTTGAGAGATGATGATTGAAAGAGACATATCAATAGTAATTGAAAAGATGTAAGATAAATGAACCAATATGATTTAGTGTTAGATGTGGAGAAAACATAGTTTGAGCCGTTAGTAGTATAGGCCTGATCAGGCAGATAGAAAAGTGGTTGCACCTGTAAACATCATACTTAAGATGGAAATAAATCCTGCATGTGCTTGTGAAAAAACAACAGCAAAGCACCATGTTATTGTGATTAGCAAAATGAATTGACTCATGTTCAAAAAGTTGTGATGAATATAACTTCTCACTCATTGTGCACCTCTCATCTGAAGTTTCCATTTTCTTCACTACACATAGGATATATAGGAAGAAAAAAAAATAAGATTAATTCTTTAGAATTATCCCTACAATTACGATAAAATGATTGAAATAGGTCAATATTATTGAATCTTTGGATGCAAATCAACCTTTCAAAAAACACGAATCATACAAGACCAGGATGAATGAGATTGGTTCGACCTCTCGCTCGGATGTAAGACTTCTGCCGCCGTCATATGTCCCATGCCACCTTTCGTGAACAGTTATGCCCGAGAATAAATGAATTGTGATATAGCGCCGAATAAGCCACTACTCTATTCCCGACTCGAAATCCATAAAGGACTTTAAGGGAGTTGAGTAGTGTTGTACTAAAACCTGAGTGACTCTTGGCTGCCTTCAATGATAGACGCAATTACTTTGGTTACTCTATTCCTACGAAACACAATTTCCTTTGACAATATCAAGCTGCCAATTTTAATTCCAAACCATTTAACATTTCATGCTAAATTTTATATTTCTTGAAAATTGAACTTGTTTGACATAATGTTCACCCCGCACAACGGCACATCTAGAATATCTCTTCACTGAATGCTAACTGATTTTCCTAATGTCCCCTTAATTTCTTAATTGTTTATTTTGCTAATGAGCAGAGTACAACATCATCTTTCAGATGTCTTACTCATGCTGTCAAATTGTGCACTCTCTAATAATGCAGAGGCTTTATGAACTCGGAGCTCGCACAGTGCTCGTGACGGGAACAGGACCACTGGGTTGTGTCCCAGCAGAGTTGGCCATGCGTAGCAGAAACGGTGAATGCTCGGCCGAGTTACAACGTGCTGCATCGTTGTTTAACCCACAGCTCAATCAAATCGTTGAACAACTCAATAGTGAGATTGGCTCTCATGTCTTCACTGCAGCGAACACCAATGAAATGCACTTAAATTTCGTTAGCAGCCCTAAATCGTTCGGTACGTCACATTATGAACCCTCTATTAGTAAATAATAACTTTTTGCTATACTTGGGAGAATTAAGCATTTCTTTTTTTATTTAAATCATGTGTTAGAACGCGTATTACATCACGAGATTTATAATTATTTTATAGTAGATTTAATGTAATTCTATTTAAAATGTATTTCTCGTCATAAAAAAAAAATTAAACATATTTTAATTGTTGTTATTAGATAAATATTAAAAGTTAGACCTAGATGTCATATCACATCTCCATCATGAATCATTGGGTTGCAAATATAATTGGTCCTCTTCTATGTAAACATTAATTTACTTCTCCTTTTCCCTTTTTTCTCTTTTTGTTTCTCTTTTGGAAGGGTTTTGCTTATAGGGGTCATATATGAGTGAAAACTTATTTTAGCTCTTTTAAAATCAACTGTGTTCAGTACAAGTTAAAATTTGTTAAAAAATAAATATTCTTGTTATTGTCGACAATGTTGAAGAGATATATATATATATTTTTTGTAATATTACCTATTTTCTTATTAAATAAGTAAAAATTCTTCCCCAAACCGTGTTTGTATTATCATTCTTATTATCTAGAAATTTGAATATAGAGTAATGAAAGGAGTGAAAGAGTTTGCCGTAGCAAAAACCAAAAGCTACTAAATCAAAACTTTTGTGGCGATACAACTCGAATGTATTTAAAATAATCCTATTAAAGATTTAAAAAATAATTTATAATATGAATATTGCATATTGAATTTGTAGTTGAGATTTAATTAAAGTTAGAATGTTATAATAAAATATTAATTCAGAAAGAATACTAACCCATTTTTACTTGTTGACAGGATTTGTTACATCTAAGATTGCATGTTGCGGACAAGGACCATTCAATGGACTTGGCTTGTGCACACCATTATCAAACTTGTGTCCCAACAGGGATATATATGCATTTTGGGATGCATTTCATCCAAGCGAAAAGGCGAACCGGTTGATAGCTCAACAGATTTTGTCCGGTTCAACCAAGTACATGAATCCCATGAACCTCAGTACAATTCTAGCTATGAAGTCAAGGGCATAGTCGTCTCTCCCTTTTTGTAATTTCACTTTAATGTTTTTCCTTTCTCGCTTGTCAGGCGTAGTGTGTTTGTATAATGGGTTTGGATTTTCTCATAAATTTATCCAAATCTTTGCCAAACGGCATTAAATCTATTAGTTTCCTTGTCGTCAATAGTCCAATAAAAATGAACATTGGGCTGACTGGTAGTTTTGTGTCAATAAGATAAGAATTATCGTGCCCTTTCTTCACTCTTTATTCTACTTTTTTTCCTTTTAGTTTTTCAATACAAGAAAAAATTGCGCAACTTTACAAAATGTCCTTCTACAATAAGGATATTTGTCCCTTCGCTTTATTGAATAGTATCTCAAAAATAAATCTAAATTATTTCTATACTTGAAACTTTTTCAATGTTAGAAACAATAAGAGCCTTGTTTGGAAGTGTTCTTATTTTTTTGTTTTCTGATAACAGTTTTCAAAAATAATTTTTAAAAACAAAAAAATAAGACTTGTTTGCATATAAATGTTCTCTAAACAAGTTATTAAGATTAACATACCTTTAGAATTACACACACAGAGTCACACATATACATACACTCCCACATACACACACACACACACACTCATACATATACACATACACAAACACACTCACATACACATACACTCGTATACTCACACTCACACACACACACATACACACACTCACACTCACCTACACATATACACACAATCACCAACACACACATTCTCTCTCTCACACACACACATATACACTCACATACATACACACACATATATACATATGTTTTTCATGCTTCATAAGACTTTTCTTTTTATTTAAAAGAAAGAAAACAACTCTTGCCTATGATTTTCTTCCCTTCGTACAAGGTGGTTCGAAGAGAAAAAAAACAAAAATAGAAATTGATGAAGGGAATACGAAAGTGAACCTAAAAAGAAAGAAGGGATAAGGTCTTACCGAAAAGAGATCCAAAATTCCAAAAATCGGATAAAGATATCACCACTAGCGAAGACCTTTTTGCAACTTATTCGGGTTCATCACGCCCCCTAAGATAAGGTTGACTATGTTGGGGATGGTAGTGCGCCTTCCGCTGCAAGGACAAGCTGAGACTTTAATGTCATCATTGCAATTATAGTGTGTGTGTGTGTGAGAGAGAGTATGTGTGTGAGTATGTGTGTGTGTATGTGTGTGTGAGTGTGCACGTGTATGTGAGAGTATGTGTGTGAGTATGTGAGTGTATGTGAGAGATAGTGTGTGTGTGTGTGTATCTGTGTATAAGAATGTGTATATATGAGAATGTGTGTGTGAGTATATGTATGTGTGTCTATGTATGTGAGAGAGAGAGAGAGTGTGTGTGTGTGTGAGTGTGAGTGTGTATGTGTGAATGTGTGTGTGTATGTAGGTATATGTGAGTATGAGTGTGTGTGGGTGTATGTGTGTGTGTGAGTGTGTATGTATGAATGTGTGTGTGTAAGTGAGTATATGTGAGTATGAGTGTGTGTGTGTGTGTGTGTGTGTGTGTGAGTGTATATGTGCACACTTTGACTGTTAGCACTAAAAAAAAAATGTGTTCATGTGTGTTGGGGAGAAGAAGAAAAGAAACGAAAACACATGAAAACATAAAAAAATTATTTTTGTTTTCTTATTTTTGAAAACACATTTTGCAGAACAATTTTTTAAAATAATTTTCAAAAACAACCCATGTCAAATAATTTTTTTTTTGAAACAAAAGACTATTTTCGAAAACACTTTGAATCAGCTCCAAATATGTTAAAGCATATTAGCATACCATTTCTCGAAGTCAAAGTCTATGTGCTCAAGCCTTAATTCGCAACTGATCGAGAATAGAATACCCTTATATACATTTTTGTAGGAGTCTTTTTGTTTTTTCTTTTTCTTTATAATATAAAATTGAGAAAAGTCAAACTATTTATTTTTTCCATACCTTACATGAATGATATTTTATTTTGAACATTTGCATTTGACGCTCAAATTACAAAAAATGCGTCAATGAAAAATATAGTAACAACATATAGCTTTCTAAAATTATTCAAACATGATATGAAACAAAGGAATAGGAGTTGACACCTTTTTCAATCAAGATTTCAATTTATTTTATTTTATTGGAGACTAATTAAAATGAAAGTGACGTCATTAATTACATCTATATTTGTAGATATTTGAGTTCTTATTTGATTTACAATTTTTTTTCAGAAATGCTAAAATATATGTAGTATTGGTGTCTACACTACATTTATAGAGATTTTTGTTTTTATCTTAATTTTATGGAGACATTTAAACAAAGATGTAGGAACAAGATCTAGGCTTTCAGAATTCTCCCTTCTTGTTATTCTCTTTTAACTTTTATCTAGTACTTATCGTTAAATTTTTTAGAGTAGTCACATGTTTCTCAAAAAATACTAGTATAATATGTCGTCTCCTCAAAAGCACTTTGTGTCCCCCTTCTACTACTGAAGATTAGTGTGCATTTCAATAATCATTTTAGCATCCTATTTAGTAATTTATTAGATTAAGAAGGCATTTAAATTCGCAATTCAGAATTTTAGTTGTTTCTAATTAATTAATTATTGTTATTTTCCTTTGAATGATTATTAGTGTTGTTGTGATTGTTATCGTTATTGTTGTTGTTGTTTAGTTACTCATATAATAAGAAATATTTTTTCTTTTGGATCAAATAATATAGACTTGCTAAAAAAATAAGCTATTTCGCATAGTAGTGAGTATCTTGCATGCATAGGTCTTGGGGTTGAAAGAGAAAGAAGTGGAAGATTAGAAACTGAAGTGAAAAATAACTTTTGATCAAAACAAAAAATGAAAAATAACTTATTACCCAAAAACAAAACGTAATAAAAAAAGTATTAATCAATTAAGATTTATTTTGACAGTGAATCACTTATTACGGAAATAAGAGATTTGTTTATGTCATCTTATCAAATTATAGACCTTGTACGCATCATGCATTTAACGATTTGGCATGTTAGCATAAAACACTTATCAATTAAATTTTGTGTCATAAAAATGAAAAGATAAAAGAAAAGAAAATTGCTCTCCAAGGCATGGTCCAGCTAAGGATAGTAATAGAGATAGGGATTGCGGGTATCCGCTCCCATTCCAAATAGGATGGGGATTGGGGTGAAAAATAAAAAATGGGGCAAGAAGTGGATATTAACTTTTAATCCCATGCAGGGGCGGGACGGAGCACGTGGATAAGCATTCCCTGCCCCATATAACCCGTCCTGCCTACATAGATAGTTTTTTATTATTATTATTTTAGTTTTATATATGTATGGAAATTTTAAAATTATAAATATAAAAGTATAAAAAAAATTAACATTAAACAAACTATTATAAAAATGGAGAAAACAAATTAGATTATTTAAAAAGATTTTATAATCATTCTTAAGACCATTGCATGGTGCAATTTGAGATTTTGTATCATTTGACATAAATACTTTAATTTCACTATTGATCATAGTGAATTTAAGAGATTTGTTAGTTATTTCAGTTGTACTTCAAAAAAGTTTCAAATAACATAATTAAAGATAAATTTTAAATATTTGCAACTATTATTATATGTGACATGTGATAAGGAAAAAAATTACAATAATAAATACAATATCATTAACACAGAGAAGTATTATTTTTCAATTATAATTTTCATATACAATGATTAAGTTATAATTTATTTTAAATACTTGAGAGTTATTACTGTAATATTATTTTTACTATTTAACTACAAATATAAGACTTTAATGTATAATTAATATTTAAACTTTATTTAAATACTATATTTATATTTATCACTAATAAAATTTTAATTTATATTTTAAAGATACACGATTCAAATCAACTTTAATTTTTAAGTTCTAAAAGAAAAATAAAATCCCAGCAAGTAATCCTCATTCTCTACGGAGATTCAGGGGCTGGGAGGGAGTATAAAATGCGGGGACGGGACGGGGATGTGAGAACTTTTTAAGTGGTAGGACGGGACGTGAGTATAACTCTCCCCGTCCATAATCTGTCCTATTACTATTCTTAGGTCCAACACTAGTGAGGTGAAATCACTTTTGTGAGATAGTAGATTCGATACTTTTTATTATTATAGAGTTAAACTCCTGACTAAATTAATACATGTGTAAAAATGCTACACTTATAAATTTATCAATTGATAATCGAATTTCGTCGAATAATTCGGTGATTGGATCAGCGATCTAAGTTATCACCTCATCCAACAAACCAAAAACAAAAAAAATAAAGAAAAACCCGTTACTGTCCTAAACCTCAGCTGCTCTCCGTCTTCTCCACTATCCTGAAACCCAATCACACTCTTATCCACCCCCGCCTTAACCCCCAATGCAAAAATGCTCACTTCCTTCATAACTCTCCCTCACCTTCCTTACCCTACCTTCCAATACCAATCTCAACACCAATTCGCCCGCAGAAACGCTGTCGTTTTGGCCGCAATATCATCCACACCACAAAGAAGAACGCGAAGAAAGAAGCAGCAGCAACAGCAACAGGAGGATGATTCCTCCTCCTCCGCCTTGGCCGAGGCGTCGAGCGCCGAGAAGGTGCTCCGCCTCGTCTTCATGGAGGAGCTCATGCAGTTAGCTCGCAACGGCGACGTTTCCGGCGTTTCTGACGTCATTTATGACATGATTGCTGCTGGAATTACACCTGGACCTCGCTCGTTTCATGGATTGGTTGTTTCTCATGTGCTCCAACGCGACCACGAAGGCGCTGTAAGTTATACTGTTGTACGTTATGCTTCTTCAGTTGTACAAAATGATTAGCACGAGTTATTATTTACTCTCATTTATTATCACGTCTTCTACTCGTATTATGTAGATACACAATTGCCTTAGCATATCTCTACTGCCTAAGCAGTAAATAAATATCTTACCGAATGCAGCTATAAGTTATTCGTATATATACGCGCAATGTATATGTATGCGTGTATATACAATGACTCACTTATTTGTGGTTTATGTAGTACATCGCTAGAATAAGCGTGGTAGAAGGTGTTGTACATTGTGCATTCGTTGTAACGAGCCAAATGCAGTGTATTCATATATACACACAATATGTATGTATGTTCATACAATACCTTATATATATGTATTTATGTAGTACATCGCTAGATCGAGCATTGTTTGTATATTGTGCTTTCAAAGTGATACTGAACTAAATGAACTGTATTTGTATGTATACACTCAATAATGTATATTTATATATTTAATACATCACAAGAGCAAGGATTTTAGAAGGTGACTTCCATTGTGTTTTCGAAATTGTAGCGTAGCACATGCTCTTCTTCCCGCCACTGCATAAGCAACTAAAAGTTCAGTGGGAACTTTGGCGCTACTAGCGTGGCAGAGGGGTGCTTCAATCCTGTCTGTATATGTTTGTGTTTAAACATACATGTAATTTCAATTGAGGCCTTGTTCAGTTTTATTCAGTTTAGTCAGTGCATGTTAATACATATAGACTTTGGCAGAGGGTGTGTCGGAAAATTGAGTTTAAAAAATAATGCCTGATCATGGGATGGCAGTTTCCAACTTTCCTGTGTGGAAAAAGTGGGAGTACGGAGATCATCTGTTAATGCGATGAGGAGGGGGCTGCTGTGTACTCGACCTTCACATTATATGTCTACATGTAGTTATAGGTGGAACTCACATGACATCTGGCTACGTACATATGCATGTCTAATGATACTCTTTATTCACCTTGTAAAACAAATGAACTTGCTCTAGCATTTTCTGCTTATTACTAAAAGGAGACACAGTTATATAGTTTGGTATATGGATGTATAGCATATAGCAAAAGCAAAATACTGAATCATGGTTTCATATATTTTGCTTTAGCAATTGTACGCAATTGATTGAACAATGGCATAGGTTCTGCCTAATATTTTAAAGATGTAGTACTCTTGTATATCCTGAACAGGGAATAGACAAAGAACGTGGAGATAATGCACGAAAACATCTGATATGCTTTAAGGATGCCTGTACACTGGACGTATACTATTTAAATTCTATCTATATCAACTCAGAAGCACACATATCTGTGTGTGTGTGTGTGTTCTGATACTACTCAATCATGTGATGTAAATGTTACTTAATGCAGATGCATGCCCTAAGAAGGGAATTGTGTGAAGGTATCCGACCACTCCACGAAACATTTATTGCATTGATTCGTCTGTTTGGTTCAAAAGGCCTTGCCACCAGAGGACTAGAGATTCTTGCAGCAATGGAGAAATTGAACTATGATATTAGGAAAGCTTGGCTGGTTCTTGTTGGTATAGTGTTTTCACTTCTGTGATTTGATTTGTCATTCAGCTGATTTAGCATCAATCCGGATTTCATTCATATTGATCCTTTTTGAGCAGAGGAACTAGTCAGAAGCAATCATCTGGAAGACGCAAATCAAGTATTTCTAAAGGGCGCAGAGGGGGGCCTGAGAGGTACTGATGAGATTTATGATCTTCTAATTGAAGAAGACTGTAAAGTTGGAGATCACTCAAATGCATTGACCATTGCATATGAAATGGAATCAGCTGGAAGAATGGCAACGACTTTTCATTTCAATTGTCTTTTGAGTGTGCAGGTTAGCCAGTTGAAATGGATCATTGTCTTGATTTCTCTCTTCCCCTCTCCCTCCATATTTTCTTTTTTTCTTCTTTTTTCTGCGGGTGTCATTGTCTTGTTTCGGTATCTATTATTTATTTCGCCTTTGATAAAAGTTTCAAATTATACATCCAGTTGGCTGGAAATATTAAATTTTGCTATGCCCAGCTAAACAACTTGGTCATTTAAAAGTCTACATGAGTAATTTTCATATGCTTTGCTAATAACATGCTACCAGATTAAAATAGAAATGACAGTGCAAGACTAGAGTGTATTTAAGGAATATAACTTTAGTAGGTTTAGTGGATAAAATGTTAGTTTTGATGTTACTATTTGATGTAATAGCAACTACACATGTTGTCCATATGATTTGTTTTGCTATGTAGTCTTTTTCGTTGAAATATGAAGAAGAAGAAAATAAGGAAAACAAGTTTGGTAGTCTTTCACGGTGTGTCTAGATATCTACGCATACTCATCTGTGGCATGGTCAGAGCATTAGTTAACAAGTTATTTGAAGACATATTCTTAATACCACTTCGGTGCCTTCTCTCTTAAGGTTCTTTCTCTCGTTATAAATCTTTCTTGTCATTCTCTCTTAGATTTTATGAGCAAATGAATAACCAAAGTTCTGCTAGTTTACTGATAAAAGAGTATTTTGGCTTTTACAGTTTGAATCACTTCTAATTTTTTTTTCTTTTCTCTCTTTTTGTTGATGGGCTGTTCCAAATTTTTACTGAAATGAAGTATTTCTTGTTCCTTATCTAGGCTACATGTGGGATACCTGAGATTGCTTTTGCAACATTCGAGAACATGGAATATGGTGAAGGTTTGTTGTAAAACCTTTCAAGATTGCGATAATATAGACACTGTTGTTTATCTTGAATAGTTTGTTATACATTCTCCATTTATTAAAATGACCAGTCTTCTTTCTCTAACAACATAGTTACAGTTGTATTTAAGTTTCCTCTAGTCTTTGATTTGCAATTTAGAACCTTTCAATACCACTTCAAATTTATGTTCACTCGCCATACTAATTTCTTTTAGTTACTACAATGTAGAATTCTATTCTTTGTCTTGCTAGAGCTGCCTAGTTATTTCAGCTACTTGTGATATTCTAGAGTCTGTGGGAAGTTATTGAGGTCAAGTGAGTGATTGAGTGGAGAAGGGAGGAGACATAATTCTGTTTGTGTTGTTTGATAGAGTTTTAGATTCAATTTTCTATTTTCTTCACTTATAATGTATTGTTCTCTGCTAGTCATTGCCTTTATTCTTCAGTTGTGTACTTATGTTAAGCTTTTATTGGCAGCTTATATGAAACCCGATACAGAGACATATAATTGGGTAATCCAAGCATTTACAAGAGCTGAGTCCTATGATAGGTAAACTACAGAGCATCGAACATGTCTTTGTTCCTTATATATGATCATGGTCTTGACATTTTTCCTGGACATGTTTTTGCAGCTTTTTGAATATCACCATTCAACATATCATGAGTTCTGGTCACTTTAAGTATCTATATTGCTTTGTCTTGTTGCTCAAGCAAAACATACCTGGTGGAATATACAGAACTATTCATGTCACCATAACTTCAACATTAGTACCTTTTGCTTTACTGTCGAGCACTAAAAACCTCTATATCTCTCTAATTCTTGGCCTATATGCTCCTCTTGTTATGTTCATATCCATGTTAAGGTTTACAGCTTTGAATCATTGTATAGCCTTAGGCAATGTGTTTTAATGCACAAGAACTTATGATTTACCAATTGCGAACATCAAATAATATTGTTAGAGCAAAATTTGACTCTGACATATTTTCTTCTTTGGTTCAACCCCCGTCAACCTAAAACTATGGTTGTTTTGCCTTTTCTTTTCTTTAGAGGGATCTTTTGCCCTTGTATAACAGATGGACACCCTTTTCCTGTAATATGCTTTGATGTCCTGTGGCCATGCACTGGCCAGTGCTTAAGATACTTATCTGCTATTTGCAAATTGGTTTTGTGACAAAGAGAAGCCTGTTGCTGGGTTAGTGGTAAATTGCGCAACAGTTAAAAGTAGAAGAAAATATCTTCTGCATATTTTCGTGAGATTTACAGTAATTCTCACTATACTAATTGTTGTCGTGATATGTAGGGTACAAGATGTAGCCGAGTTACTTGGGATGATGGTTGAAGACCACAAACGTCTGCAACCTAACGTGAGAACTTACGCGTAAGAATAATGTCTTAGTCTCCTTACTGCTAATAACTTGGTTTGTTTGTATGATATCTTGTCAATTGCGATTGTGAACACTTTCTATTTATAATTAAAGCTTTTACTGTAGGAACCTTATGGGGGTGCAACCCTTCGCAAGAACAATATCTGAAACTATTGTGAACGCTTAAACGGCTTCATTCTTTATCTTGGAATGACTGCACCCTTCTCTTCCTTGAAACAAGGGGCATTGGAGCTTTTTTCCTGTAGCATTACTAATTGGTTTCGCAATAGTTTAAATTTGTTTTTCCCTTGCCATACTTAGCATAGAATCTGAAGCTGCAATCGCTAAGGATAATTAAATATGTATCAGGAATATTTAGATTAATGGAATTCATTCACGTTTACATTAAAAGTTTTGGGTTGGATGGGAAGTGTATGCCAGCGAACATCCCTTAGTGCAGATTGAGTTGAAGAAGTTGTAGGATCCTTCATACTCAATGGTGCAAATGTGCAGACTGTTCTTGAAATGCAAGCTCTCATGGTTTAGGGCTCATACAGACAAAAAATAAAGTTTTTAAGCATACTAAATCTCACCAAAAAATCTGCATTGCATTTGGACTAAATGAAGGCCCACGCTTGTACATGGTTGGGCTCATCCCAGAAGAATGCGTTGTCATACCTGAAGTAGTCAGGTCGGGTTTATGTCATGTCATAACTATACTTAAGTGAACTATATTTACAACCGTTTATTGTATTAGCATGATTATTGACCATAATGTTCTACACAGGCTGCTGGTAGAGTGCTTTACCAAGTATTGTGTCATACGAGAAGCTATCCGACATTTTCGTGGCCTAAAAAACTTTGAAGGTGGTACAAAAGTTTTGCATAATGAAGGGAAATATGGGGATCCACTTTCTTTGTATCTTCGAGCTTTATGCAGAGAAGGTATGCACATAATATTTGTTAAACAATTTGTTTCAGAAATTGCAAATAGAACTGCCTGGCTTGTAACCGTATCTACATGTTTTCCTGCTTGCATTCCCTTGCAGAACCAATTGTCCTAATATTGTTAATGTTTAACTTCCTATACTATAATATTTGGCCAGAAATAGAAGTGAAGTATGAAATCTTCTCAGCTTCAAGGTTTATTGGCAATGTTTTCTTTGAAACCTTGCTGGAGTGAAAAGTAAAATCTTTTCATTTAGAGGACTAGGGTGGGAATGATCCTACCATTCTTTTATTTATCCACTGTGTGAACAATTCTGCATGTACAGTAGTACTCAAACCATCAGAACGGAATGAACTTTTGGTTCTAAAGACTCATAGTGTGTAGTATGTTAATCGCCTAAATCAAAGTTCAATCTCCAAAATTAAAATGTCAACAACAATTTTATTTCCTGCAATACACTGCCTTAAACCTGATACTAATTTTTGATGGACCTGCTTTTGGAATTAGAAGACTTGCATGCATATCTTTTATTGAAGGGTGAATGTCAATACACGCCAGAAGTTTCAGATATAGACGATCTCTCTTGGTCAGATATAACACCACATGTTAAAATGTTCATTGCTGGAAGAAAACAGACAAAACCAATATTGTTTCCTTTTTATCTCATGAAATTTGATATGAATGTCTTTCACACACTGAAATTTGGGCACATTTTGATCCTTAAAATTTCATTCTCTAGAATTTCAGTGAAGAACATGGGCTAGAGTATTTTATAGGTGAAATAGTCCATCAATAGTGAACTGAGCAGTTGAGTAATGGAAGGAAAGTGCCTATTCTAAACGTGAAGGAGGTATACGCATTCCCAAATTAAGGGATAATTAGAATGCGCATAGAGTTGTTTTTCAATTATGGAACTGTTGCCTCCTACCCCCTTTTCAACTTTTGAGGAGAAAAATGTAGAATGTATATAAACAGCTGGCTGTTCAGATTTGCTGAACTACACCCTGCTTAGAATAAGAGAATTTAGAATGTGCAATCATATTACTCAATCTAGTAACCAACTCTTTTGTACATGTAACATGTTAACTTTTGTTTCTCTATCTAGCAACTGTCTGAGATCAGATATTGTTGTATTCTCACCAAAGGTAAGATAAATTGCTTATAAATTCAGAAGAAGGTGGTTGAATCATTAGTCATCAAGAGGGTGATTTGTCTCCAAAATAATAAAAAATGATGATGGTCAATTACTGTCTGATGTTTTATATGTCCTTGATGATTAAGATGTCTGTTATATATTTCCTAATTGTCTACACTAATCAATTGGCAGCTAGGTGAATTTTATCAAGTTAAATAACCCAGTATGGTGGTTTTGGGATGTTAGTAGTTTATCTAGTTTGAAACACTTGTATAATTGTTGATTTAAGACTTTATGACAATTTCTGAAGTCTGAACAGATGAGCTTGTATGAAATCAGGAAGAGTTGTTGAACTACTAGAAGCTTTAGAAGTTATGGCAAAAGATAACCAGCCAATTCCTCCTAGAGCCATGATTTTGAGCAGAAAATATCGGACATTAGTGAGCTCGTGGATCGAACCTTTGCAAGAAGAAGCTGAACTTGGATTTGAGATTGATTACATGGCCAGGTTTCAGTTCAATTCTCTCTGTCACTAATTTATATTTTGCTCCAATCAAAGCTGAGTAGTAGGCATGAAAAGTTCATGTGATCTTTGTGCCTCTTTACCTGAAATACCAACATTGTTAGTGTCTTCGCTCTTTTCTGCACATTCTGTATAGTGTATACTTAAATTTAAATTTAAACATCTCTTTGGAGAAAAATCTATTTAAATTTATTTACATAAGTACCCTGTTATTTCCACCTCGAAATCTGTTGCAGGAGATGGATGACATCCTTTACCCCCTCCTCTTTAGGTGACATATTTGATTTTATTGTACAGCATTTGGTTTTAAATGGAGTCGTCCATCATTTTTCATAAATTGACATGATGGAATGAAATGGGAACTTTAGGAAATGAAATTGTTGAAGCTACAGGAGCACGAACTCCAATTGTAAGCTTGGTTGCATAGTTAGAGGATGGAAGAAAGAAGGGAAATCTGGTTAACTGCCTTTTGTGCGTCATCTTTTCCCAAAAACCTCACTTGCTTTCCTATCATTCTTGAGGTTGAAGGACGGGGTGCAGGGTAAGGCGTTCCAGGGTTGCATTCATGCACTAAGAATTAATGACAAAGCTTTGTGTTGGTTCATATGGTCATGATTCATCTAATTGTTGCTATGAAATCTTTCTTTCTACATTCACATTTTCCAAAAGATTGCTTTCGCCAGTTTCTTATTTCCATCAATTTCTGACATCATCTTTGTATACTAAAAGCATTTCACTTCTCAAAAGTATAAAATGATTTCATTCCTTCATTTCCAGCAGAGTAAGAGCTCTAACTTTGAATGTCAACCAGGTATGTTGCAGAAGGCGGGCTTACAGGTGATCGCAAGCGATGGGTTCCTCGAAGAGGGAAAACTCCTCTGGATCCTGATGCCGAGGGGTTTGCTTATTCAAATCCTATGGAGACCTCTTTCAAGCAAAGATGTCTTGAGGAGTGGAGAATACATCATCGTAAGCTTCTGAGGACCTTGCTAAATGAAGGCCCTTCAATATTGGGGAATGTATCAGAATCTGATTACATGAGAGTTGAGGAGAGACTGAGGAAAATTATAAAAGGCCCTGAACAAAATGCCTTAAAACCGAAAGCTGCTAGTAAAATGATAGTATCGGAGCTGAAGGAAGAGCTAGAAGCACAAGGTCTGCCGATTGATGGAACTAGAAATGTACTATACCAGCGTGTGCAAAAAGCAAGAAGAATAAATCGCTCGAGGGGCCGCCCACTTTGGGTTCCTCCAGTTGAAGAGGAAGAAGAAGAGGTTCATTTGATTTTAGTATTCTAATTTTAATACATTTATTTTTTTTCTTTTCATTCTGATGAGTATACTCTAGTTTGTGAGATTGTAGTTTCATATTCAAAGCTAATATCTTGCGCTAGAACTGAAAGTTCAATAGTAATTTGCTTGTCGGTTATAGTTTTTAGTTTTGCTTGTTGATTGTAGTTATTAATCTGATAGGTTGATGAGGAGTTGGATGAATTGATTTCAAGGATCAAGTTGGAGGAAGGGAATACAGAATTCTGGAGACGTCGTTTTCTTGGAGAGGGTCTAAATGAAAACCATGGGAAGCCAATTGAAGTAGAAGATTCAGAGCCTCTTGATGTCTTGGACGATGCGGACGCTGATGTTGATGGGGATGCTGATGCTGATGCGGATGCTGTTGATGATGAAGTGAAAGAGGGTGAAGACGATGAGGAGGAAGAAGTCGAACAAACTGAGAACCAAGTAGTTGACAGGGTTAAGGACAAGGAAGTTGGAGCTGCCAAACCTCTTCAAATGATTGGTGTGCAATTGCTAAAAGACTCGGACCAGATAACTAGCTCTTCAAGAAAATCAAGGAGAAGGTCTTCTCGAGCATCAGTCGAGGTACAATAGAAAGTCAATATCTATGGATCTCGTATTACTGTTTCTGCTTTAAGTCTTTATATTGTAATTTATTTATTCAGTATGTGCTACTTCACTCAGCTCTCTACATCACCAGATTTAGCTCCTAAGTAACTGAAACAGCATAGTCTCCAACATGTGAATTCAGTATTTCTTTAGTACTTCTTTTTTGATTTATATTTCACATTCATCGTTGTTTTGATAATAAGACACACACATGCCCTTAGATTAATGAAGATGCTGGTTTGTGTTTTTCCGGGGTCATTTCTCTACAGATGCCTGCAATAGATGCATTTAGAAATTGTCTGCTTGGACACCCCATTATTCTTAAGATTATACCTGGTTAAGTACAAGAGTAGAAGGGTCTACGGTGACGGTTGTGAAGCCCGCAAAAGGACTGCTTGCATTCTGTTCTGTTCCTTTCTTTCCTTTTCAGTGAGATCGCTCAGTGGGTAATTTATAAGTTATATTACTTACTAAAAAAACCAGTAATTACACAAACAGATAAAACAGCTTGACAAATGGGAATTTTCACCACAGCCCATACCCATATCAATCTAGAAGGTCTTTTGTCCAAAATAAAGACTTCATGGCAGTTGTTTGTATCCTAAAATTAAAAGTGTTCCACATTTATTTTCTATCTTTACTTGTGTCTTCATTTCCATGTTTGGTTTAGGCTCCGAGAAGCCAATGAATGTTTTTGACCATACTATTCCACAATCAGGTTCTAAGGTAATTATGAGTAATTGAAATTTCCTACATCCGAAACTACAATTTTGGGAATCAGCAGAAGTATTAATGTTAATGCATCAAACGAGATTACATATTAATTAATCTGAATGAACTTAATGAAAGTCAATGTCTTGGAAGTCCGGTAACTTATAAAAATTTCCCCTCTATCTGGAAAGCATAACTAGATCGGATATAAATATCACATTGTTATCTTATGTGGTAATTGGACCATTGTTCATTTCCATTTCCAATTATAATCATGAACCCTCTTTTTTCTTCTGTAGGATCCAAAATTAGTTAATTAGGTAATGAGATCAATGGATTTTTTTGATTTCCGTCTTGCTTCTGTGACTAAAATGATGTGTATGTTTGTAGAGGCAGATTTTCTTTTGGTTTTTCATGCATGTTAAATTATATTCCAAACGGAGCCTGGCTTTTCAGTTTCCTTCCCTTCAGTTGCACGAGATAAGGGAACTGTGATATTGAATGTGGTTTGACTTCTATGTATGAAGGATGATGACGATGATGATTGGTTTCCGGAGGATATATATGAAGCCTTTAAGGAGCTGAGAGAGAGAAAAGTTTTCGATGTATCAGATATGTATACAATTGCTGATGCTTGGGGTTGGACATGGGAGAGAGAACTGAAGAACAGAGCTCCCCAAAGGTGGTCGCAGGAATGGGAAGTTGAATTAGCGGTTAAAGTAATGACAAAGGTATGTCTTACATCCTATGCTATTCATCTCTGTTGTCCTATTACTGCGTTATGTTGTAGAATTTCTCCTCTTTTATCAAATTAAAACGAAGTAGGTATCAAGAGGAGGTTCTTTGCGCTACATAATTATGCTGGTCGCATAGTTATGCTGTTCTCGCATGACCTCTGTTACATCAACAGAGAACAAAAATGCCAAATCAGCTGTTATGGCACAATTTAGTGCGAATTACTCACTTCATTTTATTTACTTCAGAATATTAGATGTGCAATGTGTTGCTGACTTTTCACTATAATCGACGACTGAGCAACTTACCTGTTGATTTTCCAGGTGATTGAACTAGGCGGGACTCCGACAATCGGGGACTGCGCCATGATACTGCGGGCTGCTATACGAGCTCCTATGCCTTCAGCATTCTTGAAAATTTTGCAGACAACGCACAGTCTTGGTTACGTATTTGGCAGGTAAGATCAAAGTTCCAGTTGGAGACAAACTTGAGCGTTTCTTATAATGTAAATTCTTCACCTCGATGCAAACTTAACATCTGCTGACCATTCTCGTAGAACTTCATCCTTAATCATAGAAGAGTTCTAATACTAGATTTCTGGATGTCGTTGTGATCGCCATTCATTCTCTGTTTCAGCCCTTTGTACGATGAAGTCATCACTTTGTGCCTTGATCTTGGGGAACTTGATGCAGCCATTGCTATAGTGACAGACTTGGAGACCAGTGGGATTAAGGTCCCAGATGAAACCCTTGATAGAGTCATTTCTGCAAGACAAACAAATGATAATCCTGTTGATGATGCAGCTCAACAATTGTGATTTCGTAGCTCTTCATGTCGGGATTTTCCTTCCAAACATCAGCCGGACTGATCAACTCTAACATGAGGTGGGACACATACATGTGGGGCTTACTCTCGATTCACATCCGGCTGAATTAGTATTTTAATTTATAATAAATTTTTTTTTTCCTGAGCCAACTTTTCCTCTTTAAGTATTTGGGCACATGCGATTGTGAGGTAACCTATAGGTGATTAGAGTTCGAATTTTAGGGATGAGAGGAGGTGGGGGCAGGGTTTTTTTTTTTATTTAAAAAAAGAGTATTTGGGCATAAAACCTTTCACTAAGATATGGAATCCACAACCTATTGTGTGAAAAGTTGCATATTTCTTTTTTGGGCTTAACTCTGCTCCTAATTATGAGATAATTATAGAATAATCGCGTTTATGAGTTGTACATAAAAAATAATTTTCCCGGCCTATCGGTTCAATGATTATAAATTGTTACAATTTAGTCCAAGGATGAGTAATGAGAAAACATATTTTAATTATCTTGAGACAAATTTTAGCCATCACAATGACAATGTTAATCAACATGTTATCCTAATTATCGACTTATTTGTTTCATGGGTGATTAGTCTTTAGCCAACATTTCTATGGATCAAACTTTAACTCTTATTTAGCATTTTGTGCGTGATGTGTGTTATGTGTAAATGAAATATATATTTTTTTTTGAAAAATTAGACAACAGGAGATTTGTCATAAAAAGATAAAGAATGAGTAATCTTAGATCACAAGGCTAGATGGAGTGACCAAACAAATGTCCTCTTATTGGAAATACTATCAAGTTTTTAATTGATGTAAAATAACGTATAATATTATTACTTAAAAAAAAAATTATCATTGTTAAATCACAAAGTTTATAATCTTTGATTAAATATGATATAACTTTACCTAAATTGAATTACTCGACATATCAAAAGAAAAAAAAAAAAAAAAGGAAAGTTGTCTAGTGTTCCGTTTTCGAAAATTCTACAAAAAAATTTGGTGGTAAGATAAAAGAGAAAAAAAAGAAAAAGAAAGGGCAAGGCCTCCTATAAATAGTCTGCATGTTCTCTAAACTCTTCACTGCACTTTCTCTATCCATCTAAAACCCTAACAAATCAACCAATAGGCAAGAGCCCCATCGGCCACGCCTGTAAATCACATCACTACATTTCAGCCGCGCCACCGTCCGCCACCAATTTCAGCTGCGCTCCGCCGATCATCTCCGCCTCATTCTAGTTAATACTATTATTATTATTATTTTTTGTTTTCCATTAATCGATGGCGAATGCAGTGGAGTCGCTGGCGGCCTTGACCGCGTCAATCACAACCGCCTCCACAAAGCGGCGAATTCAGATCTTCCGCAATGAGATTCCTTTCATTCTATCCAATTCAGGTCAGCATTTAAAGAACAAACGTTATCACACTTATTTATTTCTGTTGAATTTTAATTTTTCTGTATTTTGATAGTTGTTTTAAGCTTTCGGAATATATATTTGTACTGGAAGATTACATGAACATTTATGCAAAGCATGGGAATGTTCTTTGATTGAATTTTACGCGTTTTCGTTTAATTTTCAGTGAATCTTCAGCTACATTTAGTACAATTTTGAATCTTTTATTTTGATTTAGTAAGGAATTTGGTGTACGCATGCATAATGGATACACCATACAGTGAAGAATGGAAATAGCATAATTTCGTAAATGTTGAATGCCTAGTGTTCGTGTCATAGGAATGAAGAAAATGTGGAATTGGCAGAGGAATTAGTTATCGATTTGTTTGCTTTGGAAAGCTTTGCGGAAATGAGGATGCATGAGAAAGTTGTATTTGAAAACAAATTACTTTGGCCAAATTTGTCGTGTTAGCTATTTGGTATAATGTCGGTCATCTTTTATCTATTGCTGTGCGAGTGTTATATCTATGTCTGAAGTTTGCGTTAATCTGTTTCTCATGCTAACTATGTAAGCACTCAAATATGAGTTTCAATGAAGATGAGTAGGCTAAATTTGTGTGATGGGTGGAATGTTCAAATTCCAATTAATGAAGAATATTTCCATTACTTCTCAAATATCTTGTTCAGAACTTAGTTGTTGTAAGTTCATAAGAGGCTTATGGGGTGGAAAAGGATAATGTTAGACAGTTAGAGTAGTGATTGATGTTAGTGTTCATCATTGGATATATGTTAAATTTTGGAGGTTTGATAATATAGAAATTTTCCTAAAGAGGATCCGGTAATTGGAAATTGAGTTAAGTTTAGCCAATGGTCCTATGCAAAGCGCCTACCATCTATCTCGTTGAGGAGAAATGTACATACTATTTCCTTTATCTGCAGATTGCATGGTATTGAAAAAATATCTGCACTTATTAACCAGAAATGTACAGAGGTTCTTCTTTTGAGTGGATTGCTGTTGTGTGCTTGAGAGAAGTATAGAGAGTGAATTTTGATCAGTTTTATTCACGATTAGGTATATCTTATCCTAGCTTTTGGATCTTTTCTCTGGGTTTTTAATAAGCTATTGTAAATTTGATAATGACGGACATTTTTATTTTGAGAAGTGAATGAGGGACAACTACAGGACAAATATGTTCTTGAGCAAATTCAAATGATTAAGAGATGAGTTCTTTAACGTTCATTAACCACTGCCATTGAATTATGGCCTAAAATTTGTTTAAATAAAAGTTTAAATCCATAATTGTGGAGAAGATCAATTATGTGCTAACTGGAGCCAAACCTTGTCTACTTCTCAAAAAAAACAAACTGGGTCCAAACTTTTTTCTTGAGGAATCAAGTGATTATGAGAGAAAAGACATGAGGATTTCTTGTGTAGCCAATGGGTAAGACAGAGACAACTCTGTGTGAGGTGATGGATGCTTGGTGAGAAAGAGGATGGAGTGGATATTTTTGAGTCCCAAGTCACGATGAAAAGCTTGAAGAGGGTGTTGGTGTTTTTGTTGGGGTGGGGGGGGGGGGGGGGGGGGGTTTTGGTTTTGAATTGTGATCCAATACCGAGAAGTTGACGTAGGAGCATCAATGATTGTACAGTTTCCTGGTAGTGTTCCCTCCCTCCCTCGGTCTGTATGTCTAATTATCTGTTGTGTCCAAGTCAAGATATGCATTTTTAAATTGACTTGTATAAGATATTTCACTAAGTAGTTGGGGAAAAATATATATGAAGCCCTATATTTCCCTGGAGGTTTATATTTACACGCTTAGAACGTAAGTTCCCAGTCCCCATCTTATTTTCCTGTTTGATTATTAATTTGAATCCTTGATGATCTTTACTGGGTTCTGTTTGATAATCTGGGGTCTGTCCCTTGGCTTTTTTGTCTAGTCAAATTGGGGCAGCAAGAGTTACATTCTAGTGTTTTTCTTTTTCTTTCTCTAGTCAAATTTAAGCTATATTTTATGTCTGAATGAATGGTGTTTGTAAGGTGTATAGAGCAGGGCATCAGATCATCTAGGTAGTGTTGGATTGTGGGATGGAAAAGTTGACTTCATAGTCATGTTTGCTGGGAACTGCATCATTCTCAAGGATTACGGGGTCGGTAACACCATTAAAGTTAACAGGGAAGGAATGGGAAGCTTCAGTCAGAGCTGTTACGTTGATAGTTTCATCTGGAGGTGGTAATCTTTAATTTCCACATGAGGGTTGGGAGAATTCTAGACCTCACCTTTGTTTTGTTGCTGATCACATACTGATTGAATCATTTGTTGGTATATGTTAAATCAATCTTTTGTCAACTTCATCTGAACAAAGGAGATCTGTATTTGTTTCTGTTTGGAAGGTGTAATTTGGACTCCTAGATGAGGTGTTAGCAGTAATCTGCTGCATGGTGGAAGGTCTTTCTGGTTGCTATCTACTGGATGCTAGTCTTTCCTTTGGATAGCTTCTTTGTGCACGTTGCCATTGTTAATGAAGTTGATTTGGTTTTCCTTTAAAGGCTAATAGGAGAACAGATGCATGCATTCATGTAGTTCTGATTTTTGCTTTCTTGGATATTGGCTTCTCTTTGGAGAACAAGTGCAATTAGACTCTACAGTATAAAAAATCATAAATACTTGATCCCAGCAGCTTATTAGAATTAAAATTACACGTAATTTCTAGTCTAAAACTTATAAAAATTACTCTGAATCAAGTTCCAAATGAAGTCAGATATTTTCCCTTTCTTTTTGTGCATGAGTTCTGCATCAAAGTTCTTCTAGATGGCTGAACCTTTTGCTCTTCTACCATCACATGATACTAATAGGTTGGTTCACCTGAATTGAGGGTGTGAAGAAGAAATAAAGGGTGATGGAGTGAGTTGATGGTTCACAGATTCTCTGCCCCGTCACTAATTTTGGGTCTGTTTAGGAATCTCCAACTTTATTAAGAGTATGTGTTAATAGTGCATCTCCACCATTGTTTAACCACTTCTGAGTTTTTGTGCAATACCCTCGAAATTTAAGATAATGGCTACTTGGTGATGATATCAAACCTTGATAAAACAAATTAAGAGGGATAGTTTGGTAAACCAATATGAATTTGGATTGTGAAGACTCTTTGTGCAGCATCCAAAACGGAAAATAAGAAATGAACATTGGGATGGAGTGAATGTAGTTAACGCATAGTGTAACCTATAAGCCAGTTGGTAGTGTGAATCTATTGCTGATTTATAGTTTCATTGGACATTCAGGCAAAGTTGTTTCTCCTTTTGTCTTTCTCATACGAATGGAAGTAATACCAGCTTTTCTCATCAAATTCACAAGTTTAGCACTTTTTGAGCATGTTCGAATGCTAGCTTAAAGTTTCACTAATCGACATCTTGAAAATCTGCAGATATTACTGAGCTTGCAGCACTTTTGGTCGATGCAATTTTTAGAACTTTGTTTATATATGATGATCGAGGTTCGAGGAAGGCTGTGGATGATGTCATCATAAAAGCTTTAAGTGAAGCTACATTTATGAAAAATTTTGCTGCAACCCTTGTACAGGTCATGGAAAAGCAGTTGAAGGTCAATTCACATATAGGCTGCTATCGACTTCTGAAATGGTCGTGTTTTCTGTTGACTGATAGTCATTTTGTGTCAGTATCAAAGAACGCATTATGCAGAATAGTGCAAACGCAGGCATCAGTACTTCATTTGGTTATGCAAGGATCATTTCGTCTGAAAAGGGCCTGCAGGCAAACTTTCTTTCATTTGTTCTCAAAGGTTGTGCCAAAATTTCCACCTTCTGTTTTTGTTTAAATAAAATTAACTTTAACATTATAACGTGTTCTGAATTCCACTTCTGTACTTCCAGTCACCCGATATTTATAAAACTTACTTGGAGGAACTAAAAGATGCGAGGATTGCCTATAAAGACACTCCTGAGTTTATACGGTTGCTTCTGGAATTTTCGTGTTCAAATCCTACATTATTTGATCAATGGAAGGTGAGAATGACAACATATATCCCAAGTTCTTTTTTGTAATTATATCGCCAAGCTTATTTGGTTCTTGTGCGCTAATATACGTCTTTCTGTTCTGCAGCAAATATTTCTTGATGTGTATGTTAAAGCTGTTTTAAATGCAAGGGACAAGCCAGGGAAAGGGCTCAGTGAAGCATTTCTTCCATTGTTTTCTCGTTTGTCACATGATGATTTGAGAAACACTGTGATCCCGTCATCTGTTAAGATGTTGAAACGAAATCCCGAGCTTGTTTTGGAATCAATTGGAGTTCTT
Source organism: Ehretia macrophylla (assembly GCA_037974665.1). Classification (NCBI taxonomy): domain Eukaryota; kingdom Viridiplantae; phylum Streptophyta; class Magnoliopsida; order Boraginales; family Ehretiaceae; genus Ehretia; species Ehretia macrophylla. The sequence continues at coordinate 52,551,559 of CM075769.1, read as the reverse complement.
TTGCAGTCTGTCAATCTTGATTTGAGCAAGTACGCTGGTGAAATTCTTTCAGTGGTATTAACACAGGCAAGACATGCAGATGAAGCCAGAAGACATGCTGCCTTGACCATGGTTAGGTGTTTGAGCCAAAAGTCTAGTAGTCCAGATGCTGTTGAAGCGATGGTCAATGCTGTCAAATCTGTCATTGGAGGTCTTTTTTGTTTTTTCTTTAATCATTTATTTATTTACAATATCTGAATATAATATGTGGGTATAGTTTTCCTTATCTTGACCTATAGCTTTTTGATGCCAAGCCTTTTTCCAGTTTTTAGTTATTGAGGATTTATTTATCTTCCATCTCTGTTGTAATTTTAACAGGTTCAGAAGGAAGGCTTACTTTTCCATACCAAAGAGTTGGCATGATTAATGCACTGCAAGAAATATCCAATGCTCCTGAAGGGAAATACTTAAATAGCTTGTCATTGACTATATGCACTTTTCTTCAATCTTGTTACAAGGATGATGGTAGGTTTTAACATTTTGACAGACATGCATACATGTCCTGCATAATCATGTTCCAGCGAATATTCTTTGCTCTTAATCTGCTTAAATCCTTATGTTTCAAATATTACGCTTTTGTACCAGGAAATGAAGAGGTAAAACTTGCAAGTCTGTCTTGCTTAGCATCCTGGGCCGTACGATCCGTAGATGCTATTCAGCCAGACTTTATATCTTTCATTGCTTCTGGGCTTAATGAGAGAGAATTACTAAGAAGGGGTCACCTTCGTTGTCTGCAACTCATGTGCAAAAATACTGATGCTATTCTACGGGTAAGGAAATTGATAATGTCTTTGTAGCAAGTAAAAGTGGAAGTTTGTGATGAAGGAAGGAGGAGAAGGAGAGAAATTATTCTGTTGTTTGGTAGAAAGAAAGAGGAAGGGATAAGTTAAGCCTTTCTAGCCTATGTAGCTAGCCTCTCCAACTTTGGAGAAGTTGGAGGAGGGATATAACTCAGAAGATTAAAAAGCTTTATCTTGCCCTCCTACCAAACAACACAAAGGATAATATCTTCACCCTGAGGAAAGATTGACTTCAAATCCTGCTCTTCCTTCCCTCCCCTTCTCCTCATCTCCTGGTATCAAACACATCGTGACACTGTTATTGTTTCTACTCTTTTGTTGAGCATTTAATGCTGTTATCCTGTCTACTCAGCAACTATTTTCTACTGTACATCTCAGATATCATCATTACTGGTGCCTCTTGTCCAACTGGTTAAAACTGGTTTCACAAAAGCAGTGCAGCGACTGGATGGTATTTATGCATTGCTTTGTGTGGCAAAGCTTGCTGCTCTTGATGTGAAAGCAGGTTTGACATGAAGAACTGACATTAAATATTCCAATCAATCACAAAATATTTTTGCAACTAATTTTATTACTTTCCACTTACGTGTGCACATGAAGAGAATCTTTTTCTACTTGAACTCACTCGTTTGTTCCTTTGCTGTGCCATGCTCAAGATGAGACCATATTGAAGGAAAAGATATGGACTTTGGTATCAACCAATGAACCATCACTTGTGCCAATATCTATGGTAAACATTTCCTGTTGTTTTTTTCCTTTTATCTTTTTGCATATTTTTCAGAAGTTTTTTTGATTTAATCTCTACTATTAGCTGTGGGACTTTGGTTCTATGGAAGAGTTGTGTACAATGTACAGTTCTCGTCCCCTTAGGGTATCTTAATTTATTCAGGAGAATGAATTGGATGGCAATAGTCCATGTATCTGTGCTCCCACGAATGCACTAGCTGATCTATTGGCTGCTAAATATGCAGGATGCAAAACTGATGAATGGTTATTGAGTTAAACGCATGAGCATTGATTGAAATTAGACTCTTCTGCTGCACACAGGGAGAGGATATAAGTGGCATCTTTTTTCATAATATGGAAAGATATATAATGCTGCTAACTAATTGTAGAATTAGCTTGATGAGCATCGAATCACGTGATAATAACTCCATATTTGAATCGTATTGATTTTTCTTTTTGTTTGAACTCATATATTCATCTGCATGAGACCACGTCAGCAGTAACAAGTTAATAATGAGGGGCTGGAAATTTTTTCCAATATATTAAGAATTCTACTATAGTTTTTGATATACATAGGAACAGAAAATAAAAAGGTCTCAGCTTTGTCAGAACTACAAAAGAAGGGGATCTACCATGATTAAGGATGAGTTGAAGATGCCCTTGGGCAATGTATAGTAGTACAGATGATGATATCCAGAAGTTTGGACTTCTTAGTTGCAATTACACTAGACATGTTTCCACAAATGAGCTCTTGTTGCATAAAATTTTCTTTGCTATTCTCTACCACTTCTCGTAGATGGTCAATTGTGCTTCTTTGTGCTCTGCAGGCGTCAAAGCTATCCATCGAGGATAGTATGGCATGCCTTGACCTTTTCGAGGTGCTGCTGGTTGATCATCCTCAAAGGTTTGTTGTAGACAGTAAGCATGCATTAATTTCTGATGTGTGTCTAAATGTACATGTTGCAACACATTCAATCATCTTCATGACACCTAGCATTATGTAAATTTTTCTGTCAGTTGGCTCTAGTTTGGAACATGTGAAGTTGTAAAAACTTGCAGTTTGACATTTAAATGCTTTTGGAACATGATGCTCTGCTTAAAAATTCAAGACGAAACATAATTTTTCTGAACTGAAATGTTTTTTGTGTGCAACATTCGGATGGGCCAACGTGGTTGAATCCTTCCAAATTATTAATGATCTCTCTTACTTCTCTAAAAAGAAATAATGATCTCTGTTACACTGAGCGGTTCTCAGTAGTTGGTGACTTCCTAGTTTGTTTTAAGAATTTGTACCAAGGAGTGACAATTGGATAGGAAAAGTGATTTCTTTGGTCTTATTTGATTGGCGTGTTCTATCATTATGATACAGCACAATTATTATCTAAAAAAAGAAGAAAAGAATCTTTGTTTAAAATATATCAATTCCGTAATAGTCCCTCATGATTAGGGAAATTGTCCCATATATTTATGTTATCCTGTGGAGCCGTGTGTTATCTTATTTTAATAGGTGCTGTATACATTGGTTAGGGAGTAATTTTGTCTCCTATTAGATGCTCCAACCTTGGGCTAAATCACTCTTTTTTCTATTTTTACATGCTTTTGATCTTTGCTGCAAACCTGGTTGCAAGTTGGAATGTAGGATCTTATGCCTAATCTAACCCAAAATGATGTGATTTCCATCTATTTTATATATATCTAATTGTATGTTGGCCCATATTAAATTTGTCTCTGATCCTTCATTGTGAGTAACATTTTATCACGACTTCAGTATTTCATATCTATTTAAGTTATCAATACCCATGCTTTCTACACTAGTAGTGAAGTAATTTCTTATATTTATCTGTGCATTTATTAGATTGTAATAGATGCTTGTTATGATGTCTTGAAATTTCTGGTTTCATTGTGACTCAGTTTTTTTTTTCTGCTTTTCTCTCTCTCTCTTTTTTTTTTTTTCAATTTTTTTTTTTTCATGGCAGAGTTTTGGAGACATTTCCAGTTAGAGGGTTGCTGCAGGTTAATCCTTGTGGGAATTAGTTGGTCCTCTTTTTTTCTCTAATATGGTTCTCTGTGCTAACTGGTTATTAATATGCAGTTTGTACTGTTCTTACTATGCCATCCAAATTATGGCATCCGAAGAGCTGCTTTTGATTCTACCAGAAAGATTCTTGCTGCTGCCCCACAATTATGTGAACCGGTTTTGCTGGAGTTTTCTAATTTTCTTTCTGTTGTTGGAGAAAAAGTTCATCTACTGAAGATGAGGTACAATTCTATACCCAATAAGTTCCCACCTGAAACCAACCCCACCCACCCCCTACCCCAGCCAAAAAAAACATGGTAGTTTTCCCCTCTATATAGCAGGTCGTCAATACTCAGTCTGGTGATTAGAAATGTTAAAGATTCCTTTAGATAAATCTTACTTAGTCCTGGTAGGGCTGCAAATGAATGAAGCTGGTCATGACCAGCTCCAGCATGGCTGTCTTAACTTGGATCAACGATTTTGATCTTGAGCTTGAATTGTTTTTCGGGCAGAATAAAGGCACTCATAAGATGGGGCTATAATCTTGTAAGCCTAGGTAAGCCTATGCTAGATCTTTTCATGAGGTTATTAAGTTTTATGATCATCATCTTTTGTTGTGCGTTTTACAATGATAACCTAGGCATAACTGGATAATTTGTGGCATGACTGTTGAATCTAAATGGACCAAACTTGGCACGACTGTTGAATCTTTTCTCTATTGCCTTAGCCGCTATCCAGAATTTGCTGCATCCAACTTGACCTGCTATTGCCTCATTCCGTCCTCTCTTTGTGCATGTGTCTCTATTCTTCTTTCACCCTTTGCACCATGTACTGCTGACAAACAACAATTTTCATCCACTTGTTTTTCAACCCCCATATTCTCAAATCCGCTCTGGTGTTCCATTCATCCAGCACGTTTCATAAATTCCCTGAGAAAAGGGACATTATGGGCATGGCTGGGGCGCACACTCTGTACATTGGCCTATACTTGCTCACTGTCCTGAGGATGTACCTTTATATTCTTCCTGAATTGGCACTAAGAACTTTAAAGCTCTAGAGAACTAAGATTTACAATTTTTTTTTTTCTTTTTTTCCCGGAGTTGGGGCCTGTCTGGATCATTTTGCTTTAAGAGGTTATTAGTTTGGTATCAAATTGGGGCTATCTATATAATTTGGACTCGTGGACCATGAATTATAGTGTCTTTTAATTGATGTGGCTTGTTTGACAATTGAACTAACTGTTGAACTCTGGCTGATGAACAATCTTGGGCAATGTTTTTCCAAGCAAGTAGGCTTGGCCAATCTTCAATTTTTTGAGCTGATTCAATCTTAAATCTATAGGCTGTATATAGGGTTATCACTTGAGCTCAGCTTAGCTGCAGAGAAAATTTAATGTTATTGGTGTCATTTGCTTCAAGATTGGGAAGGAGATTTTGGACTTTAATTCACTGCCACTTGGTAAGATACATCTGGCATTGTTGATTAGGGTCTTGAAGAATGCTATTAAACACCTAGAACTATGCCCTTGGAATTTGGATGACTATTTGGTTCTGCATTTGTTTTGGACGTGTACATAGATTTTCCCTTGATAACATTTATTGATGATTTAAGGACGCTGTATCACTTAAAATAAGGGATGGAGGAAATGATGGTTAGTGGGAAGCATAGGTGTCACAACAATTGCCTTACCATTCCAACATGAATGCCTGATAAAGCGGAGACACGATCTAGTTTCTTCCATTAGTATTGATTGCATTTAAATACTTTGATAAGAATGCAAAATTCATAAAAACCTTTGGACGTTGGTTTATACGGATTAGCTACAGGTCAATCATGAAGACATCACAATCTCAACTTGCTAGGAGTTTGTGTATGTGGTGATTATTTCTCTAGGTTAAAATCATGAGTGTGAATATTGTGTGCTTTGCATATCTGGCATTAGATGCTAAACTAAGATGGTCAAATAGTAGGCGTTCTTTATAATTTCTCAATGATTCAAATAGTAGGTGTTCTTTATGAATTTTCAATGTTTTTTTATGAATTGGTTAAGACTTTTGTGATGTTTCTGTGCAGATATCTTTTCTGTTGTTTTAGAGTTATTTGCAGTGAGATAAGATTTTGGTCAGTTTCATAGTGGATCATGGACAGATGGCTCTTAATTAGATTTCTTTTTTTTCCCCTTCCTTATTGATGAGTAGACAGTGTGTTCTGCATATGAGGTTGTCATAAAGGCTGGCAAAAGTGGCAATTTCATGATGGTGCAAGTGTTGGATTCAGATGGATGGTGGATACAGAGTACGGAATGGTGATGATGAATTTGTGGTGGTAGATATTAGCTGGTTGCAAAAGGATGCTGTGCTGGACATATAGCTATTATGAGTTTGCTTGTGTATTTCTTGGGGAGCAGTATTGAAGTTGTGGACGGGAAGAGAAGGAGAAAGGGTCAGAGATCTTTATGAAATTAATTGTGGCCTTAATCAAAATAAGAATAATTTACTCTTAAAAGTTGGCGAGGTAATTATCCATAGAGGCACTTGATGTGTCCATTTGCTGGCTTTGATAGAGAAGAGTCCCGCTATTTTTTGATAAAGAAGGAATAGTGTAATATCAACCCTCTTCTTTGTTGTTTTGTATGGTCTGAGCAATTACTGTTGCAGGGAGCAAAAGTATTATTTGATAGCCTCTTTGGCTTTTCTGTTTATTGCTTTGTGGATATTTGATAAATATGTTTATGGCTTCCATAAGATGATTCATTTATTCATATTGGTGGCAGGGTTGTGAAATTGTCCGATGATTTTGATTTTGCAATTTCTTTGCAGTTCAAGACTTCTAGTCTTTACCCTTTCTTTATTCCCACTTCAGTGGTCTTACATATATATATGTTTTTCGTTATGTGGCTTCTAGTGATGCAGAAAATATTTTAGATGCTCAAGTTCCTTTTCTTCCATCTGTCGAGATTTTGGTGAAGGCTCTCATTGTGCTATCATCATCTGTTTTGGCTGCCTCATCTTGTACATATTTGCAAATTCTTCTTTGCTCTCATCATCCATCACTTGTTGGAACAGCAAAAGGAAATGCGGTGTGGAAGGTGAACATCCTAGCTTTTGTGATTTTGCAAAACACTAATCCTTTCTAGCCTTAATATTTTCTATCATGGGGGAAGGGCAAATAGTTCGTACTAATAATAAGTATAAATTTAGGTGCAGCTTCTTGAATTGGGATTCAGGAATCACTTTGTTACCATTTGTTTTAAGAAGGAAAGTAGGGAATTTATTTTCAGATAAAATTGGTACTCTAGTAATCTTGTTGCTTAATTCATTCAAAATCTTGATCATGGTTGCCAACCAAGTAAAAGGAAAATATTGATCATGGTTAAAACTACTCTTGTACACTTTCATGGGAAAAGAGATACTTGATGTTGAATAGTTCTATGATTGTTTTTCTTGCCTGTATTACAGCAAATCAGATGCTAAGTTTAAACTAAACCACAACAAATGGTTATGAAGTTGTAATTTTGAGATAGTCTGCAAAGGGTGGAAGTCATGCCCTTTAAAAGGAAATTTATTCAACTAATTCCCAAATAATCTTTTATCCACCTTTCTGTCACTGAATAAACAGAGACTTACACTTCATATCCAGTGTTAGACAGCTTGCTATAATCTCAAGAAGTGCTTTGAACTGCTTAAAGGTTGTACTGGTGCACTAGGCTCTTGCAAATAGCAAGGTATGGGGAAGGTAGATGTATACATCTCTACCCATGTTGCCATAGAGGAGGTTGTTTCTGAGACTTGAACTGCATACTGAGAATTCAACAATTGATCACTCAACCATCTTGCCAAGCACGACCTTCACTTTGAATTGCTTAGTTGAAAATGAATAAGGAAACTAAGTGTTGAACTGTTGACAAATTTCTGCACTTTTTCTCTATCAACTTTACAAGCACAGTGATATACTTAATTTGCAATCTAGTGCCTATTTATATTCTAGATGATACCTTAAAATATGACCAATCTGTAAAACCCTTTGAACTCATTACTGAACGTCTAATATTTGCTGCAAAAACAATTTGAAAAGCTGGAATGGATTATTTATCTTTTATTTAGGACATGGGAATATTTAGATTGCCCTTGACCGGGAAAGAATGAGGCATAGTGGCTCTCTTCGTGAATAGATGCAGATGTGATGTTAGATTCTGAACGATTTCAGGATTATGAAACAACTTTTCTGACTTTAAACTCATCTTTAAGGATTACAGTTTAATGTTTCCTATAGTCTCAAGGGTAAAGATTTCTAAGTTGTCCTTAAATTCAGAATTTTGCATATTATCTTTAATGGTAAGTATAACATAGTGCCCATTCGTACAATTTAGTTGCTGCTGTTTGGTATCGATGGTCAGACGTAGTTTGCTATAAACTTTGTCTGCTATTTATGCATAGAATAGATATAATCACTTGAGAACTTTAAGCCGTCATTTGATGACTTTTGCAAATGTTATCTCATTTGTTTTCATGTTTCTGTCAGAGAGTACGGAGAGCTTTGCAAAAGTTAGGGATTGATGTCATCGGAATGGTTACAGCTGATGCTGTTGGCCTGTGCAAGGTGAAGAACACTTCCCTAAGAACTATTTCTTAAATGATAGTGAAAGTTTTTGAGTTTTGACCACTTGGTCTTATAGATATTAAGATATCCATCAGAAGTGTTTATTTTGCTTTTCCTTAGTAAGTAGTTAAACTTCAATATCTCCATCTCCATTTCTGTCTTTTGATGCTTTACTTGCAGTTGAAGTAGTCAAAATATGAATACTGCCCCCTACTATTGTATCTTGGACTGAGATTTTTACTCTTATCCCAAAGTAAAGACATAGTTGTATCTATTAAGAAGTTTTAGCTGCATATATTTAGGATTTCAAACTCTCTCAGGGCTCAAAATCATAAATATGACAATGCCAGATCTAGTTTGTACTATTACCAACTCCGATGAGCTTCTTGGAAGGTCTATGCATGCTTGATCTGCTACCATGAACATTTTTTATTTTTAAAGCTGAAAGCTGCTTAGGATCCTGACTATTAAGGAATTCAGAGAAGGCTCCCATGCCCACTTAAAATTGTATTATCCATCACTTAGATTTATTTCTATTCTTTTTCATGTCATTGGTCAAAAAGAATTGGACAACATTTGAGGATTAGGATCAGGATCAGGATCAGGACGGGTCACAAGTTTGAGGCAATTTGGTTGAGCAATGGTGGGTAAATTGCATTCATCATTTACTATTAGAAATTTATGCACTAAAAATGCATGTTTTATGGATATGAATCTGGTATTTTCATGTGAAAAGGTTTTAAAACTCCTCTTGCTACAAGTCTCTCAGAGCATTGCATGAAAGTGGAATTTACCTTTTGTAGAGCATTGCTTGCTGTTGTATTGCAAGGACTGTATGAGTCTCTCTTTGTGTTGTAGAGTGATGTTGCGTTGTTAACAGAAACTCTAGAGAGAGAGAGTAAGATATTTTCTCATTATAAAAATGAAAAATGTACACAGTGACCTCTATTTATAGAGATCTGTTGAGCTATAATATTCAGCTTAGACTACACATCATATATGCACATGATAGCTAACTGACTAGATATTTTATGCCAGCTGTACACCATTACTAACTTCTGTTATAACTAGTTAGTGATTACAGCTGTCTATAGCTTTAGTTTATGACTGAATCTACAGTCTTTTGAACTAGCTTATCAGCCCCCCTCAAGCTGAACTTGGGACACCAAGGGAAGCTTGCCTCTAAGGTAGATGTACTTCGCCTTGGAGAGTGGCTTTGTAAAAATGTCTGCCACTTGTTCTGAAGTAGGTATATAGGATAACTGCAGAGTTTTAGCCACAACTTGTTCCCGAATAAAATGATAGTTGATTTCTATATCCTTGGTACGAGCATGAAACACTGGGTTTGATGCTAGAGCCATGGCAGAAACACTATCACAGTGTAATATAGGAGGCTGCACTGAGATATGGAGATCCTTGAGAAGATAAGAAAGCCATTTCAGTTCAGTGGCTGCATAAGCTAAGGCCCTACATTCTGATTTTGTAGATGATCTTGAGACTGTTGCTTGTTTCTTTGATGACCAAGAGATAAGATTAGGCCCGAAGAACACTGAATACCCAGATGTAGACTTCCTATCCATGGGATCTGAAGCCCAATCAGAGTCACAAAATGCATATAATTTCAGAGGTCCTGACTGAAATAGTAAGCCATGTGAGAGAGTGCCCTAAATATATCTAAGTGTTCTCTTTAAAGCTGCATAGTCTGCAATAGTTGGATGATGCATATGTTGGCATAATGTGTTGACAGCATATTGAACATCAGGCCTTGTAATGGTAAGATACTGTAAAGCTCCCACTAAACTTCTGAAATTTGTAGGATTAGAATATGGAGCTGAAGGAGAAGTGGTCTTAGATTGTGTAGGAGTGACTGCAGGGTTATAGGTTGATAGACCAGCCTTTTTGAGTAAATTTTGAGCATATTTAGACTGGTGTAAGAGCATACCCTTAGGAGTAGACTGCACCTCTATCCCCAAAAAATAGTGCAACAAACCCAAGTCTTTCATGGCAAACTATGTACTCATGGCAGATATTAGAGCAATAATGTAGGTGGAAGAACTACCAGTAAGAATAAGATCATCCACATAGATTAGGAGCAAAGTGAAATCAGTAGAGGACTTGTGTATATACAAGGATGAATCTGCAGAACTAGCATAGAATCCCTGATTGATAAGAAAGCTGGTGAGCATTTGAAACCAAGCTCTAGGAGCTTGCTTCAAGCCATATAAAGATTTCTTGAGTCTGCACACAAAATTAGGATGGACTGGATCTTGAAAACCTTGTGGCTGAGTCATGTAAATAGTTTCTGCAAGATTACCATGTAGAAATGCATTGGAGACATCCAATCGCTTTAGAGGCCAATGATAGTGAAGAGCCATGCAAAGAACATCCCTGATAGTCTGTGGTTTAACCACTGGGCTGAATGTTTTAGTGTAATCCAATCCTTCAGCTTGCAAATAGCCTTTGGCTACAAGCCTGGCTTTAAACCTTGCAACTGTCCCATCAACATGCCTCTTAATCTTATATACCCACTTGCATCCTCTAGGATTTCTATTAGGAGGTTGAGGGACCAACTCCCATGTCTGTTGTTGTTGAAGAGCCTCAAACTCTTCTGTCATAGCTTTAACCCAACAACTATACTTAGAAGCTTCCTTATAGGATGATGGTTCAGTGACTGCAGGTGTAGTGATTAGTGTATGCAACTGGTATATGGGAGGTGGCAAACACCCTGTTTTAGACCTAGTGAGCATAGGATGAAGAGAGGAAGGTGCTAAATTGGTGAGTGGATCAGAAGAATTAGAAGCAGAAGAAGAAGAAGAAGATGGATTAGAGGAACTAGAGTGAGGGAATGGAGAAGAAGAAGCATTTGGAGATTCAGGAGAGATGAATGAAGTGTTTTGTAGATCAGGTGAAGTAACAGGTATAGGAACAGAATGAGGACTGGTGGAATTATATGTAGGAGTTGTAGAAGAAGAAGAAGACAGTTCAGATTTAGAATCAGTGGAATTAGGTGGAGAAGAGGCAGAAGTACTGAAAGTTGGGGGATAGGGAATAGCAGGAGATAGGTCTTCTTGAGAAAAGGATACAGGAATAAACTCAATAAGAGGGGAGAAGACAATGTTGGTGTGGAAAAAGGAAATACATTCTCCACAAACCTAACATGTCGTGAGACATAAACCTTGCTAGTGGATATATCTAGACACTTGTATCCTTTTGTATAGGGGCAATAACCTAGAAAAGTACAAGGGGATGACCTATTTTCCAATTTATGAGAGGTATATGGTCTCAGCCAAGGATAGCAAAGACACCCAAAAACTTTGAGGATTGTGTAGTCTCGATGCTTAGAATAGAAAATTTCACAGGGAGTCTTATTAGAAAGAACTGGAGTAGGCATTCTATTAATGAGATAATTAGCAGTTGCCAATGCCTCCATCCAAAATTTATGTGGTAAGGATGCTTGATTAAGAAGAGCTAGTGAAGTTTCAACTAAATGAAGATGTTTTCTTTCAACTTTCCCATTTTGTTCAGGGGTTTATGGGCAGGTTGTTTGATGAATAATGCCTAGGGACTGAAGCAAAAGTTTGAATTTGTTGTTTACATATTTTGTACCATTATCAGTTCTAAAGAACTGAATTTTGGTTTTAAATTGTGTTTGAATCAAAGTGTTGAAACTATTAAAGGCATAAAAAAACATCTGACTTCAATTTAAGAGGATACAACCAACAAAATCTTGAAAAATCATCTATGAACAGAAGATAATATCTATATCCTTGACAAGAGGGAAAGGGGGCAGGCCCCATACATTCGAGTGTATGATTTTAAAAGGTGAATGAGTTACAGATTGAGACAATTGAAAAGGTAACCTATGAGATTTAGAAACTGCACATGCAGAACAATTGATAAGCTGTTGAGGCAAAACATTTATTTGACTAGAAAGAACTCTAGAAGGTAAGGCAAAAGGGTGGCCTAACTTGTAGTGCCACTAGAGTTCTGCAGTTGGCTCCCTTGGAGTAGTGCTGCAGTTGAAAACTTGAGAAAAGTGTGGACTGGAAAGAGAATTAAGAGCAGGAAGAGCATAGAGCCCCTGTTTACAGGGGGCCTTGAACCTCACTTGGTGAGTAGTGTTGTCCAAAACTGTCACCTCCTTATTAGTAAAGACAATAAAGCAATTATTATCCTTAGTAAGTTGGTGAACAGAGAGTAGATTAGATGAAATTTGAGGAATATATAGGACTTTAGATAAAGAAAAAGAGGACTGAGGAGTAGTAATGTTACCATGTCCTATGCTGTGAATAGGAAGAGCTTGACCATTTCCAACTGAAACATTCTCAGGGCCAGAATAGGGGATAGGAGATTTGAAGCTGAGAGAGGTCATTAGTAACATGGGTGTTAGCTCCAGAATCCAAGTACCAGTATGGCTGTGCAGTTGGACGATAATGTGATGTCACTTGAGCTATGAAAGCTTGCTTTGGTGTCTGTGGGTTAGGATTAGCATATTTGACAGTGTCAAGCCTATACCAACACTTTAGTGCAGTGTGGTTAGGCTTCCCACAAATTTGACAGTGTATTTTGGGAGATTGAGGCTGAGCAGTATAGTGCAAAGGAGAATACTGAGATGAACAAGGAGAAAACTGAGGGGGCACAACGCCTAGAACCCCTCTAGCTTGATTCTGTTGACCTCTGCCACCTCCTCTGTTGTTGTTTTTGCCCTTACCTTTGAAATTATTGTTCTGTGACTGATTATATTTTCTATACAGTGCAGCATGCAGATCAGTAGGAAGGGAGGGAAGGTAAGTCACTGGTTTGAGAAGTTTCTGATGCAGTTCTTCAGAAATGAGCAAACTGCTCAGTTCTTGAAGAGAAATAGATGTGGACCTGGTCCTAATGGACTGCCTAAAGGACTCATACTCTATAGGAAGTCCTTTTAGAGCATACAGAACCAAATCATCCTCACTAAGGACCTCTCCTGTTGCTGCTAAGCTATCAGTAAGTGATTTCAGTTGGTCTAAGTAAATTTGCATGGTGTTTTGACCTTTGCTAAGATTGAACAGTTGAAGTTTAAGTTGATGAATATGAGTTCTACTTAAGGAGCTGAATCTAGATAGCAGTAGCAGTAGGTAAATGGAGTATTTGAGGCAATACAGAAGGTGAAATTGACGCAAAAAGGCATGATTTCAGATTCTGATTGATGATATACCAGGTAGAGTAAGCAGGATTTTGAACTGAAGCACCTTCTCCATTTGTGATGACCTTGCTTGGACTGATGATTGTTCCCATTCACATAGTCAAACAATTCATGGCCTTCAAGAGCTGTTTGTACCTGGGTTTTCCACAGTACATAATTGGTATTATCTAGCTTAATCTGAATGAGATTATTCAGATTATGTGTTAGATTTTTTAGGCCAGCAGGTAATGTAGTATAGCTTGCATCAGTAGGAGAAGCCATGGCAGCAGTTGAGGAGGCCATGGCAGCTGCGGAAGATGTGGAGGGTGGAGAAGGTGAGCTTGAAGCCATAAGAGTTGTGTAGAATGGGAGAATTGCAAAATCGAAACCCTAGGGTTGAAATTAGGGTTTGATAGAAGTGAGAAGAGTGGTTTTTGACCTTGCGAAGCTGGAGATTGCTTCAATAATAGTGTCGCACCACAGAAAATGAAGAAAACAGCTTGAGTAATGCTTGTTTTCGAAAAAAAAATTGAAGCTTTTATTGGAGCTTCAATGGCGGCAGAATCTTCTAGGCTCTATGATACCATAACAGAAACTCTAGAGAGAGAGAGTAAGATATTTTCTTATTATAAAAATGAAAAATGTACATAGTGACCTCTATTTATAGAGATCTGTTAAGCTATAATATTCAGCTTAGACTACACATCATATATGCACATGATAGCTAACTGACTAGATATTTTATGCCAGCTGTACACCATTACTAACTTCTGTTATAACTAGTTAGTGATTACATCATATTGACCTTTTGATATGATATTGGTAACTTACCTTCCGTGAATGGTAGAATTGTATGCAGACATCATGTTTCTTGGTCTACTAGCCCCCTATTGCATTGTAGTTTGTTCTGGAATTTTTTTTAGAACTTCACAATTCTTGACAGCATCTTATGCATGAGTTAATGGACTTCATGCCAATGATTTAAAGTGGTAGTTCTTTGATATTTTCTTTACGCAAATAACTTTTGAACATTTTTTTAATATCAATGATGTTCCTCCCTTTTTCCATGCTACTCTTGTTGGAGATAATGATCCAAACATGTTTGAGAAATTCCCATGGAAAGATATTTGGAAGTCTTGTGCTCCAACAAGAGTAGCATTTTTTGCTTGGGAGGCGGTTTGGGGTAGAATTCTTATGTTGGACAATCTCCAAAAAAGAGGACATATTGTGGTCAATCAATGTTTCCTTTGCAAAAATGATATGGAATCGGTGGAACATCTACTTCTAAGATGCTCTTGGGCTAGAAGCCTTTGGGAGATGGTCTTTCTAATTATGGGGGTACAATGGGTTGCTTCTAAGTCTTTCCGGGAAAAAGTTAGTACTTGGAGTGGGATCCAAGCATCCAAGCACAAGAAAAAATCATTCGAATGGTCCCTATTGCCATCATTTGGAATTTATGGAAGGAACGAAATCGTAGAGCCTTTGAAGGGGAAGAGTCCGACACACTAGAGGATTTTATATAGTGAGTTTATATAGAGGATTTTATAGTTGATGTATATATGTTTGGGTTGCAGCCCCTTGGTGCATAATTAATAAATTTTTTCACTTCTCAAAAAAGAAGGGGAGGAGTCTACTCTAGTGTCCTTAAAAAACCATTGTATTTACGATACATGTTTTTGGACAAAAGGATCTTGTAAGGTGGATGTAGATAGCATTCAAGATTGTATAGATACTTTACGATGTTGATGTAAATAGCTTTTGAGATGCACTCCCTTGGTGCTTATTAATAAAATTTATTCATTTCTCGGAAAAAAAAAAGCCAATTGAAGAACCCTTCCATATTAATTAATGCACACTTTTATTTTGAGGATTTGTCTATGTTCCATGTTTCCTTAAAGAATGGATATTTGTGAGGGATAAGTTTCTTCGCATGATCTTGATGTAGATGCTATTATGGTTATTTCTTCTGACATGAACATTCTTATGCAGGGATTTTTGGGTCCAACTGGATTGATGAGTGCTAATCATCTTGAGCGAGAAGCAGCAGTGTCGTCCTTGTCAACTTTAATGTCTATAATACCAGTAGATACTTACACAGAGTTTGAAAAGGTTGCTTGCAATTTTATTTACAGACTTTTCAAATTAGTGAATAGCGATGCAAAAGCTTAATGCTAACTTTTTGTTCCCTTTGATAGTTCTTAAACAATAATCCGGACCGTCTTGCACATGATATGCTCTCAGAGAATGACATTCAGGTGATGCATAGTTCACTATTTTCTCTGTTGTTATTCCACTCCTTGATTCATGAAGCTAAATATGCTTTTGATATTGTCTTTGTTTTCTGATCAAAGATGCTCTAGTGAATGAATGTGGTCGGTTATGGGATGCCATTAGAATCATTCACTAGCATTTCAACTGCTCTCCTCAGTGACATGATTATCTTTTAGTGTTGTACTTAACTGCTCTCCTCATATATAGGTGATATAATGTGTTTTGCCATGTATTGACAAAAGCAAGCTTTTGTACATTTCATTTCAACTACAATCATTTGAACATTATAGTTTTTAGCTTTGTCAACTCCAGGCCAAAGTGGGAACCAATGTTCGACTTGCCAACATGGGTCTCAAGGCAGAATATTAAATAATTATAGAGAAATAATTATGTATAATAATTTTCTAGTAAAATATTCTTCTTGTTATATAGCAGAAATCAAACAATGTTCATAATCTTTTTAAGAGGTTAGTTGAGTTAGAGTTCTCTATGAAGTCACATAGTTGGAGAGTGGATGCTATCTGAGGAACATTCCGAAATGGAAACTAGGGCGTTCAACACCGGACAAAGGGTTAGTGTATGCGTATGATATTTTCTGTCTTGATCTGAAGTGATTGGTTATTAAATTTGGATGAGGTAATTTCTAATTATACTAAAGCCAGTACATCTTAGGTGATGCATGTATAATGAGGAGTGTATCCAAATAATGTATCAATATCTTTATATTAACTAAATAAAATTAGTTTACTTATTTTAGACAAAAAAAATACATACCCTCCTCTGTTCAATATGTTTGTTCCTTTGAGTTTTCCTTGTTTTTAAGTATTATATCAATTTGTATTGCTTCCAAGATATTATTCTTCAACCAATGACCTGTTACTTTGATTTCATATTTCAAATAAGAGGTTGGCGATATGAGATCGTCATGAACTCTACAGATATGAGATCGTCATGTACTCTACAAGGGGTAATATGGATAACTTAGAAAAAGTGTTATTTTGAATTAAGTTGATCTAGAATGTGGGACATTCAGAAATGCGAAGGACAAGCAAAATGAGGTGCTAGGAGTCCACAACTTCTTCTATAAATTCTTCGGACTGCAGCTTTCTTGCTGTCATTAATTCTTAGAGCTTCACACTCTTGGTTGTAGTTTTTTGTCTCTAACCAATCAGATTAACCTCTGTATATCCAATATCTTAGTCAATCAACTCATTCTCCATGTGCAGTAGAGCAAGTTGGGCTAATTTCATTATCTTTCTCTTGCTGTATGGTTATTTAACAATAATTTCTTATCATGCTCTACTTTTTCCGTTTTGTTTTAGATCTTTCATACTCCTGAAGGGATGCTTTCCACTGAGCAGGGAGTATATATTGCGGAGTCTTTTGCTTCCGCAAACACAAAGCAAGCAAAGGTCTGTTTTTCAATGTGTGAGAACCTTGGTGTGCTGTTGATTGCTTGTGGATACCTTTTCAAGCTTTTAAGTATAGCTAGCGTTTCTATTCCTGTTATGTGAAGATTCAGTTTATTGCATACAGGACCAGGTTAATTCCAATCACTCTGTAAGAAGAGAGACTTCGCGAAAAGAGGTTTCTGCAGTGGGGAAAAAGGAAAGTGGGAAACCAGTGAAGAAAGCCGGCATGTCACTCATTGATGCTTTTTTATCCTCTCGTTCTTTGCAATTTGTTCTCTTGTTGAGGATTTAATATGTATAAAATAATCAATTTTGTTTTCAAATTCTTTTGTCTTTCTAGATAAGGGGAAGACTGCAAAGGAAGAGGCCCGTGAATTGCAGCTCAAGGAGGAGGCCTCTATACGTGAAAAAGTTGTGGTCATCCAGAAGAATCTCTCCCTGATGCTGAGGGCTCTAGGGAAGATGGCCATAGCTAATCCTATTTTCACACACAGTCAGCTGCCATCCTTGGTTAGTCTTTTGGTATCTATAATTCCTGTGTTTGTAAATTCATATTAAACTCAACCCTTTTTTTTATGGATATTTATTGGTTGCAAATTGAGTTTCTGGCAATCTTTTCTTTTGTGTTACTTGTGATTTTAACTATAATTTTCTTATATTCAACATCAGGTTAAGTTTGTTAATCCTTTACTTCGGTCACCAATTGTTGGTGATGTGGCCTATGAGACCATGGTACAACTTTCAAAGTGTACTGCTGCTCCTCTCTGTAATTGGGCTCTTGAGATTGCAACTGCTTTACGCGTCATTGCAACCAAAGAAGTTAATATTTTGTCTGATCTAGTTTCAACGGGGGGTGAACAATTACCCAATGAAAGGCCTGCAGCTGGTCTATTTGAACGCGTGATAAATGGCTTATCAATTACTTGTAAATCTGGACCTCTTCCTGTGGATTCTTTTACTTTTGTTTTCCCGGTAAACTTATCAATCTGTTCATATCTTACGTTGGTGGTATTAATTTATTTATGCTGCTACTAACTACTTTTGCTGTTTTTGTCCTCCCTTTTCCTCCCCTTGTCTTCTTGTCTCTCTCTCTTTTTTCTTTTTCTTTTTCTCTTACGTGTAGATAATGGAGAGGATATTGTTGTCCTCTAAGAAGACAGGACTTCATGATGATGTGCTCCGGATACTATATTTACATCTGGATACCGTTTTACCACTACCTAGGATACGAATGATCTCGGTTAGCCGTCTAAATCCTCTAACTATAATTCTCCATCTTTGTGATTTTCCTCTTTTTCTTCTTTCCGTCTCGCTAATTGATTTTGTTGCTATCTTTGCTCATAAAATGTTCTGCAGGTTCTTTATCATGTTCTTGGTGTTGTTCCTGCTTATCAAGCATCTATTGGACCGGCTCTGAATGAGTTGTGTCTTGGTCTGCAACCAGATGAAGTGGCACCTGTATGTGCTCTGATTGCTAGCTCTGCTAGTTGGTTAATTAACGTCTCAGATGTCATTTTTTCTTCACATTTCTCTGCAGGCTTTATATGGAGTTTATGCTAAAGATGTCCATGTAAGAATGGCCTGCTTAAATGCTGCAAAATGCATTCCTGCCTTTTCTAGTCGTTCTGTTCCTCAAAATGTTGAGGTTGCAATGAACATCTGGCTTGCTCTACATGACCCAGAGAAGGTGTGACATTCTTCAAATTCTCTCATTGACCTCATCATTGTGGCTTGCTTTGGTTGTCTTTACTTCTTAAGTATCTTGCTACTTATATTAAACCTTGTAAAGTGGTTGTTGTGGATAAAAGTCACGTCACTCCTTAATTATGGCTAGAGAATTTGTAACTCCATCCACTGGCTTCTTTTATATACCGTTGTGGGTTGATGCTAAATTTGATAGTGCAGAGTTCTACTAGCGCATCAATACTTGGTATTTATGTGGAGGTGATGATTGTGATTTCAGTTCACTTGTTCTAGTTAGTGCAAACTTCAGCACATATCTGAATGGAATGAGACTTCTGGGCTATTCCAAATAGGTTTAGACTTCATGTACTTGGCCATTATGGTCTCATTATGCCTTTAAGGTGATTCCTAGCATGCGAATGAATATGTGCCACTAATTAGAACAGTTATTTTAATATTTTGACATTGAAAATCAGATTTTTGAAAGTGCAGTAGTGTGGGTGGTTGTCATCTTTTTGGTTTGTGTTAAGACTCTCTGTGGCAAACAAGCAGAAACTTAACTTATTTCACTTTGAGTCTTCTGCCTCATAAGTTTGTATGCTGTGTGTTCTCATATGTTTATTGAAGTTCTTGATTTAGCTTTTATCTTGGTTGAATCATAGATCTGTAGTTCTGTTTAATTCTATTGACATCACCAACACTGGATTCTTCTTTGTTCAGTCAGTTGCTGAATCTGCTGAAGATCTATGGGACCGATACGGACATGACCTAGGAACTGATTATTCTGCACTTTTCAAAGCACTTTCTCATGTTAACTATAACGTTAGAGTGGCTGCTGCAGAGGCTTTGGCTTCTGCTTTTGATGAAAACCCGGATACCATACAGGTGACTTGCACACAAATTTTTGACAATTTATTTAATAACTCAGATGGTGCCTTATGGAGTAGTAATGCCTTCAGGAATCTTTATCGACTTTGTTTTCGTTATACATACGTGATGTTGGGTTTGCTGGAGACAACGTGGATGCTGGTTGGCTGGGTCGACAAGGTATAGCATTGGCATTGCATTCAGCAGCAGATGTGCTAAGAACCAAAGACCTTCCTGTTGTAATGACATTCCTGATTTCTAGAGCACTGGTAATATTATCACTCTTGTTGTATCCTTAGTTTCTTTTAGTTAAAGTTATTTTATTTTTTTAAATTCAAAAAGAGACTAAGCCAGTTTTACAAATGATGTTGCACACTCCAAGAATCGATCTTGCGATCTCACACACCGAAAGCGAAAAACATACCACTAGACCAAACAACCAGTGGCATGCATCAGAGATTTTAGTGCTGTACTGTTTTTATTTGGTATAGGACACACGTTTTATGGACTGTTCCTCTATATCTATTTTGATGCTTTCATTTCCTATTCTTGTAGAGTACTTAGAAATTAGAATTGGAAATGTCTTGCAGGCTGATACTAATCCAGATGTTCGAGGGAGAATGATCAATGCTGGTATAGCTATTATCGACAAACATGGAAAGGACAATGTCACCTTGCTATTCCCCATCTTTGAGAACTACTTGAATAAAAAGGTAAGTACTTCTAGGATAATAGACTTTTTGCTGTGATTAAGTGGATGCAAGTTTTCTTTTTGTTTGACAGTCTAGTGGCTTGGATAGTAGGACTGCAAATTCAGAAACATGTCCTGATATTGCAGTGATTTATTTTGTGTGCTTTGAGTTTGTAGTTAAAGTAGAATTTTGTTAATCATAGAAGTAAGCAATCAGCTGTACTCATCTATAATCTTTTTGTGCATGCGTGTCTCTTCTTTCTTCAGGCATCAGATGAGGAAAAATATGATTTGGTGCGTGAAGGTGTGGTTATATTTACTGGAGCTTTGGCAAAGCATCTGGGCAAGGTTGGAATTCTGTCTTTTTATGCTGAAATTAGGGAAATATGAATCTCTGATTTAGTATTTACAAGTCAATTTGGAACAGGATGATCCTAAGGTTCATGCTGTAGTGGAGAAGCTGTTGGATGTGTTGAATACTCCTTCTGAAGCTGTTCAACGAGCTGTTTCTTCCTGCCTTTCTCCGTTAATGCAATCAAAGCAGGTGCTCTTAGAGTTTTCTGATGACTGTTTCTGCACATCGAAATGTGATGTTTTGGATAGTTCTGGGTTGCACCCCCTTGGTGCATATCAATAATATTTTTTTCACTACTTAAAAAGAAGACATGATGTTTTGGAGAAAAATAAATATTTTTGAGTTTTCATTTTCTTTGGTACTGACAATTGTCAAAGTTCTTCTTTTCTGATAATTATTGTATTCCTTTTCTACCCCATGTTGTAATTTTAACTTCTCTCTTGTTGTCACATCTGTTCTTGGTACATCATCCCTTCATGTGACTGCATAGAGTTTTTTTATTCCATTGATAAGGTTTCTCTTAAAAATGCTGTTTTTATTGTTAATCAACTCTTTCCCTTTTTGTGATCCAGAATTTAGGATGGACTATATTTTGTTCTGTTGTTAACCGCTGCATTTGTTGTTTTTTTCCCCTTCTCTCCATGTGTGGAACCACATGCTCGTTTGGTGTGCGTTTATGGCTCTGTTTCATGCTAACCATACATGCCATCATAATGTTCCAGTCTTTGGATATTCCCTTCTGTATATCTGTATCGAAATAGCTGTTCTCTTTTCTTTGCAAGAATTTCTGGATTATCAAGATGTTGTCTGTTAATTTTACCACTTAATCTCTTTCATCATTCTGTGTTTTTATCTTTACAACTGGTCTTGGAGTCTTCTCTGTTTTCCTCTCTGACTAAATTCATTTTAGGTATTCATGATTTGACCTTTGGTTTGCCGATGCTAACCATACATGCCATCATAATGTTCCAGTCTTTGGATATTCCCTTCTGTATATCTGTATCGAAATAGCTGTTCTCTTTTCTTTGCAAGAATTTCTGGATTATCAAGATGTTGTCTGTTAATTTTACCACTTAATCTCTTTCATCATTCTGTGTTTTTATCTTTACAACTGGTCTTGGAGTCTTCTCTGTTTTCCTCTCTGACTAAATTCATTTTAGGTATTCATGATTTGACCTTTGGTTTGCCGAAATTGAATCCTCATTCATCCCTGTGCTATCTTAAAACAGGAAGATGCACCAGCACTTGTTTCTAGGCTTTTGGATCAGCTGATGAAGAGTGACAAATATGGGGAGCGTCGTGGAGCAGCGTTTGGGATTGCTGGAGTGGTCAAGGGATTTCGAATATCTTCTTTGAAAAAGTATGGCATTGCGACAGTCCTGCGGGAAGGTCTTGAAGATAGGTTGGTTATTTGGCCTTGTTTTAAGCTCTTTGGAGTCTTAGATATTTAAAGTCTTTACATAGTTCTCTGTATGATAGCATTCCCAGGCTATATCAAATGTGAAAAGTGGTATGCTGATCCTCACATTCTGAGTCCAAATCAATTCTTATCATTCATTTCCTGTCTAAATACATGTCAGTATACAAAGTGCTAGTTCTTTGGTCCCTCTGTCATGTAAATATTGAGGATATTAGCTCCACCTGAGGATCTCATCTTACTTCTAAATTGATGGTTTACTGAGTGGCAAGCAACAATGTATAGTTCTTCTTACATGTCTCACATTCTTTTCCGGGTTACTTTTTTGACATTTTGAACTGCTGATACACATGCATGTCCACTGGTTATTTGACCTTTCTGTTTAATGTGAACATCTAATCTATCTCCAAATTTTGGGTTGCAGGAATTCAGCTAAGAGTCGTGAGGGAGCTCTGCTGGCCTTTGAGTGTCTTTGTGAAAAGCTCGGAAGATTGTTTGAACCGTAAGTGAACATTTTATAATATATGAATCAGCACCCTTTTAGGTGCAAAGTTATTAGATTTGATTGGATGGTAGATTCAGTTTTTTTCTTTGGAATGAGAGACTCTCCCGTATGTCAACCCTTTCTTGTCTCTGTTCTTATTTTTATAGGCTCTCGACACCTACCTAGGATGTTTATTTTTCTCAATCTCTTTCTCTTGATCTATCTCAGGTATGTTATTCAAATGTTACCTCTGCTGCTGGTTTCTTTCTCCGATCAAGTGGTTGCTGTTAGAGAAGCAGCTGAAAGTGCTGCTCGCGCAATGATGTCTCAACTTAGTGCTCAAGGAGTGAAACTGGTTCTTCCGTCCCTTCTAAAGGTTGTATAAGATTGCAAGCTTCACATTCAGTTTCTTTTCTTGGTCATATGTATTTATGTGTACTATAAGTGCATACGTTCAAATAAATTGGAACTGTCATATATACATAGCTGGGCAGCTTTTATGAAGAAGGTAGAGAACTTTAGTCATTTCTTTTTAGTACGCAAGAGAGAGTTCATTCCATATTTTTATTTTCAGTAGGTGGAGTTTACAGGGTAAGCCTGAGTCAGTAACTCAAAAAAATGATTCCTTTCATTTCTTTCTTCCTCCAAATTTGTATGTTGTGGCGAGGGGGGTGTTGATTGAAAGTATGTAAATGAGTAGTCTTGGTCAATATAGGCAACTCCTAAAGAACTGCCATAAAGTCCAATATACCAGATTTATTCCAAGTTTTTTGTTGCCCTCCTAGTGGTTTGCTTTTCCTAGCTGATTTGATTAGCTTATGGTGCCCAGGCCAAGTTTTGATGTGAAGTGAAGAAGTATCTTCTGTTACATCTAGTTCATCTCTTGATGTCTTCTGGCATGTGTTTGAACCACTGAATTCTTTTGCCTAGGGATCTAACGTCATTCATCCTTATGCAACTTGAGAGAAACTATTAGAGTTTTGACGCCTGAATAAGTCGTAGGATTATATACTTAAGATCTCCATATTGCTTACTCCTTGGTTCAAGGGGCATCATGTTTTGGCATGATGCAATTCATGTTATATTATTGTTTTCAACCGCAATCTGCCCCTATTTGTGTACACACACCAGTATTCAAGTACATTGAACTATAAATGTGAACTTGTCTAGACCAAAACTGGTCACTTGGAAGAACCTAAGTGATTTAGAGTGAATTAAGCATGGAAAATCTACATTAGTTCCCTTCCCTTCACCATATGTTTAATCTTCAGACTCTAAATTATTACATTAATAATAAAAAAATAATAAATGATGGCTTTTCCTTTTTAGATCATGGTGCTTGACCTGGTGCTTAGGATTTGCTGAAGTCCGTTAATTCATGTTTTGAGACTCTTAAAGAATCCATGATATAAGCCCGGTTCCTTTATTATATTAGGGTCTTGAAGATAGAGCTTGGAGGACAAAGCAGAGTAGTGTACAGCTTCTTGGTGCTATGGCTTATTGTGCTCCACAGCAACTATCTCAATGCCTCCCTAAGATTGTACCTAAGCTGACGGAGGTTTGTACTATAATATATATGCCTTGCAGCGTATCTTTTTCTTTTTATCTGAAATATTTGTCAGTTTTCTCAATGCTCAAATTGTTACCTTAAACATATGGCAGGTCCTTACTGACACCCACCCCAAAGTTCAGACTGCTGGGCAGACCGCGCTACAACACGTAAAGCTCTCCGTATTTGAGCTTATACATAAGTCACTACTGCCTTTGTTTTTGTACTAATCCTGCTCTTGTACTACTTCCAGGTAGGGAGTGTGATAAAGAATCCAGAAATATCTTCACTTGTCCCTACTTTGCTGATGGGACTGACAGATCCCAATGATCACACGAAATATTCCCTTGATATTCTCCTCCAAGTAAAGACTTACACATTTTTGTCTGTTATAAAACATTGCTTCTGGTTCTACTGTCAGTGACACCAAATTCTATTTTATTTATCTCAGACGACCTTTGTGAATTCAATTGATGCTCCATCACTTGCTCTATTGGTGCCAATAGTCCATCGAGGGTTAAGAGAAAGGAGTGCTGAAACTAAAAAGAAAGCTGCCCAGATAGTAGGAAATATGTGTACATTAGTGACAGAGCCGAAGGACATGATCCCCTATATAGGGTTGCTTCTACCAGAAGTGAAAAAGGTACTTCTTCCTCATAGATTGGGTTCAACTTACTGTAGTTTGATCCATTCAATTTTATTAATTTAATTTAATTCTGATAAGCAGGTACTCGTGGATCCAATTCCTGAAGTACGGTCTGTTGCTGCTAGAGCCCTTGGTTCTCTTATAAGGGGAATGGGAGAAGAAAATTTCCCTGACCTTGTTCCGTGGTTGTTAGACACCTTAAAGTCGGATGGCAGTAATGTTGAACGCTCTGGAGCTGCCCAAGGGCTGAGTGAGGTTGAAATTATTTACATTCCTGAAGTCATTCTCCTTTAAGTTTTGCCTGCATGTCAGAATTATTGCTTCTAATGATCCCTCTTTTAACTGTATTTTCATAGCCATGCGTATGTTAGTCTTGTGGAGATTTATGCACACATCACAAACTTGAGCTTTAATTAGTTCCTAATCATTTTTAAATGTGTGAGCATTAGTACTAATTAAACAAGGAAAGTTGTGTGCGTTTTAATCACTATGCTCTCTCCTATTAAAAGAAATCGTGGTATTAGTTGAATTCTTTATCCTAGTAAGTGGCAGCATCTGCATTCATGCCATATTTGTTTGTTATAATTCCCATCTCCAAGCTCTTTTTCCTTTTTGCCTGAAGTTTTCAAAACTATCATTGTCATCTTATAATTGGTGTTTAATTTAGTTGGCCTTCAATAGCCACAAACACGCGCATATAATAGAAGTTAATTGGACTTGAATGATATTCATCTTAAGGGTTTGACAACCAACTAATTCAGATGATCCTCTCTCTCAGTCGTAAATGGGTTGCACACCCTTGTTGCACATCAATAAAGATTCTCTTTTACTTTAAAAAAAAAAAAAAAAGTGATCCTCTCTCTCAGTCTTCTGAATTAGACCTGAAGAAACCATAGTTTAATTTCATTGAAAGTTAAACTGATCTGACTGTAGTTTTTGCAAATGGGATATGGAAAAAAAAAAAAAAATCCATCTTATGAATAAAGTCCATTAAAAGTATCAACACATAAAATCCTCAAAGCAGTTTGAGTAGTAATCGTCCAAACTATTCATATATATAGTTTACAACACCCCCGTACTCCAAGCATCGTTAATTCTTCCCAGGCTGCATGATTATGATTTTTCTATCAAATCTCAGTTGACTGGCTTGGTTGACCAATTGGATTTATATGATCAGAATTTTTGTTCCAAATCAGGGTGCAAACCTTTTGTGATCTGACACCGCATAAATCTGATAATTTCATACTCTGCTGCAGTGTATGAACCGTTTGGGCCTGTTACCTGTTGCTTGAATGTTATTTCTTCTCTTCTTCATAGTACTATGTTCGGTTTGCAAATCTATGAGCTCAATCCAAATTGTGTCCTTTGCTAGGTATTGGCTGCATTGGGCACAGAATATTTCGAGAACATACTTCCCGATATTATCCGGAACTGTTCTCATCAAAAAGCATCAGTTCGTGACGGTTATTTGACTCTTTTCAAGGTGAGTGCTAACAGCCTTAATGGTGCTCTGTATCTTCTAAATATTCTTATATGATTAATATGCTTTTTTTCCCCAATAGAGTTGCCTTATCATGGAATTCTTTCTTGTAGTATCTGCCAAGGTCTTTAGGTGTTCAATTCCAGAACTACTTGCAGCAGATTCTGCCTGCTATATTAGATGGTAATGTCAATCTCTCTCTCTCTCCCTCTCTCACACACACACACACACACACACACAGAGCCCACACATAAACAGTGAGTGTGCACGAGTATGATGCTCATATTGAGGCTTTTGTGTCATGTTATCTTCGCCTACTGAGTTTTGAATCTATTGGTGACATTACATATTGGTATCTTATCTACACAGGGCTTGCCGATGAGAATGAATCTGTTCGTGAAGCAGCTCTCAGTGCTGGGCATGTTCTGGTGGAGCACTATGCAACTACGTACGTCCTTGTTATTATGTTTTGTCTTTGTAGTCTCTTTTTATATCAGATCTCATTCTTGTTTTGCACGTAAGGCGCCTTATATCTGATAGTTATGCTTTCTTATATGATTGAATTCAAGTGATGATATACGATCTTGTAGCGTAAGAATGTTACCAAGAATGGTAAAATTGTGAAACTTTCTGGCTTTCCATTTAACCAACGGACGAGCTATCTTTTTCACCTGCTTTTCCCATCATGACAGGTCTTTGCCTTTGTTGCTTCCCGCTGTGGAGGATGGTATTTTCAACGATAATTGGCGTATCAGACAGAGTTCAGTGGAGTTGTTGGGTGATCTTTTGTTTAAGGTTTGTTCTCGTCATCTCTTGTGTTTTACATGTTGGCTGGAGATATATTAATCTTAATTGCCTAATTCAGGTGGCTGGAACATCTGGAAAAGCACTTCTTGAAGGTGGTAGTGATGATGAAGGTGCTAGTACTGAAGCACAAGGACGGGCTATCATTGAGGTACTTGGAAGGGAGAAACGTAATGAAGTTCTTGCTGCACTCTATATGGTCAGAACTGATGTCAGTATAACAGTGCGCCAGGTAATGCTTATTTTTTTCCCTTTTTCTTTCTCATGTATTTGTGGATCTTTCCCTTCTCTTTTACTATGGACTGAATCCAATTTATTCAATTTTCTATTTAGGCTGCTTTGCATGTCTGGAAGACTATAGTTGCAAATACTCCTAAAACATTAAAGGAGATAATGCCTGTTCTAATGAACACCTTGATTACTTCCTTGGCTTCATCATCCTCAGACAGGCGACAGGTCTGCTAGTCTATTTGCTGGAAATTTTTGGCAGAACAAGATTGAGAAAAGGCATTCCATTATGATGTGCAGAATCTAAACAAATTTTCTTATGTGTTTTGCAGGTCGCTGGAAGGTCATTGGGTGAACTTGTCAGGAAGCTTGGGGAAAGAGTGCTTACTTTGATAATTCCTATTTTATCACAGGGGCTAAATGACCCAAACCCCAGTAGAAGACAAGTGAGGCTTTCTACTCTTACATTTATTTATTGATCTTCTTTTTCTGCCTCTGCAATTTTGCATCCGAGTCATTAATAAGAATTGTTCTACTCCATAAACTGTGGTTGTGAAAACATAAATTATTGTCTCTTGTGATAGATATGTCCTTTCCTTCTCTTATTTTTTCTTGTTTGGCAAAGAATCGTGGTTTGAAAATGTGAATGTACTTCCTTTTGGATGTTATGTCCAATCATGCAAGGATATTTCCCTACCCAACCCAGAAATCAATTGATAAATATAAACAAAAGGAGGGAGGAGAAGAAGGATGACATTCAGCACTTTCCCGACAGAATTTGCCATCCTTTGTCTTTTACATGAATAGTGGCCTGCTTGGTTAAGTACTTTTTTAGTTTCATAAACTGCTCTAATACCTTTTGAGTTTCAGGGTGTCTGCATTGGTCTCAGTGAAGTGATGGCAAGTGCCGGCAAGAGTCAGTTATTGAGTTTCATGGATGAGCTTATCCCCACTATTCGGACAGCCCTTTGTGACAGGTCTGTTATAATT